>OY365755.1:14553750-15947500 GCA_959347395.1 Mechanitis mazaeus
AGATTTCGTTAAAAAGATTTAATAAAATCATAATACTCACAATACAATATATTTTCATTTACTCAACAATACATGAGTGTTCTAGTACTTAATGTCTAGTACCAGGTAACGCTAGAAAGTATAGAATCTGCTTTCGAAGAGAGACCAATATTTTAATTAAAGGTATATTCCAATACACGAACTTGACGTATCTTCAAACACAGCTGCATCAGATAATTGATAGAGTATCCTGATTGATAGGTCTAGTAACAAAAGCGATTAAAAACGAAAAAATATACAGACATTCTACAAAAAGATTGTGGAACTAACAGCATATCACTCGTCCACAACAAATACTATCTGCAATTCTAGTATATCTAAAACAGTATAAACTCTATAGATTAAAAACTCACACATACTGTACTGCATTAGATAATTAAAAGTAGTATTTTACTGATTTACAAAAGAAGTAAATAATGATAGATTTAGTAAATATGAAAACATAGGATATGTTTATATGAAACTTTATATATATATATATATATATATTTGTTTCTAAAAGCTCAAATTATATTCTGGATATTTAATACATTTTATTGGAACTTTTAACTAGCAGTAGATAAATTTACTATAAATGTTAAAGAATAACTATAGATTTAAGTACTTTAAAAATAAATGAATTATACACTTTTTAGTTAAAGAATAAAAAATATATTTTAAATATATAAAATAGAAATAAATATTCATTAAAATATTTTATTTTTTTCACAAACCTACTAATTAGGACCAAAAAAAATAAATTAAGTGTATACAATGCAACTCCGTAAATATTCTTAATGGAACTAATATAAATAAATTACAAATTTAAGATATGACAATGAACTAACTTAAATGATGTATGAACTTGTTTGTAGGTGGTATTCGTAGTCCACAGAAACTTAAACACAGTGCAATGAGTCTGTATGCCGCCTCTAACGACTCCACTCCACGTGCTATAGCAGAAATATCTTATAATATTTAAGTTTTTTTTTTTTAAATAAATGTATTATAAAATATACGTTATCGTAAATAGACGTTTTTATAATGTTAACTGCAGTTTTATTTAAATATACACACTTTATATATTTACACTTTTGGAAGAAAGATTAATTGAGTTTTAAGCCTTAATATTATGCATTAAAAAAAACGTAATTTACCGTAGTTATCGTATATCTTTGCACCATCGGGGCGTCACGGTGTGTGCTAACGCGATCCCGTGACGTCCCATCACGGCGAAGAGGGCAACCGTTGGTTTTTTTAGTGGGTAGCCTTAAAAATGGCAGCATCCTCTATGCTGCCGGGTAGTCCCACACGGGCCGACGGGGTCCCCGTAATGGGTTTTTCCAACGAAAAAAAAAAAAAAATCTTTGCACCATATATGTTGCATATATTAACGTGTAGAAAAGGTATGTCTTTACCACACGTTTGGCAACGCTGCCATTTAACATCGCTCCTGTGTTTATAGGAGATGGTTCAGGTACACGGGGCACTGACATTAATTTCATTAATAAAGTCTTAGTCTATGCTGTTGCCAAATAATGTAATAAATAAATGTATATATATATTTTTAAAGGATATAAAGTAAAGACAACCTTTGATACAGGAAAGGTGTGTAACAATGATTTTATTTTAGTTTTTTCTTTAAGTATTTTTTTGATATTGTGCAAATAAACAAATTATCTCTATACAGTATATCAAATAGTTAATTCCCTGTATTTTTCGCTAACATTTTATTTAATATAAATAAATAAAATTACTGTTAATAAATTAACAAACTTTTTTTTTTAATAAAGTGTGAACAAATTGTATCACCATTTCATGTACCTGGTTTAGTTCATCAAAATAAACAATAACTAGTATACTAAGACCAGCTAGTCACAATAGATAATACAAAAAATTTGAAAGCGCGCGCAAAATTTCCCCATGCAAAGTCTATGGGATAAATTAATTTTTTGACTAATTACTGCAATTAGGCTAATGAGATTTGAGAGTTGTCACTATTTTTCAGCAGTGTAGCTTAATGAGATCTTTGATTTGAGCCATCAACGATATTTTTCCCTTTAGTGGTTCTCGAGCTACAGTGTGCCAACGAAATCGCTTCCTGCATTAATATATAAGATATAGATATTTTTTATATTACAATAATAATATTTTAGACTAGGTATTATGAAAGCAAAGACAACTTGACTGATACAAGCTATTTAATATAGAAATAATAAAAACAATAACTTCATAAACAGCGAGCATGTTGGTTTTGATGAATCGCCTCGTGAGAATAACTCCAACAAGAGAGTATTATTTATGAGCAGACATAAATTAAAATCTCTAAATGTATATTTATCACCATACCCATAATGTTAGTAGCACTCTATTATCTACATATATTAAATGATTTTCCAAGATTTTTAGAACTATGAGATTATTTAAAATTGGATTAATTGAGTATAAAAATTGTATTTTAGAAAAAGTATTTTAAAAGTCAAAGATATTTATGATTCTAATTCTCCAATTCTTAATGGAGTTCAATACCAGGATAATTGTGATTCATTTATATCTTCCGAGGGCTCATTGCGGTAAGCAACGCTTCATGAATAAAATGGGCAAATAATAGTTTCAGGATCTCCATGACTAGACAATAGGGTTGCAGCTGATGGAGGATAGTTTTTAGTTTATATCAATACCAAAATTCTTCAACTAAGTGGTAGTAGTAGCTAAGGTGACAATAGTAGTTAAATCTACAATTATTATTACTATTAAAAGTATAAAAAAACCATTTATCAAAAATATTATTATCGCACAAATAAAAAGGATTTTATGTTGCATAAAACATAATTGAAATTGTTTTATTATTTAAATTCCCCCCTTATATAACATGGGACCATCATAATAGGCAGTTGGTAAAAACAATATATAGCCACCCCTATTAGCACGGCAATACTCACCGGTTTGCATTATTCAGTTTCATTACTCCCAAGCCACTTCGGCAATGAATCGATGGTCCGTATTTATTTCCAGGAGCTCCTATTTAATATAAAAATATAATTAAAATATATTTAATATAAAAAAAAGAATTTATCTGATTAAAACTAATTGAATTTATAATTTATATTTATGAGAGCTATTGACGCTAATCAAAGTATATATTAGAATTATGTATATAATTTGTTAAAGTTATGAGTAGAAATAGACAATAATCATTGTTTTACACTTCCTAAACATTTTCAATTGAAAAATAATGGCGAAGACGGTGTATTGCCTACACGCTCTGAAGAGAGAATCTCTAGGAAATAAAATAGCAATTAGTGTGATATTGTCATGAAATGCGGAAAAATTAAAATTTCTAAGGAAAAGAGAATTAATTATGAATGGCGATAAGAGAAGAAGGTGACTAAAATCTTTTCGTTTCTCGAACTAATAAATTTAACACATTATAATAATTGTTCAAATAAATCATAAAAGCCATATCCACTTACTTTTTATGACATTAATGTTAGATAATAAAAAACTTCTTTAAACCGACCCCACAGCCCAAAACTAAAATTCTACTAAAGCCGGGGACCGCAACTAGTGTTACAGAGCATAGGCTTAAATACAAACATGTTTCAGAGACGAGCTGAACTCTGTGTATACTTTAGGGTTCCACAAGTGAAAGAACGAAGCATAACATAATATTGCAATAATAACCTAATATTTTATCTAAGTTATTTATTTTTTACCTAAATATCCTAATTTCAAACATGTATTAAAATGTTTTTATTACAGGTTTGTATTTCACAATAATTCTAAAATAACGTATTAGAAACAAAATATGCAGAACCCAAAGCCAGTCGGTGCGTGTTTATTGACGTTGTTACTTTAAAAGCGCTTTCTAGTTGAAAACTGAGTTCATTCGGGATTATTAAAAACATTTCGTTTTTATATTATTTCGCAAATAACTTTAGTAATTAAACTAAGTAAAAAGCTGTACTTTGAATATTACGGTTCCTATTCATACAATTACTTTTAATTAACTTATATTTTGTATCTCTCTTTCTATTTTTGGAATGTTTTAAACGAAAAATTTTTTGAGAAGTTAAAGAAAGTAATAAAATTAATACCTATATATAAAACTAATAGAGGAGACCTAGTATCATATTAGAGGCGATCTTGGATATCTTTATAACAAATAAGTAAGTCAGTAAGGATATAAAAGATATATCTCGTTTTCAGTTCATCCTTCATACAAGAGATAATACACTTCTACGTGAGAATATTAAATGTAATGTGAAACGTGGTCAGTCTTCATATGTACATGTGGTACCCTCATTAATATTCTCCGTCCTGAGATATATTGCGGGCGGGTTTCCCTCATGCTGTAGAGTTATGTCCTGTTGGATACAATTAAATTTGGGATGTTCTTGTTTCAGTTATGGGACGTAGTTACGTGATAATTTATATTGTATTAAGGTTCAAGAAGATACCTTTATCTACCTTACAAATTTATTTAAATATTCTCGTAAGTTTGTTAGTTATTGTTTTACGAAATATATTAGTATGGTTCTAAAATTATAATAGTAAATGTACTTCTCATACATTTTATTAGCCGTGGTTCTGAATACATGTACTTAGGAAAACATGGAACCTTTAATAATATAATCGTTAAGTATATTTGCTTTACATATTGGTGTATATTATTTTTAAGTTTATAGTGTGGTACCAACCAAAACCTTTTATCTATGGCTCCGTTGGTAAATCTACTTGTAAAGTGTGTGTAATAGAATAAAATGAACTAAATATGTATCTAATTGGTGAATATCTTTGCTTATAATAATTAATATTATATACGTATATATTATAAATAATAGGAAGGGCAAAGTACAAATAAAATTATTATTGTATTATGTACATAAATCAAAATACAACGGAATAAAACTCGTACCTAATTAAGTCTTCATTCAACATCACTCGATATCTGGAGTTCAGACTTTTACAAGCCAAGCTAAAACTATTTAAAAATAAATTTAATTAGTTTGTTTATAATTGTAATTTATCGAAGATATAAACAATTATATTATACTTTAGTTTCAATTGGTTTCTCTCATGCTAAATACAGACTCTTGTAATGACAATTAAATTTAACTCTATTTTAATACGTATCAGATATCAGACGACAATTTCACGCTCCACTGAGACTCACTAATAACTATAATTCATTAAATTAAAATAATCTCAACGTATCGTCTGGTATCATAGGGACTTGCTAGAACAACGGCAATGAGTTGTTTTATTCCAATATTTTTATTGTTTCTTTTATAGAAGCTATAATGCTTATGTTACATTTTTAATATATAACTCAAGTAGTTATTTATTAAACATTTTCTACATCTTTTGTTTAATAGCCAAGGAAAAAAGTTACCTTGAATTAATTTTAAAACTTCCACACTAAAGAGTGTGTTAGTCCTTTTTTTCAGTTCAGTGTGTTAGTACTTTCAGCTTAAAGGTAATTTTAACTTATTTTGATTATCATTATGTGGGTTTATAACTAAATAAAAATGGAGCAGTTAATATATTTTTAAACAAAATTGTCGACTAAATATTTTGGTACAAACCACCAAATATAAATCGAATGAAAGATTAGTGTATTCATTACAACATGAAAAATAGGACTAAAATAACCACTTACAGAATTGCATAAGGTTAATAAATTGCATTATATTTAAATATTTTAAAAACTAATTTAAAAAAAATATATATATATATATATATTTTGAATTTAATATCTAAACAAAACAAACATTTTCCTCGGTCACATTATTTTCAGCGTCTCTACACAAAATCTAGACGCGAAACCTAAGTATAGATAATTAGGGACGTACACCACAAAGAAATTCTTCATTAAAAATAATGGTTCAGACAAATTGAGTTCTTGTAGGCAACTCGTATTTCATTCAGAGTAGAAATAAAAGTATTATACGAAATACAGAGAGTAATCAGTATATATACTTGATACTTAAAAATAGTTTTTAAAATTTTGTTCATTTTAAATATTATATTATTAAAAGTATAAAACTGCTATTTATAATCCAATCTAAAATATTGAATAATTTATTAAATAGAAGGACTTATAAATTGCAGATTGTTTAACTAACCATGGCATAAAAATGTTTATAATTATAATGCAGCATCAATCTCGTCCACGTAGAGTAAACAATTATTTAATAGAGTGAATGGATATCAGAACAGTGAGTACGGTCATCCACTGTATTAACACTATACTTATTGTACTATGCCTCGAAACGCAAAAAAAAACTGTTATAGCTAAAAGGCCATTAGAGCCTACTAAAACCGGAGGCAAACGCTGGTATAGCAGAATATTCCATTAGAAGTCGAGTCGCTGCACCAAGCTCAGTAGCTGTCTAGTCCTAGAAAATATTTAAAGAATTTATTTTCAATTAAATAATAACCATTTAAATTACGAGAAATTGTCTGCAACATGACTAAATAAATATATAAGTTTAACTAAGTGATTTTAATATTACCAAATTAATATAAAGTCATATACTGTTTATACTGTATTCATAAATATTGTTTTATTAAAAACCGTGTGCGTCTCGGGACACTTGACAAAAGTTATAACTTAAGCTTATTTAACTTGAGAAAATCTTAGGATTTTTGTACATTTTATGCAATAATATGATAATGTAAGGTTATTTATTAATAAAATATTTTATGGAAATAAAATTAAAATATATATTATTCTTATTTACAATTCTTATATATGTACTTTAAAATGTTGTGTATGTACGTTATTAGTGTATTCATTTAACCCTACAAAACATAGATATACTGTATAACAAAATACAGAGCAGTGGATTGGAACAGCCTACCTGAGATCCCGTATCCGTGAGAGAAAGAGAAAAATGAACAGAGTGGCGCCTAATGAAGAGGTTTACCCTCCCACAGAAAGTATACATAAATAGAGAATTTATGAAATATGTAATATAAATATTATAAATATTGTTTTCTATACTTTATGCAACATAGATAAAGTGCGCCCACAGATACCGACAGCCGGACTGACGTGGACGTGAATGGATGAACGCTAATTACAATTAATGTACGTTAATTATAGTTCAAGAAATCACAACATATCTATTGCCTTTAAATTGAGCCAGTAGTGTAGGCTTTTATTCTATCCATAGCTATCGATTATCAAGGCACTATACTTACACGTTTTGTTCTATCAATAATTTATATAGAGTAATCGTAAAAAATTAAAAATATTTAAAAAACACAAAGAAATAGAAGCCATAACCAAAGCCATAGCCATAATAAAAAAAAGCCTATGAAAGCTGCTACAGTAGCTTGTGTAATTAAATACTGAATTAGGAGCCAAGTGGCGCAGTAAATTATGAATCTGATTTATAAATCAACCATCATCGTTATACCGGAGTTCCGTATAATTATTACTTTAATTTTTACAATAATTAGCTTTGCAAATAAAGTAACATTCAGATATACATTTTTATTTCATCTATTTTTTTGGTTAAACACCAATAAATATAAGTTTTTATGACACGTATTATTATTGATACATACATTTTCACCGTAATTTTTTTTTTTCAGTTGTTTGCCCTTATAGTATTAAGTTACATTAACAGTTTAATTAAGTAGAAAAAGCCACTTTAAATTTGCGGAACTCTAACTCAGTCAAGGCATGTTTATTTCCTCTGCTACTTAAAAGAGTTCTCTGGTGTGAGTGCTGTGGGTGATTAAAAACATTTTTATTTCTCTTTCGTACTTCCTATTAGCTCGGTAATATCTGACATAGTTATAAGTTGAAGCAGCGGTCAGATCATTGCTACAGAATTATTTTATTAAAGTAAAAAACAATAAGTTTTTTCATCTCCAACCAAATTATTTGTAATATTTTATTAATACCGTAGCTTTAGTAACATCTGTAGTCTCGTCTAATTCTTTATTTCCAAGTCAATCTATTGAAGAATTCAAGAAGCTAAAATAAATACAATTGAATAATTAGAATAATTAATTTAACCACAATGTGTCTTGTATAAGGGCATCATGAACAAAGGCTATTTATTGTTGCTTTGAAATACATTTGATTATTTTATTCAGATTTTTATAAATTTATAAACAAGTTATCGAACGTTGAATCCTAACAACTTAAAAGACTTATGTAATTTGTGTTTTAAAAGCTTTAGATAGCTTTATATTCTATTCGTTCAAATATCTCTCTGTAAACTTCTCATTTCACGCTCTTCGAGTCGCAAGCTTTGAAGAGCCATTTCCAACTAGCGATACGTTAAACGATGTTCTAGTTCTACGTCAAAATAGGATACTATCTAATTGTTTGTTATAATGTTTAAATGTTTGACTATGTTACACATCTCAGTTATTTTAAGTATTTATTTTTTAAGTAAAATACGTATTTTTTACCAAACCTACAATTACCTTGCTTTTTGCTATGGAAAAATCCGTTACAGATTCGCATCAATCAAGGTGTTGACCGAGGGAGTTATGTGGGACTACCCGGCAGCATAGAGGACGCTGGCTATCCACTAAAAAACCAACGTCTACTCTCATCGCCACAGTGCTACGCCACGGGGTCTTTTGAGCATGTACCGTGATGCCCCGAACCTACAATTACCTACATACACTACTAAGTTTAGAAAGTTTAACTAAAGTCAATAGTCTGTTTAAATAGATTAATAGTTTAAATAGACAAGACTAAAGTTATCTATCGCTTGCAATCTTGGGATTCTCATGTTTAAGTTATTATTGAAAGCTAGATAGATGAACGTTAATCTCGGTGGATTAAATGCGGTTTAATGAGGTTGGTAACTTTTATATAAGAATAACGATGACGGTATTTGTTAATTTACTTTAAACAGTTCTTTTACATGCATACGTACAATAAACAAAAATAAAAAACGTCGTTGTATTTCACGACTTGATAAAATATAAGGAATACAAAAAAAAAAAAATGTTATTTCTTATATTCAGCTATAGGTATCTAAGTAATATAACTTTAAATCCTTGTTTCGAAATGGATAATCGATTAAAATTTGGAAAAAACTAGTTTTTTTTAGTTTTACCTTAAAAGTCGAGGCTTCATTTACTTCAAGATAACTAAAGAGAAGTAAATAACGAAATATACATTCTTACTTAAAACTTAACTTAAATGTACTTAAATGTATAATTATTATTTTTTTTGTGATCATGTAAAAGTAAGAATATTTTATTTTATTTTTGAAACCTTTGGTATAAATTATAATAACAATTTACAATATGTTATCACTTATTTTGAAATTAATATATTTAAACAATATACATAACAACTCACAAAAACTATTATGAAAATAAGTTTTACATATTCAATAAACATTTTTACTTCAAATTTCCCTAAGAATTAAACACTTTTATAAGCAATTATAATATTATATTCAGTGATGCGTTAATTCTCTCGACGCTTGTTTTTTCAGTTTTAATCCTTGTAATGGCAGTGGAAATTAATTGTGGATTCGAGGCTTATTCTGTAACTGTGTGATATTATGTCGTGTAGTATTATTCTATATTGACATTAAAAATTTAAAATATATATATTTTTTATTTATTGGTTAATCTTTTATTTTTAGAAAAAAAAAATGTCTTTTGTTATAACCATGTCTATATATGCGAGCGATAGTTTGTTTTTTTGTGATTTAAAGAGGCACCTAAATATAGCTTTATTTAATGTAAAATATATACTAATATTACATTCAACTTTATATAATTTGTAGCTGTAATTTCATCAAAATCGATTCAGTAGTTTATACTCTAAATGTGACATTAACGACAATCAAACATACATTTACATTTGTAATTTCCGTGAACGAAAAAACTGTTATTTTTTGGATTTAGTAATATGAAACTATAAAAAGTCTTACTCAGTCTAATTGGTGGACCTGGTATTTTTCTTGAGACTAGATCTAGTAGTTTTCTGGAGATGACTTCATATTAATGAGTTTACTATAAACAGTCATAAATCTTAAACCTTTAATAATAGCAACTTGAAGTAAACTGTATTCTAAACAGTATAATACCAAAAAAAAAACAAATAACTATACAACATTTTTATAAAATCAAATAGGTTACAAAACTAAAATCACTGAATTTTATTTATATAATTTATGAAACTAGTAAATATAATATATATTTTTTTATATAATTAGAAAATGTTGTAAAAAATACTCCAAAATGGTCTTATATATTATAAAGTTAATAGAAAATGGTCTTATATATTATAAAGTTAATAGAAAATAGTCTTATATATTATAAAGTTAACAGAAAATGGTCTTATATATTATAAAGTTAATAGAAAATGGTCTTATATATTATAAAGTTAATAGAAAATGGTCTTATATTTTATAAAGTTAATAGAAAATGGTCTTATATATTATAAAGTTAATAGAAAATGGTCTTATATATTATAAAGTTAATAGAAAATGGTCTTATATATTATAAAGTTAATAGAAAATGGTCTTATATATTATAAAGTTAATCTTATAAAGTTAATATAGTTTGAAAACGGTACGTAAAAATAAAAGTGAAATATAAATTCCGGATCCGACTAAGTAAGATTACGAGATTTGTGCAAGCGGAGATTTGATATCTTCATTACTGACTTAAAAGGTTAAGAAGAATTCTTATAAGTTAATTTGCCAGAGTCTTACTTTCAAAAAATATTGCAGTAATTTTATTTCAGATTATTAACATTAATACTATTTTTAAAACATACATGTGATATTTTATTATTTTTCATATTTGTGTATTCCATTTTAAGTTTAGAATTAAGATTGAAGTAGTTTTGAATTTTGAAAGGATTGACTTATGATAATTATGTTGTAAAATATCGTCATTTGAATTAATGTTCAGACCTCGGACAAATATGAAACCTTTTTTATTAGAACAAATATGTTCAGTGTATTTTGAACTTACGTCTTACAAAAATATTCTATAAATATTCTAAGCGTGCCTTATTACATATTCTTTAGCGTTTCCTTGCATCATTATTATTATATATTCCTATATTTAAATTAGAAAGTCAATCAGCATTCAGTTTAAAAAAAATTAACTGACTTCTTTCCAGAGTATAATATTTTGTTTAAAAAATTTCAATAATTAAAATATTTTTCTAACATATTTACTTCTTATTTGAGAACCTCCTATTTCTTCACAGTCCAAACGAAAATTACTAAAAGCCTTATAAGATTGAATTCTCAAGGTGTAGGATTATTGCTAATGAAAGGGAATCCCTTAAGGTATTTCTTTGATGAATAGAAACTGAACTCACCTATTTTTATTCCCTAAGGACTTTGATTTATTAAAAAGAATAAAAAAATAAGTGATTATAAATAAATAAAATATCATGAATCAAATATGTTATGACATTAATGTAATAATGTCACAGTTTACAATCAAGAAGTTCATATGAAGTATCATTGTAAAGAAGTTCCATGGCTCTAAATAGCTCGGCGATCTTTACAATTATTAGGAAGAGATAGTAGATTGTCTCTTAGCAGATTACAGGTCATAAAATTTCTTCCTTTATACTGTATATAATTATATTTTTATCAGAAAATGTTAGACGAAAATAAACTCTACGTCCTACTCTTTAATGACTATTTAATATGGTTTTTATGGTTTTGAATATTATTTTAATATGAATTCTTTTTAATCATATTTAATTGTCAATCTTAATAGTTAGACTCTATTCACCTACGCTGATGTATCATATAATATTAAGTTAAAACTATGCAAGGTAGCGTAAGTGATGGCTTCTTAATAAAATGACTATTAAATTAAAAATTAATTATATGAATTTTAATCCGAACTATAAGCTATTCATTATATTAATTAAAACAAAATTATTAAAAACATGGAACTATTATATAAGTAATGCAGTGAAAAATAAAACTGATCGGAGAACGCTGTTAAGAGCTTTCGAGAAACGATCGTCCACAGTCGCTAAGCACTTCAATGTTACTTGCGTTGACGACGACTAAATTTACTACTTTGTTTTAATAATAATGTGTATTGTTATATAATTTCAGTACTGAAATCATTTTGTATACAAATTAAAACGGCCTGTTGTTCTTGTCTTTTATTTATAAAATGATTAGGTTCTATCTACATTAGCTTCTATTTAGAAAAAAATTACAGATAGTTGACAGTTTGACAAAAATTATTTAATATCGGGAAGAAAAAATATGTATTTTAATATATTTTTTAAAACCTCACTTTTTTTTAATTAACCTTAGGTTTCTACAACATTAAGTGTACAGCGAATGCGCATGCGCAGTACAATCTAATGACTGAACTTATAGTGCTGGCATATTCATACTTTGCATTGGGTAATTTATACTGTGTTTCATATAAACAAAATTTACACGAATATTGCATTGGAAAATTTAATAATCTATTGTATATTTTTATAATATGAAATAAATGATCTGAACTTGCTTTTATTGTTTATATTTGAATAAGGTCATAAGAGTGACAGAAGATTGTCAAGTCTTGTAATGTTATTATTACTCTTTAAAATCTAAATTATAATATAGTTAGTGTAATAGTGCTATAAAATCACTAAGCTTGGTTGTGAACTATAATGTAAAAGCTTTGAGATAAGCTATAAGCAGTTTAACCAATAAATCTGATTGAATTTTATTAGGTAATCTCCAAATGTCGTGGAATCCCATAGAACGGTCCCTTCCTTTCCCTAGTCTGAGCGGTATTCATAAAGGCTTAAAAATCTTTAACAATGTTTGCTAAGATTTACACGAGTACTACATATTTTAATAAAACTATTTTACGGATATAACTTGCGTTTATTATTACATTTTTATATTTAACCCGACGTTTCGAATGCTTTGCAGCAAACGTGTTCGCGGTAAGACGAGCTGATGGTGTCATGTCGTTTTAACGCTAGTTATATCCGTAAAGTAGTTTTATTGAAACCTTTAAAATTAAAAATTAACAATTTATTGTATGCATATTATTATATATAGTCAAGTAAGGACCTATTTGACAGATTTTT
The DNA here is from genome assembly GCA_959347395.1 of Mechanitis mazaeus. Classification (NCBI taxonomy): domain Eukaryota; kingdom Metazoa; phylum Arthropoda; class Insecta; order Lepidoptera; family Nymphalidae; genus Mechanitis; species Mechanitis mazaeus. Next base: position 14,566,844 of record OY365755.1, read on the forward strand.
TACTAATTTTGTTAGTAGATAATACCGAACTTCGATTTTTTTTATTACAATGATACATTGTAAAATACTTTTAATACAGTAATTTCTTTCTCATCCTTTTAAACTTAACACAACTGTTTTACTACAAATAATAAAAATCTGTTATATCTAAGACTATCTTATACCTAAAATAATTAGTTCTGCAGCATAACGACTGCAGCCCGTCTTCTCAAGGCAGTATTATTTTAATGGTAATCATACATTTAGACATTGTTTCTTCAATATCAAGTTATAATATTATTTTATAAAAGTAAACAAATAAAACAACCTTATTTTAACTAATAAACAATACATTCATAAATAACATAATAGACATATAAAATAGTTACTAATAATCGGTTTTTAAAACTAAATTATATGTTTCTTTGAAGAGCACGTCTAATAAAAGGGCAGGACATTCACCATCACAGGAACTGACGGACGCCTGATATACTCTATGTATATCAGGTAACATACAACCTTTTCAGGTCTGAGATCTACTTGAATAATATGAAATACAAACAAAATGAAACAAACACAAACTAATTTGTTCCGTAGTTTTTAACTATTTAATTAAGAGCTATTCCGGATCATGAAGATGTAATAAATCTTATAAGCCTCCCTTTCTCATCCATCAATAAAGTTTTTAAGTTACTAGTGACTTCACTGACTAGTGCTGACACTGACTAGTGACGACACTGACTAGTAACTAGCTAAGTTATGAACTTGATAATGAAATTAAAAATACATATGCTTTAACAAGGCTTATTAATACAATATTTTTTTTATAAATTTCAAGGATATTAATGTTCTGTCTTAATATTTTCATAATTTATTTTTATTAAGATGTATATTTAATGAACATTACAACTGTATGTATGTATTGAATTTTTTTACGGCTCCATTATCTCGCACTAGACTCCATCGTGATATAAACTTTCTAGCAACTTCCAGACCCAGTAGTTTTTAAGTTTAAAGAAAACTGAACAGCGTGTATTCGCGATTTATTAAATAAAATTAATTGCCTGATTAGGGTGGTTGTAATTCCATTCAAACCGTGTTAATTCCAGCAAAAACAGATTAGGATCCCAAAAAAGTATCTCATAATTTTAAAAAATGTAAAATTTTTTATTTAATTTGAAGTTATGAAGTCTGTTATATCAGCAATAAGTGGTTTTGATATTGTCACTTTAGTTAAGTGTTGACAAAATGGATTTTATTAAAAAATATAAAAATAATACACGATTTTATTACATAATAAAGTATAGAATATAACAAAGTTACTAAAATAGCAAAGTTTACTTTCCCCCTTGAGATTCCTATATGAAAGGATGTCATTTGACAGCTATCTTCAGTTCGCGCGTTTTCTTTGGCAGTAAGAAGTAACAACTTGCTCTTTACATGTCACACTTCGGTAAAATGGCTTGATAAGCCTTTGAGTATAATGGACTTTGTAAAATGTAATACATTTAATTAAACTCACTGCACTCTACTCATATTCTGACACATAAGTGTACCCAATAATTTCATAATGTCAATAATTTTATAAAAATATATATCATTAAGTTGTGAACGTATTTTAAAAATAGTATCAATGTTTTATAATATTAATAGTTCTTAAATAATATTTACTGCTATTTTTAATGTATGTACAATTAAAGTAAAACTTTTGTCATTTCTGAATGATTCCTCGAGCTCAGTGTACTCTAAAACTTAAAATACCTTCAAAAGTAGGTTTTTTTAAGAAACAAATTTATTTTTAGCGATCTCCAGTATTTCAGTATAAACTAATCAAATATATTTTCTTGCAGAAAAGATAATTTTTATTTCTAAAATCAAAGGAAATATGTATAATTTAACGAAAAGATTAAAGCAACTCAATCTGTTTAAATAGTATATATACAAAATATATTGACAATTATTTCAAAATTCTACTTTAATTCAAATTCTTTAAGATGTGGATACTCTTAATCACTTATTACCAAAATTAACTAATATCGTAATAACTAAACATTTCGTAATAATTATAATAATGTTATTCAATTTACATTGTTAAAAACAATGAATATCACTAACAAAATCTAAAAAACAAGGAATTATTTGTAATAAATTTAACCTAATGTTTTTAAATGTTTTCAAGTAAATGTATTTAGCTATTGTAAACACGTGTTTTATTTTTTTGTCACGTCAATTTGGTCATAGGAAAGAACGCTGCACAGGAAACCGTGCAGATCTCTAAAATCTAAAACCTAAAACTTAAAATGTTAATAATTGTTATATATAGTTGACTAAATAATATATAATAATATGCGATATTTGATAAATTAATTATCTTTATTAATATCACGTACTTTTTCAGTCCATATGAAATTTTCAACGTCATAAAGTTTTCATTAATCTTAATTGTAGCCCTTTTCATCGCAAATACTACGTTACAAACATTTAATTGATTTAAATATATTTAATTTAAATAGACTTTATTTTTGATCGTTTGATCATATAATATATTTAAACTAGAAAGTTTGCTTATTCTCCTAAGAACACTCATATGGAAATTATTATATTCTAATATAATATCAAAACAAAATAACTACTTATAATTTAAAATATTTTTCCATAAACTGAGAAAAACAATCATTTTCACATCTATATCGGTTCACAAATTAATTTAACATTTGTATGTAATTTTCAAACAATATTCAATATTAATTTGTGGAAACTATTTCGCAATTGCGGTAAATTAAAATATTTTTATAAATATTGATGATTACCTTAATATTATAAATGAAGGAATTTCAACTGAGTCAACTAGACTAGTAATGAGACATTTTTTTTATTATGAACATAAATAAAAAAAATGGTTCAAGTACATTATGTGTTAATGTATCCTGGGAATTAAGTCTTCGCTGCCAGAATATCTTAACATTATAAGGTTCATTTAAAAAAGGACAGGCCTGCTGAGTTTATATCACTGGGTCTTTTTAGGACTGACTTATATTTGAGCTGGTGGTAGCTTAATATGAAAAAAACCTATTTTCAATTAAAAAAAAATATTCCATTTCATTGTACGTATGTTAGGAATAATTTTAACTAAGATTTTACTTGGAATCCAGAACGTGATAAGAATCATTAGTCCAATATTTAATTTTGTTCAAACTACATATATTACAACGACAACTGGACAACAACATTTATATAAACAGAAGGTAAAAATCTAAAAGCTTAGTAATACATAACTCGATCTAATAGAACTTTTAGAACCTCCACTTAAGAGAATAGAGTTACACGTCTGTCACTGTCACCGGAGACAAGTACTGATTACTTATCCTTGGCAAAGAACTCCCTATCTGATGGAGCACATCGGATAATAAATGGAAATTGCTTTGATTAAGTCATTTATTACCCTCTTTTCGTAGGAATGTAGAACAAAAACACATATTTATAAAAATATAATATATAATCAATATTTTATATCCACATTGTATATTTGCATAAGGATATTTTTCACTATAAAAAATCATCTTCTCTTAATAATAAACTCAATGATATAATTTCAAACAGTATTTTTCTAGTTTTCGTAGCTCGTAGTTAGAAACATATCCGAAAATTTTAAGTCTATTCAAAGTTATAAAAATGTTAGAGTACTTCAGTAGTAATTAGTGGATCCCCATAATAAAAATTTATTTATTTAAAAATCATTTGTATATAAATATATATAAAATATAAGGAAAGAGTGTGAATGAGTGAATATATAAGGTAAGAGTGTTGTAAAGACATAACGTTGCAATTACTTCGGAGAAAGCGAAATGAAAACTTTAGAATTCTACGAAAATTAAGAACCTGATAAAATATATTTAAAGAACAAAATAAAACGGATATAGAGAGTTTGCTAAAGTTAAATTTTAATCTAAATTTTAATAACTTTATATATCTCGATAATAATTAACATTTTTGTTATTTTATATTTCAATTCTTTATACGGTTTTGTATAATTTAAATTGATTATACGGGTATTGTTGCCAAAATAAGTAAGCTTCGCTCAATGATAGATAATAATCAATGTTTTAGGTTGGAGAACTAACCTTTCCGAAACACCGCACGACACCTCCCTCATGAACTCTCTCATGAACATACAGTTAACTTCTATATCTAACTTAAAACTGTAGCGGTAACTTCCCGTCTCTTTACGTTCTGTGGTGTCCTGAGTAACTGAAAGTTTTTAAAAACGTATTTCTGTGTGCGTATATGTGTGGATGTATGTAAGCGTATGTTACAGTTGAAAAAAAAATCTTGTAGTTTTTTTTGTTTTCTTAACAAAATGTATAACGTAATTGTATCAAATTTTTTGTACAATTAATATTTTATGAAATATTCTGAATATGAAATAAGATATTTTAATGAGACAAACTTTTAGTTTAAATCTAAAAGTTTATCTCATTCAATACATTCTACTTTTTATTACATAAATATTTTATGTTTATCTCTCAATCTATTAAAGTGACTCAATTTATTTATAAAAGCTGTGATATAGTTGATTAAATTAATGAAAAATGGTCTTTAATAGAAAAAGATAAAGTTTAAAATAGGCGAAGTTAAAGAAAGAATTTGAAAAGTGGAGACTAAACGGTATGTGGTAAATTTCGAGGAGAACGAATTAAACAAATCTCAAAATAAGACTACGAGCATTCGTGCGACTGTTAAATAATCTATTTTTGTGGAGATTTGCTCACTTATTTAATATATAATTTTTTATAAAATTTTATAAACAAACCCTTTTCTGGTAGAAGCAACCCGAGTCTGGTCGATGAAGGAAACCTTGTTATATAAGAAGTTATAATTAGCTATGTAACAGTCGTGGGCTAGCCTTTTTACTTTGATTTCTTTACTACTATTCTAGTGTGATAAAAGAATTCAATACTTAAAAATATTTCAATCAGCAAGATATCCTAAACTTTTTTCATTAGGACTTTATCACATTAATAAAAAAGTAAGCTTTTTTTAAAGTTAACAAAACCCTAGTTTTCTAGTAAATGCAGTCATCTCTGCGATGAGTATTTTAGGATAAAATAGAAAACGTAAAACCAGCAATCTTTTAAAGCTTTACTCGCATAATAAATGTTTGTACGAGACTCGTCGAATTTACTGAGAGATGGTTATTTGAACGTTATTTTAGTTTCCGTTAGAGCATTCATTGATTTGAAATATTTTTCTCAATTTACTTAAAGATCATGATATTATATTATGTTCTATCGACAATTCAATAACCTGTCAAAAGCAAATAAGAATTTCATTATTTGTCTGCAACAAGTCGAGAACCGAGCATCATCGTATTCTTTTTGGTGTTAATGACCTCATACAGTATAAACCATATAAATTCGATCGGCTTGAGAGAAAATGTTCCTTGTAATAATATTTTCAGAGAAATGTCACCTATACTGCGAGCAACGCGAGAAGGCTGACAGGTCTTGATCTTGAAGTGATGTTGAATTAAAAATTCAAATTGAAAAATATAATTTATTTGCCATATGGCAAATGTTACCTTGTAATTAGCTCTAAAATTTACTTTTATTTAAATAAGAAAACAATATTTTTGTGAAAAATGCTACTTTTCTAGTGATTGACCAAAAATAACAAGTATAAGTACTAAAGAACATAACGTTCAATTTGTGTTCTGTATTAATGGCGCTGACCTGTTATATATTACCTCAAAAACTAAACTGAACTACTTTTTCATACTATTAAATATAATAATATTACTAACATATTTATTTTTAATAACTTCCATATCGACGTTTTCGTTTTATATTACTTATAATATTATGTTATATATTACACTTAATATACCCTTAAAGCTTACATTTACTTGTTACGAAATAATTTTATTAACCGCTGTCTTATACATAATTGTTTTAATATTGCATGCTGATCTTAAATTAATATTATGCCTGGTCTGAGGAAATTAAAATTTGGATTTTTAAATGCGGGTTCCTTGGGTACGCGTCATGATGAGTTCCTAGTTGCCGTTAAACGTCATGAGGTTGATATTATGGCTATAAACGAAACATGGTTAAAGGAGGGTGAAGAGGGTCGAGCTCCTATAGTCCCTGGTTTCCGCTTGCGTCACAGGCCGAGATCTCCCGAAGTACGCTCCCGTGGTGGGGGTGTTGGGTTTTATATTAGAAATAACATAACGGTTAGGACCCTGACTCATCCAATTACATCATGTGTGGAACAAATGTGGCTCAGCTTCTCTGTCGGAGGTACAAAACTGGTTATTGGCACGGCATACAGACCACCCTGGTTGTGCCCACAAATATTCTTGGATTCGCTCACAGAAACTTTTACATCGCTTCCATATTATGATCATATAGTCTTAATGGGTGACTTTAATATTAATTTCTTAGACACAAACAATGTACACAATCATTTATTACACGATTTTTTATCTTGCACTAATTTGAGTCAAATAGTAAATGAGCCTACCCACTTTACAAGTCATAGTGAAACCTTAATTGATCTCGTTTGTGTAAATGGAAAGAGTAGTTATGTATATGTTGACTATATCGGTGATCTAGGTAGCCATGCTATGATATCTTTTAATCTAGATATTTATAAAGAAAAAGTAAAGTCCATGGTGAAGATATATAGACAAGTAGACAATATCGACGTCACCGATCTCAAAAGAATGTGGGAGTCAAATAACGTTCCACTCCCCTATAACTGTGATGTCAACGCGATGGTAATCGAGTTTACTCATAAAATCATAAGTATATTCGATATCTTGGCCCCTTTAAAAATTGGTTACTTTAAGGCTCATCAATATCCGTGGATTACATTTAACGTAAGTCAAATGATGCTAATACGTGACAAAGCCCATATAAGGGCTAGAAGTACATCTAAAGATAGTCATATTTCGTATTACAAACAACTGAAAGCTATAGTTGATACTGCGTTAACTAGGGAGAAGACTGCTTATTTTACTTATTTCATTAACTATAATGTAAACAATTCTAAATTTATGTGGAAACATCTTAACCGACATATCGCATATAAGAATAGATACAATTATTTACCACCTAATCTAAGCCAGCCAAATGTTTTAAACCGGCATTTTCTTAATGTCCCCGGCAGTATATTGGTATCTCAATCATATATGGATTTCTTTAAATTTAATTTATTTAGTGACAAGATTTTCAATATTAAGCCCGTAAATGATTTAACTGTGTTAAAAACATTGCGTAGTGTGAAATCACAAGCTATAGGTTCTGACAGTATCTCTTTAGAAATGTTGAACATTTCCCTTCAATATGTTTTAAACAATATCGTTCAAATAATTAATAAATCAATAGAGACGAGTACTTTTCCTCTACTCTGGAAAAAGGCTATAGTTAAACCACTACCAAAGAAGGACAACCCTGTGAATCTAAGTGACATTCGACCCATCAGTATCTTACCGTGCTTATCAAAGATTTTAGAAAAAATAGTTTGCAGACAACTTGTACAATTTCTAGAAGCCAATAATATATTGCCTGGAGTTCAGTCGGGCTTCAGGAAGGGTAGAAGTACTACTACTGCCCTTGCATGCGTAATTGACGATATATTGTGCGCGCAGGATACTGGTGAGGTAACTATTTTAGTACTTCTGGATTTTACTCGCGCATTTGACACCCTTAATCTAGCGCTACTACTTTCAAAATTAAAATTTTATGGTTTCAATGACGAGTCTGTAAATTGGTTTGAAAGTTACTTATTTAATAGAACGCAAGTCGTAGAAGTTATTCATGAGGACGGTTCAAAAACTCTTTCCGATTGTAGCACTATCTGCAGGGGCGTGCCCCAAGGCTCAATCCTTGGCCCAGTTCTATTTTCTCTGTACTGTGCTGATATTGTTAACAGTATACAATATTGTAGATATCATATTTACGCGGACGACATACAACTGTATATTTCATGCAAACCTTCTAATTTGAACAGTATACTTAAAAACCTTAATGCAGACTTAAACAATATTGTTAAATGGTGTGATTCAAATAATCTCATTTTGAACCCTACTAAAACTAAATTCATGTTACTAGGAACCCCCCATCAACTACGCAGATTATCAAACTTTACACCATCCATTGTAATACAAAATACTGAGTTAGAACGCGTCTCTGAAGCAAGAAACCTAGGGGTTTTAATGGATGAAAATCTTAGATTTGAGAATCACGTAAAACAAACAATTCGAGCTTGCTACTATCGCCTCAAATTAATGTATCGCGTTAGAAAATATTTAAATATAAAAGTGCGTGTCCAACTATGTGAGGCCTTAATTCTTTCAAAGCTCAATTACGCTGATGTTGTTATAGGTCCAAGACTTTTAGCACGCACTAAGCGCCACATACAGAGGGTTCAAAATGCCTGCGCAAGATACTGTTTTAATATTCCTTCTCGATCTCATGTTACACCTTTTCTAAATAATGCCAAGATTCTGAAAATGGACTATCGTAGACAGTTACACTTTGCTACACTTTTGTTTGGGGTAATTAGATACAAAATGCCTCCTTATTTGTACCACAAACTAAGATGGGTCGGTGAAGACCGTCCAACTCACTATACTAGAGCTTCTTCGTATATGTTGAGTATGCCTCTATTCAATACAGCAGCATTTCGTGGTAGCTTTAAATATGCGGCGACTAAGTGCTGGAACAACCTCCCTCCCCCTTTACATAACGTAAGATTAAAAAACACTTTTAAATTTAAATATAAATCTTATCTTTTGAGTTTACAGCTACAAAATAATACCTAAAACAACTATATATTTTCTTTTATATTTTTTATTTGTTTATTATTATTCTTTATTTTTTATGGGGTATGTGCTGTTTGTGTTTAATCATAAATATATAAATATATAAGTATATATGATTGTTGGAAGTGGTTACTTAGTATATTATATACATTTATAATAATCTACTATATATATTTTACTTATGTACGTGTCGCTCGCTACATATATTAATTATATAATGGCATTTTGTAAGCTGGTATATATTTTTTTTTTTTATTCTTTTTTTTTTTTTTGTTCCTTTCTATTGAGTCTATAATTGTTTCTTGTATTTGTAGTGTGTCAGTGTTTTAAAATTGTTACTAAATACATGTTTTAAGATTTTGTGATGTTGTTTAATCGGTCAAAATTAAATGTTTGAAAAGTGCGACGTCGCTCAATGAATGGCAACCACAGAATACCAGCGTTGAGAATGTTTACTATTCTCAACATAAGCTGAGTGGTCCACCAATTTGGACAACATTATTATAATATATATGTATAAAATAAGAACAAACTTTATCATTTTATTATTATTATTTTTAATTTCAGTCCATTTTACTGTTCTTGTTTATATTCTTTTCGATATAAATGTGTTTATATTAAGTTTCTTTTCTTTTTTTTTGTTTTTTGTATGTACGTATCTGTTGTGTTGTCCAAATAAAGAGTTTTGATTTGATTTGATTTGATTTGATTTGATTTGAAGTAACGTAATTTCTAGTAGTTCTATATAATAATGCATAGTCTTTGGATTTATTTGATAATAGACGAATTTAAATAAATGATTATTTAAATTAAATTAAACTTTTGTAATTATTTGAAAAAGAATGGAAAAATAGAATATTTTTATATTTTTTAATGAAAAATTACTAAATAGTAATATCATTTTATTTTATTTATTACTTTAGTAAGATTCTGAATTAAATTCCATATTAACAAGTAGGTAGTGTATTTGCCGAACAGTTAAAAAGTAAATAACACTGTTCATCGTTTCCCATCACTATTCAAGCCGAATTGACAGACGTCAGGGTCCTATTCTCTAGTTGCACTATAATTATGAAATTTGAACTGGATAGTTATATATTTATGCATATAGTAGCTAGTTGTAACATTAGTAAATTTATACAGAAAACAGAATACAGAAATGCCCGTATTAGTATAGAACAATGTCACAAGATTGAAAGAATGTTAATTTTAGCACTCAGTATTTTAATAGCAGCTAAATAAATATAAGAGTATAACAAAATATAATAAAAGATAAATAAAAGTGAAGAATAAAATATTATGGATTCGAAATCGAAGGAGGGTTTTGTATATTAGCTTTGACTTTTTCTCTGTAGACAAGAATACTTTTATATTAACCTGTCATAATTATTATATTGAAGTTGATAACACTGTAATAATAATACTATATAATTAATATTCTATTATAAAAAGAAAATACCAAATAAAACCAATCTTTGTAAGAAATATAAAGATTTATGTTATTTTTATATTTAATTATCAAAGCTGTGTTCCATTTTTTAAAATAAATTACTGAATCCTAATCCCAAGTCAGCGGTTCTGCAAATATTACAACGAACATTTAAAAGCTAAATCCTTTTAATCCCAAAAAAAATTTTTTTTTCCATCAGCACAATAATATTAACGCAGTTTATATATATGAATGTTAGAATATTATATAGTATCATAGAGTTTTCCTAAAAAAATTGTCTATACGAATTTTATTTTATCGGTTACTACAATGAGTACTTAAGATATCAAAACGACTTGTTACTATTTTAATGTTTCTACTTTGAAATATTAACACTTTTATCATATCAAATAAATGGTGTACATTTCGATGCAAATAAAACAATAAAACAATATTAATAAATGAATGTATTCTAGTATCTTGTTATATTACCATATACCGTGTGATCATTTAATAAATATTTCTTATATTCTTGTTTATAATAAAATTTATAAATGAACATTTTTATAAATTATCACAGGTTTATCACAGGTTCATTGTATCATGTTAATATCCTAGAATGTAAATCTGAAACAAATGTTTGTTACACTTATTTTCTGTATTTCTTTAATTAATAATACATTTTATTATGTTCCTTTTCTGTCTCTAACTTTGGACAGGGAACACGTAGTTTGTAAATTAAATATTAGTATTAAATTTTTAAGCTAATAAATTTGTATTTTTCTGGATCCTCCGGTTGTGACCGTTGAAATTATCTAATTTCCCAGTGGCTTTAAACAAATTCTGACAAAAACGAAATACCAACATTGAGCGCACCTGCTCTCCACAGAGACGTTCTTTATAAGTAACATTTACACAGTAATTTTTTTCATATCATCATTTATTTTAACAAATAATTCTAAAATAAAAATAGTAAACTTAGATTATTTGTGAAGATGTTGTCTCTTGTCATACTAATAACAATTGGCTTAAAACAATACTTTTTCTTGCGTTTTATTTATAGGAGCTTAAATAGATTAAGTGATAGTTCAAAACCGACAATTTATGTTATATTGTTAATTATTCGACGACTTCAGATTATTCGGTGAAATGACATAGTTTTTTTGATATATGCTCAAGCCACTATTTCGGAGAATATTTTTTTGTTTGAATAAAACTTATACCACAAATTAATCACCTTTTAAAATATTTGAATGTAAAGTTGTCATTTTTATTTATTGTAAAGAGAAGTCTTGTTTCCTATTTCATTTAATAAGACAAAATAAAAGAATAAATTATTGATCTAAGAATACTTGTGTGTGACGTTCATAAAACTTTAACCGATGATATTGTCATACATATTTTACTGCCAATACACGACGACAACACGACAAATCCATTTATTTGAAATCGGAAAATTAAAACTTTGGTAGTTTATCTCACGTATATTTTAATAAAGTTTAAAAATGCTGTTATAATGAGCCTTTTATATAACTTGCTATTTTAAAACAACATAGAAACTGGAATCTGTAATTTCTTTTTTTTTAATAAATTTTAGTTTATTTTTTTTTTATTGTTTATTATATACTTTGATACATTTATTTTAGGTTTCTTGGTATCCTAACACTCTGAAGATTTTATACGGACACTACACATTCTTCTTAGTATATGGTAAAAAAACATTGATGAAAAAATTTTATTATATATTTATATACATGCAAAATCTTTATTATACGTAATATTTTATTTTTATAAGACAAGATTTATAAGCCACAGGTACAAATTAGACTTCTAAAGAACTTTATTAAAAGTCTGCAACTTGGTAAAAGTTTTTTAACATCTTTAGTCTTAGGAAAAGTCTTTGCGAAGATTGAAATTTAAAGGAAATTGTAACTAGAATTCTTATTGTTTTAGTTTAATATGCAATCTGTATAAGAGTTAGATAATGGTTTACATTCCATTTGTGATTTTTGTTGTTTGAAGTTAAATAATTTTATAAGATTGTTGGCTTTTGTTTTCAGCATACTTTTAATGTTGAGTCAATAATACTTTAATAAAGCAAAAAAAAATATTTTTACTTATGAGAAAAAAAAATATGGTATTTATATACAAGAAATACAGGAAGAAAGATATATCACTATTCTTATCAAACCTAAATTATTTAATTTGTTTAAATAATTTATTCTAAAAAATTCTTTAAGTCAGTAACTTATTTAGAAAATGCGGTGAGAAAAAACGAAATGCTCCAGTGCTGAAGTCGAATGACGTGCTTTTTTATTGTACAATTTTAGTTTGATCGAATAATAATAATTTCTAAGTAAGTTTGAATACTAATAAATAAAACTCCAACCATATTAAACGCTTACGACCGCAGAGTACCAAACCGTTACAACTACAATCTTAATATACATCTTAATATACTACAAGAATGTATAATATAAGAATAACATTAAATTAAATAACCCATTACACTTTAAGGATCTTTCTACAAAAGGACATCTTATGACGGCTATCTTATACCTTTTATTTTATTTTGTTACACAAAACTAGTTGCTCCTTCACTTTCAAGCTTCAACGAAACATGCTTCTAATAAAACTTCGGATGCAATGAGTTTATATTAAATTGTTGTAATAAATACTATTAATTTGCATAAATTTGCTTTATTAAAGATTAACAAGAGATTCGTTTAAAAATGACAGCAAAAATAAAATTCTAGCATTTTTTATTTTGTGAAAATATTAATAAATATCACGTAAAAACTTTTTTAGTTAAAGAAATACTTTTCCCTCATGTATTACTGTTGTAAGGCTCTTGTGTGAATTATTAAGCTCAGTGTACTTCAAACTTATCATACTTCCATAACTTTTATATCTCTGTAAAACAAACTCTTTAGCCGTAGTCGACATTTTATTATAAGCTTTGTATAGATCGTATCTTGTTCACAGTACAGCTATATTGCATTACATAACTGAACTCTTCCTAAATTTATTACAAACGACCTACAGTCAAATATTTGTCGAATCTAAAATACTACTACAAAATTTCTCGTGCATTTTCTAAAACGACAGCACCACATGAATTCTCAACATCAAACAAGACTTTCCAAAATGTTCGTTTTACATATTTCGAGCATAAGAGAACTATGAAGGCTTATATTTTAAAAATAATAAACTTATGTGAGAACATATAATAGTTAAGATATTTATTATTTTTTTATTGGTTTAATTTGTGAAGTTTCTACGGTGTACATATAATTTTAGAGATGCAATGTATATGCTTCATATTTATACATAATATATAACAGGTTCAAAATAGGACTACAATATTCTAAAAATATTTAAAAAATATATGTTGAAATTATATGTATATTAAAAGGTCTAATTTTTAATTAAACTTTTTAAAGGACTAAATATACTTGTATATAATAAATTTATAATAAACTTTATAAAAGGAGACTTGCTTGAAATATTGGTTGGAACTTTAACGTTCAATAAAGTTTTAAATAGGGTAACTTTGAAGTTGGAACTCAAATCGGTTTGACTTTTAAATTTTAGATTTGATTTAAAGATCTTAAGCCGACTATTTATGAGATCTGTATTTAAAATTAATTTTTATATAATAAGGATAGTTAGACATCAGTTTAATCTTTATTTTATTGTTTGGAAATTAATCGTTAAATATGTATCTCTTAAAATATAAATTAAAATTTTCTTAATATTACCAAATCTACGTGTATTTATTCTTATAACTGATAATATGTTTAATCATTTAAGCAATGCTTGAACCTTAAGACAATGTTTTAAAAAAGTTAACATTCTTCTATCACCCGCTCCGTCACTCACTACTGAACAGTCTGCTTTAACATACTCGTAGCTATACATATAATAATCGTTGTCTGTAAAATGTGGTATTAGTGAATAAGTACTGAGAGTGTTTAGTAACCAAAAAAAATATATATACATTTTTTTTAAATTTTTGTCTTTATCTCTGCGTGCTTATGCGATTTTCAAGAATTCCTGGCCCTCTTCACTTTAAATTTTGTATTTATTAATTTGTTGTAATAACAAAAAAATCCATTGATAAATTGCGCCGTACTATCTTTGTTTAACATTTGAGAAAAATGATATTAAATGAATGTTTAGTTGAATTGACTGACTTAAAAGTAATTATATGAAGCAAAATAGCTTTATATGAACAATTTACAAAATAGGGTTCAAATTACGCTGGCCGATATCGTCTAGCCGACATCACGCAGACATATGAGGCGAGTGCACCGCCGTCGTCAACTCAAAGAAGAGTACAGCTATACTCTTATGTTGGTGTAAGTTGTCGCACCTATACTTATACTACTTACCTAGCTACTTATGAGACTATGAAAGTATAAAGTTTTTATTAATGGAGTAACTTAAGATTAAACATAGGTTTGTTTATCTTTCACTCCTCAAATTGGAATACTTAGAAATAGACCAGAAGAATTTTATATAAGCTTAGTAAAAGATCTTTTAAAAGTTTTATGAGGTTATGTATAATTATCCAATTGTATTCACGTTAATTTTATCGAAACTACCAGACTACTTCGCTTCGAAACCATCAGAGATCTTTATTCATGTGCTAGAAGTATAACGGAGTTGTGATCTGAACTATTTGCAGATTGGATTCTAACTCGTTTGACAAAAGTCGACAAAATTAAAATGTGTTATTCTTAATAAAGTTGATAATTATGGTTCTAAATAACACTATAATGACTGACGACCAACGTTAATGCACTCTACATACACAACGCTAAAGCCAGCGAATGCGAAGCCTGACACGACTAAGCTGTGCCGACATTCAACTTCAAGGAACGTTAATGTCAAATAGTCCCTTATTCTCATCCTAAAATACGCTGTCTCAAGTCGAGAACCTGCCTCTTATAGGCACTTTCGAAAGGAAAGGGGCTTTTAGCATTATGAAATAGATATGCTCTCCGCCCTCACTAGCATTGAGTTATTCGCTGTGAACATACCTGTTTCAGAAACGCACAACATCTCCTAATAACAGCATTACCATTCAACGTAATATTATAATCTTTATTAATATAAAATTGTTACTGCATTCTCTTGTAATAAAATATATTAAGCCGGCCGAACGGTTGCGGTCTGATTCACAAGGAATATGTCCATATACTGGTCTGGAGTTATGGTTCTATAACAATTTGGTCGAGCTCCATTTAGTAGTTTTTCATGAAGGAGCAACAGGTAATATATGCATTCTTAGTCTTCCGATTTAAAATACTTGTAGACTGATAGATAATTATTATTCATCTCTATCACCCCTTTTCAAATTCAAATTCAAATTACGTTATCAATGAGTGATTTTTATTTTATTTTTTTTTAATCACGTCATAAATGATTGTTTTTTATTTTATATTTTTTTTAATCACGTTACAAATGAGTGATTTTTAAAATATATTTAATTTTAAATCTAAATGGAATCCAAAATCATTTGATTGCTAATTTTTAAGCCTATACAAAAACAATGATATATATGACACCAGCCGATATGTTAAGATTATTTTTATTAATTGAATTAGAAGACATTATTCAGCTAGTTATGAATTAAAAATCTATCAATCTAAACGATTTTTAAACTGGCGCAAACTATGCGCTTATTTATAAAAATAACAATAAAAATATTTTTTTGACATGTCGTTGGGGTTGAGGTTAATTTCAATTTTAATATATAAATCATATACATATCATATTCTATCACAATATAAACTAATAAACAATAATAATTTATTACATAGTATACATATGTAGAGTGAGTTCTAGTCGATCGTCAATTACCGTCTGTTATCTGAAACATATTAATGTAGACTTGAATTTAATTTTCATCATAAGGCTCTGTATTTATTGTAGCATGAGAGAGATCAATTGAAACTAAAGCATAAAATAATTGTTTATATCTCTATTTATTTATAATTCTAAGTGTATTAATAACATATTCATTTTAATAGTTTTAGCTCAACTTCTAAAAGTCCGGACTCCCGTTAGAAAGTGATGATGCAATTACATATCAATGAAGACTTGATATCTGTACGAGTTATATTACATTTTATTTTAGTAACTAAATACATCGTACAATAATAATTTTATTATAAATATTCTATTTTTCTATTAAAATTCATAAAAAAGCAAACACTACTAACACAATTCACAAAAAAATAGCTAACAAACTCACGAGAATATTGAAATCAATTTGTAAGGTAGATAAAGGTATCTTCTTGAACCTTAATACAATATAAATTATCACGTAACTACGTCCCATAACTGAAACAAGAACATCCCAAATTTAATTGTATCCAACAGGACATAACTCTACAGCATGAGGGAAACCCGCCCACTATATATCTCAGGACGGAGAATATTAATGAGGGTACCACATGTACATATGAAGACTGACCACGTTTCACATTACATTTAATATTCTCACGTAGAAGAGTATTATCTCTTGTATGAAGGATGAACTGAAAACGAGATATATCTTTTATATCCTTACTGACTTACTTATTTGATATAAAGACATCCAAGATCGCCTCTAATATGATACTAGGTCTCCTCTATTAGTTTTATATATAGGTATCAATTTTATTACTTTCTTTAACTTCTCAAACAATTTTTCGTTTAAAACATTAAAAAAATAGACAGAGAGATACAAAATATAATTTAATTAAAAGTAATTGTATGAATAGGAACCGTAATATGCAAATTACAGCTTTTTACTTAGTTTAATTACTAAAGTTATTTGCGAAATAATATAAAAACGAAATATTTTTAATAATCTCGAATGAACTCAGTTTTCAACTAGAAAGCGCTTTTAAAGTAACAACGTCAATAAACACGCACCGACTGGCTTAGGGTTCTGCATATTTTGTTTCTATTACGTTATTTTAAGATTTTTGTAAAAAACAAACCTGTAATAAAAACATTTTAATACATGTTTGAAATTAGGATATTTAGGTAAAAAATAAATAACTTGGATAAAATATTAGGTTATTATTTCAATATTATGTTATGCTTCATTCTTTCACTTGTGGAACCCTAGAATATAAACAGAGTTCAGCTCGTCTCTGAAACATGTTTGTATTTAAGCCTATGCTCTGTAACACTAGTGGCACCCGGCTTAAGTACAATTTTAGCTTTGCGTTTCGGGTCGGTTTAAATAGGTTTTTATTATATAACATTAAAGCTATAAAAAGTAATTCTATCTGGTTCTTATGATATATTTTGAAAATGATTATAATGTATTCTTTTTATTTGTATGAGAAAAAAGATAAAATTGAAATTTTAATTTTATTTAATAAAATAATTAGACAACTCTTTTAAAAGTATTGAACATAAAATAAACAGAAAAATGTGATATAATTATTTTTTTTATGTTTTCGTTATGAAGATTAGAACTTAAAACTCGGAAAGCAAGTCCTCAGTTATTGATAAAATAAGAAAAAATTGTAAGAGAGTACTAGCGATAGATATATTTATTTTAAAATATTAATAAACTAACTAAACAAAGTAAGCAGTCTTATAATAATCTAATTAACATATATTTTTCAAACGGTATTTAGATATCAAAAATTATATTAGAAGTATTTGTGATTTTAAAAGAAATATAGGAAACATGCCTTACTTGTGTTTTTAATTATTTATTCGTCGAATAAAAAAAAGAAATAAAGTTATAAAGATACGTTCCATCTTCTTCTTGATATTTATTAGCTTTTATAATAGGTTTTTATTATATAACACAGTGAATATGAATTTAGTAATCTTAACAAAATTATATTACGATACGAATACTTACGTAAATATAAAAACTCTTGCTCCTCCAATAAGCTAATAACTTTAGTCGGACATTTTAGCCGTAAGTGTTGTTTTCGCTACTGCGGGAAAATAGATTGTACACATGTTCGGGCTTATATCAGATTATTAGGAGCTCGTTTGAAACTCACTAATAGATATTGGAGTAAACCTCCAAACAGTTTACTAAATGACTTTCTATGAAACGGAGATTTCTATGAACTATGGTTATATCATTGCATGACGTCATTTATTTATTATTTTAGTTTTTTATTTGTAAGAAAATAGAACAAATTTTAAAACAAAAGTTTAAATATTTTACATGTATAATATTCTATTACAATTTATTTCTAACTATAGTAATATATAGTTATAGATAAAAAAATAACATATCATTCTAGTGTCTATACCCTTTTTTATGAATGGGGAGGGCAAACGAGCTTGCGGGTCACAGATGGAATGTGATCACCGCCGCCCATGAACTATTGCAACATCTGAAGACTTACAAAGGCGTTGCCGGCCTTGGAGGTGGGAGTACGCATTTTTTGTTGGTTCTCAAGTTGTATCAATCTGAAAGCACTACCGAAAGAAGTTTATTACACATCTTTGTGATTCATGACAGAAAGATCCTTGAAAAATATTTATTTATTGTCCTACGTTTCCTCATTGGAAAAGAAAGAATCCTCACTTCACTCCACGTCAATCCGCTACTAATAGTGCTTGCCGGTGTAAATCTATGCCAGATTTAGAGGAGGCGTAAACGTTATCTTTTTACCTAGAGATTCCAAAACACTTGTGGGGTATGTGATCGCGATCTCTTTGGAGCTTGTGGCCAATACACCTCAATCTCCAATATTTTTCAATTGTAAATATTTCCAGAATTGTAAATTTTTTTTTAGTGCCTATTTATATTCACAAATTTATATAAATTATTTACATAATTCTAACTATACTTTAGTTGGCGTCAATTTCTCTCATAACTATAAATTATAACTTCAATTATTTTTAATCAGATAAATTAGTTTTTTATATTAAATATATTTTAATTATAATTCTATATGAAATAGAAGATACTGAAAATAAATACGGACCATCGATTCATTGCTGAAGTGGCTTTTGAGTAGTGAAACTGAATAATGCATATCTGTGAGTATTGCAGTGAAAATAGGGCTGGCGATATTTTATTTCTAACAACTGATTATTAAGTAAATATATATTAAGATGATGTAAGTGGTGAAAATAAATAATAATACATATAAGTAATGAAAAAAAATAATAAAACAAGACAAACTTTTATGCACTCTGTCTTATTTGTTTAATTTTAAATTAAATAATATCAACTGTAGGTTTAACTACTATTGTCTTCTAAAATACTGCTTTTCCAAATTGTATATATTAATTGTGATGATATAAACTAAAAAACTATCCTATGAATTAGCAACCCTATTATCCTAGTAGAGATACAGCCACTATTATTCGCCCATTTTCATGAAACTTTGCTTATTTCTATGAGCTCTCGAAACGCGATAAATGAATTACAATAAATACTTGTATTGGTATTTAACTGATTTAAGAAATTGAATGGAGGTAAATTTAAAACATATTGGAGAAGTCAAATTATAAATATCTTTGACTTTAAAGATATGTACTAGCTTAAAAAAATATATAGAAATATGTTTTTCGCTATTATGACTTACATAAACAGTTGTTTAAAAATCCATTGAAACTGATAAATTTTACAGATTACAGATATAGACCTAATAAAATCCTTTATACAGCATAATAAAATTGACAACTATCGAGTGCAATCAAACCTAGAAATAAAAAATGAGTTGTGGGTGAGGTGGCGCACCCTACTTCATGGTTGGTCACCAGTTTAAAAAATATGTTAACGCATTCCAAATAACTTTCAAAGATCAGTTTAGTAAAATGGGATAAAGCCACGGAAAAGTCTTGCAACATCTGAGGGAAGACAGTAGTAATCTCATAGTTCCAAAGGTGTTGAGACTGAGAATCAAATAATATATGTAGATTATAGACTGCTCATAAATAATGCTCTCTCGTCTGAGTTATTCTCACATGGCGATTAATCAAACCTAACATGCTCGCTGATTAGGAAGGTATTGTTTTTATTATAACTTCTTATTGGTCAAGTTTTCTTTACTTTCATATTATAAGACTTAATATTGTTTCAACTATTACTTTTATTTCGATAATGAAACTAAATCCAATATTGCATGAAATAGTTATACAATTTATATACATATTTTTTATAAAATATATTTTTAAATTTATTAACGGTCATTACATTTATTTATAGACATATTAGATACTTAGTTACTGAATTAAAAAAACGAAGAAAATATTCAAATTCGAAGATTATAGAAAAGAAACATTTTTAATTTCACTTATGCAAAATTGTATTTATGAAATTTCATAATCCAGTTGCACGGTTCTAAAAGGTAGAGCCATTGAGGTCAACAGGTTAGACTCTCACATATTTACTATTTTAAGTCATTTATAAAATTACAAACAATGTTATTACTATTTGAGACCCGACATACTTGATATGTGAGAAAAAAATAGAATTTAAGTAAAAAAAAGACTAAAATAACAAACCACGGTTTAACTATTCTATTATATAGTTCTGTTCTCTTACATTTACAAGTGTTTAAAGTATTCTAACCACTTTAACTAAGGAATTATATTATGTCTTAGCTAAGAACGCTAATAGACTATAATACCTGCGAATACAAGGAAGCAACTTGTGCAGAATTCTTAGTAAAATGATAATTGCTAGAGCTTCCTATCTTCAACATATTCCTTAGAATTAAAATAAGCTCATAAGAGCATGCGTTTTATATAAGACGATATTCTGGAAGTTATACTGTTCATATACATATATATAGTTTTTCTTTTTACGCTAAGGCGTTAAAATTTTCGTACCATTTTATATTTTGTGACAAATATTAAATACATATTGAAGTAAAAATAACTTGAATTATTTATAAGACTAAAATGAATCCCATAATGGCAAAAAGACTATTTTTGCATATTTTATAAAAAAATAGAGTAAAAAAAAATTATATCATTGCTACAATCTGCCCGCGTGAGGTCGTCTTCTTTATATGCATTAAACATATATTTAACATTTTATTTACATCACTTGGCAGTAGCAGCATATACTAAAACATTAATTAATAGTCCATAGTAGTGTATAAACCTTTGTATATATATTTAATCCCTATATGCCGATTCCTGCCACTAACAAGGACATTACAAACATAACTTAAGCTGAAGGACATAAATTTAGAACATCAGGAAACCCGGCGCCAATAAATCAACTTAAATTGAATATTCATGAGAAGAACTAATTGTGCATATGTAATTCTGACCTTGCTTTTTGTTACATTTAATATTCTCATATAAAAGTTTATTTATTAAACTCAAAGAGAAATATATAATATGAATAAGATGGTGTGTGTAATACAAATACTAATTCCTTTTTTAAGTTTTAAGTTGTATTGTATTGTATTGTCAATTGATTCTCTTTCTTTTGTAATGATGTAAATAGTTTGCTTGGGTTGTGGTATTATACGGTGTGTGTGTCCTCAGCCCTTAAGTGCTCAAGCCCTACGTCCCAGGCAACGACCACAGTAACGGAGTAGCAGAGCAACAGATAAGAGATTAGATCTGTCGGTTGTCCCTTTTTGTCTATTCCTCCTCAACGGAGAGACGGAATCAACTTAAATACGGCAGCGAGGAGTTCCGTGGAAGACGTTTCGTTTGCCACCTCAGTTAACGGCTGGCCCATTTGGAAGAAGTGTAAATAGTGCCCGTTAAGGAAACTGTCTTCTTTGCCAGTCTGCTTCCTCATACAGGCTAATCTTATTATTATCAACATATGACGCAGCTCTAAATAGGCAAAGAGCAAGGAGCTGCAAGTAATTTTTCATAATAATGTCTTATTGTATTTCGTTATCCCTATATTATTTGTTATAACTAACAACAGTATACTATATATTTGTAAATAAAAATATTGACTCAATTTAGTTTTAAGTGAAAATAGCATTAAAGACTTTTAATTTACTAAAAGCATCAACTCCACCACAATACGTCATTGTTAGTTTGGAACAAAATTTTGAAGCAAGCGAACGATAAACTTATTTTTTGTAAGCGTTTGCAATATTTCATGGAAGAAAATTACACTTAAATTTGATAATTAATTATTTTTTACATTTTGTAGTTTCATTTAAAATCTCTATAATCTTTGGCAATATTTAACAGATTAAACCTAGATATCTTTCTCGTACATCATCTTAAACTGCCGAGGACAAGCGAATTCAATAATACTTAATACATAACTTTTATAGAAGACTGCGAGATATGCGAATACTTGTATATATTAAGTAGCTTTCCAAATATTTTTCAAGTGACATGAAATCACATGGTATAATAATTAAGACTTTAAAGAATGCTTTAAATCTTTGGTGTTGTAGACAGACATCAATCAGTTTCATTAATTATAACAGATCGTTTCATTTTCATTAATTATATATAAGAAACGTAGTGGTACTAGAAAACTATATTTACTTCTCAACTCACTACCACTCCTGAAGTCGATCTTTGTATCAGAGTATATTAAAATTAAGTTGCCATAGCAATACCCGCTGATTTTGGTAGTGTGCTAACCGATACAACAATTCAAAAGCTGTAAAAAAACGTGCTACGAAATTATAGTTTATTTTCAAAGTCTTATCATTTATAGAATTTTTATTATATATCTATTTGTCGGTTTGTTTGTTCATGTATTGCGAAAAATTACTTGACAGAGTTTATTAAAATGTAGTATGGCTAAAGATTATTGAAATAGTCAAGAAAGAGTTTATATTTCAGTCTGAAAATTTATATTATTTTCACGGGAAACCAACAAAACTTGATTAGGGATAATCCTATAGTCAGTATAGACTGACGAAATAATCCACACAATAAAACAATAAAACAATAATAAATCTAGTAATCGTCCAAACTGTTTATATATAAATTTAATCTATTTAAAATGTAAAACTTCGTACTTCTCATATTCTTGACGTATATAAAACGAAACGGCTCGAGAAAATCTCGTTTGACTTCGTGAAATCATGTCGATATGCTGTCATATTAGAAAATACAATCGAAATTGTCTAGTAGTGTTTCAGATATGACAAACATTCGACAATCGATCGTTAGTATTTATAAATTTAGACAGAGTTCAAACCTGATATAGTACATATACATTTCACTTTTCATCGCCAGAAAAAAAGGTACAATAACAGCGTTCTTTTCAATGAACATTGATGTGGCACAAAGATATAATACCGCCTTGCAAGGAATAAGTTTACGTGAAAATTTGGAATATTTCTTTGATTATTTATTGTTTTGCTATGAACGACTATCATTGTTTTAGACAATTTAATTTTGATAGAACATTCTTTTAAAATGATTTTTATCCATTAATACAAATACAAAAAAATTAACCCTTAGCTCATAATTTAATGTACTCAATAACTCAATATATAGTTTTTAAACTTTCATAATTTTTACACATTATAGAAATATATATCGGGACTTTATTGCGTAAATATTTTTTAAGGTACGATACCTTTTTATTTATCCGACGTTTCGATCGAATTGCACCTTAAAAAATATTTACGCGATAAAGTCCCGATATATATATCTATAACTCAATATATCATAATACATGATGTCTATAAATTTACGCTCGGGACTACGAGTCGGTTTAATTAATGAGATAATGAATCAACCGTCGAATATAATTCACTACTTGAAATCAAAATTAATTTTGATACAATTTCATTACTAATATTTTGTTCATATATTGTTTTCATTATGCATCTATTTATTTCACGTACTATAACAAAACATATATCAATTTATATCATAAAAATATTATAAAAATAAATATTATATCGGGGGAACAATTCAGAAAATTATCAATTAAACCAATATATAAGATTTTTATATAATTACCAAAGTTTGTCAATCAATAATAATAATTACAATCATAATGGACTTCAAAATAAAACAAATTAGTTCTCCAGCGGTGCCGCACTCGTTATTAAAATAATACTTCTTTATATTTTTTTTTCTTAAATATTTATAATTACATTCTTACATATTTGTAACTAAATCAAAGCAAAAGTCTTGAAAACTTTGAATAGAACTTTTTTATTTAAAATTAACGTTAATTTTAAATAATACTTTATTTAAGAAAAATCTTCAAAAAAATATCTGTTTCATATATAAAAAAATATAAAAATTATATCTAAACGCCATTCATATAACTACATTAAATAAAAATATCATCACACTATTTCAAGCATTGGAGAAAAATAAAAAAATATCGACATTTTATTAAAAATATAACGTGAATATTTCATTGTGTTTCTGAATGCTGAAAAAGCATTCTGTACGAGTAAACGTCGTAGAGAATGCCTTTTCATTAAATCCGCAAATTGTATGATTGTATATCAGTGGAAAGTATGAATAAATAAATACATAATTGTTATAATAAAAAATCTTGTGATAATTGAAATGAAAATACAATTATAAACTTTCAAAAAATGAAAATGTGCTAGAATATATAAAATATATAAATGTGTTTTTTGACATATATTAATGTGCTTTATGTACATATTTTCTTTCTAAGTAACTAGCGCATAGTTAGTAGTTATTTATAAAGCTTGAAGTTTTGTTATACATAATTTATAAGTATAACTTACTAGTATTTTCTTAGATTTTTATGAGTACACGTTTGAAATCAAAATATTTTTTACGGATTAAAACTCGCGTATAATTGGGTTAAATTTTTTATTTTAACCCGAGACTTACATCTCGACTACCCGTGAACACGATTGCTGCAAAGCAATCGAAACGTCGGGTTAAAATAAAAATGTAACCAAATTACACGCGAATTTTAATACGTAAAAAATAGTTTTATAACTAACTATTCTAAATAACACACAAGTGCTTTTTGAGAATACGCTTTCAATAATTTAATGAAAGACTTTGAATATATCTTCAACGCCCTTTCAGACTAAAGTCAGTTATCACGCTTATGGTATTTTACCTTTGTACATAAATAACAGATATAGAGATATAGAGGTAAGTGTATAAAACCTTCGATTTATGATTGAAGTATCTTGGGAATAATGAAACTGTATAATGTATATGTTTGAGTATTACTTTAGAAAATAGGGTTGACGATGCTACACTTTTTTGTTTACCATGATCACTCTAGTAATAAAGATTCAGACATACAAAGCTATATATATAATATATTTTCCACTTGTAAAATAAGTGTGTTTAATGTATATATACTTTTTAAACAGATTGATTTGCTTTAACATTTTCATTACACTTCACCGAAGTTATCTACAAATTTAAAAACATATTCTAAATTATTCCTTTCTTCTTTAATTTTAAAAATAAAATATTTGCCATTTAAAAAAAAAATATTATAAAAGTAGTGTATAATTTTTGTAAAAGTAGTGTCGACCCTATTTCAGTATCAAAAGGAACCCGGCACTATCACACGCCGATTAGACTTTCATGAAGCTTTGCTTATATGCAATGAGCTTTCGATAAGCGATAACAGTTTAAAAATAATAAACACATCACAAAGGAATTGACTAAAGAACGTAAAATTTATTAATAAAAATTTAGTACAAATTAAGTGCTTACTTTTTTCTAATATTAAGTTTTCTATTTAAAAAAACTGACTATTTGTGATACTACCAGTTGATGCGTTTTAATTTAAAAAAAAAAATATTACAACTGGAATAAAATATGTGTTTTTTTTTTGTTTTGTAATGAATGTTAAAATATAAGTTTTAAACGTTATTTTAAAATTTTTAAACAATTTAGTATGCGATCTGCAAAAGTTTGAAGAGTGAATGGAGAAACCATGATAGAAAAGTTAATTGTTAAACAAACGAGATGACCAGTGCCAGTTAAAACGATCTATTACTTCTTCGGGACAATGCTATACCCTGTACTGAGGACAGACGGTCTTTAAATCAGAGGAGCAGTGACTATAATGTTGTCGACTTCATTTGAACTGATTGCGAGTTTATAATTAGTTGGAAAATTTCTTGTAAGGAAAAATTCGCTCAAAATCCGTGCAAGAATATTCGCGCAAAAATCAATTCGCTCCAGACGATTATAATGAATTAATTAATATCAGATATAAATTTTTTAATAAATCTTATTGAAAGGTAAAAAAAAAGCAATAAATATTATTATTAATGAAAGCCTAAAAAAATAATTTTCCGTACTGATCAGAACAGAAGTGTGTCTTCTGGAAGAGAATAAATCTGATAAGTTTATAATAAAATACTGGAGACCGGCTGAGATAACTTTGTTGTTTCAAGAAACTTATTTATGAAGATATTTTAAGTTTTGGGTACACTGAGTATTAGAAAACATTAAGAAATGAATAAAATCTTACTTTTATTGTATATTTGTTTAATATTACAAATATATCGGATATATTTCTAATATTAGCTTTATGTTTAACAAATTTACTTTTATATATTAAAAAATTATGATTTTTATATCACTAAATGCTATTAGTGTATTTTCCTTTATATTATTATTATTTACAAAACTCATTATACCCAAAGGCTTATCAAAAGCATATTTCAACGAAGTGTGAAATAGAACGAAAAAGTTGTGACGTCTTGGTGTAGAAAAGACTTTGTAATATTCTTTATTATCGTATTTTGGACAATTTTATAAATTATATATGTTTTTTTAAATTCCTATACATTTCACAAAGGATTCAATAAATATTAAAAATTATGTCTGAAAACCAATTCTAATTATTATTTTTTAGTACCACATTTACAATTAATTTGATAATGAGGTCGCGAGAAGATGAAGCCGAAAAAAAAATGTTTTAAAAAGTGTCAAGGATTGTGCAACACACCTTAAAACGTAAATATGGATGACTACAATAACTTCCTTAATCAGGAAGTTAATAATACATATGTTAAATTTGGTTTTTTGGTTGTATAAGGGTGCACACCTGCTCCTCTTTTTATATTACAGGTATGGATGTGGCCGCCACTTGCCACCACACTTACTTACCACCATACATACCATGTACTTTCATAGACAACTTATTATTCCTAGTCGCTACCATATACATCATTTGAAATATGTGATTTAAGTTACCATATACCACTATAAAACACCCAGACGGCTTTGGAAACTTAATTATTTTATATTTTACCTATATGTAATAGGAGGATATGTAAAAGAAAAAGATTTTCAAATGCAACAAAACAAAAGTGAATTTTCCTTCAAACGACATTAGAGCCCGAAAGAGCCCGAAAGAGTCCGAAAGGGCCCGAAAGTGCCCGAAAGAGCCCGAAAGTTTATTTATATTGAAGGTGATAAAATATAAAGCAATGTTTAAATTTCGGAAGGTCGCAAAATAACCAATGTGTATTAATATATGAATGCATTTCTCTTCAATGAATATATTTACGACCGACCTAGTCTGCTTATTTGTGTCAAGTAATGATTTTTTTAACGCAAAAAAGATAGAATACAATATGATATGTATATAAAATGAGTAAATCTATAAACATATAACTATTGGTCGACCCAGACACGAATCTAATATCTCTAGGGTACTGTATGTGGATAGTCTATTTAGATTTAAACCTATGTTCGTATTATTCATCAGTAATTGAATCAGTTAATTAATTCAATTATAAACCTACAATGATAAGTTGTACTCTCACTGAGTATTTGCTAACTCAAGTATTTGCGCTAAGTATAGTTAGATCTGAACCATATTTGTAAGTAAATGTTGATGAACATTTGAACCATTATGATGATAGTGGTTGTTTGTCGAGTTGTTACGATACTAACATTATTGACTCACAGATTACTGCAGCTGAAACAGCTCAGCTGGGATCAGTTTAAAGCACTCGGCTATTTAAATAGACAGTTAATCGGTATAGCTTGTCGTTCTTAAGAGTAGAGGAGAATACTTGACTACATATTGATTATTTATATAAGGAAGTAGAGTTTAAGCATATATAATCAAAATATAGAGATATATTTTATTATTTATATAATACATTATGACTACATAGAAATCAGCTTATTTCAAATATATTTATGTACGAGTATGGTAGCTTAAAAATTTCTATAAACGAGTATATTTTTACTTTTATATATTATAAAGTACATTATTTAAAACATATATGCGTATAAGAGTTTATTTTTTGTTTACTAATTTTTTTACATTTCTACACGAACAGACATCCTTAATGTTTTTTTGATACTATAGAACTAATTAGAGTATTCCTTGAGAGGCACATACTAAGTTTTTATTTTAAACCGAGCTTTGTTTCTATACAAAAAACTAATATAACTTTCAAAAAGTAACTTTGCAGCTGGCACTTGTTAGTAAAGACATGTTTCTTTAACTGAATTGTTTGTTAAAGTTTTTGAACTCTTCATGTATACCTTCGAACTTAGGGATAGATGGCGTTGGATAGATAGAGATAAATGGTACCGGTTATACCCATATAACGAGTCCCAGACTATACCCATATAACAAGTCCCAGACTATACCCATATAACAAGTCCCAGACTATACCCATATAACAAGTCCCAGACTATACCCATATAACAAGTCCCAGACTATACCCATATAACAAGTCCCAGACTATACCCATATAACAAGTCCCAGACTATACCCATATAACAAGTCCCAGACTATACCCATATAACAAGTCCCAGACTATACCCATATAACGAGTCCCAGACTATACCCATATAACAAGTCCCAGACTATACCCATATAACGAGTCCCAGACTATACCCATATAACAAGTCCCAGACTATACCCATATAACGAGTCCCAGACTCGTGGATATCGAGAGAGAAAAAGAATGTCTAATAAAATCTAATCTGTATCTGTAATCTGTTGCCTAAAGCGTGTTGCCTAAAGCGGCTTAAAGCTTAACTTAAATCTCTCAAATTATAGTTAACAAACGAGCTTACTAATTCTAAGGCACTATAATATTTATTATAACAGTATTACAATTTACATTAAAAGATAAAAATTAACATAATAGAACTCGACAATCTACTGACTCCATTATGATCTTCTTAAGAACAAGACAATGAAAATAATTGATCTGTAATCTTTATCTAATAAGTTTTAATAAAAATTAAGAAGCAGGCCATTATTTACATTTATTTCTTTTTAAACGAAAATATGAAATAGATATTTTATTTTCCAGGGAAATATTCGCGTACATTTTGTTATATGAAACACAATATCAATTACCTAAAGTGGAACATGAATATTCACGCACTATAAGTTCAGTCATTAGACTGTACTGTGTATGCGCCCTTGCTGTATATTTAATAATGTTGATACTTAAGATAAACTGAAATAAAATAAAGGTTTTAAAAATATATTAGAATTACTTTCTAATATATCACTCTTATTAAATTGCCAACTATCGATCAATTATTGTTAATATACCCACTAATTAAGATATGATTTCATATTTTAATTGAATATAAAGCTTTTTAAATTGTAAACAAAAAGCTCTCATTACTTAAACTATATAATAATAAGGAAAAATATCAAAACAAAGTAGTAAATGTAGTCATCATCAACGCGAGTAACACTAAAGACTCGACTCGACCGTGGACGAGCGCTTCTTCTCGAAAGCTCTTAATAGCGATCTCCGATAGGTTTTATTTTTCACTGTATTACAAATATAATAGCTGCTTGTTTTAATAATTTTGTTTATATAAGTATAAGCTATTCAAATAAAACTATTGTTTACGGATTAAATTTTTTTTTTATCCGGCGTTTCAAATGCTTTGCACCAATCGTGTTCATCTTGTATACCAGTGAAAAATAGTTTTATTTCAAATGTGTACTCGTGTAAATCTAAGAAAATGCTGTTAGCTATTCAAGTTCTCATTTAGTCTCATATGCAAAGCCTTCCAAAAGTGATTTAATTTTGAATGTAATAGATATTATATTAAGAAGATATCACTTACGGTAACTTTAATAGTCTAAAATTAATATTAATTTAATACATCAATAAGTGAATGGGTCTAACTTTCATTTAGTTTTTTTTTTATTTTGATTTTTATTTTTAATAATTAAAATCTGTATAATTCGAACTTTATCCTTCTTCTGTTCGGCATCAGATGAGTTTTTTGTAAACATTAGTCTACATTAAATGCTTTAAGTAAATATATTTGTTCTTTATTTCGTTCGTTTGTTGCACTTTTAGGAAAACTGGATATTTTTTAAAAGGTCTTAACAAAAACAAACACTCTATTGTTATTTTAGTATATAAAAGTATAGGAATCACAAGTCTCAGAATCTTAGAACAGTTTTTTTTAATTCTATATTTATAAAAAAAATAAAAAATAACCCTTTTTGCGAAGATATTTAAATAAGTAGATTTAAAATTAAATGTTAATATTAATTTTTAAAACTTCTCCCTAACAAGTATGTAATTTGTTTTAATGCATATTAACCGAGTTGGATAATTGTTTACATGAAAGGAGGTACTTAAGGATCTCCCAAATAACTGTAGTAATTCGAAAACGTTGAATAAATCCAAAAAAAAGGCTGTAATCAAACCCGAAAACGTTCTAAGAGCGAGTCTGTCCGCTCCCTGTCTCGTTATTGATATAGTGCATTCCCAATTACAAACAAACAAAAAAACAAACAAACTTATATTCGTATATATATTATTAGTTATTACAAAATATTTCTTTGTATCAATAATGGATTCACATATAAATATAACATTATATAATATAAATTCTCAATATGAATACAGAATACTACACGACACAATATCACAGAGTTTCGTAATGTTCCGATTTCGAAATTCATTTCCACTGCTATTATAAGTATTAAAACTGAAAAAACAAGCGTCGAGAGAATTTACGCATCACTGAATATAATATTATGATAATTGCTTTAAACTTTTAATTTGATTAAAAATGTTCAATTCTCGAATTAAAACGAGAAACGTAAAATGAAAATGTTTACTGAATCATACTAAATAAAATTATTTTCATAAGAGTTTTTGTATTTTTAAATATGAAAATTGTTTTAATTTATTTAAAACAAAATATATTTTTTCTGTAATAACATATTGTATTTTTACATCGTTAATAGCTAATTAAATATCATTCATAGTAAATATAAATCTTTTTAAACTTAAGTACCAGTTAAAATTTAATAATGAAATAAATATCTAGATTTCGCCATAAGAGCACAATGAATAATCAAATTTTATATTTTCTAAACTCATTAATTTTAATAAAATATAATGAATATAAATTATTCTTAAATTTCTTTAAACGGAAATTGTTTTTACTTCAGTGACATTGCATTAACGTTACTTCATCATTATTTATTATTAAATGTGATGTAAATCTGCTTTATTTTTAGAAATACCGTCCGCATAATATTTTTAATATGAGAATCGGAAGTTTACAAGCGACAGCATTGATATAGATTAGCAGATTCACAGTACTTTTAGCAATATTCTGTTATCTAAATAATTAAAAACAACTATTTTATAAAAAAATACCTAAAATAACGGAGATGCGTTGTAACATACTCAAATATTTATATACTATATGTCTATTACAATCACAAATTGAGTCAAAATATTTATGAGTTATAGCTGTAATAGATGAGGTAAGTGTTGCAAAAGTAGAATACATACATATTATACATACATACAAGATTTGATTTTATCTTATCTTTAAAAAAGAGTACCAAGTTTATATTTAAATCATATTTTAATAAATTATAACATATTATTGTTATAAAACTATTTTTTACGGATTAAACTCACCTATAATTATGCCCACAAACTAAGGAACTTTTGGAGGTAGATGACTAATTAACTGACTTTCTGACAGACACTTACATCTCGTCTACCAGTGAACACGATTGCTGCAAGGCATTCGAAACGTAGGGTTAAAATTAAAATTTAACCAAATTATACGCGTGTTTTACTCCGTAAAAAATAGTTTTATTTCAAATATGTACTCGTGAAAGTCTAGAAAATACTATATTATTTTTATTTAATACTTCGTGTTTCATAGAAAATAAGATAGTCCCAGTAATAAAGAGCCAACAAACTGTCAAATCAATGATTGTGATTAATATATTTGAACATAAATAAAATCAATACAATCCGTAATATTACGGTATCATTAAAAATATAAAACAAATATTCTAAATTGTAACTTTGAATCAGAACATCGTTTAACGTTTGGAATGGCTCTTCAAAGCTTGTGACTCGTAGAGCGTGAAATGTAGAATTTACTTTAATTAATTAGAGATGTTTGAACAAATAGAATATAGTGAAAGCTATTCAAAGCACAAATTACATAAGCCTACTAGCATTTTAAGTTGTTACATTTAGTATTTAGAAATTGTATTTATAATATTTATACTAGTAAATAAGTTTAAAAAATAAATATTGCAAATTAAAAATAAAATATTTAAATATGTTTCAAAACAACAATAAATAATCTTTGTTCATAATATTCTTTTACAAAATTCATTCAGAATAATTTTATTAAGCAAAATAACTCAATTGTATTTGTGTAATATCTCTTAGAGTTCCTTAATTGCTTTATTTAAATAAAGATATTATAAATAATTATAAAAGAATTATTAAGATGTTACTAAACCTACTGTATTCATAAAATATTTCAAAAATTTGCTTCGGGGTGAGTAAACTTATAATTTTATACTTTACTAAATTAGTTCTGTAGCAATGATCTGACCGCTGCTTCAACTTATAACTATGTCAGATATTACCGAGCTAATAGGAAGTACGAAAGAGAAATAAAAATGTTTTTAATAATCCACAGCACTCACACCAGAGAGCGCTTTTAAGAAGCAGAGTAAATAAATGTTGACTGAGTTAGAGTTCCGCAAATTTAATAAAACCCGTAATGTAAGTTAATATTACTCTTGTGTTAATAATTTATTAAGAAAGGTATAATATCAAGTGTTATACTTGTCATTTAAACTGGTAGACTATATTTAGTTAAAGGTCACCAATACAATAAATATAATAAACATATATGCCTTATTTTTAGAGAATGTTAATATATTTGCAAAGACTATTGTGAAATTATGTAAGTAATTTATGTACGGAACCAATATAGCGATTTTGGTTCATTTATTAATGAGCTACATATTTTACTGGCTACATGCAGTATTTAATTACCAGCTGCTTTAGCCGGCTTATATTTTTTCTTTGTTTCTGGCTAAAGTGTTTAAAGTCGTAAATTTATTTTTATTATATATATATAATACATTTTATCGATTAATTTATAATTATGATTCTACTAATTAATTTATTTGATAAAAAATTAATATGTAGCTAAATTATAAAATGTTAACCTAATGAGGTAACCTTTACTACTTGTTCGAACAATAAAAATATTATTTATCTTATTTTTCCGACATTCAATACAATTCCATCTCATATATCAAAATACTAACACATGTTTATTTCCATGATTTCCATAATTTGTATAACAAATAACTATTACACTTTATGAAGGCAATACACGTGATGTAAATTAATGAACTCTAATAACCCGCCTGCACTTGTACAGATTGCCGCTTCGTCCATCCATCAAGCGTCCTCGTCAGTCAGCTCTGTCGTGAGCTGAGCGCGCTCTGATAAACGACATAACAATATATGTTGTATAAGATAAAGAATACAACGTTTATAATATAGCTTATATAGTTGTTTTAATGTTTTTCTATCTGCAATAATTATTGGGATCTGGTAAACTCATTCTATATATATTTTTATTTATAAAACAGTATTTACTAAACCGTGAATTATATACTACAACTGAATACAATATTTTTTATATATATTTATTATTTTTCAAAATACTAAAATAAAAGATAAATAAATACTTTCCGTCTCCGTAAAATTAATAAATAATAACACTTGATCCTTGGATAATTTGATGTGTTTATTTATTATAAATTCTTCGTCTATTTATAGTTTGGTGGCTAAACAACTGCTGAGCTTAATGCAGCGTCTGGATATTATGCTATACCAGCGCTTGCTACCGGCTCAGCTCGGATATAATATTTTTTTTATGGTATTGGTTCTTATTTTTGTGACCTCCTTCTTTATTTTAACACAAATATTATGTTTATCAACTAAATATATTGCTATAAGTTAATTAGTGACACAGACTTCTATGAAATTATATGTCGTACCCAAAACTTACTTAGAATATTTTATTTAGAAAAATTCTCCAAACTTTTCATCTCTTCACACTATCATTTGTTAAAAAGAGATGTACAGATTTGTATAAATTTAACTTATAATTTGGAATGAGGGTAGCACAAGATAAAATCGGTACTAACAAAAGTTCAAATTAATTTTATTGTATCTCCGTCCAAAAATAAAAAAATCTTTTGTAATTAAAAGTTTGTATTTCTTCTTTTACAAAAATAGCAAAGACAAATATCTTAAAAGTTGTATCTTTATTGTTTTTTGGAATAATAATGTAAAATAGTTAATAAACTTTTTTGTACTTAAAACGAAAATACGACAACTTACCAGATAAGCCATAACTTATTTAATAGTCATATAAAGATAAAACTCTTATAATTATGATTTAGTTTTTATTTTATGCAAAGATTTTAATTCACAATTTTACATACGTATATCGTCATATTAAGATTATTAAATATCAAATAAAAATAAAACGAAAATAAAATAATTAATCGATAACAGCAGAATTTGAGAAACCGAACCGTTTCTATGAGTTCCTTATTTTTGTTAAGTCTGATGTAAATTTGATTTTGTTACATATTATTCTATGAAAATAGACAAATTTCCATGGTGTAAATATTGAAGTATCCAGAGATTGTTATTTGTTTACTTATACGAATATATGCTAATAACAATTATTATATTTTGACATACAGTCCTGACACCAGGTTGAAAGATGAAATAGTTTTAAATCTCAATATTTACTATTGTTAAGTTACTAATTTTTAATATGAAATACTAAATATTTGGCATAATTTAATTAGTAATTTTAAAATTTTTTCTAAAAACAGTACGTATAAAATTAAATTTTGTATCTTATTCTTCAAGAAATGACTGACAAAAATATCGAAATTATAAAAAAGTTACACACTGGCGCAGCCTCTTTCCATCAATCGACCATTCTGTCCTGAGTGTTGGCAACTTTCCAGAATACAACCGACTTTAATGTTTATAATATGTTGAGTATTAAAAATCATTACTACATATTATATTTTCTCTAAACGAAGACAGTGTTAGATTCAATAAAGTCACAACTAAAATGATCAGGTTTTTATTACATGATTTAAGACAGTAATATCCAAATTGCATGATACTTGACAACAAGAGTAGTTAGAGGTTTTTTCAAATTGTTATTTTTTTTGTGTTTCATCAGCGAACGTTGCAAAATAAAACTCCGCGAATATTCCTATGCGAATGGAAATAATATGTAACCATTATCCGGTTTAGTTCTAAATATTTGTAAATAAAGATTAAATTGGTAGAAATATTACCTTGCACAAACACACTAACTTACAATCTTAGTATTATCAGTATTATTTTTTAATACTTTGTTCATGATTTGTAGACTTTACATATATTATATAAGTTTGTTTAAATAAAATACAAATGTTATTAAACATGAGTAATTTAAGTCCGAACTTTGACCTAGATAGTCAAAATGTAGAACCAACACATATTGTTAGCCTTGCAACTGCATTAACTTTTAAAAGCTTTAAAAAATAACAATAGTTTCTTGTAGGAAACTGCACTCTTCAATGCAATTCATAATACAAAAAATAGGTTAGCCTGCAGTTTTAATGTTTTTCGCAAACCTTAAGTTTAAGAATTATATATATACAACTCTTTATTACCTCTATTGTTTTGTCTTTACGGTAAGAATTGGGGGCTGGAGAGTCCATTTTTGTAAAGCAAAGTTTTTCACTGATTTCCTATTTTAAGAACAAAAGAAAAAACAGTCTGAGATACAAACATTGTTTTCTCAAAAATAGTAATAACTACAAGAAGTTACACTCTTGCTTAAAGTAAGTAGAATAAGAAAAAATGAAAGAAAATATTAATTATTTTCTGTATAAATACTAATAACATCTTGAAACACTTTCAAATTGTATAACTTGGTCCTTATTGCACATATAAGTTGAACATTATTATAATGTTATATAGAAATTTAATTATGAAATGTACAAATACTGACTTATTTTATAAAATGATCTCTGTTGGGGTCAGTGAACTGTGCTTATCTGGTAGGAAAAATTGACTACCCGGAAAAAGTTATCTTAACATGAAAGAAAATACTGTATTAAGTTCTATTGGGTACAATTCACAAAGATTTACCCGATTTATGAAACATAAGTATATAATTTTATATACGATATCTGTTGATGTCTGTCAGTACCAGTCACAAACGATAACATATTTAATAAATTTTTATTCAGAATATAAACTTTAAAAGTGTTTAAAAATATTAACTATTTATGATTTTTTTCATAGAGTAAATTGTTTTTAATAATACTCACTTCGTTCATTGATACAGGTAACTCAACTAATTCATTTATATTGAGATATAATATTATTTTGAAGAATATAAACAGAATAATAAATTATTCAGTATCGAGAACTCTCGTTAATAATTCGTCTATCGAATAATATATTTTATTTAATTTCAGTTGGATAAATTTGACTTTTTTTAACAATAGTTTGATTACACATTAAGCTTTATTTTTATTTTTTTTGTTACCTTTATAACATGAAATATATTTAACCATGCATATTCATTTATTAATTATATTATTGTTTGTTTATTTACTGATGTTTATATTTGCAAACAAAATATTAAAACTCCCTGATGCCGTCCATTCTGAACCGATATGATTGGATTTAATTTGATATATTATTATCCACAAATAGTAACCATTACATAGGCCATAAATTTCACATTACACGTGATGAATAGAGGAATATTAAACCTGATAAATGGAGATGAGAGTAAATAGTATGTTGAAAATTTCATAGCATATTTCCATCAATAACAACTTTTATTTTCAAAATATAAACTAATAATTATGTTATTTCCAAAGCTGTTTGATTCTGTTCAATTTAAACCTTTTTTAAACAAATACTCACTTTAGCTTCGGCATTTAAAGCAGATAAAAATTGTCCCAATATGTAAATCAAATAAACAGTTTAGAAGATATATTATATTCTAAATTATATGGCACCAAAAAAATGATTCGGTGAGCTCTCTTGCCCCAACATGCTTGTGGCACCAGTCCTCCACGGTTCCATTCATGCTATATACCAAGCTATAAAGCATATGAAATGCATTCACTCGCTGCCAACGTCTATTTACTGTAGCAAAACACACCCTAAAAAGGATCGTGATTGCGAAACCTCCATTCAGAAGCTAGTATATAATAAAAGTTTTAATAACATATATTATTAATCATAATAATAATTAACAATTTTTTCGAGTATTGTGTTTATATTTCAGATTTCTGCAAGAAAACAAAAAAAAAATCATTTCATTGACGTCCGGAATTGATAAACAATCTACAATTTAAGTCTAACATAGATATAAAGTCTCATTATGCGGTCGGTTATTTGCACTAATTAT
Organism: Mechanitis mazaeus; assembly: GCA_959347395.1. Classification (NCBI taxonomy): domain Eukaryota; kingdom Metazoa; phylum Arthropoda; class Insecta; order Lepidoptera; family Nymphalidae; genus Mechanitis; species Mechanitis mazaeus. Next base: position 14,604,751 of record OY365755.1, read on the forward strand.
TCATGAAATGGCTTGTTAGTGCCAAACATTTTACTACTATATTATTATTGTCCAGTATCCAATATAGGTTTATCTTCGAAATATACTTACAAGTTATCAAAAGTCACAATTAATAAAAAAGAAGTGAAGATAAAATAATACATTATGAAAGAATTCATTTTTATTTATTCTTGTTCTTATTAATCCAAATATTCAGTATAAATATATACTTAAAAACAAAATAAATGCTACAGATATGAGTTAATAAATTATATATTCAATTTATCTTATCAATCTTCTGTGCTAATTAGTAGCATATATATATATATATATATATATATATATATATATATATATAGCTATAAGATCTCCTATAAAAATTATGTCCTTATTAAATATCCATGTTTTTAATAATTTTCAATAACTGTAATAGCGGTGACAAAAACATACGAAAGACTTATTCAGAATAGGCTCTTAAAGACTTCATAAAAACTTAACTAGAAATTAATAGTTAAATACAATATCATTGTTATTATGGTCAAAGTCAGAATGTATATATATTACAATCCTCTTCTAAAATTCTTTAAGTGATTTTCCTCATTCCAAAAGCACTATAAATATCTTGGGTCGTTGAGCTTCATACTGAGCCTTTTAGAAATGTTTGCAAACGTTTGTGAGATCGAAATGTTTTAAAGATATTTACGTTTTTACGTTTACTTTAAGTATATTCAGTTAATTTTTTTTTAATTTTTATACATAAAAAAAATGTTACGATATATTCTATATATTACTATTCTTATATAGCGTTCCAAAATTAAGCATAAAAAATTTGTTAAAGTAGTGAAAATGAATAAAAACAATAATAAGTTACAACCCCTTCAATAGGCTAACTAATACAAAGTAGTGTATAAACTATTCTTACGATACCATAAAAAATATAGTTTCGGTATTTATTGAATAAATGTTTCAAGATATTATATTTTGAGATCAACTCTTTTGTTTCCACATTCAATAGACAGCAAGTTAAAATCAAAATAAACTGATACACGGACTTATCTAGATGTGTCTTAACAGAAATTTGTCCTACACAAGCTATAACTATTTAATAAGCTTGATAAAAATATAAGTATATTTTAGTTGTTATTTGAGAATTTTAAATAATACAAATAATTGCAATACTAAGGCTATTTCGTAGCTATGTATGTCTTCTTTCCATACATAATGTTTTCTTTTTTTTTTTTGTCTTTCTTTAATTGGTGTACAATAAAAAGCATATAATTATTATTATTAATGTATTTATAATTATACACAAATCATTTCCATTACTTTTACCTCAATGTATAAACGACTTCTCTGAAATATTACCAAGAGCGTTCAACTTGGGAAAATTGTACCGAGGATCTCAAATCCGAGACAATAGACTTGTGGCGATTGAAATTTAAAGAAAATCCAACTCGAGTTTCTTTTGTTGAGTTTAATTTAGAGTCTGGATAAGAGTTCAGAAATGGTTTGGTTGTTGAGTCAATGTCTGATATTATTTGGAGTAAGTGTAATTTATATTTGTATTTCTCTTCTACATGGTCTATCTGTTAACATATAATAAGTTCGCTATTATGCAACAATGAAATGCAGCTGAAATGAGATCATTGAGAAGTATAACAAGAGTAACAATAAAAGATAATAAAAGAACGATGTTTCGTGAAAGAAGTAAAAGAATGTAGTAACAAAGATAGAGAAAGATAAATTTAGATGATTCGGTCATACAAAGAAGACAAATAAAAGAAGATTAACAAAAGATTTTAAAGCGACGAGTGTGGATAGAATTGTTGGAAGGGAATGATCTTCACGAACATACTACAATCAAATCGGGAATATTATAAAAAAAGATAAAGAGTAAGAAATAAAGAAAGCAGAAACTGTTTTAGTACAGTTTATTGTAATAATTGAAGCAGGACATGTGATGCTATTTGAAGTCAGAAAATTTAACATACATTAAAATATCAATTAGGATTAAGATAACAATCATTTCTGTTTAAGATTTGATTTGAGTAATTAATCAAAGAAAACACAATAAAAAATTTCTAATGATGCTTCGGCTTCAATTATACAAGTATATTATATATTTGCAAACTATTAGTACAATTGTTTACGGTATTAAGTACATATTCTATAGTCTGTTAAATTACAATACTAATATGTTTGTAAGATTGTGGTGTAATCATACGAGATATGAATTTGTCGAAGTGATTAATTCGTAACACTGTGAATCAACAATTATGCACTTAGCAAAGAATATGAGAATGAAATAGAACACTGGTAATGGTAACAATACTTTACAATGTAGATAAATTTAATTATCTGTCATACTTAGACTCAAATCTTAGCGTACTTTGTATATAACATTTCTTTGAATAACATATAAATTGAATCACGTTCTTTTTTTTTTTTGACGGATGTCAATTGCTTGCAAAAACAAGAGTATTTTTTTATATTTAAGAGAAGATTAAGAATGTAGGTTTAAGATAATTGAAAAGCAAAATTTATATATTCTTTATAGCCCTTTAAAAATCAAAGATATATAAGTAAAAATCACGTTTTTACATAATGTTGGCAGGGGCGAACCTATCTCTATAAGAGATCTCTGTCAGCCGACCCATGGTAGAGAGAAATAATGTCACTTATTGCGGGGCACACTAGTGCATGAGTTATGACGTAAAGATAAAAAAAAAATAAAACAAATAAATACATAATCAAACAAGGCTTATTGGCGACCAAGACTTGGTTGACGCCAATCTTCAAAGCCTTGAACACAGGAGGAGAATTGCTGGCCTCTCAGTATTCTATAGGATACATTTTGGAGAGTGTGCACAGGAATTACATGACGTAATTCCCCCATCCCCCTACCACCCCCTTCTCCCCCTTCACCGGACATCCCGACGCACGGCGAGTATCCATCCACACGTTGTGGACATTCCACCTGTCCGAACGAAGCGCTTTGCTTCGTCTTTCTTGATTCGCACGGCGAAGGATTGGAACAGCTTGCCTGCGTCGGTATTTCCATCTGAATATAATGTGGGAGTCTTCAAGAGAAGAGTGAATAGGTTACTGAGTTAATGTGCCTTACCATCTATGACTACATTTCCACTTTCCATCAGGTGGAATGTAGTCAAGCGTTAACTCAGACAGTGTAAAAAAAAAAAATAAAGCTATAAACTCATTGTTATTAGTATTAATTAATTTATTATATAAAATACCTAACCATATATATATAAACAACAATATAAAACAACAACAACAATTTATAAAATTGTGTAAAAATAAATATTTTACAACCGTAACATAATAAAATTATAATACGCAAGATTTTTCTTCACATCATTGTTAATATATATAGTTAGTTAAAATACATGGTTGACCTCGATGCGCCTTGATTTAGCACTGTTATTACATTTGGTAAATAATATAATTTTATGGCACAATTTTAGTAAATAACTTCTGAAAATTATACATTTATAATTAAAACATAAAAATATAGTTCGTGGGGATCGAAATTCAACATTTTAGAATTTCAACAACTAGTTCATGTGAGGATTGTTCCAATTCAGAATGTTTTCATTTTATATATAATTCTCAAATCCTTTAAACAGTTATCCACGTCCCAAAAATCTTTAATATATTGCGTCGCTGAACATTTAACATTTCCCCAAAGATGTTACCAAAGGTCTGTAAAATATTTTTTTTACAAAGATTTGTTAGTATTCTATGTGTCGGCGATAACAAAACGATATAGCCGTCATAATTTAGACTCGATATTACTGGGCTCATATAGTCAGTATGACAAAACAAGAGAATAAAATCATAAAAGAAGACACTGTTACCAGGTCTGCTCCTTCAATAGAAGTGACCATGGGCCTATCCATACTTACAAAAACAACTCTGTCCACTTTCCGCCATTACTAATTAAATGACATCACATCATTTACCCATTTATTAAGTAATCAATTGACGAACTTTAATTTACTATAAAACAATATTGTTATTTGTGACATATATTCTAATATGTTTGAAAAAATTAAATTAAAGTGCACGAAAGTTACATAATTTTGATAATGCCCTTACAAAAATCATGAAAAGCTAGTATAAGACTAAATATAGTAAAGTTAAATTTCACAAACAATATAGTATTCATTTAACATAATTAATTTTTTTGTGATATTTCTAAATTAAAGAATGTTTCTGACATAATGTTTTGTAAGAAATATTTCTTTTGTTTTCACATTGAATGAACAGAAAGTTAAAATCAAAATAAACGAATTGACCAAAGTTCAAGAGTTGTCTGGAAGTAACTTATAAATAAACAGTTTATTTATTTATTTAAATTGTACAGAAACTTAATTACTGTATAACAAAATATTACGATCTCAAGCCTGCGAAAGTTAAAAACTTTTGCAGTGAGAACGTCCTTTTCAATATATTACAATACTATTTGCTTTAAGTTGGAAATTAATATTACTTTATATTCCAACTCTAATCCTAATCTATTTATGATTACTTTTTTACTTTATATAGATGCATTGATTGTTAGAATTATTTTAATTATAATTGAAACTAATTTGTATTTTTTGATTAACTATTAAAAAGTATCCTGAAGATTCCTATAATCATACTAAACCTATAAACAGCATGTTACAATTCATCATATTTTTTGCAAAAAATACATATCTCCGCCATCTTCTGGCAACAATCCAACAAATATGGAACAGCTTTTAATGTTAACCACCAATTTATGACTCCCTCGGAATTATATATGGCAGTAACAATCTAAGCCAAGACTGATTATTAATTGTATGTTAATAATTAAGTTAATAAATTTCTAAAACCCTTCGAACGGAACAACTTAACAATTATAATTGAATCATATTACACCATTATACCAAAATCAGTTCCATCCATTTAAGCTCAATGTACAAAAGATTTTCCAGAGACGTTATCTTCTTAACAAGTAGTGACAATTGTTCTAAAGAGCTCAAATTCAAAACAATGGACTTGTGGCGATTGCAATTTAACAGTAAATCCAACTCTAGTTCCCTTGATTGTAGTTTTAATCAGAATAAGAATAGAATCTAGATAAAAATGGTAATAAATAATGGCTTAATCTTTATGTTTGAAGTTAAATTACAATAAGATAGGTTTATTCATTATAATAGTTAGCAGTAACTTCAGTTAATAAATTCTAGCTCAATACATTGTTATTATTTAAATTGGATGAAGTTACAACTTCATCCAATTCAAATAATAACAAACATTATCCGTTGTATTTTCAGAATTATGTGTGATAATAATGATGTTCTCATGTCCTGGCGCTATGATTAAAACTTTTAAGGTGTTTCTGTGCTTTCTTTTGTTTCAAATTACAATTGAAGGTTTTTAGGTAAAAGAATTAAGATTTCATATAATTTAGGCTTTAATTAAAATTCCAGGGAAAATTAAGTTGAATTGTAATGAAGCAAAACAAATTGTAATTATTATTATAATGCACCTTAAAACCATTATTTAATTCAAAATTCTAAAGATTCTAAATACTGCTCCAAAAACTAAACAAAAAGAAATAAATAGTTTTAATTATCAAATGTTATATGTATGCCTGTGTCATAATCATATTTTACAAAAAGAGATTGTCAAAAAAATTTTTGAACGTAGTTATGTTATTATTTGATTTAATTTTCACAAAAAAATGGTAAAAAAACGTACTTGGTCTCCTAATATTTTGTCTGTTGTCGTTTATCCATAAGTTATCATAAACAACGAACCATGAAACACATTCAATTAATATTCTGAGAATTGATTCCAAAAGGATAATAAGTTTAATATATTTTGCCAAAATTTTTTAAATTTTTTTGGAAACTAATTAAAATTAAAAGAAAAATTAATTATTAACTTTATTACATTATGTTTACGTCAACATGTTTCATCATATTCAACGTGTTCATTAAAAAAAATCCAAGTTTACAATTTAAGTTTCAATCTTGAAAACAATAATAAAAGCATATTTCTTATCTTATAATAAACTTAATATCCGATAACAGAATCATTCGCGTTTATGAATTAACTTGTACATTGGTAAGGGGGAAGAACTTAGTATCTCCAGCGCCGGGAACCCCTGCGTCTTTATATAAATATCAGGTTTCGCAACTTGCTAAATTAATTACATCTTGCTTCTCAACCATAGTAGTTGTGTTACAAAATATCTTTTTATTAGTTATACTATTACAAGTGAAATTGTAGGTTTTTATTTTATTATCAATATTTTTAAGTTATCATTATATATGTATAGTTGCGATGAATATATATTTTTTTACAGAACAAAATGTACTTCCTATACATATTGTTTTCCGTGGTTCTGGCCGCCTCTGCTCAAGAGTACATGGAACCTCTAGAAGTCGTCGACATGTAAGTATTTATATGACACCTATAATAGTATAATTAACCTCATTTATATAACATCAATAGTTACATACCTTTTACTTTTACTAATGTTTTTTACTCTCAGTTATCCTGAATGGTACGTGAGTCAGCGCATGCGTCGTGACGTCACTCTTGATAAGAACATAGGAGACGGTCGAGTGTTTGGAACTCTGGGTCAAAACGATAACGGATTATTTGTACGTATACTTTACTATTATGTTTAGGTGTTTTTACTAATTAAGATACTCTTTAGTAATATTTTTAAGTACCCTAAAACTAGTCTATCCGAACAATTAGATGTTTTCTAAATATAATCTATATAGTAGAGGGCGAAATATAAATGTATATAATTCCAGGGTAAAGGCGGCTACGAGCACCAGATCTTCAACGACGGTCGTGGTGATTTGAAGGCGCAGGCCTACGGCACCCGCGTACTAGGGCCCGCCGGCGACTCTTCGAACTTTGGAGGCGCTCTTAACTGGAAGAACCCCAATGCGGCCGCCTCGCTGGCCATCAGCAAACAGATCCATGGAGGAACTTCGGTGAGTATGACTTGATTTACATCTATTTGCTCGTAACAACTATATAGAACTGTCTAATAATATAATGTTACTCCAGTACCAAGCGGCAGCTGGCGGCAGATGGCCGGTGGGTAAGAACGGCGACTTTTCTCTCCAAGGCACTTACGGCAAGCAATGGGGTCAGCCCAAGGAGTACGGCGGACTGGCCAACTTCAACTACCGCTGGTGATTCTGTTGTTAATAAGTATTAGTAATATATGTAAATAAATTATTTATTAACTATTTTATTCTTTCATTCCTTTTCCTAATATAAACAATAATATAGAATATATGTAATATAATTGAAATCCTGTATATAAATACAAATACTAGAAAGAACAACGTTCATATGTAGGCAATATTGACTGCTGTATAATTCTGCTATTCCTCTATATTCGATATCCTTCAAGTAAGTACTTTAACTGCACCGAATAGTTCAATAAAGTTTATAATCATCAAAAAAATATTGGCCCCACGATATTTTCATGTTTAAGGTTATATAATTAAAACCTTATTCTGTTGCTTGAATATCAAAATGATTTAATATATTGTAAAAGAATAAACTCGTTTATTTATTTAGCAGTTCAGACTTTACTCCAATTTTATTATAAAATGAAATTTAGAAATAAAATGAAAATCATATGACTTTTAGAAGCTAAGCTAAAAGGTATTAAAGGATACTTGTGATTAGTAAATTTTTTGTACTAGAGAGATATGCATAATTATTTTATGCTTTAGTTTTAATTTATCTTTCTTGTGATACACTAAATCTTGTGAGACACTTATAATGACAATTAAATTCGACTGTACATTAATACATTTCAGATATCAGACGGCATTTGACGCTCAAATAAAACTAAATTTACATATGTATGAGACACTAATAAATGACAGTGTCTCATACATGTATTGGATTAAAAACCAGCTTACTTTTAAAATTATTAGATATAAATAATAGCTTCGCTTCGCTTCGCTTTCTATATCATACGATATTAGTCATTCTAAGAATTTTTAATTTATTATCTTTTGAGATATAATTTTGTAAGAAATGAGAAATATAAAAAAATGAGAAATGATATTTATTAATTATTTAACTATAGAATATTTTAAGACAAAAAAGCGGAAGTTCCTTGAGAACCGCAGTAAAAGTACACGAAGCACAAAGATTCACTTTCGACTTCGTTATCATAATATATACCAGGAGCTTACTCCTGGATTGCAATTGCACGACAGCTTTGCCTATGTTGTAGCAGTGTCGCGTCATACGGAGAGATATGTTTACATCATCGACAGTGACGAGCAGATTCTTCAGCTTATATCCACCTAAAGCCGACACCCTACAACATTTTCGACTATCACAACAAGATGGCTATATGACCATATGTCATCGTGGAAGCCTGGCTCGAGATTGCTCAAAGAAAAAATAGCAGGCCTTTACATCACTTTTTTAAAAGAAAAAAAATAACTAAATCCAATGAACAAAAATAAGGCAGAAAAAAAAACATATAAAAGAACAAATTTGATTTACCATCTACTACTAACAAATTAACAAAATTATCTTTTATACAAATTTTTTTTTGCAAATAAAAATGAAAACATGACAAAATTAACTATAATGAAAAAAAACACTGACGATTCATCTATGATGTCATATATTATATAAATATAAACCAGGGTTGGAAATGAACTCCAAAAGCTCTTTGGAACACTCCCCGTGATAAATGCGGTAGAAAACACAAATACGACATTCCTACGCAACGCTATATGATCTAGTTATCTATTATTAATTTAATAAAGACATTTCTTTAAAATTGGAATTAAATGTGAAATTAATAAATGAAACTACAAGTAACTGTAACTTTAAAAGAATTACAGAATAACGAACTGAATTAACAAACGTGGTTATATATTAAATTCAAAATACCTCAATGCTCGTTTGAGATACCGTGTCATTACACTAATGATAGAATATCTCAGTTGTTAGAGCTACTGTGACAATACTCTAAATATCGTAGGTTTGATTCCTGCACGTGTTGAATGTTTCATATTAAATATAAATATTAAGTCAAATAATATAATTTATTTTATATTTTATTTTAGAAATCATTATTTGCTTTCTATACGTATTACTGACATCACGTTTTTATCTAATGAAATATATTATGTACATCAAAAAATGTTTTCCAGTTTCGTTAAAAATAAAAATACAAAAATATACATTAACTTATTTCAAACTAAATTTAAAAATAAGCAACTATTTTTTTTTTTTCCGTTGTAAAAACCCGTTATGGGTACGCCGTCGGCCCATGGGGGTGACGGCCGGGGGGTGATGTGGGACTACCCGGCAACTATTAACGTAATTTAAAGTAAGTTAAAAATTCTTTAAAGCAAAAAGTGCTTTGGGACCGGCTCCTAACTTTGAAAAATGTACTACTCTAGACTCTAGAGCGAAACTTTTATAATAAATTAAAAATATATTCCTAGCTCCGATGGTTATTATTTAAAATGTTCCATTATTAAATAACTTAAAAATATTATTTTCTATTAATTATTATACTGTATCTAATATGATAATAAATTTAAAATTGTTAGGATGGCACCTATCGTATGATATATAAAGCTTCTAACAATAACATAGCACAAGTGAAAACACAAATAGAGATAGAGATATAAAAGTCAGCTATCATTTATCAGATAGTGTCTCATACATATGTAAAGTGAGTTTCAGTGAAGCGTCAAATTGCCGTCTGATATCTGAAACGTATCAATGTAAAGTCTAATTTAAATGTCATTATAAGGGTCTGTATTTAATGTATCATGAGAGAGATGAATTGAAACTAAAGTATAATATAAATATTCATATCTCTAGCCAGTTATGACAAGGAATGGACTAATTACAAGTATCTTCAATAGATTTAAACTTAGTTTCTAAAACTCTGTAATAAGTAAAATATGATTTCAATTTATTTCAAAATTTCATTTTATGATAAAATTGGAGGAAAATATGAATTGTTAAATAAATAAACGACTTATTCCCTTTTAATATATTTATTAAATTATTTTGATATCTAACCAAATCTTATATATATCTAACAAAATCTTTGGTTGACTGGTAGAGAATGCCTGCGGCATTAAGTCCGCAATTGTATTTTATGCTTAAAGAAATGTGGATATAAGCTGAAGAATCGTCTCGTCACTGTCGATGATGTAAACATATCTCTCCGTATGACGCGACACTGCTACAACATAGGCAAAGCTGTCGTGCAATTGCAATTCAGGAGTAAGCTCCTGGTATATATTATGATAACGAAGTCGAAAGTGAATCTTTGTGCTTCGTGTACTTTTACTGCGGTTCTCAAGGAACTTCCGCTTTTTTGTCTTAAAATATTCTATAGTTAAATAATTAATAAATATCATTTCTCATTTTTTTATATTTCTCATTTCTTACAAAATTATATCTCAAAAGATAATAAATTAAAAATTCTTAGAATGACTAGTATCGTATGATATAGAAAGCGAACATAAGAATGGCACAAGTGAAATAAAATATAAATCAGCTATTATTTATATCTAATAATTTTAAAAGTAAGCTGGTTTTTATTCCAATACATGTATGAGACACTGTCATTTATTAGTGTCTCATACATGTAGAGTTAGTTTTATTTGAGCGTCAAATTGCCGTCTGATATCTGAAACATATTAATGTACAGTCGAATTTAATTGTCATTATAAGTGTCTCACAAGATTTAGTGTATCACAAGAAAGATAAAGTAAAACTAAAGCATAAAATAATTGTGCATATCTCTTATTAGTACGAAAAATTGACTAATCACAAGCATCCTTTAATACCTTTTAGCTTAGCTTCTAAAAGTCATATGATTTGTATTTTATTTCTAAATTTCATCTTATAAATTAAATTGGAGTAAAGTCTGAACTGCTAAATAAATAAACGAGTTTATTCTTTTAACATATATTAAATCATTTTGATATTCAAGCAACTGAATAAGGTTTTTATTATATAACCTTAAACATGAAAATATCGTGGGGCCAACATTTTTTTGATGATTATAAACTTTATGGAATTATTCGGTGCAGTTAAAGTACTTACTTGAAGGATATCGAATATAGAGGAATAGTGGAATTCAATCATACTGCCTACATACGAGTTTTATACCATTTAAAATTTGTATTTATGTACGGGATTAGTATTATATTATATATATTCTATATTATTGTTTATATTAAGAAGAGGAATAAAATTATAAAATAGTTAATAAATAGTTTATTTACACATATTACTAATACTTATTAACAACTAAATCACCAGCGGTAGTTGAAGTTGGCCAGTCCGCCGTACTCCTTGGGCTGACCCCATTGCTTGCCGTAAGTGCCTTGGAGGGAGAAGTCACCGTTCTTACCCACCGGCCATCTGCCGCCAGCTGCCGCTTGGTACTGGAGTTACATTATATTATTAGACAGTTCTATATAGTTGTTACGAGCAAATAGATGGAAATCAAGTTATACTCACCGAAGTTCCTCCATGGATCTGTTTGCTGATGTCCAGCGAGGCGGCCGCGTTGGGGTTCTTCCAGTTAAGAGCGCCTCCAAAGTTCGAAGAGTCGCCGGCGGGCCCTAGTACGCGGGTGCCGTAGGCCTGCGCCTTTAGATCACCACGACCGTCGTTGAAGATCTGGTGCTCGTAGCCACCTTTACCCTGGAATATGCATTTACATGTCTAATATATAGATTACATTTAGAGAACATCTAATTGTTTAGATAAACTCCTTTTTGGTAGATTGCATTTCTAAAGTTAATCTTTAGGAAAACACATAAAAATAATAGTAAAGTATACGTACAAATAATCCGTTATCGTTTTGACCCAGAGTTCCAAACACTCGACCGTCTCCTATGTTTTTATCAAGAGTGACGTCACGACGCATACGCTGACTCACGTACCATTCAGGATAACTGAGAGAGTAAAACATTAATAAAGTAAATGGTATGTAATCATTAGTGTAATATAAATAATGTTGGTTATGCAACTATAATTTCTACTTACGTGTCGACAACTGCTAGCGGTTCCATGTATTCTTGAGCAGACGCGGCCAGAATCACGGAAAATAATATGTATAGGAAGTACATTTTGTCCTGAAAAATAAAATTTTTATGTATACTAATTAGTTTTACAAACCACAAAATTTAAAGGTAAATGATAACTTTAAAATATAACTAATAAAATAAATATAAAACTTACAATTTCAGTTGTAATAATTTGAAAAATAAAAATACTTTTCTAACACAATTAGTATAGTTGAGATGTAAGATGTGATTGATGTAGGAAAATAAGAAACCTCATATTTATATGAAGACGCAGGAGTTCCCGGCGCTGGTGAGACTAAGTTCTTCCCCCTTATCTGTACAGTTATATTATAAAAACGAATGAGCCTGTTATCGAATAATAATTTCAAAGTGATATAATAAACATGCTTTTATCATTTCACTTAAATTAAATATGTAAAAACAAAAGCATTTATTTTTAATTTCTTTACTGAATTCAACAATGACTTCAACAATGGCTGAATGAAATAATTAATAAATACACACAAGTCCACAAGTCCATTGTTTGCAAATTGAGTTCTTCGTAACAATACTTGTAAGTTATTAGAAGATAATGTTGCCTAACTTAAGAGAATATCACTTGGAATTAAGTAATTTGAGGAGTTTTTTTAATTAAACCTTAGTTTCGTCTATTCGTGACTAGATGGCGTTGCCAAAGTATCTTTATACTTAGATTATCTAAAATCACAAAAAGAACGTGTATATTTTTATTAAAGCATTGAGATTTTTTATGATTAAGACGCGACGAATGACTCAATAGAGGAACAGCTTATTAGATGCTATTGATAGAATGTGACTTTTTTGGTATTAATAAAATAATAAATCATATATATGTGCATTATTATTTTTTTTTTCTGCATAGACGAAATGTGGAGAATGAGTATTTAACTTTATTTTGTACTTATATTATTTATTATATTTATTTATTGTATATTATTTATCGGGCCGAGAGTTAGTTAACTGTAATAATGGAGATGTCGGTCCCTACGTTCATTATTTTTTCTGAAATTCATTATTAAGAATTAGTAGAAATTTTTATAATTATAATCAAAAATAAAACTCTAATTTTAATAAACAAATAGTATATAAAGTAAATTACCATCTCAATAATATCAATTGTAACAATAATAGTATTTCAGTAATATAATACTGTAATTCAGATGTGATTTGTGTTACTATCAACAGTGCTATTAGAAAAACTGTCTTAATACAAGCGAGTCTTAAATGTCAACCCGAGCTCTTAAATGGCCGTCCTTCCTTCATATAACATGATTCACTGAATGGCGCGAAGTCATTTGCTTACTATTTCATATTTGAACAACTACGTAACAGCTAAATAAATATTTAGTTGATTCAATTTTAATGTTTCCTTTCGACATTTCTTTGATTAAAGTAATTAATATAATTCCACTCAAGGCGCATTTCGTGAATCCAAAAATGTTCAAAATATATTCTTGACTCAGTTTTAGTTTCATCGAACGTTTTAAAATTAAATGCATAGCTTAGTTTTTCGTTTCTCAATAGGTTAAAATATTTAAGAGAATAACAATTATGATATTTATGACATTCTCACTACAGTTGGATAAAAAAATGTAACTGTATTTCACTTAGTTTAAATGTAATGTTTAAAAAATATACAGCTACTTACAAATAAGTTTAAATTGCCTTGGAGCTGAAAGTACGTCGCGCTCGGGACTGGAAAAATGAACTAACAAACTCTTTAGTGAGGAACTTTTATAACAAATTGAAAATAACATTCTTACTCCGCTATTTAATAAAAGATATAGAATATTTAATAAATAACCAGTAGTAAAGTACATCTTTACCGTGTATATTGTAATCTGTAAATGAATGTTGATTTGATTATCTTAAAAATATAGTTTCCTTGAAAAACTATAAAGACATTAAAACAAAACAATGTGATACCGGCATCCTAACAAGTAGAAACCAGTCAATTAATTCAAGCGATATGTTCAGATTTTTTTTAAATTGAATTACAAGATAATATTCGTCTAGTTAAGACTGTAAATAAGTATAAACATATATGGTCATCAGAATAATGTATATTATGAGCTTCAAGAAAGGTGATAGAATTTTTGGACTTGGATGATGTTAAATTATTAAAAGGTAATATATAAAACATACTTTTATATAAAATTACCGTAATACGAACAACAACAACAACAACAAGCGATTTATTATATAGTGTACAATATGTAAAGTGAGTTTCAGTGAAGCGTCAAATTGCCGTCTGATATCTGAAACGTATCAATGTAAAGTCTAATTTAAATGTCATTATAAGGGTCTGTATTTAATGTATCATGAGAGAGATGAATTGAAACTAAAGTATAATATAAATATTCATATCTCTAGCCAGTTATGACAAGGAATGGACTAATTACAAGTATCTTCAATAGATTTAAACTTAGTTTCTAAAACTCTGTAATAAGTAAAATATGATTTCAATTTATTTCAAAATTTCATTTTATGATAAAATTGGAGGAAAATATGAATTGTTAAATAAATAAACGACTTATTCCCTTTTAATATATTTATTAAATTATTTTGATATCTAACCAAATCTTATATATATCTAACAAAATCTTTGGTTGACTGGTAGAGAATGCCTGCGGCATTAAGTCCGCAATTGTATTTTATGCTTAAAGAAATGTGGATATAAGCTGAAGAATCGTCTCGTCACTGTCGATGATGTAAACATATCTCTCCGTATGACGCGACACTGCTACAACATAGGCAAAGCTGTCGTGCAATTGCAATTCAGGAGTAAGCTCCTGGTATATATTATGATAACGAAGTCGAAAGTGAATCTTTGTGCTTCGTGTACTTTTACTGCGGTTCTCAAGGAACTTCCGCTTTTTTGTCTTAAAATATTCTATAGTTAAATAATTAATAAATATCATTTCTCATTTTTTTATATTTCTCATTTCTTACAAAATTATATCTCAAAAGATAATAAATTAAAAATTCTTAGAATGACTAGTATCGTATGATATAGAAAGCGAACATAAGAATGGCACAAGTGAAATAAAATATAAATCAGCTATTATTTATATCTAATAATTTTAAAAGTAAGCTGGTTTTTATTCCAATACATGTATGAGACACTGTCATTTATTAGTGTCTCATACATGTAGAGTTAGTTTTATTTGAGCGTCAAATTGCCGTCTGATATCTGAAACATATTAATGTACAGTCGAATTTAATTGTCATTATAAGTGTCTCACAAGATTTAGTGTATCACAAGAAAGATAAAGTAAAACTAAAGCATAAAATAATTGTGCATATCTCTTATTAGTACGAAAAATTGACTAATCACAAGCATCCTTTAATACCTTTTAGCTTAGCTTCTAAAAGTCATATGATTTGTATTTTATTTCTAAATTTCATCTTATAAATTAAATTGGAGTAAAGTCTGAACTGCTAAATAAATAAACGAGTTTATTCTTTTAACATATATTAAATCATTTTGATATTCAAGCAACTGAATAAGGTTTTTATTATATAACCTTAAACATGAAAATATCGTGGGGCCAACATTTTTTTGATGATTATAAACTTTATGGAATTATTCGGTGCAGTTAAAGTACTTACTTGAAGGATATCGAATATAGAGGAATAGTGGAATTCAATCATACTGCCTACATACGAGTTTTATACCATTTAAAATTTGTATTTATGTACGGGATTAGTATTATATTATATATATTCTATATTATTGTTTATATTAAGAAGAGGAATAAAATTATAAAATAGTTAATAAATAGTTTATTTACACATATTACTAATACTTATTAACAACTAAATCACCAGCGGTAGTTGAAGTTGGCCAGTCCGCCGTACTCCTTGGGCTGACCCCATTGCTTGCCGTAAGTGCCTTGGAGGGAGAAGTCACCGTTCTTACCCACCGGCCATCTGCCGCCAGCTGCCGCTTGGTACTGGAGTTACATTATATTATTAGACAGTTCTATATAGTTGTTACGAGCAAATAGATGGAAATCAAGTTATACTCACCGAAGTTCCTCCATGGATCTGTTTGCTGATGTCCAGCGAGGCGGCCGCGTTGGGGTTCTTCCAGTTAAGAGCGCCTCCAAAGTTCGAAGAGTCGCCGGCGGGCCCTAGTACGCGGGTGCCGTAGGCCTGCGCCTTTAGATCACCACGACCGTCGTTGAAGATCTGGTGCTCGTAGCCACCTTTACCCTGGAATATGCATTTACATGTCTAATATATAGATTACATTTAGAGAACATCTAATTGTTTAGATAAACTCCTTTTTGGTAGATTGCATTTCTAAAGTTAATCTTTAGGAAAACACATAAAAATAATAGTAAAGTATACGTACAAATAATCCGTTATCGTTTTGACCCAGAGTTCCAAACACTCGACCGTCTCCTATGTTTTTATCAAGAGTGACGTCACGACGCATACGCTGACTCACGTACCATTCAGGATAACTGAGAGAGTAAAACATTAATAAAGTAAATGGTATGTAATCATTAGTGTAATATAAATAATGTTGGTTATGCAACTATAATTTCTACTTACGTGTCGACAACTGCTAGCGGTTCCATGTATTCTTGAGCAGACGCGGCCAGAATCACGGAAAATAATATGTATAGGAAGTACATTTTGTCCTGAAAAATAAAATTTTTATGTATACTAATTAGTTTTACAAACCACAAAATTTAAAGGTAAATGATAACTTTAAAATATAACTAATAAAATAAATATAAAACTTACAATTTCAGTTGTAATAATTTGAAAAATAAAAATACTTTTCTAACACAATTAGTATAGTTGAGATGTAAGATGTGATTGATGTAGGAAAATAAGAAACCTCATATTTATATGAAGACGCAGGAGTTCCCGGCGCTGGTGAGACTAAGTTCTTCCCCCTTATCTGTACAGTTATATTATAAAAACGAATGAGCCTGTTATCGAATAATAATTTCAAAGTGATATAATAAACATGCTTTTATCATTTCACTTAAATTAAATATGTAAAAACAAAAGCATTTATTTTTAATTTCTTTACTGAATTCAACAATGACTTCAACAATGGCTGAATGAAATAATTAATAAATACACACAAGTCCACAAGTCCATTGTTTGCAAATTGAGTTCTTCGTAACAATACTTGTAAGTTATTAGAAGATAATGTTGCCTAACTTAAGAGAATATCACTTGGAATTAAGTAATTTGAGGAGTTTTTTTAATTAAACCTTAGTTTCGTCTATTCGTGACTAGATGGCGTTGCCAAAGTATCTTTATACTTAGATTATCTAAAATCACAAAAAGAACGTGTATATTTTTATTAAAGCATTGAGATTTTTTATGATTAAGACGCGACGAATGACTCAATAGAGGAACAGCTTATTAGATGCTATTGATAGAATGTGACTTTTTTGGTATTAATAAAATAATAAATCATATATATGTGCATTATTATTTTTTTTTTCTGCATAGACGAAATGTGGAGAATGAGTATTTAACTTTATTTTGTACTTATATTATTTATTATATTTATTTATTGTATATTATTTATCGGGCCGAGAGTTAGTTAACTGTAATAATGGAGATGTCGGTCCCTACGTTCATTATTTTTTCTGAAATTCATTATTAAGAATTAGTAGAAATTTTTATAATTATAATCAAAAATAAAACTCTAATTTTAATAAACAAATAGTATATAAAGTAAATTACCATCTCAATAATATCAATTGTAACAATAATAGTATTTCAGTAATATAATACTGTAATTCAGATGTGATTTGTGTTACTATCAACAGTGCTATTAGAAAAACTGTCTTAATACAAGCGAGTCTTAAATGTCAACCCGAGCTCTTAAATGGCCGTCCTTCCTTCATATAACATGATTCACTGAATGGCGCGAAGTCATTTGCTTACTATTTCATATTTGAACAACTACGTAACAGCTAAATAAATATTTAGTTGATTCA
The DNA here is from genome assembly GCA_959347395.1 of Mechanitis mazaeus. Lineage (NCBI taxonomy): Eukaryota > Metazoa > Arthropoda > Insecta > Lepidoptera > Nymphalidae > Mechanitis > Mechanitis mazaeus. The sequence continues at coordinate 14,622,851 of OY365755.1, forward strand.
ATTTTAATGTTTCCTTTCGACATTTCTTTGATTAAAGTAATTAATATAATTCCACTCAAGGCGCATTTCGTGAATCCAAAAATGTTCAAAATATATTCTTGACTCAGTTTTAGTTTCATCGAACGTTTTAAAATTAAATGCATAGCTTAGTTTTTCGTTTCTCAATAGGTTAAAATATTTAAGAGAATAACAATTATGATATTTATGACATTCTCACTACAGTTGGATAAAAAAATGTAACTGTATTTCACTTAGTTTAAATGTAATGTTTAAAAAATATACAGCTACTTACAAATAAGTTTAAATTGCCTTGGAGCTGAAAGTACGTCGCGCTCGGGACTGGAAAAATGAACTAACAAACTCTTTAGTGAGGAACTTTTATAACAAATTGAAAATAACATTCTTACTCCGCTATTTAATAAAAGATATAGAATATTTAATAAATAACCAGTAGTAAAGTACATCTTTACCGTGTATATTGTAATCTGTAAATGAATGTTGATTTGATTATCTTAAAAATATAGTTTCCTTGAAAAACTATAAAGACATTAAAACAAAACAATGTGATACCGGCATCCTAACAAGTAGAAACCAGTCAATTAATTCAAGCGATATGTTCAGATTTTTTTTAAATTGAATTACAAGATAATATTCGTCTAGTTAAGACTGTAAATAAGTATAAACATATATGGTCATCAGAATAATGTATATTATGAGCTTCAAGAAAGGTGATAGAATTTTTGGACTTGGATGATGTTAAATTATTAAAAGGTAATATATAAAACATACTTTTATATAAAATTACCGTAATACGAACAACAACAACAACAACAAGCGATTTATTATATAGTGTACAATATGTAAAGTGAGTTTCAGTGAAGCGTCAAATTGCCGTCTGATATCTGAAACGTATCAATGTAAAGTCTAATTTAAATGTCATTATAAGGGTCTGTATTTAATGTATCATGAGAGAGATGAATTGAAACTAAAGTATAATATAAATATTCATATCTCTAGCCAGTTATGACAAGGAATGGACTAATTACAAGTATCTTCAATAGATTTAAACTTAGTTTCTAAAACTCTGTAATAAGTAAAATATGATTTCAATTTATTTCAAAATTTCATTTTATGATAAAATTGGAGGAAAATATGAATTGTTAAATAAATAAACGACTTATTCCCTTTTAATATATTTATTAAATTATTTTGATATCTAACCAAATCTTATATATATCTAACAAAATCTTTGGTTGACTGGTAGAGAATGCCTGCGGCATTAAGTCCGCAATTGTATTTTATGCTTAAAGAAATGTGGATATAAGCTGAAGAATCGTCTCGTCACTGTCGATGATGTAAACATATCTCTCCGTATGACGCGACACTGCTACAACATAGGCAAAGCTGTCGTGCAATTGCAATTCAGGAGTAAGCTCCTGGTATATATTATGATAACGAAGTCGAAAGTGAATCTTTGTGCTTCGTGTACTTTTACTGCGGTTCTCAAGGAACTTCCGCTTTTTTGTCTTAAAATATTCTATAGTTAAATAATTAATAAATATCATTTCTCATTTTTTTATATTTCTCATTTCTTACAAAATTATATCTCAAAAGATAATAAATTAAAAATTCTTAGAATGACTAGTATCGTATGATATAGAAAGCGAACATAAGAATGGCACAAGTGAAATAAAATATAAATCAGCTATTATTTATATCTAATAATTTTAAAAGTAAGCTGGTTTTTATTCCAATACATGTATGAGACACTGTCATTTATTAGTGTCTCATACATGTAGAGTTAGTTTTATTTGAGCGTCAAATTGCCGTCTGATATCTGAAACATATTAATGTACAGTCGAATTTAATTGTCATTATAAGTGTCTCACAAGATTTAGTGTATCACAAGAAAGATAAAGTAAAACTAAAGCATAAAATAATTGTGCATATCTCTTATTAGTACGAAAAATTGACTAATCACAAGCATCCTTTAATACCTTTTAGCTTAGCTTCTAAAAGTCATATGATTTGTATTTTATTTCTAAATTTCATCTTATAAATTAAATTGGAGTAAAGTCTGAACTGCTAAATAAATAAACGAGTTTATTCTTTTAACATATATTAAATCATTTTGATATTCAAGCAACTGAATAAGGTTTTTATTATATAACCTTAAACATGAAAATATCGTGGGGCCAACATTTTTTTGATGATTATAAACTTTATGGAATTATTCGGTGCAGTTAAAGTACTTACTTGAAGGATATCGAATATAGAGGAATAGTGGAATTCAATCATACTGCCTACATACGAGTTTTATACCATTTAAAATTTGTATTTATGTACGGGATTAGTATTATATTATATATATTCTATATTATTGTTTATATTAAGAAGAGGAATAAAATTATAAAATAGTTAATAAATAGTTTATTTACACATATTACTAATACTTATTAACAACTAAATCACCAGCGGTAGTTGAAGTTGGCCAGTCCGCCGTACTCCTTGGGCTGACCCCATTGCTTGCCGTAAGTGCCTTGGAGGGAGAAGTCACCGTTCTTACCCACCGGCCATCTGCCGCCAGCTGCCGCTTGGTACTGGAGTTACATTATATTATTAGACAGTTCTATATAGTTGTTACGAGCAAATAGATGGAAATCAAGTTATACTCACCGAAGTTCCTCCATGGATCTGTTTGCTGATGTCCAGCGAGGCGGCCGCGTTGGGGTTCTTCCAGTTAAGAGCGCCTCCAAAGTTCGAAGAGTCGCCGGCGGGCCCTAGTACGCGGGTGCCGTAGGCCTGCGCCTTTAGATCACCACGACCGTCGTTGAAGATCTGGTGCTCGTAGCCACCTTTACCCTGGAATATGCATTTACATGTCTAATATATAGATTACATTTAGAGAACATCTAATTGTTTAGATAAACTCCTTTTTGGTAGATTGCATTTCTAAAGTTAATCTTTAGGAAAACACATAAAAATAATAGTAAAGTATACGTACAAATAATCCGTTATCGTTTTGACCCAGAGTTCCAAACACTCGACCGTCTCCTATGTTTTTATCAAGAGTGACGTCACGACGCATACGCTGACTCACGTACCATTCAGGATAACTGAGAGAGTAAAACATTAATAAAGTAAATGGTATGTAATCATTAGTGTAATATAAATAATGTTGGTTATGCAACTATAATTTCTACTTACGTGTCGACAACTGCTAGCGGTTCCATGTATTCTTGAGCAGACGCGGCCAGAATCACGGAAAATAATATGTATAGGAAGTACATTTTGTCCTGAAAAATAAAATTTTTATGTATACTAATTAGTTTTACAAACCACAAAATTTAAAGGTAAATGATAACTTTAAAATATAACTAATAAAATAAATATAAAACTTACAATTTCAGTTGTAATAATTTGAAAAATAAAAATACTTTTCTAACACAATTAGTATAGTTGAGATGTAAGATGTGATTGATGTAGGAAAATAAGAAACCTCATATTTATATGAAGACGCAGGAGTTCCCGGCGCTGGTGAGACTAAGTTCTTCCCCCTTATCTGTACAGTTATATTATAAAAACGAATGAGCCTGTTATCGAATAATAATTTCAAAGTGATATAATAAACATGCTTTTATCATTTCACTTAAATTAAATATGTAAAAACAAAAGCATTTATTTTTAATTTCTTTACTGAATTCAACAATGACTTCAACAATGGCTGAATGAAATAATTAATAAATACACACAAGTCCACAAGTCCATTGTTTGCAAATTGAGTTCTTCGTAACAATACTTGTAAGTTATTAGAAGATAATGTTGCCTAACTTAAGAGAATATCACTTGGAATTAAGTAATTTGAGGAGTTTTTTTAATTAAACCTTAGTTTCGTCTATTCGTGACTAGATGGCGTTGCCAAAGTATCTTTATACTTAGATTATCTAAAATCACAAAAAGAACGTGTATATTTTTATTAAAGCATTGAGATTTTTTATGATTAAGACGCGACGAATGACTCAATAGAGGAACAGCTTATTAGATGCTATTGATAGAATGTGACTTTTTTGGTATTAATAAAATAATAAATCATATATATGTGCATTATTATTTTTTTTTTCTGCATAGACGAAATGTGGAGAATGAGTATTTAACTTTATTTTGTACTTATATTATTTATTATATTTATTTATTGTATATTATTTATCGGGCCGAGAGTTAGTTAACTGTAATAATGGAGATGTCGGTCCCTACGTTCATTATTTTTTCTGAAATTCATTATTAAGAATTAGTAGAAATTTTTATAATTATAATCAAAAATAAAACTCTAATTTTAATAAACAAATAGTATATAAAGTAAATTACCATCTCAATAATATCAATTGTAACAATAATAGTATTTCAGTAATATAATACTGTAATTCAGATGTGATTTGTGTTACTATCAACAGTGCTATTAGAAAAACTGTCTTAATACAAGCGAGTCTTAAATGTCAACCCGAGCTCTTAAATGGCCGTCCTTCCTTCATATAACATGATTCACTGAATGGCGCGAAGTCATTTGCTTACTATTTCATATTTGAACAACTACGTAACAGCTAAATAAATATTTAGTTGATTCAATTTTAATGTTTCCTTTCGACATTTCTTTGATTAAAGTAATTAATATAATTCCACTCAAGGCGCATTTCGTGAATCCAAAAATGTTCAAAATATATTCTTGACTCAGTTTTAGTTTCATCGAACGTTTTAAAATTAAATGCATAGCTTAGTTTTTCGTTTCTCAATAGGTTAAAATATTTAAGAGAATAACAATTATGATATTTATGACATTCTCACTACAGTTGGATAAAAAAATGTAACTGTATTTCACTTAGTTTAAATGTAATGTTTAAAAAATATACAGCTACTTACAAATAAGTTTAAATTGCCTTGGAGCTGAAAGTACGTCGCGCTCGGGACTGGAAAAATGAACTAACAAACTCTTTAGTGAGGAACTTTTATAACAAATTGAAAATAACATTCTTACTCCGCTATTTAATAAAAGATATAGAATATTTAATAAATAACCAGTAGTAAAGTACATCTTTACCGTGTATATTGTAATCTGTAAATGAATGTTGATTTGATTATCTTAAAAATATAGTTTCCTTGAAAAACTATAAAGACATTAAAACAAAACAATGTGATACCGGCATCCTAACAAGTAGAAACCAGTCAATTAATTCAAGCGATATGTTCAGATTTTTTTTAAATTGAATTACAAGATAATATTCGTCTAGTTAAGACTGTAAATAAGTATAAACATATATGGTCATCAGAATAATGTATATTATGAGCTTCAAGAAAGGTGATAGAATTTTTGGACTTGGATGATGTTAAATTATTAAAAGGTAATATATAAAACATACTTTTATATAAAATTACCGTAATACGAACAACAACAACAACAACAAGCGATTTATTATATAGTGTACAATATGTAAAGTGAGTTTCAGTGAAGCGTCAAATTGCCGTCTGATATCTGAAACGTATCAATGTAAAGTCTAATTTAAATGTCATTATAAGGGTCTGTATTTAATGTATCATGAGAGAGATGAATTGAAACTAAAGTATAATATAAATATTCATATCTCTAGCCAGTTATGACAAGGAATGGACTAATTACAAGTATCTTCAATAGATTTTAACTTAGTTTCTAAAACTCTGTAATAAGTAAAATATGATTTCAATTTATTTCAAAATTTAATTTTATGATAAAATTGGAGTGACATATGAAATGTTAAGATAGAGAGATGATTTGAAACTAAAGCATAATATATCTCTGATTTGTTATAACTGTAAGTATATATATTAAAAATATTTATTCAATATTTGTTCCTCAGCTTGTAAAAGTCATATATATTTATATTTTAAAATCTAAATCACAATTTATATTTATTAAGATCGAAATAAAACATTAAAAAAATATCGTAAGAAAACCTGAATTATTAAATAAATAAACGAATGAATTTCAGTTAAATATGTTTATTAGCTGATTCTGAAATTCAATTAAATGACAAAAGTGTTTAATATATTTTAATAAACATTGAAACATCGTACACTCAAATTTGTTAAACTTAAATTAATAAGATGCAGTCGAAGTTGTTGTTAAAGAAACTCAACGTATTGGACTTACTATCCGTATAAGTTTAATTACATACAGTTTGGTAATAATTTTTATTATGTAATATGTATATTTTTCTGTATATATTCTACTTTATTCGTCATAGCATTTATAGTCGGGCAAATATTATATCTATAGCAGGGAACAAAAACGTTGTCAGTGTATGTATATAAGTATGTATGTATGTCTGTATGTATATATGTATGTATGCTCGTTGACAACCAGGTAAAGGTGGTCCGTTAAAAATTTAATGAAAGGGAATAAAACAATAAAATAGTTATTTAATAAATATTTTATTTACACATATTACTAATACTTATTAACAACTAAATCACCAGCGGTAGTTGAAGTTGGCCAGTCCGCCGTACTCCTTGGGCTGACCCCATTGCTTGCCGTAAGTGCCTTGGAGGGAGAAGTCACCGTTCTTACCCACCGGCCATCTGCCGCCAGCTGCCGCTTGGTACTGGAGTAACATTATATTATTAGACAGTTCTATATAGTTGTTACAAGCAAATAGATGTAAATCAAGTTATACTCACCGAAGTTCCTCCATGGATCTGCTTGCTAATGTCCAGCGAGGCGGCCGCATTGGGGTTCTTCCAGTTAAGTGCGCCTCCAAAGTGTGAGGAGTCGCCGGCGGGCCCTAGTACGCGGGTTCCGTAGGCCTGCGCCTTCAGATCACCACGACCGTCGTTGAAGATCTGGTGCTCGTAGCCGCCTTTACCCTGGAATTATATATAAATATTAAGCTGTTGTTGTTTTACTACATATAGACAATTAATGAGAAAAGTTATTTATAAGATTAGTGTTTAAGATTTGTATCATTCTTTATAAAATAATATTTGTTACGTACAAATAATCCGTTATCGTTTTGACCCAGAGTTCCGAACACTCGGCCGTCTCCTATGTTCTTATCAAGAGTGACGTCACGACGCATGCGCTGACTCACGTACCATTCAGGATAACTGAGAGAGTAAAAAAAATATTTAAAAAAAGGTATACAATTATTAGTGTAATGTACATTATTTATTATGATACTATAATTGCCAATACTTACATGTGGACGACTTCTAAAGGTTCCATGTATTCTTGAGCAGTCGCGGCCAGAACCAAAGAAAATAATATGTAAAGGAAGTACATTTTTTTTCTGTAAAAAAAATAAATTTCCTTCTCACTAAAGATACATACAGAGACATAACAAAATGTTTAAGACAATGATATCTTAATAATATTGCTAATAAAATAAAAACTTACAATTTCACTTATAATAGTTTAAGTAATGAAAATATATTTTGTAACACAACTACTATGGTTGAGAAGCAAGATGTAATTAATTTAGCAAGTTGCGAAACCTGATATTTATATAAAGAGGCAGGGGTTCCCGGCGCTGGAGATACTAAGTTCTTTCCCTGTACAGTTTTTATTGTAAACACCAATGAGTCTGTTATCAAATCATAGTTTTAGTATTAAATAGAAAACACGCTCGTATTACTTATTTTCCAATTGAAAATTTAAAAAGCAATTTTTTTAATTCTATATAAAAATTCTATTTATGTACCTTAAAATTAAATTAAAATCGACATTTCTCTTTTCTTTTAATCGATAGAAACACAGAAAAAACTATATTAATGAACTAGTTAGTTCATCATTACCTCTAAAACTAACTGACTGGAGTTAGAAATAGATGTAACACTATTTCTAACTCCAGTTATATTTGATTTAAAGTAATTTCTAATTACAATTTTCAAAAGATAAAAAGAGGATAACGTCTGTATATATTGTATATATTTTATAAATATACAATATATATAGACAGTATATAACTTATATATATATACTATGTTATTTTCTATTTTCCTCGCCCTGTTTTGTTTTGTTTCCACTCTGCAGCAGGTACTAATTGCCTCAAAGTATTGTTTTGTCTGCACCATTATTTTCAATAAAGAACCTCTTTGTGGAAGGTTTTCTTAATGTATACGAAGTTTTGGCTTTTAAGTTTTATGTACAGAGGTGCTTGACAAAAAAATGACTGAGCAAAATGTCTGTTTTTTGGAAAATTTCTATTCGAAAAATTAAATAACTATATTTCTTTAAATAAAATTTATAGGTACTATACTTTTTTCATTAAGCAATAAAATAATTCAAAAGCATAACTCAATAAACGCCAATGTCATAAAACAAAAATTTTCATAAAAAATAATTTCTACAAAAGTTCGTTGTTGCGTAAATAAAAATTATTGGAAATACAAATGTAAATAACCCTCAAAATATCTCAGCATGTATGTTCGTACGGATAGATGTTCGTATAGGTTCGGGGTGTTTGCTGAATCAAAGGTGGGGTCGCTTCTCTAATCCAATCATATAATTTAGGGACATTTAGTTATATTATTTATTTTTTTATTTAATTGTTACGCAGTAATACAAAAATAATGCACAAAAGGGGCTTAATACTACAAAAATATTCTCTACCAGCCAACCTTACGATGTACAGGAGAGATGTTGGTAGGCGTGCAAAAAAATATATATATAAAAAATTAAAAAAAAAAAAATACAACAAAGAACTTAGGAACTCGTAATTATAAGTTTAATACGTTTAGAGCATATCATACTTTCTAAAATTACCGTAAATCATCCAAAACAGGGTAGGCGAACATTTTTTGATGTCCGTGCAAATTCAAAAAAAATCTTTTCGAAATAGGTAACCACAATCAAATTTCATTCGAAATGTTAGCGTAGTAAAAATATACGTAAGTATAATTAAATAAACAAACGAAAAACATCTTCTTGAAACATATATTTATTAAACAATGTTATCCAAAAAGCAATATACAAAATAAGCAAAATAGGTATGCTGTCCTATGAATTTATATGATTTATGATAAATTAGGTGTAAATTCATTTCTATCAAAAAAGTTAATTAAGAAAAAAAAATTGACTTAAAAAAAATCGTTTTGGTACGTGCTCTAAAACTTTCAAACGTGCCATTTGTTACACGCGTGCCACTGCTTCTGCATCCCTCATCTAGGATATTAAAATCCGGACTAGACTGTAGGTCTTCTAGTCTTGTATAAGACAAATATATAAAAACGCAATTCATATTCATATAAGAAATTCAATTTTTTTTTCTGTAATAGTACTTATGGCCAAGCATAAAAAATAACCTTTCAACAAATTCTTATTATTTCTAATCAATTTTGTATTGTAAAAGTGAACATTACTACTACTAATGAATCATACGTCATGAACAATATAATCTTAATTTCGCAGAACAGACCTTTTCTTATATGATACAATGACCTGAGTTCTTCCCCGAGATAAATACAGACTGATGAGATATGAGGTTAATACCACTTTTATGTGTGTCAAGGTTAAACAAATTCATCTACGTGTATTTAACATAAACTAATTAAAAGTTATTTCAAAATTAACACATCTTTTGGTGGAAATAAAATCTTTATGATGTATACTTATTAAATTAAATTCAATAACAATTTCTATTTAAACGAATTTATCTGACTTTGCCCGACTAGTTCGGACCGGTTCGAAATATAAAAATGATAAAACACATTCTAGTCTACAGGAATCTGTGTGTTAAATTGTTAAGAAGCTGGTTTTGAAAATTTTACGTGTGAACATTATTTTTTAAGGTAATCTAAGGTAATTTAATGCATTTTCTTTTAAATTTATTACATGACCAGTTAATATTTTTAAGTAAAAACCTCTATAGCGGCGTTAGGCAGGAAAAATATGAGTTTGTTCATGTCAGCAATACAAGTACTGTCTAAATTCGAGAAATCACGCCACTACATTTAAGTGTGTTGAAATAGGACTGTGAGTAAATGTGTGTGTTTCAGGCTTTTAAGAAGGATACGGCGTTGTTAATTGCTGTCATCGACATACTGTGGTAATATCAGTACATCACACTCTTTACAAAAATATAATTTTATATTTTAATATAAATATTGTTTAAAGTAAATACAAAATGTGAAAATATTGTTGAATTAAGTTTAAGTTTAGTTTATGGAAAATTAATATGAATTATATATATACGATGTAAAAATAATCTCTGTATTCCATCCAAGTTTTTTTTCTTGAAATTTTAATTCCCGCCATCTAACGAAAAAAGCGGTAACTTTGTAAACAGTTACTTGATGGGATTTTTTTAAAAATTTAATAATCATCTTTATACCTTAAACTATGTCAACAAAACCGCAGTATGTTTTAACTAATAAATAATAATTCACTATAAAAATTATGATTTTACAATGTTTAAGTTTTCACTTCTGCCGGCAATTCCCACGACTAGCTCCTTCTTTTCTTTCGAACTTTTGAACTTTGAAACTTCGAAAAGGCCTTTATTTAATTAATTTAATTTATCACAAAACTTAAGATATAATAAAATATAAAATAATTTAATTTTATAGGAGAATTAGATAGATAATGTAGTAATAATTATGCCTTTGTTGCTGAACTAAACTAAACCTGTGTCTCGGCCACTGTATTATTTTTTCCTATATTTCTACAAATGCATAAAAAGTATGAAAGTAAATATACTAATAATATATAAATTATGAATTAAAAAGGTTTCATAATACCCACCATAATAATTAGTGCATTTGTGTGTGACGTATCTATCCCACTGTATCTAGTAATTTTGCTTATTTTGAACACATAACCTTTGATATATGTTACAAAAAGTCGTAATGATTTTAAGTTCGCCAAAAGGAAATTAAAAAAGTGTTATCTTTTCCGTTCAGCTTGTTAAGCCCGTTTATCTAAAGATAATTTCAAACATAAAGCATTAAGTTCTAAGTAACACTATATATAGTATGTCTTAGCCTTGCGTGAGACAAAGTATATGACAGACCACGTGGCGGCGCTACTGTCGTATTATATTAATTTGTATTTTAGCTGATTTTGAAAATTTTACGTTTGACTAATGATTTTTTAGTCTAAGTCTAAGGTTTATTTTATGCATATTTTAAATATATCACAAATCCTGTTAATATACATATAGAACTCAGAAAAGACCATAATTTAATAAATTCAATATATCTTATAATAAAACTTCACATATACTCAATCGTTTATTTTACTTAACATACTATTTACAATAATATACAATATATCTGTCACGTTATAAAACCTCGCAGAACTTTACACAGCTTGTTTCACTGACATTAAAATGACACATATTATAATGTTTAAAATAAATATAGTTTCTTGTTATAATTTCATGATTTATGGTTTTTATCATTATTAGTTATTTCTCAGTTTCTTATTCTGATCAGTATAAGTTTTTATTGTATTTTTTAACATCTATTTTATGAAAAAACTCTTTAAAACCTGATACTTTATTATAAAGGTCTGACAAAACACTCACAAAATCATTTTAAAAGCACTTAAATCTAAAACATAATTATACTATCTTTTAAATCTATTTTTATATAATTCACTTTCAAAACGAATATTTCTAAAAAACCTAACATTTGTTTGACACAAGACAAATTAAAATAAATATAAAAAAACAATTAACAAACCTGAAAATATAATTACATATATTTCTTATATATATATCTAAAATCACACTTTTATTTACAATACTAAAGTTCGTCTAAGAATAAAAATCGTCTAAATCAAAATGGAAAGGAATATCCAAAGAGATTTTAAACTAACTAAAAATTTAACGAAAAATATAAATTACCGGCCGAAAAAACATTTTTATTTCTATAAAATTTTCAAATAAATACAATATGTAACTTAAAATGGCACGTTTAAAAGAAATTAAACATTTTCTCACGCCGACATGATTCTTCACTAGTACATTACTCTAACACACACACAAAAGGCTGCAGTTCATGAAGTAACCTAAAACTAAAAGTTAAGTGAGCGTGGTTTGAGCGCAGTCTTCCTCAAGTACTGGTGAGCCAGCATGGTGAGGTCGATCTGGTCCTGAGTCTTGCCGCAAGCGAATATCTCCCACTTATTATCCGTCTATAAAATACATTAACACTATTAACAATATATACAGAATTAAAAAATGTCATTTACTGAAGCAGGAGTCACAACTTCCTTATTAAAACTCATGTTGTTTTATTAAATATATTTAAATTAAAAGGGTACGTTCGTGTGTGCGTATGTAAATAGACACACGCACACAAATATATATATATATATATATATTTATTTATATACGCACCAATATGAAGGAAGGCTTCTCCTCTTTGATTTCTATGTCCTGGTCGAACTTTATAGACCTGACAGCTGACTTCTTGATTACCACCGGCTCGCTGGAAAATCTTCCTACCTATAATATTTTATAGTTTAGTATATAATAGTAATTACTACTATATTATATAAATGTAAATATTTTCAATTCTTTAGTGACAATGCATGTTTTTATTTCAAATATATTATTATACTATCATTTCCATACAAGGTTTTATACATCTTTATATGTATGAATAATATGAATATATCTATTTCATAAATATTAAAAACTTGAAAATTGATCAGTCTTAATATTGTACATTTACTTTTTACTTGTATATTATATGTTATTGATAATTGAATTATAATGTATATCACGCACACTATATATGACACTTGATAGTTAGTTATTAATAATATGTTAATAAAAGTTATAGCCTGAAGCATTTCAGTTAAAAATCTTGATATTCACATAACTTGCTAGTAATTAGTTATTAGTGCTGTTTATTGATTTTGTATGTTAATATTATTTTAAAGATTAGGTAAATTCCAATAAAAGCCAGATCAAGCAATAAAAGGTATAAAAAAACAAAACAAATATAAAATTCAAATACATTTATTGAAATAAAAAATGACATGGATATCAATGGAGCGGAGAATAAACTGGATTACAATATTGACAGTAAACTAAAAACAGAATACAATAATACACAATACACAAAAATAAAACAATTCAATGAAAACATGTAACAAATAAATAAAACAACATTTAAAATAACTTACAGTAATGTCTCAACACCGATCTGTCAATATTGCAAGGAAGAGGAACGGGAAGGGCTATGTCATTTATTTATTTCAAACAATGTACACTACTTCAAGATAGATAATGGGCTTCGGGAAACATCGGCGAACGTCGGCAAACATCGGATACATTCGTATTCGTATAGTACATCCAGTGCTGTATATCCCTCCATTGTATTTTGTTATTAAAATACCAATTATTCCTTTTTCTACTTCCTACTTGATGTAATTGCAAATATTTAACTGTATTAATTTATAATGGGAATTATTATTATTATTATTATTGCAATTCTAGTAATCGTATCTTGGTAATGTTTCCCAAATATTTATAATTTTGTACTTGTCTATTGATTGTTGTTTAATTTTGATTAATCTAAATACGTTTGAAAAGACAGCTCTATATAATGATATAATGGTGTAATGACACCGCCTAGATGTGTCGGTCATGTTCGGAAACACGAAGTTCGCCGAAGCCCATTATTGATCTTGAAGATCTGTGTATAAGTAGCGGCCGTTTATATTAAATTTATAACAAATGAATAATAAATAATTTACGTAATTAAATTACATCCGAAATAAAGCATAATACAAAGCGAATTATAAATAGGGAAAGGAAAGAAGCGTTAATTACAGCTACAATACTTTTAACTAAATTTGGTGCGTGGTAATTGAGGTATTCATTAATAACATAAACGATATATTAATTCGAACGATTCATTTGATGAAGACTCCATCTTTGGTTGTCTAATCCGCATTTGGTGCACTTATTTTACTTACAACTAAATACACAACCGTCATTTAAATTATTTATTAAATATTATTTTAAATTGAATTGTGTATTTGATATTACTAGATTAAGATTAATTTTCATTTATTTTATTGTATTAAAATGTGTACTTGATTGTTTATAATAATATAAATGATTTAGTTTTTTTATTACTTTGTTTCGTGATATATGATTACTATTATATATAATCATCCGGCTGTACTCATGTTAATACTATCGAATCCATTCGGGGTCAATATTCGTGGGCTCAGAGCGTGGTGAATTCGCGGCGAGAACTGTTCACGAGAGTACAGCCGTATAAATATATATAAATTAAAATACCATGATCGTATGACAAAACATTTTTTCAATAAATATTTATAAAATTTTCATTAACCGAGCCCGCGGATATCTATAAATACTCAAAATTCAACTTACTTATTACTCGAAATTCTCTCACAATTATTTGTTTTAACAAAAATGTAACCTAATAATTTTCTCACAACCCGATAGTACACCTATATAGTAAATTTTTACCATAATAATACTCAATGGAACCACAATACTCTTTTTATGATCACTAAAATGATAAATGTAATGTTAAACTTTGATTTGATTAATTTATTAATATTATGAAAATGTAAATTAGTCGTAACATTACATTTACCTCACGTATATCATCTGTGACTCTAGAAGCGTTAGTTTGATGTTAATTTGTTAGACGGCGTTACGGTAATCACATCTCTCTATATTTACATATTATTCGTAAACATATAATAATCGTTATATAGATCGTCTATCCCGGAATCCTTTTCGACTTGCCACCATTGATTTTCCTTTTCGAAATCGTTCGGTTTGGTCATTTTATTGGTCAGTATGTCGTCTATGCGAGACGTAGACGGCTTCTGATTGGTCACCTTGTATATGTGATCCACCAAAGCGTCAGTCAGAACCTCTCTGGGCGCCAACGAGTTAACACTATCACACAATCCGACACCGGAGATGGCTCTCAATCTATCCGCGTTCAACCTAGCGAAGGTTCTGGGCGACTCGTTAGTGATGTTTCTAAACGCGGGCTCGTGATAGTTAGGGCACCCGCGCTGTACCTTAGCGTCTTCGTAGGGGTCGGGGGTGTTCTCGGATACGAGGCTCGTGGACTCTTCCAGCAGCGAGTGCTTGACGATCGACGGAGGGGAGAACAGCACGGAGCTGTCGCCGGCCAGGGTCTTGCTCTGAAACGATAGCCGCAGATCAGCGACGAGCCTGCCGGGGCCGCGAGCGTGCAGACGGGCGTGCGGTCTCACGGGTGTCTCGAGGTCGAAGCAGGCGTCGGGCACGGCGGCGCGGTCGCGCGGCGTGCTGGTGGCGGCGCCCCAGCCCGGCGCCAGCGCCTTGCGCGCGCGACGACCCGGCACGTTCTCCTTGCCGCGGACCACCAGGATGCCGGACTCGCACGACATCTGCGGCACACTCGGGTTATAGAGCGAGAGCGATAGACACGCTACATTTATTCCCTACTCGGATTTTAGGTCTCTCTCTTTTGCTCTTTGATTTCTTACTGATTTAATGTAGAGATCGTATGTCGTGCACTTTTCTTTTAACTGTCAGGGCTACTTTTTTATTATTCTATATATATTGGTATAGTATAGATGCTATTTTATTTTAAAAATATCGAAAACACTTAGATCTAAATAGTGAATTATCAAAAAAAATAATGAAAATTAAAAAAAGATATGGTAGACCTTTATACAAATATATATGTTTAATTCATTAGATCTTCGAAATAATCAAAATTAAAATTTTCAAAATTGATATATTAATATTAGTCACTCATATATTTTTTTAATATATACATAATGTATTGTACTTGTTCCGTATCGTGTGCCGATAGGAGGCACTCGGTGAGGCTGTCAGAACTCTCTCTCTGTATCATCTCAGTGATATCCTCCACCAGCAACCCGGGACTGGACGGTTCGTATTTCAGACCTGACTTCTTGCCTATTTCTGCCATCGCCAGCTTGAATGGAGTCGGAGTTCTGAAATTGTATATTTTGTTTTAAGACCTTAATGTCATCAAGTCATCGATCAAATTTATTTTTGTCGTGTATTACTATTTTAAATATAAATAAATACTCACTTTGGTGTATGTTTTTGTTCAAACTGAGTCCCGCCAGGCGTGATGTTCGGTGTCGGTGTGTGTAATAAC
Source organism: Mechanitis mazaeus (assembly GCA_959347395.1). Taxonomy (NCBI): domain Eukaryota; kingdom Metazoa; phylum Arthropoda; class Insecta; order Lepidoptera; family Nymphalidae; genus Mechanitis; species Mechanitis mazaeus. The sequence goes on from OY365755.1 coordinate 14,639,000, forward strand.
GGACTGACGCCCAGCTCCTGGAAAGACGTTACTATATATTAATGTACAGATTTAGATTTTATACCGTAAATTATAGCTTTATTCTATTATCGTTTATTATAATAACAGTAATAAGTAAATGTTATTTGTCAGTGCGTCAAGAAAGTGTCTAGTGCGTGCGTGCATGTGTATGTACGTATGTGCGTGTCTGTGTGAGTGCGTGTATGTGTATGTGCGTATGTGCGTGTCTGTGTGAGTACGTGTATGTGCGTGTGTGAGTGCGTGTATGTGTATGTGCGTATGTGCGTGTCTGTGTGAGTACGTGTATGTGCGTGTGTGAGTGCGTGTATGTGTATGTGCGTATGTGCGTGTCTGTGTGAGTACGTGTATGTGCGTGTGTGTGTGTGTGAATGTGTTTTTGAGCGAGTTCGTGCGTGTGTGTGTGACCTTGGCCCTGAGCGGCGTGGAGTCGTGCGGCGCGTGCGGCGCCACGAGGAACTGCGACGGACTGAAGGGCAGCGCCTGCAGCGGCGCGGAGCCCTCCAGCGCGCGACACAGGCTGTCCGACCACGGCTGAGGGACATACTTTCATTGTAGCTAACCTTTTTTTGACGAAGGGATATTTTACTAGTGGCTTGGCTTGAAGCCTACATATTACATTCCATTAATTGAAATTTGCGACGCTTCGGGCGTGTCTAAGTCTGTTAATGTTGATAGAAAGCGCATCGGTCGAAATGACGTGTGATTCAATGGCGGATGAGGTTTAGATTATTTTATGCAGAAAGAAAGAATTATTATAAAAAATAATAATTGTTACAGAGATAATTGAGGATGCGATATAAGTGAACTTTAATTGTCGTTTCTTGTATTTTGAGGCGTGATACATTAATTATTAAAATGTCCTAAATTGTACTAATATTATAAAGGCATGTCAAAGAAAACAAAAACTTGTATATTCCAAAAAACCAAATTCTAGTTTATTTTCGAAAATCCTCAACAATAATTAATCTTATATATATTTTTTTTTATTGCAAAAATTGCAATCTATATTAATCGCTGGGATTGTATTTATTTGTTTTTTTTAAATTGACGTTCGTTTCAAAAAACAATCCCTTGAACTAACTAACTAACTTCAATCACCTGTCGTGAAGGAGTTGTATCAGCGGGTCTTCGCTTGGCTCTCCGTAGTATTGGCGGCGGGGAGTCTCTGGGAGAATACACAGATGGCACCACTATCTCCTTATTTGCTTCCGAATGTATTGAATATGTTACTGAAATGTAATAATAGGTATTTAAAAAACTTTGTTTCAACAATTTTATTTTTTGATAGATTTAATCTTCTTGTTTCCTAACACAAACTATGTTTCAAATAACTTATTGATTTTGAATAGTAAATTATCAAATTAATAAATTATGGGGTGACTGTATTGCTTGTATTATAGTTCCTACCCCAAAAAGATAATTTTCTAAAATAAGGAATACAGATCTTGGTCTGGGAATAATCTCTTAGTTATAACTACTACCACATTAGCTGCCTTAGTAATAAAATATCTATTACCCACCCAGTAGAACTTATTCTCTTTTTGTCATTTTCTCTCTAACGACTTAAGTCACAGGTGCGAAAGTGACAATACAGTAAATGGTATAGTGTGTAAAATTATTTTTATAGTAAGGGGGTATGAGTACGGAGTAATGGTATTATACTTACTTGTGTTCTGGTTGTTACTTTCACTAGTGGACGCTTGACTCAAATAATTCTTTACTGGTGAGTTCAACGGCAATGACTCCAAATTGACAAATCTGAAATTATTATGAACATTGTTGTAAATGAAAACATAGGACTTATCGACAGACAATTGATACCCACACATAGTTATGAAAACTAATGATAATATGTTATATTCTCTGTACTAACAGTTATATAATAATGATACTGATGATGTATAGATATAACATATATGGAAATTTGAGTGCAGTGTATGCATATATATAACACTAGTCTATTACTAGCTGTGATTTCGACAGACAGAATGAGATTACCTTCCTCTCCTTATTAGAACATATCTATATGTAATCGAAATAATATAGTATTTTTTTTTGGCAAGCTTGATATTTCCTATGTTTTGGGAACATAATGTAACGCTTATAAAATAGACACCTCATTATTAGGTGAATATAACGTATAAAACGTAGATGCGATCTCTCCCTCTTACCGGAATGGTGTGTCCACAATGTCCACGCTGTCGGCGGGCGCCAGTCCGGCGGGCGCCAGTCCGGCGCGCGCCTTCTCCCGCAGCAGGTGTCGGAGGTGCGCGGCCGGCGCGCTGCCCGACGACTGACTGGACTCGTTCAGAGACTCCGACCACACCGCCTGGAACAGGTACACAGGGGCGTAATGGGGCACGGTTTTATACTAGAATCCCGGATTTCGTAATTAGTGTCTATTTGAATATTTCCGGGATTCATATTGTCATTACATACCAATGAAAAAAGAATTGCGAAAAAATATATGTGTAACTCTGGCAAGTTATAACTTCTTTTTAAATTATATCGTATAGAAGTAATAATTTGATTGAACTATTGATAAATGAGAGGCAAATTCTAATATAATCCAGACGGAAAGCACCAGTTTAGTTAACAAAATAGCTGTTCAAACATGAAGAAACAAGACTCTGTAGACGCTGTTACAACTTTTAGATTATCCGCCTTTTTTTGCACCATGACCCTGACTTGGCACCATGGAACTTTTTATTCCTTAAAATTGAAATCAAGCTCAAGGAAACCTACTTTTTGTTGCCAGAAAATGCGCTGTTTGCATTTATACACTGATGGAGAGTTCTTTAAAAGAATTTAATATAAATTCATCTTTTACATTTTTTATTCTCAAAACTTTCAAGTATAGTATGTGCACTTTCCAAGTATCCTTAATACTATAGATATTTTAACTTCATATATTATTTCTTCGTAGTACATATTTAATATTTATAATAAGGTAAGCTATATCTCATTATTTAGTATTTAAAATTCGTGATCCATGATTATTATTATATCTAATTCTCCAGCTGTCCTCACATAAATACTATCAGATCTTCTCAACAAGTTTCAAGCCTTTATTAAAGAGCTTGGAATATCTTCACAAGGCGCATCTCACCCAGATTACTGCACACAGTTCTTGCCGCGAATCTTCCATGCTCCGAGCTCATGATTAAGGGTCCCAAATGGATGCTGAACTATTCGCACAAATTCCGATAATATTCACGTGATTATTGCCGGATAACTTTATATTATACTTATATTTAGTATTTAAATTTCTTCTTGAACTCTTTATTTCTGTTAACTTACTATTGCTTTTACTAGATAAGTTAACTAATTACGTTAAAACAAATTACCTATATTTTATTATAGAATTTATGCGGTATACAAAAGACTACTTGGTGGTATAAAATATAACGATAATTATCCTGTACGTACATCGCTGGTGGTGTCCTCGTCCTTGCGTCTCTTCCTCCTCAGGTGCTCGAAGCTGTCTAATAGTTCAGGCTCGTATTTACGTCTCATGGTCGAGTTCCAGTGGTTCTTGATTGCGTTGTCCGTCCTGAAATGTAATTTAATTATATTGTTTAACATGACTTTTAATCATTAAAATACAATCAAATTAAGTTTAAATAGAAACGATTCAAACTGATTTATAGAAATGGAGTCAACTGACAAATATTGTTACAATTTTAATACAATCATCGAAGCAGAAATTGTGTAAAAATTCTGAAAAAATTAATAAATTAATTCACTCATCCATTTATTCTTTTCTTCATTAATTACTTAATTAATTAATTTAATGTTGTATAATATAATACAAGTGACATGTGGTGTGTATGTCTGTGCGTGTCTCACCGGCCGGGCAGCAGCTTGGCTATCTTGGCCCACTGGTTCCCCAGCTGTCGGTGCGCCTGGTAGATGACGCGGTCCTCGTGCTCCGTCCACGCGCTCTTCTTGATGGACGGGTTGAGGTGGTTGTGCCAACGCTCCCTGGAAGAATAATATTACAAGAATTACGTAAATTACACTCGGCACTTTAATTATGGGACACATTGAACTAAAACTAGAAAGTACTCTCTACTCTCAAAAGTTTTATATAATATAGATATTTTTAGTAACTTGCCAAAATAATCCCAGTCTTTTATGTTTTTTTTTAAATAAATGCAAAGAGGTATGCAGTTTTTTTATGCATGTATATTTTTGCAACTAAAACCACTAAGCACGAGATCTAGTTAAGCGTGTGATATAACTAAATATTACCTGCATTGTTTTCCTATCCTGCCTTTCAAATGCCGCGCTATGAGAGTCCACTTTTTGGGTCCATACTTCGCTACCAACTCCATCACCTTTTCATCTTCCTGCATCAACAAAATATAAACGTTTATAAACTAGCTGTTTCTCACGGTTCCGCCCGCAGATAAACGAATTTAGTTACTATTAAGATAGTTAAAACTAAGAATAGTAGCATAATCATATTTAGAAAAAGTACAAATTCATATGAAATTTCCGAGGATTAGCTTATTTGAAAAACTTTTAAATAATAATATATTTTTATAGCACAGCACATACTGATAAAAGTACAGTCAAGAAAAAATATGAAAACAATATTTATGTATACAATAAGTTTATCGATTCTACCAAAGTATTTGGCGAATCTAATATATATAATTGTATATCAAAAAGTATACTAAACATGCAACGTTCTAGTTTTAAAATAAAACAAAAAATATATTTAAAAAATCTGATGAGTAATAACTATAGCGTGGAAATACGTTACATTTCAAGGTCATTTTCAAATAATGAATACGTTCTATTATAAATTTTAATTCAGTTATGGCTGAGACTTGAATGTTTTGTTACTTTTTGTTTACTTTTTTTATCTTTAAACGTCTTAAAAAATATACACGATAGACTAAACACGTGTATGTTCAATATCATTGCATTTGTCCTTGAACTTAAACTAAAAATGAAAAAACTAATAATATAAGTTTTAAATAAAATTTTAGTTCATCAAGTAAATAAAAAAATATATTATATCTAAACTAATAATATGTATTACCTATAATAATTAATACTAAGAACATATAAACCGTATAATTAACTACTGATATTTTTCAAATTAATTTCAATACTTCTGTCAAAAAATTTATTTTTTAAATGTTTTAATTATAAAATAAATTAGAACCTTAAATATAATTTGTAACAAATCCTTTTTATAAATGGTTCTTTTATTAAGATTTATGGACGTTCTAACCATTTATGTACCAAAGATTTTTTTTGAGCCTTTTAGTGCCACACATATTTTACCAATATATGCAAAAAATGCCAGTTAAAAGGCACATTTTTATAAATAATTTATATGAACAAGACAGATATTCCCCATTTCCGTTACAATATACTAATATTCATAATTTTTTCAACATTCTCTTCAGAAGATAATAATAGAAATTGAATACTACATATTTATTGACAAGAAAATTACAGAAACAGAGTGAACTGTGAAAAAGAGCGCTTTTTTCACAACTAGAGCAACGCGACGGCGCTCCTTGGCACTAAAAAGTTTAAGCTAATAAAAAAATACTTCAAGGACATATGGTGTCATGTTCTAAATATGTCCCAAGTTGTAATGTCTGTCCTTGTTAATTATTTATTTGGCGTGTATCGTAATGGGTGAATATTTTAATACAAAAAATACACTTTAAATAAATGGTTTAAATAGACATTCTCATTTAAATTCTTAATTGAAGTCAAAGTAATGTTTTGAATCAAGAAAATTTCTATATCATTAACACTTTGCATTCATAAGTTAAAAGTAGGATAAAAAAACTGATTAAGAAAAAAATAAAATAATTTTTAACATTGTAGCTGCCATTTTTGTAATTATTATTATATTATTATAATATATTATTTTATACTATGATTTTTGTTTTTTTTTAAATATTATTTTTTATTTATTTTTCAAGTAGTGAAAGTGATTTTTTTAAATTATTAATTAATATCTAATTATAAAATCTCCCTATTCAGTCCGTTTGTCTGTAGTGTATCGTCATCGAAGCTCAACGAAACGTCGCGTTTGTGACACGTGCAATACGTCAATGGAGAGCTCTTGATGAGAGAAGATGACCCGTAACAATTTAACCTCCTCCGGTAACCGGAAGTGGGTCCTTTGGACCTCCAAAGGTTGCCAAGTAAAATATGATCGTATCTGATAAAACTGAATCTGAATTTCTAGAATCCCGATGCTTTAGAATCGGGCCAGAAACCTAGTAAAATATAAAAACGTTATCGGGTTATTATATAAATAATTTATATATATACATGTATATGGTCCTGATGAAGTTTTGAAACAAATCACAGTTTGTATAACCAATGATATCAGCTGCTAGTGAGTTACGTTAAATGAAGTTAAAAATAAGTTAGTTAATATTCTCTCCGCGTTCTCACAATGGATTCATTCAGAGAACTGATGAATGAGTTGTTTGCGGATTGAATGGTTTAAATTTTAAATCTATTTACGATTACTATTATACCTATGCTATGAATATGAAATGAAATACTGTCAAATACTATTCGTTAGGATTGGAGATTACTTTGTAATAGAATACGGAATTATTTTTGTTTTTTAATATTAAATTGTTAAATATATCCTATGTTTTGGAGATTATCTAGTGTAGGATTGTTGTAATCTTTATTTTAAGTCGAAGTATTGTATAGAGTTTTTAGGAGAAATTAATAATTACTTAATTAGTAATTGCATACAAAAGTAATTTTGAATCTAAGACATCAAATAAACTAGTACCCAAACAAGCATTATGCAATAAGGTCATATACTGATGCACGTGTGACTGACCTGTGACTCACATCCTCGCTAGACTGAATGGCTTGCAACTTACATTCATCGAACATACATACATAGTATAGATAGACTTGCTTCAGAAGAAACAAGTTTAAAATCCACGTAGTTCACAATAATAAATATATTGCACACCAAAAATAATATATAATACAAAATAAAATATATAATAATGGGTTACTAATATAAATAGGGGGATTATTGCTAACTAGCGACCTCTGTCAGGCAATATTTGGTTTGAGGATATGTTATAAAAGTAAAAGGTGCACACATTGTACAAAGAAATAAATTCTAAATTTTGTAAATGAAAAATGAAAAAAAAAACGAGACAAAGAAGTTCATATTGGAATATGAAAATTACAACATGTGAAATAGATGTTGGTTTTGATATGAAAAATATAGTTTCATAAAGAAATTCAATCCTTGAAATAATGAGATTCTACACCATTTTACCATTGGCTGATTCATTATAGTAATTATTTGTATGTTAAAATGACCTTATAAGTAACATTATACAGGCGTATAATTAACAGACTCTCAGTATTCTACTATCACTTTCACTCAGTATATCTACAATCATTTAGAATGTGAGACACACAGATAGTGTCCACATACTTCGTGGATACCCTCCTGTCGCTGTGTCCTGTGTTCTGTGCTTCGCTTCGCTTCGTTAATACACACAGCTTGCCTGCATCGGTTTTTCCATAGAAATGTGCATGTCTTTAATGCGATAGTGTCATAAATTAATGTACCTTACCATCAATGACATCATTTTCACTTTTTATTACACCTTGTTAATACTTAGATTGTGTAAAAAATATATTACTAACCTCCTTGGTCCAGGGACCCTTGACTAGTTCGGGGTTGACAACCTTGGTCCACCGCTGCTGACACTGCACATCAGAGCGGTCGGGGAACTGACTGGCGATCTTCTCCCAATTCTCATTGTACATTTTTACATACATTTTCAGACGCTTATCCTGTAATAGATAGATTTAATGAAATGGAATTTTCTTGATTTGAAATGATTAAAAGAGTTCTGACTGACTTATCTATTTAACCTATACTGTATATACTCCACCCGGCCTCTCTGTACTTCAACTCATCTTATTCCCAACCCCTGCTAAATATTTTTTTTTCTGAGAAAACTTATATGTTTATATTGGTACTACTATTAGTGCTTAGAAGAAATCCGATCAAGCTCCTCAAGCTTGCTCTGGTTGTTTAAAAGCACTAGCAGTTAAAGTTCGAAACAAACGTAATTAGAAAAAAAAACGGTATAGGAATTATGTTATTTTACGACGTAGATGTCATCTACTATAAATTCTATAATTTGAATCATAAGTGATTACAGAATGAAAGTTGTATATTCAGTCTGTCTATCATATTCGTATTAAAGTATAATATATCTATACTGTACAAGAATGTATATTATTCTATACGGCATAAATACATTCTTTAGATACACTCTATAAATAGGATATTGGATTTAAATTGAGATCAAAGCGATTAAATATAGAATTAGAGTTATATAATGTCTGCCTTATTCGAAATAATATTCATAATTTTTTACCCTTTGACACCCGCAAATAAGGCAAAACCCCGTATACTAATAAAATTTAATAAAATACAAAATGATATCTCTGGTTCATATTAAATATACTCTATAATTAAGCTATTTAATTTAATAAATCGTCGACTGCTTTATTTGTGTCAGTACTTGGCCTATTCACAATATCTCGTGTTTTGACCCAACAGATAAGCATATATAAAGGCAACTAAATCTAATTTATAAACTACTGTTTTTCAATGAATGAATAAAGAAATGAATTAATGAATTAAGATATTAATCAATGAATGAAGAAATGAACGACTGAATAAAGAAACGAACGAACGAACGAACGAACGAATGAATGAATGAATGAATGAATGAATGAATGAATGAATGAATGAAGAAATGAATGAAGAAATGAATAAAGAAATGAATAAAAAGATGAACGAAATTATGAATGAAATTTCGTTACACTGTTACAAATAAATCAACAGTTCAATTAAACGGACAAGTTTAGACAATATAGGGAATAAATAATAAAACCAAAACAACTAAAACATCCCTAACTATTTATAGTCCATATTCATAACCGATCCTGATACAATTTTGATACTAAAGATTAAAATTATAATCGGTATCTTGACTTATCAGTGCAAATAACTGACACGTAGATTGAATCTCAAGATCAAGTATGGTAGATTCGAAGTTAGATTGTAGATTGATTATTAATTTGGACTGTAAGGACTCGTTAATTCACCTCATCTTTGGTCCATCTCCCCCTGTTGATATTCTTCCGCGGCCCAGAGCCTTTGGTTGCAGGTGCATCTTCATATGCCACTGAATCCTCTGAATACTCGCTCGACTCTGAATCATAGCCGCTGCGTCTGGAAAGGCAAAGAATTAATTGAATTGGAATTGAATAATATATTTATACATGTACATACATAGTTATTAATTTTTAAAAAGTTTTGGTCATATAAATTGTTTATATATGATTGAATATAGATAAAAAAATTAAAAGACACTTAAACTTAAGTAATTTTGGAGCTAATATTTTTATTATTTCCTTTTCAATATTTATATTTAAAAATCAAACCAAACAAAACGTAAATAGGAAATTTAAAAATCATTGGAATATTGGTCTTCATAATAAGCACAAGTTATAATAATAATATTACTTGAAGGAAATAAAACAGATTTGATATTTTTTAATAATATTTGATGGTCAATAATGTTGGTTTAAGTTGGTATAAGTTGGCGTATATATCATTGCTATACATGTATTTTTGGCTTACAATTCCCAAATAAACGTGACAGGCAGTACAATACAGGCGCCAACGTAGACCGATAACTAGAATTCCCAGAAATTCGTAAGTTTGATATATCCAGTACAAGCAATTATAGATATAAACGCTTTTAACATAATGTACTTTTTTGTATAGCACCAAACAAGTTCTGATAGTATAGGAAAAAATCCGGTTAAATCCGGTTTTAAGAATTATTCTGATGTTCGATGAGTTAACATTTTATTTTTAAATTATCAGCTGATATGAAACGAGTTATTTCATTCATAAAGATATTTCTTAGATTATAAAATCTAAGAAATAGCGTGTATATTGTCATATTTTTAGACTCAATACCATATATATATATGGAATAAAATGTATATATATATTATTATATTATATTTTTAGGTAAAATTAGTAGTTTATATAATTCTAAGTTATTTATTGTTATATGTTTTGGAATGTTTGTTATAAGAATTTATACGAAAAAGAAACTAAATTAAAACTAAGTATTTACGAAGCTCTGTGATGACGTCATAAATAAAAAAAAATATAGCCATTAAATTAAATATATATGAAGTGTCATATATAACACGCCTAGCATGATGTCATTGTTGACTTTAATTCTACTCCCAAACGTTAGGTTCTTTAATACCACATTCTATCCTTTTGATAAGCATAGAATGTGGTATTAAAGAACCTAACACGTGCTTACGTTTTTCTTATATAAATAAAATATGATCTTATATAGAACTTAACTTCAACGATTGCATCTTGATTATAAATAACTACAGAATAAAAAAAAAATTAATAAAAATATCCAAAAATATATTTAATTATTTAATAAATTTATTTTTTTTGGTCAGCTTTATTTTATTAAAATATAAAATATAATGAAATAAAATAAAAATAAAAAAGGGTTATAGAGTTAATTTTAAAATGTCTCCCGCGGCTTATATGAAGCTAACAAATCAAATAAAACTTTCTATTCAAAATCCAATACCATACTAAATTAATTTTAATATAGAATTTTAAGGGAATAATTGTATACAAATAGTTTATAACAATAAAAAATGTTATAAACAACTGGATCAATGTTATCTTCAATATATTTAAATTAAATATTTGTATGAAAAACCCAATCATTAATATTTTAATACAAACTGGATGTTTTAAATAGTTTTTGTGTTCATCTTTTTGTGATCTAAATTGTTTAAAAACCAGTTGTAACACCATTCTATCAAGACCTTTTGATAACTTTGTACCAAACCAAAACTGACTGGACTATATTATCAATAATACATTTTAAGTATAATTTAATTATTTTTTATTTACAATTTTATTTATACAATATTACTTACTCGTATAACATCACGATGGGTATACAATTTTCAACACGTAGACTCTCAAATTGCAATAATCCAAAAATTCCATTATACACTTAAATCCATTTTCAAATCAACACTAACACTAAACTTACACTAAATTACACAAAGAAATAATTCCCGCCAAAATATGGACGACATATTCACGACGCACGCGCATTGAGAGACGGGACTACACTACAGTTAGAAGTGTATCCCTTACACACACACACAAACACAATACACACACAAACATTAATACATACATGGTTATAAGGGTGAAGAATACATAGAACTTTAAAGGGAAGCAAAAGGGACAAGATGAGGGACACAAAAGGGAGTGACAAGGATGCAAAAGATACCCTCTGCAGCGTGTGACGCAACAGCAAAGGCAGGTGTCAGGTTAGACAAAGAAAGTATACTTTTTATTGGATAGGTCAGAGTCTGGTATTCTCAATTATAATAATTATATTGGTCTTTAAATTAATGTTAATATATAAGGAATATTTAAAAATATATTTATTAAATATATAATAGAAGAGTATCCACAAAAATCCGACCCAATAGTATGTACTAGATACAAAACAATATTACAATATGTTATTTAAATGATTACTACATAAAATCTAATTAAATCAAACGCTCTGTTCCCCAAATTATGGCACCAAAGGGAAATGGGTCCACAAAAAATTATGTGTTAACACATGTGAAGGGAAGCCGTGCTAATTTTACACCGGGGTTTTCGTTTTTGCAAAAGTTCCGAGAGGTCAAATAATTTGTTTGTCAACTAATATACATATGAATATATACAATATGAATCATAGTAAAATGTTTCGATACAATCTTTAATATTCTCATAATTTTCCTTCATAATTGCTATATGTCTATATTTCATCACAATAGCTCAAAAGTTACATCGAATCAACTTCCTGTGAGAGCCCATGATAAAGATTTTGATCTAAGTTCATTGTCAGATACAGAATAATCTTATCAGATATCACAAATGTTTCACATCATAGAACTATTTCAGGAAACAACTACATGTAAACACACATACACGTACCCACTCACACACACACAACCAGTTAGTATACTGTTGAATTATATTATTATAAGTAAAGAATAAGAATACATGGCAACGAACGTAAGGTGTTTATGTTCTAATTAAGGCGAGGAAGTAGATAGTTCATCTATGTTCAATTCCACCTGTCCTCACAACCCTTGGACATGTGATTTAAATTGTACTTATAACGGAAATGGATTATCTACCAACCGACCAACATTAAACGTCACAATTATATTATATTGTGAGGAATAAATGTATCAGTAGACAAGAAAAACAATTTATTTATCATTTATTTTAATGTTCATTTACACTTACTTTTACAAATATTTATACCCAGTAAAATATATGGCTCTATTTTGTAACTTTCACACTTTTGACGTACATCATTAGTGAGAAAGCGACAAAATAGTACATATTTTTATTAGTAAGACAGTGTTAATTTTTTTAAGGCATTCTGTTAATTTCCCGTATTCTGAATTCTTTTGGTATTGGTTTAAAAATCACGATTCCTTTAAAGGTAAATTAAAGAACGAAACAAAGTTTTAATATAATTCATAATTTTAATTTTATTAAAACTGTAAATATAAAAAAATAAAAGTTAGATGCAAATTATATGTAATCAAAGACAATTTTAATGTGGTATTTGTACCGATAATTATAAGGCAATCAAAAGACTTCCTTCATATAGGGTCTTGAGGAAGTATACAGTTAAGTAACCCATGTTCCATGTTTCCTGTGTCACCCCTTAGCACTTCAACTTCAAACATTCCAGTTATGTTGAAATTTTGTGTAAACTTCAAGTTGTTCCTTAGCTTGAGACGTACTTTATATGATTTTGGTTTACCGGTTTTGGTTATGGTACCAGGAATGGCGAACCTTTTTTGATGGTCGTGCCACAAAGTAAAAAAATATTTTTTATGTAACATCAAAAAAATCATACGAAATGTTAGCGTGGTGAGACATTTCCATCAATAAATATAAGTTATAAAAATATTTTGTTTTCGTGCCAGTTGTGGCACGCGTGCCATTGGTTCGCCGTCCCTGATCTATACTAATATTATAGAGCGTAAAAGTTTGTTTGTTTAAACTAAAAAGTCTATTAATTACCCAATGTGTGTATACATTATATACATTGAAACCGTCCGTCAGCGAGAGCAACCGCGAGTCACAGCTTGTTGTTTAATAAGGCAGGAATTGTGTTATCAAAGTTATATCAAAAATCTTTATACATAGGTATTTAAAATAATTACAATCTAAGATTGTACCTTAGACGGATCTACAGACCTAATCGAGATTCGCATTAAGTCAAGAAATTTTTATAATTTTATAGTAATCAAAAATCACATCCATGACTTATCTTAAGACAATTACTAAATTTATTTTTATACTAAAATATATCTATATATATATTCATTCTTGAAAAAAAGTACAACAGAACAAAAAATGGACGCATAATAAGATTGATATAATAGTAAAGTAGTCTTATAACTATTATTCAAGTATTTTGTCTGGACTTAGACGTTGGTTTTTTAATATACAATCGAACCTGTTTTCATTCCCAGCGGTATTGTTTCTGAGTATTGTAATGTTCAGAGTTATTTCAATTGTATGTATTATGCTGTTCTTTTATGTATAAAATGTAGCATCTAATAACATAATAATATAAATTTATATAATTTCCTGAATATAAAATAGAAATTAATATCTTAAATATAGATTATTAATATATTATTCGAGTTAAGATATATAACAGATACAATTTAATTTAAGTTATTTGTTTTATTTGATTGATGAAAATATTAAATTAAAATTTCCGGACCACGAAATAGAAAGTCATATTATTGTTCGATTTGAAATACCTATAACGGATTTAATATAATTTATTTTTAATTATTTAAATACGACGAGAATATATTTGATAGAAAGGTCCTACAAATCTAACATTGTTCAATACTAAACAATTTTAATAACACTACAGTGCCGGTAAGCAATATGACACCGGATTTGTATGAGAAAATTCCAGCCTCCGACGACGCGTAACTCTATACATGCAATGAAATGGAAGTAATCATTTCCATACTTAAGGTTTCGCTTCATGAAGCTCGATAAATATAATATTTGATACATTTAGAATAAAAATATATAGTCATTTAAGTTATAAAATGTTGATACAAACTGAATGCCAAAAATCTCTTTATAGAATCAAAAATCATTTTAAATGTCTAGCATTTGATCGATTCTTTAATACATTTTTGGATAGATATGTATATATGAATGTTTATATAAAAATTATTAGTTGCGTATGGACATCAGTACAGTTTTGTTATAAGTTTTTAGATATATGTATAGGTTTATATAATAATATATAATTTTTATATACCTGAAGTTATTCAAAAACTTCACATTGTAACTGAAATAATAGTGACAAATTATGACTATGCGTGAGAAACTTCGAATATATGACATCATATGTCTTTTCTAATAAAAAAAAATACGTTGTCTTTGATTTTGACACATTATGTACTACAAATAGTTCTGTCATTTTTTTTAATTTATATTTTCATGTAATTAAATATAATTACTTCAATATAGAAAGATAATGTTCCTAAACAAACTATGTCTAATCTTTATAAATACCCATTTCTGATAGAGGGTCCAAACAGGTTTTATATCCATAGAGCATAGACAAACAGAGTCTGTGACCACCTGAGGCGACTATAATAGAAAGCATAGGGGATGCTAGCAAAATTAACTACTTGTCTATGGTTTCTCACGCATCGTCATGGTCACAATTTGTCACTATTATGTCATAGTTACCATGAGAAATTTTTTAATAACTTCAACTATATAAAAAAATATATTTTATTTAAATCTATACATGTATATCTAAGATTTATATAAAAGAAAACTGCATATGAGGACAAGTTTTTTTAATAACTTCAACTAAATAAAAAAAACATATATTATTTTAATCTATACATATGTTATATATATTTATGTAAAACAAAACTGAGTATGAGCAAAGGTTTCTCAATTTGTAAATGTACAACTAGAAAAATTAATAATTTTTATATCTGAACCAAGGTCATTATTCAATTTACTTACAAATTGAACAATGGGAAATCAGGTTATAGAACTTTATTTATTTAAAAGAACATTAAAATATAGTTCACTTACAAGAGAATACTTACATTTAGATTAAAAGTAATAATTTTCATTGGTACTTAAATATTTCAAACCCTTTCTAATCTTAATCTTTGGAATATACATCCTTTTAATTTTCTTTTAAAGGATATTAATCATTTTTAATTTTTTATATTCATAGGTAAATTGTTATATAACTTAGCTCCTTCAAATTTAATGTTATAATAATAATGTTTTAATAATAAAATTAATCAAAATACTCTTATCACTAAAATTTATTAGAATAAAAAAACCAACAATCTGAAAAAGACTTCCGACATGTTTACTAAACGTGGGGAAGCATGTTTTTGTATGCGCCTGCGCACACCATATGCCATCGATGACACATTTAATACACATATGGTTTTTGCTTGTTAGTGTAACAGCTTTTTCGGTAGATACCTTATCTATTGATAAATCTTAGACTATTTTGTGCGATTAGATATGAATATATCTCTTTAAAAGGAAAATTAGACTTATAGAATTATGAGTGGTGTACAATATAATTATAATTCTACTACTATTATAAATATGAGTTTGTGAGGATGTTTGTTACTCTTTCACGCAAAAACTATTGAACGGATTTAGATGAAACTTTACAGTAATATAGGTATATCATTACAATTTATAAAGATGTGTGAATTGTTTAAAATATTTTATTTCTTATGTTGGCAATATTGTTACGTTATGCTAAAGGGTTTTCACGCGGACGAAGTCGCAAGCGGCCACTAGTATTATTATATAATGATTACTGGTGACCTTAATTTTAATTGCACATTCTTTTTCATAAAATCAATAAAAGTAGACTCAATTCTCCAAAACAGTGGTTTCATTACAGACCAATTGTTATTTTCATTCAAAAATACATAAGGGTAGGTACAATTCACCCCATTTTATGGCGTCAGCTGTTTATGTTGATTATCATCAATAGAACGAGGGACTGTACATTCAAATCGTCTTTAAAAAGCATGTACTTGTGTCTGGACGTCTGGGTCAAAATATATAATTTTAAGTAGATGTACAGTAAAATAGTCTGTAAAATAGTAAACTAATTACAAGACAAAAACAACAAATTATAACTTTCAAAAGCACAAAACTTTTATGCGAAAGCTGCATTTCTTTAGTTCAACACCCACATCTTTTGTATAGCCATTCAAAGGTATACCTCACCTGGTCAACTCCCCTTAGAATAATGTAAGTCAATGACTCGATCACATGGGTTGACATCTTTTTTTTAACTTCCTTCTATGACAGTTGCTAGCACGCGCTGGAGTGTTAGATAGTTCAGTTATAATATTTTTTTAAAATACTGTAATAATGTTTTCGATACCAATTTTTATAAAAAATTTTTTAACTCACGCCCCGATCCAAATTCATGAATAAGGACGGCAAATGAGCTTAAAACTAGCTTGTCAGACCCGATAGTTTTGACGTTATTACAGCCAAATAATTGTATATATAATTATATAATTATACATGATAAATACATGGCGAAACAGAAAAGAAATTTGAAAAATGTGCTGTTGGGTATTGAAAACAAATGAAGCCGCCGCAAAGAGCTCGTATGTATATATTCGTCAACCATTCTCAAATATAGCGCAAAGCAATAGCAAGGGGCCTCTTGTTTATTGTATGAGGTCATTGTTCCACACTTATCATATCAACACGAATAAAAGTAATGGCTAAAATTATTTCCTATGTTTAAAGACACTGGAACATTTTAGGATATTTTAATGTATATTAAAGTGCTTTAGTATTATTTAATATTAATTAAATTAAGTATGGCGGCTATTTTGTAAGTTTGTAAAAAATATCCCATACTTAAATGGAAATGGAAAACGTTACCAGCACGTTTCCATCTATGGTAAAACGTGGAAAATCAAAAAGTTCAAGTCAATGACCGCATGTGCAGTCTGGTATAGGCAGGTGATAGTGCATCTGTGCGCCACGTGGCTTTATCGATAATTTAGCAACTATCGATATTTGCGTAATGTCTAAATTTTGCTATAAGTAACGCTTAAATTATACATACAGAGAAAGCATTTATAGTAAATAACTCCCAGTTACATTGAATTCTATGAGAACGTGTTCTATAAAAATTTTGTCATTCCGACAGTTAAAACATTGGCAAATAGTTTAGTTTTATTATTGTTCAACGCTTCAAGATGATAAGAAACTGTAGTTCATTGAACCTCTGTGATTTGGAGTTTGGAAGGCAGGTGCTGATGCATCTGTGAACTCCCACGTGGCAAATACAATATTGCATTGTGGTGTTTTTCGATTGAAATATTGATGTTCGAATGAACCGGTAATATTTTTTTTTTATTTATGTCTTCTAAAGTATTCAGATTTTTTCTTCTTAACACAATTTGTGACATTTTTTGTAATATATTTAAAATTTCATATTGTCTATAAAATTAATATAAACGAAGCATGTCCATAACTTTTTAGTATCTACCTAATTATATAGGATATCTTTGTAAAGTTTTATTACATGGATTTTATTATTATTGACCATTTATTATACTAATATAATATCTAGTTACGATATGATTAGGATACGATGAAAATATAATAATTGAATACATCAGCTTACGGATTTTAAACGCTTCGTTCAATTATTTTATGCGTAAAGCTATTATTCCAACCAATCCGATGAAAGGCAAAAAAGTATCGACTTCCTAATGTAACATCACTATTCTCAACCAATTATATAGATTTGGATTGTTATCGAGTTAACGCTTTGTATTATTAATTGATCCTTTTTGTTATAACCGATAGCAAATTAATTGGCATCGCCATTAATAATATTTTCTAGATATTTAATGGGTTGCCAATTTGTGCAATTTAATTCAATTAGATGTATTAGAGCAAATTTAATATTTACACCGTTTCCAAAAAATCAAAAACCTAAATATATAAAAAAAATTAAAGCTAACAACAATTAGCACTGGCAACTTCTGTTCTTTATTATTTATTTTATATACATTCGTTATTAATCTGTATATGTAAGCATGTTGTATGTATGTATGAGTGTTATATATACATATATAATCAACGCATCGTAATTCGTTACATATAAAGTAATAGATTATCGCGGGGGCACGCCATCTGCGGCCCCCACACAATGATAGAACAGCTGCCATATCAAACTACAGAACAAATTGTGGTTCCCTACATTATAATAGAGAAAATAATAACTTTTTTATTATTTTTTGTTTATACTTTGCATTAAGTGACATATAGACATTATATGTATATATTTTGATAGGTAGCCGAAATATCTCTTCAGTATTTTATACGGAACCCTAATACATTTTCTGAATAATATCAAATGGTCCGATTCCACTTTAATATTGTATAGTCTATATTCCTATAACATGTTTTATTTCCTGCTCCTATCATATTTAATAGGATATATTTATTATAACGAACTTAATAGTACATAATACTAATAATAACTAAATTATTTGAGTTATTTGTTGTATAATATTCAACGACTACCACCTTACTATCTTACCACCTTACTAACTACCACCTACCATCGTTAAATGTAATCTTAATCAATTTTAAGTAAACTTAATCAATATTTATAAAAAAAAAATAATATTACAAGTATTATCTCTTTCATATGAAACTTAATTTATTTCTGTATTATAACTTGTTGTATGAGGTCATTACACTATGGCCGGTAACATCCCTCGTGAGTCTTTGTCCAAGCACGCCCTTGTACCGTGGGAAACATACCTGTGATAGAATGCACCCTTAATTATAAGGGTATAAATTAGTATTAAAATTACGATTACAATAATATGGATGTAATGCATGACTGCATCCTGAACCAGAACTTTTGATAAGAGTAATCTAATTAAGTACACTAAATTCATTAAAATTTATTTTTATTTAAATATGACTAACTGTATTGCCTTTCTAAGTTACCTTCCAATTACTAATAAAAAACATTTTTTGACTTTTATTAAGTAATAATATTTGTAAATGAAAACAAAAACAAATTAAACGTGATTTTAATCAATTATACACTCTATTTAGTTGAAACTAGTCGGGCAAATACCAATACTATTTACGTATATATATTATATACCGGTTTCAAATTTTTTTGTTGCCCTTATTCATGAGCTCCGAGCATTGAAGAATCGCGGCGTGAAATTTATATTGTTACTCTTTTTTCAATGTATCATTTTTTAATGGTAGTGAAAATATTTGACAAAAATTTATACAGTTTTAGTCAGTGTGCAAGAGAAAACAACTAAAAAATAACTTTTTTTCATCCATCATACTATCTACACTAATATTATCAATCAAACAATTTGTTAAAACGCTCATATTCGCATGTACTGGATGAAAATGAAAAATTCTTTCTGGTTCTAATAGACAGGTTCATAAGAAAGGCTATCTAGCATTACGATACTAATCTTAGCTATCTTAATAAAAAAGTCACACGCTCAGAGGTAACACCGCGAGTAACAACTATTTAAAAATATGAGTCATAAACTAAAAAAATTAATTAATTAAATTGATAAATAATAAATGACGCAATACTAAAACACTTCAACATAATCAACTCCATTGTATGTTTTTCCCACAGGCCACATCAGTCTTCAGTTTATTAGAGCATGACACACGTGCAATATGGACGTAAACAGCTTAGGGTATGAATTATTATGTGCATCAAATTACTTGCCCTATTTCATGGTTCTATACCACTGAAGATTGGACTTGATTATATTATACGCCTTTTTGTCGTTTGGCATTTATAATTTCGTGCAGAATTCAATTATTATAGACGCTATTTGCGTCCTTTTAAATCTATCTTGAAATAAACAAATGGTGGTAAGGTAAGGGACCTTACCACCATTTCTTAAAGTATTACAATCTTTCTTATCCTTTTCAAACGTCTATAAAACAATATTTATTATTATTTAAGTTATACTTCTGAGATTAACTTTCTTTTTGAGGTGTTCTTAAAACTATAATCTCTAAAACTGAATTTTTTTTAATATGAAATAATTTTTCAAACTAGGTTAGTTTTAAGAGTTCAATATAAACTGTTACACAAAATCTTCCATTTAAAATTTTATTGGTATATAAGAAAAAATATAAGAGACGGAAATTAATATAATAAAAAAGTGATATTACAGAACAGACGGATCAAAACTGTGAAATCGATTTCAATATGACCATATGTTTATAGGAAATATATTTTATCGATGAAGTTTTTGTAGCAATAAAAGGTTATTATAACCCTTAAAATAAAGGCACATCATTATACATTTACATGGATACCTATATATTATTTAAAATTGTTTTTCAAAATATCTTCACTGTTTATCTTTGTTTTTTTTTATTTTATTTAAATAATTATTATTATATATAATTATCGGAAATTGCCTGACTAGTAAACTAGTCTTTGCCGCGATTCCACCTTGCTCAAAGCTCATTAAAAAGGACCCAGAAAGGGTTTAATAGTATTTTCATCAGTACAGACGGATAATAATATATAATAGTAATATATTAATTACTGTTTATTTTACATAAATATAAACGTTGATGGTTTTCAACAAACAATTAAAAAGGAAAAAAAAAACTTTTACCAAAAAGAATAAAATAATTTTATAAGGAATTTGTTTAGAAAATCGGTTTCAGTTTCTTTAATTGATCATAAGTCCAGACCAAAGGCAACTATTTTGTAAACAGATTCATTAAATTATTTTTTTATTTATAAGGCTTATTTGTTAAAAGTATTTTATTTTACATTTTACAGTGGGTGTAATTTGACAATAGAATTTTCAATAAGCATAATATGTCAGGGAAAAGCTTTGTATTTAACTTTGGAAATTCAAAGTTATTATTATTATAGTCGTAAATCGTTCTAATGCCTCATAAAATAGCCATATTTTTAAATGATTCCATACATAACTATTTAAACGTATATTTATATAAGATACGAATGTACCCTATGAACCCATAAATATTCAAAGCCCACATAAGATAGTAAAAAATTCCTTAAAACAGTAAAAATTATCGCATACGGGTGTGCGAATACAGCGTACCCGCATTAGATATGACAAAGAACTACTAAAATAGTGTTTTGAATATCATTAAATAATGTTCTTGATACTTTTAAAATATCTTATATCTGTGATTATACTGTTCTAAAACCAGTGTTGTCAATATAATATATACAAATATATTACCTACACCTATAGTATTGGTTAAAATGTGTCATGTGTCTACATTGAGAACACTTGTATCAGTAATAGCTTGTTGTTAGTAGGCAAAGTTGGTGCGATTTATAACATATGACTACTTTACAGCTTACTATTAAATGGAATGTAGTCTTTTCTTAGGCAATATATATTTAAAAAAAGGAAAAGCAAAAAAAAGTTAATATAGTGCTTGATTTCGGAACTCCGACTTTATGAATATTTATGAAGGAGACAAACCACTCGAAAATATTCGAATAAATACGACGAGCAGACAATATACAATTTTATAATTTCCAATAGTTACACAATTTTGAGAGTGATAAATTAAAATTATTTTTTTCATACAAGTCTTTTAGCACCATCAACAAAACAATTCATCGCAATCTGTGAGGGGGTAGATATATAGCAATTAAATACATCATTATTATTATATAGCATTATAGTATCCGGTGAATAGAGCTATTTATTTAGAATTCCTTTAAAATAATTATTTCCTTCACTGGCAATTGCAGGTTCATTTCTATCTAACTATTAGTTAAAATAGACTTAATGAGAAACACTTAGTATAAGTATTTATTCTTGTTCTGGTAATAGGTCAAGATTAAGTATTCTAAGTAGACTAAAAGACAATTATTTTGTCTAACCTAATACAAATTGGTTATAAATCATCAAACTTCGTCTTTAGTCAAAAGATAAGTTTTTAAATAGAAAGTGTTACTTAAACTCCCCTATTTCTTAGCTACTGAAAGAAATTAAATTAATCTATACATTATAGATAAAAAATAAAAAAAAAACATATTGTCAGTCCAGCTGTCAGAGCAACACCGGGCGGAGCGCACGCGCCATGCACCAGTTTCAAGTTTAAGATTTAATATTAAAAATGTTCTTTATTTTGTTGTTTATAAATTTTATAAATATGCCGATTATTGTTGAAATAAAATATTTTTAACACTTAAAAATAAAAAGTCAAAGCCAATATAAATCGTTTGAAAAAATTTAATATACTAATATAAGTTTATACTATGCTATTTTCAAACATTGTAACAGACTGCTCAAGTAAGGTTTTAGCAAATCTAATAATTGTTATATATTCCAGAAATATTATAGAAGTGTTCGAACTTTGACACTTACAGATTGGAACCATATTAATCAGAAAAAGGTATTGCGAATTTGTGACAAAAAATTAAGACCCTTGCTACCCCAGTTTCTTAAAGCTTTGTACTTCTTATGTATCTATAAACAGCTGTTCTATTCAAAGTACTGCCGCCTTGGCCACGTGGGCACTATTATTATTTGTTGCTAAGGAACTGTTGCCAAATGATTTTTAGATAAATTTTGTTGAAATAGTTAACATATCCCTCTGAATTAAAATAAGTAATTGTTAAATAAACTGTAAGAATATACGTCATTACGTTTAAGTAAGTTGAAACTTATTTTTTAATTGCAATGTGCTTTAAACTATCATCATATAAGGTTATTATAATAAACTACTTAATTTGAGTGCCAGAAGGTTTTTTCTGTTTCTAGCTAATGATGACACTTCAACCCTTCGTTTATTCATATTTTCTTGTATAAACTATTTTAGCCTGGTAAGTGGTTAGAAATGTCATGAGACAAAAAAGTAAGTTGATTGGACAAATGTTATTACAGCTATGCAGTTGCATCGTGTGAAAGTGTCGACCCACCCCTATTACATCGACATTCATAGAATAGCAGTTAGATAGGGATGGACATCTTTCTTATCGATAACATAATTAAATAGAAATAATAATTAATATACTATTGTTATTTAAGTATCTCAAAGCTCAACTCGCAAAACTGTACGGATTTTATGTCGATTTTAGAAACAGCGATTTCCTGGTATAGTTTATATAACGTGCTAGATTTTACTAGCCATAAAATTTAATAAAATAAACAAATTGAGATATTTTTATTTTTCTTATCCTTGTTTTAAATATTACGTACGCCATTAAAATTTAACAATGCCATGTGCTCACAATTTCATCGTGCAATTTTATCGATAACAAAGGTCATCCCTATCGCACACCTTGGCACCATCTGCGCATAATTACTCGGGGGTGCCACCCTCCAAGTCGTTTACCTCTGGGGTCAATACTACTTGGTATAATGATTCCCACATGAAAATTGTTGGGTCAAACATGTTTAAAGAAAACTTTATGTGCAGGTTTACTTAAAATGGAATTTTGTATGGAGGAAGAAGATTGCCCGCTTTTGAAGAGAAAGCAAGCTAGTTTTGAGGGTCGCACATTGTATCAGAAAACGCCGCCAAAGAAATTTTATTCCACATGGTGGTTTGTGCTAAAATTCCTGCAGAACTAAAATTGCAGAATGCCACGGTCCAGGTCGTAGGGATGGTATTGCAAGCGGAATAGCCGTGCGGTTATGAAAACAGAGGCAGGAAGCAGACTAATAACAAGAAACACTCCCATTTCACTGACAAAGTTGCAACGTTTCTTCAGAACGTTGAAGAGTCTTCAGCTCTTCGCATTCGTATACTGTCTTACGATAGAAGCTGATACTTATACTTAAGACAAACATCAATGGATGTGACAAAAGGAAGATAGCTACGTACCATGTAACATGTACAGATCAAGTAACCTACGTAATTTTATAGTATTATTATTTGAAACAGAATAATCATAACTCCTAGAGTAATTCAAATAATTAGTAAAATTATTAATTTCATTTATTTGAATATGAACCCACTGAATCTTTATTATTATTAGTTAAAAGTATTTGCGTTACATTTTTTTTACACTTTTAACTTTTTTTTATTAGTTAAAAAACAAACAATGATTAAAAACAAGTAAGACGCAAAACAAATGATGCCAATTGTTAAGTGCACAATTTATTTGTTTTTAACAGTAATTACCTATTTTATGTGTTTAAACTTCGTGATCTATAATTACTATTACATAAAGTTATCCGGCTGTTCTCACATACATACTGTCAGAATTTACTCGTCTAGTTTAATAGATACGCGCGCCCAAAAGCGCAGTTCACGCCACGCTTTTGCCATGCTCCGAGCTCTTAAATAGAATCTTAATCTTTTCCACACTAGTCTGACAAATTCCGATAATAAACATAATGGTAACGAGTACCACCTTTTCCTATATTTTGAATTCGATCCGGGAATTACACTATCCATGTAGGTATTAGACGAGTTTATTCTATAGTATATATATAATTCTTTAAATGATACGTAAGTTTCACAAGCTCATGAGAAAGAATAGAAAACTATCATTTAAAATTTTTGGACACAACTTCTGGACAACAGAAATAATACAATAAAAATATACTTTTGAAGTATCGAATAAAAAAAAAGAAAGCCCAATATTTTCTAGCATAAAGTGAAGTTATTAAATACGTACCGCGAGGATTTTAAAGATATTCAGAGTACAGACCTATTACGATAGCCAAATCAAAATGTGACCTTCAACTGCGCATGATCTCACAGACCTTGAAACACGCCAAGGTCTCACGTACAATGCCTACTTAACTAGATACCTATAGATTGGAATCTTCTTAAAAACTGGCTTGTAAATAGTTTAATCTGTGATTTTGAATTTAGAATCCCATAAACAATCGCCATTTTGCAGAAACATAATAATTATTAAAAATTGTCTTCTTGAAATACTGAGTTGGTTCAATGTACTAGAAGCATAATCAAATGTACATGGGGTAGGTTTCTTAAAGGTAATTCAAAATCTTTTCATTCCTTCTCAATAAACAGCTGTTTTGATATATAAAAGCCGGTTAGGTTTTTGTATTATAATACTCTTATAAAAAAGCTATGCCCTTGATTCTTGTCACAAACTTTCCTAATGAAGCATAAAAAAAGTTTCACGTTAAGTGAAACTTTAACTTAAGATATTTTAAAATTTAGGTACATATTAATTCGTGATATCATTTTAGATACGAGTTTTTATCATTAAACGGGTTTAACACAAGTATTTTATAATATGTACATTATAGCTATAAGTATGTATACCTACATACATATGTATCTAGTAGGTTAAGATTGAAAGTAAGATGCAACAATTTTATTTTCTTAAAAATGGATAATGTCATAATACTCCAATATGAATACAATTTTTACTCTATAAAAACCATGTATTTTGTATGGTTATGGTACTAGGCTACAAGGGTTAGATTATATAACATAAAAAGTGGAATGAAAATAAAAAAATAATTACTTAGGAATATTATTATACTCGTTGTATTTCAAATATTAAACTTAAAATCGAGTTAACGTATCAGTTTGAAAACAAAAGATATCCGGTTAAAAAAAGTTTGGTTTTAAATGTCAAGGTTATATGTTCTGAAATATACAACTAGCTAAAACGAAATAAGTAGTTTTAAATTAATATAAATAATAAATATATTTGAGCTTTAACAAATAATTGAAGAAAAAGATCAATGCAATATGAATCAATGACCAGCTGGCGTGGGATGTTAACAACGTGATATATGAAAGGTTAAGAAATACCTTAGGTTAGGAAGAATTAAGTTAAAAATATAAATATTCTAAACCCATGGGAATTTATTTAAATGTAAATAGTTTCAAGCTTTATTGTAATTTCTCAAAATGGCCTCAAGTCATTTAGGTTATATTTTATAAATTAGTATCTACCTACAAAATACAAAGAGGAATCAAAGCAACATATAATTGTAATATATAAGTTTTATTATATAAATTAAATTCGATACCATTTTACAAAATCAAAACAACTTACTTTTTACGACGGCCGGCTGATTTATTCTCGGTTGGAAAGTTGAAGGATTCTCCAAAAATCCGATATTGCAAATCCTCCTCGTCATTACTTTGAAATTGCATCTCTTACACTAATTACGAGGTGTACGACGAAATCAACCTTTATCATTTAATCTTAGAATCATTGTTCCGGAACATAATCAACAAATATCACATTTTTTATAACACCTAAACATTATTAATTTGCCGCCAAAATGTTCATAGACAAAAAATAGACGACGACCTAATCACACCCGTAGCTCTTGCGGCGAGTACCGAGACTGAAGTTGAGCGAGTGAACGAGTCAGAGAAGGGGCGCGGTGGGAGCTCGTCCCACGGCTCGCCCCGGGTCGTAATGGCCGTGGAATTCCAATGTTAATAGTTTTCATTCATTTATTTAAAGATTATTTTTCTGGAACTAGGCTTTGCAATGAATCCAATAATAATTTTTGTCACTTATTTTTTTATTAAGACTGACAAGTAAATATTTAATAATTTTTCGTATCTGTTTAAAAACAGATCTGTTTATAATATGACATCATCTCTGAGCTCTGGTTGCAATCACACCGGATAGACCACTTCCAGGTTTAAGATTGTAATTCGGCGACAAGTTTGACCGCTTACTACTATATCAACATCAATTCTTTTTGGGCTTCGTCAATAAGTATATAATTCAAGAATTATTAAAATTCGAATATTGTCACTGTGAACGTTCAATTGCTTATTTTTTTTTCTATTCGTTTTTTTATTTAAAATACGTAGTATAATATTGAAGTGAACACGATTTAAATTTTATTGCCGTGTGATAAATTAGTATCGTTCAATGATTTTACTATTAAGAGGTAAAATATAGTTTCGTTGCAGTCGTTTCATTCTATTTAGTAGTAAACGGTAAAAATTTTCTTTTAGAAAATTCTTTTAATGCCATTAATGCAATTTTGTAATACGCCACTCTCTCCCGATATTCCATTACGGTATTTCAAAATATTTTTAAAAAACTTTTGTTAAGTTTCACTCTTACCAGCAACAGAGATTTTAGGTAAATAGGAATATAGAGTAATATGACACCTAGAGGTTATGTAGGTATATTATAAATACAAACAATTTGACTATAGAACATAAATTTGTAATTACTGTAAGTATCGTTACAGTGTATTAAATTTAAATGGTGCGATTATTGATTTAGGCTTTTGTGGAGTGAAAGAATGAGAATGTAATCGAATGACAGAGAAGAAATAAAAACGAAAAGGTTATAAGTAAGTATATTAAAAGAAAGAAGTTCAAGCTACACCTTGTGAACTAATTAAAAGGCGTTCAATTTATCAGTTTCCTATTAACTTTTGTTTTAAAATTTATATTCAATAAATTAATATTATAGAATTAAATTCAATGCCTGTAAATTGCACATAATTCATGGCGATTTCCGGAAACTCTGGCCAGACACAAAAGCCATAGTTTCCGGAAATACGCGGATACATTTAGTGTTATTGTAAATTGCAACATTTCGCAAAGAAAGTTGATTTAAATTCAGTGGCGTAACTATACCACGTGAGGCCCGCAAATTCTTGTGATGAGGCCTCCGTTCCCTAATATATTATTTATATGATCCCTTTTTTTATCTTGTAGCAAAATTAAATATGTAAAAAGTAAAAATAAATATAAAAAATACTTGTAATAATAAATGCTACATTTCGTTATGGTCATCTTTTCAGACCTGGGGCCCCTTTCGGCTGAGGGCCCCTGGCATTTTGGCATATTTCTATCCTATTGTTACACCACTGTTTAAATGTGTCTGCGATGTAATGAACATTTCGTACAATTTCTAACTATATCGTTATAATATCAGCGACCAAATAATAAGAAGGCGAATAAATACGAAGTGGTAACTGCTTTAGCTGATTAACAACTGTCACAAACTCCAAAAGCACATGTAGTTGGTCTAATGACAAAAAAAAATGTAATGATTTTCTCTAATAAAGTTATTATTATTAAAAAGAAATAATTATTAGCACGTTTTTAATTTATGAGTATTATAGATATTGATAGAAATCATCTTTGGGAATTATTTTAAGAAAATGTAGAATATTTTAGTACTACAGTAATGTTTCAAGCAAGTGGCCGACAGTGAGTTAGTTTACAGTTTCGGTTTGGGCCAAAAAGGGCCACAAAGTAACCCAGGTAACTCAGGTAATGCGCGTTAGTTTTGTATTAATAGTTTCAATTAGACTAGACAAGTGTTGCTTCAGTAATAGTGAAGTATTAACAACCTATATTTTTACAATACTATAAACATTGGATATATCAAAGTCACAAATGACCACTTTTCAGTTTGTTCAAAAAACTAAATAACTACTTAGTCGATTTCGCTGGTAAATTATTCAGTTTGAAGTTACTCGAAAACGTATCGGTTATATTAGTTCGAAGTCTATTGCATAATTTATTTTTAAATCTATTTTAACCTGCACTATGGTACAGCGCATAAGGTATAGTTCATTATATTTAATACGTAAGTACATAATATATATGTGTACGTATCCTGTTGTAGCTTTAGGCCCCAGGTCTGAAGAGATGACCATAGCGGAATGTAACATCTATTGTTACAAGATTTTTTTTTTATCTTTTATTTATTTAATTTTCCTACAATAAATAAAAAAATGGATTAAGGATCTATTTATTTTACGGTACAAAGGCCCTATCATACGATTTGGCGGGCCTTACGCGGTATAGCCATTACGCCATTGCATTTAAATTACCTTTGTTTGATTCAAATGTTATATTTATTACCTCAAATCACAATAATACTAAATATTTCTGCATATTTGGAAACTCTGGCTTTGGTGTACATGCGAAATTTACAGACATTGAATTTAATAATAGAAAACTGACAACTTGAATGCCTTTTAATTAATTCACCAGGTGCAGCTTAAACTTTTTCTATTAATATAACTATAACCTTTTCAGTTTTATTGCTTCTCTATCTTTCGACTTCACTTTCATATTTTATCTATAATATGCCTAAACAACCTCTAGAAGTCATATTACAGTATAATCGTATTTACCTAAAATCGCTGTGACTAATAGGTACGAAGAGTAAAACATATGTTTTTTGTTTAAACTACGGGATTGTTTATGATAGATTCACCATGGTGGCCATAGGAATATCCGCGTAAAACCGCGGGGCACAGTTCGTCTTAAAAAGGTTCTACAAAAAAGAAGTGTGAAAGAAGCCCATAAATAACATGTACTTACGGTTCCTCTTTAACAATGACGTAATCATTCTCCTCTGAAGATAACTTCGCTTGTAATGCTTTTAATCTTTCTATCTGGAACTGTAGGTAAGATTTGGTGCCTTGCTCTTCCATGCTGGAGACAAAAATATTCGAATTTTACAAATGTTAAACGAAAAAATTTTTTATATATATAATGATACATTATTAGCGATGTCGCCATGTTCAGACATATTAATAAAGGCCTGGAATGGGTAATTTTTGAAATTGTCCATAAGCATATGTATAAATAGATATGCATCTTTATCTATCATATAATAGAACTGTAAAAAATCTGTTCCTGTACATATATTTTAAAACTTTTAAAGGAGGTGTAATAAGTAATCGATATAAATACGAAATCACTGATTTTTGAACCTTTTGTCTGTCTGTCTGTATGTATGTTTGTTTACGAATAATGCAGAACCTGGTTAACATTTAAGACAACTTTTACTGCAGTACAATGTCTAATTCCTATGGAAAAATACTAAATACCAGTTCTACCACTTAATTCTTATAAGCTTAAATATATATATGAACAGAAATTGCGTACGCCCTTTAAATTAGTTTGATGTCCAAAATTAGATATCGCCACAGAGTTTAAACACTCGCTATCGTTGTGTTTTTTCTAAACTATATAACAAAATTACTTTACCCGCACTATATCTTAGAAATGTGACATTCGAACACTTAATATATACTATCGGTAAGAAATTACTATATTCTAACATTGTGCCACGTAAACGATGTCGCTGGCACAGTTAGCATATTATATAGACATGATAAGCTTATTAAACTTTAAATAAAAAAAGAAAGAAAAAAATTACCGTCCAGATAAAAACGGTCATATTATACAGAGTACCGAAACGGTAGCTCAATTGGTAGAGCTCAATAGGATGGCTTTCCAGACATCGCAGGTTCAAACCTGCTCGTATTAAAAAATTTTCTTTCTACATTTATTTTTCATTCCCACAGTATTCTCAGTAGTTTAAATGGAAGATTGATTTTTATTTAAAAAACTTTCCAATTACTAAACTAATTTTAATAATCCTCTCAAAATTAAATAGTTTTATTCATAGTCAAAATAAAATAGCCTTTTTTTATTAGTGTTTTGCTCCTAATTGCAATAAGTAGAATGTGTAAAAATCAAATTCAAATTGAGACAGCATGACAGGCATGAATTTCTTAATTGATTCCAAAGCCGGCATTTTGCTGATCCATCTCAAAGATGTGGCATTTTGCTGATCCATCCGAAAGCAATACTCCATTAACGTCCGAACTTGTGTTAAATAAAGGATGACTCAAAGCCGGAACCAAAATTGACAGACAAGTTTAGGTTTATACCAAAAAGGGCCTATGTAAATTGTGGTCAATGACCCATATTGATAGATTCCTCAAAAAATCGGATAGCAATACATTACCGCAAGAGGAAAGCTTGTTAGAAAGGTAATCAAGCTATATCCAGTCGAAAGCCTTGGAAATGTTGAGAAAAAACGCTAGTGCTTCAACGAATTTCTTAATTGCAGCACTCCGGATGTGAGTAGCGGTCACTAGAAGAATCTCATGTGATCGATTCTAGCGAAGGCCATATTAGAGAAGATCATTCGCTTCAAGGTACGCCAGAAACCTTCTATAAAGAACGTGGCCGATATGGGCCTATATTTGGTAGGATCGGCACGACAGTCTATTTTGGGCACGAGTTGCACGTTGAAAAACTTCTAAGCACTGCGCTTCTCCGGTATCAAGAGAGAGTCTAAATAGACATACCAGTACAATTGCTGGAATTCCATCAGAACCCTTGGCCTTGTTCACGTCCAAGATTGCGTAACGTTTTCAAAACCTCTCTTTGGCGAATTCGGGTTTCCATCGAACTGTCAAGAAAAACTGGAGGTATCTCGGTACCACCATCTAAACGTGAAGACTCCGCAAATAGATACGAAAATAAGTTTATAGACTTTATTTTCGGCACGGTCGGTGTGAGCAAGTGATCCAGGGTTTCTGCAATCGAGGTCGCGAAAGGTGGTAGAAGTTCACCTCGACCTCTTTAGCTAGGGACCATAGGGACCTTTGCTAGGTGCATACGAAGCCAATTTGGTCCCTGTTCAGCCATATGGATGGAATCGTCTTTACCAGCTTTTTGTAAAAATATATTTATATCCCAATATCTTTTCAACCTATTAACTATGAAGCGTTGGTATACTGTTTACTCTGCAAAGCGTAATAAGTTCACTTAGTAAACTTCAATATATATAAATAGCATCGGAAAAAAATCGGAAAGATTCGTATTACTATTGAAAGCAAAAAGGACAAATGAAACCATAACGCTTAATATCTTAAATGTGATATATATAATGCTTATGTTAGATATTTAAAGAAAACAAGTTAGGATTTTCTTTATTTATACATTATAGGTTTATATTTCTGTTCAGTTTTAACCTTTAAAAATTACCGCCCCACAGCTTAATCTCAAACCAGGACAATAGCAATAAATACACAGTAATAAATTAACAACACGCGACATGAGAAATGATCGACACACACACGCACACACCAAAACAAAATATACACAAACACATGCTCAGCAAAATCTTTTATAGCGTAAACGGTGTATATGATGATAATTAAATTAAAAAAATGTGTTTTTGTACGACACTACACGCTTTGGCAAAAATCTATAATTCTCGACAGGTGCAGAAATGGCCGAGTCTGTAAAATGGTATTAAGCTCTATATGAATATATATTGTAAAGGTAGTTTTTAGTAACTACTTAAATAGATGATAGTAGTTACATAGTTCATTTTTACCAAGTAAATAATTTGTTTCTAGGAAGAATCGGGCACCATTTTAATTAAATAGAAATTTAATAAAATGGTGCCCAAGTTACCACACAACTAAACGTGTTGCTCGAGTCACTCATATTTATTATTATATTAGTAAATTGAAGATGCAATGAAATTTTGAAATTATTATTGATTACGAATTTTTCGAGCGTTGTTCATTTATAATTTCCAGATCTTAATACAATTTTTACAAAAAACGCATAAACAGCCTAAATTTGTGATTTTTAATGTGTGATGTACTATAATATATTGTATTTTTACAACTAGTTTTGCACATTACTTCGTCTGAACTTACGTAATATATTCAGACATCTTCAATATCTACATCCGTATAATTCAAGTTTCGTAAAATTATAGCCGAAAAAATATTTGTATTTTTAATAGAAATAATTTAAATAACAATTGGTAATGGATGCGAGACCAACTTCCTGGTTAAGAAAAATGTTATATTATTATATATTTTTTTTTTAAATCCATTCATCATTTATCAGTGTAAGTATACGCTAAAGTCACTAAAACTACATAATGCAGATTTATCATATTTCATAAGTTTATAAATTTAACAATAAATGTGATACTATTCATTTTTTAAGTTTTTATAAAAAAGAAAAAACCTACAAAATAGTTTTTTCTAATTGTGATCACTTTTTGCTAACATTAACACGATTCAATTGGTACCAATACCCCATCACACAATTAATTTTTAAAAAGTTAAAAAACTGCTTGATCGATTTCGCTGGAATAGGTATATGCTCTTAATTACACGAATACGCATCGATTGGTACCGAAAACGAAGTAAATCGCATAAGGTAGCGAGAAAAACGCATTCACAAACACATACACGACACAAACACACATACACACACACATGCATGATTTTAAAGTCTAGAATTACATTGGACATACTTATGTAAAAACTGTAATTTTTGAATTGGTGTTATCAAAAAGGTCCTTTTTTGTTATAACTTTCGTGTCCATAATTATTATAATATGCTATATCTGCTAAACTCACGTCAATACTATCTGAATTTGTCTGAATATTTTCGATGTTCATGCCGCGTTTTCGCCATACTCCGAGCTCATGAATAAGGACCCCGAATCTGTGCTAAAACAATTGGCAAATTCCGATATTAAAGATGTGAGTTCAGCCTGATACTTATATATAAACAGTCCTTCTATTTCTTAATGTTTTTTCCATTTGTAATAAACCTAAATTAATAAATCTAAATTAATCAACAAATACTATCGAACGTGTTTCATAATTGACTTATAAGTATCTAATTAGATTGTGAAGCCTCAATTTTAGTTAACATATTAAATGTATTCTAATAATTAAGTCTTTTAATTATAAGTATTCTATAATGGAAAAAAGAAATAAATTGAAAAAATGGTTCAAACATTCACGAAAATAAATAGATACAAACGAATGATTCATAAATTAGGTCAAGCGATGAAGGCGATAACGCTTAGTTAAAAATATTTAAGTAATTCAAAATAGGGATCAATATATTTGTATAATAATCTTAATATATTGCAATTACTTATTAAATACATACATTCTCACACCCTTACAAAATAAAATACGATAAGATAAAAGCATGTTATTCTTAACCTCAATCGGATTTATCTAAGATTTGAGTGTATACTGTAAAGTAATACAGTTCATTTATTCTTTAAAGATATTATTATTAAAATTCAATATAAAATAATCAGGTGGTATAAAAGTAGGCCTTACAAATCGTAGTTGCGTAATACTAATACTAAATGACATTGAACCTTGCATTATTTCTTGATTGCTATCGAGTCTGTACAAATTTATCTGTTTAGAATAAGCCTATTTTTAAACATCTTTAGTATTTACATTCGAATGTCAATATAAAAACACCTTTCAAAATATATATCCGTTAAATATTTAAAGATCGAATTCGAAGGAAAAACGTTAAACCAACGGCAATCATCAAAATTTCTTACATTAAAATTGACATCATTGTCACGCGAGTTATTACCTTTTTACTAATATTTGCTTCAATAACTTTAAAATGGACCATGTCTATTATTAAATAATCTAAAATTACTTTCAACGCGACAAATAAACAAGGAAGTTTGGTTATAAAATGACGACACTATTGATCGTACATTTGTACACATACCTTGGCTTTGCATTATTCTCCATATTATACTCTTCCTATAAGAATATTCCCATAATCATAAAGATAAATAATTAAAATAAAATGTAATAACGCATAGGTTATAGGAATAAATAAGTTAAAATTGCACAAAAATAATAAAATAAATAAAAAATATTCAGTAAAATTCACAGTTCGTTAATATTCGTTACAATCAAAACTAGAACTCACCTATCTCCTTCATATCATAAGCATTCTAGTAATGCAAGAAAGAGATAGCTCAGAGTACTGTAAATAACTTCTCAGTATGTCAGTACGTCAAGCGCCATCTTTAAAGGAAATGAGATAACACATGTCTATGGTTTTTTTATGTTGCCATTGTAGCGTTAAAAGTTATGGTAATATAAAAATCAGAAATAAGAATTAACACAAATATTTTAAATATTATTAATTCTAAACGTATTTTGAGAATGACTTTTTTTATTTTATCATTTACATAGTGTCTACATAGAACTAATAAATATTGAATCATATGAAATGAGGCTGTGCACAATATTTGCTATTAAAAGTATTACTCTCAATATTTTTTTTTACATATAGAGATAAGAGGTAAGAAGCAAAAATTTACTCTAGGGGCAAACTAAAAAGGGACAATCATATATCAAAAGATTGATAAATTTGGCAAAAGTGACCCAGATGATCATTATGATATGAAGTTATAGACAAAAATCATGCTGAGAAAAAACAATAAATAAAACTTTTCACCTAATAAAGTGTAATATAATGTCTAATATTTTAAATATAATAATTTTGTAAGCCTTATTAACAATTTTGAAAATATCTCTGAAATTTTTGTGTTCTTGTACTCTCCAAATTTTTTTCATATAATATTGAATTTGTGTGTTTACCAGAGTCTTATAAGAAGTTTTGAAACATTGACTGCCTTCGGAAAGTTTTATTTATTATATTTAACTTTTACTTCTATTCAATCAAAATATGTTTCGTGAAACTTTTTTTATTTTCCATAAGTATTATTATTATTTTTTTATTCTAATGTTGATTAATGTAAAGTTTATTCGAAGGACTTTTTGATACTCGTTTTTCCACTCTCCAAAGTTTTCTTTCCATTGATTTTTTTTTTGTTTATAAGAAGAGATCACAAAATGCATCTATTATACATAATGAGCATTATGTGTTGAAATTGTAAAACCACATATAATAAAACCAACAAATATCATATTCATAGACTTCTGTGATAGTGTTTTTAAAAATCTGTGTGTAAGTTTCACAAATACTTCATAGCTTGACATTTGCTAGTCGCTAAACGCACAGAGTTATATATATGTAAAACCGGGAAAATCGAAATATCAAAACCAGTTATAATTTATAAAGTTATAATTCATAACAGATAAGCCTGGATGGTCGGTTATAATATTTGCTTATACTGTTATAAGACTTCTATCTTGAATAGGTTTCTAAGATAATATATTAATTTTATTCCATATAATATGAAGTTTCGGGCTTTAATGATTGACGCCGGTCCAATGAGAGAATTCACCAGTATTTATTTAAAACTTTTACTCAAATATACAAGTGTATAATAATAAACTTATAATTTTGAGAAAATCTTCGTTTTATTTCAGATATAGTGACAACAATATCTAAATTATCAAAAGAATGTGTATTGAGATTATCCGAAGAGAAAATATATTTCATTGTGAGTGAAGAGAACTCTGGACCGACACCTCCTGTTTTATGGTGTGAAATTCCACAAGCAAATTTCTTTTCTGAATACCAAATGATAGGAATTGATGAAAATCATAAAGATATATATTTAGGAGTAGTTTCAGGTATCATAAAGAGATTTGTACAATTTTTATTTAATTAAAAGTTTTTAATGGAATCCAAAACTATCAGTTAATTTTTAAAGTTAATTTAAAATTTATTATTTTTAGCAAGTTTAGCGAAGTCATTGGTGACATTAAAGACAGCGAAAATGTTAAAAATTAAATTGACTAAGAAACATTGCCCATGTCTAACTCTTGATATTGAAATGGTAAATATACTAAAATATACTCAAATACTCTATTGACTCATATAATGAATAAGTATATATAAACATAATAAATAACATTATTTATAGAAATCCAATTTGGTAGAAACCAAATTCAAGTTCTTGAACTGTTACAGTTTGTAATGATATAATTTAACAAAGTTTAATAATAAAAAAATAATAAGTTTTCTTGTGAATAAATACATGTTTATCACAGTGGTTAACCGATGAAAATGTTATAGGCATCATCAACATCACAACAAACAAGACAAGTAACACATGATATACCAGTGGTTGTTGTGCCGAGAAAACTTTGGGGTGACTTTGATGAACCTAGAACCCCAGAACCTGATGTAAGTATTTTAAAAGTACATTACTGGTTCTTCACTTCATGTTACAAGTGCTTATAGGCCACCAAAGATAGTGATTTTGTAGCAACAGAAATAAATGCAGTTAGAAATTGTATTATTGATACATAGATACATAGATTTAGTCATAGAAAAGAAAATATTGGAGAAATTGATTTCCACTGATCATCATTATTATATAAAAAACCAGTTAATCATATCTAGGTAAAAACACTAAAATCATTTTGCAAATATAAAATCCTTAGTGTCTTCATTTAGTTTTAAATGTATAACAGTTTTATAATTTGAATAACTATAAAGAAATGTCTTAAATAATACTTACCAAGATTGTTTTAATGTTCTCTATTAGTTTATTTATTTTCCTCAATTGTTCAGATATCAATAGAACTGCCACCTCTAAAACAACTACGGACCACAATAGATAGAATGAGGACAATGGCATCAGAAGTAGTCATTAGAGCATCTGCAGAAGGACGACTTACTTTTCAAATTAAAACTGATATGGCTAAAGTGTCTACTCGTTTTAAATGTTTATCAGTTGAAGCATTTAATGGTTTGTAATTTACATTATTTTGTCAATTTTTAAAAATATATATAAATATAAAAATAAAATATAAAAATAATATTTGAAAATGTATTCATATGAGGTATATATAAATAAGTACTGAAGAACACTTAATGTCACTAAACATCCAACATTGATTTTTAGCACCTGATTTTTTAGTAACAAAAAAAAAAAATAATTTACCTTTTAGTTAGATATAATTTCATATATCAACTAAATTTAATTCTACATAACCTATGCTTCTGAACAGAAATTATTTACAATCAAGTTGATTGGTCTAGTTGCATTATTTATCTTTGAAACTCTTTCCAGGGCCAATAGATCACTCAGATTCAGAAACAGAAAGTCAAGCAAATGATGATTTATCTAAGATTTGTTCCTGTCGAGTTGATGCAAAGAAATTATCAATATTCCTGAGTGCAGATCATATATCTCATAATAAAACCACATGTAGCATTGTACACAAGAAGCTAATAATATTGTGTTTACAGACCAAAGAAAATGTTAATTTTCAGTGTTTTATTATGGGTATTGTATATTAATTTTATTAATTTAAAGTAATTTGATCAATTTCAGCTTTAATAATAAGTGTTTTTAAAAGACAATTAAATAAAGCTATTTAGTATAACTAGGTACTGTTTTATTGGTTTCATAATACAAAATAAGTTTTTATGACATTTAACAAACATATGCAACAAACATATTTTTTTAAGTATTTTTGTTAATAATTAGATTTGTTTTCCTATTTATTTTAATTACGACTTTTAATCAAAACATGCTCAATATTTTTATATTTTAGACAATTTAAAAGAGTTTTTAGAGATATAATGATTAATGAAATGAATGAATGAATGATTAATGAATGAAATAAGTTATCATTAAAGAATAAGAACAAGTTCTTATTATACAAAATTTCGATTTACTTTCTGCTTCCATTAGTTATATAATACAATTTATTTAATCTTTAATTATTAAATTCAAATAACGTTCAAATCAAATTTTATTCATACCATTGAAAATACAAAGTCAAGTTTATGTTTTATACTTATAATTGATGTATTAAGACATTTATTGGCATCATTTTGTATGGAGTTAAAATCCTTATAGTTAACTAATTATAAGTAAGTTGGAATGATCTTTCGTTATCTCTTCTGAGTGTATCGTGTGTGGCTCGGAGGGTATCCAATTTTGTGGTGATCTGTGCTATTGAACTGTCGATCCATTGCATTGACGACATATGAGCGTTCAGGATCCTACCAATTTGTACTATCTGTAAAATAAATTAACAATTTAATATAACATGACTAGTTAAGTTATGCATTTACTGAGATTATCATATACTAGCTCTTTCTCGCGGTTCTATCGAGGGTCGAATTTATTTACTATTGCGATAAGTAAGAACAGCAGCTTAGTAATAAACAGCCTTTCACAGAACTGGCATTTTATAATCAGAAAGAATTTTGTTTAATTCCATCCAGTAGCTTCAGTGATAAGTGCGTTAACAATTTAACATTTCATAATATAACTATAGATTAATATATAATTTTCATACAAATATTTTGTTGCAAGGATTGACTTTGAATATAAATAGATATTTTAGGGAATTAAAAATATATCAAACAGAAACAACTATAAATTATTATAATATCATTAAGTCTTATTTGTTTTGCTGGCTAACCTCCAGGTTGGAAATGGTTAAATTGAAAAATACATGTCCAATTAAGGTACCTGTTTACGTAGTCACCGCTTGTTCGGTTAGATGGCGTGAATTAAAATTTTACTGCGGTGACGCTATAGAAATCTGACGCTACCAAAAGCTTTTTCATTAAAAAGAAAGATTAAATATACTCACTAGATCATTACTATCTGAACTCCTGTTAGTTTCATTGAGATGCTCTATCACCTCCTTCAGATCTTCAGACATCTGACGTAATTGCGTGTCCAAAGTTTCTGCTAATGAATACCTACATACAAAACAAATAAGATATTATTTATATAAATAAATTTAATTTTTTTGTATTATATGGAGGTCAAGGTTGACTCAATGTGCTTAGGTCCGCCATTCTATGGGCATGATGATGACATGAGTAAGGGATCCGGATGAATGACATTTCTATAATATTAGAGTGAGTACAGCCAACTAATTATATGAAATATTAGTAGCACAGATTACAAAGTGATGAATTAAATGGCTTAATAAATATTTTTTGACTTACTGAAAAAAGTGAGTATTAATAATAACAAATTTTGTCATAAAATTTATATAAGACCTATAATTCAAAGGTCACTTGAGATCAGTGTCAGATAATTGCACCTATAAATTACTAACTATTGAGTTACCTCTGATTGACGTAAAAACCTCTATAACCGCGTTGATCAGGGGTAAATTCTATTGGTTGCGTCGGTAATGCGCTCATGCGTAGCTGCCTACGAATAGTTCTTTAAGAGAAATAATGGGCATTTGCGAACTTGACGACCGACACATCTAGGTAGTATAATGACATAACTGCCTTTGTTGTTTTTTCGTTAAATTTTACACAGCTCTTCAATTTTAAATTTCAATTAATTATTGAAATTGCGAGTATATTTATCCACTAAAAATATAATTACTACATACATATGTTCTCTCTCGGGATCCCTCACTCGTTCATCCACCACCAGTTTCTCGAGAGGAGATAGAATGTCTTCTAGTTCCTTTTGCTGAGCCAGAACAAAATCTAGCTCATGTTCTAGGCTTTGTTGTTCGTTTTTGACTGTTTCTATCGCGTCGTTAAGTTCGAGGATCTGTAAGAGTTAAATTATTTAGTAAGTAGAAACTGGAATCATAGCATCATATTTTGTATATAATATCAAATCTTGGATAGGATACTTATTGGAATTTGTATAATATTTTTCTTAACAAAGAAATTTTGATAAATAAAATACAAACGAAATGTTTTTATATTTTTTTCACAGGGGTTAAAAAGGGAGGCTTTTCACCAGGGAATAATTACTACAATGAATCATACAGACATGGAAGTGGAAAAAATCGAAAAAAAAGACTAGTCAACTTAATCCTCTTATCTATAACTGTTGTAAGCAGTTGCCTAAATAAAATTTCATCCCGTCCGTCCCAAAAAAAAAATATATTTTCGCCCCTATTTACACCCTAACTATAAAAAGGAAATCTTCGCAAAATTAATTGTTTCATTAGATGATATAAAAGGTAGCATAACCTTCTCTCCATTGCTAGCAGAGAGTCTGTCCCATGCATTGAGTGTTGTCGCCTGTCGGTAGAATACTCGTTCCTGCTCCTCCAGGGTGAGACTCCACTTGTTGATGTTCTCCTGCAGCTGGCTGAAGGATATCGAAGCCACCGCGGCCGGGACTGGGAGAGCTCTGGAATATTTGATTTATAAGAAACGAATCCGAATCTCCGATAACAGGATGGTTTTATAACTATCCCGTGAAGAACTTTTTTTTTATTAATGATTCTATTTTTACTTTTTTTTTTTTGACAACATAGAATAATATATTAAAATCTATTGAATTTTCAGTGAACTGCTGCTATATAAAATTGACATTTCGGACACTAGTAGGACAAAGCCCGATACTCGTTACGTGAGTATCAGACTGTACTTATGAAAGTGATGCCATCTAGTTATAAATTTGGAAACATCATTATTTAATATTTTCGTCAGGTATAAATTATGTTAATACTCACGCAGCGGTTGTTGTCATGACACCCGTAGTTTTCCCCAAAGCAGTGATACCAGAAGGTGTCGTAGTTGACGCTACATCAATAATATTAATATTTAATTAGTTCATTATGAAAAAATAAATTAATAAAAAATCGGACATTTAATGTCTTATTTTATTAATGACAATTTACGTCAAACTTGAAAAAAGGTTTTATTAAAATTAATTTCAAATTTACCTGTGGTAGCTGCAGTTTTGGTGAACGATAAACCACTGGTAAGACTACTCCCACTAGTGGTAGTACTGGTTGTAATTCCTAGTCCGCTAGTCGTAATTCCTAAACCACTAGTGGTAATACCAGATGCAGAGGTAGAAATTCCTAAACCACTAGTCGAAATTCCTAGCCCGCTAGTCGATATGCCCAATACATTGGCAGTACTAACTGGTGTAGTGGAAACATTAGTTAAACTGGTACCGAAACTAGTAGCTTGAGTTGTTTGGGATGGTTGGCTCGTTTGCCCAAACGATGGCGCCGATGTTGGCTGCGTTTGTCCAAAGAGGCTTGTTGCACCGAAACCTGTACTACTTTTTACTGTTGTAGAAGGTTGGGTAGTTGCAAATGACAAACCACTTTGAGTTCCAAAGCTTGGTTGCGATTGCGTTGTTTGTCCAAATGATTGAGACTGAGTGGTTTGGGATTGTGACGTTTGTCCAAATGCTGGGAGAGCTTGGGTTGTTTGTCCAAACGATAATGGAGCCTGTGTTGTTTGACCGAATGTTGGTTGAGCTTGAGTTGTTTGACCAAATGTCGACTGAGTTGGAGCGGTTTGACCGAAAGTTGGCGGAGCTTGACTAGTTTGACCGAAAGTTGGCGGAGCTTGAGTCGTTTGACCGAATGCTGGCGGAGCTTGAGTCGTTTGACCGAACGTTGGTGGAGCTTGAGTCGTTTGACCAAACGTTGGCTGAGCTTGAGTTGTTTGTCCGAACGACGGTAAAGCTTGCGTTGTTTGTCCAAATGACGGCAAACTTTGGGAAGTTTGTCCAAATGATACCGGAGCCTGCGTAGTTTGTGCAAACGGTTGACTTTGAATCGAAGTTTGTATCGATCCAAATGCTTGCGTAGTTTGTGTGGTTGGTCCAAACGACAAACTTGCTGCTGGTTGTGTTTGTCCAAACTGACTCGTTTGAGGTTTAGCGAAATTTAAAGCTTGAGCTTGAGTTCCGAACGGGCTAGCAGGTTGAACCTGGTTCGCAAAGCTTGGTTGACTTGTCGCAAATGTTTGGTTGTTGAATGTGGACTGTGTTGTTGATTGAGTTTGTGTGGTCGCTGTGAACGATTGCGTAAAACTTTGTGTTTGACCGAAGGCATTTCCTTGTGTAGGAGCGGGAGCTGAAATTATTTATTCATTTGATTATTTGATATCTTATAAACTATTACATATTACTTTTTATATATTTTTTAATTAATTTTTGTTTTATGACTAAATTATATGGTGTTACTTGATATATATATATTATTTCCTTTCAATGTAATAATTAACATAGTTATAATATACCCGCAACGGTGGATGCTCCGAAGCTAAATGGTTTGGCTGCAAACTGTCCGAAACCAGTTGATGATTGAGCAGTTTGTGGTGCACTGGTCTGTAATTATATTTTTGTATTTAAACTTTCGTAACCCATGATTACTATTAGATATAATTATCCGGCTGTACTCTCGTTAATACTATCGAAATTTCATAACTAGTTTCGAACCTATTCAGGGTATTCATGAGTTCTGAGCATGGCAAACTCGGGGTATGAACTATGAAAATAGTCTGGTAAATTCTGATAACATTTACGTAAGTGCGGCCGGATGTTGATAATTATTAGAACATTGATATATTGATAAAGAATGTTAACAAATTTTCCGTTGGAAACTTGGACCATAAAAACCTTAAGAAAATACTTAGCAAAAAGTAGCTAGTTTTATGAAAGATTAGTTAAGTCCCGCGGCTTTACTACCTTATAATCTCGCTTCCATAGCTTATAACAAGAATCTGCCTATCACAATCAGAAAGAATTTTTCAATTCCATCCGGTAATTTCGAAGATTATCGCATTTATACAAACAAACAAAACAATTATTCTACTATATAAATGGATTAAGTTTTTAAGTAAAGACAAATAGGTATATACATACAGTTTGTGGTGCCGAAAATCCAGAAGTAGGTGTAGCAGCAAAATTGAACCCAGAAAGGGGAGCGAAGCTACTGGAACCGAAGGTTGAAGCTGAAATATATAATTTAATTTATTACATAGAATTTAACATTGAAAACTTAACACAACATTCTATAAGTTTTAATTTGAATTGTTTTTTGTTTTGTATAAGAATAAATTAGTTAAGTTATTAAAACAATGGTGTCTTTAAAGTTTTGCAATAAAGAAAACGAACATGCCCATTGGGTTTCTGTTGCTCTTCTCAGAACTGAATATTTATGTGTAAATATATGGATATATATTTTTGAGCCAGTGATAGCGTTTACTATAAAAATTATAAACTTATTTTCAATAAAACATTTTCATTTCATTTCATTACATGTTAGTTTGAATCATATGACAATATATCAATAATTACCAAAAATGGTGGCTTATTCTGTAAAAATTCAGTTTATCCACATAACATACCTTGCGTAGTTGCTGCACCAAAGGCAGGTGCGGGGGAACCAAATGCAGGTTTTTCAGTTGTAGTCTGGAATAATAATAGAAATAATTTACAACAATTTTATGTAATTAAAAATATTATATACTATAATTTATATACAAATATTTGTTCTAAAAATGTTTGCCTTAGTATGCATTGTGAGTATAATTTTAGATAATTGTGAATAATTTTTTTAATTATTATAAATACTTGTATCCTGTTTGTAGTTTAATGTATATTTATAAGTGACTATTGACTAATTAGTTAATAGAAGAAGTTAATCTGCTGCACCATAACAGCATAGGGCTTTTATAAGAAATGGCTAACAGACTGCTGGATAATATCATATGCTATTTTTGAGAAAAATTGGAGGAAATCTTGTCTGTTAGGTTTTTCATTCAGTTCAGTCAACATAACATGGCTAAAACATCTTTTTCAACAATATATGTACAATATTATAATATACTTACAGTTTGTGGTGATCCAAATCCAGGAGAGCCAACCGTTTGTACTGGAGGGGATGTGAAGCCTCCGAAAGATAAGGGTTTATTTGATCCAAAAGTAGATGTACTAGTTGCCGGCGGCGAAGCAACTATAATAATGTTAATGTGTTACTTGTCTGTACAGGTCTTGAATTAGTTGTGATATCAATAATTTGTTTATTTTAGTTAAATTTAAGCATTAAGATATACTCACATATATTAGATGAAGCAGCTGTAGTTTTCGCTCCAAAAGCAAAAGCACCAAATGCTGGTGTACTGCTTGTTGGACTGCCAAATAGGCTTGGTTTGTTTTCTGTAAAAAAATATTCAAATATTATTAATTTAACATGTATTTTTTTTAACAAATATTTTTCTGAGTACACAATTGCATTATATGCATCTTCATTTTGTTAATGATTAGACATTGTGTGATAGACAAGTAGACATACTAAGCATAATTTCTATCCCTCTAACATCTACCCAAAAAAAGATATGTTAAA
This sequence comes from Mechanitis mazaeus, assembly GCA_959347395.1. NCBI lineage: Eukaryota > Metazoa > Arthropoda > Insecta > Lepidoptera > Nymphalidae > Mechanitis > Mechanitis mazaeus. The sequence continues at coordinate 14,683,880 of OY365755.1, forward strand.
AAAAATTGTTTATTATATTGTTAGATATATAAATTAAAAATATATATATTTTATGCATTCAAAATTGAAAGACTGTTTTATATCTTGTGTGATGTTTTTAAATGTGATGTTAAATATTATAAAGAATGTAATGTAGTTTAGTACCTGTACTGGCGCCTGCTGTAAATGATTTTGTATCACCACCACCAAAAAGGGACCCTGAAATGTATTTTAAATACAATTGTTTGGTATTGCTTATGAACTTAAAACTTGCACAGATTTACATCTTTAGGCAAAATCTCTGCTAGAGTTAGTGTATCTTGATACAATCTATTGGTAAATAAGTTTAGGATACAAGAGAATAGTTTATTTATAAAATTTTCTAATCTGTTTCACATTAAACTAACCTACAATAATGACATTTAGACACTTCAAAACAAACGAATGATTATGTTTTGAAAAATAACTAAATAATTAAATTCACAATATGTTTAGTAAATGAAAATTATAAGCAGCTAACCTGAAGAAGTGCCGAACGCACTCGCCGCTGTAGTAGTCGTTGGTTTAAACATAAAACTCATTTTGTTATAAATCTGTTCTGCGCTTGAATTTAAATGAGTGTGATAAAATTTAAAAAATACAATATAAATGCTTAACTATTAATTATTTTCAGTAAAATGTCAATAAACAATGCACTAGACGAATTCGCGGCATTCGTTTATCGTATTAAAAATTTATAGTTGTACTCTGAGATCGTCGTTACGTGATGACAGATGACTGCTCTTTTAAATGTTGCCAGTCACCAGCTATTTGTCATTTGTACCTTGATAAAATTGTGATTTTGACAAAATACAGGCCTATTTAACTAATTTATTGTTCAATCGCTCTTAAACAATTGTCTAGTTAAATATCTAATAGCACTATACTATTTTTTAATATAATTATTCATAGTTATTTTTTTCCGATTTCTGAGTAATTCTAATGCACATGTTCGTAGTCAACTTTTCATAAAAAAATTATCACTTTTGACTCATCTTATGAAAAATTAATTCTGCTCAATATCAGTTTTCATACAATTTTATAGTAGGTATGATATAGATCTTACATGTTTATAATAGTGTGCTGGTATAATTAATAAAATATTCAAATATATTCACCTACCTATGTATCTTTAAAAATTATGTGTTACGTTTCTCTCATATTCCAAAACCCATATATTTTGCTACCAATATTCATTATTAACATTTACGCTCTTAAAGCAGGAGGGCTCTTAAAGTACGAGGTAAGGTATTTTGTCCCAATTCAATGTTTAGTCAATTGACCGAATGTAATTGTTTAATACGGACGTTATGGTTTTATTTTCTCAATTTCTAATTTGAGGAAGATATTAATGCTTTACAGATAAATTGAACCGAAAAAATAGACATTGACGACAATTACTTGATATACGGGTTTAAAATAATACTCAATATTAATCTATGTGTACTTTGCTGTGATGTCTTTGTACGTCACAAGTATGCGGCATTTCATAACTAAGCACAACAAAGGTGATAAGCCGATGAGTTTAATTTAACAATAATTTAAAGCTTTTAACCAGCGGTAAAATATAATGTTTAAGGTCATTAAATTGAGTTTATCTAGTTTCCACATGGTAATTGAAAACGTTCATATGAGTGTTTGAGCACTGGAACTCAAGGCAAATGTTGTTGTAATTTTTGATGTTTATAGTTCGCACAAAGTTTAATAAGAATAATTTTGGATTATAAGGTGGAACGCTTGTTTTTTAATGGTTAATCATTGTTTTTTATGTATGATTAGTTTTTAGGAATCCAATGTCAACAAGTCATCATTATTAGCCATCTACAAAGTCGTAAAATGTGCTCACGCAAAAAGTGATAACATTTATCATATCTTCTTGTTGAGACAGCAAAACTCCGGATGTAAATTCTTTTACCAAGCGTCAATTCTTATAAAAAGGGATTGTGGCAGGTTTGTCCCTTTAGAATCTCTCAGATTGATGAAGAATTCTCTGACAGACCATCAGGCAGTTGAAATTTTTGTTTTATTGCCAAAGCGAACGAGTCAAAATTTTGCCAGCTCTCAATGCCTTTGCTAAAGTCTCATTTATCCCTTTATTCTTTGTATGTTTGTAATTTGCATCTAACCTGGCTGGCTACGCTACTCTATGCTATCTTCGTCATCAACAATCTGCTCCCATCTGGTATCTATAGATATGCAAACGACAGCTCAATTATAAATCAAGAACTGCTTGAAAGTGAAGTCATGGTGCAGCGTTTGAGTAACGTAGACCTTAGGCAATCTCCGTATGGGATAATACAGTTCTTGTTGTAGATTAACGTGTCGCCATCAAAATATTATGTAAGGAAAATAAATATATTTAGCGGACAAAGGGGTCCTTATACCTTTGTTTTTAATTTTAAGTTTTGAAATTCAGTTCAGAGTTATATATTTTTTAAATTTAAACTTGGGATTGTTTTTAGTCCACTAGAGCAGCTGCAAGATAGTTATGTGTTTTTGCAACAGCCCAACAGATAATTTCTAATATTATACAAAGCAAAGATCCAAACGTGTGTGGAGTACTAATGTCACATATTTAAAGGGGGCTGAAAAAAGCTATTCAGCACCTTTAGACTCAATGGAACATCGTTTTAAGAATAATTGTTTGATGCCATTTCCACAGACTTACAATGGCGAACTTTCCAGTGCTCTACAGGATACCTTTCGGTAATTGTGCGTTAGATACATAAGTATTATAATTGTGCGTTAGATACATAAGATACATGTCAAGTATTTTGGTGTCTGGATTCTGTCGTAAACATCCCCCCAGTCTGATCTTGCGTTCTTTTTATTGATTTTAACAGTTATGAACTGAAACGGTTTGCTGGCAGAAAACCGGAGTTTTTCAATATGATTACATTGAAGGTGTCTTCAAAGTGGAAGTGAATAGGCTATAGCTGAATTATTGATCTTTACCTCTTCCGACTACATTATTACTTACCATTATGTGGCAAGTAGTCATGATTTAACTTAGTCTTAAAAAAAGGGAGACCACATTTTCGGGCTCTCTTCGCTCTATCATCGTTCTTTGAGCGTTGTCGTCCATGTCCCTCGCCAAGTATCGTATCTTTTTCTGCAATATCCAATTTCACAGGCATCGAAAGAGCAATCTTGCTCTATCTAGTGATAACCTTTTGAGTTGAAGAAATGTCGTAGGTTTGTGTTTTTTTCATCGCATTTATGTAGTCGAAAAAGATATTTGATCTTACTAATGTGGATTTATAACACCTAACAAGAAAATTCTAAGTATATTGCAACTACACGTGCATTCTTAAAAATAAATGATTAGGTATTTATACATATGTTTCCATAACTTCATAGTAAAGTTGCTCAAATTTCCAGAATGATTAAGTTATTAACTACGAAATGGTGTAATTTAAGATTCAAAGTTTGTTCTCATTATTTTATCGCACCGGACTTAACATGTCGGTTTGGCCTTGTGCCAATGTTGCCAGTTTCACCCGATAGTATATCATTGCCCCGTTTATTTAATGTTAACGATGTGTAAACGAGCCAGTAACTTTAAACTTTTTAATATATTTATAAGTTAAAATTGTCAAATTATGTAAGACAGCACAAAGTGAAAAATATACAAATTCAATTAATAACATTAATAAAGTGGTAAAAAGTGGTATATACATTTTCGTTCATAAACCTTGACAGCAAAATGTCATTATTAGCTTTTATCTCCTTAGTATTCTTTTACAGTATAATGAAGATTCTATAAACTTTTTTCTTAAAAATAAATACCAAAACAATTAACAGAAAATATGTATTTAAACAACGTTATATCTAGGTCTCGGTACAAAAGGAACTGGGTTTGAATCAGGGGTCAACAATAACTGGACATTAACGTTAGCACGTCTCCATCGATTCCACATTACGTAGTGGTCTTTCCAGAGAAAGTATACGGTAACTGTGTAACCACAAAGCACGATAGCCATAAAGAAATCCATTGCTGTTTCTGTTATGCGGTGTGATATCCCTGAAAAATATATTTAATTAAAAAATATATTATATTTTAGTCTATTTAGATATAATATTCGTTTATCGCTGAATAAAATGCTAGTAAAATAAAAAAGTCGAAATAAAAAAAAAAAAATCACACCTTCATTTTTCCTAGCCGCGTCGAGCTTACCAAAGCTGTTACCCTCAATCACGAAGTACTGTGTGCCAACGATGCATACAGCCAGCAGGCCGGCGGTTACCGTGGAGAGCAGCCAAAAAATCAGGCAGTCGGTCTGTAAACAGAAACCATTATTTACAATAAGATCTAGTTAACTAAGTTTGATGAAACAACATTGGAAACTTTAATTGGGTTGTCGGTCCTTAATTAGACGTACAGTATTTCAAAGAGAGTCGTGTCCATCGGTGTTTTTAAACTAAATATTTTGTGTTTCGTGTAGTTACATTTTCATTTTATTGTTTTTTTTTAAATAATTCTTTTAAATAATAATAATATATGTCGGTGGCTTCTTACGTTTCAATTAAGTTGAAATATATTATTACACAGAAAATGTATCGAATAAGGGAACGTCTTAAACAAATTACTCTTCACAACATTTTAGTAATTCAATAAGCGACATCGTTCTGAAATTCAATATGGCTGTGTGTCGTCAAATGTCAGCCATCTTTAGCAAATGACGTTTTGTGGTCAGGGTAAAATATGGTTAGCTTTAGAAATACATTTTCAGAATTCATGTTTGCCTCTATACAATATTTAGTTATATTATATTAGTTGTTAGTTAATTTTGTAAGACAAATAATGTGTCAAATATTCAATTATAATAATTATGAATTGAATATATGAATTTAATTATATCACTTTGTCCTTATTGATTCAACAGTTATATATTTTTTAATTACTTGACTTTTAAACCAATGATAATATTGCATATATTTAGTAATCTGTGCCATTTTTAAATTGTTCAATAAATCAAAGTAACAAGAGACGTCTCAAGTGGGTGATTCAAAATGAGTTATGATATTTGTGCAACTACACCCAACGATTTAACAGTTTATGGTCACACCGAATTGAAGATTTAAAATAAATATTTAGTCAAACAAAAAAAACGGTTTATATTTATGAAAAGTTAAATTTATTCCGCTTAAATATTTAATAGTCTACGTGCGTAATAATATAAAAATTCTCTGAATAGTAAAAAGCGCTTTCATAGATTTGTCGTAAAAGCGCAAAGCCAATATGTACGTGTCAATTCGTAATGAAATTCCTAACATGAACACGCCATACATAAAGATGAATAGGTGAAATGTATGAGTTATATTGCCGTGACACTAAGATTCTTGGCCGTGACATGATTCCCGTTCTGGTGTGTTTCGAATTACATATTTCAGATTATTAAAATTAAATCAAATTGCTGTTATAATTTTGTGGAACAATTATTATATTCTTTAATTATAGAATTAGGTTATTCACAAAATTTGCGAGTTCTTATTTGGGAGGTATTGGGTTATATTTAAACAGTATTCAAATATATATAGTTATATATATAAATAGTTATCATATAACTGTTCCTCAAACGATTATTGGATAGCGACTGGAAATATAGTTTACATATATTTGGCACGCAAGTTCCTTTGTACCATACGTCGTCGATAGTATCGATAAGTACTCAAATGAAACAAACGGAATAAAGAGAGAGACACAGAAACTAAGTGACAAAAGAAGAGAGGAAATATAAATTATACAAAATGGGTTTGCCTGCGCTGCAAAAAACTGTATGTATAATGAATTAGAACTTTTATTGCTGAACCATTTATAGACAATTTATAGTAGCGACCGTTAGTCAAAAGAAACCATTCTGTATTGAAAAAGTATATTATACTCAATATAGACATAATATTCAAGAAGATTTATCCAAATTGACGGCCGAAACCATAAACAAACCGATTGGACACAAATGGCCTTTTAAAAGCGGGCGTTCGATTGGATTCGTTGGGTGAAATCGTTACAAAAAATTTGGGAGTGCGGACAAAATTTCGGAGACGCATTGCTGGTCGCAAATGGGACGGGAAGTACAATGGGCTGGAATGAGGGTGACTACATTTTACAGCTTATGGGATATTGGACTTGATTTTTGTTTGCACAGTTCAGTAACATGACTTGTTTTTTTCCTTATTGGTAGATATATTTTTTTATATTCTTCCAGTTATCATCTGATAAATTGAATGTTATTGTTGTCATTGTATATTTAATGATTTTTCTGATATCATATTTTTCGGTATCACTTTTTGAATAAAATTGTATTGAAAGATAATTGAGGTAGATTGTTTGGAAAAAGTTTTAAGATGCAAAGCTGTATCTGATAAACAAGTGATTAAAATTGAACCTTAATTAATAGTAATAAATCTTAAAATTCTGTAATAGCCTTTGGTTGAATTGTAAAAGTACAATATAAATAAAAATAATACCTGTAAATGACTTCTATTCCGCGGATTGCAGAACCACAATCGCAGAGCCTGCAGTACGGTGTATCGAGGCGTGCGGATCGCTGGATAACTGGAAGATATTTAACTGCGTAATTGGTTTAATGCACTCTGTGGTAACCACAGTCCATTTGAATCATTTAATTTAGTTAGGACATAGTTAAATTGATTTACTATTGGCTGATGAAAATTATGAAGGTAGCTTCGTTAAATTGTAATGTATATAGTTTTTTCATCTTGACAGTCTCTGACAGATTTATTTGTAGCAGTTATAGGAAGGTAAGATCAGGTAAGTCATGTGTGCTAAGTTCCAAATCAATGTTTATCCTGAACTCCAATAAAGTTCTAACTCCGAAATTGAAAGTCATATATTTTGTCCTATTTGGTACTTTTATCTATACTAATAGCTTATTCTCGCCAATCTTCTGTGTTGGAAGTACAAGCCGTGAACCATCTGCTAGAATGTCAGACTTTATTGTCATTGTCAGAGTTTAAAGATATGTTTAGCTCGGTTACAGTATTTTAATATGTATGATGAAATAAAAAAAAATATGATGTGAGAATTAATGTTAATGTTAGATAAATAAAATCTATTTTTAGAATATGATATAAAACAATTTTTTGTATTTTTTTGTGATTCATAATTAGAAAGAAATAAATAAAGAATAATATTTTTGTATATAACATAGCTGGATAATTATATATATATATATATATATATATATATATATATATATATATATATATATATATATATATATATTACTATCATATACAATTATCCGGTTGCTCCCATGTCAATTTCGTAGGAATTCGCTCGACTAGTTTCAGTTAACGTGAGGATAGAAGGATAAGATAAAAAGATAAAATATTTTATCGTCATTACAGGAAGTCTTCCGGGATTTTGATTCTAAATAAAAATAAACATAAACAGTCATCGTCATATTCATATTTCATTTATTTATATCATTAACTATTTTTAAATGAATAATATGTATTCTGAAATTAAGAATAGTTACTTAGACACCATTGTTTAAAAAATTTTATTATACGCAGCTCAATCGGACATAAAATCTACATTTATAATTGCGAACCATAAAAAATTAAAAAGGCAAAAATAATCAACCGACCAACTTTCCACCAATATGTACCAATGTGTACCAATTTGCACAACTATTCAATTATTCGATCATTGAGCACATTCGCAAAGTATGATAAATAGTGGCCATTGTAGCGTTTAATTACAGCTCCGACTAATCGGATTACTGATCATAATTTTAAATTCATTCCTTATCTTAGTATTCTGAAATTGTTTTACATTTAAGCGATTAAATATTTCATTTATATTCAGAATTTATTTAATGCTTCTTTTGTTTTGTTATCCTGAGTTTTTCATTATTATTTTATTTAAATGAGAGTGTATTTATTTTCTGAGAAAAGGATTTTTTATGGCGTTTGTTTTTATATTGTTTTATAGTTTTATTAACTTATTAAATGTTGTTTTATTGTTTTCTAAAGTTTATAAAAAAAATGTTCAGTACAATAAAATATTTTTTAAGAAATATATATAATGAGTTATATTTATTTCATGATATTTATATATATTTACCAAAAACAAAAAAAAAACTATTTTATGAATTAAATGTGTAGTAAATAAATTAAAACTTTAATTTATTTAAATTTACCGTCAAGCAGAAAATGAAAGAAATTAACCTAAAATTCTTTCATATTGGGCATGTTCATACTTCTAGTCTTTCTTAAAATGCCTTGCATTTCAATGCCTCATACATTTCTTTGAGCGCTCGTCTATCGACAGCTCCTGGTTGAGAAAATCTAACAGCATCAGTTTTTGATCACTATCCTAATATCTAATTAAATTAATTAAATTTATTCGCACAAATTAAACAAAAAGCAAAAAGATGAGATTTACAAAACGCGTATTCCGGCTACGGCTCAGCGTAAGTCGGGATAGCGTATTCTTTTATTCTATGTATTATTTTCTGTTTTTATACTGTCTATATTTTAACACTATTGCAACAAGGGACAACCTATTCTTTCAGATATTTTGAAGTATGATAGTATTAATTTTTTTGAAATTATTACATTTTAAAATTAAAATAAATATTTTCTTATCGCTGAAATGAAAAAATAATTGAAAAAATAGAGTTGTTCTTAAAAACCTTTCTAAATGTTCTGGACATTTACAAATTAACGAGTACGTGGCACATATTAAATTTATGGACCTACCGATATTTCAACAAGTGATGAGATATCGGAAACTTAATGAAATGTAGATTCGTAAACAGAATTTCTGTTGTTTACAAAACCAAGATGTCTCTGTCTCTCTATGTCACGATTAACATGATTTGAATAAAATGATAAATTATAATTTTTTGGATAATTGCTAAAACAATAAATCAAATTCAAAAATATGATTTAAATTTGAAACCCGGAAAACGATTAACCAACTTCAGAAAAGGAAATTTCTCTGTTTCATCGGTATGTGTGTGTGTATATTTGTAATTACTATTTTAATAATTCTTTGGTAATTTAACCTATACATTTCAAAGATAAGTTTAGTAGTTATAAAATACTGAGATAACATTCTTACAAAATAAGTTATTACTTAGTCATTCTTAATTTTGGGTATTATACTTCAGATTTCAGTCATTAACTTTTAAAGAAGTAAGACGATTTTAAAAATTCTTTAGATAATACAATTCTAAATACCTTTGAAATATTTTTATTATATTGTACTTATTACCATTACGACTGTATACTAAGTTATTGATATAAATACCAGAGAAGGTATTATCTAATTGCATTTTATATACATATACTTAAGATATGTGTGTATCAAAAGTTTACACACATTTGCATAATTAGTACCAAAAAAAAGCAATTTATTTTGGTTGACGCCATCTTTGAAATAATTTTTTATATAAAATCTATTATTTTAAAATATACAGTTTTAAATTTTTAGGTCTGTCGTTCTTTTTCATTTACAAATTGAAATTGCAGAAAACTTTAATGCGAGGGTGGATTGTAAAGTTAGCGGCCTAACTTCTAATATATTATATTACCTTCTTATAATATGAGAAGTATCTCTACAAGCCGCAAACTTTACAATCTACCCTCGTTTAGAAACTTTAATGATATTTTAAGTGTTAAATTGATTGCAAATTCATTACAAAATGTACACAATAAATAAAGTGACTATTTGAAAACATATTAAAGAGAAACAAGAAGGAGTAGAAAAAACAAAAAATAACAAGAATACTGCCCATAATTCTACATCATGCGTAAGTTAGAACTCCTAATTCAATAACTACAAATAAATGTCTTTGAACTTTTTAATATATTATGTTTAAAAAGAATATATTAATTCAAAATGTGCAGGTTAATGTAGTCAGTAGATGTCGAAGATTTACAATGAATTGGTATAATCAAACTATAATTTGGTACGCTTACCTAAATCCGCACAGTTCACAATGATTTCTTCCAACTTGATTGAGCCACCGCTGGAGACAGGAAAGGTGCACGTTTGCGAGTGAACCTTTACAGTTGCACGGAGATATCAATCTGGAATAATAATATTTTTTTTATCAGCATCCAGTTAATGTATTTTTTTAATTTTAATTAAGAAAGTTGAAAAGGATTTTGAAATTAGAATAAATTATGTTTTCGATCAGATCAAAGGTCAAAGGATTTCCTAAAGGAAATCATTATTTTAAAACATACGTTTTGATTATGTTTCAAAATGTTTACGAGACGGTTAAGTGAAACATTTATTAGGGTTTTTCGCTGATACTTTCTCCATATGTTACAACCTATAAAATGTTTTCGCTGCAATAAGAAAATACAATAAAAGACAACTGGAATTGAGGATTTATCTTCTATTTCTCTTTCATTGTTATAAAATTAAAACTTTTTAGGACTCAATACATATAAATTTAATATATCACTTTTAGTTTTATATTTAAATAAAAACATTTATATTTAACCCAACTCAAACTGGTGAGGTCTAAAGTTTAAAAAATTCATATATTAAATTTTCAATAAAGCTTACAACTATACAGATTTCATAATAAAATAGAATACTTTTTTTAATACATTAGTCTAATCTCCACTATTTTGTTAGGTTTTTTTAATCCCACTGTAGTCGTTGTTAAAAATGTTTTTTCTATATGTGACCATTAAAAACAACTAACTGTCGTAGAGTTTGAAAACCTCGTACAAATAGATTTTATTTTTGGGGTCGACCAAATCGTTATAAAGATTTTAATTTGCCCATTTGTGTTTGGATTGTGTATTATTATAATAAACAATTCTTCAGTAATAGTTAGATAGTATCGTATTAGAAGTTTAATGTTAATCAAATTTATTTAATTATTATTACTGTTATGGAAACAGTAATTTCCTCTTTTCTCTTTCAACGTTTAGGTTAAAATTAAGGAAAATAATTAAATTTAATTATTGTAACTCAGAGAAATTAATAGAGGCAAAATTTTGCTTCTAAATCATTTAAAATAAATAGCCTTCAAAACAACGTAACGTAGCATTTATTTACAGCCAAATAAACTGGTAACATTTCGAAAATTCATAGCAATTTCAATCTCATTCGACGGATATTAATCAAGCTTTCGTATTTCCATCAAAATGGTGTTGACTGTAATAAATAAACAACTGGATATATCAGAGAAATCAGATATAAATAATGACTGGATTATCAGCAAATGAGACTAAAAATATACTGTTAGATTACGGTAATTAAATGAGACTGGATGGACATACAATAATTAAGCGGTATTATACGTGTTAAATCTACAAAGATATTTGAATATCATCGTAAATCAGTGATTATATCAGCGAATATTGTTAATTGTGGTAGTAATTTGTAATTTTTTTGTTGGTATAAAACAAGTGAACTATTAATTAGATATACCTTTCTCTCCCTCGGGTCATACAAATTCTGCAGACATTTGATCCAATACTCGAGAGTGAATCCCGTTGCGCTAATAATTCAGACTTCTCCGATGCTGATCCTGAAGTTTTCTTCTTCTCACTAATTTTAGTTTGCTTGGAATCTTTTGTCACAACAACGTCATTCACATCTATTTTATTATTACTTACAATTGGGATACTTTGAACTAAATCATTTGTGATGGTACTTATGGCGGTATGAACGTTTACATTTGATATTTCATTTGGAGCATCTTTACTTAATTTGAAACACGATGCCATGAATTTTTTGAGTTCAATGAACGTAATTGATTCATCCTTATCATCACTTTTATCAAGCATTGGAATTTTAAGTTCGTTGAGGTCAACATTATCTGTTTGATTTGCTGTACCAAAGCTGAGGGATGTTAGTTTCAAAGCAGTTGCTACATCAGCGCTTGTTATGTATTGTTTGATGCTGTGCTCGGATTTTGATCTTCCTGTAACGAAGTTTCTTGGACTATGTGGTATTGATCCGGGTAGATTGACAATTCTTGAGGGACCAGCATCTTGGTGGCTATTGTTAATGTTTCTCTCTACTGATTTTTTGGTTTCTTCCTTCGCCGATATATCATTTCTATTAGATTTTTCTTTGTCTTCCATCAATATGTTGGTTTCATTTGTATTTTTTAATGAATATATTTATAAAATAAATCTTTTAAGAATGTTTTAATGTTGACAGCTAGGATTTAACGATCCTCTTGACAACGGGGTTTTTATTATTTCGCACTACATTGTAAAGAGTTTGCATATTTTTTTTTGGCTTTTCTGTGTTCTTACTTTGTAACCTTCGTTTATTTTTTTACTACCTAATTTATGTGTAACAAAATAAAATGTATTTGAAAAAATGTGTTTTTACGGCATAAATCGCGTTTAATTTGGTTACATTTTTATTTTAGCCCGACGTTTCGAATGCTTTGCATACTTTCATCTCATCTACCCGTGAACACGATTGCTCCAAGATTTATTTAATTAAACGTAGCACAATAAGAAAAAAACGGTTTGAACTCGCACAAAACACTTTTTGTGATACAAAAATTAAATTAAATAAATTGATCATTATGAATTTTAAAAGTTAAAACAATGTATGTACGATTAAAACTGAAAAGAAATTATTATAAAAACAAGAAAAATGTTTACTTATTTTAACGACCGCAGAAATATGGTGACTCATAAAATTTTAAGTGTTCATAAAATGTGAAATTTTCCTTTTATGTTCTGTAATTACTTCTCATTACCGATCGTAAAACGTCAATCATTTAAATGTAAAACAGGAAATTTTTAAAACGATAATTTTAACATTCGAGTGAATGAAAATGAATGAGATGAATGAAATGAAAAATTAAATTAAATGAATAATCGTATATTTTAAATAATGCATATATTTGATTATGAGACATTGTGACTATAAGTATAAGGATATCAGTTAATAAACCTGTTATTAATATTATTTTAAGAGTTATGGCGACCAGAAAAAACAACATAGAAACCTTGGAAGCTTTGACCTAAATGAAGATAGAGCAAAAATAATTTAGTCCATACTGATCTTTATTTAGTTAATGATGGAATAGTTTTATTAATGTTAAAAACAATAATTATAACATAAGTAAATATTATCAATTATTGTATTTTAATTATGTTTAATATAAATAGTAAATAGAATTATCAGTAAGTAATGTTTTTTAAACTATAGTTTATTTGTTTTGAACATATTCAGCTGTTAAAAAGCTTCGTTTTAAGTTAAAATCTATGGTTTTTTAAACGATTCATGTATAACATATCATCAGACAACGAAAAGTTGTCAAATAGGATTATGAAAACGATGAGAAAAAGCAAATATCTTATATCATAATAATAATAAAAAAATATAAATATTTTTAGAGCAATAATTAAGTCGACACTTAACTTTTCCTTTTAAGCAAGCGAAATATTTTAATTAGGTTGTCCGAAATCAAGGCACGAGCCGCTTGTAAAATTATAGACGACGTTATGCAAGATTGTTGAGAAAAAAATGTTACATATTTTGAGAGGAAATTAGTTCAGGAAATCCGCTGGCTAAACCTTCTTCTCATTCTCTGCAAAATTTAAATAAAGCAAAGATGATAGCGCTTATGAAGTTCTTTTTAAAATATGTATTAACATATCTAGATGAAGGAATCACAAGAATAATATGTGACATGTACAATAGGACATAAAACAATAAATTATAGAAAACATTAACACAACATAACACTAATTATTATTAAAAGTAATCAGTTATTCCTATTGGTAAGCGTATATATATATTATATCTACATATTATCCTAATAGTTTTGTAATAACAAGGGAACATTATTTTACATAACGGGAAGAAAGAGAAAAGTTTCTAAGAAAATAGGTCAACTACAAAATTATCCTGGAAATTAATAATATACTTTATAAAATTCACATTTACTATTTTTTACTTTATCTAGTTTTAAATACTATATCAATTTAATTCACATCTCAGCAGAATTTGTCTATAACAAAAATGTTAAAAATGAATAGGTTTATGATAAAAATAGGTCATGGATTATTGCATAACACTATTCTGGTTATGGCTGGATGAGTTTTTGATAACACAGCAGCGTATGGCACGCCGTGAAATTTGCAATTAAAGGTAACACCTTTGTCAAGTTTTTATACTTTCCACGTAATTCTAAATAACCCTTACCTGTTTCGGGTTACGAGTTTCGAGTTTCGAGTTTGAAGCATTTCGAGCAATTTCGAGGCACGTAAAATGTTTTTCACGTAAGCTATTTTTGTGTATTTCTTTTAATTTGTATATTTTTTTAACTAGTACTAGATTATAAATTTTTGGAGAAAATGTTTTACGTTTTAGGACTTGCTCGTCTCATAAAATAAAAGTTTAGTTAAACTATTTGATTTTACTATGATTATATTTATATAAATTATGTTTAATAACTTAATAACACAAAATTGATAAACTAAGAAAATAGAAAAACTAAGAACATTTTTTTTGTTTAAAAAAAAATGTTAATTTAAAAATATCTAGACAAATGTCAATATATATATTTTTTCCTCCGGGAACCGAATATGATATCGAGACTATTCTGGATAATTCTGAAAGAATTGGCGTGAGCACAACCGTATAATTGTATATAATATAAATTACACGAAAAAAAACTTTTTTATTCGAAAAACACACAAGTTCCGTTAATATAAATTACCGTACATTACTATCAGCTGGAGCCAAAGTCTAATTAATTATTTCAACGTAAGTGCACAGTTTTAAAAGAATTAGTAGCTTTGATAAATTAATGTGCTGCGATCTGCCGCAAGCGTCTCACAAATAACTCCATTCTTTCTTGCTAATGTAATTCCTTGCATTAAACTGTTTCTTGTGTTTAAACGTACGATACGTGAAGCAATATTGGAGTGCGGCCAAACTAACAAGCGTATTTTGTACCTAATTCTACCAATTGCCTTTGTAATTGGTTGCTATGGGAATTTAAATTGGCATTTTGCTTAAATCCTGTTAAATAGGTCTCCTTTATTAAACTAGTCTTGCTCGGGTTTAGGAGAACAAGATAAAGTTATTAATTAACAAATGAACCACAGAACTCATTGTCTGGCTTTTGTGAATTTGATTTTTAATACTATATTAGTTAAAAGTGTGTTTCGTAACTAATGCTACTCCTCCTAGACTAATAATGGTAGGATGTCCAAAATTGTCAGAGTTGTCGGCGTCAGTGACTTATAGGTCCTGAATTTTTTTGGTGACATTTGTGATTGTAGTTTTTTATTAAATGGTTAAAGTGTGTCCTAGTTAACATGTAAAATGTTTTGAAATCGCACGCGCGAGTTCTTATTAGGCTGAAGATTATAGCCACTTTTTACTATGCTAATTTTACAAGTATGTGAAACTCATTCAGCAATAGTGCTTCGCTTAGCTCCACACGCTGTGTACAATGGCGGACCTATTAATTAAGACTGTGAATAGTACAATATGTTTGTAATTACAGTAATCTTCTTCGATGGATGAAAGCGATGTTGTTAGATATTTAAAAAAATATGGAGCAATGAACATTATTAATCCTCAGGTATATAATGTAACAATTAAGTGGTTGAGAAGATAAAATTTATTTGCTAATAAACACGTCTTTATCAAAAGAAATCGAAAAGATTCTAACTTAACCAAAAAAAGGTCCCAAAAATAAATCGATTTTAGTGATAAAGTACTTCAGAGAGATATTAATATCAGCTTTAAGATCGTGAATGTTCTAACATAAATATTTATTAGGGTCCTTTAGTGCTATGCGACTACCATCGTTAGAGCAATATGATTTTGTATATTCTAGGACTATTCTCAATAATCTTGTATTTCATTGCATTACTGTTTGTATTGTTTATTTTTAAAATATAACAAAAATGAATAAAATAACAAAAATAATTAAAATAATATTATTTTAAATCTCATAAATAATAAAGAGTTTTTGTAATTTTGTCTTAGTAGCTTTTAGTTGTTTATAATTGTTTAAGATGTGGCGATAGCTCATGAGATTCCAATCAGTTATTTGAAGATACTATTTAGTGGCTGTGGTACTTTTATATTTATCAGTGGTATTCCTTTTAATTGTATTAAACTTAACGCAAATATAAATATTTTATTAAATTCTAAATATAATAATACTATTAGATTTTTTTATTTCGTATTTTAAAAATGTGATAAAAAATAAAAAAAAACTGGTTAACCGTCTTATTACTTAAGGATGTGTGAAAATAGTTAACATCCTATTCTCAGATCTACTGAACAAATACACAAAAATATAAAAATTGGTAAAGCTGTTTGGGAGTAGTTTGCATAGAAAAACTGTGTATCGAGAATTTTATTTATTAGACTAGCTGTTACTCGCCGTTCCACCTGCGGAAGAAAATTTTTATTGATTATTAAGATAATTATTAGAGATAGAAATAGAGCCTGTATAAAAAAGAATATTTCAAATCCATCCAGTAGTTTCGAAAATTTTACCAAAAAACAAACGAAAAAACTTTTAGCTTATAATATTAGTACAGATTATACTAAAATTTAATATGACATGGCGACCCTACATAACGCTATACACAGGGGCAGTATAAAATGGAATCGCTTGAATTGCCTCGTCTATAGCTTGTAGTTTTCTGATCACATACGCGAAACCAATCTTATCGTCTGCGTATATACTGTGGCTACACGAAAACAATTGCCTTCCCAATTTTCCAATTGAACAATTTTTGTGGTTACCACGTATTTTTAAATCTTCCAAATTTTATAAGTGTGTTATGTACAGATTAATACTTCTAAATTTCTAAAGTTTTCTTAAGATCAGATTATTATAATTTAGGTCTTTTTAAAATTTTTAAATAGATTTTAAATAAAGCTTCTCAAGTCCGAATGTTTTGCAGTAAACGTCGGGTTAAATTAAAAAAAATAAAAATAAACGCGAGTTATATCCGTAAAATAGTTTTATTGAAATGTTAGGAAATCTTAGGAAACATTATATTTACATATGTTTATTTTTGCTGATAATTTTACGGTTATAATGTTTTGTAGAATTACTAATCAATATAATATAATTATCCAGTTATACTTACGTAAATACTATGGACATTTGTTTGACTAGTTTCGAACTTAGGGTCCATATTCATGAACTCGGATTATAGAGGAATCGCTTTATGAACTAGTTATATGTAATAGTAGATATGGATGACGAAAGTTGAACCACAAAAATATTGACGACAAACTACCTATTTAACACATGTAGAATACTTTAATATATTATCATTTTAATGTTGGTTTGTCTACTTATTGTATCTTTTAATGTGTACATTTTTTAATTAAAAATATGAAGATTTAGATAAAACAAACAAAGATTAAATAGAAAACAAACAAACAGATTTTATTATTACTTTGCTATATATTTTTTTCAAATTAATTAGTTTTAATTTTTTTTCATTAAAGAATCTGTTCAACTCTATTAGTTGTTTTAAATATCTGATGTACATAAAAACAATAAATGGTAATCTTTATATATTTTTATAATTGATTTAAATCGAAGTTTTAAATCTCTAACAGAAATAAATCTGTTTACTCACTTCATTGATTCTTGCTGAAGCTGGACATGTGGAAACTGGAAAATTGGAAGCAGACATGTTGTCAGTTACTTGGCTCTGATATTTGTTATTGAGAATCGCAGTTAGCTAATACATATTCTATACCAGTTGTCTGCTGGTCTTTAGATTAACTGTGTTTCTTATTGATAAATTTCTTATTATTTTTCTTTTATATCTAAACGTTATTTTTATTTCTGATCACTTAAGAGGTGTAATTGCTAAAAGCAAAGATTAACTATGTGTACTTAATTGATTGTTTTTTGTTATTATTCTTGATATCTAAATATTATTTTCATTTCTGATCACTTAAGAGTTGTAATTGCAAAAGACAAAGGTTATCAATTTTTACCTTGTTAATAATTATTTATATCTTTTTATTTTTTAATATCTCAATAATTTATTTATCGGTTATAAAAGTAATTGTTAAAAATTTTGATATGAGAGTCTCTCTTTTCTAAACCTTTTTAGTTATTGGTCACCATTGACACCAACAATGTTTTCTGCCATTGAAATAACATGGAAATGGATTTCGATTTCATAACTCGAAAATGGATTTTAAATGCGCTGTGAAAAATCGAATAAATTTTATTGACGATATGGACGCAAAATTAGGACAATGGTTAGGTTTTCAAAGAACTGTAACTTTTAATGTCATATTTTAAAGTAAAAAGTGAACTTGTTACTAAAAGACTTTTAAAATAAAATTACTCTCAAATATGAATAATATTCAAATTCTAGATGAAAATAATATTTTTTTACTACCCTTGTTGAATTCGAAGAGGAAAACCGGCCAGGTGTGAGTCAGAAACCCGCACGTATAGTTCCGTAACATCAAAGAATATAAAATTATTTAAATTAAATCTTAATACCTTTCGTTCCGATCTTCATATTATTAAATTTATTTTGCAAGGTCTAGTCGTGATTACTAAAAAAAGCAGTTTCAAAATAAATTCGAAAAATATTTAAATATATTATATGGTTTCATTACAAAATATGTAAATATAATATATGATTTTAATAAATAAAATAACACAAAAGAACTTAGACATACAAACATATAGATGCGTAGACATTTGTCTACCCATCTATATGTTTGTATGTCTATATATACATTAACCGCGGACGGACGACTTTATATACTATTAAGATAACTAAGAATAGTACCATAATGCTAGATAGCCATTCTCATGCACCTGCCTGTCATCATCAAGAATATTTTCATTCCTATCCAGTAGTTTCAAGCTCACCGCATTTGAACAAAAAAAAAATTATAAAACTAGTACAGGTAGAAGAAATTTTAAAGCTGGGGTTTTTTAATCTTGCTATGGAATTCTAAAAACAGCCTAATGAGTATTGTCATTACACGTTACAAAGTCAAATGACGCTCCAGTCATAAATCATCGTATAAATATTAATATCTCAAACATACATTCAAGTCATGTAGAATGGACCTTAACGTGACTTTTGTACCAAATAACGTTGAATGAAATACGTAAATTACGTTTTAGCAAATGTTTTAATGCGAGACAAGTAAAGGCTTTTAATCTATTAATCATTTAACTTGAATAATTTTTGTTGTGTGCTTTGAATGTTACCTTCATTTCAGTCCGAAATATATATAAGTAGTTCTTCACCTGGGAACAGGTCTGGGGCCTTATTTTAAAAAATTACAACCATTTTTCTTTCTCTTTTCTTGCCAAACATGTCAAACATTATTTTTTTATTAAAATTTCTATGATTCACTTCCATTTTGAGGTGATATTTTTTGATTGATCTTCTTCGAAAAACTCTTTTCTAAAAAAGTATTATTATTATAATATTAAACAAAACCATTTTCAAACTATGAAAGCTTTAAGAAGTCATGATTGGCTACCCGGTCTGATTGTAGATTGTTAAACAAAGGTTGGGATGTATTTGAAAAGCGTTGCACTGAAAAATATCATATTCACGGAAAGAAAAATATTTTTTTTTTATAATTTAAAAAAAAAGACTAATAAATGTCGCTGTCCCGATACACACTAATATATAAAATGTTAAGTACATCGAAGCAACCAACGACACGGTAGCTCAATAGGTAGAGCTACGGAAAGGTTTCCTAGAGGTCACGAGTTCGAATCGTGCCGGTATTGCTAAATTTTTAAAAAAATATTTTAAATTAAATAAGCTTAATATCTTTCAAGAAAATTTCATATTTTAACTGCTACTTTATCCTCTTTACCATAATTTTATTTAATTCTATTAAATTCCATTTTCATACTATTACTTCAATCATTTTTATATGTAGTAATTAATAATGAATTTCTCTTACTACTTTAAATTTCCACTTCTATATATGTCATAGAATTTCATTTACATTCTCTAATAGCACTAGATTAGTCAGGTCATAAATCCTAGCTCAGCTTCATTAATAATAATCGACGATTTCGACTTAGTATGAATTATATTGTGATTGCTTTCTCGTTCAATTATATAATGAAATTAATCTCCTTCTATCATTGAATGTTAATATGTTTAATGGATGATGTTTATTAAATTCATATAACATTATAATAATATCATGAAAAATATTGAATATTGTGGGTATATTATGTCTTTTGTGTAAATTTTAGTTTTAGTAAAATTTAGATTTTCACTTAGGTGTACCTAAATATGTATCTGTGGCCAAATGACCAAATCACAGCAAGATTGATGGACAATCATCCTCAATGATGAACGAGCCACACTCGTGATTAATTGTAGCCGGCTAATTGATTAGCGATGATTTGATATCTCCAAATCATCAATTACTGAAGTCATGTGTGACTTATGTGCATACGCGATGAAATTGATGTAATATATATATGTAATAGCTATATAATATGCAGCGACTTCACTCAAGTAATAGATCCGCGATAATGTTCTATATATGTATGACAATGTATGCATATACTAAAACTAATTGACATTAAAAATTAGTTACAAAAAGACTTTAAAAGTTGCTTGAAAAGTTGTAATCAAATGGTTCACACCATTCCAAAGATTATTCCAAACTAAGAACTATGTTGACAATAGAAAGGAATGGCAATAGCCAAGTTAACAACAATTCTGTACACAGAATCCAATCCCAAGGTATTGTCTTTTAGCGTTCTTACTTCAAATTGTATGTAAGCTTGTAAACATAGAATCTATGTCTAAATATTTGTATAAAACAACCATTGTAAAAGTAACCAAAAGTCATGCAACTATTTCGATATCATTTGTTATTATAGCAATTATAAAAACCTTCAAATTTTCATGTTAAATTTTACGGTTAATTCAAGAATATACAATAATTAGTAACTCCATAATAGGTCCGCTTCTAAAATTTTATTTATTAATTTACATAAGTCGAAGATTCGCATACTCGGTTGCCTTCCAGCCGTTGTCCGCAATCCAACTAGAAAAACTAAAACGTGAATATGTGAATTGATTATCCAAGCTGAATTAAATAATATTTATTGTTACTACACTTTATATTCATGTATATCTTTTTATATATCTATTTAGATATATTTATATAAAATTGATAAAGCACGGGAGGGCATCCCAAGATCGTCGAACTGCCGCAACTCGCAACATGTCTTGCAAAACCAAATATACTATTCCTATTATTTAAAAGCAGTGAATTTTAATTTTAGTATATATTGTCTTCTCCATAACATAAATTTATTAAGTAGACTTCCAAACCGCACTAATATTTAAGAAAAATTTATTAATATTACAATAATAATGATTTTGTGTTTGAGGAAAAATTGCAAGTTTAACACGTAAGCGTTGGATTACCTTGAACTCATCGAATATCTAGATCGAAGGTAACTTGGGTATCTTATGCTATATCAAAAACCATAAATCCATTATTAATATACAAGTTATACAAAAAAATAATGCCATTAATTATTTATTCTATAATATTATCTCTAAAGATAATTTTATGTAGACTTCCTGGCGTTTTCTATAAATAGTGTATGCTTTCCTAGCTTAGAAGTTAATTAATGTTGAAATAGTCAATAAGTTTATATTAATATTCATATTACGGAACCTTATTATAGGAATGGCGCAGTCTATCTTGATTTTTCCGTGTGGCTTGGTTCAAAGAAATTTTCCAATTACGCTATAAACATAACGTATTGATTCATTTTTTAGTTTTTTACTTGCTATACTGAAGGAGTAAAGAAAGTTGTGTGCTTTCTTTTAATAACGATTTTACATTATGGTTAATTTAAGACAGTAAGAATACGTAGGTTTAGAATACGTATACAGTAAGAATACGTAGGATTCGTATACATATAATAATGCGACATTTTATAAACAGTTCGGCGTGACGTATTAACCTGGATTCTGATCTTACTAATATTCCTTGCACCTTTCAACTCTATTCCATTTCTTTACTTTGCTTTATTTAAAACTGTCAGATTTTTCGCCAACAATTTACAAATACAACTATCATCAGATTGGCATAGGAAGAATTATATACATTCGTATAAATTTATACCTACATCCTACAGAAGTAACATATCTAATTAAATAAATATTTAAAATAACTAAATATAAAAATAATATAACTTTTAAATAAATAAACAATCTAATTTTATATCAAGAAAGTTAAAGAGCTTCTACAACTTTTATCGAAAGACTCTAATACTAGCCGTACCAGTCGCTATTCAGTCGAAAAATTGTCAGTGCTTCTTTACTTTTACTCAAGTTGAATTCAGTATTTTATTTTCATTTACGTTTGTATTTTTCCGTATTTCTGTCTGGGTGTGTATTTGTTTGAGTGTTGTATAAACAAATTTGCTAACATAAATATAAACATCATTAAAACTTCGATCATGAAATTATATGTGATTAAAAACAATTTATTGTAAATAAAATATGAAAAAAAAAATCTATCCTCAACCTATACCTCGGGAAAGGCATATTGAAACTGGCATTGTATCTCCACTTATCCATCTTATCACAGCCATCATTTAAACTGGAACCATAAATATCAAACCTATGTGGATTCAAACCAAACAGGACAACTAATTTGCCCTTATCTAAAGAGCTCTCCTACAGGTGCGTTTGATTAAATAAAGGACCGGGATCTGTTTGTATATCTGATGGGAATGGGTTTGCTAGTGCTTGGGAAACTTTGAGAAACGTATTTAGATAGGCTACGATTTATTTCATAGTGATAGCAATTTTAAATACTTTAGTTGGAGTAAATCGTGTTCTAAAACAATTTTTCCCGTGAAATTATTGATTTTTTCATATTCAATCTCCTTAAAAATACACGTCATTTATATAATGTATTATTTTGTGACATTTATTTTTAACGTATTCATAACCTACAATTTTAATTTTAGATTTCATTTTATTGAAAATATATATCTTATAGAAATTTTAGCCTTTGTTCCAATAAATTAATGTTTCAAAAGGTACGTTTCAAGTTTAATTAGTTCAAGAAGATTATAGTTTGAGAAGATGAGATGATAAAGGATAATGGAAATTAGTATATAGTTTAGTAATTGTTTATATTAGTATAGAAAATCATGAGATTATTGAATTAATAATAGAATTGTATTAATAATTTCATTTGTTTTCTTATTAAATATCGAATTATAGATTGCTATTAGCTCTGAAAAATTATCTAATATTATTATTCCATTTTGCTTGTTGGGTATCATTACTGTTTATTAATTTGAAAGTTAATGATAATTTAACTTATTTAGAGTGAAATTTCATTTATAGTTCTTTTTTTTTTCAGCAGAATAATTGATATTAATTCAAAATGGCGAGGAGTGCAGAAGCAGAAATAGAAAAGATGAAGAAACTGGAAGAAAGGATTAAGGCGCCATCCATCTGGGGTCGGGTTCCTTGCGGTATCAGGTTCGAGGATCTGCAGGACAGGAGGTATGAAGATGCGATCAGGTTGTTGAAAAAACATTATTTACCAGAAGAGGTGAGATGGAAAGCAAACATGATTTTTAAATAGAAATATGCACTCTAATATAACTACACGTGTTTGTGCAGAATATATTTTAATACTCTTTGCTCAAGAAATACTTTTCAAATGAATTCTTTCGAACATAAGTTTTCATTAAACATTTCTATATTAGTATGTTTTAGTGATGTAACTCGAGCCATGTTTTAACTTGAGTGACTCGAGTCAGTTTGTCATACTCGAGTGAAAAAAAAAATTACTTCAGTTGCTATGCACTCGAGTCACTGAATTGATTCAACACTTCGATTTGATTTTGTCACTTAGGTATATGATTGTAGGTAACTAAGTATATAAGTAATTGCATTATCAAGAATATAAGTAATTGCAATATGATATGCATTTACTAATGCAGTGACCCGAAAACTCGAATATGATTCGAGTGAGGTAGTAAAATTGATCGAGTGACTCGAGTCACAAAATCTTATTTTAGTCACATCACTAGTATATTTACCACCGGTTGGAAATATATTTTCGCAGATGTGAAAATAATCAGTAACATAAACTCTTTTCGATATGTGTATAAGAATTATTTGCTTCCTTTTTCGAAAGCTTTTAAAATGAATTTGTCTGCAAATAATATGCGAAAAATAAGTGTTTGAGGAACTTCATTAATTGGTATTTGATTGTAAAACCTCAACCTTAAAAGTTCTTTCGACAGGAATATAATTTTTTTTTATAAAATATGATTTTCTAAGTGGTAAGTGGATGATTAATGTATTCTCATTCCACAATAATTGATTTTTATTTTCTCATTCAGCGATTGAAAAATATAATCCAAATAATATTTAAATTTTAATTTCTTATTCACTGAAATCGTAAGAATAAATTTTATTGATAATATATTACGGATTAATTTACCGGTCAGGACATTCGGGAAATCTCCACAATTTTTTAATAAACCCGAAAACTGAACATAGCTTCTAAATCCTCTCAAAATTTCTTTTCTACTTAATTAAATTAATTTGAGGAAATCGCATAAAAAATGCGATTCCAAATTCAAGTTCCCAATTCACGTTGGCTTTGTCATTTATTCTTTTGTTGGATGAAAGGATTTTCAATTGTACAAAGGACTGAGGACGCTATGTGATAAAAGTTTTGGAATAGAATATATAATAGATTTTTTTTATTTGTTAGGTATTTATACTTGTTTCATAGCTTTAAAATTTATAAATTTTATGATTCACGGAATGTTATTTGCTTAAATCATAAAAAACAGATAGTAGCTGCCATGTATACTTTATTTGTTTTATTAACGAACAGTTATTTAAATGTTAATCCTCAAAACGGAGAGCAATACAAAAAGTTTTAAAACATGTTTTGGCTGAGGTAGTAAAAAAAAATTGCAAGTTTTATTTTAATTTTAAATGAAACAACATTCAATAATAAGATGTAATAACTTATATGACAAAACTAGCTGTTATTCGCGGTTCTAACTGCAGACGAATTATTATATTTACCGTAGCTAAGAATAGTAGCGCAATTCTAGATAGTCATTCAGTCAGTCAATGCTAGATAGCCTTTCTCATGAACCTATCTGTCATAATTCGAAAGAATTTTTCCAATCCATCCAGTCGTTTCAAAGATAACCACGCTTAAACAAACAAATAAACGAACATTTCCGCTTTATAATATCAGAATAGATTAATAATTGCATATTGAGTTTCCCAAAATTACCAAACTCATCATTATAGCACATCGTTTGCAAATATGTCACGAAATTTCAATACCTATTAATTGGAAAATAAGTTGAATTAATTCGATTGACTAACCATTCATTAATTCGAGTAACTATTAATTCGATTGACTTGTTTTGAACGTTTCGTGCAGCGAACGTGTAATGGTGGCCTAATAGCCTAACTTTAAAAAGCTTCTTATACAGTTGGCCTAGTTTCAGAACTCGATGGGTTTTTGCCGAAGTTTTCTTATTTTCCTTTGTACATCTTTAAACTTGTTTAATCAATCTATAGGTATATTTATATTTTTTGTTATTTTAGTGATAGAGATAGTTAATCTGTATTTGTGTATTCTGTTTTAATAGTTTGTATGTGATTACTTTCTTGTTAATCTAATTTATTTTATAAAAAATATACAACAACTTACGGTATGTCGCAGTTTTGGATACATGATATTATTTAAATAGGAACCCAATAAATAATAGAAAGCTTTTGTACATACGCAATACATACATATAGTATTGACAGCCAGGTTTCACTAGAACAGCTCAAGTCTGTTTTGTATCTAATAATTCAACGTGATGCTAACCAGCTTTTACTGTACAAATATATGCTCTTTACACGTATCTAAACTGCTATATGTTTATTTGTATAGGATGTCAGAGACATTTGTATATTTGCGGATGTGTTGCCTTGCTGAAGACCTGGCTTGTAATATTTCAAATATAGACTCATATAGCGGTAAATCTATCTTATTAGATTTTAATTAGAAGTCCAGATATTGGAGATGGTCTCGTGAAGTCAAAAGGAATTTCAAAGTAGTTGTGTTAATAGGTTGTGTAAATACAAGACAAGCTATTAATGCGTTTCGAGTTATGGAAAAGTCAAACTTCTATATGTTTAACCAGTCAACTCTGTCAATGCTGAAAAATCGATCTTCAGTTCATTTGGTTTTTATCAATCTACTACCCGCACTTAATACAAATTCTAAGTTTGTACTAAATTGGTCAAGTAATTCATTAAACTAACCTTCTAACTTTGACACTTAATAACTTTTGATCAACAAATTGGCCAAACCTAAGATTATTTTTTTCTTACTCAGGAGGTCAAGACTTTTATGAAGTTCATGATGAGTCAGGGGTATAATTATAGTCTTTATAGGAGTTTTCAAAAATCAAAGGAAGAAGGAATTATTGTATAACAACATTAAAACAGTTGCTAATTCAGGAATGAATGGCAGCAGCAGATTAAATGGACTATGAAAAATATATTTCTCAAGACTCTTAACAACTTCTCTTAATGTCTAAGTGCAATTTAAAACTCAGTTTAATGTTCATTTTATATCGTCTTTTTTAAAGCTGTGATCCCTGTTTAATTATAAATAAGTTTGAGTTTGTTGGCCTGTTTAATAATGTTTGCTGTTCTTTCGTTTTACGTGCTTCCATTTTGTTAGTTATTAAGAGATTATGATGAGAAATGGAGAATGTTTTATTTAGTTGGAAGTTATTTTACGTGCAACTCATCTTATAAAATATTTTAAATATTATATAGTCTAGGTTTATCTAATCTTAAGTCTAGAGACAACCTAATTTAACGTGATAGCTAAGTGTATTCTCAGTATTCAGTGTTCATAGTTGTATACTTTACATTGATAATTAATTAGCAAATGTTGAGATATATAGTGATAGTAGGTGTAATTAGTTGAGTACACAGTCAACTGTCTGTAGCTCGTATATCGTTGTCATTTATCAGATTCACTAGGGTAACATTTTCACACAGATTGGCGTAAAGATGATATTAAGTGTGTGTGTGTTTCACTTGTGTGTGGTGTGTGTGAATGTGTGTGTACGTTTCGACTTCTCCGTATGCTTTAGTATCCTACCCAATTTTTCGTGTGCATTTCTAAATTTCCTATTTGCAGATGTCTACACTATTTTTCATCAGAATGTCTGATTTTTTTGTCACCCAAAAACATACATAAGTTAAAACTAAACATTTCTTTTAGCTGACATACAAATCGGTCAATATATCTGCAGATAAAGAAGGAGTGGATGAGTTTGTCCACAATGTAAGGATATGGATGAAGGATAAGATGTCCATAGTAGCCGTGAAGGAGGGTACTGATAAAGTTGTTGGTGTTTTAATTATGAGAATACAGGAGAAAAGTTAGTATATGCTTTAATAAACTCCTCATATAAAATTGCGTAAAGGATTTCTATAAGTTTAGTTTAGTAGGATTATAAGTAAATAAATAAATAAATTTGTGCATGTTAAAGACAGTTTTTAATATGTTAAATGTGTAGAACACACACTGAACACACATATACACACACGCACACACACACAAATGCACTTAAGGGTATCTATGATATTTGTCTCAAATATGAAAATATATAGTAACTTGTTAACTTTTAGTCAATTTAGTTAACTCAAGACAGTATTGTTGGGGTTACCTATGACATTTATAACTATTAAATTGTCAACGTCTATTATATGCAAATAAAAAATATATATATAAATACATATATATATATATATATATATATATATATATAAACATGTTAAAAATATATATTTATATATATATATTATTCAACTTACCACAAACCTCATTTGTACAAACAATTCCATACAATTGAACATGACAAAAAATAAAATGAATGAATTAATTTATGATAAAATATGCGGTAAAATATGATCATTTCTATTCATCATTGGTATTATTATATTTTGTATCTATATTACAATAAATATTGTATATTATGAAGAATCATTTTAAGAATATTATAACAAAAAACACTTGGTAGTGGGTGCGAGACCCATCACTTTAAATCCTTGGTTAAAAAAATGTTATATTAGCATTTTTTTTTATAATTTTAATAATACCCATTTAACTATAAGCAAGTATAAGTTAGTTTAATAAGTTTATCATTAAAATAACTTATACAAATGTAGTGCAATTATCACACACACACACACACACACATCTACACAGATTTAGAAACTTGTGGCGATTACAATAACTTCCTTAATTAGGAAGTCAATAATAAAACAATTTCAATATAACTGTTTTTCAGGAACATATTTTGTAACCGTTATAATGTAACCGACTTTTTTAAAAGTATTTTGAAGACATATGAAAAAATGTCTTTATTGTAATATGTATTTACATTCACATAGGTTTCAAACTATTCTAAATCTATTTGCGTATCAATCGTATCGATTTGAATAAAACTCGATTTTCCTGTATCGTTGGTCGTAACATTAGGGTTGGATTCCTTCACTGCTTTGAGCCTAAATTTTTACTGCATCCGTAAAAGAAATTCCGATTCAGCTGTAGACTTTGTATGCCTTGAGTTAAAAGCGTTAGCGATTTGTATTAAGTAAATCCAAAGCAAAAGCGATTCCGTAAAGTCTAAACTTTTTCAACTTTTTTAACTTAGATATAGATCTACGTTATTTTTTCGTATGTTATTGGAATCACATTTCACTTATTCGGAAATGTTGGCAAAGGAAGAATTTAAAAAAATATGGGTTCTGAATATTCACTCTGAATGGGTTCGAAATTAGTCGGGCAAAGCCCAACAGTAATTACGTGAGTACAGCTGGATAATTATATATAATAAAAAAATATATCTGGCTGTCTTGATTACTACGATAGGTATATCTATTTTACCGCTTTTATTTATAATATAATAAATATAACATTAAAATTGTAATTTCGTATTACTCTTTCACGATTTTCTCTTCACTTAAACTACACAATTTGTACGTAAATTGGATTCGGAGTAGGGTGGATCTGTATTAGAGAAAGTTGGTATATCGAGACGAATAAATGAAAGGTAGGCTTTGAGTATTTATATTGTTTCTAATTGTATAATGTATTTTAGATTCATTTTTTTATTAAATAAGTGAGGTGTTATTTTTAAGAAATCATTTTATTTTCTTATTATTTGTTTTATTTTGTTGAGAGAAACAAACAATTAAATAATATTATATATAATTATCCGGCTGTACTCACGTAATTACTATCGGTATTTGCTGGATTTGAACCCATTCGAGGTTTTATTCATTAGCTTTGAGTCCCGGTAGTAAATATAGAGTACAGCCAGATAATTATATATAATTGTAATCATGGATCACGAAAATTTACATTTAAAGATTTAATAACACTTTTAACATGATTAACAAAATATAATACATAAATTATACACATTAGTACATATTTTTATTTATTTCAGGCGCTTTCTCTCGTACATTCAGTAGAGTTAAAATAACATATAATCCACAATATACAACGGTGATGACTTTTTATAAAGAAATTGAGAAATCTGTTGACTTATATGATAAGCTGGAAGTGAGGCGTTATTTCAAGGTGTATATCTTAGCTTTGAAGACGAGGTATCGACATCGGGGTAAGCAGTTAATAAAAACATCGAAAACATAAATTAACTATCCTTTTACATTAAACTGTATTCATGGATTTTTGGGCTAATATATGATTGTTACAAGTATATGAACAGTGACATAACAATTTAAAAAATATTTAAAAATATTATATATAAATAATTAATATGGTAGTACATTTTTATCTGTTTTTCTTATTCAAAATATTTTTATAAAAATAAAAGGTATTGCAAAAGAAATGCTAAAGGCCGCAATAGCGTTAAGTGCAAGTGCCAACGTGCCAGCAATCGCAGGTATTTTCACAACGGGTCGCGGACAAACGATCGCTGAAGATCTTGGTTTTGAGAAGTATAATGAGCTGTATTATGTGAGATACATTATTGATGAAGAGGTAAGTTGAGCTATTAAAGTTGTTTTATTACTAATTGAGCCTTTACAGAAATCGAAATTTAAAAAAGACAACAATTGCAATAATTAGTTAATATATTATACGTACCTTCTGC
Organism: Mechanitis mazaeus; assembly: GCA_959347395.1. Classification (NCBI taxonomy): domain Eukaryota; kingdom Metazoa; phylum Arthropoda; class Insecta; order Lepidoptera; family Nymphalidae; genus Mechanitis; species Mechanitis mazaeus. The sequence continues at coordinate 14,714,101 of OY365755.1, forward strand.
TATGTATTTCAACTTAAAAGCATCTGTCCATTTACTAAAAGACAATGATTCCCCTTTTATCATATATATATTATACTTCGTCCTACTTTACTAGACCTTCGCAAATTCTCTTGAACTAAGTTTTTTTTTTTGTATTAACTTTTATACAAATTATAAATGACAGTCCTATCGCTTAAACAATTGTAGGATTTATAATTCTAATTATATCGTTATATCTACAATATATAAATAACTACAGAAGTAAAACAATAAATTAATAGAAAAAACTAAAGTTTCGGTTAATAATATAAATGAACGTAACCTACACAACTACATACTATACTACTACATTTCTACATTACCTACAACATCTTCACAGAGTTTAAACGTGTACTAGTTCTATAACATGAGATGACTGACCACTTATCACATTTAATTATGAAAGACGCTATAGTTCTCTTTAACCTAAAAAATTTACTATAAAAATTTTATTTATAAAATCTATCACAGACTCGTTCTAGTTTGGATGAAAATATTCGTGCTAGGATTTTTGTTTTAAACTTGTTATACGTACAGTTTTAAAAGATTATTATTTTTGTTTATATAAAAATAACATAAGTTTCATTATATCTGTATAAATAAATAAGAATTCTTAGTTTAAAAACATTATTCTTCAGATAGTGTTTTGGGACACAGGCCTCGGCAACTATGGAGCAGCGCTCATGGCGTACCGGATTCCCTCAGTCGAGGAACCCAAGGAGCTCCAGACACAAGCATCCTCGCGCTTCAATATACAGCCCACTGAAGATAACGATGAATAAAGAGATGAGAAATTTATTATTATTTTGATTATAAAACAATTACGGCAAAATAAATTTTGATATATAAAAATAAAGTAGGTATTAAACTTTTATCAATTATTGAGAAGGGTTGACTTCAGGCAGGCGGGAATTCGGAGGATAGAAATTACCGAAACCTTTTTTTAACAGTACATATATAGTGTTTTTCAAGGATAATAGATTTAGAGCACTCCCCTGAGGTGACTCACGAGGGCAGTATCTTGCACCTGTGGGAAATGAGAGCTGAGATGACGAATGATGGAAGTGAGTGAAAGAGACATAGGTACTGCATGGATCCAGTGGGAATAAAGAAAATGAAAGTCCATTTAACTATAAATCCAAATTACTTAGTTATCTTTAAACACTTACTTACTAATATTTGTGTATTCAAGGCTTTTAATAACTTTAATACACCTTACTGCCTACGACTACATTTAAATTTTTCAGCAGATCGAATATTCATGTTTTAACTTAGATTATATAAAGAAAAAAGTTAACGATTATTATGAAATAGAGATTTCACAAATACTGATATAAAATTTATCCAGAATTAGAACTTAAAAGAAACAATGTGGTTTCGTATGAGAATCTAATCTCCCGCGAGCGGTCAAAGACGCAATTGGACCAATAACATTATTAAAAATAGAAAATATATCAATATGGAAAACATTAAAAGATAATCCTATATATCACGGCTTATAGACTTATTATTGGCTTTACTCATTCGCATAAATTTGAAAATAATTTCTACCAATTTAATAATACTAATATAATGAAATTCATCACTACTAAGTTTAAAAGACAGCATAAAAATTTGAATTATCTTACGTTAAAAAATTTATATTCTGTGAAAATTTAATAAACAAAATTTAATAACTCAATATATGAAATGAAGTAAAAACTTTTAACATCTTCAAAGGAGTTATTTCTCAATCTATTATACTGATTTTGACATATGAATAGTGACAATATAAATAAATAATTAAAAAAAATTATAAAGTCTAGCACATACAAAATAATTATTACATATTTTCTATCATACTATGTAGTTTTGTATATAAGGCTTTGGTATTTCAAAATCAATGTCTTATTATATCAAGTTTGCACATCGACCAGCTCTAATATTACTTCAGATTTTATGCACGGCTCGTATTGGAAGACAGTTTCCAATAGAAATATTCCAATATAGAAACTCTATAGATATTCTTGAAAGTCTATGGAAATTCTATGGATGCTCTTTTAAAACCCACCGCAAATAATTTTTACTAATTGTCAAATATATAAATTATGTTTATAAATTATATATACGGTATTTCAAAGTCAAGTAATGGGCGGCTGCCCTGACGGAATGAAAAATATTCAAATGACATTTAATATTCGCACGCCCGAAACTCCATACCTTGAGGTAAAAGCTAGCTACATGTTTCATAATGTACTAATTATTACAGGTAAGAACTTAAGGAATGCCCTTTTTACATGTGTGAGAGGAGTATTCAGACACACCATACATATTTCAAATATAATATATGTAAAAAAATAATATTATTTTTTATATTTTATACAGACGACTTTACATGCTTTTAAATAATACGGAAGACGGTGACAGTTAAATTGTTTCTGCAAAGTACACCTATAAAAATGATTATGAATTGGCGAATGATAAAATTAGCCTTAAAAAATTGTGTGGGTTTTATTAAACAAAGTTTTTCACGTTTACCACTAAAATTTGTATCCCTAAAAATACATAAATTATTAGTAATTGTTATTTAATGGAGCTGAGCAAAGCGATATTCTTACTGGTCAAAAGCCACTATTTACTCTGCTAATTTTACAAGTATGCGAAACTTATTCAGCATCAATGCTTTTCTCAGCTCTACCCGCCGTGTACAGTAGCGGACCTAATATATAATACCTTTAAATATCATCTAAAATATTACAGATAGTCGATTGTATGTCGTACATTGTTAGTATGAATAATACGAGTTCTTAAGCCTCGGAAAACCTAAAGTCAAGTAGAGGCTAAAGTGTGGGTTTAAGTCTTAGTTGTATAAAATTAATGAAATTCGTATTTTGAAGTTACGATATCTTATTTTATTTTGCAGTTCTTTATAAGAGAAAAGTATACGTATAAATCAATACATTAACGGCAAGATCAGATCCTACCGATGAGTTATCGAAAATTGATATCAATTTACAATTTAACTTTAAGGGTAGTCATGGCTCGCTTTTAGACGCTATTTCATTTTCATTTAACAGAATCTATAGAGTTTTATACTAGCTGTGCCTGCGACGTCGTTCACGTGGCGTATTGATTTAACGCGGGGAAAAAATTGAAACAATAGCTTTTGTTTAAATAATTGATTTCTTATAAATTTTATTATTTGTGTTGAACTTTGACCTTAACTCTTTAAAATTCACTTACTTAAACTCAAAATAATTTATTTTGAAAGTCAAAAGACCAAAATGTGGACTTTGCGCTGGAAGAGGGCGCAATAAACTTAAAGAAAACATGTCCTAAACCTCTCTCTTTTATCATTCTAATGATAAAACATTCTAATGTAAATGTAGTATATAAGTCTTATGTAGTATATAATCATTATGTTGTATATAAGAGTTATGCAGTACATAAGCCTTATGTAGTAAATAAGCGTTGTGTAGTATATAAGCCTTACGTAGTACATAAGCGTTATGTAGTATATAAGCCTTATTTAGCATATAAACCTTATGTAGTATGTAAGCCTGTAGTACTTAAGCGTTATTTAGTATATAAGCGTCATGTAGTGCATAAACTTTATCTATATGTGTATAAAAGCGAAAAACGAAATAATTAAAAAAGAAATAATTTCCATAAAAATATAATATTATGTGACAAAGATAAATATTGTTCTGTATATAAAAAATATTAAAACTCTACATACATTATTTTCACCTTAGACGTTATATATACCCCAATAGCTATGCCCAAAATTTAAAGTTTATAGCCCCGATTTTATAAACCGCAATCCAGTCAGAACCTGAAGTTTTTTGAAGCATACATTGGCATAACAAGGGTTCGCGCAATAAATAAATAAATTCGAACTCAAATGTTTTATTCATGTGTTACATTTTAGAACAGTTTTATATAAAATATGTAAAAGCACTTATAATATTGAATAATTCTGAACGAAAAGCAATTTTTTTTTAAATAAATATCAAAAATATAAGGCTATCAAGAATTGCACAAAAATGTCTTGCCATAAAATGCACTCGGCTATTGTCGGGAAAAACTCCGAAGGCTTTTCAGAGGCAGCCATTTTTATTTCCGAATTCAATCGTGAAAGTAATAAATATTTTATAAATATAATATATATAGAAATAATAAAGCTAATAAAAGTAATAAAAAAATAATTTTATTAATAATAAAAACATAACAAAAATATTATAATTAGTAAAATAGTTCTAAAGCGGTTATTATTATTTATTTTTAAAGAAATATGACATATTTACCTTGACCTAGGAAACCGTCCAATCGGTCTACCAATTAAGCTATCCTATTGATTCGCTGAATTTAGCATTCTATAACCGTCTGTATTGCGACGGTGGTGACATTTATTATTAAAATTTTTCATTCTATATTTACAAAATTTAATAAGCTTAACATGGCTATACATGTTTAAAACAAGATTGTTTCAATACTATTAGTTAGGTTGTCGCAAACATATTGTTCTTTAGTGATGACTTATGTGGAGGTGTGCATAATAATAGGCTGCGCACCCAACACACGGATCGCAAATTAATGTACTAGGGCGAAAGCATCACTCAGCAAACGATTATGAATAGAAACTATACAAGTTAGATTAAAATCTATCTTAAAATACGTAGCAAATTAGCATGCGGGTCATATGATGTTAATTTCCAAAACCGCACTTGTATTGCATTATTAAAGAATGCACAAGATCGTTGTCGGCCGTTGAATAGGTGGTCTTCCGGAAAGACCACCGAATGAAGTTCGATCCTTATCATCCCTTGCGTTATACTCGTGAACGGGTGCTGCTTGCGGTGACTGGTCTTGCTGGCTCAGTTTCATAATTATAGTTTAATTTTATTTGACTAAATTGATTTTTATAATTTAGCCTCAACAAGGATTTGATTGCGATGGTTCTAGTTGTTTGTAAATTAAATCACATTAAAAAAAAAACCGGCTGAGTTTGTTGTGTGGTTCTTCTTAGACCAGGGCGATTGGAACCCTCGTTGCTTTAGTTGTAAGTTGGACAGTGACTCTACAGAAGGGCTTATTTCGATATGTAAGACATTAAAATAGGCCCTCCTGGCACTTCCATTTGACGTACACAAGTGATCATTGGTATTGATCGAAAGTGGAAAATATTTAAATTAATAAATAAATAATATCGGCGATGGCGTGCAGTACGGCAGTGGAAATGTTAGGTAGATATAAAATCAGAAAGCATATCGGAACCCTCAACCCAAAGATGTCGTAGAAAATAAAGTTGCAGCGTTTCTTATATAATGGTAGTAGATTTAGTCTTTCAAAGAGCATAGGATCTCGCACAATCTGAATGTATCTTAATGTGATAGCACGCAAACTTGTGATTACTTAGGATTGTGTAAAAGGATATATGATATTAAAAAAAGTCTCATTGAGAAAACCTCAAATATAAAAAATGACTGAAATTAAAAGATTTTAAATTTGTAATTCAGAATTAAATTATAGGTGCTATGGATTTATTCAAATCAAAACTAACAAACAAAAACAAAGCGTCAAACTATTCAATTGAATTTTTAAAATGTTGGATATTACTGGATTAAAACCGCTTACTACAACTTACGAGTGAAGGTTGCACTGCAATTGAACGCCTGATAACAAAATTAATGATAATAATTCATACGACGATACTCAAAGAAAAATTTCAAAAGTGAGAAAGTTCTCATTCCGAGAATTCCTTTGATCTCAACCGTTATGCCATTTGAGTTCAAAAGAATTCAATTTCCGATTCGTCATGCATTCTTCATTCATGTCTTCTTGCTTCAACATCAAAACGAAAAATGTCGTATGTTATAAACTGAATGAAAAGCATAAACGTAAAAGAAACCCATACAGCAACAATTTTATTCAAAAGTAACAAGAATTTTATTTTTTATTATGCGTTAATTATTCCAGTCCTTTTAAAAGTATATTTTTTAATAATATTAACTGTTACGATACTATTATATATACATTTGACTAAACCTTTTGTATATAATAGTAATAAACCACGAAAGGTTGTATATAGATAAATTAGTATATTTTCAATATTTTTGATAGAAAAGATGAGAAGTAGGTACCGTACAGAAACAGTAATAATATAATTAATATACTTCTAATAAGACATTTAGATATTTCAAATGAGTGTATAAAATAATAAAAAAAGAATCAGTGTATTTGAGGTCAATATTATTATTATAAGCCCCTCTATTAAGGTACAATACGAAAAGGGTTAAAAAGATTTGCAATGTGTGAACCATAAATAGCTTGAAGATTTGCAGGAAAAAATTATAGACAATCAGACAGCGGTCACTACAGCCAACCTCTTAATTCTTTTTAATTTAGCATTAATATATTGCGTTTTAATGTTCTTTATAAACACAGTTAGCTGTGTGTCAAACATATGGCTTCTTCTTTCTCAATTATGTAGGAATATTAGTTGGCCAAAATTTATTATTATTTTTTTTTATGAAAAAGGAGGGCAAAAGAGCGTGCGGGTCACGGGTCAAATGTGATCACCGCCGCCCACGAACTCTTGCTACATCCGAAGACACACAAGAGCATTGCCGGCCTTGGAGATAAGAATATCGGGATATTTGATTATATAAACGGTGAAGTGTGAAAATTTTACACTATTAAATTAAAAATTCTTTCTTTATTAATATATATTATTAACACTTTTACTTTCGCTAGATTACTACATTGATAAACACACGAAAACTTCCATAACTGCCATTATGAAGATTACTTCATATCAATTACCAGGAAATTATTTCACGAATTACAAATCCTCAACTGTCTATTACAATGACATTATGACATATTTAACGAAATCAAAACTTCAAAGCTTAAACATTATCCAAAAATACAATAAACATTAATTTAGTTTCCGTATTAATAAAATAATAATAATTGATTAACAAATGTACATTTTCTGTGTTTATTAATTTGTGTTATAGTGTTCTTGGTACGTAAATAAATAAATAAAATTAATATTTTATACAAAATAACAAATATAGTAGGATTCATATCTTGTTTTTAATAACAATAAAACATTTTTTTATTAATAATAATTAATATTTATTAAATACTAAATTATATTATTTAAACAAGTTAGCGAGTGTAAGCAGACACACGTCAGCCTGCTTATGCGTATAAGAGTAATAGCTTCAATATGTTACTTAAATCACTGTTTCGCTATGAAACCTTGATTAGAGCTTTAGAATTGCTGGTATAAATTGTAATTATAGCCGAATTGCGTGAATGCGGGCGCATTGAATACTATCGCTGGCAGCGAAACATTTGTGACATTTTGATTGAGGGATAGTACGGATATAGAAAATTGAACGTAGAGAGTTATCGTAATTAGATGATGAGATTCATGGGTTCCGAATGGATGATCAAATTAAAAATGATATGACAGAACTTCAAAGAGATTGGCTAACAACTTATCGGAAAAATATAATGCAGATTTTGTAAGAAATATATGAATACTAATTATTATTATTTAGAGTATCTCTTTGGAGTTTTAAAAGTTATTTTATCAACTTCCTGAATAAGGAAGTTATTTTAATTAATTTAAAATACATATTAAAAGTAATTTTTGTAATATCTTTGAACACTTAATATTACATATTATACATATATATATATATATATATATATATATCAACCCTTAAAAAAACTGTATAATATCAATTTGACAACTATAAAATAAAATAAAATAACTAAAATATTTCTAAAAACACAATAATTTACAAATACTAACATATAAATTAAAATACGGAGGAAAAACAAAATTACAAACATGATTCTTGATAAGATACTTGTGAACAGATTTTTCAACGACCATTCTGTTTCGACAGCATCTAATATGTTCAAGTAAACTGTTCCAAAGTTAAATTTAGTGTGTGAGGAACTCAGAATGGTGTGAAGGAATGAAAAGTTTGAGATTAGAAGAGGAGCGAAGGTGCAAGTTCTGAGCACTTTGTAGTAAATGGAATTTACATTTTAAATACTAAGGAGAAACGTTAAGAATCGAGAATATTTGAGACAAATATCTTAAAGATCTTAACTTGCGGATAGATAGATAATCCAGCCGTTAACTTATATAATAAAAATTACGAAGATTGAAAACAAATACAATATACCTATTTAAAAAATAATCCAATTTATTGAAATTCTTTTAGGACATGTTAGGATCTACAGACATTGGCTTAGTTGAGGAGAGAAATAATTAGTGATTTCACTCACATTACTCATTACATTTAGTATGAATAAGCGATAAATTAAAATAAAACCCTCAGAAAATAAGTCACATCACGGCATTCAGATACGTGACTTCCAATTTAACGTAGAGGCAATATAGAGAGCCAAATCATTGAAAGACTGCTATGGAAATAGGTGTGTTATTGTATTGAACGAAAGGAAGAGTTGTTTCACGAATTTATATAAATGTCGCTGGCTACCTACTACTTGCTGGCAACTGGGTGGTTTGACATTTAAAAATTTTTTATACTTATACCAAACTAAAGCCATCAGTCATGGATGTGCTGCAAGTCTTTATGCAGACTTATCTTCATATATATTAAATTCCTTCATTACAAATTAATACAAAGACTAACAAGTCTCTGTTGTATTTTATTGATTTTTTTTTGTATTTATACCAAAATTAAATAAAAAAGTCTTGTCAATAGTAGCTACTCAATAACAATATGAAATTCAGATCTATAGATAAATATAGAAGATAATATAATAGTAAAAAATTTACAAACCGCTACACTTTTAAAAAAAACGTAATAGGATAGTTTTCATTTAAATAAATGGAATAAATAGCACACACACACGATTAGTTACTCAGGAGACCACACACGATTAATTAATCAAAACGTATAAAATAAAAAACGTATAAAAACCTAGAATAAATGTTTTTTATTTTTATGGTTTTTGAGTGTAATATACATATCTGGGCCGGGCAATAATTTGTTTTTTGAACATGTGACTTTTATAAGTCTCAAATAGCTTTCACAATATAAAAACAATGTGGAGGCGCCTCCTCTATCAAACATATCAAACTTAAAGATCAATATTTATTTTTTTAATAGTTCTTACAATTTTGTTCTTACAGTTCTTACAACCTTACAAGCTTAGAATTTCTTAGATTAATATTTCATGAGAAATCTTCTGGCAAACGGAGCGTAGATTTTGTATAAAGCAGCAATATCTAGCAATTCTTTGAATATTTTTTTTTATGAATTAAATTTGGTAGAGATCAGGTTATATTGGTTGGTATTTTTATGAATTAAATTTGGTAGAGATCAGGTTATACTAGTTTTAATTTAAAAATTTGAGGCTGAAGTTTCATCAATATAAAGTGTATCTAAATCGGGCCTTGGGACGGCTCAATCACAGCTTTTTGTCTTAGAAACTTTTTAATGAGATCCCTCAAGAAAAATAACTTATTTAATCTAACTTCCAACAAAATCCCGATAGTATCGCAATCTCATTAAAATTGAAGAAACCTGTATCTATACAAATATTCAAACTTTCCTTATATTTAGACAATTTGAATGGTTGTTCATTATACTCCAGTTTCATATATTTATAAAGAAAACCGTTATACATATATAATTTCTTAAGTATAATTTGCCTTATTTATAAAAATGTTTGTACCCAGTAAATCTTATCTTTTTCTTTGTCACTTTCTCAAGCATTTTAGTAAAAGGTATAAAAGTGACAGAGAATATGTACTGGGTACATATATTTTTTATTGAGGGGGTTAATTATAATAATAATTAAAGCCGCATAACGTTCAGAAGTTTTAGTTATAATTGATAGAAAATATGAAATGGTTTCTTGTCAAAGTAAACTAAATGTGATTAAGTACTTTGTTTATTCTGAAGACTTTCAAGAAAATGACGGACATTACAAAAACGAGTTTAAGTCGAAAGACAAATTACTGTTTACTGTGTAAATACTCAATTTGATGTTAGACTACCAAAAAGCTCTTTGACAGGCGAGAATGAGAAAGTAATATAGACATTCCTAGGAAAGAACAGGATAAAAGAGGTTAATAAGAAACAATCTATTCCAATAATATTAATTAAGTAGCGGGCGACTCTCGGTTTTAAACTTGAATGTATAAAATATTGGATATGCTATATCAATAAATAGAAAAATATTATAAATGTATATATTTTTCCGTCTTTTACAGCAAGGTGGGTGTTAGTATATCTTTGTATAGCTCAGTTGAAAAAGCGGCAGGACGGTATCCTGAAGGACGCAGCTTCAAATCTTGCGTGTGTAATATATAATAATAATAATAATAATAATAAACATCATTTCAAATTTTCCATATATCCATATATTTCTTAAAGACTATGTTAGTTAAAAAATCAAATCAAACCAAACCAAACCAAACCAAACCAAACCAAAGGAGGAGGCCGGTTACCGAGCCGACACTTAAGCCAAAACTCAGCATCAGGGAGTACGGACAGGCACACGAGGAGGTTCCCGACTCCCTACTTAATTAAGCCTATGCCAACCATAATACAGTGATGTTGTATGTGACAGTCATGTCGGTTTGATATCATCTTCAAGATGAATAAATAATTTATATTTTTAAAGAGTCTTGTCAAACATAAATAGTTATTTTTAAATTTCTCCAAAAGCTATAAATATATTAAAGTTATTACATGAAATTACTATTATTTTAATTATTGCAATAATTAATAGAAAATAAATTGTTAACTAAATTTAAAATCTTGTCCATTATTTTTTGCCGATGTTACAAATTAATTTCTCGTTTATGCGGAAATCTTTAATTTATGAAAGTTAAATTATGTTAGTCCATTGTTTACTTGCTATTTGTGACTTTTTTTTTTTATTTTAAACACAAAATGTAATAATATATATCAGTGTCTGTTAAGAATATATTTAAATTCGAAATACAAATCTGAGCAACTTGAAAAGCCTTATTTTAATTAAGCACACTATTGAATATTAATTTTAATATAAATTTCAAAAGGACAGAAATGAGAAATATTTAATTAAGGTTAGTCAATATTGCTTTCTGATATTTACGATATTTCAAAATTATAAAAACTGTTTTATTTCAGTGATGTAATTTAATTTTGCTCACAATGTATGATATTATTTTCTTAATATTTATAACAAGATCAATATAGTATTCTTAAAGTAATAATTTAATTATTATAGTACTGTTAAAACATGAATTCAAAGCCAATAAATGATTTATAAGTAAATAATCTGCATTTTGTATAAAAATATCATAAATCAAAAAAAAATTAATCGTTTATATATATTTAATGACAATCGTTGATTTAAAACTGAAATGCGAGACAAGAATAGTTATATTGTTTGTCTCAATTTTTATTCCGTGACCAGTTTATACAACGACAAACATATAGGTGTGTGCAAGTGAATCAATTTAGGGTCTTTATTCATGAGCTCTGAACTGTTCACGCCATGCTTTAACCCGAATGGATTCGAAACTAGTCGACAAAATTCCGATAGTAATTACGTTACTACAGCCGGATAAGTATTAGTAATAATAAGTAATCTTCTTCATATCTTTCATTATTATCTTTAATATTACCTTTTATATTACTATTTACCTTTTCTTTGGTGTACCTTCTTACTATACTACTTTTCAAAATAAGTAGAATCTTCACGGATCCTCATAATTTCAACTTCGAAATTATTATTAGTATATTAAATTTCTTTTCACTATTTTGTTTTATATAAGTTTTTTTTAAGGAAGAGAATAGTGATATCAAGGAAATCCCTCAACACTAATATCTTCTATCTTATCTCTGACCCTGGTATAGTACAAATATCGTGTTCAATTTTGTATCATCATTTACAGTCACAAATCAGTCTGACACGAAGGATAATAAAGACGTTTATTGCGTTGTTTCTTTCAATAAGGCTACAATTTCAGTGTTTACTGCTTACGATGCGACATTGTTTGTTTAAGAAAATAATGCTTTATTGTCCTGTAAATGTTATAAGACAAATTTATGTTATTTACATAAATTTTCTAGAAAAGTTGAATTCTTTTGGCGGTTGTTTATTTTTATAATAAAGAGTGAGGCTAAAGTGCCCTTCTTATATGTCCCTTTAAAATTCTCAAAAAAGAAATTGGTAAATTGGAAAATAATTTTTCAGATCACCAATGATCCTAGCATCTGTTTCTTTTCTGATCCTGAAAGGGCATTCTCAATGATCCACGTACTCGATACTATTATATATTATATATTATATATTATATATTATATATTATATATTATATATTATATATTATATATTATATATTATATATTATATATTATATATTATATATTATATATTATATATTATATATTATATATTATATACAATATATAATATATATTGTATATTATATATTAGAATGCTGTTTATAAACCTTAGTTTTATTCTGAGTGACCAATAAGAATTTTGAGAGGTTTCAGTTAACTAATTTATATATTTATCATTCCGTTACCTCAAAAAGACTTACATTTTAACCACTAAATAGCAAGAAAATATTTACCAAGAAAAAGGTAATGTGTATCTGAGATGTGTATCACGTGCATAGCGGTTTTAATGAAAAACCTCAGATAACTCTACTCAGATAACTACTAACAAGTATTGGTTTTGTATTCGAACTAAATGACCTGAATATGACTTACAGCTGTTTCCATATAATAAACTAGTGTAATCAAGCCTGCTTCGAATCATAGCTATATATATATATATACGCCTTATGTCAAGTAGGGTGAATGCCCCATTCAGGCTCAAAGAAAGTTTTTAATTATTTAATAGTTTTTATCCATCGCAATGGTAGGTATAATCCTAATTCTTTACAACCTTTTATGTCACACACAGTATTATTTATAAAAATAATAATTTTATAAACCCTTTTAAAAATATGGGTCAAAACCATTAACAATTTTGCTATTAAGGTGCAAAATATAAGGATAAATTAAAATTAATCCTTAACTTTTTAATTTTACAATTAAAAATATTATTAACTTTAATGCTTGCTAACAATGCAAAACAACTAATCATGAAATAATGCAAATCATTATGGACTAATCGCTACCTCTCAGTTCGATTCTTAATATTTGAGAAAAATATTTTAACCACTTATTTTAGGACTTATTTTAGGACTTAGATACTATTAATAAAATATTAAGTTTATTAAATGTGAAAAACAACAAATATATGTCTTTTTGACATATATTTGTTGTAAATCTTATACTTTAGATCGGAGGTTTTGCGTATTTCAATGAATTTTGTTTAACTAAATTTTAGTTTCCGTTCCCCAACCAAAGTCCACACCAAAGTAGCCAATTTTAATTTCAATATAGGCCCATCCGATATATTTTAACTAAAAGAAGCCATTCCAGGCAACACTTGATTACACAGTTTATTTTTTTTTGAGTTGATATAATTGCTTAAATATTAAATGTCTTTTAATCTAGTTAAAAAAATCCTGAAATATATATTTCTCTTTTTCTCTTTCTTTGTCTTTTTTCTGTTTATACATATTTCAGGTTTTTGGGTCATCACAGTTAGTCAGGGATTCTAACTGGTACAACGTTTCTGGTACAACGAAAGTCGATCCTTAAATGAACGATCACCTATAAGCTGATTATTGCTGATTGCCAAATATAGTTTGTAATATATTCAATTTACTTTACTACAGGTTACCGATGAGCGTCGAACACGTTTTTAAGTACAGTTGAATATCAAATTATTTTTCACTCCTTTTAATGTAATCTTAAAGTTCACCATTACAATGTAGTTGAACTTTATTTTTTCAATTCTTTTGAATAATATAAGATAATTTTACATTATCTTTTAAGCTTTTCAAAATATATATTGGTCATATAATTTTTCCATTTTTTGAAGCTATATTCCTTTGAGCTTATTCATTGGGGTCCTTTGTCGGATTATGCTCGGACCCCAGGTCTTTGAACGCTGGTGTTCCCCAATAATGCCTACTCTGTCTGAAATAAGAGCATAGTCCCCTAAATGCCTCATCTACTATTCTTGATGCCTTTCAGCATTTCGCGCGATGATAATTTTCGCCATCACTGAATAGAAAGCTCAGTTCTTCTGAGCCTCTGCAATACATCACTTCATACATATTTCACACATGTAACTAGTTAAAAATTTAACTAGAATATGTTAAAACAGAGCATATTAAGCTGATTTCTGTAATGTGAAAATTATCCAAAATAGCTGAAGGCAACATCAAACGCATTCCATATTGTAAGTTATTTTTAATATTGACTACCAATAATGTTATTTAGTCTTTCTTCTGCATAATATCTTTCGTTTGTACCACCCGTCAATTAACATATCTCAAACGCTTCATTGCAGAGTAATTCGAATGAATAATATGCCATATATCAATAACCAACATTGATGACAGAATTTATAATGTTATCAAAACTTCCCAGTAGTAATACTTCAATGAGATGATTCAAGATATTTCATGATGTTGTCTCTCAGACGGTTCTATTGCAAATATGAATTATATAAAAGTAATAAAGTTGTCACGTTTTGCATACAAAATTAATAAAATTTTATGTGGAGTAGTCTAAGTTCTTAATTATTGTTTTATCTTAGTTTGAAAAAATTATAATGGTGTACACAATTTTCATATGAAATAAATAAAACAAATTAAAAAATTTTGTACATTCATTTACAACTGAAAAAAATCTTCAAGTTCTGTAACAAGTAAGATAAGATTATAAGATAAGATATAACAAGTAAGATAAGATTATAAGATTAAAAGAAACAATCTAAAAATATTAGTATAATTGTAAGAAGTACATATTTAAACTTTTTATTATATAGAAGTTATATTTTTAGTTAACTAATTTTATAATTTTATAATTTAAATTTTTCTTTTTTGTTTTTTTTAGAAAATAATTATTTTTATATTGGTACAAAAGGATTCGAAGCATATAGTCCGCCTATTATTTTGATCATAAAATTTGTTATAATCCTTTTTGATGAAATAATGTATAGTTGATTATTATTAATTTATATAAACAACAACTGTTTCTATTTATTTTAATAAATCTGTACTGAAATCTACCCTAACCTTCAATAAATATCAGAATCTATACAAACTGTTCCCGTTGTATGAGTTCCATAATTTTTCTATTCCATAAAATAAATAAATAATTACAAATAATACCGACATTCCATGCAATAAATTTAAAATGAATAACGGCCACTGATTATAATATAATTATAGTATAAAATCACTTATCAAGAATGTTAATATGCAATACTACTGTATTAAGCGCAATAACTAGATAGTCAACAATAATTCCTCAAACTTAACTGGGTTTTAATTTAAATGACGGAATATAATGGACATAATAAGTCAATGTTGTCGAAAACTAAAAGAACGTGGGCATAAAAATTATTTATTAGGCGACGGGAAAACATTTATTACACTATAAATTATATCATATTACTCGTTTCGAAATCCAACAAGAGCTTTCGATATTAGCGTATATTTTTGGTAATTAATATTTGGGTCTCATTACGTATGTGGGCAGCTCGTTCATTCAAAATATACTTTAGGCATCAATTATTAATCGGAATTTCACACGTTTATAATTTCGACTCATCTTTGAATAGACGTCTTAGTGACATTGCTATAGATGACTTAACTTACTTTAAGAGTTAAATTTGTATAATGAAGCTAACATCTTGATAAAGTCGGTTACAATATCATAGGTTTCAAAGCCACTTATCAGCTTAATTTTCGCTTGTCATTGAGATTGATGTACTACAACGTTGTCGCAGCGGAAAATGTCCCGTCATTGAGTTGCCTGAAATTTGGTTGCAACATGTTGTTGAGATGTACATACCTCTTTACTCGATGTGACGTTTACTATCCAATCACTACATATGGTGATTGTTTGGAGTACTCTTAAGTTGAAAGTTACGTTAAAAAAAAGCGAGTCAAGGTAAAAGATAAAAACTATTTTTATCTTTTACCTTAACTAGCTTTTTTTTACCTTTAAAGCTGTTAAAGTAAAACATTTTTCTTTAAAGCTGTTAAGGTAAAACATTTTTCTTTAAAGCGGTTAAGGTAAAAGATAAAAACTTTTTTTATCTTTTACCGTAACAGCTTTAAAGAAAAATATCATGGAAATGTATATGTTGTCAAATTGACCAAATTATATTCGTCTTTTATATGGACCAAAATATTGAATCTCTTTATTTTAAAATATTATACCTTTTATATAAAATTATACCTAAATGAAATTATACCTGTTATATCTACTCTTCAAATATAGCTAGTTAGTTATCAAATAATATCAAAATGGAATATAGATTTAAGTGTTAAATATCTTTGCACTATGAATCAAAATACCGATTTTAAGGTAAGATTTTGTTTCAATATTGAATAAAATGAGTCTCAATAGTCTCCGGTATTAAAATTGAGTCTGAAAGAGGTCACCTTATCAACATATATAATCGTCTAGCTTAAATACTTAATAACCTAATTCGGATCTCAATATAGTTATGTTTTTAATATACAAGTTATAGAATTATTTCCAATAAAGTTGTTTGATATAAAAAATATACCAAAAATGGTTTTGTTCATTGAATTAAAATCAATGATATATTTACTATCATAAGTAACGAATATAATATATTAGTTAATTCGATTTAATCAGTCTTCCAATCAAGTGACTACTTTTTTCTATATTTATCCGTTATATATTTTCCGCTTTGAATTAGTAACAGTACGCCAAATGGAAGTGACAGAAGGCCTATTTTGACAACATACTTACCTAAATATGTCCTTTTTAAGTTAAGGCTACGAGGATTCCAAACTCGCCCGGTTTTGAAAAGAACCACACAACAAACTCAGCTGGGTATTTTTTATTGTGGTCACTGTTTCACAAACGTCAAAATATTTAATAAACAATTTGCGGACAACTAGAGCCACCGCAATCAATACGAAATAAAGTCCTAATGTTTCTAGTAAAATAAATATTGCAAACTCGGCCTACAAAACCAGTTGAATACTTATTAGTATAATTAAGATGAGCGTAGCGAAGCTCTTTACTACCCAAATTTTCAACTCTTTGTTACCCTACTCCTCCTTCAATTTACGAGCTACACGCACAAAATTTTGCACACATGCAGATAATGTGCAAAACCCGGTCTGGATTGAAAATCAGATGAATCGTAATTGTAGTTTTTGAGATAATTGATAAAATGTCAAATAAACGCCGCTTGCGTGGACCTAGTTATATTATTATTTTTCGTCAAATCAATACATTTAAGCGGGATTCGAAAAGTTATAGAAAATATGTGTTAAAAAATATGGAATTCTGCAAAATAAATCATTTCCTCCTTGTTTTGATTTGATACTTCCTGTAAATTTCTAGTTAATATTTCGGATGAAAATGTTTTATTATAATTAAGTCTACATTATTGCAATGATTTAGGTTCAACAAAACAATCTAATCAGAATTTCTGTGTAAAGTATCTTAGAAACGAAATATATATATATTTTTTATTATGTATTGTATTATATATAATTTAGTATCCTAAAAATTTTATTGGTAAATATAAATAAATTGTATGGGTTTCTCTATAAAGTGTAGAAATGTCTTGATTGTTTTAAATTCGCTATAGGTGCTGTTTCTATAACTTTTTTTGAAAAGGAAAATTTGTACTTCATCATATTTATTATATCTTGTGTACGACCAAAGCCAAAAGTCAGAAGCCAGATTATAAAACATTTTACTTAAATAATGTTCAAAGTATTTATATCTAATTTTATGCATTAATATGATTTGTATTTTTTTTAACTTTAACTAACGGGGAATTATTCATGATATTTATGTATTTTAAATAAATATAATAAATATATTAATAATAAGTTACTCTATCTCGTTTGAATATAAATATGTTTTAAATACACAAACGATACATATAATCACATCAACTTCCTGTTAATGAAACTATTATACATATTATAATTAATTCCTTTTTAAAAATCTACTCTCCTATAACTTACACTATAGTCATTATAATAACATATTGCATTATAGCATTTTTATATATGCATATGGAAAGAATATTTCATAATTAAAAAAATTTAACAATAAATTTGTTCTATTTACGTTTCTATCTAAATAAATGAAGATATATAACAAAAGTGTCATTCTCGTCCATGATATATATTTTTCATGTTTGCAATTCTTTTTCAAAACTAGTCTGCTGTTCTGTTATTTTTCGATACATATACAATGAACTGAAGCGATTTAAAGTGGATGATATATGTCCATCACGAAGCTGAATATAGCCATTTATATTTTACTAGCTGTTATTCGCGGATCAACTCTCAAACAAATTTTAATATTTACTATTAAGAAAATTCAGAATAGAAGCGATAGATAAACCTTTCTCATGACTCGTCTATCACAATAAGAAAGAATTACCAAATTCAATTTCAAAAACCTTTATTAAGACATCACACCAAGCTATATAAATAAATACAACTAGAAGTGAAACAAAAAAAAAAACAAAAAAATATAGAATCGACAAAGATTAAAAGCTAATAGTAATGTGACATCTAAAACGGTAAACCACTTAGCTTTTGCTGGAGAACATGACCACAGTGCTGTTTTCAATGTCCGCTGTGACGTGAACAGATATTGATTAATGCTTAATTTGTTAACTATAAAAAATGCATTAATGTTATATATCTAAATATCTACACATATATATTATTAATCATATACTAAGTCACATAAATGTATAAAGTAAAATTGGTAAAAAAAAATAAGAAAGTATAATAAATGAACTATAACAAAGAATGCCATACCATAAATTTGTAACTATATGTTCCGTTATATTAGTACCCTGCACTAGTTACATAACGTGGCTTGCCTCGACAACTGCACTGCCACGAAGGCTGTTGACTGTTAGACGTGGCTAAAATGTTATTAGACACTGTTGTTATGCAAAACCATTACCACTATTGAATATATTCATTGTATTTATTCGATAGGTATAAAATAATAAATGAAATAACTATGAAATAAAATTGTAATATTAATAAAAATACTATGTCATAAAAGATAAACAATCGCTAATAATATATATTAAAGAGGCTCATTTTTTGAATGAGAAATAAAATATCGGTAAATTACCTATTTTATTCTTCGTATAATATTGTAGTATAATTTGATATTGTCTGGCAATTTTGCGTAATAAATTGTTGTTAGTATTATATTATTTTATGATAAAATATAATATTAAACGCACATATAGTTTGTTTAAAAATGTTATATTTTATATTTAAATTAATGTATGTATATAACTTTTTGATTCCTAATTTCTCCTATTTATTATTGCTACCACTGTAAAAAAGTAAACCAATCATAAACATCTGACACGCGGCAATCGAGCTTGCCGCTATGAAAAACTCCTAATCGGCAAATTATAACTCGCAAATTAATTAACAAACAAAAGAAAAAAAAATTAAAATAATTAAATTAATTAATTAATTAATTAATTTTTAAATTTTAAAAAATTTAAAAATTCGAATTTTTTTTTCCATTTTTCGGTAACTTCGGCGGCCGATCTGACCACCTTCCCGTTGGACAATCAACATAATTTTGAAAAGTAAATCTTACATTTAGATGCTGATTCCAAATATATCTTTAGTTTTTCAAAATTCGAAAAATAAAATTCGACACACACACAGACACACAACACACATACAGACAGACAGATCGGAAGGAAAAACTGAGTTTTTCGAAAATATATTCATGATAAGCAAAACACCGTTTGATAAATGATTGAGCTGAGAGGAGCGAAGTTCTCAGTAGTCAAAAGTGTGTTTCGTTACTAATGCTACTCTTCGTAGGTCAATAATGGTAGGATGTCGAAAATTGGCAGAGTTGTCGATTACAGTGACTCTGAAGTTTTTTGGTGACATTTGTGATTGTAGTTTTTCATTCAATGGTCAAAGTGTGTCACAAAGAGATAATGTGTCATAAGTAACACAACTGGCTGTATTACATTTAATAATCCAATCATTTTCATAAACATTTTTTTTTCTTTCGAGCACCTTTAGAATTCTCATTCAGCAACTGAGCTTTGCTTAGCTCCACCCACCGTGCACAGTGGTAAAGTTAGTGATAGTAAGTAAACCACCGTTCATAAATTATAAAGATAATGTTAATAAAAATAAGTTAATATAGAAATTTAGCTATATAAAAAAATAAAACAAAATGAATAAATGTGCCTTAATTGTGCAAGGGCTGTATATAATAAGTGTCAACGTTTAGAGTTATATATTTTTAATATCTCCGTAGTAAAAATAAAACTAACCTCCCGAATCGGGCAGAACAGGTGCTGGAAATTGGCGTATCTCAATTTCTTGAGAGATTATTATTGAACATTTCTGGATGTAAAAATAACTATTTATAATACCGTTCCAATAAAGTTGTAGGAAAACACATTTGAATTACGTAAAATTAACTTAATTTTAAATAAATATAGAATGAAAAAATCATCGGCGTGGTTGGAACACGAGCCTATATTTCTCGACGTCAAGATGTATTTTTATTAAATGTTAATTTACAGCAAAAAAAAGAAGAAATAGTGGAATTTTTTTAGTATTGGGCTTAAAAAAAATCATCTCAAGAGGTAAATTTTTCTGTTATATTTTTTAAAATACATGAATTAGAAATTTTATTCGCCTAGCATCCGTTTCCAGCTTGACGGACATTATTTATAAAATTTCAATAATTTAATAAATATTATTTATTTATTTTAATATAATAAATATTATTTTTAGATTTAGATTTTGTTAGTCAAGAATTTTTCATACAATTAAATGCAAAATATATCAAACAGTTATAAATGACATAAATCCTGTTCTACTGCAAGTTGCAAAATTGATATACAAGGCAAAGTTGCTGAAACCCATAACAATCCGGAAGCGATTGGGTATCTTTGGTATTGAGCTGTCACTAACAGCATGAATCATACCTATAAAAGCAACGTTACTCCGAAATTGTTAGAATTTAATACTGATCTATGAACAGATCCAAACGAGCTCTTCTCAATTGAATACAGCTTGGATGAACCAATGAGTAATTTAAAACATATTTAACTCAGTATTACACTCAATATTACCACAAATTGCTTGTAACATTACGGCTCTTGTATCAGAATCACGTATTAAATAAATTGTTTTAAATAATTTGGTTCACTCTTAGAGGATTTAGTCCAAATACCCTTAATTTTAAAATAAGAATGTGGTTAGTTTTAGAAATTAATCTGTCCTTTGGTACATCGCGATTTCAGAGGATTATTACACCACAAATCTTTGGCGGTGATAGAATTTCAAGCGAACGCTTAATGCTGAGCTTAACTGAAACATTGAATATAACAGTGCCATAAATATTAATTTATGATCTGAATAAAATGGTTTTAATTTATAATTTAATTAAATGAAATAAACGTTTTTTATTTAAGTTACCTCAATAGTGTTATAATTGTTTAATAAATTATTGATCACAAAAATTGAAAGAGTTTTTTTTTATATAAAAATTAGTCTAAAAAGATTATATTGTACAATGTAAAATATTTATTATTCCATCAAAATAAAAATACAACAAAAAAAAATTGTGTTCAATATATGTTTAGAGACTTAATAACACCAGAACGTGTCCTTGCACTTAATACTTATAACCGTTCTGTAAGTATGAACTGTCCGAAAGAGACGACTGTCCATTAGTCGCTATTACAAATCAGCTGACGCTACAACGTTTACCATAGTATTAAATAATGGATTAACGTAATTAAAATGATATTGCTGTCTACGACATATATATAATAATTCTTGATAGTAATCCTCGTTACACCAATTAGTCCATATTGACAAACTAGTCTACACTTTGGCGTAATTTCTTCTCATCATAAAGATTAATTTACTGTAGAAGACTTCAAGTTATTTATATTTTTTTTATATAAAAATAACTCCAAGTCAATGAGCTGTAGAAAATTTGTTAGCAGCATGTTGTTAGGATATAAAAATATCAATTTCCTCGCAGATAAAACAACGTGAATATCACGTTTCTAGACTAACGTAGTGTAGAAACGTATAGGATCAATGCGCTACTGTTCTTATTATAAAATGCATAGAGATTTCTTCATTTGGTCATATTAATAAAAGGAATAAGTAATTTTACTTCTGCCTCATTCTTTTATTAATAAAAAACTGTGCAACTGATAATAATTCCTGATAGACACTCGGAACACCCATTCATGTGTCAAAGAATGTTTGGGGTAAACAGGAAATTACAAAAATAATACTTTTACAGTCACATTTATATAATTTAGGTAATGTTTGAAATATTACAGAGATGTTCAAAACGAAAATAAGCTTCTATTTATCACATTAATTGTAAAGGAGGTCAGAGTGAGTGTCATCAAGGTATTCGCTCTAGTTCTTACAAGCGCCTGCAACATAAATTATGTGTTTTTCTTCACATACAAATCTGTTAAAGATTTAATTTAATTTAATGTTTTTAGTTTTATTATTCAAATTATATAATAATATTAGAATTTCAAAAACAAAATATATTTTATTAAATTCAGAAATATTGGAAAGTAAGAAAATTATATAAAAATAAATCAAACTTCGATGTTATTTTTTAGGTTTGATAAGAATTTTGAAGTAAGTATTGGATTTTGGAGTGATAGACTTTTATAGATATAATAGAGAGTTCATTATTTTATTTGAAAGCAATATATACCCATAGAACTAATAATAAATAAAAAATTAGCTAAATAAAAAATATTTATTTTATAAATATATTCACACCTGAGTAGCAAAATCTAATAAAATTTGGTAACAACTTCATGTAACTATGGATATATTTCATTATCGGCAATTTACGCTTATAGCACATATTCGCTTCGAATATGTAAAATCCATAACAGCTCTTATTTTTTTCAAACAACCTTGGTATTGTCATGGCAAGAAATTGATCTTTAAAGAAACATTATTTTTGATTTTCAGTGCGTCAATTAAAAGTTGACAAAAGCATTGTGCACCAACCATTGGTTCTAATAGTTTTTGTTTTAATTATACTTACATTGATTTGGGATTACTTTTGTTTGATCATATTGCTGAAGAAATAAATATTTAAAGAAATAAATATTTAAATGGGCCAGCCCATTTCCGGAAACTAATAAATATAGTTAGTCTGAAGGCGGCACCATTTGCGCTAATTTGACTTGGCTCGCGCAATACAATTCATGCTTTATTTTTTAAATTAAATTCATCAATTCAAATAATAAGCCAAATAACAACTATTGTCTTTGCACTGTACCCATGTTGTAATTGATTGCAGCTCGATTGGTTCAAAATACACTAACAATTAAAAATGAAAAGATTATTATTTAAATTATTAAACGAAAGGGTAATTCCCGTATTATTTTATAATAACTAACAAAAGCAATATAGTTTGAGACAAAATTTAACAACAAAACTAAATTTAACATATTTGTGGAAAAGAATATATCTGTTTTTTTGGTCTGTATAGTTTACTATTTAGTTTTATGTACATTATTGTCAGTGCTTCTTGTAAAACCTTAGATTATTTCGAATGAGCAGAGAAGAAAACTCTTGATGATCTAAGAATTTAGATCTTATATTATATATCTTTTAAAAGAAAATCTCATAGCAAAACTTCATTTTATAAAACGTATCTAAATTGCGCTTTGACATGAAAAGTGCACTTTATATAAAAGAAGGAGCTGTCTTGCGGTTATCTTTGTTCTATATAAGAGCAGATTACGAATTTTATAATATATTAGTAATTTCTTTTTTAAAAAATATTTTTTTTAAATTTTAAATAAATAATTATTTTCTTATTATAATAGATTTTATGAATCTGATCTATTCTATTAGGGTTTTAAAAAATACTGGAACAGATATACTGCTATAATTAGTTAACGAACACAAATAACCCGTCTATTTTTAGGAAACGTTTGTTTTTATAAATGTGGTTATTGTAGATTTGCAATACAACACACAATACATTTGTTAAAATAAAAATTAAAAAATATATTTTTTATTACATTATAGGGCGGTAAAAAATGTAAATACTATAAAGAGCACAATTGCAAATTGTTTTTATGAGAATAGTTTTAAAACTTTTTTCAAGGAATTAGTATATACAACTGCCGTGTAAAGTCTATATTTTAAAATATTGACTACAAATTTGTTATACAAAGGCAATGTGAACATTGTTTCATCTATATTCAGTTTCTGAATGCCATTAATCATGAGCTGGAAAAAATATTGTTATTCTCAAAACTCATTGTAAAATAAACATTCGAAACGAAACTACTCTTTATAAAGCGATGTTCCAAACAGATATCTGTTTTGATAAATTTTAAAAAATATATTCATTACGAAAAATTTTAATGAAACAAAGTAAATCAAACATTAAAATATTGTGACATATTTTACTGTTACACACTATTTTATATAATGTGACAATTATACGGTGCTCTTTGTTTAGATTTCGCTGTTAGCTGATAATTATACTAAATATACAATTCTTCTGTTAGTGCTTAAAATGATTTTTAGGCTCAGGAGATAATCAAGAGAAAAAACAAGGGAAGGTAATAGTCCACACGCCAAAAGAGAAAGCCCTTGATTATTGTATTGTATTTCAAACATGAACTGACTGTTGTGTCGAATCATCTACATTGGTACTCCTCTTGAAAAAGACCTTGTCACAAACTCATCATCCATCTTTATCCATGCTTACTAAGAAGAAAAGTATATTTGTCATATAACCGCACTTCTTGAACACTCCCTAAGGACTTGTCACGTATCAGAGCACTGGGACTCGACATTTTGAGCAGTGGTCAGTTTCGCAGCCATCAACAGAAAGGGTTAGTTAGCTTCTATGATTTTATTGAAATTGGGGGTGAATAATAAAACCAATTAGTACTTAATATCGGGCCATAAACTTTATATAAAACCCTGGTCAGATCACATATATCAGCACTGCTCTCATTTCTAGGCCGGATCACTCTCGCTCACTCAGTATCAACTTTTGAGCCAGAACAGATTGTCGGTGTCTCCGTACTTTGTGAATTCTATATTTGAAAGCTAGAGAGAGATTTTATCATTTTCTGCCAAATATTTTGATATTTTTGATATGATAACCCTAAAGGTTCCTCTCAAAATATCAAAATATTTTCAAACTATATATAGTTTGAATTTATATCTATTTAATGTATTTAGTTCGTGCCATAAATAAATGCCAGGATATTTGAGAGTAAACATTAATAATATAACAGAAAAAAAGACAATATTTAGAATTTTAAAACTTTCGTATTCGTAGTGCTTTATCTACCGCTGTTATTTTTGAGACTGAGCTATTAAAATTTATTTTGTGTGTGTGTGTGTGTATGCTAAATTTTCTTTTTTCTTAAAATAGGCTAATAGGCAAGTAAATTTGTTTACATAACTTAAATCCATTTAATTTTACTAACATATTTCTACTTATGAAACTACGTTTAATAAATTTAAAAAATACAAATAGCACCTTTATGAAAATTAAAACCAAATAAGCATTATTATTATTATTAACTAGACCTTGTTTTCTAAAAAGTCAGTGAACTTGGTAGCCTTCGTATTTTTATTTTAAATAAGATTATAAAAATTGATTAATTATCTCAAGCGCTTCATTTCTCAGTACAGCAATAAAAGCATCTTAATTTTAAGGAAAAAATTGTGAAATGAGTTTTGTTTGTAACGTCTTCAGGGAAACGAGAACCAGCGGTATAATTATTTTATTTTATTGTTGATTTTTGATTAAATAAATTACGAAATCTTTTAATTTCGTTTGTTATTTTGTTATATCAAGTTTTGTAAATTTTATTTATATCAAGAATAAGAAGTCTCCTATATAAAGATCGGCAATTAACTTAAACCATGTGATTGTCCATTAAGAACAAACATACAGTCAAACAAATAAAAAGAAACATTTTGTTTGAGTTTTATGTCATGTACTTAACATATTAGTTTAAAAATAAGGATTAAAAATATTTGTATAGAGAACATTTACATAATTTGCTTTTATAAAAAAAGATTAAGAAAGAAATAATATTATAAAGATAAAAGAATATGTTAAAATATGTTTTGTGATAAACTGTGTATACGCAGTTAATCACAAAACATATTTTTATAAATATAAAAAATATTGATAAATCTTCTAAAGTTTATTATCACCTTTAAAACCTCGTAAATTTTTGAAAATGTTAGTGTGGAAATTGTTTTTCATCTTTCAATTTAAATGGAATTCTGATATAATCCAGATATATTTTATAGAAACTTCAATTATAAAATTAATTTTATGAATAGGCATTTGGATATCTCATTAAAAAGTTTTATATTGTTTTGTTTGAATACTCTATTTAAGTGCAGTTTATATTGACGCAACTTATGACTTAACTTATTATTGAAGATATAGAAATTAGTAAGTATGTTTAATGTTTTATCTGAATTAAACATTTTTTAGTTGTGAAACTTTGAAAAGGCCATTAGGTTATTTAGGTACCGTCATAGAAGTCTTGTAAACGTATAAATAAATTGAAAATACTTTTATGTAAAACCATTTGTCATTATTTTTATCCTAGTTCAATTTTACATTTTGAGCAAATTTGTGAAACATAAAATCATATTTCTCTTCACGTTTATGCAGTTTTAATAGTATTTTTAACATTTGATACTGCGGGTTAATGACCTCCAATAAACTTTTGATAGCCAGATATACGACTCACTAGTTTAATTTATTTTACTCTACAGGTTGCATTTGTCAAAATCAGTGTCACATATAGTTATTAAGTATATCATTTTATCTTTTTTGAAACTGAATCTCAAAATCAAAATAGTGTTTTTGGATTTTTCGATTATTTACAAGTTTCCAAGTTCATTAATAATTTAGGAATAATTAAACAATGTTTAAAAATTAACGACACACAGAATGCTAATAATAATTGATCCTTTGTTTGTCCTTAAATACAACAATTGTTAGAATAATTTTTGAATTTAAATATATTCATATTTCTATCTCGTCAATAAACTTGAAAATATATTCTCTTTTCCGCTTTAGAAAATTAAATTATATAGAACAAAAGAACTGTAGAATGAGAGCGCATCAGTAAGTTTTAGGTCAATGATATGACGTTTTAAAATAAAGAAAGGAATTTCTAAGGATTTTATTGTCATACACTTTTATTATCAAATTTAAATATATTATATATGTCGCCGCATTCTCATTACATATGTTAATATGGTTTCGAATAACAAGTTAACTTAATAAATCTATTTAAAATAAGTTTGTTTAATTATTAAAATTATTATTTGTTGTCATAATTAAGCTCCGTCAAATATTTTTGTAAGTGGATGACATTTTGACTACACAGCGAAATGGTTGCTGGTATGAAATTAAGATCAGTAATTTCAGACCAGCCTCCAATTTTCATTCCGAAGTTTCATTTATAAATTTAATTATCGAATAAATGTTTGTATTTAAAACCATTCAGTTTAAATATTTTGTTTGAAAATTGTTTTTGATTACGTTTACGTAGCGCCATCTAAGTATTGTTTTACATACCACCATTCATTTTCAAATTGTTTCAAATTGACTACCACTTTATGTTTTAAGGATTATCCTTTTAAAGATTATTTAAACATGATCATTAGGCTAATGTTTGTATCTGGTCATGGCTAACCCTAGTAATCTGTTTGTAAAGTTGTGCTCTTCAGATGTGTTCAGCGCCTCTGGTGTCATATCGGAGAACTATTAAACTCAACCAATCACTGCTAAGAGGGGCGCGGACACCTCTGAACGAAGCGCTCGGTGGAAGATAGATCCACTCTGGTTCGAGCGCTCAACTGGTAAGGTTGTCTTGAAATCTCGGTAACTATTATTACTTGGAAATTTAATTGTTACTTTAATTCAATTTGTAATTCTCTTAAATGAACTGATTATATTTTCTGTGTGTTTATTTTATCATAAATTTAGTGAGTTTTATCATCGCAAAATTTAAATTATGGATAAAGTATGAACGGAAGCGATGGTCCTGAAGGGATCAACGATTCCGGTGTTTTAAAAATATTAATGTGTGGGTGTTAATCTGATATCAGAAGTGGGATCGCTCCGGCGATCCCTTTCTGCCGGTCAAATATTTCAGATCCTGACTATGTGACACCGCGTGTGGCACATACAGTAGTTTCTGTACAACAGGCCAATCACGTGGGGCCATTGTAGAGTGCCTCTGACGCAGGTCCTGGTTTTCAAGAAATGCCTTTAGGTGTTTCTGAACGGGGGTTTCATGTGATGCAATTCTATCAAGCTAGTAACATTTCATTAATGGATGTGGCAATGCAACAGCCACTGTGTGGTAACGTACCTCCGCAGTTTTTCTTACAGATGATGACTATGATTCAAAGCATGAGGGAACGATTACTTCAAAAGCCGAATGAGAAGGTAAGCAGTTTGCTTGAGGGACGTTTGCTGAGGGTTGGTATCCACACCTACTGGGAAGGAGCTACGGGAAACAATAACCACCACGTTTGAACCCGAGAATCCCTATTTTCGTGACATAATTAAATTTAGGGAGCACGTATAGTCCGAACCATCATATAGCGGAATTCCTTTCTCATGGATGGATACTGTGGAGGCGTATTACTAAGGATGGTCGACGCAGCTCAAAAAGAGAAATAAAATTTGACAGAAGTAGAGCCAAGATACAAAGATTCCAAAGAGTAATCGGACATCATTGGGCATCCCCGAGAAGTAGCCCACGATCAGGTGGTACGAAGAGCCCCGCAACCATGTCACGGTAGAAACGAAACGGTGACCGTGTCGCCGACAGACGAACAGGACCATCTCAGCGTATCCCAAACTAGTTATTATCATAAATGCTCGGTGAACTATTTTAATTTGTTATAAAGCTTGCACTGTCTGTTCTGTTATCAGTTATCCAAAGTATTTGTCTAGCGATACTAAAATACTAATATTAAAAGATGCTTTGGCGTGCGGATCCGACCCATAACCAATACTTGTTGTAGGCGGGTGGAGACGTCCTATGACAAATGAAATATTGAAAAAAAAAAAAAAAAAAAGAAAAAAAAAAAATAATAAAATGTTGTAGACGGTTGGAGACGTTCTATGACAAAACAAAGTGTTATGAAAAGTTATTAATGTTGTAGGCGGGTGGAGACGTCCTATGACATATGAAATGTTAAAAAAAAAAAAAAAAAATGAAAATGAAAATAAAAAAAAAATAAAATAAAATAAAATGTTGTAGACGGGTGGAGACGTCTATGGCATAATCATATTATGATGTTATGTGTGTTCGTGTGATGCCCCAAAGCCACAAAAAGATGTTATGTTTCGTTTCGGCGACTCGTAACCAAACAGTTTTAAAGTCATAGTATGGTACCTATTTCACAATGTGGAATGTTACTTTACTAGGATAATACTCTTCCTAACAAACTAGTTATAAGATTGTTGGTTGATTGTCACGTGGAGTGAACAACTGTTGTTATACAAAGATAATGTTAAAAAAAATAAAAAAATAGTAAGTAAAATAAAATAATTAAAATGAAATAGCGCTGCAGGGCACGCACCGCTTATCAGTATGGCCGTGTCGCCGCATTCTCATTACATATGTTAATATGGTTTCGAATAACAAGTTAACTTAATAAATCTATTTAAAATAAGTTTGTTTAATTATTAAAATTATTATTTGTTGTCATAATTAAGCTCCGTCAAATATTTTTGTAAGTGGATGACATTTTGACTACACAGCGAAATGGTTGCTGGTATGAAATTAAGATCAGTAATTTCAGACCAGCCTCCAATTTTCATTCCGAAGTTTCATTTATAAATTTAATTATCGAATAAATGTTTGTATTTAAAACCATTCAGTTTAAATATTTTGTTTGAAAATTGTTTTTGATTACGTTTACGTAGCGCCATCTAAGTATTGTTTTACATACCACCATTCATTTTCAAATTGTTTCAAATTGACTACCACTTTATGTTTTAAGGATTATCCTTTTAAAGATTATTTAAACATGATCATTAGGCTAATGTTTGTATCTGGTCATGGCTAACCCTAGTAATCTGTTTGTAAAGTTGTGCTCTTCAGATGTGTTCAGCGCCTCTGGTGTCATATCGGAGAACTATTAAACTCAACCAATCACTGCTAAGAGGGGCGCGGACACCTCTGAACGAAGCGCTCGGTGGAAGATAGATCCACTCTGGTTCGAGCGCTCAACTGGTAAGGTTGTCTTGAAATCTCGGTAACTATTATTACTTGGAAATTTAATTGTTACTTTAATTCAATTTGTAATTCTCTTAAATGAACTGATTATATTTTCTGTGTGTTTATTTTATCATAAATTTAGTGAGTTTTATCATCGCAAAATTTAAATTATGGATAAAGTATGAACGGAAGCGATGGTCCTGAAGGGATCAACGATTCCGGTGTTTTAAAAATATTAATGTGTGGGTGTTAATCTGATATATACAATCAATTTATTATAAAACAAAAAAGTATGCTGAAATTAACAATATTTTTCAAAAATATCATTAATACCTGTTTTTAATATATTATAAGCGTACAAAAAATGATGATTTTAGGTAGACATTTGCAAGGTCTGAGCCTAATAAGTTCCAGTAAAAATGTTTAACACTATTGTTTGCTGCTTGTCTGGGTCTGTTCTGAAAACTTAATTTCACATCACGGTTGTTATGTTAAGTATTAATAGAACCTGTAATAAAGTAGTTAAGTTGTTTTATGATAAGTTCTCAAATTATATTTCAAACTTTTCTTAAAATATGCTAGTTTTTATATTCAGTGAAATGAAAAGTACCCATCACTGAAGTGTAAGTGTATAAAGAATGTGGAAGAAGTTATTGAGGTTTATTCTGACCACGGTACATTATTAAGAGAGGTCTGTTCCAATGAGTTATGGAATTTTTATTAAAAATTTAAAAATTAATAAATTATATGAATCAATAATTTAAATCAGAAATCGGTAAAACAAGTTTTTAATCACTTTAAATCTATTAGGTTATATACTATTTACTAGTAACCTTGATATTACTAATTTAATTTTTAACTTTTTTAATTTTACGGAAGTTGTAAGTATGCGTTTTTGTAATAAGTATTCATTATGAAACTACCATAATATTTTCAGAAATGTTACCATCAATGTTGTCTGTAGTTGAATCGGTTATTAAACGTGTGTATTAAATGCTTTTGCCGGCAGCGAAATGTTTGTAGCCTGTTAATTGAATAGTGTTGATGTCGGAAGTGATGCTATCGATTAAAAGAGGAAGGACAATTTATAATTAATAAATGTACTGAAAGTCAATAATGTCTATTTACATTCAACTTATTATTTTTATAATATATCATAATATAGTGAATACTGAAGATTATTAAATTTATCCTTTAATCCATATTAACAAAAATTCTTGTTATAATTTCTGAATAACATCCATGATTTTATGTAACACTTTATACATCCACTTAGACTTGAACTAAACTGTATAAACACAGGTCGTGTTTATACAGCGATGTGCAGAGATGCGGCGGCAAGTACAGGTTGCTCACGTTACTAATTAGCACAAACTGCCGTTACTATTTTAAAACTCTTTTCAGATATGAAAGCTTTGAATGTGATATTTACGTGACAAATATACACCTGCAAATGTGGATGTGAAAGTAATGACTAAATTCATATTTCTTTTTTTTCAGTCCAAGCAATTTTATTACTAGTAAAAATGATTCAATAAAGAATCGAAGTATTAATTTAAGTAATAAAAATATTTATTTATATTTATAAACGGTATATAAGTTTCTTTGTCAATATTTCCATAGTCTTTGAATATTTTATTAAAATAGTTTTAATTTCTGTTCATGTTTGATTTCATTCTTTATTCATTACTATCACACGGGCAGTCAAGATTTGGGTGTCTGTCAGTAAGATCAGTCGAAGATGGGAAAGTGTTTAAACAAACATCTTGTTATTATTAAAAATGTAATAACAAACGTTAATAAAATTCTTACAATGTTTGTTTTTACAATATGTTTAAATGGTAGTTACATAAAGTTACTGTATGGAAAGCGCCTAAGTTGAATTCCTATTACTTTGTATTTAATATTATATTCTGTCGATACAGCATTTGCGTAGTGTTCCCATAAGTTTTATTGTATAATATATTTTGTAAGAATGATCATTCCTTATGCCCGCATCGAAGGGGAATCATTATTCATAGGTTTAATTTGTTTTAATTCAATTAAAGTTAATTTTTAAAATCATTTCGGTTTTTTTTAAATCTTCTGTCTGTCGCAAACGTAATTTGGTGCTTGTGAAAAAGTAGAAAACTTTTGACTAGTGAGCAATATATAAAACTTGTAAATGTAATAGATAAAAACATAAAAAATAACTACACCAAAAATATAAATAACAATAACATAAATAAATTAATCATTAAAAATGAAATCTTTTGCAGACACTTTCACATACATGTTACTTGTTTTGTTAATACGAGACTACTTAACTGTAAGCTGTAGGGTAAAATAAATTGGACTATTTCGTAGTAAATCCTGCGATGAGCAGTTTATAGGAGATCGTTAACTCGGGGTGTGTAACTTTCAATTTACTCGTAGAATTACAATGATTATGGAAAGCAATACCATTTTACGTTTTAGCAATTTGGTGAAAGAGGAAATAAGTTCAAAATTTGGAAAATCATTCGCGTTTGCACCAGTGGTTCTTAAACAATCTCATAAGCTAATATTCTTAGATCGCTAAGCCTATCGAGGCATTATCTAAATGTCCTATCTTTAATTTATTTTCACAGTCAATTCTAAGTGAGAATTTTTTCAGGGATCAATATTTTATAGCAATTGCCAGAATTAGAGATAGAGCTGCTAACAATTTGTTTTTTTTTTTCTCAAATTTTGTAATATTTACAATTTTTATTATATTTTTGATTGGGTATTTTCAGTATTAGGTTTTAGCTAACAGCATGAAACATACCTATAGAAGCAATAGTAAGCCGAATATGTTAGAATTTAATATTGCTCTTTGAGCGGAGCCAAACGAGCACTACTCAATTTACTAGAGCTAAGGTGAACCAGTAAGTAATTTAAAACATATTCAACTCAGTGTTCAAGTCACTTAATATTATAAATGACTCAGCTTGTAATTTGAACAATAATAGCCTATTAAATATAATAAATTGTTATTAAATATAATTATTCGTCTACACTCACCTAATTACTATCGGAATTTGAAAAATAATAAATTGGTTTAAACAATTAGCTTCACTCTAAGAGGAATTAGTCCAAATTCCCTTAATTTTAAATTAGAATGTGGTTAGTTTTCGAAATTAATCTGTTCTTTGGTAAATCACGATTTCAGGGGATTATCACACCACAAACCTTTGGCGGTGATAGAATTTCAAACGAACGCTTAATGCTGAGTTTAACTGAAACATTGAATATAACAGTGCCATAAATATTAATTTACAATCTGAATAAAATGGTTTTAAATTATAATTTAATTAAATGAAATAAACGTTATTTATTTAAGTTACCTCAATAGTGTTATAATTGTGTAATCAATTATTTTGATCATAAATTGAAAGTTTTTTATTATATAAAAATTAGTCTAAAAAGATTAAATTGTACAATGTAAAATATTTATTATTTCGTCAAAATAACAATAAATAAATAAAAAAAAATATGTTATACATATTTTTAGAGACTTAAAAACACCAGAACATGTCCTTGCACTTAATACTTATACATAACTGTTCTGTAAGTATGAATATTCTGAAAGAGACGACTGATAATAATCCCTGATAGACACTCGGAACACCAATTCATGTGTTGTGTCAGACAAGGAATGTTAAGAGTAAACATTAGAAAAATAATACTTTTACAGTCACATCTATATCAGTTAGGTAATGTTTGAATTATTACAGAGATGTTCAAAACGAAAATATTTTTCTATTTATCACATTAATTGTAAAGAAGGTCAGAGTGAGTGTCATCAAGGTATACGCTCCAGTTCTTACAAGCGCCTGCAACATAAATTATGTGTTTTTCTTGACATACAAAGCTGTTGAAAATTTAATTTAATTTAATATGTTTTGTATTATTATTCAAATGATATAATAAAATTTGAATAGTTTTAATAAAATTATAAATATATTGCTAAGTACCAAAATTTTATAAAAATAAGTCAAACTGAGATGATGTTGTTTAGTTTTGATCAGTGTTTTCAAATAAAATTTGGATATTTTAACTCCCTCTATATTTCAGTGGCAGACTTTTATAGATGAAAGCAACCTATAACCACAGAGCTACTAATAATGAAGAGACACAAAATTATCTAAATAAAAATATCTTGTAAAATTTGGTAACAACTTCAGGTTATTATATTTCATTTTCAGCAATTTCCGCTGATATCACATCTTCGCTTCGAATATGCAAAATTCATAAGAAATATTATCTTTTTAAACACCCTTGGTTGTGTAATGGCAACCAATGGATTTTGAAAGAAAAATTATTTTATATTTTCAGTCCGTTAATTAAAGTTGACAAAGCATTGTGCACCTACCACCTGGTTCTATTTTTTTTCCATTGACTTGGAATAACTGTTCCAACCTTGAATTGGAATAACTTTTGTTTCATCAACAGAAATAAATGTTTAAAGTCTGATCCATTTCCGGAAATTAATAAATGAAGTTACTCTGAAGGCGGCACCAATTGCTTCAATTTGACTTGGCTCGCGCAACACAATGTATGCTTCATTTTTTAAATTAAAGTCAATAATTCAAATAATAAGTCAAATAACAACAATTGTCTTTGCACTGTACCCATGTTATAAAAGAACGCAGCTCGATAGGAATAAGTCGTATCATTTATACGTTGTTGATGTTGATTTCATTTATTTCATCAAAGTTATTTCGCGATCCCCTTTGCTTGTCAGTTTGACTGGCTAGGATATATTTGTTACTCGTAACATTAATAGTTTTGCTATATGTATTGTTTTGTCTAGTCATTTGTGGAATCAACATTCAATAAAATAAAATTTGATTTCCTTTTAATTTATTAGTCGATTCAATAAAAACTTTTAAGTTAATATATTAATTTTGGTAATTATTATAAAATATTTTATAATAATTACTAAAACTTTCAAGTTTCAAGTTTGATACAAAATTTAACAATAAAACTAAATTTAACATAGTTGTGGAAAAGAATATATCTGTTTTTTCTTCTGTTTAATTTACAATTCAGTTTTATGTACATTATTGTCAGTGCTTCTTATAAATCCTTAGATTGTATCGAATGAGCAGAGAGTCTTTAAAATTTTAAGTTTCAAATAAATCTCTTGATGATGTAAGAATTTAGATCTTATATTATATATCTTTTAAAATAAAATCTCATAGCAGTACTTCATTTTATAAAACGTACCTAAATTGCGCTTTGACATGAAAAGTGCACTTTATATAAAAGAAGGAGCTGTCTTGCGGTTATCTTTGTTCTATATAAGAGCAGATTACGGATTTAATAATATGTTACTAACTCCTTTTTTAAATATTATTTTTTTTATTATAATAGATTTTATGAATCTGATATTTAAATTAGGGTTTAAAAAAGTACAGGAATACCGCTACAATTAGTTATGAAAAACAAATAACCCGTGTATTTGGAATGTTTAATGTTAATTTTATTATTAAAAACCAGATCAACCAACCCATGAGCTAAAATGCCACGCTGCCTAATCATATTACCGGAATCACACTCGGCGATCAAGCACTGTGCATTCACTTAATAATGATAGTTGAACGAATTTTAATTATACTTTATAATCATTAAGAACGGTTCTAATGAACTTAAGATAATGAAGTTACTTTTAAGAGCATAAAACTTAAATAATTGTTATATTTTATAGATAATAGTCTCGAACAAGAATAACTTAAATATTCATAACATTTTGTTAAGCGGTATTATTACTATTAAATAAAAGCTATTGCCGAAATTAATTAAAATTTACAATGAGACTTTGTTTTATTCAACAATGTAATACATCGCGTTCAAAGCACTAAACACTGAAATGCTGACTTTCTTGAAAAAAACAAAGCACTAAACCTCTTTACTATTTCTTCCTTTTTTACTAATTCCTGCCATGTCAAACAGATTTTGTAATAAATAATAAGACAATATTGGACATTAATTTTTATATTTCACTTTATGGATACCTTGTTAAAGGAACACTTCATGAAATGAGAATTCGAGCTTTTCAGGAATTAATTTCATGAACTCCATACGAACATACCAACTTGTAATGAATTGTATGAAGCTCAGGTGCAAATTACTACATTTTCACAGAATACTGGAACGTAGTAATTATTATGCTAAATCTTAATTTTTCTTAAATAGGCTAATAGACAAATAAAAATGTTTACAAATCTTAAACTCATTTAACTTTATTAACTTTTTTATATGTATGAAACTAACTTTTTAAATAAAAAAAAAATAATTGCAAAAAAAATAAAAAATAGCTAATTTATAAAAAATAATACGAAATAAGCATTTACTAGATCAAGATAGATAAAAGATAAAAAACTTGTCTTAACTTTAATGAAAAATATGTGAAATGATTTTTGTATAATATAACGTCTTCAGGACATCGAGAAAGGGCGAATTGTTTAATTAAACTACAAAACTTGTTCATTTGTTTTGTTGGTTTGCTATTATTGTCAACAATATTAACGTTTTATCTTGAAAATTATATTTATTTCAAGAATAAGAAGTCTCCTATATATTGGCCAGCTTACATTCTTAACTATAAAATTGATCATCAAGAACCATCAAACAGATAAATGAGAAATATTTTAAGTTTTATATTATATACTGAACATAGGTATTATTTTAAAAATAAGATAATATACGAGTAAATATAGATTGACGACATTTAAATAATATATTTTTTTAAAGAAATGATGAAAGAACTTCGTAAATGTTTGACTATGTTAGTGTAGATATTGTATTTCGTCTTTAAATTTTAATGAAATTCTGATATAATCCATATATATTTTATAGAAATTTTGATTATAAAATTAATTTTCTGAAAAGGCATTTGGATATGTCATTAAAAAGTTTTAAACTGCTTTGTTTGAATCGTGAAAATCCAATTTAAGTACAGTTAATATTGACTCAACTTTGTGGTTCAAATTTCATATAGTAATTCGTATATTTAATGTTCTATCTAAATTAATCATTTTTTGAGTTGTTAATCTTTGTGAAGCTCATAAGGTTATTAAGGTACCATTATAGAAATCTCATGAACGTGTAAATAAATTGATAATACTTTTATGTAAATCTATTTTTCATAATTTTTTCCCCAGTTCCAAGTTCACTTTTATGCAAATTTGTGAAACATAAAATCATATTGCTCTCCACGTTTATGCAATTTAAGAGTATATTAACACTGGATACTGCGAGTTAACGGCCTCCCATAAAGTTCTGATAGCCAGATATACTACGTAATAGTTCAAATTACTTTACTCTACAGGTTGCAGTTGTCAAAATGAGTGACATTTATTTATTAGGTATATCATTTTATCTTTTTTAAAAATGGATCTCAAAATCAAAATAGTGTTTTTGAGTTTTCGATTATTCACAGGTTTTTAAGTTCAGTAATAATTTAGATTATTTAAATTATGTTTTTAAATTAACAATACTATCAGAATTATTATATTGAATGATCTTTTGTTTGTCCTTAAATATTGTTAGAAAAATTTCAAAATTTTAAATATATTCATATTTTTATCCCGTCAATAAACTTGAAAATATATTCTCTTTTTCGCTTTAGAAAATTAAATTAAAAAGAACTCTAGAATGAGAGCGCATCAGTAAGTTTCAGGTCAACGATATAAAGTTTTAAAATAAAGAAAGGAATATAAAATGATTTTATTGTCATATACTTTTCTCATAGAATTTAACTATTTTAACAATATTTTTTTTATTATAAAATAATAGAAGATGCTAATATTTTTTTAAATATCATAATACCTGTTTTTCATATATTATAAGTGCACAAGAAATGATCACATTTGCACGCACAGAGTGAAATAGGGCCTAGATAAAAACCTATAACACTATTGGAAGCTGCTTGTCTGGATCTGTTCTGAAAACTTAATTCCACATCATCGATCTTCGTTGCGTGAAGTATTATTAGAATCTGTAATAAAGTTCACAAGTCATATTTCACACTTTTCTTGAAATATGCTAGTTTTTATATTCAGTGGAATTAAGAGTACCCATCAGTGCAGGGTAAGTGTATGAAGAATGTGGAAGAAGACAATGGGGTTTGTTTGGACCATGTTTCTAGAATTTATGAAAGGTCTAAATTCAATATATTATATGAATCAACAATCATTTTAATTTAAAATAAAAATTCAGTAGGTTTAATGAATCAATAATTTAAACCAAAAATCGGTAAAAAATATTCCTAATCATTTTCAATCTATTAAGTTCTTGATATTATTTATAAAATTTGAACCTTACTTACGGAATTACGGAACTTACGGAACTTTAGTATATATATACACTATATATATATGCTATATATGCTATGTATTCTCTTTTAATTATTCATTCGGAAATTTGAATAACATTTTCTGTAATGTTACCATCAATGTTGTCTACAGTTGAATTGGTTATTAAGCGTGTGTATTAAATGCTTTTGCTGGCAACGAAATGTTTGTGGCCTGTTAATTGAATAGTGTTGATGTCGGATATGATGCTATCGATTGAAAGAGGAAGGACAATTTATAATTATTAAATGCACTGAGGCTCAATAACATACATACAACATATAAATTTATGAATGTTCGAATAATTAGAAAAAAAAAACAATTAAGTGATTATTGTAAACAATATATAGCTCAATGCATGTCACTACTGATAACAAATTAACTGTAAGCCTTCCCGAATAATAAGAAAAGAATATCATACGAGAAAAGAGTAAATTTTATCTATTTTTAAGTTTATTATTTTTGATGTATAAGTTTTACTAACTCAAGCATACACATATATGTCTATATCATTGTAATATTTATGTTGATAAATCTAAAGTACTTACATATATAAAAACAAAAATTTCCCAAATAATACACGATTTATTTGTTTTTCAAAATTTATTATTTTCTTGCGTTATTTTTAAATATCTCAGAAATATAAAATTTTTCAAGGGTATTACTATAAGAAATATATTATTTATTTTAAAATAAAAAATACTATGTAACCGATTCATTAATAATATATTATAAAAGCCGTAATCTACTCTTACACAGAACAAAGATAACCGCAAGACTGCTCTTTTATATAAAGTGCACTTTTCATGTCAAAGCACAATTTAGGTACGCTTTATAAAATGAGGTAGTGCTATGAGATTTTGTTTTCAAAGATATATTATACTAGAACTAAATTATTACATCATCAAGATATTTCTTTGAAACGAACAAATTTTAAAATTTTTCGTTCATTTGAAATAATTTGGAGTTTTACAAGAAGCGCTGACAATATTGTACATGAAATTTAATTGTAAACTATATAGAACGAAAACATATTCTTTTTCCGTGTATATGTAGTTATACAAATCATATTGATATCCTTTAGACATACACAAACTATTAGCAGTGTGAAAACACTCAACACTTAGAGTAACGGATCACAATGGATGAAGTATCCGTTCCATCGAAGACGTAAAAGTTATTTATTAATCGACGAAAAAACAGTTATTACATCATAAATTATATCATATTACACGTTACACCATTTAACACAAGCGAACTTTCGATAAAGGCGTTTATTTTTTTGGAAATTTTTTTGGGCTTATTTAACAATTTGGCAGCTTTTCTTTTCACAATATAAAACAAGCGTATCTAAAATATAATTCTATAATTCTACAAACTTTTATTTATTAATTTAAAGTCAAATAAAAATTTAAATTTATAAAATGTGTAATAACGGTTATTTGGATATATCATAAAAACTTGTATATATATCATTTATATTGAAGCATCATGGGGATATACACACATATGCAGATGCATATGTTAAAAATATAAATGTCACTCGACATGTGGTACAAATCCATAAAATAGTTTTATATACCTAATAAATATCTGTCACGCAATTTGACAACTGCAACCTGTAGAGTAAAATAAATTGAAACTATTACGTCGTATATCTGGCGATCAGAAGTTTATGGGAGGTCATTAACTCGGAGTATCAAATGTTAAA
Source organism: Mechanitis mazaeus (assembly GCA_959347395.1). Taxonomy (NCBI): domain Eukaryota; kingdom Metazoa; phylum Arthropoda; class Insecta; order Lepidoptera; family Nymphalidae; genus Mechanitis; species Mechanitis mazaeus. The sequence continues at coordinate 14,754,634 of OY365755.1, forward strand.
TGCACTCTTAAACCTGCACAAATGTGGATAGCAATATGATTTTGTTTTACAAATTTGCAATAAGAATTGTCGTAAATTCGTTTCAATTCGGTTACTTAGACTCACTCGAAAAAGGTAACGTACTCAATCTTACTTCCAAAAAATATATAAAAGGTTTTGCGGTATGGGATAAGTATGGAATAAATTTGCATACTTAGTTCAGAATGTCAATGAATTATAATTAAAAAAGGAAGAAAATAGGAAGAGTAGTCAAGGGGGTACAATTAAAAAAGGAAGAAAATAAAACGACGCGAGCACCATCTCATTTTCTTCTTGATCTGCTATTTGACCAGCGTGTCTCGGCGCCTACTTTATAGGGCAGTGGACATCAAGGATTTCAGAAGGGTAATTTCAGAAGGGTAAATATCTATTGGTGGTTAGCGAACATACATATTAGATATATAAAAATATGGAAATGGGAAATTTATTGTGGTGAATTCAATTTTAGAGACTCAACGCCAGGGAAGAGGTAGGGATCAGTTTTAGGCGTCTACCTCACACACACACTATACTAAATATAGCTAACATATGTATATATATTTTTAATTTAATTGTAAGCTCTAAAAAGTAACTCTTATTTTTAGTCCATTAGAACCGTTCTATATTACTATGATGAATTAAAATTAGTTCCACTATCACTTTTAGGTGAATGCACATTGTATGAGCACCGAGTGTGATACTGATAATACGCTTAGGCAGGCTGGGATTTAAGTTCGTTGGTTTTTTTATCTAGCTTATATTAAAATAGGCATATTGAAAAAATTTAAAGCACGTTTATTAAAACAAACTATACTATGTATGTACATCATGCTAACAATTAATATTTGAAAGATCCTTTCACAAAAATATGATTAAAGCTGTTATCTCTACGGATTCGATTAGCTTTGTTTGACTTAATCTTTCTAATACACAATGAATTACTAGTGTAGATGTTCCTAGCTGCAAAATACAGATAATTGTCAGTTTTGGAGACAGCAAAAAATTTATTCCAATTGTAAGTTCTTACTTACAATTGTAAGTTCTTACTACATCAAATTATTTATATCAATTGTAAGTTCTTACTACATCAAATTAGGTATTAGCGATGTAGGTAACCTTTGAATACTTTAGATAAACCCAAAACATAGATTTTTAATTAGCAGTGCAAGTGAGTCACATTTATTGCTTCCTTCTCTGCACACCAGAACGAACGCCGTAATAACCTCCCTAACATAGAATTTTAAGCTGTTATTTTGCAAAATGTTATTGGTGATAAAGCTTTAAATAGTTTAAGCTTCTCTATTTATTTAATATTTCATGGTATTTAAGTATAAACCTGGTAATTTTAGTGCTACTTTTGTATTGAAAATAATAATATTATATGATTATTCGTATTTATTGGAAACCTTTTAAGATATACTGGTACCCGAAGATAAACTGTAGTTGTCATTTGTAAAGGATTATCTTCACATTTAAATAGCATAATGAAACACACTTGAGGCACAACTGAGTCGGAGTCACTAAGTCTTTACGAATTTCGAACTCATTCCCTCTTTTACCAAATTGCTGAAACGTAAAATGGTATTGCTTTCCATAATCATTGTAATTTTACGAGTAAATTGAAAGTTACACACCCCGAGTTAACGATCTCCTATAAACTGCTCATTGCCGGATTCACTACGAAATAGTCCAATTTATTTTACCCTACAGTTTACAGTTAAGTAATATCGTATTAACAAAACGAACACGTATCATGTATATTTATCAAAGATTTTATTAAAAATTTATGTAATTATTTATGTACAGCCGCACAGTTTTTGTCTATTATATTAAATAAATATTATATTTAGTTTTTTTCTAAACATTTTCTACTTTTTTACAAGTACCTTCTGTATATTAATATATAAACATTGTATGAGTTTAAAACAAGAAGTTTTAAATGCTTTCTCAAGATGTCAACATCTAACATCGTGTGATTCACTGAAAGACCTTCAACTTTCTTTCCGTGTAGTAATAATGTATAATAAACAGGATTTAAATGGTTTTATTAAATATTCAAATATTTACTAAAAAAAACATTTTTTAAATTTTTTATATATCATTTGTATTTAAATTATTAAAAGTATTTTTTCTTCCTTTATTAAGTCCTTCCTACTAGTAATAAAATTGCTTGCACTGAAAATTAAGAAATATGATTTCAGTCATCACTTTCACATCCACATCCGTAAGGTACAATATTGTCACGTAAATATCACATTCAAAGCGTTCATAGCTGTAAAGAGTTTTAAAATAGTAAAGCCAGTTTGTGCTAATTAGTAACGCGAGCAAGCTGTACTTGCCGCCGCATCTCTGCACATCGCTGTATAAACACAGGTCTAGTGCAGGTCTAACTGGATGTGAAGTTTTATATAAAACAGATATGCAACACCCTTTTGCCTTTTCCTTCCTTTTTCTGTTAAAAATATAATAAGGATGTTATCACAGCGATTTAATTTGAACAATTTACTCTTTTATCTTATTTTTTATACAATATAATTCGGGAAGGCTTACAGTTAATTTTGTTATTAGTATTGACATGGATTGAGCTATAATATATTGTTTTCAATAATTACTAAGTTATTTATAATATATTAATTATTTGATCATTAATAATTTAATGATGAATGTTATTGAGCCTTAGTGCATTTAATAATTATAAATTGTCCTTCCTCTTTCAATCGATAGCATCATATCCGACATCAACACTATTCAATTAACAGGCTACAAACATTTCGCTGCCGGCAAAAGCATTTAATACACACGTTTAATAACCGATTCAACTACAGACAACATTGATGGTAACATTACAGAAATGTTATGAAAGTTTCCGAATGAATAATTATAAAATAATAGTCCTAACTAGTATTAAATTCTCTGATTAAAATTTTATCACTAATATCAAGAAATTCGTAGAAAAAGAGCGAAAAGGAAATAACATGAACGATTTCCAATTCAATGTATTAATTTATAATTTTTCATAAAAATTACTTTTTCTATGGCGGTTAACAGAATTATAAATAGATATATTAACAATTTATACTGCTAAATCTATATTTTTATTTTTCTAAAATATTTAATATTTCACAATTTTTTATAATATTATTGAAACCACCAGGTCTGTTGTTAAATACCTTGTTATATTAAATAAACGGAGAATTAAACAAAAAAAACTCTGTTAGTAAGATTATTTCGGCGTTAATTCTGTTGTGCAGAGATAAGGTAGCGATAAGTGTGACTCACTTGCGCTGCTAATTTGAACTTCAGTTTTATGTTTATATAAAGTTTAATTCAAAAGTAAGTTTTGATAACCCTTACAATGATTTCAAAAAAAAAAGTTCAAAAAAAAAGTAAGTTTTGATAACCCTTACAATGATTTAGTTTGAATGTCGAATTAATATAAAATGAAATAAAATTTAAGCTGACTTTAACTTACAATAAGCTTTTGTTTGCGGTTCAGTAAACCTTGGCATCAGTAATTTATTGTATCTTTTAAGAAAAAAGTCAGAAAAAAATGATTGAATCTCTAGCGATAATGTTTGACCACATTTTTGTGAAAAACACTTAAAAATTTTGATGGTTAAATGAAACTCTATATAATAACATAGCTTTTTATTTTTATAATAAATGTTCTTTGGAATTTGAAATATTTCATTTTATTTTTATTTAACACTTTTATTGTACAACACATAACAATTTACAAGTACATAGAATGCAATGGATGTTGTACAACGAGGCGACCTTCGCTAAGCAGCGACTTCTTCCAGACAACCTCTTACGAGTAATGAAATAAAATATTGAGCAATGATGAACTCGGTGCAAAATGAATATACTTTAAACTGAATAAAAATATAATTGATACTTTTATAAGTACATAGAATAGAACTTCCTAAATATAATATCTTTAAAGTAATAAAAAAGATTAGATATTATTATACTAATTTACTTGATGAAAGTAAAATGATTTTATTTTTTTTTAAATATGTTGTTTACAGAAATTAAAATGCTACAGTTTTATTTTATTATTATAGACCAACAGAAGAACAGAGCTTAAATGCCAGACTGCCTAAGTATATTATCAGTATCACACTCGGTGCTCAAGCAATATGCATTCACATAAGAGTAATAATTGAACTAATTTTAATTATAACATTATACTAATTAAGAATGGTTCTAATGGACTTAAAACAATGAAGTTACTTTTTAGAGTTTAAATTTAAATAACTGTTTATCTTAAAGGTAGATATTTTGAACAAGAATTACGTAAGTATTAATTATTCTTTAATACTAATAAATAAAAGCTATTTTTAAAATAAGTTCAAATTTACAGCGCAATAAGACATTTTTTTATTCATCAATGTAATACAACGCATCTGAAGTAATAAACTCTGAAATGCTGGACTTATTGAAAGAAACAAGAAACGAACGAAACGAGAAAGAAGAAAGAAAGCACTAAACATCTTTATTATTACTTCCTTCCGTGTCATACTGATTTGGGAATGTATATCCATACAACATAAGCCTCTATTTTGTTGTATTTCACTTTATGGATACGTTGGTAAATGAACGATGAAATTCGAATTCAAGCCTTTATCAAATAAATTTCAAGAATTCTGTACGAACATACGAGTCTGTTGTCAATTGCATTCAGCTCAGTTGTAAGTTGCTACACTTTCACAGAACATCGGCGCAAAGTAATTATTGTATCCACATTTGCTTCGGTGTGTAAGAGCGCCGGACGTCTAAAACCGATCCCTTCCTCTTCACTGGTCTTAAGTCTCTTACACTGTATTTACCACAATATATTTTCCATTTACAAATTTGATGTTTTGTTTTTAAAATCCTATTTAAACGCATTCCAAAATGATTCTTCAGTATCAAAGTAGTTTAGTAAGGGGTGAAACCATCGAAAAGTCTTGCAACATCTGTGATAAAGCAATAGAAATGGCTAAACACTTGTTGTTAGGGTACTATTGGATAAAGGTCAATACCGGTATCGTTACAATAAAATATTAAAAATCATACGTGAAGCGGTTAGTATTGGTAATAGTTAGTCATTTAGTGTCATAAATGGGTAAAACAGCCACAAAAAGAATTATTGTTTGTTTGTTTCTCCGCAAAAAAGCAAGCTCACTTTTAAGGCGAGTGCGCGACAGCCGCAACAATGTCTTGAGGGTCATCGCCGATAGTGGGGACTGTCCGCTAGTCGAGCACTTGTGTGACATTACGAAGTCACTTTTAGTTATTAAGTACTAACCATAGTTAATAAGTCATTATATATTTTTTTACTAACAATTATGGATCTTTTGTAATCTGATTTAATAAACATTTTTATTTTTATTTTTATTTTATAGAAAGCTCGTCTTAAAAAAAAACAACAACTTCACGCCCCCTTAGAAGCGGCTCCTGATTGAATGATAGGTACGTGTACTTAACACACGGTGACTCCATAGAATGCTAAAAGCTTCGTTTCATTAATGATTAACGATCGTGAATATTACAATTAACTTGAAAAGCATTTATAAAGTAAAAAATAATTTATATTAATATTTGCAAAATTAAAAATGAAATTAAAAAAATTTGTGTGAACATTTTTATTTTGTGGCCAATACATTAAACCATGTTACTATTCATACTTATTTCAAATTTACGAGTAAACGGTAAACGCTTTCGAGTTTAACTTTAGCAGTTTATGGTGATCGTAAGCTTTACTATGTAATATCTTCAATTCCATTCCTTCAATTTATATAATCAATCAAAAGATAATATGACATTTTTGTTTGTATTAGAAAGTAAATTTGAATTCTTAATGCATTAAGTATTAAGGCTTGATAAGATAATTAAGAAATTAACGAAAATTTGACCTAAAATATGTAAATCCATGTTATTTTCGTCCATATTACTTTTTACACTTATTACACATTTACGAGTAAAATGTGATCATTTTGGAGTTTAACAGTTACCAACAACAAAAAAGTTTAATATATGTACATCTCAATATATAATAATAATAGATTTTGTTAGTAAAATATGACTTCGAATTTTTAATGTAAGAAGTATTAAGGTTTGATAATCAACATATCAAATCTGTTCTAAAATATATAAATCCGTGTTATACTCGTCCACGTTATAGATTATCCACGTATTCAATTCCGTTGCAAAACTAGTTCGCTGGTTCTATTATTTTTCGTTGCATTTAAAATGAACCGAAACGATTCCCTTTTTTCAGTAGAATGTCCACATAAAACTGCACACATATATTCAATGATATACGTTGAGTATATGTGTTATATGTTAGATTATTTTGAAGTGTTAGTAAAACGGAGAAAAGTAATATACTCGTAATGTTCAAGTCATATAATTTTCTCAGATTTCATATTAAGATTGTTCTTATTATAATACTATAATATATATTATTATTGTTTACTTTTAAATCACGGTAAAGTAAATAATTAATTACTTTCAAAATTCTATTAAAGCATTTTTGTCGAGTGATCCATTGTAGTTTTAATAATTTTACCACCTACGTACTTCTTATTTAATATTTAACAAGCTATATCAAGATTTATATTACTTACACACACTATAATTAGAATAAATATAACGATATAGATAATAATAAGTTAAATTCTCGGTTTAGTTTAAGGACAAACCTTAAACAACGAATGAGTAAGAAGATCGCTCTCTCTTCTCTCTCTCTATCTCTCTCTCTCTCTCTCTCTCTCTCTCTCTTAATACAAATGCATTGAAAAGTTACTAAAACGTGAGATTTTTTGAGAATGAGCTACAGAAGAAATTAGCAATCCATATTGCAAAAACGAACGTAATATTGCTATCGTAAATCGTATTTGCTGCAGTTATTATTTAAATGTCATGGATTCGGCTTTTGTAAAATAGTATTGAACCATATATATTTATTTTGATTTACAATAACTTTATATTAAATTGGACAATGTTAACCTTGTTATAAGTGACATTATGCAAGAGGTCGCCGGATATATATCTATATATTTAATTAAGTTGTGTTGGGTTGACTTGATTTGATTTTGTTCGGCGCACCCTCACATCGGGGGCTTTGATACGCCGGGGCGTTAATGTGAGTTCTATAAGCGATCTTTTTGCCAAGTCAACTGTTTGGCGGTAGTGGTTGGGTTGAGTTGAGTTGTCTTGAGTTGAGTTGAGTTGTCGAATATTCTACTAATATTTCGAAATAGTCAAATAATATAAAAAATAATAATAAAGTAAGAAAATTTTTATTTATAAACTATCGAAAATAAATACGTAAACCGTAAATATATTTATTTATGATTATTATATATATATTATCTTCTCTAATTTCTGTTCATAAACATTTTACAAATTTAAGTTAACTGATTTTGTAAATGTAAACCTATAACGTGACCCCGTTACATTAATATCATGATGAAATAAAAAAATAGCAAATCGTGAACTCTCTGTGTCTCTCTCTTTATTACACATGTACTTAGTCATTAAAACATAGAGAACATATTTTTTGATAGATAGTTTTAATCTGAAGTCTATTAGCCACTTAGTTATATTGCTAATATTATATACTTCCCTTCTCTTACTTTTACTCCGAAGTGTTCAATGATTTTTCTTATTTCAAACATCAAAACCGAGAGTATGCAAAAACGTCTCCAAAGTGATTTAACTGTATTCATGTATACGTATATTAACATAATATATTTATTAGGTTACCAAATAACGTAAATTATTTTAAAATTTTACTCCCTTAGTACATACGAGTATGTGTGCACTCTTTCTGAAACGTAAAACCTACAACTGTTTAAATCCTAAACGATAAACGAAGTGTTAGTATTTTGGCAAATGAGTTTTTAAAATTTTGTTCCTGAAAATTTCATCTCGGAATAGACTTTTAGCAAGGGAAATTTTCGGTAAACCTAAAATGTAATTTCATACGATTTTTGTATGGAAATTGGCTTTTGTAGCTGAAACATCAATTATATTGAAGTTTGTTAAAAAATTTCGTCTTTCAGGAACGTGTACTACAATAATTATTTATTTACATAAAAAGCTTCTACGTCCTTTATTACCAGAATCGCAATTGTGATTCCTATTTTATGATTTAAGATACCACTCTTAAGGCTGTCTGTGGTTATTAAGCACCACGTGATGAGTTTGTTCTATTTAATGTATAAAAAATATTATGTGCAAAATATTCATGGTACATATAATTTTTGATTTAACCACTTAAAAGCATCGGGTCTATAGAAAATCTTTTGTCCATTATAATCACACATTTTTATTTTGAGTTGATGTTTTTGTTTGTAACGTTATACAAAGTTTATTTGACGACTGGAAGCCTATACTGATTTTGTTTTCAATTTTTGTGACTGTAACACAAATTGTAAGAGTTTATTTTAATTTCAATCAAATTTTTAATGGGTTAATAAACAAACGAACTGCCGAATGTTCAAAAGTTTCTTATACTCTTGTTTATGATATGCACTTAGCAAAGTGAAACCAGAAATTATATGCTATACACATTGTAAACTTTATCCGCACATGTTGGGTAAGAATAGTATATAGAAATTAACAATGACACATCCTAGATCGTTGTGTTAATCGCTACAAGACAGCAAACGAGATAAATGTCTGAGTGACTAAAGTATATTCAAGCGTTCTTGCAGATTAAATGACTTTGTAAAGGTCAAGTGTTCTACAACCTTATCAAAGTTTTTATGAAAGTTAAAACTAAGATACAGAAGTTGCTGTGCTATCAACTTTACAATTGACGTCATTTTATGTTACCTACACATGGTGAGAATTAAATAATTAATGAGACAAACTTTTGCTAAGACGTGTATAGAGTGTGATACTTTAAGATTAGTATTGCTTAATTTATGATGTACCAGCAATAAATAGAGAAAGTGATTTAAATGAAATGAGGTTAACCAAATATTTGAACTCTTTGAACGAGGTAATTTTTTTTTCATTAAAGAATGTAAATCACCAAATATTTTTAATAAATTAAATTTGCTAACCAGCGCTGCGAAAATCGTTTTTCTTTAAACATTCGATTATCCAGATTGTCGATTAACCGAAGGTCTGACGACAACAATTAGTTCGGTTAATGGAATCTCTACTGTACATGTCAAATTCGTGTAAACTTTAAACGACAAAAAAATCGATGCAATATTATTTTTGTATTGATACGATTGAATATATACGAATAACGAGTACTTAGAAAATGTAGAAAATTTTATATAAATATCAAACTCAGTTCACTCGGATTTGAAACAATCTTTGGATTTTTATAGTAGTTTTGAAATTATCGTTGTATTAAATATTTATAAGGTTTAATTAATAGTTTTAAACCAATATCTAGATTTTTAAACCCTTTAATCGTGCTAGATCTTTCATAGTTAATATAGTAAAGGGTTAAATATTTTTAAAAATATTGATCAGTAATTATCAAGTTGTAAGAATTGACCGTAATAAAAAAAAAATTTGGTAAAATAATAATAAATTAACACAAACAGTTAAATTCTAAAGTTAGCACAGTAAATTGATTTGAAGTATGTATAAAATAAAAAGATTTATTTTACATTTAGATCGACACGTGACTAGTAAAACCCGACGTTAGCTTAACATGGCGGAAAATTGCTTCTGAAATATAAAGCTTAGATATAATATTTCTTTAAAGAGTTTTGATGTTTTCGTTGAACATTAACACAATACTTACAGTTTTGAAAAAGGTGTGGCAAAATATTTGCTAAGGTTCTCATTAATTGAAATAATTAACATCCGTTAAGTAAAAGCTGCAATTTATATTTTAGCAATTAATTTGTGGTTTTCATATTGTTTTGCTTTCGATTCCGATAATATTTATTTGAAATGAACAGAAACGAATTATTTTTAGTGGTTTACAAATAACTTTCGTATAACTTCATATCAACAATATTATTAATTGCTATTATTAAATCATCGTCCATAATGTATTTTTATTAAATGATTTGTTGAAAATATCTGTTTCATTTCATATTTTTTAAGTTAAAACAATAAAAAGTACTCATAAGTTGGTGAGGATGGATGGACCTAAAACAATAGTTCTTAAGTGATCTAATATAAATATTTGAACGGTTTTTATAAAGGATTTAGAAAAAGAAGAAAATAGGATTTTACTTTTTTGTTTCGAAATATTAAGAATTATATTTATAAGAGCTATATATTTTATCATATATTTTTCAATAAGGTAACTGTTTAATTTGTTTTTTAATTTTAATAAATTTAATTTTCGGAAACCATATTGTCACTTACGGTCTAATTATGTTAATTATCTCAGGTTTTTAAAAGTTACACGTAATGAAAGAAATATTGATTTATATATATAAATTCATTTCAATGACATAGAATTTTAATTATTTAATTAAATTTAATTAAATTTGACATTTATGTAATCTGATTTTATTTAATAATTGAATATTTATGATCACTGTGTTATTGTAATATTGATTTTGTTTTGATAATGTTTTGAATTATATTAAGATTCTGTTTTGAATTATTTTTTATTATTATTGTTATTAATTTCATAACATTGTATATTACTATTATTATCAATGGCATTTTATCGATTAACATAGTCTTTAAGAAATCGCTACAAACAAATATATATGGAAAATCTGAAATAAAGTTTGTTTTTTATTATGTTATTATGATACTTTCTTCTTAAATTCTTGTTAATTTGTAATTATTTGTTTATTTATTAGTTTTTAACAAAAAAGGCAAAGTTTTTCCTTCGTTTTTAGCTTTACTAAAGGGTTCTGATTTAATTTCTTCTTCAAATTATATCAAAAAAATGAAATAATGTACTTGTTGCATTATTTAATGACACTTCTTAAAAAAATAAATCAGACTAAATATTCGTCAAAATATAATTTTAATAAAAACAATTATCGCAAACCAACTAATCTATTTTGAAACAGCTAACGAAATATTAAATACTTAAATATTACTAAGCCATTTCCTTGTTTCGAGTATCTAAAAACATATGATTCCTAAAATCAACCTTAATTGTATGGCATTAAGAATAATTTTCGAAAGTGACGTTGGTTGTTATGTCCTTTTAAAATGGTATGAAAGAAAGATGATGAATGTGTAACGGCACATGCTCTAACCCAAAATCGCTTTTTCCCAAAAAACAACACGGATATAGAAACCTGGAAATGTTTTTATTTTAGTAAATTTAAACGTTCCTTTAACAAAATGAAATGTTATTCTATGAAGACTTTCCTTATTCATGATTACTATGATTGACAATAATTCAGCTGTATTAACGTCGCGATACCGACATGATACGACCTCGAAATGATGGTTTCGAAATTAGCCGGGCAAATTCTGAAAAAATTACACCCGGATCGTTATATAAGAAGAATAAGAAGTAAGAATTCTCTATTACATGTTTAGTTAGCAATAAAAATATAAAATATTTATTTTTCGCCTTTTTATTATGTTGGATTCTTTAACAAATGAGTACACGGTTAACCTGATGGTAAGTTGTGCCGTGAAACTTGGAAATATGAAAAAATGGAGTTTTATGTTAATCAATGAGAAAGAAATCAGGAGACTTGGTCATATAGAGAGAGAGGAAGGAGTGAGGTATAGGGATCAGGCTCTCTTAGTCAGTTATTAACATCTGTAAGAGAATTTTAATATCTTGATTGAACAGTCCTTGGAAAGAAGTATATCTAATCCCATTCCCAAAATATAAATCTATCCTCTCCAAAATCTAATAGTCAAATTTTAATATTACTCTATCGATTTAAACTTGCATATGTAATTTTCAAGCAACTTTTACAATCACCACAGTGCAATGAGAGCGTTACTTAAAATCACCGAGGGCATAAAGCTATGGATAATAAAAAGTTCAGTATCCTTATCCTGCTAGATTTTAGCAATGCCTTTAACTTAGTTAAATTCAGTATTGTGAGTGCTCTACTGAGCTCTTTTGATTTCCACTCGTGATTGATTGGTTTTAATGTTATTTTCATGATCACCGGCAAGTTATTCACTCGGAGATCTCCCCTTATGGGCTGATTTATAGCCGGCGTTCCCCAAGGCGACATTTTATTTCCTATTCTTTTCTCAATTTTTGTAAATTTCAAAAACTATACCGTCACTCTACCGTCTGCGTACAGATGATTTGCAATTATGTAGGCATGCAGGAATTGACAAAATTGCTACAGAGATTGAATTCATGAATTCAGATTTAAACCGCATTAAAGAATGGGCAATTACTTTTGGCCTTTTAGTTAATGCAAACAACTTCCAGACTTAAACAAATTTAAATAACATACCTAAAATCAGTTATGATATGACTCCATTTCTAATACTGTAAAAAATTGTGAGTATAAAAGTGGACTGCAAATTATCTTCGTCATCTCAAGTAAACATGGTAAGAAAAAACTTCATTATTCACTTCACTTGACAATAAAAATATTTTTAGCCCAATCCTTGTTATTTCCGGTTCTCGATTATGCGGACGTCTGCTACTTAGATATTTGATATATACGATCTAGATACATAGATTTGTGTATAAGATTTATTGATGGATTGCGTAAATACGATCATAAATCTGAAAATCGATGTCAATGAAAGTGAAGTGATGAAGTTGCTCTTCACCGGAATAGACACATTCTCATCAACCTTTATAAAATCTTGGATGAATCTGCACCAGGATACTTAATCGAACTGTTAACTGTAAACGATCAAGTCCTAATAGTAGATCATCCGGCTTATGTATACCTTTAAAACCCTCCACTTCGAAAGTACTTTCTGTTGAGGTTCGTTTATAGATCAAGCTGTTCGCTTAGAATTTACTCCCCGATGGATTTTATAACTATTTAATTTAAAATATTTTAAGTATTAACTAAAGCAGTGCTATCAATCTCTTTGTTAAGAAAAAATACTTATATATTATTTCTTTTATGATTTATTTATTTAATTTTAAAATGTGTGCTTGTATATATAATAAATGTATATATTTCTATTTTTATAATTTATGTATATGTTTGTATGTCCTTAGTTATATTTAGTATATATAATTTTTTTGGTACAGTACCACCTACTTGTTTTATGAAGAACTTTCTCACACTTTAGGGTACCTGGAAGAAATCTTTTGATAAAGATAAGTTGTTTTACGTACATGTTTTATTATTAAGATATCTTTAAAATAACTGAATAAATAAATAAATAACTTAATGTAACTAATACCGGTAAAATTTTAATTGAAGTATTATTTTTTTTAATACATTAACATAAAACAGAAATAATATAAATGATTGTTACAAAATAATACCACCCGGTCATGTTTAATCATTTATATAATATGTAATTAATTACTTTATATAATTTATATTCGCATGACGCATCCATTACTTCTATTTTTAACCCTAAATCATAACAGATGTGGTATTATTTGCTCCACAAATCCTGTGGACATATTCAATTTCTGATAATGAGAATATCAAATACACTGAACTGAGTAGCAATCTAGAGCATCGTGCCGATACATAAAGGGGGTAAATAAGCATGATTTAGAAGACCCATACGATGGAGGTCGTCTCTCATTTTATTTTATGGAACAAACAATAACATTTTACTTATTGAATGAAATGTTAAGTTTTTGAAAAGAAATATTTATATATTTGGTGATTTAATTTACAATTGTATGTTTTAGACGGCGAGTGGAGCTGAGTGAAGCATTGTTGCTGAATGAGAATTCCAAAGGTAATAGCAGAGTAAATAGCGATGTCAAAACGTTCCACATGTTAACTCTACCCATACACACACACACACACACACACAACTTTACCATTTAATAAAATAATACAATCACAAAAGTCACCAAAAAACTTACACTGTCCTCAACAATATTAGACTAGGAGGAGTAGCATTAGTAACGAAACACAATTTTGACCAGTAAGACCTTCGCTTCACTCAGCTCAACAATTTGTAATCTCATATAAAGATCTTCACTACGGGTATTACAGCAACAGACGAGATAAATCGTCCGTAAAAACATCTCGCGATTAGAGGATTTGGTACTGATCCCTTGTTCTTATATATATGTTATATAAATAATAGTAAGAACTATTTTCTGAAATTAGTTTATAAGGAATATATCAATGTATACATATATTATATTATTAAATATAAATTAATATTAATAGTCTCTGAAAGATTTTTTTTTTGTTAAGTAAGTTAAGTTGTTGGGTATTGATTAACGGGTCTACGTGAGACAGCTTTTTGTGTGCTCCACAGATTGCTATTTCGAGTCTGGGTGTTATTTGTGTACATCATTTCTATTTGTGAAACCCTCCGCGACACTGTTTTTTTCTCTAGTAATGAAAAACTCTTTTTTAAATAAATACAAAAAATGTGTTTAATCATGAGTTTGATTTATTGATAACAATGAATTAACATTGAAATTCGAGATTTAAATTCTATTTAGTTGTTAAGAAAAATAAATATATAAGATGAAACCTTTTAAGAATTTATATTTTTAATTCAATTTCTCGTAAGTTTTATACTATACATGTTTACTAAGATTACCTAATGTAAATTTGTTAAACTTTACCAAAGAGGTAATGGAAACCAACTTTGGTCGTAAAAAATCTTCTTTATATTAACCAAAGTTTTTTTTAATGGTTCTTGGAGGTGAAAAACAATAATATCATAATCTCAAATATATATTACTAAAACTAATTTGAAATAGAGGTGCCTTCTTAATAAACTTACTAGACCGTCGAATTTATCAAACCTACTTGATAATTGTATATATCCTTAAGGATAATTAACTTAAAGTCCAAGAAAATTATTTTTGTTTTGCAATTTTATGTCATTATAAGAGCCATATTCACTCAGAGACTCGTAAAACCGTCTATATAGAACTTAAAAAGTCGTAAAAAGCTGACAAACATCGGAAGTTGGGGCATAAAACGCCAAAACCATCAAGCAGAGCCAAAGTTGACTTGCTCTTAGTTTATAGACTACATATATAACAATATGAAATATACCAAAATCTGCTTATAATATTAATAACAGCTATTATTAATTGGGTAAGAAACAAAATGTTTCTTTTAACAGTAAAAAACACACTTATAAACAGTTAACAACACATGTCGCAGGATTTGGATTTAATAAAAGTTCGTCAAATGATTACTTAGTACTAGGGTAAACGCTGTCACGTCACCTGATTTGTAATGGCGGTAAGTGGACAGAATCGTACTTTTGTATGGATAGGACCTGGTTATTTGATTTGTTTGTCGTAGTTAATCGTGATTAAACTTTTGTGTGTTGAGATTGTGGCTGGCGTTGACATAAGTTAAAGAAAAGATAACACTATTAAAAGCAAAATGTTAGAGATCATAATACAATGAAAATACAAGTAAGCAAAATGTTAGAGATCATAATACAATGAAAATACAAGTAAGCAAAATGTTAGAGATCATAATACAATGAAAATACAAGTAAGCAAAATGTTAGAGATCATAATACAATGAAAATACAAGTATAAAGTAAACACTTAGTAAATATAAAGGTTTAAAATAATAAGAAAAGTGTCACGGCATTATGTGATAAAATATAAAACTCTTTGAGTTTGTTACGAAACGTTTTGCCTTAAAACCAAACTGAAGTTCAAATTTGAAATATCAAATTTGGACTTTATATAGATTCAACAGGGTGTCATTTTCATTAGTGAGATTTTCTAATCTCCTTTCTAGACATTATAAGATATTGATAACACTTCGCTTTTAACTTTACTAATTAGTCCTAAAGAAGTTTTAGGGTGTTTAATGTAAAATAAGTGTTTATTGATTTTGTTTAATATTATTGTTCTGACATTTACTTACTAAGTTTTATCCAGGATTGATTGAATATTTAAGAGAATAAAATACTCTTAAGTGATCGGACAAAGGTTCTGAACTGAACTGAAGTTAAGACTTAAATAGCTCAGAGTTGAGCCCGAACAGAAACAAAATACCAAAAAACTGATCTCTGTTAGTTTAAAATAGTAAAATTATTAAACGATACATACATTTCAATTTGTAAATATTTAAAAATTCACGCATATAAAAAACCTATATTAATATTTTGTTTATTAGAATAATAATATTAAAATTTTTTTTTATCAATTATTTATTTTAACATAATTTTTGTGTATATTTTCTTTAAAAAAAGCATATTTTTAAAACACAATAAAACTGTTATGAAATGTTTAGTATATTTTACATAATCCCCAGACAAAAGAACCCTGAGGGGAAAAAAATGGCGTTGTTTGATAGCAGCGTTTGCTCAATACAACCGGGTCGCCCTATATCAAGCTGACGAATTACCCTTCAACACTTCCTCGTCATGACGCCAAGGTTCTACGCTTTCGGCTAACTTTCAGACTAGATATATACTCTGTAAGAAGTACATACGTATAATTTTATTACATTTTGAAACTTTCGTTCGATCGTAACGTTTCAATTAAATTATATTCCACGTTGCTTATTTCAATTTTTCAATAAATATACAATGAAAATCTTGAAATCAATGAAAATCTCAATGAAAATTAATCAAAAGGAGCAGCTAGACACATTGGTTAGGATTCTAAAATTATTATATATTATATAATCCTATTATGATTCTTTACAATAATATTAAACTATATATAATTATTATTTATAAATGGAAATTTTATATAGTTTTAATTTATTAATTAACGAAAAACTTGTGAAGGAACAGTGATTAATTTAAATTTTTTTATATATAAATAAATAACCGTTTCAGAATTATCTATATAATATTAAATTTAGCCTTTACAACATTAAATATTCCCAAACTTATACGTTTAAATATAAAAACCGGGTCATATATAACGTTATACAACCGGTTACCCTGATTCATACCATGTGACGAATCACCCGTCAATGCTTCCTTGTCAATAGGTTTTGACGCGTTGAGCTTTGTCATACTGATTTTATCATTGTCAGCATGATATATGTGCCCTAATGCCTATTGCTATTGGGATAAAGATACCATATATCTGTAATGTATGAGGTTTACACTTTAGTTTATTAAAAGGTAATAAAACATATACTTTGATTTAATAAAATAAAATGTAATATTAAATTAATTTAAATTGAAATATTTTATTGATACCAGCAGGATCGGAACCCGCTACCTCGGGGATACTGTCCGGTCGCTCTATCAATTGAGCTACCGTGTCGCTACTCGCTTCGATGATTTTATCGTTTTATATATGTTCGTTGATTGGGGTTGATCTACAAAAATTTTCGTTTCAGTGAAAAATTTTGTTCATCACTATTATATATGCATGTATATATTATATAAAAAATCTCTTTAAGAATCCTTTAAACATGTGCTCATTAAGTTGTATTTTTAGCAATTGCAATACTGCGTCGTTTCAAGTCAAATCAGAGTATAAGTAATAGCTCACATTATGTGCAGTCGCATTTTCACAACGTTTTACTTAATTACAGTGCCGTAAACAGGAGCGAGCGATGTAGGCTAGGAGGTAATGTATGAAACATATATTGAAATTCAATTTTCAAAAATCATAACACAAAATAGTATAAATATTTATGAAAAAAATTATATCAATAATATTTTTGTTCTTACAAATATAACATTATAGTACCATACTAGTGTTGTGTACTTTTCTTTACATAATCATTATATACCAAAAAAAAATTTCCTTAATAAAATATTTCCTTTAGAAGAGTTTTTTTAAGAGATATTAAATAGTGATATATTTTACATATCTTAGTATGAAATATTTCGAAAAAGTTCGTCTGATTTCGTGGTGACCTCCTAGATCATAAGCCGCCGGCAATCAAGTATACGATGGCAACATTTCAGGCGAGCGTACGCTAGATTCACGTTCGACCTATACATTAATAGGTAAAAGCATCGTGCTATTAAATAATTATGAAAATGACTCATAAAATCTACTTGTTAAGCTATATACGTCGTTTTGGCATTAGATTTTACTTTAGATATGTCTCTTTATTTGTTGTATATTTTTAGAGTTTAAATAAGTAAGGTATATACACATTTTAAAGGTATGCTATGAGAAATTACTAAAATGCCCCGTTGCCTTAAAACTTTTACCCTATGGAGTCATTTTACATTTAATATGGACTTAACATAATGTCTTATTGCTAGATCTGATGAAAATCTTTATTTTATATTGACAATGTAATTGATATTTTCGTAATTATTTCATGCGGATGATATTCATATGACTTTTTACATTTTCAACATTTTTGTAAAACTTTATTATAAAACTAACTAGGTCCAATGTCCATGCAAGCGGGGTTAGCCTCGTGACGCAGTCGTGCGAATCAATCTTAGAGTTAAATATTGATATTTATTTATGGATAAAAATTATGATTTGATCTCAATATTTGTTTAAAGCAAATTTATTATTGAAAATTATCGAAAAGGATAGAGCAATGGGAGAATAAGCGAAAAAAAATAGTTTAAAAAAATCGGTCAATAAAAAATCGAGCGGAGTTTTTTACTGGTTGACGTCTCACACACGACTGAGGAAGTGAAAGCACGTGAACTGCCTCTGAAGCAGTGTAGTAGTAATGGTCGCGCGCGCGAAACAAAAACGTTCTATATGTTAACTCTATGGGACATATTTTATCAATTATCTCGAAAACTACTATTACAATTCTGTTGATTTTCAATCCAGACCGGGTTTTGCTCATTATGCGCATGTGTGCAAAATTTATCATGCAAAAACAGATAAAGAAATTTTTTTGAGGACTTTGGGCTAATTGAAAAGAAAAAATTATTTCTTATGCATACTGATATATATAATATAATAATAAAAATATGACACATTTGGTCTTGGAAAAATTTAATTACCGTAATAATATAATCTTGTTAAGATTGTAAATAATATTAAAATAATTATAATAAAATTGAATTTTAGTTTAAATTTTGCAATTTAAACCGTTAATAATCCTATATAAGTATACTCGGAATTTTTAACTAATTGCTGGTGTATGTTTTCAACACAGCACACAGCACTCAAGAAGAAAATAAAAAAATGTTTATATTTTTCACCTTAATTATAGCGCTTTAAACAGAAAAGTAAAATAAAAAAATAATATAAACTTTTTATCTATCGCAATATGTATCATAATTATCTAAGAACTTTTGTCTTTTTAAATATAGTCCTTAATTTCATTGTTGAGAAAATTATGTGAGCAGTAATTTATAAAATCTTTGACGAAGTCTCAACGACGGCCTCTTTGTATTTTTCCATGCAAATATTATCTAAATTATGAAAAAAAAATATGGAGATCTGTTTGAGCAATGTCGAGAAAGAGTAGTCGGCTTCGGAAACATACCCCTAATTTAGGGACCTCTAATTCCGTAAATTCAGGGAATTTAGGTCCTATTAAGAAGTATGAGAGGTCTAGCTTTGTCGTGTAGTAGTGGATCAGAATAAAACAAAAACCGATCTTGGTTGTTTAAGCTCACCTTTGATTCATAATTTGTGATTCCTGGTAATACAGTCTGGTCTGTTGTAAATATGTTTCCGGATCTTAGGGAATTTCTGTATGATTCCATCACGGTAAAGTAACGATATGATTCCAAATTCTCTCGTTACTGTGACGGTTGTATTCACAGTTATATTAAAGCTATTACGTTTAGCTATTACGTTAATGTAACAGTAATGTAAGCTTAGTACTTAACGCCTTTGATCTGCAATTCATGCGGTACCCAAGCGGATACCATTTTGCTTTTCTTATTATTACTTAGTCGTAATAATAATATCTTATTTATCATCAAAATAGTAATTGCTTTCTGGCAAAGTTAATAGAAAACATTGTTGAATAGTTAATAGACAAACGCTTAATGAATGTTCTGTTTTAATGACACTTGGCTTAAAAATAATAGAGAGATAATAAATATTAAAAATTAAGTGTTATAATAGAGTTACTGAAAAAAAGAAGTAAAAATGAAAAACAAAGTAACAACAGAAAAATAATTTAAACAGTACCGTTTTTTCGGTTACATTAATAAAAATATATGTATTTCAAGAGTCAAATCTTAACTTTATAAAAAAAATATTTTATTTAATAACCAATAAATGAAATTTAATCGGTTCCCCGATGATGCTTTAACAGATGAAAGATCGTTATTACAGCAAACAGAAAAAAAATTCTAGTTTAACGTTTGAAATTTTATCTTAATAATCAGAAAACTAAATATCTCAAGTTTTCTTATCTAATATTACCTTAATATAGGTCTAAATTTGATTTCTTATTAACAACAGAGTTGATACAACTTATAATTTTTTTTTGTTTTAATTATAATAGATTTAATTACAAATTATTGTTTCCTAATTTTAGACTAATTACTCAAAAATGAAGTACGTATTTTTAATAAATTGATAAAATTTATCACAAACCTAACGGATGAAATTCAAATTTTATATTGAGCGTGTTGTCATATCTAAAGCTTCCTAAACAGTGCGTTGAAAATAGATCAGTACGCGAAGGTACTAATACATTTGCTTACTGCTCATGTGGCTTCACTGTTACCCCTTTGAAAGTTATCTTTAAACAACCTTAATCAAAGCATAATTTAAATATTATTATTTAAATATTTCAAATTAAAAGAGACGTTGTCATAAAAATACTATTCAGATAAAGATATATAAGAAACAAGTATTTATACTTTTACATATTTATTATGTTATATATTTGAGCTATGTTTTTTCTTCTTATAAAATCTGGAAGATTAGGGATTTTCTTTCAAAATTATGCAAGAATAACGAGACGGTATTAGGATTATATCTCATGAATATTTATTATTCTCTTTAACCTCAAATTCGCAAGATTTTAATTCTTTAATATTTTGAGCGTTTTCAATTTAATTTATCATTTAAAGCTTAATTTAAGTATATAATCTACATATATATTATTTAATCTATATGATACTAGATATTATGTATTACGGTTATTAGATTAATAGCAGTGTCGCTAAATTACTTGTTTTTGTGTGCGTAAAGCATATGATCTACCGCATATGATCTGATCTGGTCCAACTGGTAACAGAAGTATTTATTTTATATATTTATGTTTAAAGGAATTTTGTAAACACAAGGGAATGGTAAAGTTGATAATATAAATACTGAAAAAAAGAAATACATAATTGTGAATACTACCAAAAAAAATTATAAATTATGACTATAAATTAGTCTCTAATATTACATAAAAATATAATATTACAGGTATCTATCCAACACCTGGATTATTCTCTCCCTGACACTTATCAATTTTAATTGTAAAGGGTATTGTATACGATTCTCTTCTGTACCAAAAGTGACTTTAATAAAACTTTATCATTGTAATAAAATCATAAAATTGCCTGCTACGTACAAAGGTAGCAAGCACGGAAAATATGGAGTTCTGAAGTTTTAACTCTATTTTCGGATATATATATATAAAGCTAATAAATGAACTAAGTTCAATCAGCAATTTATTGAATTTGAATTACGTTAAAATCTAGTCAATTATTTATGTTATGTCTGTAATATGGGTCTAAAATATTGTAGAGTTCATTTAATACAAAAAAGGAAATTGTAAAAGCAAGGTCTTTAGAGTTTACTGGATATCATTCTAGTCAGATATCTATTGCGTAAATTGAATATAGTTTACCTTATGACAAACAATGTTCAAATTATCCCACTTTACTTTTTACATAGTATGTTTTATAACAAGTGGTGTATAATGTTATGTAACTAATGAATTATAATAAAATTTTATTAATTATATATCTTTAAATTGTGGACTGAATGGTTCAGCTCCTTCCCATCGTCTAACTTTTATCAGAACAGTACAACTTGCACGCAGAAAGTATCATTTATTTCATTTATTAATAAAATAAAGAGTTATATTGGAATCCGTAAATAGTAATAAAAAAACTAAATAAACGAATAAAGTCTTTACATATTATTTAAAATACTAAATATCGTAAAGTAATAAAAGATTTAAAAAAGTATCAGAGCAAATGAAAAATTTTTATTTTTAATTTTTGTATTTTATATATAATTCAAATATGGTACTTAGTAGAGGGTACACAAAGTTACATTACGACAATTATAACCAGTGTTTGAAAAATATTTTTTATGTATCATAGTAGATATTATATATTCATTTTCAGTCTAGCTGATTCCTTCTCAGGTCCAATACTGACTAAACATGAAACATTAGTTAACAACAACAACAACATTAGTTAACATTATACAACACGTGATCAATATTAACTAGTTATAAATAATTGTTCCGTGTTAACTTTTTATATCCTAATAAACACAAGTTTATTAAATTAAAGCGGGCAACCGTACCCACAATGAACTAACCGGCGGAAGGGCTTTTTCAACTCTATTTTTCATAATTGAATCAGTGCCCTTCGCGATCTGGGCCTGATTCTTCCAGCCTCGAGGGTTTCCCCCGTGGCACGGGCCTCTGGCAGTAATCCGCTGTGAGGACTGCCGCCTAGAGTTCCCTGGGGGTCACTTGCCAGCAAGCTCAAGCTCATCCTCCGTAATAGGTAGGATAGAACCCACGTGCTGGACAGAACTCTACCCAAACATTTATTTTTAACGCCATTTTGAAGTAGTTCATTGTATTTTGGCTACTTATTTGAACAAATTTATCTTTTAATTTGACCCGTGTAATCCACCCACCTTCTTTTCTTTTTTACGCAACATTTTCTCAATACCAAAATAAGATAGAAAATAAATTGATATTTACATTCAATTACAAGTAAGAATCAATCAGGTACAGATACGCTATTAAAGGAAGGTTTGGCACGTATTGAAACCTTGATAGAAAAGGATGAAGTATAATTCTATTTGAAATTAATATGACAGAAGTAGGCTAAACCTTAAAGTATTATATAGCAGGGGAGGTCTATGGTGCCAGTTAAGTTGAAGTAGCCATAATTGAACCAATTCAAATTAAAATGCGGCATTATTGACCTTGTATATTTTTCATCGATTAGTTGTCGATATTATATTTTGGAATAAAATGTTCTTTTTAATTACTTTAATTTGGAGTATGTTTATTAATATTTGCGTTACTAATGTTATATACATTATTTAACAATTCTGGATTGCATATATATTCTTATTTTATTTTTATATCGTTTGTTTTCTAGTTTGTTTAATTATAACATAACTATAGAAATAAGCCATTCTGTAAAGATTTTCTTCAAGTTAATGTTGAAAGTGACCGAAGTTCTAAAGGAGCCCTGGTATGTTAACAACCACACATTGTACTTAGCCTGGTATTTCACAAAATATTAATGAACAATTTTTGAACAATTAGAATCGCCGTAGGTGTTATGATTTGAATGATTTAAAAACAACTAGTCACCGCAACTAGCACCTGTTCCCGAGCATAACGTAAGATTCTGCTGTTATACCTTTTCGTAATTTTTGAAAGAGAAGGACAAACTTAGTTTGTAAGTTTTTCCATCTAGTACTTCTGAATCTTATTATCATATGGATTGTTATAACATTTCTCAGGAATTATAAAAGATAATTTATTATTTGAGATCTAAAGTTATTAGGAAGAAATATGGTTTTATTAACAAATAATGCAATGAATCCAATTATTTATTTAATCTAATAAATATTGACAATGTTAGTAAGGTTGACATGTTTATATTGACTTCACAAAGGTATCTGATAGGATCTTATATTCTCACATTATACACTGCTGTCGAGTGACCGCCAAGGAACTCCATAGAAGGCGGAAGTCCTCATAGCGTCCTCAACCCTTCTGGTTGGAAGAATCAGACCCAGACTACGAAGGGCACTGATCCAATGATAAAAAATGGAATTGGAAAACCCCTTCCGCCTGTTTGGTCATTGTGGTTGCGGTCAAATGCTTTTACACCTTTCTTAAAGAAAAACACTTTAAAATGGAACAATTATTTATAGATAAGGAATATTGATCATACGTTGTATGAACTAATATTTCGCCTTTAATCAGTATTGTACCTAAGAAGCAAAGAGCTAGAATGAAAATGCATTTCTAGTATTTACTATGGCGCAACTAATAAATACTATCTAATACTGGCTTTAATTGTCATAATGTCACTTCGTGCAATAGAGTAAAGACTCTATTTTGGTTATAAAATACTAAAATAAAATTTTTTATCTGACTGGTAAGTTTAAATAAACAAATCACCAAAAACTTATAATATATTTGAAATTGGTTGAGATATAAATAATATAAAAAAAATCATTTTTAATTAATTAATTTTTCTTTAAAATTACGTTGAACATGCTTTGAACAGTTTATGAGCGAAACTGAGCGACAATTATAACATAAGTTATAACAAGAGAAGTGAAATTAAGAATCAAAGACATCTTGAAAGGCAGAGCGCGACATAAACGAAGTTCAAAAGGCCTCATGTTAATATAGTCCAATGCTTCATTTACTTCCAATGACAACTGCTCATCTAAAAAAAATATTCATGATGTAATGCAGTTTTTTAAAAAATAGAAATATCCGTATATAAACCAATTAATACCAGTTTCCTCAAGGTCTGTCTGTATTAACAAATTCTTAATATTTTCCACTTCATTTCTTGTCAATTCGAAAAATATTATTGGCAATGACAGTAGCACAACCGAATAAACCATTACATTAATTGCAGCCAAATCAGGTATGGATAAAACGCTCTGTAATATTTTATGGATATTTTACAAAACAATTTTACTTATGTACATGGAGAATTAATTTAAATAATTAAAAACATGGAATAAATTTAGAAAGATAATTTTCATAATATGCTCACAAAAGTATTTCAAGTCACTCACATTTACTAATAAAATAGGAATTATTTTATGTAAATATAAAACACATTTAACAAAGTAAATCGTCAAAATTGAAATAATCTGAAATAAAATTTGATTATAGTTGCACTTGTTACTTTCATTGCTAGTCAATGTAAAAAAATAAGATATAAAATATAAATAAACAACATTTTTAGTTTTATACCCAAATATTAAAGCCGTTGTTGATTTCCTTAAGAAATGTAACTAAACACTTGTATACAGTCATACATTTTTTGATATTCTTCTTTCTATTGCTTTTTATTTCAATGTTGAAAATTATAGTAAAATAATCTTTTTTCTGTTCCAGACGCCTCCTTACAAGTTTCATGCGATCATATAAAATATAAAATACCAAAACTTTTGAAGAATGCACCAAATATAAACAAAATAAAAAAAAAAAAAATATCCAGTGCAACATCGTAATGTGAGGATTTACAGTTATAAATATACTCATACTGTAAATAAATAAAAAACCTATAGCAATGAATATCTTTTTAGATATACCGACATATTTTACATTTAATATACTTCCAGTTAAAGTTATCAAGGAGTATAATTTATTCCAAAATCTTTCTTTGAAAAGGAGTGCGTTTACACAAGCAATAAAATATTCGAACGAAATGAAAATTAAAGGGTTTTTGATAAAATTTGATGACGTCTGATTAGGAATTATATAAATAAAAATCGCTATAAGTAATATACAAAGCAAACAGTATAAATGTAGAACAAATTTAAGAAATTTTGAGTTTCCATTATAGCTATAGAAACCAAAAAAAAGTCTAAGCTTTCTTAAAGCTGTCATATATTTTATGAATACAGAAGACAACATTTTCAATTTATTAAAGTTGTATGTAAACTGTTATGAAATTTTAAAGATTCTTAAGGATTAGCACTGCTACATATCTATATTGTATTAATATTTTCAAAAATAGATACTATTTTAAAGGTTACGTAGACATCATTTTAGTTACGTAAAAAGCACAAACTTTTAATGTCTTCACTAAAGGTAAAATATATTAGTTCTTGTTTTGGATTTGTCTTGTTCTTCTCTAAGGACCTTGTTTATATATTAATATCTTACTGCTTACTGATATTTTCCAAATAATTATAATTAAAGTTTGTATTATCTTTATATTATGCGCTACGCTACTTTGAAAGGTATTAACTTTCAATGTATCAATTCACTTGTGTTGTTATTTTATATATAGTTGACATACTTTACCTATTTTTGATTACTTAAAAAATTATGTTAAAGCTTAGATTATAATCTTCATAATGATAGTTCTAAATGATTTATGTCTGTGCCTATGATATATAATATAAAGACAAATAATATTTTTAAAACTAGTGTATCAAACAGTATTGGGTTTTCAAAGCAAACATTATTTTTACTTCGATTATTCGTCACTACATGTGATAGATCTAGTTTTTTAACATTTTGATCATGCTGGTAAGATATAAACTGAACTTGTGATTTTTGATAAATGGTCAGCAAACAACTCAGGTTGTATTCAATAAACCTTGCCTTTGACTTTATAAATAATGTTTTAATCAATGCATATTTCTGTATCGTTCGCTTTATCTCATTATAGGTGCGGTCGCTCACTTTTTCTTAGAGAATAACACGTTAAAACGGAACAATTATTTATAGATAAGAAATATTGATTACTTAATGCACAAACTTCCTGTACAAAGATTAGAATCTTAGATTATAATCTTCACTAATAATAAGTTGTAACTAATTGATGTCTGTGCCTATGGGATACAATATAAGAATAAATAATATTTTTCAAACTAATGTATCAAAGAGGTTTTCAGTGTGATATAAAATAATGAAAGAATATAAAATTTATGTTCCTTCGACACGCTCTAAGAGGAGCAGTAGAAACGTAAAAAGTGACTAGCAAAGAGTTGTAGAAATTAATAGAAAACAAACCTCAGGATCCGAGGCAGCCAGCAAGATAATCCAAGGTTGACGGTGCGTAACGGAGAATAGTTTATAGACACAGGTAAAATCCACGTAAGTCCCGGAACACTTGTGGTCACGATTCGGCACTAACACTGAATAGCGGGAGACTATAACAAGGTCTCTTCACGATCACAAAGTGCAATATTGGGTTCAAATATAACAGGCTCTTCTGTCTTTCGTTGTTGCTCACTTTTATATAGCGGACTTTGAAGCAAGAACTCTTCGCTCTGCATTAGTCTTGCCTAAGATAATAATAATATTAATAATAATTCTTTATTGCACTCCAAAAAAGAGAAATTATGGATAAATATATACGGAAAAACAATAATATTATGGCGACACAAAAAGCGGTGTTATCGTTTAAAAAATATCTCAGATAGGCAACCTTCAGGTTGAAGATATGATGTGGTATCAAAGAATTGACAGCGCGAAAGACGGATATTTTAATTAGGCGTTACTTCACATAAAGTAATAAGGTAGTTAATAGATAGATAATTAAGTAAGTAGTAAGTATTGGTGAAGAAAATAAATAATTAACAAAACTAAATCCAAACTATTCTAAAGATCCTTGCTCGTGAGCACAGGTGTATTCCTAGAATGATTCGTGAGGCTATTGAAATTAAAAACCCTCTTAATTGTTAATGGTTCGAATCTATCGACACAGTGTCGGACCTGTAGAAACGGTTAGTATGTTTTGTATGCATCCTGGAATCAATTAACTGACTCACTCCTCTAGATGACAAATTAACTGACAGTAACAGATATCTGCATTTCGTTTTATCTCAAACATGCTTTCTGCAAAGTATAGAGAACATCACGTTACTAGGAGCGCGAACCAGACCACAATTTTGACTTACATATTGAGCGAAGCAAAGTGCAAATAGCACCTGTAGTTTTCCTATGATTATATCTTAACAACATTTAAAAAAAAAACACACATCCAATCTATAAGTGTGCAAAATTTGGAAATTTTCGGACATTCCGTTTTTATTGCTGCTTGCACAGAGGATGCAGAAAAGCCTCTCATAGTGAGCTTCGCTCATCAATAATTAGAAATATAATAATATTATAATCAGAGCTTCGCTAAATAATTATTAATGAAATAATTAACGCGAGTGTAATCAGGAAAAATATTTTATTCTAATGTGTAGTACTCGTGAAAAACCAAAAAAACATTATTTTTACTTCGATTATATTTAAAATTTGATATTATTTATTTTTTATATTTTCTTTAAAAAAATACATCGCGCAACTGACTTTTTATAAATCGCTAATACGCTGTTTTTAATATCGAATAAAATAATATAAAACCACTTGTTATCCAAATCAGGTTAATTCCGAATGAAAACCTAATAGGTTTTTATTCGGAATTAAAGATTTTGATAAAACTCAACCCTTTTTTCCTTCGGTATATTGTGCTGAATAATCTCTTATTTATTTAATGAATATCTATTTCCTTAAGCATGAAATAGTATTATGAATAATAAAAAATTTGAGAAAAAGTTATTGGCAGTAACATCTGTATCATAGATGTTTTTTTTGTTATTTCTACGTATGCTTGTTTTATCCTTGAAAAAGTATTGGAAGAAAATTAGCAATATTTGGCAACATTCAATGATTTAAACACAAAAAGTAAGTTAGGAAGTTAGGATATAATTACAATAAAAATATAATATATGTTCATGACTTCACTTTGATGAATATTATCGAAATTAGAGAACAATTCGTGTCGCGATTCCGCCTTGCTTTGAGCTCATGAATAGACCTAGGTTGGATTCGAAACTAGTCGCAACGAATCCTTGATCCCAAGTATCTTAATACAAAATTTACAACAAAATAAAAATAAGGATTTATAAGAATATATAAAATGTAGTGGTAATGTAGTGTAGAGAACGGCTCAAAGCGCAAGCTGGTGATTTATAATACTTCGATGGCCAAATAATTGTTTCCTCTCGCAAAGTTACCTAAAATATGATCCAGAGAATATGAAAGTAAAGTGGTGTGAAGGTAGATTTTATCACCGCGGTAGGCGTTCACAATTTATAGGGGCTTAGGGAACTCAGAAGGGATAAGTACTTTATTTTATGATCATTTTGAGTTAACGCTCTTTAGTTGTTCTTGTACCTTCTTGTAATTGAGGATTGTGAATTGAAAGCACGAGATGTTTATGTTATTTTCGATGTTCTCAATTATAATATTAAATATTAAAAAAAAAAAAAAAAGAATCGGTATCTTTTATTATGTTCCTGAACTTTGCTTATCTTTTCAATTAACTAGTGTATAATTTATACAAATAGTGGCTTGATCTGCTAAATGATAGCTAGTTGTTACAATATTCTTTAACCCTTAAGAAAAATATAACTTTAATAATTGTAACTTCACATTGTTTTTTAAAAATTGTTTTAATAGATGCTTTGCGAGTTCATCATTGTAATAAAAATGTGATATACATCTTCCCAAGATACGAGTAATTATATATTAATTGCTTTCCAATATAAAAGGAACTTATAAATTAATTAAATTGATTTATTTTCTAGATTGAATATAATTTTGTTGATTGTGGTTCTTTAAATCTATAGGAAATATTATGAAAATAAATATTAAATAAGGCATTATGATATCCTAATAAAATTTGTTGACATTAAGTCAGCTGAGAATGTATTCGTATATATAAGTAATTGTATACAGAAAATTGCTAAACACCAAGATGTGAAAGGAATTTCCTACTGTATTGTTTTCAAATATACCATCAAAAAGAGTTCCTTCGCTATCCTCAAACCGGGGCGAAGCTCTTCTACATCTTCTTGTACATTTATTATTACTATATAAATTAAGCTCTGTCTGTTTGACATTATCACTTCCATGAAACCTAGATGTCTGACGTTTACTTACATTATCATCTCGCTTATCCATGTCCAATACAGATAATGAACGAGTATCGTGACGTTACAACATCCGTAACATTGTCCATTAAAGTTATTACAATTGTCTTCTACTGATCAAACTTAAGCATGGTGCGACTAATAATAAAAGTTAAACAAACGATTGAAACAATTTCTGGTTTTTATGGATTTCATGATATCATACAGTTGTAGACATGTTGTATGGTAGTTTCATTACCTTTAAAAAAAAAATAATTCAAAAACATCTAACACAAAAAAAAATCTAATCCACGAATATAAAAAGTAATTAACTTTATTGAGCTTTCATTTAATATACATAAAATTTGTATCTCAAATATACTATATCTAAAAAGGATTAATGGATATTAATCAGTATTAATGGACTACGACAATTTAATTATAAAAAACTGTATAAATATTTTTAAATTTACATTCTCAGGGCAACAAAGCCTCCTTGTTTATTTATTTAAAAAAACAGTTTTTTTAAAAGAATGATTATAATTTGAAAGCTTTGTTAAGTAAGCAAAGGTAATATACAAAAAACAAATACCGTAAACAATTATTTCGAATGTGATGTACAATACATTTATAGATACGACATTGTAAGTAATATGACTTAAATGATAAATGGTAATGTATTGAAGGTACTTTGATATAATGATTTTTATATTTTGAAGGTTGACATCAAATTGAATTAACACAAAAAAAAAACAAATCTGTTGTATTTTGTTATTTGTGAAATATTATGTCACTAAAAGTTTTTTAGCATTGGCAACTTATGACTTACGTATAAATATTTACAAACAAATATAGTTTTTAATGTAAATATAAAATGTAGTTCTCTTTATTTTTTAAATAAATGGATGCTATTCTTAGGAAGCTTCGACTATACTTTGGCTTATATTACCGTACTTGTTATCTGTTATCTGATTTTATAAAAATGGTACCGAATATATTATTATTATCATTTTAAATAAATCCTGAATTTATGATATAAATATCGATTTAATTTATTTATGATATATATATATATATATATATATATATATATATATATATATATATATATGTATCGATGAATTAATTTTCGACTATCGATCATAAATATTCACTTCTAACAAAATTTTTACAGCAGCAAAGGTCACTTGTTTTGACAAAATTTTTACATCAGCAAAGGCCACTGTTTGACCTTGACCTGCTAAGATCTTCAACTAGTCTAAATTATCTGTATTAATATTTCTTGAAGTTGCTTTAATCGCTCTGACCAAAGACACTTTAACCGAATTGAGCTACATCGTAATATTTATTTTATAGATTTTTTATATGCAAAAGACCCTTAGACAACTATTTAATATAAAAAATTTCAATCGTGAGAATTGACCTGGAACGCAGAGGTACATTTTTGTCGACGAAGAAAGGTATAAACTTCTATAGCCGTCAATATCATGGCGAAGTTTTTTATCAAGGCAAGACTGATAATCCTTCTAGTCACTTGTTATCAATATAGTCTTCTGGTGTAGAATCAATGAAGTCTCAGGGAATGCAGCATTGCAGTTTGAATATATATTATAATTAGCATAATATATATAAGCATAATATTGATAGTGTAAACCAACGGACACCGGCCTTCCAAACGAAGGTCGGTAGCGCGCTTGAGAATGATCTTTTTTATATAAAATATACTTAAGACAATCGCTTTCTATTGTAGTTTAAAAAAAAATTAAAATCATTTTACCTTCAACAAGTAAATTAGTATTATAATATCTTATCATATTTACAACTTAAAAAATATTATATGTAGTAAGTTCTTTTATATATCAATTATATATTTACTCATTTTTGAAGTATATCTTTTTTGCTCCGCTTTCTTCATTTCTTAATATTGTATTTCATTACTCGTTTGAGGTTGTCTGGAATAAATCGCTGCTAAGCGATAAGGCCGCCTCGTCGTACAACATGCATTGCATTCTATGTACTTGTAAATTGTTATGTAGTGTACAATAAAAGTGATTAATTAATAAATAAATAAAATATCGAACGATTCCGCTCACGTGACTTGTGACATCACGGCATTCACCATACTAATATAACAATACAATTAATTGAGCGTCTTAATATCACAAAATTATTGTTATCTGATAGATATGAAATTAGATTGTAAGCCAGGAAAATTACTAAGCATAAATTAGTTAAAACCATAAAAAAAATAATAAAACTGTAGGTACAATTAAGTTAATTTCCATATAATAAAAATATTGATACTAGGTAGTAGTGGAATATTAAAAGATCAATAAGATATTCTTCTCAATAAGACTTCTTCAGAAAAGCCTTTATTTTAAATGTAAAGGTTAATAATAAATACATTATGAAATATTTGATGAGTTTGATTTTATATTTAATTTTGATATATTTATTAATAACATTTTACATAGTATATCAAAATATGACAATTTTACAACAAACACACTGGTGTATTTATTTTATTATTACTAACATAAAATAGCAAACCAATAATATTAAAATTTTCTTTATTTGACGAAAATTTCTCAAATAATTTTCATTAAATATCCCGCATTCGAAACTTCTAGTATAATGTATTAATTTATTCTACTTCCGACATCGCAACGTTTCGCCAAATCGGTAAACTCAATAAATCTATTTAAATCACCACCTGTCGTCTGACGGTTTTATTAAAAAAGTAAAGAAAATTAATTTAATATTTTGTCATAGATATATAATTTCTTGAGTTTTTTTATGTTACTTGTATTTATTTATAAATACCACTTATTTCTAATAAAATCGATGGTTATTACAATTTATGGTTAAGGCTTTTACTATTTATGTCAATTTCTCTTATTATGTATATGTATTTAGTAACTTAGGTTGTTTTTGCGGAAATTTATACCTACACTTCTATTAATTTCATGTATCAAAATTCCCAAGATAAAATATATCAATCTATCAATCAATAAACTTTATTTAGATAAAATACAATAAAAAAATTCAATACGAAATAATTATTTTATTGGATTTAAAATACACATTTCTAGTTACATCGTGCCATGCAATAAATAATTAAACTTTAAATTTAGAAGTAACCAGGACCCCCCGCGACAAATAAATATTTTTTTTAGTACGGGAGTTGTTTTATGAAAAAAAAAATTGTATTTAACCAAGAATTTTTGTGATGGGAGTTACACTCACTACTACTTATTACCATAATTGATTATATCAAAATAATAGTTCTTTTTTTCTTCTTTATATTTATCACTATAAAATATAAAATGTTTATAGTTTAGAGGATTACGACAACAATAAAAAATAAGCTAGACATTCATTACAAACATTGTTAAATTTTGAGTTTATATTAATTACAATAAATATTTATAATGAAATTCATATATCAGAAAGCTGTTAAAATCAGTTATCCACATACATTATTCAAATAGTAAATTGTATGACAAACGAAGCCAAATAGTATTTTTACACCCAGGGAATTTTGATCGACGTGTGAAGCATAGGACAACAGAACAAAATCCCGAGTGCAGATTCTGACCTAGAACCCTCAGCGCAGCGAGGGATTTAAAGAACGTCACCGAGGGAAAATTAATTTTTTCTCGAGTCGTATACTTTACTTTTGATCCCTTTCTATGAAAAAATATATACTTATTAATTAGAAGAATAGAGACTTTTATCGCTTTCAGTCAGCGCCGGTTCCCGTGCCATATAGCCAACCCGCATCCGCAAGTAATTCATACAATTTTCGTTCATGTATACTGCAAATTCAAATCTCTTTTCTGCGCGCTTAAAAGTTCCTATCAGCTAAGAGCTATTTTGATACCACCTATAGAGGAACAAAACGACTTTTTGATTTTTTTTTTACTTTTTTTTTTCTTGTACACTTGTAACAGATGAGAAAGTTAAGACTACTAGCCCCGTTAAGAAACAAAATGTCAGAAATGTCATTTTAATGATTTGTTTTAACAAGAAATCCCGTGCAGCCTAAAATACCGTACCCCGAAATATCATCTTCTACAAAAATTAACAAAGAAATACTATTAAAGATGGTGCGAATGATCTAAAAAAAAATTACATATTACATATTATTATATTATATTATATTTATTAAAATTTTATAACAGATTGCAATTTTTAAGAGAACGTATACCAATTTAAGCGCTGTCCACTATTATCTTGAGAAAGCGAAACCAGCCTTTTATTTTTAGAGAAGTACGTATAAACTTAAGGTATAATTATCTACATCATGTTATTCCTCACGCCGGAATATTTCATTTCGTAAGAGACAATATCTGCTTCATTGGAAATTTTAAAGGTATGGTATGGAAGGTATATTGTTTGCTAATACATATCTTGGACTGTGTCAGAGTATAAGTGTACCACTAAAGATCTACCACTAAAGGTCTTGTCGGGGTAATGCAGAGACGGAAGGGACGGTATGCTATCATAGTTTGCCTTTGATGATTTTATATTATTAGGAGATTTTAATGCGCCCTATTCTGATTGGTTAAATACGTATAAATTATTACTCACTCCACCCTGGCATTGGTCACCTTCCTTCTTTCCTTTCTCCCTTCCTATCATTATTCTAAAATTTTCTCTGAAGTTTCACCAGTTACATACAAACTGTAGACAAACTTTTTTATTGTTAAATTTTCTACAAAAATATCACTTACCATAGCAAGGAGAACTAAACTAAAATATAAAATTCTAAACTTAAATATAAATATGTGGAATTGTTAATTCTAATGCTGAAATTCGCAAAAAGTACGAAAATTATGCCCTAGTATTGAATAATCGATAGATGTTAGACTGCTAAAAATTATAATCTTCCTTAATCATATCTGAGGCGCGCTCCGCTATTGTCACTGTCGGTATATTTGTATTTCCTCTTACTACATATGGCATTACGGAGGCGTCAATTACTCTCAATTTATTAACTCCATATACTCGTAGTCTTGCATCAACAACAGCTTCTTTATCCCAAACCGGACCCATTTTACAAGTACCAGCAGGGTGAAACATTATTGAAGTATACTGTGTAAGTATACAAACGAAATAATCATAAGATCCCCAAATATAACCTTCACAATTTTTTATAGGAGCCTTAACAAAATAGGCACCATATTGTTTAAAAGCTTCGGTATTTTCTAAGCTAACAACATAACGTAGTCCTTCGATTAATACATCCATATCTTCCTTGACCGTGAAAAACCTTGAAAATATCAAAGGCTGTCCATAAACAGGATCAGTGTTATTCAGTAATACAAAACCTCTGCTTTTGGGGGTTAAAAGAAAAGGTTTAGCTGAAAAACCATCATAAAAAGACAAAGGATATATACTGGTTTCTAAATATGTTGCGGGATCAGAATAAAAATCCTTAACATTTCTAGCATGGAAGTGATATTGGATATCTGGTGCATTTACAGAAGCGTATTTAGTTTTGATAAAACCATTACTAGCAAGTGTACCCATTGAAGTTAATGGACCACTTTTTCTTGGTCCTTGTTGATGGTAGTTCTGCAATTCTTGAAGAATATCCTGATTATTTATTAAAGTTGAAGTTTTATTTGATAAAGCGATTGTAAGACCTTCTGTAGTAGCATGTTCTTGTAAATTTTGCCCAACTGCTAAGTCGGCTATAACTGGTATGTTCAAACTATCCAAATGAGATTTTGGACCTATTCCTGATAACATGAGCAGTTTCGGCGAATTGAATGTACCGCCACTCACTATAACTTCTTTACTTGCAAAAACGTTGTACGTAATAAAATTTTTAACATAACTGACACCTAGAATGGTCTTTGTTGTAGGATCTATTAGTAATTTAGAAACAAATGCATTTACAATTATGTCAATGTTTGGTCTTATGTCACGTATTGGTTTGATATATGCTACATTTGTAGATATTCTTCGTCCATCTTTAGTAGTTGATAAACCTACATTTGTACCGATATTGTTCTCTCCGGTTACATCTATCA
Organism: Mechanitis mazaeus; assembly: GCA_959347395.1. NCBI lineage: Eukaryota > Metazoa > Arthropoda > Insecta > Lepidoptera > Nymphalidae > Mechanitis > Mechanitis mazaeus. The sequence continues at coordinate 14,790,487 of OY365755.1, forward strand.
CTGGTAGACCAGATTCGTTAAAAGCTTGAACTAACATTATAGTATTCGCGTCAAGATAAGGAAATCTTTCTACAGAAATAGGTCCTCCTACTCCATGATAATGTGTGTCATGTGCTTCAATATCACGATTGTTTTCTGATTTTCTGAAGTACGGCAACAACTGTAAACGAAATATAGATGATGTTAGAAATATATATTAATTTAAATGACAGATACAATATATGTTTTCAATTGTTCGATTCTTAAAGTAAAGATATATAATTTAATAAAGTCAACAATTTAACACTGAATTAATCGCTAGCTCTGCTAAGTAAAAGTCATTGCATATTACAAAAAATCACCTCCTTGTAGCTCCAACCAGGGTTTCCTAGTTCTGCCCACTGATCGTAATCAAGCCTGTTTCCTCTCATATAAACTAAGTAATTAGTAGCACTGGAGCCACCCATAGTTCTGCCTCTGCACGCATATTTTATATTTTTTTAAGTTATTTAATTAAGCAATAGTTTATCGACAAACACACGTACTTAATTTGGGTCAAAGACATGAGACATCAATTTAATTTTAATATTTATTTTATTTTTATTTTGTTGCGACGTGATAAAATATACTGTGATGCATAAATCTAGAACTAAAAGTAACGTATTTATTTTTATTTTAAATCATTGATTTAATTAAATTGCACCAGTGATCACTTTTATTGACAAGAAATTATTTTTAATTAATTTAAGAAATCGGAACAAGCTCATCTATATAAAATGATTTTTATTATTTGTATTAGAATTATAACAGACCTTGGCCATGCACATGTTTGATCCCTAAAGGCCTTGCAAGTAAGAGGCTCTGGTTGAGTTCTATAATTCCAGTCAATGGAGGACTCTCTAAGTGTTGCTGCCAACGAAGGCACCATCGTCACATCTGGTTCTTCAGGACCAGCTTCTAACAATAGTACCTGGATATTTTAAGCTTATTGAATAAATTAATGCTACCTTGTTGTAAAGGTTACTGTTTTTTTTATTTAATGAAAAGATTTAGTTTTTTAAAAGCATTTGTGTGTCTAGTTGCGTTATATCATTTTTATAGCGATTATAAATATGATATGCGTCGTTTTGATTGTTTATATAATAAAGTACTTATTAAAATATAAAATACTAGTTTACAACTATAGCATCGTCGTAGTGTCGTGATGAATGATAATAAAGACGCGTATAAGCGCTTAATAATGCTCAATTCGGTTCAATCTTATCTTTGAATTAATTCTTTCATATTACTGAGTGTAAAAGACAAAGTTAATGCAACTAAACCTGAAAACGATATATATTAATTTTCTTAATTTAGTTATTACAATGAAATCTGTTTTTTATATGGATCAAATTTAATTGTATTCATGGCTAGCTAATTTGGATATAATAGCTTCCACATAAAAGGTCGATGGTATATGCTATCTCGACGATATATATTTGAAACTATGTCCCAGATGGAACTATGTTCAAACAGAGTAAATTTTATAATAATAAATTAATTACTTACCCTCCATTGTTTAAGTTCTGATAACCTGTTCGCCAAAACACAGCCAGCTGAACCAGCACCCACAATGATAAAATCATACTTATTAATATGTCTCTTCGGCAGTGTTATTCCCTGTTCTAATTTCGAATTAAAAATATTCGAAGATAGTTGAAAATCTGATAGCGATGGATTTTGAGGTATACGGTTATAAAAATTACTACTCATTTGTTTATATTCTTGAGGAGAATAAGAAGAATGACATTGCGGTAATGACGTGAATTCTCTTTGATGAGCAGTGAAAGAAGAGCCTGTTACTTGATGACTGAGGTTGGGATTTCGTTTTGGATAGTTTACACTATAAGTAACACCACCAAACAAATGGACAACCAGAGACAAAAACATGCAACCGGCCGAGGAACATTGTGTCAAATTTCCTTGTTGTTCTAGACAAAAAGGAGCTATATTATGTGGCAGCCATGTAGTAGACATCTTTTAACCTGAACTTTTAGACACTTTATTTTATAAATTATTCACATATTTCTTCGTATTTTTAACGTATTGTATAGGTTACTCTGTTCCGTCTAACTAATATGTTTTAAAGAAAACACCTGATTCAAAATTGCTATTTATTTAAACATAACCTTTTTTTCACAATCGATTAGTTTTCCAGATAATGATAAACTATTTTGCTAAATAATCAATTTAAATTTTAATTGGTAATTCACTATTTAAAACATTTTAAAGATAACACTAAATTATCATTAAAGTAAAATTTAATGTTTATAGTGTCTAACTATGCTTATAATTGTCGACCCTAATATTGAACTTATAAAAAATGTACTGGGTTTGAATACATTTAAACTTATGAGTTAAAAGCATGGCGCAGGTGCTTGTTTGTCAGTTTCAGATATAATAGACGTGGGTATAGCCCGATAAGTATATTTATGAGTAATATATCCATGATCGTGAAAGTTTTATTGTTGATTCCAATGTCCTCGGATTGTAATTAGATAGAATACAGTCATGTATTAATTACGTCTCCATATATAAAGCTTAATTATTGTTTAATTTTTTTGATAATTTTTTTATGATTGGGATTTAGGAGAGAAGAATGTATTGAACTGTCGTTAATCAAACATATTCATTCTTTTTATTATGTCGTATTCAACATTCTTCTTCTTATGTCGTATTCCTGTGGCACTGTTTACAAGCGAGCTAGATCATAGACCATTGTACTTTCCGTAGTACTTTTGGCAAAATAAGTTATTGTGTATTAAAACAATGTGGAAAAATGAAAAATAAATAAATAAATAAGAAAGTAAATGAAGCGAAACTTGATAAGCAAACAACTACAACCGAAGTCTCTAATTCATAAGTATTCAAATAAAAAGCAAATGGTTTGAAACATTAATGAGGTGACTTGTTTTTGAAGAGGATACCTCTTAACCTAACTTTGGAGACATTATAATGAAATACGGTTTAATATGCAGATAGCTCTTGTTATAAAACTAACTAAATGTCTTACAAGTTCTTACAGTTGCTAGTAACGGCATTAATAGATCCTCTTAATGACTCGATACAAAGTCTTTGAATGTATCTGTGGAGTATATCTATACGGGGAATAGATGCCTAATTAGTTGCTTATTTAATGTTAGCTTGTGAACCCAACCCATGACATGGCGTTATACAGTTTACCTGCGTTCCTTTGACTAATTAAAAAAATTACGTTCTTTTGGTTATTTCAAATATCATGATTGGAAGTAAATAATCAACTTATTAAAGAGAATCAAAGGAATGATGACAAATATTAAAAAATCCAAGAATAATTTAAGACGTTATATGAGAATTTGTTTTATGGATATCTACATTTCTTTTCCTGCTTAATATGTAATTTGTACAATACTATAAAATAAAATACAAATCTATATTTTTATATACCTGGAGGTTTAAATGTTATGAGGGTAATTTTAAAAGATAACAATATGTAATGCGATCCCTTCTCCAATAGCCGATTATATTTTGTATGTGCATTGTATGCCACCTTTGTGAAATAACTATTAATACTATGTCAGTTATCGTTAATTTCACCTATTGAAAATAATTGGTTATATTATCCTATTCTTATTTTATAATTTTTTTACGAAACTTTTTTACAAATATTTTGCAAGTTATTATCATTTTATGGTTGATTCTTAGTCATTAAGTTTGAATTTTAATAACATTAACAATTATTTTATTGTTAATATGCCAATTTATTTATCTTAACTTACAAGAAATAGAAAGATATAGTTGGAGTAATGAAATTCAATAATATTTGATAGACTGGTTAAATATAATAATGATTAAATATAGTGATTTAATTTAAATATCATCAACTTATTATCCTGACTAAATTATTAGTTTAGATATTAATTACTGAAATGTGTACGATCACAATATCAGATGGACATGAGATAAGGATTATACATGAAGTCGTCCCTCGAGGCGCCCGAGGTTGTAATGTTTCCTTCATAATTACATTTACTAATTGTTATTGTCGGCTTATTGTTATATTTCTACAAAATCAAATGGCTTCCTCGAATTACCTTTTTAACTACAGTGGGTCCTTTCAAATTCAGTGAAATTAAATTCCCGATCTGGAAATAAAAGGTGAAGACTTCCTTCTATGGGAATTTTCAGTAAGCTGTCCTTGATTTAAAAATATAATGAAAAATATACGATTTACTTATATAATTTTTTTACATGTATTATCTACTAAAACAAGATAATTGATTCCAATAAAATTGTACATATACTTGAAACAATGAAAAGTTATTATTATAATTATTTCCATTGCCCTCGAAAAAGTTATTTACAATAGAGCGAGTAAAAAAGTTGCGAAAATCTAAAAGGCAATTTAATCTTCACTTTTCGATATTTCTAACAATAACTTTAGAATAGTTGTCAGAACTGCCAGGTAAAATCGACCTAACTGATATATTTTAGTTAAATTATTTTTTTGTAGACCTAAATAATTTATATTTTAGTTACTAGTTTTAGTTTAATTAGGTTAATTATTTTATTTTTTTTGTGTTCTCATTGAGAAAACTTATGTATTGGAATACTCATAATAATAATACTATATTTTTTTATAAAGAAACTTTACTGACAGACGTCACCCGCACTATGCTACAGCGCAGAAGGGATAGAGAAAGAGATAAATGTATGGAATATTTCTTATATTCAGGTAATATTTAAAATTACATATATTATGCATGGGTTTAAAACTTAGTTCGAGTTTTTGTCTTTAGATGGGTTTGACATAGTAAGCTTGTAATTAGAACACGGGGTTCTTAACACCGTTCACTGAAATTAAAAAGGTCGTTTTAAATAAAATATTAATTTAATTACTCCTCACTAGATAAAGGGCACATAAATTGAGCTGATATTATAAACGGTTTTAAGATTTTTTTATGAAAATAGGATTTAATAGTTAGATACATTAGTTTATATTTTTTTAAACGGAACCATACTTCTATTATTCGTCACTAGATCACGGTTGACTAATATTTAGAACATGGTGGTATATTCGAACTGAATTTATGATTTGTAATGTATGTCTGAATGGATCCGAAGGAATCTTGTATTTGACTTCATTATTAATGTTTTAAGCAATGTATTTATTTCTTTATCGTTATCATCTGCATTTCGTCGAATATTAAATCACAACAATTCTAGAGAATTGAATATGAAACGTAATAATTTGTTTTTTTGTTATTGTATGTATGTCCGCGTATGTGTGTATGCTACGTTTGATATATTTTTTTTGTAGTAAGTTTTGTTTTGTTTATAAGGAAAGAACGAGCACTTCTTGCAGATATAATATATATAGTCGTATATTCGACATTTTATTTAATTTAATGTAAAGAAATGGACCGGCTAAAAGAAACCCCTTTTACTGAAAGTAGATCGTGATCGTGTATAGGAATAAATTTTTTACCGTTCATATGTTTTTTTTGTAAGGATTTTTCCAACGTTATACATATATAACGTTGGAAAAATCCTATAAGAACATATTATTCTTCAAACCGTTCATAAACGGTTTGAAGAATAATATGTTCTAACACTGGGGTACTCTCATTGTATAACTGCGTTATAAAAAATAATTGGTTTATAAAATACTAACAAAAAAGTGAAGACTATACATAATATTACGTTATCGTGTCCTCAATGTGATTAGAAAAAAATCTTATATTCATACAACATTGGAATCTTTAAACAAGTGTAAATGGGAGCCCCATCACAATAACGTCCTAGTTAAAAATAAATTATTTTATTTAAAAGGCTTTTTTTGTAAACGGCTTATCATCATTACTTGTGCTAAAGTCATTATAATACAATTGAAAATAGAAGCTGATAGATCCTTACTTGCAATTAAATTCTAAATATTTAATTTTGATCTGTATCTGGAAGTAAATAAAAAGCGATGAAAGGAAAAAGAGACTTGTGGTTCCAACGAGGAAAATTAATAGAAAGAGAATATTGTAATATATTTATTTAACCATAAATATAATATAAGTTCCATATCGGGATGAGGGTGACAATACTTTTTTTTTAAACTTTCTCTAACCAATGTTAACATCCTTCAAGATATTTTAAAATATTCTCTGACATTTCAACTTTTTCCTACAAACTATCTAGACAAAGTTTTTCATTGCTGAGATGATTGGTTGGTTGGTTGGTACATAGATTACAAGTACTGAGATTACAAAAACTCATGCTTCACTAAAATATTCCTCAAATATTACTTACAAAATCAAGTTGATTTTCCAAGCTAAAACAATAATATGTGCAATTGTTAATCCTAACGCTATGTTAATGTTCAAATGAGAAAAAGGTATGAAAATGATATTATAGTATTAAAAAAATAAATAGATATTAGACTGCTAAATATTATAATCTTCCTTAATTATATCTGAGGCACGCTCTGCTATTGTCACTGTCGGTATATTTGTATTTCCTCTAACTATATATGGCATTATGGAGGCGTCAATTACTCTCAATTTATTAACTCCATATACTCGTAATCTTGCATCAACAACAGCTTCTTTATCCCAAACCGGACCCATTTTACAAGTACCAACAGGATGAAAAATTATTGAAGTATACTGTGTAAGTATACAAACGAAATAATCATAAGATCCCCAAATATAACCTTCACAATTTTTTATAGGAACCTTAATAAAATAGGCACCATTTCGTTTAAAAGCTTCGGTATTTTCTAAGCTAACAATATAACGTAATCCCTCGATTATTACATCCATATCTTCCTTGACCGTGAAAAACCTTGAATATATCAAAGGCTGTCCATAAACAGGATCAGTATTATTCAGTAATACAAAACCTCTGCTTTTGGGAGTTAAAAGAAACGGTTTAGCTGAAAAACCATCATAAAATGACAAAGGATATACATTGGTTTCTAAGTATGTTACAGGATCAGAATAAAAATCCTTAACATTTCTAGCATCGAAGTGATATTGGATATCTGGTGCATTAACAGAAGCGTATTTAGTTTTAATAAAACCGTTACTAGTCATGGTAGTTGTTGTAGTTAATGGACCACTTTTTCGTGGTCCTTGTTGATGGTAGTTCTGTAATTCTTGAAGAATATCCTGATTATTAATTAACGTTGAAGTTTTATTTGATAAAGCGATTATAAGACCTTCTGTAGTAGCATGTTCTTGCAAATTTTGTCCGACTGCTAGGTCGGCTATAACTGGTATGTTCAAACTATCCAAATGAGATTTTGGACCTATTCCTGATAACATGAGCAATTTCGGGGAATTGAATGTACCGCCACTCACTATAACTTCTTTGCTTGCAAAAACGTCGTAAGTAATAAAATTTTTAACGTAACTAACACCTAGAATGGTTTTTGTTGTAGGATCTATTAGTAATCTAGAAACAAATGCGTTTACAATTATATCAATGTTTGATCTTGTGTCACGTATTGGTTTAATATATGCTACATTTATGGACATTCGTCGTCCATCTTCAGAAGTTGTTAAACCTATATTTGTACCGATATTGTTCTCTCCGGTTACATCTATCACTGGCAGACCAGATTCGTTAAAAGCTTGAACTAACATAATAGTATTCGCGTCAAGATAAGGATATCTTTCTACAGAAATAGGTCCTCCTACTCCATGGTAATGTGTGTCATATGCTTCAATATCACGATTGTTTTCTGATTTTCTGAAGTACGGCAACAACTGTAAGCAAAATATAAATGATGCTAGAAATATAAATTAATTAAAATGGCAAATACAATATATGTTTTCTATTATTTGGTTCTTAAAGATATTTGAGGTAATATCAGAGTAAAGTTGTTTGAATAAATCTGTTGTTTGGTATGGTTTGTGAATCGACCTGAAATCTAAACAATTTTACTTTCTTTCATCCATAAAATTCCTCTCCTTTTAAAAGCAACAATATGTTGCAGATATCCATGGGTGACGTTGACAATTTAACACTGATTAAGTCACTCGCTGTAATAAATAAAATCATTATTATTTGCGGATTTAAAAAATTCACCTCATTGTAGCTCCAGCCAGGGTTTCCTAGTTCAGCCCACTGATCGTAATCAAGCCTGTTTCCTCTCATATAAACTAAGTAGTTAATAGCACTAGAGCCACCCATAGTTCTGCCTCTGCAAGTATATATATATATTTTGATATTTTTAAATCTAGCAATAAATGATCTATTAAAATACTTAATTTGGTTTATTTAAATACAAAAGAAAACCGAATTTAATTTTAGTATATATTTTATTTTTGTTTCGTTGTGCCATAGTAACGTATAAGTTGTGAGGCATGCATCGAGACTTAAACGTAATGTTATTTCTCCTCTTTTTTACTTTAATTTATGCATTTAATTGAATTGCACCGCACAATTAGTCAACGGTGAAGTGAACGAGCTCAACTAGTTCAAATGATTTGTATTATTTCGAGTAGAACTCTAACATACCTTGGCCATGGACAGGTTTGACTCCTAAAGGCTTTGCAAGTAAGTGGCTCTGGTTGCGTTCTATAATTCCAGTCAATAGAGGACCCTTTGAGTGTTGATGCAAAGGAAGGCACCATCGTCACATCTGGTTCTTCAGGCCCAGCTTCTAATAATAGTACCTGGATAATTAAAGCTTATTGAATAAATGAATGCCAGCTTTTTTCGCTGGTTACTGTATGTTTTTATTTAGTGAAAATATTTAGTTCCTTAAAAACATTTGCATCGCAGGTTTTATAGCAATTTTGAAAACACGATTTTTTAAATTGATTATAAATTTAAAATGCGAGGTTTTAATTGTTTGTATATAAATGAACGTGTTAAAATATAAAATATTAGTTAATTTATCCATAGCTTCGTCAGCGTAGGCTCTTGATGAAAGATATACAAGACGCGTGGATTCAAAGTAGGCGCGTAATAATGCTCAATGCTCAATCTTCTCGTTATTCCTTTAAATTTTTTCATTTATATTACTTAGTGCAAATAACTAAGTTTATTTAAATTCAATACTAAAAAAAAAATATTGATTTTTATAATTTAATAATTACTATGAAATCTGTTCTTTATGTATCAAATTTTATTGTATCCATGGATAACTAATTTGGATTTATATCGAAATTAGTACCTACCCTGTATGTGGAAGCTAATAATAGCTTCCACATAAAAGGTAGGTACTAATTAGATAGATGATATATGCTGTCAAGGACATTTATTTGAAACTATGTCCCAGGCAGAACAATGTTGAAACAGAGTAAGATTTCTTTTTACAATAATAAAATGATTACTTACCCTCCATTGTTTAACTTCTGACAATCTGTTTGCCAGAACACAGCCAGCTGAACCAGCCCCCACAATGATAAAATCATACTTATTATTATGTCTCTTCGGCAGTGTTATTCCCTGTTCTAATTTCGAATCAAAAATATTTGCAGATAGTTGAAAATCTGAGAGTGATGGACTTTGAGGTAAACGGTTATAAAAATTACTACCCATTTCTTTATTTTCTTGAGGAGAATAAGAAGACTGACATTGTGGTAATGAGGTGAAGTCTGTAAGTCTGTCTGTAGCAGTGAAAGAAGAGGCTGTTACTTGATGACTGAGATTGGGATTTCGTTTTGGATAGTTTACACTATAAGTAACACCACCAAACAAATGGACAACTAGAGACAAAAACATGCAACCGGCGGAGGAACATTGTGTCAAATTTCCTTGTTGTTCTAGACAAAAAGGAGCTATATTATGTGGCAGCCATGTAGTAGACATCTTTTAACCTGAACTTTTAGAAACTTTATTTTATTAATTATTCACACATTTCTTCGTATTCTTAACGTATTACACAGTTTACTCTGTTCTGTGTATAAATCTAACTTATTTAAATACAGAGACCTGATTCAAAATTTCTATTTATTTAAACATAAGTTTTTAATTACAATCGATCATTTTGCTAGATAATGGACTATTTTGCAAAATAATCAATTTAAATTTAAATTGGTAATCCACTATTTTAAAAGGTTTAAAGATAAGACTGAAAGTAAAATTTATTGTGTATAATAGATTGAACTATTAACTAATCTACCAGGTAGTTTAGTCAAACAATCTACTAACTTTTACTATTCTACCAACTAGTTTGCTATTTAATTTACTAACTGGTCTACTATCTACAATAATAAACCGAGTACTCTACCAACTACTGTACCACCAAATAAACCATCACGTTCACAAACTAACCAACTAATCAAACAACGAGTCTGGTAGTCAAGAACTAGTATAACTTTTAGCCTACCCACTAATCCACCTAACTAACCTAATTTAGCTATAGAAGTACTTTTTCTATTGTATTTATTTTTTTATTGTATGGCATATACAGAATCTAACACTTCAATTATTTTATAATTCTATTAACATGACTTTTTCTTTTTCAGAGTTACCTAATCTGTAGGGATTGAGCAGGAAGGGTACCTATCATTTAATATACTAATTTCGTGATATAAGTACATCCTAAGTAATACAAGTTTTCGACCAAAGAATTAGTATCATGTCGAGGTTATTAGTATATATATATATATATATATATATATATATGTTAGTTTTAATCAAGATAGCACTACTATAGTATACTTGGCTAAGTAACGTAATTGCTCGTCAGAATAATGTTATTCGATATTATCGTTTTATTTTAAATATTTTTTTTATAAATAAAAACTTTAAATTATTAAGAATTTTACATGGTGCTACTATAAAAATTCTCTTCAACATCTTGTAATAACTGTAGTTAAAGAAAAACATATTAAACCCGCCTTATATTGAGGGCAATTTGTTTAGTTTCTTTTAAGACAACAAAGGCTTCCTAAATAAATTAAACATTGATATCACAATAATTTCTTGATAAAAAAAAAGAATACATATTATATTTTGCATCAAGACATAAATGAACACTATAGCTATATACTCGTAGATTGCTTAATTAGTTAGAGAGAATTTTTTTTTATCTTAAAACAATATGTTCCACATACAATAATAGTCAAGTTAATCAAAAAGCAGGAAAATAGTTACTTTTTAAATTACGTTTTTCTTAAAAAAAACATTAATGTCCATCGGATTTATAACAATATACAATTAAGTAAAGGTTATAGACATTTGTTTTAAGTTATAACCCCTTTTGATTTACTTTACTTCTTGTTAATTTCAATTACAAGATAAACATATTATCTTTTTAAAAAAAATATTTTATCTTAACTGTTTCACATTTTAAGAAAATATATCAAAAACTCCATACTATTTGTTCAATAGCGGTAAATACAAAGACAAAAACGTAAAATAATATCTTATTAAGTGTTTAGTATTTGGAATACAATTAAGTAAATTATACAATGAACAATTTATAAATAATTAAATTTAGAGACATTGAAGTGCATATAAACTGTTTCCTATTAAACTTGTAGTTGATTATATTATGAAAACAGAAAATCTTGTAAAATTAAAATTTTTGTACAACTATGCTTTTGTATTATTCTATTTAAAAGACGAAAAAGGCACATTGTGGAACTGTTAAATTTATAATTTACATTTAATTTAGAATTGTGGGCCATTTTGAATAACAAAGAAGTAGAAAATTAGAATACCTTGGGCAGGTTCATTTAAATTTCATAAGTTGCATCTCGTCTTTATTCTACCAACTTCAGCTAACGTTAGAATAAAATAATTTTATAATGTCAAATAAGACTAGAAATTTAATAGACAACTGGTTGTTCTATTGCATTCACAAAATGAAGGAAAAAATATAATATTCAACTGTGCTGTAAAGTATACATTCGATGCAGCGTATGGAATGCAAAAGTAATAGTTATCTAAAAGTTCCTCATTTTCAATTCGCTAGAATGCTTTTAACTTATTTTGAAGATTAATTGATATTAAAAATAAATATTATGTTAAATAAATAGTGTTATTTATTTATTTAGTGAAATGACCTGGATATTTAGTTATGTTAAGCCATTTCTTATATCAAAAATAGATATCAAATTCTTCTTTTTAATTATTGTTTATTATGGCACATATTAAAATATAAGACACTCACGACACGCTAACTCATATTAGGCCCCTAATGGTGCTCCATTCAGTTCAATGTCATCGTGGTGTGTGTCAAATTATTCATCAAAAACAATTAGTGTGAAAGACACAATTTATCTACTTTGAATATTAAAAACGATAGTTTATATTAGAATTTAATAATTACTTTCAATGTTGGTTGTTAAGAAGTATCAAATTTACTTGTTTTTATGGCTCACTATTTTTTAATAGCTTCCACATAAAAGTATAACCTGTCGTGTATATATATGTTATATTGGTAGTCAAGTGTTTTTTATACTATAACCAAGCTCAAACATTTTCTTCGATTTGAGAAATCGAAGATCCACTCTCGTGAGCACAGATATAGTTTTAGAATATTTTGCGAGGATATCGAAATTAAAAACATTGTAAAAGAGAATATAGTTTAAATCTATCAAACTCCTGTCACTCTATTAGGAATAGTATTATATCCCACTATAAGCACTATGTTAGATCCATAGATACAGTTAGTGCGTTTTGTGTGCATCCTGAACTCTATACCCTTAACCTTAGAAACCGTTGGAGGTAGATAACAAATTAACTGACGCACTGACAGACATCTCGTCTTACCGCGAACACGCTAGCTGCAAAGCATTCGAAACATCAGGCTAGCTTAAAATTAAAAATATAATTATTTAAATCCATAAATAGTTTTATTGAAGTATGTAATACTCGTAAAAATATAACAAAATATAAAGCGGAGGGAATAAAGTTTTCATTACACATCTAGACAAGGTTTAAGATTAAATTATATTATTTCCTTATTATGATTAAATAAAGAATTGACCTGCCATAGTTAACTTCTCTTTGTTTAAATTCTTATGATCTGTTACCTCAAAACATAGCCAGCTTAACTAGACCTTATGATGAAAAAATCATATGTCTTTTAGTCCAAGTTTTTAGTTGTTCTAATTTCATATCAAGATAATTAGAAGATGGTTTGAAAAATTACTAGTGATTGATTTTGAGGTATACTTTATAAAGTATACTCATCGTACATCATCCAAAATCCTGTATACAGGATTTTGGATGATGTACAATGAAAAGGAAATTCAACTTGTTTATATACTTATACTTTAAAAAAAAAGTGATGCAATGAAGTGAAGTCTAGATGACAAGCAGTGAAAGAAGAGTTTGTCCTTTGTTAATTTTTTGTTGATATTCAATACTATTAGTAACACCATAAAACACAAAATGACAGACAAAAACATGCAAAATGGCCGGGGAACATCGTTTCAACGACGGTTCTTGTTCTAGACAAAAGAGCTGTGTGTTATTTGGCAGCCATGCCATGATATTAAAAATATTTTAACATATATTTTAGGCACTTATTAATTATTCTTAGTATTTTAAACTTATAGAAATTTATTTAAAGATTTCTTTTTTAAAAAATTGATTAATTGGAAAAATAATTGATTACTTTGCAAAATAATAAATTTTTATTCAAATACGTAAACAACTTGTTTTTATAGTTGAAAAGATGACACTGAATTATTATAAAATATATCAATAAATTATATATATATATATATATATATATATATATATATATATTCTTTATAGTAAACCAAAAAAAATCATATACAAGAAAAAACACAAAAATTAAAAACACAACATACATATTTACACATATTTACTCTATCGAACACCTACTACTCATGATTATGGATAGAATGCATTCAATTTAGTCTACATATAAAAACTTTGAAGGAACGAATTTTATTCCGAGTACATTTTTGAAGTTTATCTATAAGTAAAAGAAAAGGCATGTAAATCTAAGTTTTATTTTGTTTCCAAGAGTTTCATAAAAGAGAATATAAAATATTTAATAAGTTTTCTAAAATAGCTTTCCCTCCGAAATACTGACGAAACTAATCGACATTCTTACGTTGAGGAACTGCGATCTCTGCATCAAATTTTGTTTTACTACCGTTCTCTTCAGCGGAATTTTCTAACTCTAAATAATTTATAAAGGTATCAAAACCGATATTTCGTAATATTTGATATAAGACCAGCTTCCTCTGATAATATAAAAGTTTGTTAAGTATTTGAAACACTCTTTAAATTCTTAACCAAAAATAAAAAGATCACTAAATAAGCTATGACAAACTTTATGCGTAACTTATTATTCATTTTTACAGTTCCAAGTTTTTACATTAATTGTTTCTTAAAATACTGTAAAATATGCTTAGCGAATAACGTTTAAACTATTAATCTCTTGATGGACCGTTTCAATCTGAAAACCGCCTATTCGCAATTGCTCAAAATCCGTTGACGCGATCGGGGTAGTTACATATAGTCTCAATCAAACCGTGTTAATATCAGAAAAAAGTTATCATAATTCTAATAAAATTGTTTTACATTTTTTTATTCATATTTATTGTTAAATTTGTAAAATATGAAATAAACTATATCTGCAATGAATTGTGTATTAACAGTTTATTAAAAGTAATAATGGGATTGATTTAATACAACTTTCGGATAAACTAAAAAAAATATATATAACATTCAAGTAAACACCCTCGCAATTCTATTTTAAAACATTTGATTTTTTAAGGTTAATCATAAATAATAATCATAAGTGTCATCTATAGTTAAATTTCTGATGAGAAGCTTTTGATTTTATCTTAACAGAACAGGAAATATTTTTATATATAGATTTTATATATTAGATTTATTACATTTGGTTAAAGAATTTCATTTTATTGCTTGCAAGTGGTCATAGATATACGGCTACAGCTCTTAACAAATGCAACAACAGTCGCATCAGCAAAGGTACAGCCGCCTGAGTCAATTGTTTGTTCGTTCCACGTCCGTGCAAATAGTCCGCTGACAAAAAAAGTTACTTCATTGACAAAAGACTATATGTCACAAAGTTGGCGTAAGTAATTACTTTATAAATAACTAGTTTAAAAGAATATATATTTTTACATAATATAATAAAAAAAAGAAACTGAGCTGACAGAGAAGGGCGGGGCACCAACTCTGGAAATATTATGTAATTACAATAAAAATGATATATAAAAAAATATATAAATATAAAATGATATATAAAAATATCTTTCAAATTGATTTATACTATCCCACTATTTATTTTTGTTCTACTTTTTTATTAATGCTAATATTATATTATTTTAACTTGAGTCTTAAAGATACTAACATCAGTGGACTTCATGTCGAATGTAGTACAGTAGCTAAAATTTCTGTTAAATAATTGTAAACATTATTTATACTTATATTTATATATTTAAACATTTAGATATTGTCAATTTCAAAAGTTTTATACATTTGTCACATATTTATTTGTTTTGCCAAAAAATACCAGCTTTTTAATATATCGGCCTCATCTGATTGTATTTTTCCATTTATTGTGTATTAAACAGGACATAAGATATAAATAAGACAAAACCACTATAAAATTATACACGATAAATTTTATATTTATAAATATATGGTGATATACCTCTGATGCTGTCGTCTGCACCTACTTCACAAATTTATTACACTGGAAACACTTGCCTTTTTTAAAGAAACAAGACATACTTATATTTGTAAAGAACCACAAACTTCACATTGGAACAAACCGCTTGTGTATCCACCTTTCTAATAAAGTAAATTCATTCTAAAATATCCTAGTAATAAAGAACAGATAGTTGAAAAAACTAGTAATTTTGGAATTTCTTCTTCTCGTTCATCTTTAGTCATTAAAACATTGGACCGGGAGTCGAATTCCAAAAGGCTATCAGGAAAAATGCCAATGAACAGTTTCAGATTATTGAGTGTTTTAGGCTGTGGATACTTTGACAAAATTATTTAGGCCCAGTATAAATCTAAAAATTTTTTTTTGCAATCGAAGCTTTGAAGAAAGGTAGTCAAGGCCAGAGATAAAGTTGTTATTTTGAAAAAACTAGGGTTGAAATTGATACTATTTATCACAAAACGCATTTTTGAAGTAGCTTATACAATAAAACAGCTATTTTTGGTTAACTTATTTGAATATTTTCAAACTGAGCAACATGTATGATTTGTACTAGATTATTTAGCTGGAGGGATTCTCATGATACATGTATATATAGATGTATTTAAAGAATTAAGAGCACAATTTTATGCTACTTGTGTAGTACTAGGTCTTCAGTATATATATAAAAATAATATAATTTATAGGGATTTAAAATTAAATTTCTTGGTTCTTGACACTAAGAGATATGTTAAGATTACTAATTTTGATATAATAATGCTATATTTGATATTTATAAGTCGTAAATAGTTTTATTTATTTATAAATTTTCTTTTATTAATAATTATTTAACATTCACCTGTAAACCATGATCTTTCAGATAGAATATACTACAAATTAAAAAACTGAAGTTTTATAAAAACGTCATTATAGATCAAACTTCAAAAGCAACAAATACACATTTTTTTCGTGTTTTTTTCAAAAGTTTATTAATAAATGCTGTCGTTGCCATTTGTACCTTTGATGTAGTATAAAATAGTTATGACAAGATAAATCGAGTTTAATAGAAATTAGTAATATATTATTATATACATAGCATGGCATAGCTTAAACTAAATATTAGTATCGACTGTAAAACTACGAATAATTATTTACAAGTAACAGGGTTACGTTGTAAGCATCATCGAAATACCCAATGATAATTATAGATGACTAGTTGAATTATTATTGTTGTTATTATTTTTATTTATTTATGCACAAAGTACAATGGCAGACTTAATGCCTTAAGCAATCTCTACCAGTCGACCAAGGGTGATGCAGATAAAAGAAGTAGGTGCATGAGGAGGAAAACAAAAGAAAACAGATAAAATAACAAAGTTATATAATAAACCTTTAAAAGTTAATAATAGTTATAATTTAAATAATTATAATATATGAACAAAATATATATAATATATGAACAAATTAAACTGCAAAAACAAAAAACTTATTTGTAATAATTATAATATATGAACAAATTAAACTGCAAAAACAAAAAACTTATTTGTAATAATTATAATTTAAATAATTATAATATATGAACATATATATCTGAATGATCTCTCTATACCAGTGAAATCAGTTTAATTATTGGTCTACTCTAATAAGTAGAGTAATAAGATAGTTGCAAACGTGTAATTAAACATGCCGCCGTACGTTATATCTAATTCTGAAATTAATTCAACTGCAAAAGCACCTGTATAAATAATGACAAGATGTGATCCGTTACAATCACCTGAAATTCTCAGTGAGTCTCGATCAATCTGTGTCGTACCCAACCTTTTTTGTATTAATATGTTTATTTAGTAATAAAAAATAAAATAAAATGTTCATAACGTTGTAAGTATCAAATTTGTGCTATATAAATCAAAATAATTTATTCACAAAATTCAATAACTTCATTTCATGTTATTTATTTTATTATATTTTAAATATTTTAAATTATGCTAGTGGTGCAATTAATATTTTTGCACAATTTAACTGTCTTTTATTAAATATTTTATCAATATTATCTTAATTAAACTTAATATCAAGTTTATGGATTCCATGCTATAAAGAGATCCGATCTTGAAACAAAGATGTACTCTACTTCATTAATTATGTTGAGATTCTTTTGTGAGTTAAGAATAAAAAAAAATAAAAGTTGTCCATAGTAAAAATTGTATCAACTAATTTTAAACATTAAAACTACATTAGAATATAAAATTCTTCAACAAAATGAACAAAAATGTATAAGTGTAAAGCGCCAACACTTACTATCTGGACGATTTATGTGAAATAGTCCTTTATTCCTGATTGTTCAAAACTTCAATTAACGTGATATTGAGTGAAAACTGGGTTTATGGCAACTTAAGAGAAGTACATAATGTATATTATCTAAATATTTACGTATTCACTGTCCATTCTCAGTGTGGTAGTACGTGGTAGTAGCAGAAAGTACTGACTTTTGGGGTTACTACAGACACGAGTCACTGACCAGAGCAGTGTCACAGTGTCAATCTCGTGAATATTCATAATATCAAATTATAGAGTTTACACACTGGAGAAGTTTTGTTTGATTATAAATTAAAATCAGACGTTTCTGATTTAGATACTAAGTTATTACGAAATACATATATTATATGATTTTGATGTATATAGAATTTTTTATATTTGTTTGTAGTTAAATAATTATATAAAGTAATAGGTACAAAGTTATTACTTAGAAACTGTATCAATTTAGGCCAAACGTAATTATAAGAATAATAAATTTTATTTTTATTTTTTTCCGGAAATTATTTTAAAATGATATCAAATTATAATCATTCATTTCCCTTTTTTTATATCTAATGGATAAACTGTACAATTATTTGTTTTTGAGGCTTGTCGTAAAAAAATATTTTCTTTGAAATACATATAATTTTTTGTATAGCACAAAGCGAACGAAAACCAAATATAAAACTTTGTATGTTATTTTATAGTTTGTTAAGTGGTCTACAAGCGAGTATAACAGTTATGGCTCGACAATGTTCGTGTTAATAAAACTGCTCGTTTCGGTTTTCTGTTGTTGAAACTACAAATGTTTGGAATTCTTTATAAAAAATATTCTTCATATTATATATTTTTTTTTAAATGAGACCTAAATTAAATAAATTTAATTATGCTCATTATATTATATTTAAATTTTTCAATTTATATGGGACTATCTGTTGTACGCTGTTCCATTCCTGGTCAAACGCCATTCATAATTAAGAGTAGTAGTTTAATGTTAAATAACCTATAACCTTTTTGATGAACCTACCTTGAATAATCAGAAGCAATTTTTAAAAATATTCTTGTAGTTCGAAGATTAGCGCATTTAAACAGACAAACCTTTCCTATTTTATACTAGTATAGATAGTTGAGGAAACATAAAATCGTTATTTGGTTGAGAAACCATTATCTGAAATGTACGTATTAAAGTTTACGTTCTTTAGCAGGTTATGCACAATTATCTGAAGTACAATTAATTATGGTCATTAAAAAAACTATTATATATATATATATATATATATATATATATAAATACATAATAAATGTGTCTATAGAGATAAAGTTATATCGTGAAAAGTTACTATATAGCATAAAAAGCATTTATTTTTGTCTGACATTGTCGTGTACGATTATACTATCAATGTTTTTATATCGTAGTTGAGTTTTTGGTTGATTGGTTAATTGATTAATAGATTGATTGACTTGTTTTAGCGAATAGTTGTTTGATTGGTATTTTTTTTTTACATTTGGTAAATGTATCTTTAAAGTTAAGACTTTTAATAAGATAAAATTTTAAAATTTAAAGACAGTTTATTTACTGTCTTGTGTAGTACTTTCGTAAACATAACTGATCGTAAAACTTGCTACATTTTCCTGAATACTGTATGCGATAAAACTTCATGGCACCAAAGTTTTTGTAACACCATTGTTTTAAACACTTTAGCGTGGTTTGTCGCTTGCTTTAAACAACCCGTAATATTGAAAAATATAATTAAAAATAAATATTACAATTCGTTAATTAACGAATTATTACTAGCATATTATAGTTCGTTAATTAACGAATTGTAATATGCTAGGAATATTTGTCTAATGATTCAATTAAAATATATGGATTTGCTTAAGGTTATAAAACTATTGTTGTTAATAATTTTTACTCTATATATATTATATTGATTGTGTTTTTTAATTCGAAATATTTTTATCTAAAATTATGAATGTTGTAAAAAACGAATGTCCGATTATAATTAATCTATGTTACACAGTACAAAAAAAATAATTAATTACATTGGATGTTCAGACCGCAGTTTAATAACAAGGGACATTAAGTAAGTGTTAGCAGTGTCAGTGGTGTTATACGAAGTTATTTATCATTTTTAAAACGCGAATACCGTCAGTGGATTAAAAAAGTTCTTCATAAAATATATACGATGCTTTTCGCTCTAGGAAATGATGTCATTGTCACGGTTTGGGCTCAGGAAGACAATTAATATAATAATAATAAAATTTCTGTATTTAATACTAATAAATAGAAAATACAAGAAAATGCAATAATTATAACATAATTGTTATATATATATATACAAAAGGCGGCCTTATCGCTAAAAACAATTTCAGCTAGACAACCTTGAGGTTGTCTGGTAGTAGATATGCAGCCCTGAGGTTAATGTGACAACAAATAAAGAGGTGCGCAAAAAAAAAGCAGATGAATTTAACTTACAATATAAAAATAAAAATAACTAACAAAATTTTTATAAATAAATAAATATATTATATAAATATATAAAGTTATCCCATTGTATTCAGGTAAATAGTATCTGATTTTACCAGAGTAATTTCAAACCCATTCGGGGTCTTTATGCATGAGCTCGGAGGATCTCAGAATTGCGTTAGCAAAAGACATATTGTACCACGCAAGCGGGGTTAGCCTCGCGACGCAGCGCGCGCGAAACAAAAACGTTCTCTATGTTAACTATATGGGACACATTTTATCAATTATCTTGAAAACTACAATTACGATTCGGTTGATTTTCAATCTAGACCGAGTTTTGCTCGTAAATTGAACGAGGAGTAGGGAACAAACGAGTTGAAAATTTGGGTAATAAAGAGTTTCGCTTCGCTCAGCTCAATATTTATATACTTCATAGAAAGACAACGATTCTTAGCATTCCTTGGATTCATGTTATTTAAAACAATTGGAGTGAGAAGCTTGAAGATACACCCAAAAATAAGTTATGGTCCTCTGTTTGGATTATTTGTTTTCAAGAAAATAATTATTTTATAATATCATATTTATAGCATTAATTAATAAATTAATTTGTTTTGTTTTAAAAAAAATATATAAATTAAATTTTATAATTATTCTTTTGTTTCTAACCTTAAAGAACAAAAAGCGGTTATATAATTATTATGTGACGTGAACTCTTCTGCTTGTGATGAGAAAAGTCAAAATATGTATCATAAATATTATTAAATATAATCATTAAAAAAATATTTCAAATGTGTCCATAAAGAGAGCTTCATTTCGTGAAAAGTTACTATATATTTTTGTCTGTCATTGTCGTGTACGATTATCGATATCAATGTTTCTATATCGTAGTTGAGTTTTTGGTTGATTGGTTAATTGATTAATAGATTGATTGACTTGTTTTAGCGAATAGTTGTTTGATTGGCATTTAAATTGCTATTTTTGTATTTGTAGTTTTTTTTTAGATTTGGTAAATGTATAATTAAAGTCAAGAGTCGATAAAAAAATAAAAAAATATAATAAAAATAAAATAATAAAATGATATTATAAAAAAATATTCTACACAAATAAGGTATAAGCCATGTTATTTCAAGAAAATTATTTAAATTTGTTTACTTAACCAATTAAAAAAAAAGTAAGTTTTAAGTTCTGTAGAAACAAAACAAACTAAAATTCAGCGCTTTTTAAAATATTGGTATAAAAAAGGTTTTTAAAATAATAATATTTGCAAGATTATTTAGTCACTCAATTAAACATCTTTACAAATAAAACCTTTTTCTTTGTGCAAACTCCATCATCTTTATGAATTAACTTCATCAAATTTTGATTTCATTATTACTTTGAATTTAATTTATCTTGATAAAATTGAATTTATTAAGAATAAGACGGTAATAAGAAAGTAATAAAATTGTACAGATATTATTAATATAATTATTGTGTATACATAACGTTTTTAAAGTTAAGGGAAACAGTTAAATAAAAGAAGTTTAAATCTATAGCTTTCTTTATTTTGTAGAGAATATGAATAAATGCACTTCTATTAATATTTTAAATTAATTGCGACGTTTGTATATGCTTCTTAGGCGAAGGACATACAAATTGATACCGTTTTTATTGCAATCTGCTAAGCTAAATGGTCAACACACCTTGCCGTTATACTTAATGACCATGATTATCGCCTACTTATACGTCCGCTTGCTCTCGCAATAAAACGGGTCAGCAAAGGCCTCCCCAATAGAAGGGAGGACCACTGGTTATAACGGGCATGTCTCACTTGGCTGGGTGTCCGGCTCCGTCATCCAAGGAAAGGAAGATAGACCTAGATATGTCTAAATAGCTATCGACCTACCCAACACCAAGTGGTACTCAAAATCCAGGTGTTCCAGAATCATCCAGCCTGACCTCAGACTCTAAACTAATACAGAATTTGGTGATGTCAGTGAAAATGTGCTGTGAGCTGGCCATTAATATGAAACACATTTGGCAATTAAAACAAAACTAGACTTATAGTACTATATTTAAAGAATTGCGGATGTATGCTAATAATAACAATAAGTTCTACTTCTGTTTCGTTTATTTACTGTCAGTCAACTTTGCCCTCGTCATTATAAAACCTGATTATCAGGGATTGACTACAAAAATTCTAAATATCAATATGTATTTCCAATAAAAAGCTACTCAAATCGAATAAAAAAAAGAGTAGATACTTTCCTTTTCAATTGTCATAAATTATTTTTCATTCAGTTTTATGAGTGTTAAGTAAGTTAAATTAATATTTTAATATAATATTGGAAAAAGTCTCATCAAAAAGAACATCTCAAACAATAATATAAAACACTTTATTAAATTTCTACAAATCGATAAACTTATGTTGAATTGATGTCAATGCTTAGCCATTAATTTAGTCCGCATTTCTGGATAACCTTGTACAACAGCTTTTCTCAGATAGCGGGAGATGAATTTGCGCTTTGGAAAGCGGCCAACACTTAATAGCATTACTTACAAAATAATTTAAAATAATACTATAATTTTTAACGGCTGTAAATATATATGATATTTTTGAAATACTCATTTATAACGTACATATATCAATGTGTGTGTATAAGTTAATATAAAATGTATATATAAATGTGTATATGTAAAATTATAAAAAAGTTACGTAGGAATTAATACTATTTCCATCTTAATAACTCATTTATAAGATGTCATAGAATTTATCCTAAATTTTATCGCTATGTAGCATTTAAAAATTGTATATTTAAATATTGTTACGCTAAAGAGTTAAGCTCTGCAATTTATAATTTAAATTTATAATTAATTGTCCCAATCTTAACCCGGGCCTGTAAGGCAACATGTCAAAGCTTAATTAGATAGAATGTAATAAATTTTGTCTTAAAAGGGCAACCTTGGGAATTTCTTGGATTTAGAATTATTAAAATTATATTAAGTTATTGTTGTTATTGTACAGTATTCTGTGAGATATTAGTTAATTTAGTTTTCAAAGAGACATTCCACAATTTTCTTTATTAATCTTTCGAATAACGACCGGAAATTAAGTGTAGCGGAAAAGGTAGTTGAGAATATTACAGTATTTTGATAGTATTATTTTTAATAATGATGAAAGACGTTATATTCTAATATTAATGGCTTTGTATTTTATTATTGTTGTTGTTGTTTTTGTATTTTAAAATTGTGAAAGATATCAAAACCAAGTCACAATTAAGTTCAATGGTATGAGAAATAAAGCAAAGTTTTAATCTAGACCCAAACTTGTTGATTATGTATTGCACTTCCTTTATTAATAATAATAACTATTATCGTTATTATATCTTTGCAAATAACAGAACTATGTACAATCTAAACTAAAAATTATTCACGATGCAAATATTGCGTTGTGAGTGATTTCTAGTTTATACTATATTTCATTATAGTATTAGCTTCTTACCAGCAGATAAGAAGCTAATTTTCGAACTTGAAGAATTGTAACATGGTTTGAAATGAATATCATATAAATGGATAGAATGTTTTCATTATATATGTTACAGTCATGTCTAATTGAGATTCAGAGACACTAAGTAAAATTCGTCTATTTGTAGTCACCGCACTTTTCATGAAATTGAACGTTAAAAGCTATATGCATTCACTGTGATTTCACAAAACAGACTGAATAAACGACAACCATTTTGGAAAACCAAAGCTTCAACAAAATCGCATTTGTTAACTGACAAAGCTCCAAAGTCCCTATTGGAAGACTTAGAACAAATGTATATATATTTATGTTTTATAAAAAATAACATACAGCAAATTATGTGAAGGCGATCAATGAAAGTCTTTTTAAAAATTAATTTTAATTTTTAAATCACAATTATTACAAATAATAAAACAGAACTGAACGTGATTATCGCTAAGAGAAGACTAACTTAATTATATTAAAATTATAAGGAACAAAATAATAAAAATATATGGTTACACAATTACTTTTGTCTTATGTTTAAGTAGAGTCAGCGGAATGCATACGGGTGCGATGCTTATGGCATGGTAACTCCTCCCTCCTTAAGATGGAAGCTGGTTCTGGAGCTTCCAGGAGCGTCCTCGCGACTTTTGCTCTGTCGTTGTTTCCAGCAGTTGTATGACTTCCATGCAGCCAGTGTTGCAATGAGTGTGTATAGCATCAACGTCGGCCAACTAGGGATGATCATGATGTCGATCCAATCGAAGTCATCGTTGTCTTGCACTTCTTTAACGCTGTTTAAAAGTTCATGGATGCTGTCTAGTGAAATATCTTCTAAGTGAACTTCGTACTTCACTTCTTCTTTTCGTTTTTGAAAATTGTGGTCAGGAAGAGGAATAACTTCGTTAATGGTGACAGTATTACTGCGTGTTCTTAATGTTCTGTTCATTATATTCAATTGACAGTCTTCTGTGCTGTTGACAAGGAATATTTTCGATGTTCTTCTATATTCTGTCTTGGTTCCGCATTGAGTCTTTGCTACTTCTGGTTCCGTTAGTATTACTAACCAGGTATTTTCATGAATTTTTTGAAGTTTTCCCTGATTCAAGTTCATGCGCGCAAGAGTGCAATTTACTTTTTGTTGTTTTATGAGGGAGACGATACAGTCTGTTGTTATTTCTGTCGATCTTGAGTCTAGTGCGCTGCAGAGAAGAGTGTCTTCAGCGATCTTCTTGCAGGGTTCCTCCAGGTAAGCGTACTCTTTGCTTCCAAGTGCAAGGAATTTGGATTTGGGTATAATGGTTAGGTTTTCTTTATTAGGAATAGAATATATATGTATGTAATCGTATACGTTTTGATCGATAGATGGTATTTCTAAAATGAATGTTAAAAAGTGTTCTGTACTATACGCTTTTACGCTGATGGACTTTTCTATTTTATGTATATTTTCTACCGTTATCTCCGTAACCGGTTTTATAAAATATTTTTTTTTTTTAAATTGATTATTTCTACAACTAAATTACGTGGGCTTAAAATACTAGGGTGCATTACTCCTAATTGCGAAAATGTCATAGCATCTTCTAGTAACATTAACTTATCTAATAAGAGTTGTATACTAAAACTTATTTGTATGTATATTTCTAAAAAGTATACTTGATTATTAAAATTACTTGCGTTTGCGGTAATGTTGTTTAACATAGACGCTAATCTGTTTTGATTTTCGTTTAATTTATTTAATTGGTTAGAGAATTCATTGATCGTGTTTTCCGCTAACGATAGTGATTGCTTCTGAAACAATTCAGTTTTTGAAACAGAATTACGAATTTTATAAATTTCATTTTCAAAACGGATGGCGTCGTCATTGTCAAGATTACCTGTAATTGTTTTGATTATAGAGCCTAATCCGTTAATTATTCCACGTTTTACCCTATTTCTAGGTGCCATGAACATCAATTTTTTACTAATTAAGTTTAAGTTATGTTCTATTTGATCTCTATATATTTTATGAATATTTTCTGAAACTGTGTTATTTTCAGCAATTTTTGTACTTGCGTATAGGGACATTAACTTTACTGAAATTAAATTTAAGTATGTGATATTGTAAGAGCAAGCAAGATTAAATGAATCGATTTGTTTGAGAATATATCCTTGTTTAAGTAAAAGGATGCCATTAGTGTTATCAATGGACTGAAAGGTTATCTCGGATTTTGTTATGAATATTAGGGATCCGAAGAAGAGTGTCCTGGAACAAGATGAGGTCGACGTAAGAGTTTGAAATGCACTCTTATAGATTTAGCATTAGGGTGACTTCCAACGATCTCTGCTACGTTGTTAGGGTGTAGATGGATAATTTTATACGGACCTTTGAATATCTGCTTGGTTTTTTCATTTCTTGCAGTTTTGGCTACCTGTTTATAAATTGTTTCACCTACCTTGAATGTTATCTCTTCTGCTGTCTGGTTGCGTTTTTCTATTATCCGTTCCTTGTCCTTGGACATGTGCGCTGCGACACACTCCTGTATGGCTTCTGCATTTTTACGATGTTTAATTATATAATCTTGGTAAAATTGTTTAGTGTAATGCAATTCAAGGGGATTTCTAGCTGCTGTGTGCCCATAAAGTAGCTCGTACGGTGTATAGTCTGTTACCGAGTGTATTGTGTTATTATATGCTATTACTGAAAATTTCATTATTGAATGAATAGGATCGTCTTTATTAATCATTCTTTGAATTCTAATCATTTCTGCTATGGTGGAATGAAATCGTTCTACAGGTGAATTCGAATTAGGATTGTACGGAGTCGTAAAATGGATATTAATGTCATGTAAGGCACATAACTCTTTAATAACGTCATTTTCAAACTTACTGTCAGAGTCAGTTGTAACTTTAAGTGGTACTCCTAATACTGAAAAAACGTCAAAAAGGGCTTCAGCAATATGTATACTGCTAGTAGCATTTAAAGGGACCGCTTGTGCATATTTTGAAAAATTGTCTATAATTGTTAAAAACGTTACACCTCCTGTAGAGTATAGATCCATAAACATATGCTGCAAAGGTTTTGTAGGGGTTTCCGTTAAAGATAATGGGGGTCTTAGTGGGTGTCTTTCATACTTAGCTTGTAGACAAATATTACATTGATTTATAAACGCTTGTATAGTAAGTAACATATTGGGCCAATGATAATTCCTATGAATTTTTTTATATGTTTCCTGAATACCACGATGAACTGTTTTTCCTTCGTGATATTCTTTTATAATTTCTAATTGTTCTGTCTTGTTCTCTACGACGGTAATACGTAAAGTGCATCTAAATAATTTTGGACCTCTTTCGTTAAATATTGTTGTATAAACTTTTGAAAACGCGTAATACAACTCTTCATTATAAAAATAACAGTGAAACACACGATCGGCAATAGTGTGTTCTTTTAAAAATCGTATTATTTTTTCTGTTGTGTTATTCACCGGTATGAAGACGTCTTTAATAATTTTTTGTGAGTTTGTCAATCTGTTTTCTACTCTATACGTTGAACCCGGGGTTGACCTAATGTGGAATTGCTTACGCTGCCTATCTATGGCATCTTCTAGTATCGGTATACCTTTATTTTCGTTTTCAGGCTGGGTATGGTTAGTTGAAACTAGATTTTCACTTTCAGATGCCGTTTCAGTAGTTTCCGTTTCACCGACTATGCTAGGGGTTTGTACATTATGTCTACTGGTAATGTCCTCGTTATTATTGTCGTTATTTTCTTCTTCCTGCCGCACATTTTGAAATATTCTATTGATTATATCATCATCATCATTATCGTCTAAATTTACTGCCAGGGAATCAATACTTTTATGGAAAATTTTGACTCGAGAGAGAGCGTCCGCATTTGTGTTTTGGCGTCCTTTCTTGTAAATGATTTTATAGTCATATTCAGCCAATTTAAGTTTCCATCTAGTTAACTTAGAGTTAGGGTCTTTCAGGGACATTAACCCTGTTAGGGGCCTATGATCTGTATATATGATAAATTTCCTTCCATAAAGGTACGGTCTGAAGTATTTGACTGCCCATATAATGGCTAAAAGCTCTTTTTCAATTGTTGAGTATCGAGTTTCTGTGTCAGAAAGAGTCCTGGATGCATAAGCTATTGGTTTATCTGCGCCTACGGGTCCTTGGGATAATACTGCACCAAGAGCTATTTCCGATGCGTCTGTTGTCAGTATAAAAGTCTCGTCAAAATTTGGATATTGTAAAATAGGTGCATTAGTTAAAATTTCTTTACATTTTTTAAATGATTCTAAAAATTCTGGGGAATGTATTACTTTGTTATTTTTTTTTAGACATTGAGTCATGGGTTTAGTTAATTTAGCAAAATCTTTAATAAATTTTCTATAATATCCAACAAGTCCTAAAAAGCTTTTAATGTCTTTCTGAGTTTTTGGTAAAGGAAAGCTCAACACGGCTTTGATTTTGTCTTCGTTCGGTACAAGTCCTTTGTCAGTCAGTTCATGTCCTAAAAATTTTACGTGTTTTTTCAGAAATTCGGATTTATTTAGTTGTATTTTTAAATTATGAGTTCTAAATCTGTCAAAAACTATTTTTAATTTTTCTATATGTTCTTGTAAAGAAGTGGATATTATAATGACATCATCCAAGTATGTAAAAACATTATCAATCCCTCTAAGAATGTGGTCCATTAATCTTTGAAACGTACTAGGTGCATTTTTTAAACCAAATGGCATTCTGAGAAACTCATAATGCCCTCTTTCAGTAGTAAAAGCTGTTTTTTCTACATCGTCCGGGTGCATTTCTACCTGATGATAGCCACTAGCGAGATCTAGGGTGGTAAAATATTGTGATCTGCCTAATCTGTCTAGTATATCGCTTATATTAGGAAGGGGGTACTTGTCTTCAATGAGTCTGTCATTAAGTCGTCGGTAGTCGATGACTAGTCTCCATTTTACTTTTCCTGATGCGTCTGCCTTTTTAGGGACGATGTGGACCGGACAAGACCATGGTGATATACTTTCGCGTATAATACCCTGTTTCAATAAATTATCAACCTCTTTCTGAATTTCGTCGCGTTGTTTCGGGGCTTGTCTATAACTTCGAACGAAAATTGGGGTTTGGTCTGTCAGTCTCAGTTGATGTTTGACCGCGTGCGTGAAAGAAAGGGGGATATTTTCCGAGTAGAAAATATCTCTATACTTATAACAAACTTTTTTTATCTCTCGCCGTTCCTCCTCATTCATATGGTCTGTGTGAATTTTATTTAAATTTTCACACAGTTCCTTATTAATGTTAGGATTTACATTAATTGAATTGAATTTATATTGATTTATATTTAATTTTAAATTATATCTAAAGAATTAGAATTATCAAAATATTCATACTGACCTTGATCATACTGAGGTTCGTTTGCGTAGAATAATTGTTCACCTGCAAACTGGGGTTTCGCCGGCTTAGAGATAGATCTCATGCTAACGTCTGAAACCTTTTGAGGGTACTGCTGGGGTGGATTTCTTACAAAATTGCCAGGGGGTCTATAATTTCCTGAGTATGGTGGGCTTTGTCTGGGAGTATTAAATTTGAAGTTTGATGAGTTCATTTGTTGATTGGAACCTTTTATCGAATCTTTAACCTTGGCTTGTGAACTCATATTAAAGTTATTCGTCCTACCATATGCAAGTTTAGCCTCTTCCTGTCGGGCTATAATTATTGCTGATTCTAACGTTAGGGGTTGCGCTATCCGAACCCCAATTGATACTTTAAACTCTAAATTATTAGTATATTGTTCCACTACCATGCTCTCGTAATAAGATTTGTTAGAATGTGTGCCTATAGAGTATAACGTATCTAATATATTTCGGAGTCGTTTTCCGAAACTTTCAGCGTCCTCATTTTTATTTCTTTGCATTCTACTTAGTTCTTGCATCACCTGGATTTCGTTTCTAGGTTCGCGTAAACATTGTATGAGGGCAGCCTTAATGGCTTCCCACGATGTGAGTGATTCCTCGAATGCGATAGCGTCGATAGCGACACCGCTTAACCGACTTTTAATAAGACACAATATCGCGGGGTGTCCTCTTACTGAGCTATCTAATAAATTTAAAATATTTTCTACCTCTCTCACATAATAGTTCAATAATTTAGGATTGCCATCATATTTAGGCATGAATTCCGAGATTAGTTTAAAACTAGACGCGTCGCAATTTTCGAAAGACATATTTAATTATTTATAAAGTTATACGAGAAAGAAAAACCTATCTTACTCACTTTATTTCTTTACTTATTTCTGTAAAAGTACCTATTGCAATTTGAGCGTCGAATACTTTATCAGAAATATATTTTAAATATTTTATTTATTAATTTATTTAATTAATTATTTATTTTTTATTTTATTCTATAAAGTGTTTATTGCGATTTTTAGCGTAGAACACTTTTTAGTAGAACATAAAATAATAGTTACGGAAAGGAAATAGAGCACAGGAACTTGGAATAACAAGAGTACTCACCACAGTATCCTCTGCATCTCCTTTTCCGGGTCTTCTCAGCTTCACGTAGACTTTTTCGATGCCGCCTTCGTAGATTCTTTGAGAGTCACGGTGATAGTGATCAAAATCACTCAATTGTTCAAGGATTTCACTTGAGAATTGCCGCGACTACTACCGACTGCGCCAATTATGTGAAGGCGATCAATGAAAGTCTTTTTAAAAATTAATTTTAATTTTTAAATCACAATTATTACAAATAATAAAACAGAACTGAACGTGATTATCGCTAAGAGAAGACTAACTTAATTATATTAAAATTATAAGGAACAAAATAATAAAAATATATGGTTACACAATTACTATTGTCTTATGTTTAAGTAGAGTCAGCGGAATGCATACGGGTGCGATGCTTATGGCATGGTAACTAGCATTGGAATAATTTTTCTGTATATTTAATAAACAGAAATCTTTCTGTCCGTTTGCAAAGTATATTCAGATTTCTAACAACGGTATTTGAATCTCAAAAACATCTATCCCTTTTGGAAATTGAATCCATGTTGAGCTAAAGCAGCATCAGCAGCAGCAGCAGCAGTAGCAGCAGAGTATCAGTAGAGTGTGGCAGCAACGCTTACTAGCTACTCTATCAATAGGCTGTCAAATAAATTGTCAATTTTATTTACTCGTTTTTTAAATGTTTTTTTATAATTTTAGCTTTGTTACTACTGTAGTAGTAGTAGTAGTATTACCATAAACTATATGATATATTATATATTATAAACTATATGACTATTTAATAGGGTTATTGCCTCAAATTAAATGATACATTACAATTTCTAACTATTTACAATTTTACTCAAACAGATAAACAAGACAGTACGTCATCAAATATAAATGCAAAATGCATTACTGCACTTACTGAAATTATCTCTGTTATAGAAATTAGTTTATTATATTTCACGGTCTTGTTGCACACGCAATTTAATGACCAAAAAAAGTGTATTTTTTATTTTATTATATATAGTGACTTTTGGAACCAAATATGCAAGTTTTATAGAATAATGACAGAAGATATTCCATAAGTGACGCGATACCATGTATTTCATTTTATTATATACAGTCAAATAAATTAATTATGACACTTTACGTTTTTCATAATATATCATATGAATAGTAATTATTATACCATTTCTTTTTTATACTAGATGCTGCTAGCGTGCTTCATCTGCCCACGACCTCGACCTAAATAATAAAATATCTACGCATAATTATAAACCTACATGATGGCTAACGCCACATTAACTCTCATTAAAAATCGTCTAGTAGTTTTGTCTTACAATTAAGATGAGATGTATGAGAGTAAGAAGTATCGTACATGTTGAATAGTGCAATCAGTTTTAAGTATATTTTTTGAAAATGTGGAACACCAAAGCGCAAAAATATTAAAGAACTTAAATTTTTTCGATTCTTTTTATATCATGTGGAAGGCCAAAGCTCAAAAATATTAAAGAACTTTTTCGATTCTTTTTATATCAAACCCTTATATCATACGTGTCTGCCATTGTATTTGATTTCACACCAGGATTATTATTCTTTACGAGAAGTTAGACCAGATGTATTGAATATAATTTTTATTAAATTAAAAATCACGTATTTCATTTCATGAGTCCTCTGCATTTTAATCCTCGATAAAAACAAAAGGATACTAAAAATATTCTTTATTAATGTTATCGGTGTAGTATTCTAAGGATTAGATTATGTATATGTAGTAATAATTTTATATTTACTCTAGTCAGTCGATTCAAGTTTATCATTTTACAGTTTTCTATTTCTCTCATTATATTATAAAAGGTCAATTACGATATATATCCCATGAACCAGTATGTCTTAACACACCAAGCATGAAAGGGGTTATCCATTAATTCTATGAGATAACTTTAAAAGTTAATTAAATTCAGAATAATAAGTAAACTTTTATGTTGCATATAACCGACGTCTCTGGGAGAAGTCGTGTAACACAAAAAACTTCTAGAAGAAAAAAAAAAAATTATTATGAAACAATATTTTAATATATTATATACATAATAAAGGATAATAAATGATTAAGTACATTTGTAAAAAAAATTCAAAGACAATATTACTATTAAATTGCAATCGGTGGAATGTTTAGTATATCCTAAATTTATAACGAATTATTTATCACTTTTTGCAAAAACAGCCTTGAAATACAAATTTTACTTAAGTAAACCAAAAACCTGTACGTAATGTTAATCGTCTAGACGATAACATCAAGGTAAATTAGTAAAGTATCGTAAAAAAGGAAAATAAAACTAATTAGTTGTGTTCTTGTTGTTCTTTTACAAATAAAAATATACTTATATTAATAAAATAACGTACCTAATTAGTTATACCACACTGTTAATAAACAATTCTGTTTACAAATTTGATTACAAAAGTGATTATATTATAAATATAATATAAATAAAAACTTTACATGGTCGGTGAAACACAGCGTAACGACACCGTTATGAATAATAACCTTATTATACGAGAAAAGTAATTTAAATTAATACAGATTTCAAACTGTGTCTCATTTGTAGTTAGTGATTTTCTTGTTTCAGCTTATGAAGCGTTAAATTTAATGAAGTATATTGTTCGAATATGAGTTTTGTTTATCTGGTAAGTAGGTTTTGGGAACTCAAAGATTGTTTTATGCTCTCGTTGATTGCAGAAATAATAGGAATAAATAATAACATATTTAAGCAAGCCATTGACATCAAGTGCAGATAAAATACTAATAAATACTATATGTGTATATATTCAAAATGTCTGATGCAGAGGAATAATTTCCGACATATGGCATTTCTCCTACTATTGAAATCCATAGTGCGTTAATTTTAAGTCCTTTTATAGACAGATATGAGGAATGCATAGTAGGATACAGATGTGTCCTATTGTTAGAATAACTATTTAAAGCCCTATTAACTATATGAATTTGGTTCGAAACTTAAAGTATATGAGAATGTGGTAAATGTAAAGTAACAACAAACGCATGCGAAAGACTGGTAATACAAAAATGCTCATCCTATAATTTTAATCATTAATAATTGGTTATTAGTACATATTACATTTACGCATTACAATTAACTCTAATCTATTGAGTTTCTCCGAACAATTGAATTAAATGAAACCGAAAGTCTGACAAAATACTGTTGTGAAAAACAATTTTTAATTAGCCGACAAATCGTAAAATAAATTTCAAATTATTGAAATTCATACCCAATAATATTAACAGTTCTATTTTCAAAATTTACACTTATTTTTTTATTATATTGTTTACAAGTGGCCAGGTCTAGAAACTTTCAGTGTCGCCCTCGTATATCAGGGCCTATATTATAAGTTCAAGCATCATATAACTTTCTGAAGTCTTTGGATTTTGGCAAAAGGTTACTAAAATTAAAACAAAAACGTCTGGTACTTTGCGATTGCAATTCTAGTCTAACGATATTTTACATTACATAAATATTTATTGTGAATTGCTTGAATTATCTCGATCTCAATGAAAGAATGATTAACAAGTTGGCACGGATCACGAAACAATAAGTGTCCTTTCTAAAACACTAGAAGCATATTTACATTATATCAGAAAGTAAGTTAAATTTATATAATAATATTGGTTCTTAAAAAAACGATTAATAAATTGGCAAAGTGTGGATGGCAAGTTATTGCTTACACGTACTATTGCTTTAACATATAAATCTATACAGAATAATAAAGTGTTATATTATAATTGATGGGATAATTAATGAAGCGCTGGCGCTGTAAATCGTATAGTGAAGAAAATCTCTTAGATATAAAGAAACTTTAAAATAGGTGATTGGTTTAAAACCTACAATACTTATAATCTTTACAAAAAATTACAAACTATTTTTGGGATCAAAAAAAGTTAACTCTTCGAGCCACTTATGTTCGAAGAATCTCGTAGTCAAAACAACAATACTTAGTTTTTAAAAATACCTCATGATATTCGAAATCATTTAGAAATAAAATCAAATGAAAGGAAATGACGTGAAATACTTTATAGAAAAATAAAAAAAAGATTTCATAGTCAAAGCTACCGCCAGTTCAGAAATATATAGACCTCAGTTTTTAGAAGAGCCGTAACATAAACTAAGTGGACTTGTTCTTTTTAAAAAAAACAACCAAAAAACACTGAAAAACTATTACAATCTGTTATAATATTAAAATATCCTGGCAGCGAAAGCCAAATTCCCAGGATTCATTACGATCTAAATATTTGAATACATAATGACATTTATTTTTAATTATTTTTTTAATTTGTTATATGTTTATATATTTTGTTGTTTTAGGAGCTTGTTGTAAAAATGTTTACATTGACTCATAAAAGAGTGACTATATTTTTTAAAGTCGATTAAAAGGGAAAATAATTTTATGTAGAGACTGCTACATTAAGTGCAATAAAGAATATATAAATTTTGTTCCTCGAATTAAAATTATTTCTATCACTATTCTTAACAAATTGGTAGATATTCTTTTAAATACATGAATACATCATCTTCACTATAAGATGTCTAGAATAAATAGAACTGTTTTTGTTTAACGATAAAAAATTATTATAGTAATACTTTTTCTTTCCTTTTGGCAAACAGTCCTAAAAATTTATTTAATATTTTATTTATTATTTTACAGTTTTTCAATTTATGAATGAATAATAGATAATAGTATAATACTTCATTCCATATACTTCTTGATAACCAGTATGTTTTAATTCGTCATGCTGGCCAACAATAAAATCAGCATAATAATTATGATAGCGGATTTTACAATATATCATAATTTATAGTTTTTTTGATTTGTAAAAAATAAAAACTATAACAAATTTTACTACAAAATTACAACCGACTAAATGTTTAACCTGTCATTGAACTATACTTTTTACTTGTTATAAACGAATAACCTTGAAATATATACTTCATTCTAACGATGTATTAAAGATAAAACCATCAAAGTAAATCGTAAAAAGGGAATAAAACTAATCGACTATGGTAGGAAATGAAGATGTGGCAGACGTGGTATTAGCTAAAATATACAAAAGAATAAAAATAAGTTCGTCTATTTTTTAATTAATTTTTAAATTTGTCAATTGATCTTCGTGAAATTCGTAGTTCTATTTCGTATTAAAAGCGATATTACAGACTTATAAACACATAAATAGTATTAAAATGATCACTTTTCTATTTAAAACATTAATTTAAATTCTGTTTAGACTAATCTTCGGGTTTACGATGCGTTTTCATGGAATATTTAACAGTTGCATGATTTAAAGATGTTAGTTTCTAAAACTCAGTTTATTTTGACGTTTAGAATAGGCCTTAGTTTAGGTTAGTCCTTTGATAACCAACATAAATGAAATTGTTGTATTGAAATAAACACACTTAACCTTTACCCATTTATTATATGTAAATAATAAGATGAAGTTTAAGCTTGTAGGCCAAGATCAAAATTTATCGCAGGTGTTTTAGAGTAAATTTACTAAGAATTTAAAGCATAAGAAGACTTGTTAGTAATAATGTTTAAATAAATATTTATTTATATTTTATCAATTAAAGCAAATTGTTTTGCCGGCTTTTTTGTATAGGTTATATATTTGTTAATTTGAATTTACAATTATCATAAGTTTAAAATTAATTTCTTTCACTACATATATTTATATATATTTACCAAACATATTGCATATAATACCTCCATATATATTTATATTTTTTGTATATATCGAATGTAAAAACTAAAAGGCAAAAAAATATTTATCTACTTCTTAATCTTTCTTTTATTTTTCTTTAATAAATATAAATTTCATAAAAAAAAAATAACATATGTTTGTTTTTATATACCATTCATGAAACATCAATAAAATAACAGCCTTGAAATAGGAATCGCTAGAACCGTATTTTCTTAGTTGATCTGACTTTTATGAAAACCTATCATTTGAATACTTACTGTCAAGAGCGGTGGACTAATATTAAAAACCATTTAAAAATATTTCCAGAATTCCCAAAAGTGAAGGAATAACGTAATAAAAAGTCAAGTGTGTTGGAATGGCTACCTCGTGGATGCCAAATGACATAGCTTCTATTTGCCCAGACCAAGAAGCGAATTTGACACAATGTTCCCCGGCCGGATTTATGTTTTTGTCTCTGGTTGTCCGATTATTTGGTGGTGTCACTTATAGCATAAAGTATCCAAAGAATAATCCATATGCCAATCCTACTCTAACAAAGTCTAATGTAGATTTTAATTCTTTAGCAGAAATTGATTCAAACTTGAAACAACATGAACCATTATCGAAATATCCTCATTTTGGAGAAATTTTGGATTTGAATACGGACGATTCAACTATTAATATAGTTTCTACAGAAACTAAGGAAAAAGAAAGGATGGCAAGGAGGAGAAATAAGGCTAAGGAATACGACTTTATCATTGTTGGGGCTGGTTCAGCTGGTTGCGTGTTAGCCAACAGATTATCGGAAGTTAAAAAATGGAGGGTAAGCTCGAAATTCTATAAATAAAATAATATTATTAATAAATAATTGATGAAATAAGATTTAATACCATGAAAAAAGTGAAATAAAAATTTTCATGACCCTTAGACATACGATCAGACAAACAAATTAATCACCTTTTTTTAAACTATCATTTAAAGCTTGCGTCACATACAAAACTACTTACTTTTTGAAAACGTATTTAATATACATACTTCTTTACTATGTTAATTTTTAGTAATTCTTCATAATAATGTTTTTTTTAAATAACTAAAAAAAGCTTTTTTAAATACGTGTATAATAGATTTTTTTTTGTTTCTGATTAATCATGTTGAAATATATATTTTTATGTCATGAAACTATGACATAAAAATATCGATGATATAATAAGTATTATTATTATTGTTTATTTTAAAACTATGACTCAACATTTTACAGAACTTTGTATAGTTCAGACAGTCTGTAAGATTCCAAAATTGCTAATATACTTATATATTTACTTTAATTTATTTTGTAACGTTAATTGCGGTACGGTATAAAAACTTTGTATTGTTCTTACTAATGGAAAAAAGGTATAACACTAATAATAAAATAATGTGACATTAAAACGAGCCTGTCACCTAAATACAATATTTAATGTTTATCAAATTATTATTTATATTATAATCTTTGCACAACTTTTAACATTATAATACTTTCATTTATTTGTTTGTTGAAAAAAACAGTTACGAATATCCTGATTTCCAAGACAATGACGGTCGTGGGGGTATGTAGGGCTACCCGGCAGTATAGAAGAGGCTGTCATTTTTATGTCTATCAACTTTAAAACCATCATTTACCCTTATCCCCTTAGTGGGACGCGACGGGATCGCTATCGCACCCATCGTAATGTTACCAGACCTCATGTAATCCTGCCCTGTAAATCTTCTTGATTTTTGCAGCAATGAGATTTTATGGTGTAATTTAGAGTTATAATTATCCTAACTACATTCCTTAGTCTAATTTTAATCCAGAATTTAGTCATTTGATAAATTAATATAATGCGTCTTATTCTTCTTACAGATCAATTTGTTAAATACAATCAATTTGTTAAATGTTTTTTAAGATTTACACGAGTACTACACATTTCAATAAAACTATTTTACAGATATAACTCGCGTTTATTTTTACATTTTTTAAATTTAACCCGACGTTTCGAATGCTTTGCAGCAAACGTGTTCTCGGTAAGACGGTATTATGGGTGTCTGTCAGTCGGTCAGTTTATTTATCACCTACCTCCAACGGTTCCTGAGTTTACGGGCATAGAGTTGAGGATGCACACAAAACGCACTAACTGTGTCTATGGGCTTGGCAGTCTCTTCATAGACATGGCATTTAATATTTTTCATGATAGGATTCCAGGTGTTCGATAGATCAATTTCTTACTTACCGATTTCACATACTTTTCACATACATGGGTCAAAAGTATCCCCAAAGTGTGATAATGAAAATATTTTTTTTGTAATTTCGTAACACTATGAAAAATATTATAAGAAAATTTTGATAGCAAAAAATATATATATATTTAAATTTGAGCTTAGATTTTTTACGCTATTCTTACGCAATGTTGAATATACGTATGTATGAATATTTTTTGTTAAACTTTGTTGATAAAACATCGATGAATTAAAAATTAAGACAGTTGTTGATACTGGAAACACAAAAATGAAAAAAATATACAATCCAGGAAAAGAAGACAGACTAAGGAATATGATTTTATCATTGTTGGAGCAGGATCAGCTGATTGCGTGTTGGCCAACAGATTATCAGAAGTAAAAAAATGGAGAGTAAGTTCTAAATTCATAATAATAACATATTATAAAACAAAACAATTGTTTTTGTTATTGTTTTATGTATGTCAGTCAGAATTATTCTAATAGAAATTATTGAGTAAACTTTTAATGTTGTAAACAGCTGAACAAAATAATAACATTATATACAATTATCTCCTGACTTCAATACTATCGTGATTTGGCATAAAATTCACGTCGCAATTCATTGTAACGATTTTACTAACAGAAAGGGTAATAATAATAAATTTGATATATTGAAACGAGCCCATCACTTCAAGTATAACATTTATTACTTATTAATTTATTCTTTAATTTAATATTTGTTAAACATAATATTTTATAGCTTCTATGGAAATTATTAAAATATCAACCTTAAACTAAAAATAAATCTAATTAAAGGGAATGTCTCTCACTTGATTCTATTATATTCATTCGGCCTTATCATTCGCCGAGCAAATTGCACTAAAACAACTAATTACTTAATTAATTTAATAAGAGGATAAAGTTTTTTTAAATATTGTTACAACATGGATGCCTAATAGTATATTTCGTATTTACGGAGATCAAAACCATCCCCAAAATATTCTTAACTTGCTCAGAATTGTTTTGATTAGAACATATAACTTTTGATTAGGACTATATTTTAAGAAATCAGTTTGAATTTCAATTAAAATATAATAATTGAAGGTAATTACGATATTCACAGATCACCCTTAAAAATACCCTTAATTTCCAATTCTAACTCCCCTACTCGTCACTAGTGCAGGTGCACGAGCGAATGAACTAACGAATGGTTAGTTCATTCGCTCGTTCGATATGCGATAAATTAAATAAAATACACAAAAATGATATCGGAGAAAGGTGTCTTGTGGGCAAAGGTGGTACTCGTTGTACCCGTTCTCTATGTCGTTGGTCAGAGGCATTGTTACGATTAGAAAATTGTATGGTAATCTGTCAATAAAAACCGAAGGAAACGTAAAATTGAAATAATGACTGAAACCTCAGCATGTTTTGAAATGAAACAATCACATTGAATTACGTCCATAAAAGCCGAAAGTACAAAGTACAAAGTTGATATAACACCACAAAATAAACACCAGAGCGCTGAGAAGGCTTACATGTACAAAGAATTCTCACCTTAAAATCATGTGACCTACGGCCATTGGAGTACTTTTACTGAATAATCTACCAAGGAGTTTCAGCTCCTGGACGTAGTGAGCTAGCTGCTAAAAGTTTTTTGTTTTTTATTTTTTGTATCAATAAGTCATAAGTTATATAGCATGCCGTGTTTAGCTTTTTATTATTTAACATTTCATCTTAACACTTATTCTTCAATTGATTCCTATTGATTATAAATTTTGATGAACTAACGAAAAAGAGATACAAAAATTCAGAACTGCGATTTCATAACAATGACTATTAACATTCCAATTTTTCTCTAATTTTAGATAATATTACTTGAAGCTGGTCCTGAAGAACCGGACGTAACGATGGTGCCTTCACTGGCAACAACACTGTCAGGATCCACAATTGACTGGGGTTATAGAACACAGCCAGAACTTTTGACCTGCAGATCACTCAGGGGCCAATCCTGTGCATGGCCAAGGTTAAATTACTATGATCTTAAACAAATAAAATGTTAACATACTATGATGACCTGTTTAAAATCTATTTACAGAGGAAGAACTATGGGTGGCTCTAGTGCCATTAACTACATTGTTTATATGAGAGGAAACAGGCTTGACTACGATCACTGGGTAGAATTAGGAAACCACGGTTGGAGTTATAATGAGGTGATTATAATTTAAACGAGAGAACTATTTCGTCACGTTCGACTTATTAATCGTAAAAATAAACACTTTCATAAAAAAAAGCAATGTATTTATTGTAATATGAAACAATTTTTCAGTTATTACCTTATTTCAAGAAATCGGAAAACAATCGTGCTGTTGAAAGCTACGACACACAACATCATGGTGTTGGAGGACCTATTACTGTAGAAAGATATCCTTACCTTGATGTCAACCCTGTTATGATAGTTGAAGCTTTTAAAGAATCTGGTCTACCGGTAGTCGATTTAACTGGAGAAAATAACATAGGAACAAATATAGCTTTATCGACGTCTAGAGACGGACGAAGAATGTCTATAAACGT
This sequence comes from Mechanitis mazaeus, assembly GCA_959347395.1. Taxonomy (NCBI): domain Eukaryota; kingdom Metazoa; phylum Arthropoda; class Insecta; order Lepidoptera; family Nymphalidae; genus Mechanitis; species Mechanitis mazaeus. The sequence continues at coordinate 14,831,362 of OY365755.1, forward strand.
AGCATATATCAAACCAATACGTGATATAAGACCCAACATTGATATTGTAGTAAACGCTTTTGTAACTAAATTACTAATAGACCCTAAAACAAAAACTACTCTCGGTGTCACTTATGTCAAAAATGGTATGACTTACAACGTGTTTGCAAAAAAAGAAGTTATAGTGAGTAGTGGTGCCCTAAATTCACCGAAGCTGCTCATGTTATCAGGGATAGGTCCAAAATCTCATTTGGAAGATTCACACATACCCGTTATAGCCGATTTAGCAGTCGGAAAAAATTTACAGGATCATACAACTACTTTTGGTCTTATAGTTGCTCTGTCTAATAAAACTTCAACTTTAATAGATCAAAAGGATATTTTACAAGAATTAGAGAATTATCATAAACAGAAACTAAAAAAATCTGGTCCGTTGTCGACAACAAGTCTTTTAAATAGTATTGGTTTTATCAAAACTAAATACGCTTCGGTCAATGCACCAGACATTCAATTTCATTTTGATGGTAGAAATGTCGAGGAATTTTTTTCGGATCCCCAAACGTATTTGGAAACTAATATATTTCCTTTGTCTTTTTACAACGGTTTTTCACCGAAGCCCATTTTATTAACTCCCAAAAGCAGAGGATTTATTCTTTTAAATAGCACTGATCCTATTAATGCGCCACCTTTGATATATTCAAGGTTTTTCACGGTAAAGGAAGATATGGATATTATGGTTGAGGGATTACGTTATGCTGTTAGTCTAGAAGAAACAGAAGCTTTTAAACGAAATGGTGCCCATTTCGTTAAAGTGCCTGTAAAAAATTGTGAAGGTCATATTTGGGGATCATATGATTACTTCGCTTGTATTCTTATACAGTATACCACAACAATCTTTCACCCTGTTGGTACTTGTAAAATGGGTCCGGCTTGGGAGATGAAGCTGTCGTTGATCAAAGATTACGAGTTTATGGAATTAAAAATTTAAGAGTAATCGATGGTTCCATAATGCCATTTATAGTTAGAGGAAATACAAATATACCGATAGTGACAATAGCAGAACGTGCCTCTGATATGATTAAGGAAGATTATCATGTCAAAGATGGTCATCATTTTTGATTAAATATCTGTGATACTGGTTTAGAAATGTCTTTTAGGTTGAAATTAATTATGTTTGGTTTCTTTTTCTTTTGGTTTTCAATTTATCTATAAATATATTGTCGTCATACGTGTAAAATTTATTATTAGAGACATTTAACAATTTAATATTAAAATTAATTATTTATTAATTAATTTAAATTATTTACAATTAACGATTGCTTTTAAAACCTACAGACATTTAATTTTAATATGTCGCTTTCTATAGATAAATATGTAAAATGTTATTTTAATATTAGGTTATTATCAATTTAATAACTAACTATAAATTGTTTATTTGTTTTTGTCTGATTTTCATACTTTTTTTGCATGACTGATACCCGTTTTCCATCAATTACCCCAATGTGGTTCCATCAATTACCCCAAACCCATGGTGGAATATTAGATTAAATTATTAATATTAGTAAGAATAGTTCTCACTTAGTACAAATTTTAGATACTTTAGGGGGTCTCCTATTTCAGGGTCCCAAATTTCACTTCCCTAAATTAGTAACTAAATAGATGATACATCAGACAAATGAATTATGAATTTTTGTACAAATACAACACGGTAAATTTTAACAAGTAAATATTTTTACAGATTAAAAATGCACATATTTTTTTCATTTATATAATTAATTATTACATTTGGTGACTGAAGACGTTTATTTCCATTTTACTTTTTTAAATATTTTCAAAATATAAATAAAACACTTTAAAAAATAATAACCCAAAATTTATCGGTAAAAACTTTTAAAAGAGATGTTCTCTTAAACACTTAGGAATAATTTGCCCTAAACAGTTATTTCAGTATGTAAACAGAACTTTAAGAAAAATTTGAAAATATTTTGACAGATAAAATATTCATATATATTTTTTTAACTTCCTTATTAAGGAAGATTGTTTTCAACTCTATTTTCAAATTTTTTTTTTTGTAATATCTTTATGTTTTCAAAAGTCTTGAATTATTCTAGACTTTATTTATAAACGTAAATGTATGTGTGTATATAAGCGTTTTTTTAGTTCAATTTCCTCGTGACCCAATGAAGCCATTGACTTTGCTTTATTACCAAATGATACGTATTCACAAATAATTAGAATAGAATTGTTAGTATTTCAACAAATTATTTTTTTATTGTTATTTTTTAAGTGAATACCGCATATTCGCATTTAATAAAATAATAATTGCTTGATTGGGACAGTTGTAATACCAATTGATGCGTGTTAATGTTAGAAAAAAGTGATTACGATTGGAAAAAAGACATGGCAATGTTTTTATTTTTTTTTTATCAAAATATAATAAATAAATAGAAATCTCAATTTTTTTTTCATAATATGCTATATCTGCAATAAGTTGTTTTAATGTTTTAAGTGCAAGGAATGATGGAAAAACTTTGTTTTTTTTTTATTTATATACTATAGTTTTGCATAATTTTTCCATAATGTGATTATATTTAATCTATAAAATATTCATACATCCAAATAAAAATACTTTGAATGGATTTAGTTGGCATATATTTATTGCGTTTACATTTTAATCTTTTATTTTAACCCGACCTTTCGTATGCTTTGTAGCAGTTTAGTTCATGGTAAGACGAAGTGTGGGTATTTTGAAGAATGCGAAGGTTATCATAATGAGTAGCGATATGAGCGCTTAATTGATAGAGCGACACGGCGATTTTCCAGAGGTTCGAATCCTGCTCGTATTAATAAACTAACATATCTATTTATTTAAAAGGAAGTTGAATTTAAAGTAGTTACTAGTTAGGTTAAAGATCCGAGGATCGAGTTACTAATTAGGTATAAACTAATAATATAATAATAAATCTATTATACACCTTCCGTTCTGGAATATAAATATCCATTTACGTTACGCACAGCAACAAGATTCAGTGTATTCGTAGTTTACTCGTACATCTCGTAAAATTATTTTTATCATCAAATATAATAAAACTTGAACTTATAATGCAAAAATTGTTTTATTATTATTTTGTTAAAGTTTTGAGAAATAAACATTATATAGGTTAGTTTTTTCTTTTAATGATATAAAAGAATTCTTCACCAGCGTCTTTAGTAACTCTAGTTAACTCTAAAAATACAATAAAATATTTATATTATTTTAATAATAATTTAAACTTAATAGTGATAAAGTAATTAATTAGTAAATTTTTAAATAAATCCCAAAAAATTAAAATAATTTCATTATTTGATGCAGATAATTGAATAAAATATTTCCAAAAAATCATATGACAAACTATTAAGAGGTACCCTTTAGACAACAAGTTTAAACGTTCTTGAAGTTAAATATGAATTTGACCAGTTTAAGGTTCCGTTATCGCTATAAATAGAAAATTTATAATTCAAAAATATAATCGACAGAATTGAAAGGTAAGGTTCGCTAAGGTTCCTGTAATTAAAATCGATGGGAATTCATAGGTAGTGATGAAAGTGAAATCCTTACAACCTTCCTAAATAAGAAAAAAGTGGACAGACGAATGAACACTTGACATAACTAGAAATTAGATAAAACAGCATTAAACATAATTTTTTTAGAACATGACATTAAAGCAGAAAAAAAAAGAATAATCTTTATCAAAGAAAGATTAAAATTTCTCATTAAATAAAAATACTCATAGCATTAACAGCATGTCATCATAATGACGAAAATTATACTTCACAAATATAATTGTAACTTTATTCACCTGTAATATTTTTTCTCTCTTATGAATACATCATCTTCACCATAAGACGTCTAGAAAAAATAGAACTGTTTTTGTTTAACGATCAAAAATTGTTAGAGTTTAATACTTTTTCTTTCCTTTTGGCAAACAGTCCTAAAAATTAAATTAATATTTTATTTATTATTTTACAGTTTTTCAATTTATGACATAATAGATAATAGTATAATACTTCATTCCGTATACTTCAACAATAAAATCAGCATAATAATTATGATAGCGGATATTACAATATATCATAATTTATAATTTTTTAATTTCTAAAAAATATAAACTATAACAATTTTACTACGAAGTTACAACCGACTAAATGTTTAGTATGTCCTTGAACTATACTTTTTACTTGTTAGAAACCAAGAACCTTGAAATATATACTTCATTTTAAGAATACGACTTTATCATTTTTGGGGCTGGTTCAGTTGGTTGTGTGTTAGCTAACAGATTATCAGAAGTTAAGAAATGGAGGGTAAACTCTAAATTCTCTAAACAAAATAATATTATTAATATATAAATTTATATAGTAATAGCGCCAATAGTAATAAATCGAAAACCGTAAAATAAATTTTTCATGACCTTCCAACCTACGATCAGACACACAGGTTAATAGATTTTTGTTAATCATCATTTAAAGCTCGTGTCTTCTTTACGGTTAATTTTTAAGTATTTCTTCATAATAATGTTTTTTAAAAGAATTAACTATAAAAAGCTTTTTTAAATACGTGTATTATAGAATTTTTTTTTTTGATTATTCTTGTTGAAATATATATTTTTATGTCATGAAACTATGATATAAAAATATCGATGATATAATAAGTATTATTGTTATTGTTTATTTTTAAACTATGACTCAACAATTAACAGAACTTTGTATTGTTCAGACAGTCTGTAAGATTCCAGAATTGCTAATATACTTATATATTTATTTTAATTTATTTTGTAACGTTAGTTGCGATACGTTATAAAAACTTTCTATTGTTCTTACTAATAGAAAAAAGGTATAACACTTATAATAAAATAATGTAACATTAAAACGAGCCTGTCACCTAAAATACAATCTTTAATATTTATTAAATTATTATTTATATTATAATCTTTGCACAACTTTATAATAGCTACAATGAATATTATTGAAATATTATTTTTTTAACCGACTTTAATCAAAGTAAAGACTTTCGCCCACTTCTATAAAATTTATATCATTCGAACAGGAGTCATAACGCGAGGTAAACCAAAGTAATAAATTTTATATCAAATTATATTGTAATATAGAATATTATATTAATAGCATTGTAAAGCGTCGGCAAAAAATAAAATAGTGAATACCCAATCCAATATGTTAAAAATATCAAACAGCCTTAACAATATAATACTTTCATTTATTTGTTTGTTGAAAAAAAACACTTACCAATATCCTGATTTCTAAGACAGTGATGGTCGCGGGGGCATGTAGGACTACCCGGCAGTATAGAAGAGGCTTCCATTTTTATGGCTATCAACTTTAAAACCATCATTTCCCGGTATCCTCTTAGTGGGACGCGACGGGATCGCTATCGCACCCATCGTGATGTTACCAGACCTCATGTAATCCTGCCCTGTAAATCTTCTTGGTTTTTGCAGCAATGATATTTTATGGTGTAATTTAGAGTTATAATTGTCCTATCTACATTCCTTAGTCTAATTTTAATCCAGAATGTAGTCATTTGATAAATTAATATAATGCGTCTTATTCTTCTGACAGATCAATTTGTTAAATACAATCAATTTGTTAAATGTTTTTTAAGATTTACACGAGTACTACACATTTTAATAAAACTATTTTACAGATATAACTCGCGTTTATTTTTACATATTTTTAATTTAACGCGACGTTTCGAATGCTTTGAAGCAAACGTGTTCTCGGTAACGAGATTATGGTGTCTGTCAGTCAGTCCGTTTATTTGTTACCTACTTCCAACGGTTCCTGAGTTTACGGGCATAGAGTTGAGGATGCACACAGAACGCACTAACTGTGTCTATGGGCTTGCCAGTCTCTTCATAGACATGGCATTTAATATTTTTCATGATAGGATCCCAGGTGTTCGATAGATCAATTTATTACTTACCGATTTCACATACTACAGGGTTCAAAAGCATCCCCAAAGTGTGATAATGAAAATATTTTTTTTGTAATTTCATAATACTGTGAAAAATATTATAAGAAAATTTTGATAGCAAAAAATATATATATTTACATTTAAGCATAGATTTTTTTACGCTATTCTTAAATGTTATATGTTAATATGTGCAGCGATGCAAGCTGATAAAAATCTACAATAACGACTGTTCCTACAGAGTCGTTTTATTTTATCATTCCATATGTAGACTAAATAATAATTTATAATAATAACATAAAACCTCAATACGTAGTATGAAAAATAATATTTTTTTTTATTTTATCTGCAGTTGTAGCATTATTTTATGTTTATAAAGTAATTAAAAAAAATATTTGTTTCCAGTGGCCTTTCGCTTACATTCAAGCAATTGTTTATCCAATTTATGCGATAATATAGGATGTTATTAAATGATTAAGTAATAATTAAATTATATGATACCTTGAAAACGAATTATTTATTATAATATTTTTATGATGTAATAGGAAGCGTTTGAATAGAGTTTTATTTTTGGAAGTCTCTTTAAAACATACCATTCGGTAAGTTGCCTTTACGCAAGGTGGACTAATATTAGAAAGTAGAGAAAAATATTTTTAAATTTCTAAAAGTGCAGGAATAATGTTATAAAGTGACAAGTGCGTCAGGATGGCTTCTACATGGTTTCCAGTTGACATAACTTCTCTTTGCCCAGAACAACAAGCGCCTTTGACACAATGTTCTCCGACTGGGTTTATGTTTTTATCTCTGATTGTCCGGTTATTGGGCGGTGTTACTCGTAGCATAAATTACCCAAAGAAGAATCCATATGCTATTCATTTTCTGCGTACACATGCTTCACTACCTGATTATAATTTAAATTTTCATTCCCTATCACAATATAATTATTATTCTTCTGAAATATATGAACATGATCCTTATGACCCTTATAAGCATAATTCACTTACTTATCAGGGATTCTCCATCTACCCAACATCACGAAATACGTTTCCGTTGTATTTTGAACATGAACCCATTTTAAATTATAACAACTTTAAAAAATTCCACGATTTAAATATCGATGAATCAAAAATTAAAACAGTTGTTGATACTGGAAACACAAAAAACGAAAAATATATACAATCCAGGAAAAGAAGACAGACTAAGGAATATGATTTTATCATTGTTGGAGCAGGATCAGCTGGTTGCGTGTTGGCCAACAGATTATCAGAAGTAAAAAAATGGAGAGTAAGTTCTAAATTCATAATAATAACATATTATAAAATAAAACAATTATTTTTGTTATTGTTTTATGTATGTCAATCAGAATTATTCTAATAGAAATTATTGAGTAAACTTTTAATGTTGTAAACAGCTGAACAAAATAATAACACTATATATAATTATCTACTGTCTTTGATACTATCGTGATTTGGCATAAAATTCACGCCGCAATTCAATGTAACGATTTTACTAACGGAAAGGGTAACGGAAAGCTTCAATGGAAATTATTGAAATATCAACCTTAAATTAAAAGTATTCTTATTCACGGGTTTGTCTCTCATTTGCTTCTATTATAGCCTTATCATTCGCCCAGGAGTCTTAAGGCAAAGTGAACTAAAACAACTTATTACATAAAAAAATTAAATTAATGGTAATTTAATAATAGGATAAAGGTTTTTTAAATATTGTTACAATATGGATGCCTAATAATATATTTCGTATTTACGGAGATCAAAACCATCCCTAAAATATTCTTAACTTGCTCAGAATTGTTTTGATTAGAACATATAACTTTTGATTAGGACTATATTTTAAGAAATCAGTTTGAATTTCAATTAAAAAATAATTATTTAAGGTAATTACGATATTCACAGATCACCCTTAAAAATACCCTTAATTTCCAATTCTAACTCCCCTACTCGTCACTGGTGCAGGTGCACGAGCGAATGAACTAACGAATGGTTAGTTCATTCGCTCGTTCGATATGCGATAAATTAAATAAAATACACAAAAATGATATCGGAGAAAGGTGTCTTGTGGGCAAAGGTGGTAGTCGTTGTACCCGTTCTCTATGTCGTTGGTCAGAGGCATTGTTACGATTAGAAAATTGTATGGTAATCTGTCAATAAAAACCGAAGGAAACGTAAAATTGAAATAATGACTGAAACCTCAGCATGTTTTGAAATGAAACAATCACATTGAATTACGTCCATAAAAGCCGAAAGTACAAAGTACAAAGTTGATATAACACCACAAAATAAACACCAGAGCGCTGAGAAGGCTTACATGTCCAAAGAATTCTCACCTTAAAATCATGTGACCTACGGCCATTGGAGTACTTTTACTGAATAATCTACCAAGGAGTTTCAGCTCCTGGACGTAGTGAGCTAGCTGCTAAAAGTTTTTTGTTTTTTATTTTTTGTATCAATAAGTCATAAGTTATATAGCATGCCGTGTTTAGCTTTTTATTATTTAACATTTCATCTTAACACTTATTCTTCAATTGATTCCTATTGATTATAAATTTTGATGAACTAACGAAAAAGAGATACAAAAATTCAGAACTGCGATTTCATAACAATGACTATTAACATTCCAATTTTTCTCTAATTTTAGATAATATTACTTGAAGCTGGTCCTGAAGAACCGGACGTAACGATGGTGCCTTCACTGGCAACAACACTGTCAGGATCCACAATTGACTGGGGTTATAGAACACAGCCAGAACTTTTGACCTGCAGATCACTCAGGGGCCAATCCTGTGCATGGCCAAGGTTAAATTACTATGATCTTAAACAAATAAAATGTTAACATACTATGATGACCTGTTTAAAATCTATTTACAGAGGAAGAACTATGGGTGGCTCTAGTGCCATTAACTACATTGTTTATATGAGAGGAAACAGGCTTGACTACGATCACTGGGTAGAATTAGGAAACCACGGTTGGAGTTATAATGAGGTGATTATAATTTAAACGAGAGAACTATTTCGTCACGTTCGACTTATTAATCGTAAAAATAAACACTTTCATAAAAAAAAAGCAATGTATTTATTGTAATATGAAACAATTTTTCAGTTATTACCTTATTTCAAGAAATCGGAAAACAATCGTGCTGTTGAAAGCTACGACACACAACATCATGGTGTTGGAGGACCTATTACTGTAGAAAGATATCCTTACCTTGACGCTAACACTGTTATGTTAGTCGAAGGTTTTAAAGAATCTGGTCTACCGGTAGTCGATTTAACTGGAGAAAATAACATAGGAACAAATGTAGCTTTATCGACGTCTAGAGACGGACGAAGAATGTCTATAAATGTAGCATATATCAAACCAATACGTGATATAAGACCCAACATTGATATTGTAGTAAATGCTTTTGTAACTAAATTACTAATAGACCCTAAAACAAAAACTACTCTCGGTGTCACTTATGTCAAAAATGGTATGACTTACAACGTGTTTGCAAAAAAAGAAGTTATAGTGAGTAGTGGTGCCCTAAATTCACCGAAGCTGCTCATGTTATCAGGGATAGGTCCAAAATCTCATTTGGAAGATTTACACATACCTCTTATAGCCGATTTGGCAGTCGGAAAAAACTTACAGGATCATGTCACTACTCATGGTCTTATAGTTGCTCTATCTAATAAAACTTCAACTTTAATAGATCAAAAGGATATTTTACAAGAGTTAGAGAATTATCATAAACAGAAACTAAAAAAATCTGGTCCGTTGTCGACAACAAGTATTTTAAATAGTATTGGTTTCATCAAAACTAAATACGCTTCGGTCAATGCACCAGACATTCAATTTCATTTTGATGCTAGAAATGTCGAGGAATTTTTTTCGGATCCCCAAACGTATTTGGAAACTAATATATTTCCTTTGTCTTTTTACAACGGTTTTTCAGCGAAGCCCATTTTATTAACTCCCAAAAGCAGAGGATTTATTCTTTTAAATAGCACTGATCCTATTAATGCGCCACCTTTGATATATTCAAGGTTTTTCACGGTAAAGGAAGATATAGATATTATGGTTGAGGGATTACGATATGCTGTTAGTCTAGAAGAAACAGAAGCTTTTAAACGAAATGGTGCCCATTTCGTTAAAGTGCCTGTAAAAAATTGTGAAGGTCATATTTGGGGATCATATGATTACTTCGCTTGTATTCTTATACAGTATACTACGACAATTTTACACCCTGTTGGTACTTGTAAAATGGGTCCGGCTTGGGACAGTGAAGCTGTCGTTGATCAAAGATTACGAGTTTATGGAATTAAAAATTTAAGAGTAATCGATGGTTCTATAATGCCATTTATAGTTAGAGGAAATACAAATATACCGATAGTGACAATAGCAGAACGTGCCTCTGATATGATTAAGGAAGATTATCATGTAAAAGATCATCATTTTTTTGATTATATATTTGTTAATAACTAGTGTCTAAAGCAGGAGAGCCTTATGTAGGTTGTCAAGTATAAGTTAGTTTGCAAATATTGGGTCAAAAGCAAAAGGAATAATAATTAACCACCACCGTTTTAAAACTAATTGCAACAGCTGTAAAATTGACTGTCAAAATCTTTTTAAAATTTGCAGATATGCAGTGCCTGCATGTTGTGACCTTTCACATCATATCTTAAACCAAAAGACAGCTATCAGACAAAAATTTATCATATAATCATTTACGCTACAGCATTAAACATACTAAGTTTCAACCCTGAACTATGTACTGTCTTGGAGTTATCGTTTACACGGACGGACGTACATACAGACATCCCACACAACCTTATAAAATAGTTTTCGCTTTTTTATACATTAATTGTAGTATGGTCATAAGAATTTCATATTATCAAATTCAGGTTTTGATTTTTTTATAAGTTTATAGTCTACGTACGTACAAATAAATTGTATTATTATATTGTAATAGTTTTTAATAACTATTAAAATCTGGAGACATTTAAATAGGATTACCCACGCTGCTACCCCACATCACCAATTTATTCAACACCATTTTAGATTCTGGCCAAATTCCGAAACAGATGTGTCATTCAGACATCAGGCTAATATTCAAGAAAGGTGACAAGTCCAATATTGACAACTACAGGCCCATTAGTTTAGTCTCACATATATATAAAGCATTTATGAAATGCATACAAAATCGCATTGCAGGTTTTCTCGACCACCACCAACCTCCCGAACAGGCCGGTTTTCGTCCCAGCTTTTCCACTACAGACCACCTACATACTCTGAACCAAATTATTGAAAAATCAACAGAATACCAAATACCCCTTTACATAGCCTTTGTAGATTATCAAAAAGCTTTCGATACAGTCAAACACCCAGCCACATTTCAAGCCCTCAAAAACCAAAGCGTTGAGCCAACTTATACACAATTACTACAATTGATTTACCGTAATAGTACAGCTAACATCAAACTAAACACCACCGGCGAAATATTTAATATAGAAAAAGGAGTCAAGCAGGGCGATCCTCTTTCTCCAATCCTATTCACAGCAGTGCTCCCAGAAGTGTTCGGGAGGCTTCCAGCTGCCTGGGCGACAAAGGGCATCAACGTCGGTGGCAAAACCCTGAGCAACTTGCGTTTTGCGGATGATATTGTCCTTTTCGCTCACAAAGTAGAAGACCTTCAGAATATGCTAAGGGAATTGAGCGCGGCGAGTCTTGAAGTTGGACTTCAAATGAGTTGGGCTAAAACCAAAGTCATGACAAATAGCACGAAGCGTTGGGTTGAGGTAGATGGGCAGGTTATACAATATGTCAACGATTACATTTATTTGGGCCAGTTAGTGAGCTTCGAAAACAGGCAAGATATCGAGATTGGTCGTCGGATCAACAACGCCTGGAAGAGCTACTGGTCCATGAAAGCGCACATGAAGGGCTGCCTTCCTCTGTCACTCAAGCGTAAACTCGTCGAAATGTGTATCCTGCCCGTCCTAACCTACGGTGCTCAGATATGGTCCCTGACGAAGTTACAGAAGTCTAAACTCAAGATTTGCCAGAGGGCGATGGAACGCAGCATCCTCGGACTCAAACGAGTCGACCGAGTGCGCAACACCGTGCTGCGTTCACGTACCGGCATCACAGATGTCGGTATCACGGCCGCCCGGCTCACATGGGAGTGGGCGGGACATGTGTCGCGGATGAACCCCGAGCGCTGGGCTAACATCACCACCAAATGGTCCCCGGGAGGAGCCCGACGCCGCGGCAGGCCGCGGCGACGCTGGCGGGATGACTTCGCCTCCTTTGATAGAGGATGGTGGGAGGCAGCGAGAGATAGGGTCGTCTGGAAATGTTTGGGGGAGACCTTTGCCCAGCAGTGGGACGATACAGGTTAAAGAAAAAAAAAAATATATATATATATATATATATATAAACAAATTATATATTACTTCATTTATAATTATTATTGATTAATTAAAAATTAATTTAAATTAATTTTATTACTGATAAAATCGAGAGACATTTAACATTTTAGTAAATATCTTTACTTATCGATATATACGTAAAATGTTAGTTTGATATTAAGCTATTATAATTTGTTAAATATTTTTATATGACCACACAGGTTAGACGACTTACCTTTTTCACCAGCAACCACTAACTTTATATGTATACCTCGCCTACAATAGGTGTCTCTTTTATTAAATACTTAAACGCTAAGAGGTTTCTTATTTAAGGTTCTTAAATTTCGGCTCCCTAAAAACTTTTAATAAGTGATAGATCTTACAAAGAATTAATAAACTTGTCAAAGAAACCCAATAGCAGTTATTATAAGTAATTACTTTCACAGATTACATTTCTCATTTTTTTATTTATATAATTTCTTCGTTATATTGTTTTTTATTTATATAATTTATTCGTTATATTGAGTATTAAATATGATTTTACAAGTAACCGTTTTTATTTTACTGTAAAGTTTATTATTTTTAATAAAGTTAATATATATATGTAAATCCCTTATATTTAGTTATAATCTGAAATTATATATATTTTACATATGTATATATAATAGTAATATTATTTATTGTATATCCTGATCATACAAAAAATATATACAGTTGTTAGATTAATGGGGCTCTATTAATAAAGAAAACAAAATATATTAAATAATACTGTGATTATTTAAACTATTCTGCACAACTAACTAAATGTCGCTAAATTATTATAAAGAAAAGAAACGAAACAAAGATTACTTAGTATTTATATTTAATAAATGAAGAATATTGTTTATTAGAAAAACACAATATGAACATTAATATCAATTTAATTAATAATAATTATTAATGTACTAAAATACCCACAAAAGATGTAACAGAAAAATATTACACAAAATGTATAAACAAAATAACTTAACTTGCCATCTCCCTCTCCAATACGAACAATGCCTCAATAATGGCTCTAAGCCCTATTTATAACAAATTTTAAAAGCGACAGCAGCGCTATGATCAACTGAAGTTTAATCATATTCATAACTTTTAAACATAGTAAACTGTATTTAATTATAAACTATTTTACAGTATGATTCTTAATTCTTAAATGGTGTTGTAACAATATATTAATGGTATTTCTTTCTTATTAAATAAAGTATGTAAATACAATAACTTAATATGATAACAATAGCTTATGACAATTTATCAAATCAACCACTTTTATCACTTTAATGTTATATCAGTAATAAGAATAAACCATTGTTCTAAATAATACTAAATTCCCAAAAATAATAATTTTAATATATTAAACTTTTATTGTGTCAACGAAATTAAATAGTTTTCTAATTGGTTTTTTGTATGACCTACATATTAAATTATTAAAATACTATACCATAATTCAATATGTAGGCCATAGTACAATAATATAATACGGCCATACTGACAGTACTTCGTCCTCGAAGTACTTAAAACATTGTAAACATGATAACACAAAATTAACATTGATCATAATATACTGATAACAATATTCTTTTTATTTTTATTTCAAAATATACAGATAGATGGATACTTTATAGCATATTAGACAATACAATTAAACAATTAAAACTTACAATATTAAGTGATACAAACGAAAAATTGAACAATATGCAAAGGCGGTCTTATTGCTATAAGGAATCTCTGTCAGACAACCTTTAGGTGAAAGGATTTCAATACAAAACCGGGATAATTAGTATATAGGTGTATCATAACATTTTTAGAGTTTTTTTTTATATATTTTTTTTTTTGTATGTTTGCCAACTACATAGACATACCAACCACATTCACCCGCTGCCAGTGAGACCGATTGGTACCAAATAGAAGGCCGACCAGCGGATAACATACTTTATGGACCTGTAACCTAGACATGCTGATAGCATTCACCGGCTGGACGATGAGACAAATCAGCACCAAGCTACGGGTCTACCAGCCTTTTTTATATGTACTAAATGAACCAGTAACCTAGACATGCTGATAGCATTCACCGGCTGGACGATGAGACAAATCAGCACCAAGCTACGGTCTACCAGCCTTTTTTTATATGTACTAAATGAACCAGTAACCTAGACATGCTGATAGCATTCACCGGCTGGACGATGAGACAAATCAGCACCAAGCTACGGTCTACCAGCTTTTTTTTTTTTATAAATATACAAGTAATACCAGACTCTGCTTTGAAAAATATCCAAGTAATACCAGACAATACTTTATTGGAACATTTTTATATCATTTACATATATTAAAAAAAAAATATTTATGAACTTAAATTCACATTTCATTTACAATAACAATATTTTTATCCACTCACTTTAATCACAAAACCAAACACTTAAAACAAAACCATATATTTTTTTTAATTATTTTTTTGCAATAACTATATTTCTTACTTTTCTTAAACTCTTCATAACATAACGATCATTGGGAAGAATTTTAAAAATGTTAAACTTTTACCTTAATTTCTCATTCTGTCTGGGGTTTTGATATACGTAAACTATATCACATAACGCAAAATGGCAACTTATCAACGTCTTCCATGTCGATATTATAGTTTAAGTTAGTGTTTTAAATAAATATATTGAAAGGGATTGAACAATAGATATGTTCGCTTCTACTCCGATTAACAAACGAAAACGAGAAAACTAAGTAGTTTTGATTTGCGGTATTAATATATTGCTGAACTTTCCAGAAACTGTTCGGCCAATCTGACACGCCATTACACAGTACTCAACATATAACTAAAAAATGTAACTATCTACTGTACCAATTAATGTAACAGTATGTGTGTATGACCCTATTAAAACCGTCAAATAGTGAAAGGATATGTTAAAACCTCCACTCATTAACAGAAAAGGCCAAGTGCAATCATAATACATTGTATAAAAGAGTATAGCCGTTTCATAAGATGGGTATAAGATCCCTTGTTTTGGACATGGCTCTCTTTTTCTTTTACAAAATAAACAATGAAAAATATATACATACTTTTTTAACAAACGCAGACAATCCAGGAAAACAAATCAATTGTTTTTATAAATTCTGTCTAAAACTTTATCATAACCCACATTATGGACTTTTTCGTAAAGTTGTTTTAATATGCCATCGGACGATCACTTTCATAATTTCACAAATTATTTTTTATGAAATATTGATTAGAATCTAAATCACCTTTTTTTTTTTTAAATTGTGCTAAAATATTTTGAGTATCAGAATAAACAAACATTTTTTTTTTAGTATCCGGAATGACATGGCGAATCAGATTTTTAATAATACAAAATTAATCAATATACAAAATATAAAATATAATCAATATACGAAATATAATGTTATCCCTTTTAACCTAATTATTAATTCAGTCCGTACATAGCCTATTGTTTTTTTTTTTTTATTATTATTGCGGGATATTAGAGACACGTTTTAATTTTGTATTGTAATTCGCTATCTAAATAATCAATCCTTGTCGAAAGTTCAAATAGTGGATCAAAATTACAATTAAAGAATTATTTTTAATGTAATTTAATGAACATGTTTACTTGATAACCGTCAACATAACGTTAGAACATACGTTTGATAGTTTAAAATCTGTTCTTCGAGAAAAAACAAAAAAACCCTCTTTAGTTATTATAATTTTATTATCACATTTAGCTATTTTTTTTTTTTTTTAATATTCCAAATCTATATACCGACCGCACTTTTCTAGTAGTAGTTTTTTTTTTTTGTTTTTATTATACTATATGAATTGATCAAAGTTACCAGATGTCGCTTTGACGTTGCTATAAGTATCAGAAGTCATTCTAACATTGTCAGATATGCTTCCACACATTCAATTAACCGTAATTCACTGATAATAATTGTAGCGTTACACAATAACCATTTTTTTCTTTTTTTTTTTTTTTCACAGTAAGAGTCCGCTAATTTTAAAGGAAAGAAAACTGTTTTCTAAAGCTTATCCGATACATCCGTCAATTAACTTTTCCTATAAAATACCCCCTAAAGGGTCCGATAATACGTACCATGATAACATAGACCCTATAAAGATCTTACTAACTTTAGTGGAGGTTAGACTGCTGCTTCAGCCAAATTCTTTTGATAGGGCCTCGATGTTGCTGCTCCATGATTCAGCGCCTAGACCACTCGACGTTGGAATGTAGATAGACAGTGCTACGTCGTAATGCCTTTGTTGAGTACCGGGAACAGCCTTTGATGACCCGAAGAACCTCGTGTACGGCAGTTATACCCACCTTAAACAAGATTATAGATTTAAATAAAATGGACTCCATCCCACTTCTGATGTTAGATTAATGGGGCTCTATTAATAAAGAAAACAAAATATATTAAATAATACTGTGATTATTTAAACTATTCTGCACAACTAACTAAATGTCGCTAAATTATTATAAAGAAAAGAAACGAAACAAAGATTACTTAGTATTTATATTTAATAAATGAAGAATATTGTTTATTAGAAAAACACAATATGAACATTAATATCAACTTAATTAATAATAATTATTAATGTACTAAAATACCCACAAAAGATGTAACAGAAAAATATTACACAAAATGTATAAACAAAATAACTTAACTTGCCATCTCCCTCTCCAATACGAACAATGCCTCAATAATGGCTCTAAGCCCTATTTATAACAAATTTTAAAAGCGACAGCAGCGCTATGATCAACTGAAGTTTAATCATATTCATAACTTTTAAACATAGTAAACTGTATTTAATTATAAACTATTTTACAGTATGATTCTTAATTCTTAAATGGTGTTGTAACAATATATTAATGGTATTTCTTTCTTATTAAATAAAGTATGTAAATACAATAACTTAATATGATAACAATAGCTTATGACAATTTATCAAATCAACCACTTTTATCACTTTAATGTTATATCAGTAATAAGAATAAAACATTGTTCTAAATAATACTAAATTCCCAAAAATAATAATTCTAATATATTAAACTTTTATTGTGTCAACGAAATTAAATAGTTTTCTAATTGGTTTTTTGTATGACCTACATATTAAATTATTAAAATACTATACCATAATTCAATATGTAGGCCATAGTACAATAATATAATACAGTCGATTCGTACGCTTTGCAGCTGTCATGTTTATGGTAAGACGAGACGTAGATGTAACTACGTTGAATTTAATATTCCACAAAACATTGTACAATAAGCTTAACAATGCTATATATGTGTGAAAACAGTAGTTAGGTTAAATCTGGGAACGGAGTTACTATTTTTGGTATCTACTAATAATAAAATAATTAAATTAACATACGCTTAGCGTTTTGGAATAGCAATTCTCATTCAACGACAGTTGCTTATATAAATATCAATTTACGTAACAGAGTTCAACTAAATAGCACAGTAGCTTACCCAACACATTAAAAATATATATTTTTTTATCTGTTACACCTTTGGTTAAGACTAACTTTGACTTCTTAATTTGTTGTCTAAATATAATTCTAAATATGATTATTTATTAACATTTTTATCATCATGATTATGATCTTGATTAAGTGGAAAAATGTACATTAAAATGCGAATGGCATCGGACACAAAATATTATTATAACTAGTTTCAAACTTGAAATAATTGGGATGATTTTTAACATTATGATTGGTAGTCAATACTAAATCAAACTTTGATCAAGCTTAAAAAACTTGTATTAGTAGTAAAATAAAATATAAGGGAAAGATTTTTTTTAGAATTAATAATATATTAATAACTAATCATGTAAAATTAAGCTAATTAAGAAGGTTTAACATATTTCCTTAAAATTGTTTAATTGAAGAACACTTTTACTGTGCAATGAAATAACGCGGATTTCAGAGTTAAAATCCCCTTAAATATTCATTATAAATCTATATATTTTGCAATATAGTTTAATTCGGAAACATTTAATGTAATAAAAAGGGTTAAAAAGTTTAAACAGAATCTTGATAAAGATAGCATTTATAGTTAAAAATGGATAAACTTTAAAGTACTTGTTCGTATAATTTGAATAAAAAAATTATGATAATAGTAGTAGTATTTTAGTTATATATTGAAGACACTGTTATTATACAATATTATTCCTCTCTTACTGCTTATTATACATAAAATATATAATTTATACATCGAGGACCTCACATCCACCTATATCCACATTGTATATAAATGATATATGGGGATCCAAATTTCTAGCAAAATATGCATGTCCTTTATAATGAGACTTATTATAGTATAAACAAAAAGATATTTAGGAAATTTTATCATGTCTATTTTATTACTCAATAATATTTCAGGGTTATTTCAGAATAATAATAATTTCATAATTTCAGAATAATAATAATTAATCCAGGGTAGGTGGTATTACTGCTGACATATAATTTTCGAATTATTTTGGTTCAAAAAAACAAAATAAGCTCATTGTTATTAAAAATAGCTTTGGGAAATAACTGGATTTGAATATTGATGAATCAAAAGATAAGACAATTGTCACTGAAAAAACTGAAAGGGAAAGAAAAATATCATCGAGGAAAACAAGACAGACTAACGAATTCGACTTTATCATTGTTGGGGCTGGTTCAGCTGGTTGCATGTTGGTCAATAGATTATCAGATATAAAAAATGGGCAGTGTTATTTTAACAAGTTAGAAAAGTTTTGGTAAACATTGTTACAACGTGAATGTCTAATAATATATTTTCAATTCATGGAGCTCGAAACCATTCCGAAAATATTATTAACTTGCTTAAAAAAAATTTTAATTAGAACATATGTAAGTATTCCTATTTTTAAAGAAATCAGGTGGAATTTTATTAAAAAAATAACAATTTAAGATTATATTGAAGTTCGCAGAACCCAAAAAACGAATACTCTTAAATTCAGATACTGGCTTTCCCGACGTATGGGTGATCCTCAGGCACACGTTTGATGTTCCGATTTTTTGTGAGACATCAAGAACATGTGTGCGGCCCGTTTTCTTTTAACCAATCTATATCTCGTCAATAAGAACTAAAAATAATACACAAAACTGATATCGGATAAAGCTGTCTTGTGATATTGCGTGGTACCCGTTCACTCTATGGTTGGTCAGAGGTAGTGTTACGTGATTACTTGATTAGAAAATGGTAAATGGAAACGTCAATTTGTAATTACGGACACATCAACATGTCTTTATATGAAAAAGAACAGATTGATTCCGTCAATAAAAGCCGATTGTACAAAGTAACAAAGTTAATACAAACCCACATAATATACACCAGAGTACTGAGCTGCGTAAATATCCGAGGTAGAATTCGCACCTTGAAATCCAGTGACCTACAGCTGCTGGAGGCTTTTTGCAGTAATATCTAGCTAGGAAGTCAAGTTCATGGAAGTAGTGAGTTATCTCCTCGACCAATTTGAATATCCCTCGTACAAAAGTTTAGTTCTACTATAAATAAATATATTACTACATTTCTAAAATCTGTTATCTTTTGTTTCTGTGACGTTTATATTTTGAATTTGTAGGTCATAAGCTATAGCATGCGGCTTTTCCATACTTTATGACTCAACATTTTATCTCAATACTTATTGTTCAATTAATTCTTATTGACTTAAATAAATTTTGGCGAACTATCGAAAAAGGGATACAAAATTTATTTTCGAATTGAAATTTCATAACAAAGAGTATTAACAATCCGACTCTGCTCTAATTTGAGATACTATTACTAGAAGCTGGTCCTGAAGAACCGGACGTGACGATGGTGCCTTCACTTGCATCTATACTTTCAGGTTCCACAATTGACTGGGGTTATAAAACACAGCCAGAACCTTTGGCCTGCAGTTCGTACAGTAGCCAATCCTGTGTATTGCCAAGGTTAAATACTATTATTCTTAATGAATAAAAAGTTAACATAATATAAAGACTTGTTTTAAATCTATTTACAGAGGAAGAACTATCGGTGGCTCTAGTGCCATTGACTACATTGTTTATATGAGAGGAAATAGGCTTGACTACGACAACTGGGCAGATTTAGGAAACCACGGTTGGAGTTATAATGAGGTGATTATAATTTAAATGAGAAAACTTTTTTGTCACGTTCGACTTATTGGTCACAAAAACAAATACTTTAATAAAAAAACAAAGTATTTATTGTAATATGTAACTATTTTTCAGTTATTACCTTACTTCAAGAAATCGGAAAACAATCGTGCTGTTGAAAGTTACGACATACAACATCATGGTGTTGGAGGACCTATTACTGTAGAAAGATATCCTTACCTTGACGCTAACACTGTTATGTTAGTCGAAGGTTTTAAAGAATCTGGTCTACCGGTAGTCGATTTAACTGGAGAAAATAACATAGGAACAAATATAGCTTTATCGACGTCTAGAGACGGACGAAGAATGTCTATAAACGTAGCATATATCAAACCAATACGTGATATAAGACCCAACATTGATATTGTAGTAAACGCTTTTGTAACTAAATTACTAATAGACCCTAAAACAAAAACTACTCTCGGTGTCACTTATGTCAAAAATGGTATGACTTACAACGTGTTTGCAAAAAAAGAAGTTATAGTGAGTAGTGGTGCCCTAAATTCACCGAAACTGCTCACGTTATCAGGGATAGGTCCAAAATCTCATTTGGAAAATTTACACATACCCGTTATAGCCGATTTGGCAGTCGGAAAAAATTTACAGGATCATGTTACACATGGTCTCACGGTTGCTCTGTTTAATAAAACTTCAACTTTAATAGATCAAAAGGACATTTTACAAGAGCTAAAGAATTATCATCAACAGAAACACAAAAAAAGTGGTCCGTTAACTACAACAGGTACTTTAAATAGTGTTGGGTTTATCAAAACTAAATACGCTTCAGTCAATGAACCAGACATTCAATTTCATTTTGATGCTAGAAATGTCGAGGAATTCTTTTCTGATCCCCTTACGTTTTTGGCAACACAGGTATTTCCTTTGTCTTTTTATAACGGTTTTTCACCTAAGCCCATTTTATTAACACCCAAAAGCAGAGGATTTATTTTATTAAATAGCACTGATCCTATTAATTCGCCACCTTTGATATATCCGAGGTTATTTACTGTTAAAGAAGATTTGGATACATTGATTGAGGGATTACGTTATGCTGTTAGTCTAGAAGAAACAGAAGCTTTTAAACGAAATGGTGCCCATTTTGTTAAAGTGCCTGTAAAAAATTGTGAAGGTCATATTTGGGGATCATATGATTACTTCGCTTGTATTCTTTTACAGTATACTACAACAGTTTTTCACCCTGTTGGTACTTGTAAAATGGGTCCGGCTTGGGATAGAGAAGCCGTCGTTGATCAAAGATTACGGGTTTATGGAATCAAAAGATTAAGAGTAATCTATGGTTCCATAATGCCGTTTATAGTTAGAGGAAATACAAATATACCAATAGTGACAATAGCAGAGCGTGCCTGTGATTTGATTAAGGAAGATTATCATATAAAAGATGGTCATATTTGTAAATATTTATTTGTTTATAATTAATTAGTAGGGGTATATTAAGTTGAAATTTATTTTCTTTTCTTTAGCTTTTTGTTTGTCTCACATAATTTTTAATATCAGAGACACATAACAATTAAATATTAAAATAATTATTTATTTTTGAACTTTAAATTATTTACAATTAATTTTAGAACAGATAATTTTGAATACTGGAGTTGATTAGGAATGCTCAGATATTAATAAAATATATAAACGCAATCCGTTTTTTCGTGTATATATAATCTTATAAGACATATGAAGCCATCAAGTTCTAAAAAATTACGCAATATTGATATTATGACCATTATGACTCCTGGGCACACGGGAGCAAGACGTCTGTTTAGAAAACTTTCTTGGTAAGAATGTAATCATTAATAGATAATTATCAATTATTGTGTGTGATATGTAAAATCGTCAGTGCAATTATTTAAACTGTAAAGAGACTTCCTTAAATTATGATTTAACTTTGATTTTATGAATATTTCTAGAATTAAAAATGCGTCATGAAATATTAGACTATGATGTTATTTGTTAAATTGGAATACTAATAGTGAATATAATTTGGAATATTTCAAATTTTCTGCACATTTTTATAAGTAGATATAATATAGCTAAATTGTATATAGATAAGGTTTTCCGTTTTTTTGTTTATAATTACAACTTCCTATAAATATAAAAATTTAAAGTGGGTGGAGAAGCAGAAAACGCTATTCAAGAAAAAAGAATGGGGTAATTAAAGGCAGCTTCACACTTCACCGTTCCCAGGTAAACATTTTTTCGATTTGTCAATGAAAAAGATTCTCCGATCCAATCGATAGCAAATCAACTTATTGGTCGAAGACCAGTTTTGAGTAAATTAATTGTTTGTTAAGTACAATTTAGCTATATAGAATAAGTTTTATAGGGTCACTAGTATAGATTTGCGTGGCATATCAATTAGCTACTAAAAAATATTCAAAATCCTTTTAAGAGTGTGATTGCAAGGAAATGGCTTAATTATACTGGGTTCTTAAAACGACACCAGGAAAAATGGTTTTTCAAGACAGCCAACTGGAACTTCTCAAGCACGAATATGTGGGGTATTCACAAGACTAAAAATAAATGAATTCTACGACAATTTTGAAAAAATCCAGGCTGATAATTCTTTTCCTGCTGCGCGTTTATTTAACTTACAAAAGCATCAAAAGCCAGGGCTGTTAGTAAGTAGGACAGAAATTTACTCCCTTGCCACTCCTTGCCGTGCCCACAGTAAAAAAAAATTGAATATAATTTTGAATACTGTATTCCAAATTACTTGCACTGCAAGTGAAATCACGTTTTTCATGTTTTTTAGTTTGTTAGGAATTTTAATAAGGTTATTGGTTGTTTTTTTTTTTATTATTGTTTGTTTGTTATTTAAAATCTAATATTTTTCCATTAAAATTGTGTAATTTATATTGAGTTATCCCTTTTCTATTTCAATTTATTACCCAAAAACAAACCAGTTTTCTAAATATGATGCAGTTTCCTATACTATTAAAAAGTAAAGACATTTAATTTTCAGTCAAACTGGATGAAAGACATTGCAGAATAAGTGCCCCTTAAAAGTAATTTCAGTATGTTTATAAGACTTTAAGAGAGAATGTTTTCTAAGATTTACACGAGCACTACACTTTTCAATAAAACTATTTTACGGATATAACTCGCGTTTATTTTTACATTTTTTAATATTTTTTTTTTATTTAACCCGAAGTTTAGAATGCTTTGCAGCAAACATGTTCGCGGTAAGACGAGATTATGGTGAAAATTTAATAAAATATTTCCAAATAATTATATGACAAATTATTAAGAGGTACACCCTTAAGACAACAAGTTTAAACGTTCTTGAAGTCAAATATGAAATTGACCATTTTAAGATTCCGTTACCGCCATAAATAGAAAAGTTATAATTCAAAAATATAATTGATAGTTATTGATGTGTAAATAAAATCGATGGGATTTCACAGGTAGTCATGAAAGTGAAATCCTTACAGCCTTCCCAAATGAGAAAAAAAGTGGACAGACGAATGAAACACTTGACTCACTAGAAATTAGAAAAAAACAGCATTAAACATAATGTTTTAGAACATATCATTAAAGCAGAAAAAAAAGAATAATCTTTATCAAATAAAGATTCAAATTTGTCATTAAATAAAAATACTCATAATATAAATAGCATCTCATCATAATGATGAAAATTATATTTCACAAATATAATTGTAGCTTTATTCGCATGTAATATTTTTTCTCTTTTACGAATACATCATCTTCACCATAAGACATCTATAAAAAATAGAACTTTGTTTAACGATAAAAAAATTATTATAGTTTAATACTTTTTCTTTCCTTTTGGAAAACAGTCCTAAATTAAATATTTTATTTTTTATTTTATAGTTTTTCTATTTATGATATAATAGATAATAGTATAATACTTCAATCCATATACTTCTTGATAACCAGAATGTTTTAATTCGTCACGCTGGCCAACAATAAAATAAGCATAATAATTATGTCAGCGGATATTGCAATATATCATAATTTATAGTTTTTTTAATTTGTAAAAAATAAAAACTATAACTATTTTACTACAAAATTACAACCAACTAAATATTTAATCTGTCCTTGAACTATACTTTTTACTTGTTATAAACCAATAACCTTGAAATATATACTTCATTTAAGTACATTAAATTTTTAACATTTTGTAATAAATTGTTTCTAACAATGTATTAAAGATAAAAACATCAAAGTAAATTGTAAAAAGGGAATAAAACTAATCGACTATGGTAGGAAATGAAGATGTGGCAGACGTGGTATTAGCTAAAATATACAAAAGAATAAAAATAAGTTCGTCTATTTTTTAATTAATTTTTAAATTTGTCAATTGATCTTCGTGAAATTCGTAGTTCTATTTCGTATTAAAAGCGATATTACAGACTTATAAACACATAAATAGTATTAAAATGATCACTTTTCTATTTAAAACATTAATTTAAATTCTGTTTAGACTAATCTTCGGGTTTACGATGCGTTTTCATGGAATATTTAACAGTTGCATGATTTAAAGATGTTAGTTTCTAAAACTCAGTTTATTTTGACGTTTAGAATAGGCCTTAGTTTAGGTTAGTCCTTTGATAACCAACATAAATGAAATTGTTGTATTGAAATAAACACACTTAACCTTTACCCATTTATTATATGTAAATAATAAGATGAAGTTTAAGCTTGTAGGCCAAGATCAAAATTTATCGCAGGTGTTTTAGAGTAAATTTACTAAGAATTTAAAGCATAAGAAGACTTGTTAGTAATAATGTTTAAATAAATATTTATTTATATTTTATCAATTAAAGCAAATTGTTTTGCCGGCTTTTTTGTATAGGTTATATATTTGTTAATTTGAATTTACAATTATCATAAGTTTAAAATTAATTTCTTTCACTACATATATTTATATATATTTACCAAACATATTGCATATAATACCTCCATATATATTTATATTTTTTGTATATATCGAATGTAAAAACTAAAAGGCAAAAAAATATTTATCTACTTCTTAATCTTTCTTTTATTTTTCTTTAATAAATATAAATTTCATAAAAAAAAAATAACATATGTTTGTTTTTATATACCATTCATGAAACATCAATAAAATAACAGCCTTGAAATAGGAATCGCTAGAACCGTATTTTCTTAGTTGATCTGACTTTTATGAAAACCTATCATTTGAATACTTACTGTCAAGAGCGGTGGACTAATATTAAAAACCATTTAAAAATATTTCCAGAATTCCCAAAAGTGAAGGAATAACGTAATAAAAAGTCAAGTGTGTTGGAATGGCTACCTCGTGGATGCCAAATGACATAGCTTCTATTTGCCCAGACCAAGAAGCGAATTTGACACAATGTTCCCCGGCCGGATTTATGTTTTTGTCTCTGGTTGTCCGATTATTTGGTGGTGTCACTTATAGCATAAAGTATCCAAAGAATAATCCATATGCCAATCCTACTCTAACAAAGTCTAATGTAGATTTTAATTCTTTAGCAGAAATTGATTCAAACTTGAAACAACATGAACCATTATCGAAATATCCTTATTTTGGAGAAATTTTGGATTTGAATACGGACGATTCAACTATTAATATAGTTTCTACAGAAACTAAGGAAAAAGAAAGGATGGCAAGGAGGAGAAATAAGGCTAAGGAATACGACTTTATCATTGTTGGGGCTGGTTCAGCTGGTTGCGTGTTAGCCAACAGATTATCGGAAGTTAAAAAATGGAGGGTAAGCTCGAAATTCTATAAATAAAATAATTTTATTAATAAATAATTGATGAAGTAAGATTTAATAGCATTGTCACTATGACAATGGTATTAAATCGAAAAAAGTGAAATAAAAATTTTCATGACCCTAAAACATACGATCAGACAAACAAATTAATCACCTTTTTTTAAACTATCATTTAAAGCCTGTGTCAGATACAAAACAACTTATTTTTTGAAAACGTATTTAATATACATACTTCTTTCCTATGTTAATTTTTAGTATTTCTTCATAATAATGTTTTTTTAAAAGAATTAGCTAAAAAAAGCTTTTTTGAATACGTGTATTTTTTTTTTGACTAGTCATGTTGAAATATATATTTTTCTGTCATGAAACTATGATATAAAAATATCGATGATATAATAAGTATTATTATTATAGTTTATTTTAAAACTATGACTCAACAATTTACAAAACTTTGTATTGTTGAGACAGTCTGTAAGATTCCAAAATTGCTAATATACTTATATATTTATTTTAATTTATTTTGTAACGTTAGTTGCGATACGTTATAAAAACTTTCTATTGTTCTTACTAATAGAAAAAAAATATAACACTAATAATAAAATAATGTGACATTAAAACGAGCCTGTCACCTAAATACAATGTTTAATGTTTATCAAATTATTATTTATATTATAATCTTTGCACAACTTTTAACATTATAATACTTTCATTTATTTGTTTGTTGAAAAAAAAACAGTTACGAATATCCTGATTTCCAAGTCAATGACGGTCGTGGGGGTATGTAGGGCTACCCGGCAGTATAGAAGAGGCTGCCATTTTTATGTCTATCAACTTTAAAACCATCATTTACCCTTATCCCCTTAGTGGGACGCGACGGGATCGCTATCGCACCCATCGTGATGTTACCAGACTTCATGTAATCCTGCCCTGTAAATCTTCTTGGCTTTTGCAGCAATGATATTTTATGGTGTAATTTAGAGTTATAATTATCCTAACTACATTCCTTGGTCTAATTTTAATCCAGAATGTAGTCATTTGATAAATTAATATAATGCGTCTTATTCTTCTGACAGATCAATTTGTTAAATACAATCAATTTTTTAAATGTTTTTTAAGATTTACACGAGTACTACACATTTTAATAAAACTATTTTACAGATATAACTCGCGTTTATTTTTACATTTTTTTAATTTAACCCGACGTTTCGAATGCTTTGCAGCAAACGTGTTCGCGGTAAGACGGTATTATGGGTGTCTGTCAATCAGTCAGTTTATTTATCACCTACCTCCAACGGTTCCTGAGTTTACGGGCATAGAGTTGAGGATGCACACAAAACGCACTAACTGTGTCTATGGGCTTGGCAGTCTCTTCATAGAAATGGCATTTAATATTTTTCATGATAGGATCCCAGGTGTTCGATAGATCAATTTATTACTTACCGATTTCACATACTTTTCACATACATGGGTCAAAAGTATCCCCAAAGTGTGATAATAAAAATATTTTTTTTGTAATTTCATAACACTGAAAAATATTATAAGAAAATTTTGATAACAAAAAACATATATATTTACATTTGAGCTTAGATTTTTTACGCTATTCTTACGCAATGTTGAATTTACGCATGTATAAATATTTTTTGTTAAACTTTGTTGTAGTAAACGTAAAAATCGATGTTTGTAATTTGAATATAAAATTGTATAGTGACGCATTTAATATCGATGCTGTCACAACATAATTAGAAGGTTTCAATTTTAAGATTGATTCAGCTTAGCACAAATAAAAAATAAAATAAAGAGTTTACTCTAAACCATCTTAACAAACATCAGTGACTAATAATATGTGCAGCGATGCAAGATGATAAAAATCTACAATAACTGTTCTAAAGCTGTTCCTACAGAGACGTTTTGTTTTATCATCCCATATGTAGATTACATAATAATTTATAATAATAACATAAAACCTGCATACGAAGTATAAAAAATAATAATTTTTGCATTATATCTGAAGTTGTAGCATTATTTTATGTTTATAAAGTAATTAAAAAAATATTTGTTTCTAGTGACCTTTCAGTTACATTCAAGCAATTGTTTATCGAATTTATGCAATAATACTGGATGTTATTAAATGATTAAGTAATAATTAAATTATATGATACCTTGAAAACGAATTATTTATTATAATATTTTTATGATGTAATAGGAAGCGTTTGAATAGAGTTTTATTTTTGGAAGTCTCTTTAAAACATACCATTCGGTAAGTTGCCTTTACGCAAGGTGGACTAATATTGGAAAGTAGAGAAAAATATTTTTAAATTTCTAAAAGTGCAGGAATAATGTTATAAAGTGACAAGTTCGTCAGGATGGCTTCTACATGGTTTCCAGTTGACATAACTTCTCTTTGCCCAGAACAACAAGCGCCTTTGACACAATGTTCTCCGACTGGGTTTATGTTTTTATCTCTGATTGTCCGGTTATTGGGCGGTGTTACTCGTAGCAAAAATTACCCAAAGGAGACTGCGTACACATGCTTCACTACCTGATTATAATTTAAATTTTCATTCCCAATCACAATATAATAAGTATTCTTCTGAAATCTATGAACGTGATCCTTATGACCCTTATAAGCATAATTCACTTACTTATCAGGGATCCTCCATCTACCCAACATCTCGAAATACGTTTCCATTGTATTTTGAACATGAACCCATTTTAAATTATAATAACTTTAGAAAATTCCACGATTTAAACATCGATGAATCAAAAATTAAGACAGTTGTTGATACTGGAAATACAAAAAAGGAAAAAAAGTTGCAATCCAGGAAAAGAAGACAGACTAAGGAATATGATTTTATCATTGTTGGAGCAGGATCAGCTGGTTCCCCCCCGAGGCTGCCACCTTGTCGTGGTGGGGGGGCTTGCGTGTCCCAATGATCCCTGAAGCTATACCGGCAGAGTTACTCATACCGGGAGGTTTAGGGTGAGGGGCCAGACTAAGAGTAGCCACTCCAGGCGTAGGTATGTGACGACACCATCGCCCACCGGCAATCCGGTGCAATCAGTCGAAAAGCCGCGAGGCACAATTCATACCGTAACCCGGCCATTGCACTACGGCCGGGCCCGGGGGCACACTTGATGTGCTGCGAGGAAGGAAACCTCTATAAAAAACCACCCCGAAACCGTAGTCTAGCGTGCTGTGGCGTAGGGTTAACTGGCAAGCGCTGAGAAGGCGGGGGAGCTCACCCGAAAATGAGCCCAAAGAAATATGAACACAAGTAATTTGCAAAAGACTACCCAGGAGGGTGCCAGCCAAGCTGGGCAATCCCTCCCGACGTCTTCGGACGTCGGCTGCCCCACGTACTCTGGGGGGGGCACAAATTGCTTCGTAGGTCGGCAGTCTGCCGGCCTTCGTGAACACGACCAATGCTTACGTACAACGGACTTTGATTTAGCTTACGGAATGGATTTTGTTGATGTGGATGCGGAGGAGTCGACCCCGTTGGTCGGCTCTTCTGCCAAGGACCCTGGCATGTCTAAGGGATCTAGAGTTGCTTTTGATACGGCTTCGGTGTCCAAAGGAACCAGTGGCATTCGCACCCGCGGTGGCGGACAGTTGTCTGACCGCGAGGGCAATAGTCGGCGTAAGAGGCCTCTCTCCGAGGTCGCTCCGACTCTTAGTGACGCGTCCGGTAGCGACTCTGAGCGTGGTACTGCATCAGTTAAATGCAGCGCCGCTCGTCGTGGACGCGCCACTACTGGTCTCAGAGGGAGTGGGCTCGCTCGGGCGAAGGCCGAGCTGCGAGCCCTCAGAATGGAAGCGGAGGAGGCCGAGTTCGAGCGCAAACTGAGCGCTCGGGCCCTCCGCAAACAGCCTGCTGCGGTTGAGAGTGTGCCGGGATCCGAGGAAGACCTTTCCTTGGGGTCGCAACCGGCATACTCTCCCGCATGCATGGGGGTGGAGGAGCTGAGGGCGGTCGCTGGGCGATATGCTGCCTCTATAGTAGAGGTCAGCAAAAAGTCCCTCAATTTAAAGGGGACAATGGTCAAGGCCCTGAGAGAGGCTTCGAGCGGAATACTCGAAGTTGTGCAGGCCTTGGCCAGTCGCAGCGAGCCGGAGGAGACGCGCCGCATCCGCGCGGACAATGCGCGTCTCCACAAGGAGGTGGAGGCCCTCAAGGGTGAGCTGAAGGCTCATCGGAAGGAGTTCTCCGAGATGAGGTTATCTGCAGCCAAAGCCGCGGCTCCTGAGGTGCCCTTCCTCAACTCGGAGACCCTTGAGGAGTTGAGGCGCTCTCTTATTACCTCGGTGGGCGTTATGCTAAACGCCCGCCTAGCAGGTATAGAAGATCGCCTCCTCCCACCGAAGAACCTTCGGCCGCCTCTAGCGGCAGACCGCAAGAGAGAGGCAGCTGCAACATCTGCAGCGGCTGCCCGGAAGCCCGCTGCAAGTGGGCGATCAGGCTCGCCTATCCTAAGGGCGAGGCCTGTGGTGTCGCTTCCTCCTCCGGCTCCTTTACAGAGGGAAGCCGTTACAGAGGAGGCCTGGACCACGGTCGTCCGGCGGGGCAGGCGCAAAAAGAGTGCTCCCCGCCCGCTGGCCCCGGCTCCTGTGGTTCGACCCGCAGCTCGCCAGGCAGCTCTTGAGCCTTCGCAGCCGCCGAAAAAAAGCGGAGGCCGCAGAAGGCGGAAGGCCAGAACGAGGAGACGCAAGGCCCGTTCCCGGCCGAAGCCTAAGTTGCCGCCGCCTCAGTCACCTGCGGTGATCATTAGGCTGCATGACGAGGCGGCCTCTAAAGGCGTGACCTATGCCCACGTCCTTGAGCGCGCCGCCGAGAAAATTGATCTCGGCGAGATCGGGCTCGAGGGCGGGCTTGTGATCCGGCGTTCGGCCACGGGAGCCAGGCTTCTGGAGCTGCCGAAGGCGGCGGCCGACAAGGCGGGGGCTTTGGAGGCGAGGCTCCGCTCCGCCTTGGATGGAGTTGCAGACGTCGCCCGGGCCCAGAAGAGGGTTGGCCTCAGGATTAAGGGCTTGGACGACGCTGCAACGAAAGAGAAGGTGGCAGCCGCGATCTGCCGCATGACCGGGTGCTCCAGGGAGTCTCTCCACGTTGGGGAGATTCGCTGGGGCTCAATGCACAGGGGCGTCACCTTTGCCCGGTGCACGGTTGATGTGGCGAGGATCCTGCTGGAGGCGGAGCGGCTGCTCGTCGGGTGGAGTCCAGCCAAAGTGGAGCTCCTGGAGGAACGACCGCTGCGGTGCTTCGGGTGCATGGAGCTCGGACACACGCATGCGGTTTGCCCCTCCAGCGTCGACCGCAGCAAAATCTGCTTCCGGTGCGGCTTGGCAGGTCACGATCGTGCCAGCTGCACCGGAGTGCTGCGGTGCGCGGTCTGTGCAGACCGAGGCTTGCCAGCGGGTCATGAGCTGGGGAGTCGAGCATGCAAGGCGCCGTCCAAAGGACGGAAAACAGCCCGCTCCTCCCCGCCGGCTCCCAAGGACGTGCGCCTGCAGGCGCCTGTTGAAGCCATGTCGCAATGAACAGTCTGCGACGTGGCTTCCTTCAGGCGAACCTCAACCACTCCGCCGGGGCTCAGGACCTTTTCCTGCAGGCCATGGCGGAGTGGAATGTAGATATCGCGGTGGCCTGTGAGCCCTACTATGTGCCCCCAATTTCCAATTGGTCGGGGGACATAAACGGCTCCGTGGCGGTGGTTGTGGGATCTACTTCCGGTCCCCCTCTCTCCACCCTGGAGACTGGCCCGGGTTTAGTAGTGGCGCGGTGGGGGGAGTACGTGGTTGTCGGCACGTACTTCTCTCCCAATCGTAGCCTGGCGGAGTTCGAGATCTTCCTGGACTCCGTCAGGGAGGCGATCAGCAGACAGGCGTCGGGGAAAACAATCGTCCTCGGCGACCTGAACGCTAAATCCGCGGCCTGGGGGAACCACGTCACGGACGCTAGGGGCAGGGCTGTCCAGATCTGGTCGCTCCTCTCCGGTCTGTCCCTCCTCAATAGGGGGACCGAACCGACCTGCGTGCGGCCGCAAGGGAGTTCCGTGGTGGACGTCACGTTTGCCACCCCAGCTGTCGCACGTTTGGTCCACGACTGGAGAGTCGAGAAGGAGGTGGAGACTCTATCGGATCACCAATACATCCGATTTGAGATCTCCGCCACCCGACCGGGTCTGGCCGGGCCACCGCGGGGAGGAAGTCGATTTCCTCGCTGGGCAGTCCAGCGGCTGGATCGGGAAATGGCTGCGGAGGCAGCCATCGTACAGGGCTGGGCTTTTCCCGATCCTCCCAGTGAGGAAACCGACGTGGAGGTGTTGGCGGGCCGCATGCGCGAAGCCCTCTCTCGGGTTTGCGATGCGGCCATGCCAAGGGTGGGGTCTAGGCCCCGGCGGCGTAGAGGTGTCTATTGGTGGTCGCCCGAAATAGCCGAACTTCGGGCGGCCTGCTGCAGGGCTCGTAGGGCCTTTGTCCGGTGTCGCCGACGTCACGGCTTTGACCCGGATCTGGAGGCCCAGCTGCGGAGCTGTTACCGTGATGCGAGAACAGCTCTGCGCTTGGCGATTCGAAAGGCGAAGGACCTGGCTCGGGAGGAAATCCTGGCAGGTCTCGACAGGGACCCATGGGGGCGAACGTACCACGCGGCACGGAACAAACTTCGCACCGCGTGCGCCCCGGTCATGGAGTCCCTGGAGTCGGATTTCCTCGAAAGGCTGGTGGGGGAACTTTTCCCGGATTCCACCGGCCACTCGCCTCCTGTGATGGCTCCCCCTTTTCATAGTGGGGGGGTTGGCTCTGTCCCAGACATCACGGAGGCCGAGCTGGAGGTCGCATCGAATCGCCTACGAGCCCGCAGCACTGCGCCGGGGCCAGACGGTATTCCAGGGCGAGTGTTGTTCATCGCTCTGGAATACTTGGGTGGCAGGCTTCGGGAACTGTTCAACCTCTGCTTGCGCACTGGACAGTTCCCGAAAGCCTGGAAGGAGGGCAGGTTGTGCCTGTTGCGGAAGGGGGGTCGTTCTGCCGTCTCTGCTTCCGCATACAGGCCGATCGTGCTGCTGGATGAGACGGGCAAACTCTTCGAGAGAATCCTCTCTGCCCGTCTCATCCGTCACCTCGAGGAGGTGGGTCCGGATCTCTCAGAGGCTCAGTTCGGCTTCAGGGCGGGTCGTTCTACGATAGACGCCCTGAGAGCTCTGAGAGATGTGACCCAAGAGGCTTTTCGCGAGGGGGATGTCGTTTTGGCGGTTTCACTGGACGTCGCTAACGCCTTCAATAGTCTTCCGTTCGAGACATTGGTCGAGGCGCTCCGGTTCCATGGAGTGCCTCCCTATCTCCGGAGACTGTTGGGGGCCTACCTGCAGGATAGAGAGGTCCTGTGGGAGCGCGGCGACCAGCGAATGTACCGACGTGCCGTGAGCCGAGGGGTTCCACAGGGGTCCGTTCTGGGACCGGTCCTGTGGAACCTGGGCTACGACTGGCTGCTCCGCTGTCCTCTCCTTCCCCGGATGAGGGTGTTTTGTTACGCTGATGACACCCTCGTCACAGCACGGGGAGGGAGCTTTGCGGAAGCGGCCCGTCTTGCTACCGTCGGTGCAACGCTCGTTGCGGACCGAATAGGGCTGCTGGGTTTGGAAGTCGGGCGTCCATCTCCGTCCAGGGTTCGGAGGTGGTGGTGAAGGCCCAGATGAAGTATCTGGGCCTCACCCTGGACGGAAGGTGGAACTTCGGGGCGCACTTCTCCCTTCTCGCCCCGAAGTTGGTTTCCACCGCAGCTGCCTTGGGAAGGCTTCTGCCCAACATCGGTGGGCCGCAGGCTCCATGCCGGCGCCTATATGCCGGCATCGTGCGGAGCATGGCCCTATACGGTGCTCCCATATGGTCGGGGTCCCTCACCGCTGACTCAAGGACCCTGTTGCGAAGAACGCAAAGGGTCCTAGCGGTGAGGATGATCAGGGGGTACCGTACGGTGTCCTTCACGGCGGCTACACTCCTGGCGAGCGATCCGCCCTGGGAGCTACAGGCGGAGGTGCTCGCAGCCGTGTACTGGCACCGGGTAGAAGCCTTGGCCACGGGGGTAAGGCCCGAGGCGGCGCGAATCAGGGCTCTAGCTCACCGAGCCCTGATGCGACGGTGGAATAGGGACTTGGAGTCCCCTGCCGCCGGTATGATCACAGTGGGGGCGGTCCGCCCTCACTTCGACCACTGGATCAATCGGCGGCACGGAACACTTACGTTCCGTCTTGTGCAGGTGCTGACCGGGCATGGTTGCTTCGGTGAGTACCTGCACAGGATAGCACGAAGG
The DNA here is from genome assembly GCA_959347395.1 of Mechanitis mazaeus. Classification (NCBI taxonomy): domain Eukaryota; kingdom Metazoa; phylum Arthropoda; class Insecta; order Lepidoptera; family Nymphalidae; genus Mechanitis; species Mechanitis mazaeus. The sequence goes on from OY365755.1 coordinate 14,865,970, forward strand.
GAGGCGACCCCCTCCTGCCACCACTGTGACGAGTCCGTCGACTCGGCTCGTCACACCTTGGCGGAGTGCGCCGCCTGGGACCACCAGCGCACTGAACTGGTGGGCGTGATTGGCAGGGACCTTTCGCTGCCGCGCGTTATCAGCGCGATGGTCAGCAGCGAGAGGTGCTGGGTCGCAATGGCCTCCTTCTGCGAGCAAGTCATCGCCGCAAAGGAGGCCTCGGAACGGGACAGGGAGTTTGCCTCGTCCGCTGACCCGCTCCGTAGGGGGAGACTGGGTAGAAGGAGGCGGGAATACGCCCGTCGCTTCCTTCCCCAGTTGTAGGCCTGGTGAGGGGGGAGGGTGACCCCCCTTACCTAACATAGGCCTACGATGAGAGGGTGCTCTACGTTGCTCGGGGCACCCTCATTTGGGGGGTCTCGCCAGGGCGTCACGGTGTGTGCTAACGCGATCCCGTGACGTCCCATTACGGCGCAGAGGGCAACCGTTGGTTTTTTAGTGGGTAGCCTTAAAAATGGCAGCATCCTCTATGCTGCCGGGTAGTCCCACATCACCCCCCGGCCGTCACCCCCATGGGCCGACGGGGTACCCATAACGGGTTTTTCCAACGGAAAAAAAAAAAAAAAAAGGATCAGCTGGTTGCGTGTTAGCCAACAGATTATCAGAGGTAAAAAAATGGAGAGTAAGTTCCAAATTCATAATAATAACATATTATAAAACAAAACAATTGCTTTTGTTATTGTTTTATGTATGTCAGTCAGAATTATTCTAATAGAAATTATTGAGTAAACTTTTAATGTTGTAAACAGCTGAACAAAATAATAACATTATATATAATTATCTCCTGACTTCAATACTATCGTGATTTGGCATAAAACTCACGCCGCAATTCATTGTAACGATTTTACTAACAGAAAGGGTAATAATAATAAATTTGATATATTGAAACGAGCCCATCACTTCAAGTATAACATTTATTACTTATTAATTTGTTCTTTAATTTAATATTTCTTTAATTTAATATTTGTTAAACATAATATTATATAGCTTCTATGGAAATTATTAAAATATCAACCTTAAACTAAAAATAAATCTAATTCAAGGGAATGTCTCTCACTTGATTCTATTATATTCATTCGGCCTTATCATTCGCCGAGCAAATTGCACTAAAACAACTAATTACATAAAAAAAAATGAAGTAGTAATTTAATAAGAGGATAAAGTTTTTTTAAATATTGTTACAACATGGATGCCTAATAGTATATTTCGTATTTACGGAGATCAAAACCACCCCCAAAATATTCTTAACTTGCTCAGAATTGTTTTGATTAGAACATATAACTTTTGATTAGGACTATATTTTAAGAAATCAGTTGGAATTTCAATTAAAATATAACAATTGAAGGTAATTACGATATTCACAGATCACCCTTAAAAATACCCTTAATTTCCAATACTAACTCCCCTACCGGTCACTGGTGCAGGTGCACGAGCGAATGAACTGACGAATGGTTAGTTCATTCGCTCGTTCGATATGCGATAAATTAAATCAAAAAACACAAAAATGATATCGGAGAAAGGTGTCTTGTGGGCAAAGGTGGTACTCGTTGTACCCGTTCTCTATGTCGTTGGTCAGAGGCATTGTTACGATTAGAAAATTGTATGGTAATCTGTCAATAAAAACCGAAGGAAACGTAAAATTGAAATAATGACTGAAACCTCAGCATGTTATGAAATGAAACAATCACTTTGAATTCCGTCTATAAAAGCCGAAAGTACAAAGTAACAAAGTTGATACAACACCACAAAATAAACACCAGAGCGCTGAGAAGGCTTACATGTCCAAAGAATTCTCACCTTAAAATCATGTGACCTACGGCCATTGGAGTACTTTTACTGAATAATCTACCAAGGAGTTTCAGCTCCTGGTCGTAGTAAGCTAGCTGCTCGACCACCTTGAATAAAGTTTATTTGCATACTATATTTATTACTACATTACTAAATCTGTATTTATTGTTTTAAAAAAACATTAATAGCATAAAATTTATTTTTTGTAAAAAAAAAAAAACTTTTATCTTTTATTTTTTGAATTAATAGGTATTTTGATTATTTTTCAATTGATTCCTATTGACTTGTATGAATTTTGATAAACTAACGAAAAAGAGATACAAAAATTCAGAACTGCGATTTCATAACAATGACTATTAACATTCCAATTTTTCTCTAATTTTAGATACTATTACTTGAAGCTGGTCCTGAAGAACCGGACGTAACGATGGTGCCTTCACTGGCACCAACACTGTCAGGATCCACAATTGACTGGGGTTATAGAACACAGCCAGAACTTTTGACCTGCAGATCACTCAGGGGCCAATCCTGTGCATGGCCAAGGTTAAATTACTATGATCTTAAACAAATAAAATGTTAACATACTATGATGACCTGTTTAAAATCTATTTACAGAGGAAGAACTATGGGTGGCTCTAGTGCCATTAACTACATTGTTTATATGAGAGGAAACAGGCTTGACTACGATCACTGGGCAGAATTAGGAAACCACGGTTGGAGTTATAATGAGGTGATTATAATTTAAACGAGAGAACTATTTCGTCACGTTCGACTTATTAATCGTAAAAATAAACACTTTCATAAAAAAAAAGCAATGTATTTATTGTAATATGAAACAATTTTTCAGTTATTACCTTATTTCAAGAAATCGGAAAACAATCGTGCTGTTGAAAGCTACGACACACAACATCATGGTGTTGGAGGACCTATTACTGTAGAAAGATATCCTTACCTTGACGCTAACACTGTTATGTTAGTCGAAGGTTTTAAAGAATCTGGTCTACCGGTAGTCGATTTAACTGGAGAAAATAACATAGGAACAAATATAGCTTTATCGACGTCTAGAGACGGACGAAGAATGTCTATAAATGTAGCATATATCAAACCAATACGTGATATAAGACCCAACATTGATATTGTAGTAAATACTTTTGTAACTAAATTACTAATAGACCCTAAAACAAAAACTACTCTCGGTGTCACTTATGTTAAAAATGGTATGACTTACAACGTGTTTGCAAAAAAAGAAGTTATAGTGAGTAGTGGTGCCCTAAATTCACCGAAGCTGCTCATGTTATCAGGGATAGGTCCAAAATCTCATTTGGAAGATTTACACATACCTCTTATAGCCGATTTGGCAGTCGGAAAAAACTTACAGGATCATGTCACTACTCATGGTCTTATAGTTGCTCTATCTAATAAAACTTCAACTTTAATAGATCAAAAGGATATTTTACAAGAGTTAGAGAATTATCATAAACAGAAACTAAAAAAATCTGGTCCGTTGTCGACAACAAGTACTTTAAATGGTATTGGTTTTATCAAAACTAAATACGCTTCGGTCAATGCACCAGACATTCAATTTCATTTTGATGGTAGAAATGTCGAGGAATTTTTTTCGGATCCCCAAACGTATTTGGAAACTAATATATTTCCTTTGTCTTTTTACAACGGTTTTTCAGCGAAGCCCATTTTATTAACTCCCAAAAGCAGAGGATTTATTCTTTTAAATAGCACTGATCCTATTAATGCGCCACCTTTGATATATTCAAGGTTTTTCACGGTAAAGGAAGATATAGATATTATGGTTGAGGGATTACGATATGCTGTTAGTCTAGAAGAAACAGAAGCTTTTAAACGAAATGGTGCCCATTTCGTTAAAGTGCCTGTAAAAAATTGTGAAGGTCATATTTGGGGATCATATGATTACTTCGCTTGTATTCTTATACAGTATACTACGACAATTTTACACCCTGTTGGTACTTGTAAAATGGGTCCGGCTTGGGACAGTGAAGCTGTCGTTGATCAAAGATTACGAGTTTATGGAATTAAAAATTTAAGAGTAATCGATGGTTCTATAATGCCATTTATAGTTAGAGGAAATACAAATATACCGATAGTGACAATAGCAGAACGTGCCTCTGATATGATTAAGGAAGATTATCATGTAATGGATCATAATTTTTTTTGATTATATATTTGTTAATAACTAGTGTCTAAAGCAGGAGAGCCTTATGTAGGTTGTCAACTATAAGTTAGACTGCAAATATTGGGTCAAAAGCAAAAGGAATAATAATCAACCACCACCGTTTTAAAACTAATTGCAACAGCTGTAAAATTGACTGTCAAAATCGTTTTAAAATTTGCAGATATGCAGTGCCTGCATGTTGTGACCTTTCACATCATATCTTAAACCAAAAGACAGGTATCAGACAAAAATTTATCATATAATCATTTACGCTACAGCATTAAACATACTAAGTTTCAACCCTGAACTATGTACTGTCTTGGAGTTATCGTTTACACGGACGGACGTACATACAGACATCCCACACAACCTTATAAAATAGTTTTCGCTTTTTTATACATTAATTGTAGTATGGTCATAAGAATTTCATATTATCAAATTCAGGTTTTGATTTTTCTATAAGTTTATAGTCTACGTACGTACAAATAAATTGTATTATTATATTGTAATAGTTTTAATAACTATTAAAATCTGGAGACATTTAAAATAAATTATATAAACAAATTATATATTACTTCATTTATAATTAATTTATAATTATTATTGATTAATTAAAAATTAATTTAAATTAATTTTATTACTGATAAAATCGAGAGACATTTAACATTTTAGTAAATATCTTTACTTATCGATATATACGTAAAATGTTAGTTTGATATTAAGTTATTATAATTTGTTAAATATTTTTATATGACCACACAGGTTAGACGACTTACCTTTTTCACCAGCAACCACTAACTTTATATGTATACCTCGCCTATAGGTGTCTCTTTTATTAAATACTTAAACGCTAAGAGGTTTCTTATTTAAGGTTCTTAAATTTCGGCTCCCTAAAAACTTTTAATAAGTGATAGATCTTACAAAGAATTAATAAACTTGTCAAAGAAACCCAATAGCAGTTATTATAAGTAATTACTTTCATAGATTACATTTCTCATTTTTTTATTTATATAATTTGTTCGTTATATTGTTTTTTATTTATATAATTTATTCGTTATATTGAATATTAAATATGATTTTACAAGTAACCGTTTTTATTTTACTGTAAAGTTTATTATTTTTAATAAAGTTAATATATATATATGTAAATCCCTTATATTTAGTTATAATCTGAAATTATATATATTTTACATATGTATATATAATAGTAATATTATTTATTGTATATCCTGATCATACAAAAAATATATACAGTCGATTCGTACGCTTTGCAGCTGTCATGTTTATGGTAAGACGAGACGTAGATGTAACTACGTTGAATTTAATATTCCACAAAACATTGTACAATAAGCTTAACAATGCTATATATGTGTGAAAACAGTAGTTAGGTTAAATCTGGGAACGGAGTTACTATTTTTGGTATCTACTAATAATAAAATAATTAAATTAACATACGCTTAGCGTTTTGGAATAGCAATTCCCATTCAACGACAATTGCTTATATAAATATCAATTTACGTAACACAGTTCAACTAAATAGCACAGTAGCTTACCCAACACATTAAAAATATATATTTTTTTATCTGTTGCACCTTTGGTTAAGACTAACTTTGACTTCTTAATTTGTTGTCTAAATATAATTCTAAATATGATTATTTATTAACATTTTTATCATCATGATTATGATCTTGATTAAGTGGAAAAATGTACATTAAAATGCGAATGGCATCGGACACAAAATATTATTATAACTAGTTTCAAACTTGAAATAATTGGGATGATTTTTAACATTATGATTGGTAGTCAATACTAAATCAAACTTTGATCAAGCTTAAAAAACTTGTATTAGTAGTAAAATAAAATATAAGGGAAAGATTTTTTTTAGAATTAATAATATATTAATAACTAATCATGTAAAATTAAGCTAATTAAGAAGGTTTAACATATTTCCTTAAAATTGTTTAATTGAAGAACACTTTTACTGTGCAATGAAATAACGCGGATTTCAGAGTTAAAATCCCCTTAAATATTCATTATAAATCTATATATTTTGCAATATAGTTTAATTCGGAAACATTTAATGTAATAAAAAGGGTTAAAAAGTTTAAACAGAATCTTGATAAAGATAGCATTTATAGTTAAAAATGGATAAACTTTAAAGTACTTGTTCGTATAATTTGAATAAAAAAATTATGGTAATAGTAGTAGTATTTTAGTTATATATTGAAGACACTGTTATTATACAATATTATTCCTCTCTTACTGCTTATTATACATAAAATATATAATTTATACATCGAGGACCTCACATCCACCTATATCCACATATATAAATGATATATGGGGATCCAAATTTCTAGCAAAATATGCATGTCCTTTATAATGAGACTTATTATCGTATAAACAAAAAGATATTTAGGAAATTTTATCATGTCTATTTTACTACTCAAAAATATTTCAGGGTTATTTCAGAATGTAAATCAAAATAATATATATTTTGTACAAAGCTCATAGAAATATAACATTCACGTGTTCAATAATTATTTAACATGACGAAGTAAAGTAAGAAAATTATATTATATCCATTTTATTTAAAGTTGTTGCGTTATATTGTTTATGATGTAATTGAAGAAAAATTACGTTGTAAAATAAAACTTACTTTTAAATGGCCTTTCACTTACATTTTATTGAATTATTTCATTCCGTTCCGTGTTAATAAAAATAATTTATTATAAAAGAGAAAATGTAGATTTTTTTTTAATGTAAAGAACCTTTTTTTATGCTACCTTGAAAACTATTTCTAAATATAATAAGTATTTAGCGTAGTATTTTTATATTTTATTTATATCTTTTCACTTTCAATATATCGCTCGAATGAACACTATTAGAGCAACAGCCTTGAAATAAGAAGCGTTTGAACCGTGTTTTGTTCTAGGAGCTGTCTTTACCTGCGTTTATGTAAGACATACCATTCGGGTGGGTGACTTTCCGCAAGGTGGACTAATATTACAAAATAAACAAAAATATTTCTGAATAATTTCTAAAAGTGCAGGAATAACGTTATCAAGTGACAAGTGGCTTCAGTGGCGACAGGATGGCTTCCACGTGGTTTCCTGTTGACATAGCTTCTATTTGCCCAGAACAACAAGCGCCCTTGACACAATGTTCTCCGGCGGGCTTTATGTTTTTATCTTTGATTGTCCGGTTATTTGGCGGTGTCACAAATAGTATAAATTATCCAAATGACAATCCATACGCTGTTCATTTTCAGCGTATACACTCTTCATTACCTGATTACAATGCAGGTTTTTCTGCCTTGACACAATATAATCACTATTCTCCTGAAATTTATGAAGATGATCCTTATACCAATTATAAGAATAATCATTTTACTGATAAAGCATCGCCCGTGTACCAATCTCGAAATACATTTCCGTTATATTTTGAACTATCTTCGAATATTTTTGGTACGAACCAACAACATGAACCTGTATTCAATAACAATAATTTTGAAAAATTCCTGGATTTAAATATCGATGAATCAAAAGTTAAGTCAGTTGTCACTGGAAAAATGAAAAAGGAAAAAAAAATATCATCAAGGAAAAGAAGACAGGCTAAGGAATATGATTTTATCATTGTTGGGGCTGGATCAGCTGGTTGCGTTTTGGCAAACAGATTATCCGAAGTTAAGAAATGGAGGGTAAGCCATAGCTTTTCTGTAATTAAAATTTAAAACATTATTTTTAACAAAGAACCAAAAATAATTAATATTTTAGTGTAACAATAAATTAATAATCTTGTATTAAAGTAAATTTTATTAGATTGAATGAGAGCATCTATTAAAATGTTTTATTTAATTCCGTCTGGCGTCAAAATAGGTGTTAAACTATTGAAACTTTATTTCAAAATGACCAATCGTAAAGTATTTTTGGTCTTTTTTACAATAAGTATTTTTGCTTTGACCTTATCTATTTTTTATATTGATTGAAGTATATTTTGAATGAAAAGTAGTAATAAAATACTAAAACTGTTTTTTAAAAAAAAATATTAACGAAATATTAACGAAATTTTTAAAAATATTAACGTAGTTTTGAAGTATGAAAATATAAGTGTGTTGCACACTTAAATTTTGATTTTAAATATAAAAGTTACAGTTACCCCAATGCGCATTTTTATAATTCAAAACTACAATTTTTTTAGTTTTTGCAACCCGAATAATTTCGTTAATATTTTTTTACTAACAATGTTTAACTTTCAGCATATTGTAGCAGGTTTTGGGTGATGTACATACAAACATAAAGAAAAAAGTTTTTTAAAATAAGCATGTCGTTTATTACGGCAAAAAATGTTCTCTATTAAAAGATCTCATTTCAGAATTTTCGAATATTAAAACCATATTTACCATTATCATAATCACTAATTATTATTAATACAAAATTACGTCAATTATGTATACTGATCTAGAAACACGATTTGTCTTGCATTCTTAATAGGAAGGGAAAAAAATTATCTTGATCGCGTCGCTGCCGTGAGATCAGTTTTTATAATCATGAGAACGTATTACTCGCTATTAATTACTTTAACAATAAGTTTTTTTTTATATTTAAGTGATATTGTATAATTAATGATAATTAAGAAATTTATAAATAGATTTAGAAATAATAACAGACATAAAATCATCATTTATATGTTTTATACCGGTATTTTGAAACGATAAAGCAATTTGTTTTTTTTTTTCGAAGTATTTATTTATTAGGATTACATTTTTATTAACTTCCTGACTCAATAAGTTATTGTAATCACCTCGACTTTCGAAATCGTTTTATTTGCAGAATCTTTAAGTTTAGAGGTGTTTTAAGTAATTCGAGATACTATTTAAAAACATGTGTATGTATATAAGCGTTTTTATCGGCTCCATTTTCTCGCGACCTGATTGTACAATTGAGTTCGCTTTGGTACGAATCGAAGCCTATTTGCGTAACTTAGAGCTGATTAGTTTTCCAGCAAAGTCGGTCAAAAAGTTTTTAATTTTTTTTTTTAAAAAATCTGAAAACCGCGTATTCGCAATTTTTAAAAAAACTATTAGTCAAATGTGTTTTTTTAAAGAAAATTTAAATACTATCTTATAGTGTATTATTTAATAATCAAATGACAAAAATGATTTTATTTAAAAAAAAAAACAAAATAAAAAACTAGTGTAACATTTTTCTTAATCTGGAAGTTAATGTGATGGTGATAGCACCAAATACCGCTTATTTCTTTTTAAATTAAATGGTTATTTTAAAACTAATTTTTCATTGTGAAGAAAAACGGTTCCGAATTCAGAAGTAACAATTGGTTAGTAAAATAATTATCATCGCTACATTTAAGTTAAATTCAGCAGAATTAAAGCAGTGTATATTTGGCATTTTATAAAGCTATGGTATAAACGATATACCATTATTTCAATTCTTGCAGTGCTTGGAAACAACTATTTTAAATTAGTGTCTTAACAAAAACTTCCAAATGGAAAAAGCGAAGAAACAAAAATACTGGAAGAGGCAGGATAGTTTGTTTTTTAAATACTGTAGCCTGTTTTGCAGAACTATATAATAAATACTTTACCCCTTTTTATTATAGCTAGTGCAGGATGATCTTTAATAAATAACTAAATAATTAAATAAATAAATAAATGCTTACAGACACGCACATAACTGCAATGTTTACTTTAGAGACAATACTGCTATATTATAAAAAAAAATTTGCTAACACATGTAAACATAGTTCTTATTATTTCATTATTACGGAATTTATTATGCATTAAAAGTAGGGGCGCAACCAGAACATCAATTTCGACTCGCTGCGTTCGCGAAACCTCGTTCACCGTTTACATATTCAGCGAAGCAGCTGAAGAAATCATTTATTGAAGCGCTCTTTTACTCATGTAGATGCTGTCATCAAGAAATACTTATTTTAAATATTTTTTTATTTTTTTTTACCCAACTATAAATTTTTACGCGAAATATTTTTAACATTGTGGTCTGTGGTAATTTTTTATACAACCATTATTCCTCAATGCCACACAATTTTTTTTATTTTTTTTAAACCACCGTGTGACCATCCTTGACATGTGTGCAAAATTTCGTCTTGATCGGATGAGTCATTTAGACGCCAACCCCGGACATTCAATCACTGAATCGTTACATGATAATATTTGATATAGATAGGTTCCAGCCTAGAATAGAATATAGGTGGTTTTCTATCAACACACCATTCGGGCGAAGCACAGGGCGGAATGTAATATTTTAGAAAATTTTAAGAATTTATAAAACGAAATTCTAATATAAATTTCGTTTACTTGAATACATTTTTGTTTTATTTACTGCGAGTAGAATCTTGTAAATTATAAATTCGAAATTACGACATTTTTTTTAAAACGTGTCTGTATTAGTTGTTTTTTATAAATTGTTTCTTTTGTATTTATATTTGTTGCGTTTTAAAAAATAATAAAAAAAAATTTAGAGAATTATATTTTAAAACTGGTGCACATTACGTGATAATTATTTAGGTTTACTTTTTACAATCGTGTATCAATTGATGAGTCATTAATAAATATGAAAAAAACTGAATTAAACTTTTCTAATATACTAATAATATATAAGCTCTTTAACACTTTGACAAAAAAAATATATAACTTATATATTACCTTCCGAACATATAAAAGTCTAAATATAAAAAATTCAAAACATATAAAAGTATAAATGGAGATAGGTCTTTTATATTATTTTTCGAAATTGTGCAAATATTATTGTTCGGAAGGTAAAATCAGACATATTAACCATAGAAATCAATAGTGGTCTAACTTACATTAAGATTATATATATATAATCTTTATATATATATATATATATATATTTATATATATATATATATATATATATATATATATATATATATATATATAATAGAAGACACAATCTAGTAAGAATTATATATAACAAATATATATAATATAAAGACTAAGACTGGTATCAAATCCTGGTTAAAATACTAAATAAAACATTTGCTTTATCACAATACAATCTATTCCAGTGTTTATTATCCGTGTAAATGACAGAACAAAGACAACGGAACCCAAAGCGAAAAACTTTAACAATCGTCTGCAAGTTCTTAGCGAACTGCATTTTAGTTCGAATCTAGATTCGCATGTATTTCAGCTAGTGTTTAAATATAACACAGATTAAATAAGTTTTAATTTAGCCAAAGCTAAGCAAACTTTTTATATTTAACCATTTTACCTAAGTCTAATTGTCTTAGAATTAAATTATTTAGTATAATAAGTTAAAATTGGCATAGAACTGCTTGTATGAAAATTTTATTATAACTTACCCTAAATGTAAGGGTCTCATAGATCTGAGGGTGCTCTACGTTGCTCGGAGCACCCTCATTCGGGGGGTCTCGCCGGGGCGTCACGGTGTGTGCTAACGCGATCCCGTGACGTCCCATTACGGCGAAGAGGGCAACCGTTGGTTTTTTAGTGGGTAGCCTTAAAAATGGCAGAATCCCCCGGCCGTCACCTCCTGGGCCGACGGGGTACCCGTAACGGGTTTTTCCAACGGAAAAAAAAAAAAAAAAAAAGGGTCTCATAGATCTACCTATAATTGTACTTAACTATTACTGTAAATTTTTCTCTAATATCATAACATTATGAACAAGACTTAATGGTCTAAACTTATAATAATATTGCGTTTCTTAAAAATTTTCTTTATGGACTATTCACTTGAAATAGGTAACTTGAGCCTTTATATGTATTGTATGTTGATATCTATATAATTTTATTGAGTGATAACATGCAGTGTTAAATAGTCAAATATTACAATAGTCAAATACAAGTTGTTAAAGATGAAAATTTTACAAAAAAACTTTAAAAATGAAACCGAAAGATTTTGTTATAAATATAGAAATAAATATAATATGTTATTTAAAGTTAAATATAAATCTGGTATGAAATATATCTTGCCTTGTAGAAATAACTTTGAAATTCGCAGTCACCTAATTATAAATATTATCTATACAGTTTGTGTCAGCAAAACGTATATATATACATATATATATATATATATATATATATATATATGTCACATTAACTAATAACAAATATGACAAGTACAATTTACTAATAACAAATATGATATTAAATAAACACAACATTACTAATTCATGTTTCTCGGTAGTAAAAAAATACGTTGAATAATTTTGTAATGATATTTTCTTATTTATTATAAATTTTTGTTCATAACTCTGATGTTGCGCGTTTTTGATAGAAAAAAAATATTTATGAAAATTATATTTATCTCTTATCACAATTGACGAACAATGAATATGATAAAATATACTTATAACTACAACGTAGGCATGTACTACTATACTATGTATAACATAGGTATAGTACAGTAGTGTATACACTAACACATAATTCATTCATCGATTGTTTTATCTACTTTGCAATTTCCTTATTATCAAAGAGAGAATGTTTCATAACAGCCTTGGCATATTTTCTTTTTACCCGACCGCGATCAATTATTATTGTTCGTGACGAATTATCTAGTGCAATCTGTTATGAAATTCACCTTTTCTTAATGCACTTTACAGGTGTTTCATAAAATAATTTATACTAACTGTAGCCCACAAAATATCGGTGTGGACTATCGAAGGACGCTCTACGTGTTCTAGTCTACCATGAACTTTTAAAACATAGTAGTTTTTAAACTATGGTTAATTTAAGAGAGTTTTGTTTCCATATTACAACCAAAAGAAATGCAATCAATCAACTAGCAACACTTCCAAAAACAGTCCAACCTAAAAAGTAAACCGCAGACATTTTTAGTTAAAAAATAGATTTGTAGATAGCTCTTCGTTAATTTGTACGTTAGTGATATCTTAAGAACAAAATAAAGAAACAGCAGTTATTTATTATTATTATTATTATTATTATTCCAATAATTACAAACTAAAACAGAAAAAAAATTAGTTCTGTACTTTGTTTATTTTTTCCAAATTTTACGATATTAAGTTTTTAAAGTTAAAATTTTAAGATTTAATATAAAACTTCAAAAATCAAAGTTCCGTAATAGTATTTGTATGGTGTGTTGTAATATTTCTGCAGAAAAATATTAATTATTAAAAAACTAGGAATCACCGTGAGTTGGGTTTATAATTAACAAGTGAATTAATAAAAAGAAAAAAATATTTTATTGTATTCGCACTTCGCGCTAGAAATGGAAATTTTTTAAGTTTGTAACATAACCTTGTTCTTCAAGTGACCGCAATACTGAGAAAGTTAGGCAATGTTTGTTCCGAAAAAACTTATATCTTAATTTAAGACTGATAAGCATATTAGATACAAAATAATTTTTTATAAGTTTTAGCTTTATGCGTTTGTCGTAATGGTCTTGCGGACTATCTTTTTAACAGAAAATATAGTTAGAAGTAACCATATTATATAATGCTCTCTAGTTGTGAACTGATTCTTATGCAGCTCAAACCCGTGTTTTTTTTTAAATCTTAGCAGAAATAACTGATCTAGACAGTAGAAATAAAAAAAGTATTTTTTTTTATGATCGTGCCTACCATGGAAACATTTTAAATTTTTAAGACTATATTTTTAAATAATTAAGTTCCCTTTTATATTTAACCAAGATCTTTCCTATTTATTAAGAACTACATAATAAAAAAAATTACTAATGCAATTAGTTTAAGCTATCTATAAAAATACTAGTCGATACATCAGGCCTCAAACTCTTTCTACATCTAGTTTCAGTAGTAATGATCCACTTGATTTACAGTTTGGAATATAAACAGATTATGATAACAAATAATGTGGGTAAATACTTTTTTTTTGAAAAATAAAATTTCGAATAAAAATGTAATATGTATTATACTTTTGTGCTATTATAAAGTATGTTGTTCTTTTCTGCTGTCAGAGTACATTTACATTTTGTCAGGCTGAAAATAAAGTGAAAATTATATAACGATAAAGAAATATAAGTAGATGTTATTAATGGTATTGAGTTAATTGTTAATATGAGAATAAATATACTCGACTATGATCAAATATATTTAGAAAACCACGATTAGAGTTACAATGAAGTCATTTCAATGATTTTTGCTCGTAATAAAAAAAATTAAGCTATAATTTTTAAGTGTATTTTGTGTATCTATTTCTACCGTAATAAAAGGATGTTCTTGCGGAGTTTACACCTTTGCCCAAATTACTATTATTACAAATAGAAAACATAAACAATATAAAAATGACCATTTTTAAATTATTAATCTCCATTAAATTGTTCTTTAAGAATAACTTAATTTTTTTAGATATTATTGTTAGAAGCCGGTCCTGAAGAACCAGATGTGACGATGGTGCCGTCATTTGCAACAACCCTGAGAGGCTCCGCGATTGACTGGGGTTATAGAACGCAACCAGAATCACTGACTTGTAGATCAATCAGGGGACAAACTTGTGCATGGCCAAGGTTAGAATATTATTATTCTATATAAATATGTAATTATAATATAATAATCTGATTTATTTTCATTTATAGAGGAAGAACTATGGGTGGGTCCAGTGCTATTAATTTCATTGTTTATATGAGAGGAAACAGGCTTGACTACGACCACTGGGCAGATTTGGGAAACCACGGTTGGAGTTATAATGAGGTGATTTTGTACATTAAATTTAAACTGTGAATCTGTGTATTTATGATTTCCTCGTGGCGTGATAAGTCTCAAATGAATAAATTGAGTCCTGCTTTTTCATGGAAGCCACTTGAATTTTGTTATTTGTGAGGTTTATGTTATTTCGTATAAACTTTCTAAAATATTTTTTAATTGTATTATTAAATTTACTTATTTAACAATTTTGTTATACCACACAAGTATTGAAATAATAACATATGTATTTATAAATATCTGTTACAGTTATTGCCTTACTTCAAAAAATCTGAGAATAATCGGGCATTCGAAGCTTATGATACACATCTTCATGGAGTTGGGGGGCCTATAACTGTAGAAAGATATCCTTATCTTGATGCTAACACTGTTATGTTATTTGAGGCTTTTAAAGACTCAGGTCTTCCAGAAATAGATTTAACTGGAGAAAATAATATCGGTACAAATATCGGTCTATCGACTTCTAGAGACGGACGAAGAATATCTACAAATATAGCATATATCAAACCAATACGTGACATAAGACCTAATATTGATATAATAGTAAACGCCTTTGCTACTAAGTTACTAATAGATCCTGAAACAAAAACGACGTTAGGTGTCACTTATGTAAAAAATGGTGTCGCTTACAACGTGTTTGCAAAAAAAGAAGTTATAGTGAGTAGTGGTGCTTTAAATTCTCCGAAGCTGCTCATGTTATCGGGGATAGGTCCGAAAGCACATTTGGAAAGTCTTCACATACCGGTTATAGTCGATTTGGCAGTCGGAAAAAATTTACAGGATCATGTAACTACAGACGGTCTTACGATTGCTCTATCAAATAAAACTTCAACTTTAATAGATCAAGAGAGCATTTTTCAAAAGATAAATAATTATTATCAACAGAAACATAAAAAAAGTGGTCCTTTATCAACAACTAGTACTTTAAATGGTATAGGTTTTATCAAAACTAAATACGCTTCGAGCAATGCACCAGATATTCAATTTCATTTCGATGGTAGAAATGTTGGGGAATTCTTAAAGGACCCCCAAACGTATTTGGCAACTGATGTATATCCTTTGGCTTTTTATAATGGTTTATCAGCCAGGCCCCTTTTATTGAGTCCAAAGAGCAGAGGAATTGTGTTATTAAATGACACTGACCCTGTTTATGGTCAACCTTTGATATATTCTGGATTTTTTACTGTTAAAGAAGATATGGACACGTTGATTGAGGGATTACGTTATGCTGTTAGTCTAGAAGAAACAGAAGCTTTTAAACAAAATGGTGCCTATTATGTTAAAGTGCCAATAAAAAATTGTGAAGGTTATATTTGGGGATCATATGATTACTTCGCTTGTATTCTTATACAATATACTTCAACAATTTTCCACCCTGTTGGTACTTGCAAGATGGGTCCAGCTTGGGACCAGGAAGCAGTCGTCGATCCAAGGTTAAAAGTATACGGAGTTAAAAGATTAAGAGTAATCGATGCTTCCATTATGCCATATATAGTTAGAGGAAACACAAATATACCAACAGTAACTATAGCAGAGTATGCTTCTGATATGATTAAAGAAGATTATTTAACGAAAAGAAAACATCATTAGTGTAATTATTATTTATTATTAAGTCATATTAGTGTACTTTTAAGTTTTTCTATAAATAGAAAATACTAATATTAAATATTGAAATTAAATTTAAAATATTCAGTGATATTATTATAACCATTGCCAAAATAATAATCTCACGAAAAATTATGAGAGGCACCTAATCTTTCTGTGTTTTAAGATTTATTTATATCAAAGAGTATTTATGTAATAAAGTTCATAGGTTAGGTTTTAAAGTACAAAAATAAATATTTTTAAAGGTTGAATTACAACTTAAAGTCAAAATGTACAATATAAAATTAATTTATTTTAATAGCCTTATTGAGATTTTTATGTATTTCATTTAAGTAATCAAATTTTTAAAGATATAATATGACAAAAAATATGGATTTGAAAACCTTAAAAATATAAAATGGATATTTAATTGTGTTTTATTTGATCTCCTATTTTTTATATATTTAAGTTACTTCATTCTTCGTCAATGTAATTTTACAAAAAAATATACAAGCTGGCAGAAAATTCCTGTAAAGGAGATTAATTGAAATAAAGGATTGTTTGTTCAAGTGTGTGGATAATCTTAGAACCGCTACTTTATAATATGAAATAAATTATTAAATAAATTTTTATATAGATTTTTTAATTGAATAAAAAACTAATAAATAAAAAGTATATATATATATATATATATATATATAATGAGACTAACATGATTCTGATCATGTTTTAAGGATTTTGACATAAAAAGAGAAGTCGACATGATGAACTCTAAGTTTTCACAGCAAATTTATTTCGCCGATGCTTGGATAGCTTAATTTGGTAAAGTATTTTTATAGAATGGCTAGATAAAATAAGTAAGAGAACATACAAACACATGTAAAATACTAGGGATGCCAGCACGCAAACGGGGGAAGCTGAGCGAAATTCTCTTTAATGACAGAAACAACAAAAAATATATCTAACTTTAGATTGATACGATTTCCCCACTGTTCGCAAATTATATACAATAATACATATGTCAGTCATAGTAAGAATTTACTGAGTGAAGCTCTCTATGAGAGACTTTTCTGCATCCTTTATGCAAGCATTAATCAAAAACGGTATATCTGAAAAATTTCCGAATTTTGCAAATTGATAGACATGTCTGGTGGTAGTTTAAAAAAAAAATGTAATAATGTGTCTAATCTTGGAAAATAGTTGAGGATAGAATGCGTCGATGTTTTGTAAATGCAACTTCGGTATTGTTTGCACCTCGCAACGCTCAATATGCAATTAAATCTTAATATTAATTAAATTAAATCTTAATATTATTGAATCTACAATTAGATTTTTTTTTCGAAATATCCCAATAGAAAGGTAGACATGTGATAATCAACTTGTCCAAATTTGGTTAGTAAAGCTTGACGATGTAGGAGGAGACAGCGGACATAATTTGATCGAGTTGACCCGTACAGAAATTCTCTTCGCTCAGCTCAATAATAATTATCTGACGTTAATACTTTAATGTATAATACACAAATGTTTGTTTTTATTTTATTTCTTTTATTATTTCATAAGTCTTATCTCAATATACTTCCTGAAAAATTCTTGAATATCTTTTCGATGTCCATTATTGTCAGCACGGTTTATCCACTTGCATGCTTTTGGCGGTAAACTGTATCACATAAAAAGAGTAACTTTTTGACTTCTGCAAAACATAAGAATTTGAAAAACGCAAGCTCTTTCATTTACTTTAACATGTTTATATTAATGGAGAAATACATTGAATAATATAAGTAATTAAAATTTAAAATGTACGTAAAAAATATTATTAGGCATATTCTGCAATCTTATGTTTAAGATTATAATCCGGCTGGCACTTACATATTTTCTAAGATTTTTTTAATGACCTTGTTGCGCTGTGCGAAGGCTATCTTAATTAAAGAAATTATTATTTCTCAATATTTTTTAAGCATGTTTTTATCTTATCAAATCATTTAAGACTCAACCTTAATGCAGATAAGACTTTAGTAAATAATCATAAATAAAACACAGATGTTTCTTAATCCAAAAGCATTGCATGCTGATTTTAATAAAGGTGTGACCAGTGAAGTGTAGTTAAAATCAAGATGACTTCAACATGGTTGCCTTCAGATATAGCGCAAGTTTGTTCAGAACAGCATGGCCATTTAACTCAGTGCACTTCAACTGGATTTATGTTTTTAGCTTTAATTATTCGTCTTTTTGGTGGTGTTAATTATAGTGTAAATTATCCGAAGACAAACCCATACTCATCCAAATTACAAGACTCTTATGAGCCTTTGTATGAGCTTAACAAAAAGTACACATCATTGGCAGAATATCGTCCAGAAAAAAAATCATTCAATACAGAATTGGGCTTTGATCAACACCCGTTTAAACACAATGAATTCCCACAATTTCTTGGATTACGGAGACCACATTATGATTTTGATATATTTTCTCAAAACCAAAGACACGATAAAGTAGGTCATAATTTCAATTATTTTAAAAATCATTTTGATCCTCCCGTAAAGGAATCCACGCTTAGGGACATAAGAGTTAAGTCAGATAAGTATGTAATACAAGAAGACATGGGAAAGAGAAAATCAAAAAAATATTATGACTTTATAATAGTAGGTGCAGGAACTGCTGGTTGTGTGTTGGCCAACCGATTATCAGAAGTTAAAAAATGGCGGGTAAGAAAATACTTTTTTTAACTAAAATTAAATAAATCTTTTAAACTAATTCTACTCAAAATAAATTAAACTTTAATGTAAATATCACTTTTATTGTTTTTCACTTAACTTTTTTGCATAATAACATGTTAGACTCTATATTGTCGGAGGTTTGTTTTCCTGGAGTCAGAAGTTTGACTTCTGTACTTCTATTACAATAGAAGCACAAACCAGACCTCAATTTTGATTCGCTGCGCTCGCGAAAAAAAGTCTCGGTATGTGTTAGTATATTGATCGAAGCGAGGTGCAAACAACACTGGAGTTGCATTTAAAAAACGTCGACGTCCGTTTCGTGTCCTCAACTATTTCGAAGCTAAATTTTTCCCATTGAAGTCTATGGGATTTTAGTTTTTCCGTGATTATTCCTCAACAATATCGAATATTTGATTTTTTTTTAAATCACCTTCGGACTAATGTCTATCAGTGTGCAAAATTCAGAAATTTTTGGATATATCATTTTTGATTGTGGCTTGCACAAAGGATGCAAAAAAACCTCTCGTAGAGAGCTTCGCTGAATTATAACCAATTATGAATTTATCTATGACTTTATATATATAAAAAATAACAAATAATAATAATATAATATGCTTTAATATATTTTATTATATTGTTTTTAATAAAAATAAGATACCGTTTTTGTAACACGCTAGTAGTAAAGTTAACATTTAAAGTATATTATATTATTACTATTTGTTTATTTTTTTTATTTATATTCTATTGATGATTAAAATATATTCTTATCCTTTTATATTTATTTATTTGTTTTAATATTTATAATATTGTATAAAGTTACTCTACAACTATATACATTGAGACAAAAGTTAATTCCGTTCTAATGATTAAGTTACCAAAGTCAATGTAATAATCATTTTTATGTGAATTCTCTCTATAATTTTAGAGCATGAAATGGCTGATTAACCTTGCAAACTAAACTCTGTAGCCAATGATCCACCATAATTTATTAAATTTAGGAGCTGTAATAGATTTTTTTAATAAAAATACTTGAAAATGGGAACTAAAGTACCTCAAGCTTCGGTAATTTAACTTAAATTACAGGTTCTCTTACTAGAAGCTGGCCCCGAAGAACCAGACATAACAATGATTCCTTCAATGATTACAACTTTGAAGGGTTCTTCTATCGACTGGAACTATAGGACACAACCGGAACCACTGTCTTGCAGATCTATCAAAGGGAAAACTTGTGCATGGACTAGGTAACAAACGTTATTTTACGAAAACAACTACATTCGAAGTTATTTGCATTCACGAAAACTTAAAATTTTAATATCAGAGGCAGAACTATGGGTGGCTCAAGTGCAGTGAATTATTTAGTCTATATGAGAGGTAATAGATTTGATTACGATACCTGGGCCAAATTGGGAAACAATGGATGGAGTTATAATGAGGTAAATAATTGAAGTTAGTTGTTAAGACAAAAAAATAATAAGTAAAATAAAAAATGTTCCGTTATTTTAGCTGCTGCCTTATTTTAAAAAATCAGAAAATAATCGTGATACTGAAGCTTACAATAAACGTTATCATGGAGTCGAAGGACCCATAAATGTAGAGAAATTTTCTTATCTTGACGCTACCACTATAATGCTAGTTAAGGCATTTAATGAAACTGGTCTACCGATAAAAGATTTAAATGAAGAAAACAATATTGGTACTGATATTGCTTTATCAACTTCTAAAGATGGTAGAAGAGTATCCACAAATATAGCATATATTAAACCAATACGCAAAATGCGTTCAAATATTGATATCATAGTAAATGCTTTTGCTACAAAAATTATAATAAAATCAGAAACAAAGACAGTTCAAGGTGTTATTTACGTTAAAAATGGTGTTACTTATCGTGTCTTTGCAAAGAAAGAAGTAATATTGAGCAGTGGTGCTTTGAATTCTCCAAAATTACTAATGTTATCAGGTATTGGACCTAAAGCTCATTTGCAGAACTTAAATATCCCTGTGGTAGCTGATTTACCAGTAGGACTCAATTTACAAGATCATCTAACTACACTTGGTCTTACTATTGCTCTCTCAAATAAAACGTCAACCATGATAAATGACTCGGAATTATTTGATGAAGTGCAAAAGTACTATCAACAGAAATTTAAGAAAACCGGTCCTTTATCCACAACTAGTATTTTTAATAGTGTTGCTTTCATCAAAACCAAATATGCCCGTGAAGAATCACCAGATATTCAATTTCATTTTGAAAGTAGAAATGTTGAAGAATTCTATTCAGATCCCCAAACTTACTTAGAAACCAACGTGTTCCCAGTATCTTTCTATAATGGCATTGTTGCTAAGCCGATTTTATTAGCGCCGAAAAGCAGAGGTTATATTTTATTAAACAATACTGATCCTATATATGGTCAGCCTCTAATTTATTCAAAATTTTTCACTGTCAAGGACGATATGGATATAATGGTCGAGGGTTTACGTTACGCTGTCAGTTTAGAAGAAACCGATGCTTTTAAACAAAATGGTGCACGATATGTTAAAATCCCTGTAAAAAACTGTGAAGATCATATTTGGGGATCCTACGAATATTTTGTATGTCTGCTTGTTGAATATACTTCTACAATTTCTCATCCTGTTGGTACTTGTAAAATGGGTCCTTCATCAGATAAAGAAGCTGTTGTTGATTCTGCATTAAGAGTGTACGGCGTCAACAAGTTAAGGGTTGTTGATGCATCTATTATGCCATTAATAGTTAGAGGAAATACAAATATACCAACAGTTACTATAGCAGAACGGGCTTCTGATATAATTAAAGCAGATTATATCCAAAAAAATAATTAAACGAGTATAATGTAATGATTATCGCATGTTTCTTTCTTTGGTTTTACCAATAAACAACTTTGATTGTGTTGCATCACCTGTGGGTATGAGAGTTATACTGTTATATTCAATTCTCACGTTTTTTTAAGTGTTCTTAGAAATGCAAATATACGAATGTAAAACTTCATGTTGTTCATTTTCCGAATTCCCACATAAGTACAAGAGTACACAAGTAAAATATACATAAGTTTAAATTGGTTGCTTTGTTCTGATAATATAAACTTTAATATAAAGTATACGTTTTGTAAACATAATTCAAGTTGCCACGTTTCTTATTGTCTACTCAACAAAACGACAAGCAGAGGATGTAGAACGTTTGAAATCCTTCATCTATTGTAAGAGTAGTGAAGCAAGAAAGTATGAACAAAAGCCTGATGCATATAAAAGGATGATGTTGCGATTGGGGCCACGAAGCGCTTCTCTTATTTTTATCTTCATCAAAAAATAATAAAATAAAACAAAACATTGACACATTCTGTAAATAATTCAATTTAATATTTATAAACAACATTAAGGGTTTACTGGGTTATTTTTTTTCTACCAATAATAATTATGTTGCTTTTATGACTTCCTTATAATTATATATATTAATCTTTCTTATTTTGTATATTATATTGAATATAATGTGCCATAATTTGATCAGAACGTTGAGCTTAAGCAGTTTAAGCAGCTGGCTAATCGAAATAAAAAAAAATATGTAATGTAACTCATGTTTCAAGGCCTCGTTGTAAAACCATCTAGTCCATTATACCAGATGCGGATGTAAATATTCTTGAGATCTTCTCAGACATTTAGATAGATATGTAAAAAACCGCATAAAAATATTAAATCGCACTTTTGTAGTAAACAAATAATTTGAAAAAAAAAACTATTTTGGGATATTCATCAATAAAAAAGAATTACTATAAAAATTTAAGTAAAAAAAAAAATGTTTGATGTAGATTTTAAGCTGATGTTATCAGACCATGATAACCTATATTTTTACATTATATTGCTTTGACTGTACTTGATATTGTGAAAGCTAAATATCTTTTATACTGTTTAAGAATATTTTATCTTATTGCATAAAATGTACACATAATCTAATAAACTTGAAGGGAGTGTTTAGTGTGAATTGTGAAATGTAATGTTAGTATATTATTAATATATTTCGATAATTGTATATTCCAAAGTTGTTACCAGTCGGGTGTATTATTTTATTAAAGTACGTAAATAACAAACTACCTTTAACTTTTGAATGAGCTCCTGCTAAACCTAACATGAATTTAAATATATCATAAAACAGCCCATGCCAACCCTCTGAGTCCCTTACCCCTCAATAAGTTACTATTTAGTACCCTATTAAAGATGGTATGTGAAGCATGTACTTCGAGTTTCTTCATGCAAATTTATTAACCGACTTAAGTGTAGTAAGCGGTTCTATTTGATATCTTTATATTTGATTACAATTTTAAAGATCATTTCTTTGTGTTTAATATATTTCGTGTGAGTATATAGTCTATTTAAATTTATATAGAGAATAATAAATTAAAATTTGTATAATTTATGACCAATAAGTTAAACATATTTTATTGTAAACTTACTTTTACTTTTAATCTAATAAAAATATTAAAAAACAAAATATTAAGTCTAATATCTCTTACGTATATATTTATGTAATAAATTTGGAAAATGCACATACTTTCGCTTTATATTACTATAAATATTAGTTACAGCATTCAAACAATTAAGTTTAAATTGGTAATTGCTGTGTGCGATGAAGCGCAGTCTCTTACAGGAACATCTAATAGACGATGACAGTTTGATCAAAGTACTGTGTTATCACATCCAATCTGGTTCTAATAGAACCTGTTATAACTTTAACCCATTTTTTTAGTTGTTGTACTTTTATTGTTGTTGTTGCTGTTAATTTTAATTCAATAACATTCTGATAAAAAAAATTATTAATAAACTTATGGAATCAATGCAAGGCGATAAGTTTTGAGAACTAGTATCGGTTTTAACATGTTTAACAGAAAATTATACTCTATGAAGGAAGAAGATTAAATAATAGAATGAGAAATTGTTAAGTCGCAATTTTTTATTTTTCTTCTCTATATTTCAATTCTCAAAATGGGTAGAATGTGGACATTTGGAAAAGAACGCCTTGTCAGGAATATAAATGAAGTCAATTCACACATTGTATCAATTCGAGTAAATTTTGTACGATTAATTTATCTAAATTAGTTTAAAAGTAAATGGTCAGAATTTAGAACTTTGACTCACCTGTAACGATTCAATACTACTTGTTAATAAATAAAAAGTTGTGTCTTAATTTAATCAATTGAGTTTTCCGCTTATAATCATAAAAATGCTTATTACATTGTGTTTGATAAGATTTACACGAGTACTACACATTTCAATAAAACTATTTTACGGATATAACTCGCGTTTATTATTACATTTTTAAATTTAAACCGACGTTTCGACGTTGCTGCAAAGTATTGGAAACGTCGGGTTAAATTTAAAAATGTAGTAATAAACGCGAGTTATATCCGTAAAATAGTCTCGGTTCAAATTCAAATTCAAATTGGTTTATTTTTACTAAATGTGAGTACATCGTATAAATATGAGATCTCATTATAATAAAATTGCTTCACCTTTTGCCAACGTATGTCGTGCAAAATTAAATATCATGAAATCACAATATTTTGACTTTTTAAAATAAATATTTTTAAATTAACAAAACTACATTTTACAATTTATTTTATTATGTGAAATAATAATATGTAATAATAATTAATAATAGTATACAACAAAACTAAAATACACAACATATATTTTAACATCATTTATTACTGTATCTGATCCTAATTCTAAAATAAATTTGTAAACAATGTTATAAAGTTGCGTTCAAGAAATTAAATGTTTGTGATTAACCAGTTAAACACATTTATTTGTAGAAGATGATCTATTTAAAGGTATTTTAAATCTTTTTCGAAATCATTTTTATACACAAATTTACAAAATATTAGATAGATATTAAGGAATTAAATATTGGATTACCAATAACAATAGGAATATTAATTCCCATTGTTGTACTATTGACATATCCTTAACTTTTGTAATGTTATAGGTACAAATCAAATTAAGTTAGAAAAATATATTACTACTTTGCAAATACAGAGACTTGAGAACCACTTATGCAACTTACATACTTATATACATAAATATACAAGGTTTATAATACAAGCTTCATAGACGATATAATGGTAACAAGCCCTCGGAAGTCTAAATAAGTATTCGAAAATATTTTCGGGGGCCCTTTTTATTTAATCTCTTAATAAACTTTTTCTGAATTCCAATTGATTATTCTAGTAGTAGGTTTTATTTTTGTTCATAAATTAGAAATCTGTGGCTTAAGGAAAATAATTATTTATACATCTTCATATCTTTTTTTAGAAATGTTATAGTACTAAAGTGATATAAATTTGTAAGATAAATTAATGGACCTAATGTAATTTAGTGTTTTGTCAGAATAATATCCCACCTAGGAGCCGATCTGAAGTCATGTCTCATAACCGTGAGTTTAACCTCAGCCATAACGTGTTAAATTTGTTTTTCTATTTTAGAAAAAAAAAAAATTTTATGTGGTTGTTAGAACTAAAAAAAGGTAAAACTAAGTCAATCAATTTTCTTAAATTTTAACATAATCAATAAGTAATTGATTAAGACATGAAGTATGGAATAAATTGATATAATGCTTTCACTCACAATAATTAGGCAAGTACTGTACGATACTGAAGTGTTTTAAGCATCTGTAGAGTGACATAAAACACTGTATAACTATCTATTTTTAACATAAAATAGGCCAAGCAATTGTACTGTACCTACTTTATACTAATTCAATACTACTTTCAGTTTTTAATATGCGTTTTATTTTAATGTAAAACACATCTAACCTTAATATATTTTACTATACATTTGAAACCATTTTAAATTTGAACTAAAGTTATTAATAATCGACCGACAATTATCTGCAGTCTTAATGGATTTGTAAGCACACAAGTAAGCCTGTAGCCTCTCGTATTAAAACTAACTTTCGGCGTAGTGTTACTTATTAAGACATAATATAATAAAATATATATTTGTAATGTGTATTTTATTAATAATGCAAAAAAGATTTATAGATAGATTAGGGTAAAAAATAAAAAAATACGTTGCTTTTAAATGTTTAAATAGTTTAAGTTCGTAATTAAATAATAATTTACAATGTAGTAATAATAATTTATAACGTATTCTTTTTTTCATCATATATAAAATATATAGACTGATTATACGGCCACTGGCCGTAAGTTCTACTGTTGTGCCCATAGTAGTGGATTCGAAAATCACATCGGACATAACAATTGTTCGTTATAAACAACGTGTAATTTTTAAGACTCTATTTAAAAAAAAACAAGTTACATATGTATTTGGAAGTAAAAAATAATCATTTTAATTACATTTTATAATTGTTTATTAGACCACTTACATTTAAAAAAATAATTACAAAAAATCTAGTATAATATTACAAACGAAATATTGGTCAACTAAATATTTTTTGTCACATCTAGATGATAAAAAAATACAATAGTTAAAAACGTGATTAATGCAATATTTAAGCAACTTCAAATCAAGTCAGTGACTAGATGGGTGACCAACCGTGAATATAATAAATTTAACTTAAAATATATTTTTATTTAGTAGCGTAACGGTTTCATCGAGATGACATATATTTTTTTGGAATTATCAAAAAACAAAACATATATTAATATAACCCTTAGTTTTTAACATAGCCAAAAATCTCCTACATTTCATTTATAACGATTTTCAGAAAAATTGAGAATTAGTATTTTTAAAAGTTTCATATAACAGAATATTATTTTAAGCGCCATAATATCGCCGTTCTAACACTTTTGGGTCATCTCTCAACTCTGATACAGTAACGTCTGACTTCATGTTGTTCAAAATATAAAACCAGCATAGAGGAATACCTTGTTTAAATTTAATAAACGTTTTTAACTCACTTCACGTGTAACTTGATTTGTAGTAACATTCTCATAATCAATACAATAATCTTAACTTTGTAAAATAATATGTATAATGTCTTAACTTTGTAAAACCATAAGTTACCAAATCCTATTACTTTTTTCTTGCTCACAAAGCTAAAATATTGTGTGACACACAGTACTTGTGATTATTTATGGTGATTTTAAATCTTCATTGTACATTTTAAAGTAAGTTAGATAGTTTAGTACGCATTTAAGCAATAAAAAAATAGTCTTACTTAATTCAATGATAAATATACATAAATAATTTAAAAATATACAACTTTATGGCATTATATTTTACTTAATATTTAAAGGCCTCTAAAATTGATCACCTTTCTAAGTTCTGTGACATTTAAATTAAATCCAAATGGGTCTAGGTAATGATCACAAATCTAAATGTCAAAAAACATTTCTAGATTAATTGAATCATGAAACTATTTTTGTAATCATATTCTGTTTCAATTTCGCATACAGTCTCCTTATATTATCTATTTGCAGTTTGTCAGTTTTTTAGTAGGATGATAATGATTAAAACGTAAATATTGATAAATACTTTTTAAAAAAATCCTGAGGTATGAAAATAATTCATAGTGATTTTTACATTTAATATTTAATCAAAGGTGAAAATGATTAAAACAATTTAAATGAGTTATGCGGTTAAGCTACAAACACTGCGATCTAGTTGCAGTCTGTTACGTCAATTGATATTTATATAAGCAAATATCGTTGAATGAGCATTGCTATTCCAGAACGCTAGGCTCATGTTAGTTTAATTGTTGTATCATTAGTAGACACCAAAATTTGTACCTCGTTTCCCAGAAGTACCTAATTTGTTTAAAGTACCTAGTTACAACTAGGTACTTTAAACAAATTATTATAATTACAAAAAGACGACAATTGAGACGATGCTGGAACTGATTCCAATGGTCACTGTTGATTTTAAATCGTTTTGTTCACGTTGTTAAATATCTGCAAAAAAAGAATTATATTGCATAGTATTTTAATAAATGTTCGTGAATAGTACAAATTTAAATATTAATATTTCCCCATATTATTATTTGATTATATTTAAACTGAAATTTAATTTAATCACGAATTCAAATGATTTAGTTCTATCATGTTCAGAGTAACCGACTGCTAAGCGAGCCAATGAAATAGCAGAATACATGTATAAGAGAGAGTGTTCTCTCATATGCGACATACCTAACGAGCGACCTCTAGTATAATAAGCACAGCTTATCCAATAACTACCCATTTTGACCGTATCTATCTAGATATCTAGATATCCACAGTTGAGTTGCGCCAGTTCTGTAATATGTGAAAGGAGCAAGTGTATATGCATCCATTACATTATACGTTTCGCTAAGCTCTAAATTATCTATAGGTCTACAAAACGCATAATGTAGTTTTTGTTAGTAAACCGGTAATCTAAATTGTGCAAGGGTTTCAACGATTTCAAGGAATCACATCACGTCGTAAAAAGAGACTTAGTGCGCATTGTATTAACTGGGTTTGTGGTATAAGTGGTGACTTAAAATATATTTTATTTGACACTTCATTCACATTTGTTATTATACTATAAAAGTTTGCTAGCATTTGCTCTTAATACAGGTAAGATCAGTATCTTACAGTATAGATGCCAGTGCATCCAATAATAAATATTAATTAAAAGAAATTAATCAGAAAGTAAGAAATATTATAAGCTTTACTGTATTTTTGAAGACTATAACTTAACTATTGACTTCTTGAACATAACTGGTTTATATAAAAAAAAATGTTTTATTTTAAATAACATTTTTAGTTTATGGCTCATAAACTATAGTGTAAAGGTAAAAATTAATAGTTTTAGCAGTTTGGTTAGTACAAGTAAGCACGGTCACCGTCAATAAGGAAAAAAGAAAATAAAAAGTATGCCCTCTCTTATACAAGATTAGATTTCTGCGTTAGGCTGACCTTCTCGTATATTGCACCGAATGCCAATCGATTGTAGACTACAACAATCGAGAGAAATCAAGAGGACGGCGCATAAAACTGTGAAATTGGGTAATTATTTATAATAATTTCATCCCCATCAAATTATCATTACCATTTAACAACATTATTTATTTAAAAATACTACAGAAAATGAATCGTTATAATTTTTTATAATATTTTTGAGCAAGAACATAGTAGACATTACAATAATTGTATCAATCTGTTATTAATATTCATTTGTTGATTAATATTAATACAATTTATTTCATTTTCTGTCGGTGGATTATACAATATAAAATATTACTACGCCTATCATTTTAAAGAAGCAATAAATTTATAAGTATGTTTTTTTTTTCCGGACTACCTCCCACCGCTTTGTCTACATCCGGAACTCTATGCCCGCAAACTAAGGAACTGTTGGATGATTAATTAACTGACTTTCTGACAGAGACTTACATCTCGTCTACCCGTGAACACGATTGCTGCAAAGCACTCGAAACGTCCGGTTAAAATTAAAATGTAACCAAATTATACGCGAGTTTTAATTCGTAAAAATAGTTTTATTTAAAATGTGTACTCGTGAAAATCTAAGAAAAGACTACCTCCCACAGGATTGGAGTCTTATTGGAGTTTATTTATCCATTTCTACTCTTGCATATCAGTTCTCAGTTCAGTTGCATTACCCTCGTACTTTCATTCCTCATTCCTTATCTTTCTTGTAACCATCACCATTCTTATTCTTATGGGACTCCCAACTACTTTTCTATAATTTGTATTTTATTTATCTTTCGATTTCAGTAAGTTTCAAGGATGTTATAGGATACAGGGTGCAATAAGTTTTTCAGGGTTGATTTTGCTCTTATTTACATAGCTTTTCTATATCTCATCTAATTTTCTCTTAACCTATGTAATCTAATTAAATATGCTAACTTGCTGTTTTTATATAATATCTAGTTTATAAGTATGTTTAGAAGAGATTAAGTATGTTAAGAGCAGGCGTATATATTGGTTTCTTATAATTTATAGGCTTAATATATAACTTTTTAATTCCATTAATAAGGGCAAGCAGTTTTATCAGTTACCAAATTCGATATTCTATGAAAAAAATGTATTTAATATATAGAATTTTTTGGTCAAGCAATAATGCAGCATCATCGTGAACATTTGCATCCTTATACCCTAAGCTTACAATAGAATCTGATGAGGTTTCACATTCCAAAAACGTAAGGTTGTCGAACTACCTTAAATAGAACTGCCATATTTTAGATAATTAGAAGAGTATCAGCACCGGCTAGGTTATTGAGACATATTGAACTCCTTAATTCAATCCGATATTAATATTAATCCAATATATAAATTTAATTAATTGTGGCCACCTTTGAAGGAATTCAAATCATGGGAACTTCTTTTGCTCTGCTTAGTGGAAGCAAAGTTGTTAAAGCCACAGTGGTCAGTTTCGCGCGCCTGGTATTAATATTTTATTAATTATAAAGCTATATAAATAGATATATGTTTATAAATTTTATTATAAATAACGTTGTTATTCTGGACAGGGATGAAATAACAAATCGAAAGCTTGCAAAACTTAAAAATATATCTAAATAACTCTCACTCTAAACCAGCCGCGTGTTTACCCATCGCAATGCTCAGTTCATTCTATTTGTCGATGATTATAGGAAGGCCACTAATAGCCCACATTTGACATAAATGTCAGTTAAAATTAATGAATTGATACGATCCTCAAAACATATATTAAATAAATTCATAATTATCGATAAATTCATTTAATTATGAGATCTGTTACTTTATTAATAATTATTGAGATTAAGATAAAAACCCTCAGAATATAGAAGCTCATTTCATCATTATATGAAAATTTCATATCCATATTAAAATTTATTCATTATAACAAAATAAATAATTACAAATAACAAACTTTTATAAGATAATCAACCTTAATCATATCAGAAGCATACTCTGCTATTGTCACTATTGGTATATTTGTATTTCCTCTAACTATAAATGGCATTATGGAACCGTCGATTACTCTTAACCTTTTAATTCCATATACTCTTAACCTTGGATCAACGACAGCTTCTTTGTCCCAAGCTGGACCCATCTTGCAAGTACCAACGGGGTGGAAAATTGTTGAAGTATACTGTATAAGAATACAAGCGAAGTAATCATACGATCCCCAAATATGACTTTCACAATTTTTTAAAGGCACCTTGACAAAATAGGCATCATTTTGTTTAAAGGCTTTTGTTTCTTCTAATTTCAGAATATAACGAAATCCCTCAACTATTCTATCTATATCTTCTTTTACTGTGAAAAACCCAGAATATATTAAAGGCGGTGCATTAACAGGATCAGTATTGTTTAATAAAATAAATCCTCTGCTTTTAGGAGTTAATAAAATGGGCTTAGTTGCAAAACCGTTATAAAAAGCTAAAGGAAATATATTTGTTTCCAAATAGGCTGAGGGGTCTGACAAAAATTCCTTGACATTTCTACCAACAAAATGAAATTGAATGTCTGGTGCATTGCCTGAAGCATATTTAGTTTTAATAAAACCTATACTATTTAAAGTACTAGTTGTTGATATCGGACCACTTTTTTTGTGTTTCTGTTGATGATAATTCTTTAATTCTTGTAAAATGTCTTTTTGATCTATTAAAGTTGAAGTTTTATTAGATAGAGCAACCGTGAGACCGTGTGTAGTAACATGATCCTGTAAGTTTTTTCCGACTGCCAAATCGGCTATAACGGGTATGTGTAAATCTTCCAAATGAGCTTTTGGCCCTATCCCCGATAACATGAGTAGCTTCGGGGAATTTAGAGCCCCACAACTCACTATAACTTCTTTTTTTGCAAAAACATTGTAGGCCTCACCATTTTTTACATAAGTGACACCCAGAGTCGTTTGTGTTTTAGGGTCTATTATTAACTTAGTAGCAAAGGCGTTTACTATAATATCAATATTGGATCTTATGTCACGTATTGGTTTGATATATGCTACATTTATTGACACTCTTCGTCCGTCTCTAGAAGTAGATAAAGCGATATTTGTACCAAAATTATTTTCTCCGGATAAATCGACTACCGGTAGACCGGTTTCCTTAAAAGCTTCGAATAACATAACAGTGTTGGCATCAAGGTAAGGATATCTTTCCACAGTAATGGGCCCTCCGACCCCATGATGTTGTGTGTCATACCTTTCAACAGCACGATTGTTTTCCGATTTCTTGAAGTAAGGTAATAACTGAAAAAAAAGATTTTGTTTACTTATAAAATCTTGTTAGATTATTAGCTATTAATAATTATTTTAAAGAACGACTTTTTAGACTGGTAATCAAAAAGTAAAAATATAATTAGTTCATCAAAATTAATATCACCTCGTTATAACTCCAACCGTGGTTACCTAATTCTTCCCAGTGATCGTAGTCCATTCTGTTTCCTCTCATGTAAACAATGTAGTTAATGGCACTGGAGCCACCCATAGATCTTCCTCTGTAATTGAATTTGAAAAAGTCATTATTTTAACTTTATTTATTAAGAATTCTAGTAATTTGCCTACCTTGCCCATCCACAGCTTTGGCCCTTGAATGATCTACAGGTCATAGGTTCTGGTTGTGTTCTGTAACCCCAATCAATCGTTGATCCTCTGAGTGTTGGTGCAAGTGAAGGCACCATCGTCACATCCGGTTCTTCAGGACCGGCTTCAAGTAATAGTATCTAAAATTGGAATGAAGTCGAAATGACAGTTATTGTTATGAAATAGCTGTAATGAAAATGTTTCTATGTATTACCAAATTTTGTTTACTAAAAATTAATAACATTTGCATACAACTATGAAAATAACTAATATTGAAAATATTAAGATAAATAAAAACTGTACACGGCGAGGATATGAAAAAAACTGCACTAAGTAAATGGGTTATGCTAGTAAGTTATTGAAAAGAAAAGTTTTTGATAAAATTTCGTTCTTCCAGTTTCTAGAGAGTTATCAAGAAAAGTTCAGAAATTAACTCGATCGTTATAAAGTAGAATAGATTTGGATTTTCTCATAGGAAGAGACACCAAAGAAAACGCTTTTTGACTCGATCAATTCTCAACATATTGAAAGAATAGAGAGATCGTCTATGGACAATACAGTGCTCCAGACTGCTGAGTGCTAACGTCTTATATAAAAGCACTTTTGTAATAATCTTATAAAATTCCTTGAAATGGGGTATATAATATATATACCCTAAAATTTTGGGATTAGTGATACTCAGATATTTGATCAAATTAACTTAATTCAGATGATTGTTGACACTAAAATATGTTGGGGGTATGACTTTTTTTTAAATATTATTAATGAAATATTTTTTATTAATCAAATATGTAATATATTTCAATATGACATTCACAAAAATGTACCTACGTTCGAATACAGTTATTTAACAGTAACGTAGTAAAGAAATACTTTTTAGATGAAAAAATATTATAAACATCTGGTACAATAGTTTAACAAAAAATTCTTTGACTCCGTCTGATTCTTTATTCGGGCGACAAGATAATTCTACATATTCTTTTTTATTTATCACTATTATTTTGTTAGTCTATTTACAATATTCACGGTTTACTAATAATTCTTATTCGTAACTCCGACTATTACATATATATTTTTTTAATACTATTGTTTTTTATCAAGAATTTAGAACTTACCTTCCATTTCTTTACTTCTGATAATCTATTGGCCAACACGCACCCGGCTGAACCAGCCCCAACTATGATAAAGTCGTACTTCTTAACCTTACTTTTCCACGTCCTAGACCTTCTTTTCCTTTCTCTTTCCTTTATCCTTGTAGAAGCTATTTTAATGCTGTTCGAACCCAAGAATTGACCAAAGCAATTGTTTTTGGATGAGGTTTCATGTTGTCTGAAGTTTGAGTCAATTTGTGGTAATGAAGTAAAACCTACATTAGAATTGGTTAAAGTAGAATGTGTAAGGTTAATAGAACTTGCGTATGGATTTTGCTTTGGATAATTTATACTATAAGTGACATCACCAAATAACTGGACAACTAGAGACAAAAACATAAATCCGTCCGGGGAACATTGTGTCAAAGACGTTGGTTGTTCTGGGCAAATAGAAGCTAGATCAATTGGCATCCACGTGGTAGCCATCCTAAAATACTTAACACTTTATTACGGTATTATTTCACACCTTTTTAATTAATCTAGAAATATTTTCGTATATGTTTAATATTAGTCCATCGCTCGTGACAGAAATTATTGAAATGTTGTTGCACGGATGTTTATCGAGAATATATTCAAAATTTATAAAATTATATAACCTGTACAAAAATAAACCGTCGGCGTGGCATACAAATTTGCATTTATAAAAGACACACCTATATTAATTATAATATAATAAAGAATATAAAAAAATAATCTTTTTATACATAAATAAATATTACAAAATAATAAGATAAGATACCATTAAGATAACAGTCTTATAATAGGTTAAAAAACTGTTAAATTAATGTTATGATACTTGCGTTACAAAATGATCTTGGATAATAAACTTAACCTTTATCTATTTCTAAATATTTATAAGCAAGTAGTAAAGGCTAAATCTGTATATTTTTACAACTTTATTTATGATAGTTAGTTAGAGAAAAGAGGCTATTTTAAACTACAGGTGGAAATTAAGTCTCTTTTATGCAAGCTAATGCAAAATTTTCAATGACAACTGTTCATAACCCAAGGATTGGTCTCCACTCATATTTAAAGCATATTTTTATTTAAATGTAAATACGGAATTCATAAAATATTTAGTTTTTGGTAAAACTGTCTTAAACATGTGTACGTTTATAACGGCTCCAATGATTTTGATGAAAATCAGTATGCAATCAGAGTCAAGGGCGATAAATCGATCTAGCCCAATTTCATTCCTTTTTTTTGGATTGTTTATTTTTTCTATTATTTTGTCGGTTACATCGAATATTAATATAAATATTTCGTCAGTATGTAATTCAAACATAAAGATTTGCAAAAAAAAAGGCCGAGCAAATTTAATAGGTTATCCAGATATTAGATATGTAAACTATATATAGACAAAAAGAGTCTATAATATTATCTTTAATGCATATTCATGAAGAAGATGAAACTATTTTTATTCCATTATCTATTTTGTAATAGTAATTGTTTATTATTCTAAAATTATTTACTTTTATCTAAATATATACATTGCCGTTTAGTTTAATTCTGTTTTTACAATGCTTTATACTAACATTCTTTGATGTTATCGTCTTTGACGAATAAATGGGAACGATTACCATTCAAAACAGGTTTTTAGAGTGATTAAATTAAATTTATATTTCAAGGCAATTCTTTTACAACAAGTAATAAGTAATTCGTTTTAATTGAAGGACATACTAATCATTTTGTCCCTAAATGTAATATATATATTTATTGAGGAAAACAAACAGCAATTACAATAATAAACTTAAAACATCACAAACAATTCATACATAAGCCAATTAAGTTTTCACAATATATTTAATACATACATCTTAAGCGGGTAGTAGTCGGATCATAAACAGTAAATATTTCTTAATATCATTAATCGTAAGATTTCATGGTAATACTACACTCAGTAATATGAGAGTAGTATTACCACAAAATCTGATGTATATGTTTATAATATTCTTTAGTAATTATTGTTCTGAGTCTATTATTGGACAGGTTTTTAAAGTTAACTGATAAAAATAATAATTAACCTTTGGCATGCCTATTTAGACGGATGTATCTATAATTGAAGCCTAATAAAAGCTATTATGATAGGTATATCTATGGGTATATACGATATATAGGTATATCCTATAAAGTAATAAATAAAATAAATAATTTATCTCAAAGGTTATTTTAACAAAATAAACTTTTATCATTTAATAAGTCTTAAATGTAAATTTGAGAAAAAAATTACTTAGGTGAATTCAGTGATAATTATACTTATTCAATATAATTTTTGTCATATCTATAACCCTCTTTTAATTGGGTAGTTCAACATTAAAATTTTTATTTTGCTTTTCTGTCCAGTTCTGGAAATAAGTAAATTCTAAATTTGAGTTAAATCATGTTTCTTTCGTCTCCTCACTTTTTCTTATTTTCGAAATTTTTCAGGATTTTAGTTTCCTGATTTTTTATTTTCTAAATACAATCCCCAAGAATGCTGAGAGTTAATTTTCAAATAAAAATATTATGAACAGACGTAAAGTAGAACCCTTCTAAAAAAATTATAACTATTTTCAGAAACAAAATATATCATAAACTTATAAGTTACTTCGGTGGTTACTTTCTTTATCGTATTGAGAAAACCTATAAGAATAGTTTTTGCACTCTTGGTTAACTCGTACAGACTTTTGTGGTGAACAAGTTGAGTAAGTACCAAGTTGCTCCGTGAAGAGTGGGTTGTATAACTTTTTATAGGCTGATATTAAAGATGTATAATGATTAAACACTAGTACGATATTAAAATTATTAATAAATAATGTAAATTTAATATAATGCAGACTCATTAAATAAATTTTAACTATAATATTAATAGTATTAAAAATATTAAAAATATTGATTATGGTAGAAAACATATAAATTACTTGTAATAACAGACATATATTATAAAAAATATAAAACCTAAGTAATGTTTCAGTTTTATTGATATATTATTTTTCAATCGAATTATTTTTTCAATCGAATATTTACAGATAAAAATTGTGAATCTATTATTAATTTTTTGAAATATAATGTATTCCATCGAAAGTTTTTAAATATAGTTAAGTAAAGTTTTAAATAACATGCAATATATAAACAGGAAAACTGCTGTAGTCGAAGTTTCTTTGTAAACTACTTTAAGTATTGTTTAGAAGTCCATTTAGATATCGTCCAATAGCCGAGAGTGAGTTTGCTAGAACTCGATTGCATACAGAAGGACCGGAACTAAAGTGTTCCTACTACTTGTTCAAGAGATTTAAACATATTTGTACTGCGACAAACGATAGTTTTGTTCCAAGCAATTTAAAAAGAATAACGACATCATTGTTTGACTCATCTCATTCAGAGATTTCTTTATGTAGGATCTCTATTGCTATAAAAAAGGAAGATATAGTCTTTTGCAAAAAAAACTATGTTATTTTTTTATTAAAATTTTTTTCTTATGATTTAATTATAAAAATATTTTCATGTCGTTAAACTAAATAATAAACCAACTTACTCGAAAAAATCATGATGAAATGTGTATTTAATATTTAATATTTCATGTTTTATATTTCATTTAACATTTCACATTACATATTTCATAATTTTTTTTTTAATATTAAAACCTAAATAAACGGCTGCTCAAGACATCAGTGTTCGACTGTTTCTTGTATTATCAGTGTATTATCAGTGTATTATTAGTGTATCAGTGTACAAGAGCTTTTCAGGACTCTGAGGAAAGATTAAAGGCACTCTTTAAAGGTAGCCATGTCGTCTCGATGTAGAAATACCGCCGATTGAAGTACATTCGGCAACTTGGTCGTTTGTAGGAGAAAGTTTTTTGAAAATCGCAGTCACGCGTCTTCTGTTAGGAACTGCGTGCAGCGCGATGTTGGATTTCGGCGGTTGGAATAATATTAATGATGACTTAGATGATGGTGATGATGATGATTTAGATGCGTTAGAAAAAGCATAAAGACGCGACGTTCCTACGCAACGCCAAAGTATCTAATCTTAATTAAAGCATAACCTCAAACATAATCTGATCAACTCTTCATTGTATGAGTTGTTTAACCTAACGTGTGCTTTATACAAGGCTTAAACACTAATCCGGTTTGAAGGCGTTTCTCTTGTATTCACTCCCAATTTTATTGAGTTCTATTGAAACGATCTACGAGTAATGTATAATAAAAGTATAGCCTGTCGCAAAGATTTTAGTCAAAACTCAAGGTCCGTCAATGTAATTGAGCTTTGATATCGTAGGATAGTAGGCGGTATATTACCATGGTCATCCATAATCAAATTCGAAAAAAAGACCACAGAAAATCGGATTTTTCGTTTACACTGTTGATCAATGTGCCGTTTCCAATAAACAACGATGGAAGGGATGATAAGCAGAAGATGACGAGGGCAGTTTTTGATAATTCACAGAACATTCGTATCCCGAACGGATAGCTGGCCGGCTGTTTTCCACTTTTGACGACATAGTTCAACTTGACTCTAGTCATTTCATTTGAAAAATCTGAAGGTACCTTTGTATTTTTAAAACTTTAGAGTGTCCAAAAAAGCGCAGTGTAAACTGAAAAAACAATACAATGCAGTCTTTATGATGTAATAACATTTATTTATTTATGTACTTATTTAAATTCCTTATGGCACAACAACGGCACAAAGGGTGGGCTTAACGTTAAAGCATTTTCTACCAGCCAACCCAAAACGTGCAAGAAAAATACGTGTGAAGGCGGAGTGCCAAAAAATGAAGAAAAAAAACACACACATAAAAAATACAATACAATATATATACATCTATAATATACATAAATGTACACAAATATTCCCATACAACATAATTTGAAATCAACACTTCCTGTTGAATTTCGACTTGCTTATAATATTTTTTATTATAGCTCTAAGAACGTAAAGCATTAAAGCCATCTATAGAAATCAACAAAAAAAAATAATTCATAAACACATATAATGGGAAAATAAAAGAGGAATCTAGAAGTTATTCATTTTCTAAGTTTTTTCTTTAGTATATAAAATTGAAATTTAAGAGTTCAATCTAATTAAACTTTTGACATGTAATTCGGTGTTTTATATGTATAGGCGGTAGTAGATATTTAAGATAACAAAGCTTATATACAAACCGCCGCTCATTTGTATTGGTACGCAATTCTTAGGATTGCGTCTTGCTGCACGGACCGCTGTCTCAGTGTATTTCATTCTACCTCCATCACTGCCAATAGTCGGTTTATACCGTTACTTTGGTGGTGTATCCATTTATATGAAATGTCTGTATTTTACTTCTGATGTTTGAGGGCCTTGTTCCGCTATATAATACATTTTTTAAAATTCCATAATAATATCTGTTTTGATTGATGATATTAATAACTTCTTCATTTAAATTAAAAGCAAAATTATTTTTATTACTAAATTAATACCAAGAAAAGGTACAATTTTGATTTAAATTTCGTTAATACTTTAGTTATACTAATTTTTAGTTATACCACTGTTATACTTTTAACATAACTGTAGCTTTATTTTTTTTTAATTTACTTATATAATCTACAAGTTAATTCAAAATACTGAACTTATTATATTGTAATATTTTTATTTATTTTATAATAGTTCTTTCCCTTTTCCAAGTGCTTTAAATGATACATAATTATTATTATTATTAACATTATAGTTAATTATTTGATATAATGAGTGTGTGCTGAACTAAATTTACATAACTTATTAGTTTGTTTAAAAGTGTATTAGTGATAACTAACAAAAACATTTGCTGCAGATATTTTGTATATTAGCCTATAAAAAGTTGTACAATCCACTCTTTAGGGAACAACTTGGTACTTACTCAACTTGTTCACCGCAAAAGCCTGTATAAGTTAACCAAGAGTACAAAAAACTATTCTTAACTTTGTTATATTGAGAATATAACAAAGTTACCATCGAAGTAACATAAGTTTATGATATGCTTTGTTTTTAAAAAGAGTTATTATATTCTTTTAAAAGGGTATCTCAATTATTGCTGTTTATACTATTGTAAGTAGAAAGTCAGCATTGTTTGAGATTGGATAAAAATGAAGAGAACATATCGAGAAGAAAACATTTTAGTTGTTATTTATTAATAATCAGTTTTGTCGTGTGGTAATAGATTTTTCAAATTTCACGGTGAGACGTGAAAATAGTATGTATTATATTAAATTTATATCATAATATAAATATAATTTATATATATTTTTTGCTAACGTTCCGAAACAATTTTTATTATATATTTATTACCTCCTTACATTCTTATTTAATATGAACTTGAATTAATAAATACTCGACTTTAATGATTTCTTATACAAGGTGATTACTATATTTAACTTACTAGTTTTAGAGGTTCATTGTCTTATATTTTATTACATAATTGTTATGGTATCTAACAATTTAACCTGGTTTTCTCTCGATGGTAATTATAATATAGTAATAGTTAAGAAAATGTAGTAATATAGTATATTAAATAAAGTATAGTAAGACAGATACTGCTTAGAACAAACTATTATTATGTCGTCTTTATTTAATTTAAAAGTTTATATTTAATTATTTGTTAATGTTGAGGTTTATCTATACATAAAATCTACATCGAACTCATTTTATTGTTTCATTTATAATATTTTATTTACATTTACATTTGGCAAGTCAGATTGGACCAATTTTACGATATGCTTCATATACAAATATCCCAACAGCGGACACTGTATCCGACCCGATGGATGAATATTCATTTGGAATTGTGGCGGTTATTGTGGATTACATGTTGTCGTTATCTATACAGATGTACTGTCGTGTAATGGAATAATTTAATAAATACAATACATATTGCGATATTGGTTTATGGTTTCATCCGTGTTATCTTCTAAGTTACTTTGTAAAATAATTTTAGGTGAAGTAAAACAAAGTAATTGATAATCAATTATGTATTTTCTGATTAAAGAATCTTACACTATTGTTTTGTCATTTGAAATTAAAACGTATATACACATTCCCATTCTAAAAACAATAGGATCTCCCTCGCGTTCATATTGTATCGTGTTATAAAACTACGAAATAAGAATTATTAGAACAAAAATAAGAATTATTTTACAAAAAGCCAACTAATTCGGAAGCTACTCAGAAAACATTTCAAAACGTATTTTGTGTATGGGAAGCTGACAAGACATTATTTATAAAACAAAATATGATTATTTAAAAATATTTATGTAATTTTTCTTATAAATTTAAATTGTTTTATATTTTTTATGAGCGCTATGAAACTCTCGTGTGTCAAATAAAAATTGATCTGCGTTCAAAACTTTCGTGCAATCATTTTTGACTATAAATTGAACTTGAAATCGAATAAATCGTTTAACCGACTTCAATTATTTTTTGTAGAGAAGGTGCCTTCTAATACAAGTTTCAAGTGCAGATTTGAAAACTTTAAGTGCAGTAGCCAATATTATGAAGTATAGGTCACGATAAGTATGACAAGTCGTCGTTCTTTTAAAGTGATTAAAAGTGCTTTTACAAAAGAAAACGCTATAAAAAAGAAAAACTGAATTTAAAAAAATAGCTAATCGCAAATGAACTAAGTTTGCATATTGTGTCGGAAAGTGATCTCAAAATAAATAACTGGCTACTTCAAAACAAATCAAAGCTACGAAATTGAAATGATATAGCGCCAATGGAAATCTTAGATCAAACACTTGAACATTAAACATATTGTACGTAAACAATTCTATTCTACTCAATTTTAATTTATATCAAATGACAACATAATCATAAAATAATAAAAACTATACATGAAGCGAATAGTATTTCAATCGTAAGCATGTAATAAGGTATATCGGTCACAAAACGGTCTATAGAGTTTGTTGAATAAGGCTTGTCTAAAAAAAGATTATATCTATTATATCTTATAAACGGCTACTGATTGGACTCTCATGATTAAGATAAAGTAGTAAGCAGTAGCCGTAGCAATAGTAGTGCTAGTCAGATGCTGATACTGATGAGATCTTTTTCTTGGTAACGTCTTTTTGGAGAGCTTCCAAATTGTTCTTTATAATTTTATATTCAAAGAAATACAACCCTGGATTAGATCTAATTGCCGATTTGCAAAAGCATGAAACCAACCTGAAGGATACCTGGTTTCGGTTGATGCTCAAAATTCCAAGACGGAGGATCAAAGTGCTAAAATACTTACACAGATGCTTAGTCCTGAAAGAAGACTTTATGGAAGGTTCTTTTTTATCAAATCTGAACATGTTTGGAATACTGCTTTTACCTCTAGGATTTACCTCTAGGATTAGAAACAGGAGGCTCCAGAAGTTTGAGAGACGACGGGACAAAGCTAGTTTTATGGTGATATATCATCGGCTGCATTTTGGAGTGTGTGCACAATTACATGATTTTGACATACTAATCGGAATCAGACGGAGAGATACACGACGTTGATACATATTAGATGTTCTACCGATCCGTTAAACGGTTCTTGTGAACTTCTATGTTATGTTCTGCCAAAGGTATGAAGATCTTTACCTGCGTCTTTGTTTCTATATATATAAAATTTAGGGGGTCTGAAAGACATTAGTGAGTTGGTACATTCTAGGCAAGCGAGTTCAACCTCAGATCGAGTCATCGATTGCCAGCAGGCGATGCTGAAATCAAAAAAGGAAAAAAACCTTATTTGTATATAAAACTTATACTACTTCCTACTAAAACTTTTAAAAATAAACTCTAACTCTCCGTGAAGTCCTGTTTAACTTGATCGTTTTAAATACTTGAGCGTTCTTTACAAAGTTAGCAAGGTGTATAACTTTAAAGGCTGAAAAGTTATTTCTAATAAAATACTAGCAAAATGAGATAATAAGATGAATTATAAAATAATTATATAAGACATACTTTAATGACTTGATTTATAATTATATATACTTATAACATTTAGATAGTTGAACAATCGATATTTATACTTCTTAAATATCTCATTTTATATTTCATAAACAATTACTTCAAATTCTGTTTCAAATAAATTCACCATAACAAGAAGGATTTAATACAGCTGAATAAAACCTTGTTAACCCACAGACTGTATCCGCATCGTAAAAATGATAAATAACTGCGCATTATACCGTATTTGTTGCACCGCTTACATTGGCTTAATATTGCTAGTTGTCAAATAAATTTCTTATGATCCTTCATTGAATTTTCTGTTTGCTTTGGTTCTCATGTGTAAAAGTGGGTGACTATTTCGGTTTTTATTTTATAATTTTGCTAACTATAAGAACATTATTATGTTTTAAAGATAATACTACAATAATGAAAGAAGCTCTTATTACTGTCCTGATCCTTGAAACAATCCTAATGGTATGGACACATTGAATATTTTAAGAGTTAAATGTTTAGAATGATTGAAATATGAAAATTGATGGAACTCAAATGCAAACGATGAAAACATTTACAAACTGCTAGTCTTATTAATAAAGTCAAAAACAAAAGGCTTTTTTAGAAATAGTTAGATCTTCAATATAGAAAATGACCTATGTACTTTAAGTTCAAATCTTAAGATCGTGATCGTAAGGTTCAATTAAAAAAAACACAACCTGATTATATAATATTTGAAACTAAATTCTTAAAAACATAGCCTAGTTATCTTGATTAAATTAGGTTTTTGTAGATTTAACTTTACACACATAAATGTATATTATTTATAAAGCAACTAGAAGTGTTGTCGCAATGATTTGTCTAAAGTCATATTTGTTTTTTATTCTGTTTTAGTTACAATAAGCTTTAAATGACATGTATTTCTTTATAGTAAAATCATGGACTCTAAATAATATGTAATATTATATAATATATTATCTGTAATATATGTAATGTAAACATATAAATACTTGAAAAAAATAAAATTATTTTAAGATAAAATATAAAATTTTTAGTCTATTCTTATGCTAGTTGACAACTGTTTTGAAGTTTCAGTTCTGCAGTGTATGAATTGCAACGTACATATTTTTTTCTTTTGTAAAAGTAATCACATGCTATTCCTGCAATACTATGTTAGTATCAACCACATGGTGCACTTAAGAGTCCATACACATTTATTTTTATACAAGATAACGAAAAACTAGACGGG
Source organism: Mechanitis mazaeus (assembly GCA_959347395.1). NCBI lineage: Eukaryota > Metazoa > Arthropoda > Insecta > Lepidoptera > Nymphalidae > Mechanitis > Mechanitis mazaeus. The sequence goes on from OY365755.1 coordinate 14,909,827, forward strand.
TTTACTTTGCACAGGTACTAAAAAGTGAATAATTAGATGCAACGTACTTTAAAGTAATGTATACTTCTTGTGAATTACACAATAAATCTGTAATCACTAAGAACATATTATAAAATAACTACTTATTTTGTTAAATTAATCACACATGATGACATCAAATCATTAAAAATTTAAACGTCATACCTCTCACCAATTTTACCTCAATATAATTTAATTAAGCATGTTTCATTAAGCTATGAAATTAATAAAATCCATTAATCTACTAATTACTACAAATCAGTATTAATTTATATTCATTCATACAATTAAGTTATTCATCGAATTAAGCACCGAATTTATTCATAATTATTTATAATCGATACAAAGTTATACTTTTCGTACTTATAAGGTTACCTTTTATATAACCAACTCAACAAAAAAAAGTGTGAACGAGAGAAGAGTAGATTTTTTTCTATTTCAAGTTGTTATATAACTTAAAGAATTAGTATTAATTTAATTTGTGCCACTGTCGACTATCGTTTTTATTATTCCTTTTTTAATATTATTAATATTCATAAATATAAAAAATAAGATTTCTTTAATGCTTTATTGCTTTAAACTAATGACAAATAATCGTTTTTATATAGTTAAAATAAAATTTAATTTCTTATTTTTAAATAAATGAGGTGCAAAGAAAAATTCATTTGTACTTTCACTATAATTGAAGCGATGGGACGGTTTCCCAGAAGTGTCCAGAGTACGAATCCTGTACATATCGACTTATGTTACATTCTTTCTTTATTTTAATAAAATAAAACTTAAAATGGCTATACATATTTGTAGACAAATTCACACATTAATTTTTATAGGTTTTGTTTATAAATTTATTGTTTATATAAAAAATGGATGAACGTTTTAGTAACTTTCTTTTAATTCAGGATAATGTATTGTTTCAATAAGAATCAATGCTAGTGTCAGTAACGGATTGATTAATAATATATAACAGTAATAAAAAGACATTGCATGAATCAAATAATTACATTAGATAATTTGTAATGAGAAAGTTTATTTATTTTACCCATTCATCCAATATATTTAAATTGTTTAAGTAATAACATTAGCATTCCAAATATATTTATAATATTTTTCTAGTAACAACATTCAACTACATTATACACAAATTCATGCCAACAATTTAAAATAAAATTAAAATTAAAAAAATAATAATTATTCAATAAACTATTACTTTAAAATGCTTCTTACTTTCTATGTTTTATAAAAGTTCCTTTACTGTCAAAGCTTCTTTACTAACAACTCTATCTTGCACTTCCTTATTTATTTTTTCTCTTCATTTCACTTCATTTCACTTAATTGATTGCGATGGTTCTAGTTGTTCGCAAGTTTTTTACTAAATATTTAAACGTTTCTGAAACACTATTCACAATCAAGAAATACCCGGTCGTGTTTGTTGTGTGTTTTTCTCAGACCAAGTCTCGTATTTTTAACTTCTTAGACTTTTTATAGACCTTTTATAGAAGGGTGTACTTCAAAAATTATGGTATTAAAATATGAGACTGAGATTTTCATTTCACTTACACAGGTGATCATTGATATTTATAAATATTGGAAAGGTATAAATAATTAAAAATATAATAAATAATACTTTTCGCAATTATAAGGAATCTTGTATACACTGGGATGTGTAGGTTGCTTTTGCTTGCCAACGGAAAAAAAAAAAAAAAAAAAAAAAAAAAAGGTTGCTTTTGCTTTTGGAAACCGTAACATTAAGTTTAACTTGCAGTGCGGACGTAAGATAATAAGGTTTTCCCAATTATTTTATCCTGTCAGTTGTTACTATCTTAATGTATGGAAGGTAAACAATTCAACGCCCTGTGCTGCTTGTATTGTAACTTTATTTTCGAAAGGGTCTACCTTTTTAATCATCTTGGCCCTTTTGACCTTTAAGTGTATTTAATCATGCTAACAATATTATGCTAATAATATTATGCTAATATATCAATAAAGACATTACATTTCGTAGTTTTACTAAATTTCTATGTTTGGGTTTATTTTCATATCTCTGATTCTATTATTTCTGTTTTGTAATTATAGCGAATTTTTATATCATAAGCCCAATTTTATTTTTGCCCTTTAAACTTACAGAATTCTATAGCTTGTTTCACAAAATAAGCTGAAACGGAATTTCAATAACTAAAAATACATCTTATGACAACAAACTCCATCTTGTACGTTTTGTTCAATGAGCTGAAATATTTTTGTTGATTTACAACGTGGCAATCAATATATTTTCAGAAAGTTACAAATACATTTTGCCATAGTATTAGTACATTATTATATGTATGTTGGACAATGTACATTTACAATCATAGAAACTAATATATTATATTTAGTAACTGTACAAAATAACGAAATGTACTTTCATCTTGAAAGCAAAAATGTAAATGTTTCCAACTACTTTAAAATGCACGTTGCTACTATATAATATTTTTGGTTATGACACCTGAAAATGGCAACGAGAATTTTTTTTGACAAATGATACTGCGCCATAATACTAAGACTCCATGATATTTTGTTCCATAATTTTATAATTGTACACTTTTTTAAATTTACAATTAGAAACCTTTTCCTTAGCTCAGGTATGACTGTTTTTCTTGTTAACAAGATAGTGCTTACTTAAAATATCTATGTAAAATTTCTAAAACGGCAGGGTAACATCTATATTAAAATCTATGTAACGCTTGGAGCTAAATTTGTTACTATGATCTCGCAATATTTTGATAGGTATAATACTGATCAGAAGTAATTCAATAGATAGTTATGATCAGGATCCCAATAGTTGATAAACAAATTTAGTATCACGACTCATTAATTGGATATACGTTTTCGAACAATACCCCTTTGATAATATCTGCCTAACTTATCTTATTTTGTAGTTAACTCACAATTAATAAGTTTCATGTGAAATTCTCATTTAAACCAATTTTTTGTCAATAAAATATTTTATACTATTCAAACAAATTCAATATCTCAATCTTTTTATAAAACCCACTCCACTTATTTAAAACGATTGCAAAAAAGCGATTGAAAATAATAAGTGTATATTAAACAGATTGCGTACCAAAAGGAAACATTTATATTTCTATTAAACACAATTTAACATAATGAATTCTAAATAGGAAAAATTTTTGATCAAAATTGCTTTCTGGTTTTGAAAAATTTTAAACTGAACTTGCACCATTAAATAATTTAACTTAATATAATTTTAAAGAATAATTAGATATTTTAGGTTAAGTATTTTGATTGAAAAACTATTTCGAAAGAATATAAAAAAATACATAGTGTTCTTCTTTTTGTAAATACAACTGTTTAAAGGTTTTATTATATATAACATACAATTTGACGTATAAACTATATTTGTTTTCTCATCTTTGTTATTTAGATACACTTTTTACACTAAAACTTAACATTAATCTGCACTTGTAACATCTTCCTGCAGTATAAATCAGGGTAGTCTAATGAATCTAGCATTCTAGATCATTCTAGATTCTTCTATTCTATTTTAGATTCCAATTTCACTGTGAAAGTGCCAATTAATGTCGAATGGAAATCATTTGTATCTAATACCGCATTCGTTCGTTGCGGCGTATGATAAAAAATGCACCAGCCTGTGCTATCGCGACCGACTCACATGGTTTCAATGGTGACGACGCTATAAATTTTATTCGTACTTTTTGTTTGATTTCGTAATATTTCAGTTTGAAATAGATTTTTGTGGTTATAAATTTTGTGTTAAAAATCATTTTATTTTATCATAGGAAGGATTGTCCCAGATTTTGTGTTTTTTCATAGCTCACATATTAATTGTCTTATTAATTTATGTGTGTAAGTGGATATGATAAAGTTGCTATTGAGTTAAAGAAGTTAATGAAACTAGATACTTTTACGCCATATTAATCAAAGTAATAATAAAGTGTTCTAAGTTTAAAATAAAAAACGGTGGCACATATTTCTTTCACCCAAACAAAATGGAGCTACAATATCTTCTTCAGAATATAAAGAAAAAGACATTAGATGATACTATAAAGAATATGCACTCTAATCTTTTTCTTAGATAGAAAACAACTGAATAAAAAAACATTAACCCAACACATACACTACTATTGCGTACATTGACTGAAGAAGTCCAAAATAATATATAATTATTAGATCGAAGAAAAAGTTTTTCGTATTTGATTTGACAGTTCAAGAAAAAATACGAAAACATTTCTGCTGGAACTATTAAATATAAAATATTTTTAGTAACTTTTTTATAAATGTATCAAATTCTATAATATAAAATATAGTAATATACCTTTTTATGAGTTTGACAACCATTTCTATTAATAAAAAGATTTTTTTTTAAATCATATTTCCTATTAGGTATATTTTCTAAGCTGCTCGTATTTTTTTAATAATATGTTCTTTTTTTCGCCGTTTTGTAGTTACTAATTATTTTTAATAAAAATAAGTTCTAATTACTGAACATTAAAAACATTAAAAGTATCATTCAATTCCACTTGATATTAAAACTTCAGTGTAAATCAGATGCCGGTGCAAAAATAGTGTTTATATATATATACATATCCAAACAATGAAAGCGACAGAGATAGTACACGCCAGACTTGGGAAATATATAGTGATTACAAAAGAATCCCAACATGATATATTCGTGGCAGCAATCAGAGCGAAACGAAAGTAAAGTATTTTAGGGGCTTGATAAACTTCCTATTGAATGTAAGTAATGAATCCCATTATATAAATAAGCGAGAATAATTTGTTGTTATCGGGTAGAGCATTAATAAATATATTATTTTTACTTATATAATATTGTTGTATAGCTCTTTTTTTCCTTTGGAAAAATCCGTTACGAGTACCCCGTCGGCCCATGGGGGTGACGGCCGGGGGGTGATGTGGGACTACCCGGACATAGAGGATGCTGCCATTTTTAAGGCTATCCACTAAAAAACCCACGGTTGCCCTCTGCGTCGCAATGGGATGTCACGGCATCGCGTTAGCATACACCGTGACGCCCCGGCGAGACCCCCCGAATGAGGGTGCCCAGGGCAACGTAGAGCAACTTCCCATCGTAGGCCTATGTTAGGTATAGCTTAGTAACTTATAGTTGTTGTATGATGTTGATATTTAAATATTCCTTATGTATTATTTGTGAATATAGTAATATAGATAGTTAATTAATTGTAACTTTTCTAAAAGATGAAGACTAACTTCCACAACACAGGTTTGAGGTTACCTAGGATGGAAGTTAATGAATTTAAAATGTACTTTGTTAATTTTGCCTGGTTTCAAATAAATGATTAAATGAAATAAATGAAATTATATTTATTATATGTATTATATATTTAAGATACCGTATATGTAGTGATTAGATGGATACTAAAATTAAATAGTAACTTTTAAAACTAATTGTAGTGAAATTACCATGTATAAATCAATTAACTAAATATAATTAAGTACTTGCCATTTAAAAAAAAATTAAATTATAATAATATTTAATTAAAAAGGAGGTATATTTGTAATACATTTTTGTTTGAGAGCAAAGTAATTAATGACGTTATTTTAATGCGAGTGTTTGAATTTCTTTTCTTATCTCTTTAATAGATCATTTAGAAACATTGTTTTTTTGTTATTTCCATAGAATAAATAAAAGAGCAAAACAATAGAAATATTTTTTTACGTAGATTTTAATACGCAAGCAACCAATCCGATCAACACATTTAATATAATTTATATTTATCTTTCTACACGGTGGTAATATCCGGTGCTCATCCGATTTTTTAAATTTAAAGGTATAAAGGTATATCATATTATTACTTTTTGCTATAGACTGCGTTTATTTTTGTATATCTGTATATATTTTTAAAACTTTTTACAGCAAAACAAAAATATGAAACCGGTAAAATTATAAACTTTCCGCTGCTGCTATTCGTCCGAGAATAGAAGGCTGGGCGTGAAGGTGACGGGCGTAGGAGCAACTATTTCTACATAATATTTTGTAAAAATAACTTAAACTGACTGATTACTTGAAAACAAAAGTTTATTAAAAGTAGATAAAGTCCTGGCAGCAGTAAGTATTAGATAAATTAGATTTTTTTAATTAAACATAATTTTAATTAAAACAAAATCTAACTTAATAAACACGTTTAGAGTACTTAAGATACGTTTTCACTCTATTTTCAGAACTCAGGAATTAAGTAACGAGAGAGAAGAAAGATATGATACATTAACTTTCCTAACAGTCGAATATAAATATTTAGTCTGTGGGAAGATTGCTATAAAGTATTTAAAATAAATTTTAGATTATATTCAAATAAAAACACGTTTAAGTCTTACAAAATACTTAACTAGGAGGCATTTCCAAACTCGAATTGTAGCAGCTTATTGCACTTAATTACCGTAATAATTATCGAGAATATAGCTGAAAAAAACTAACTCTGAATGGTTTAAGATCTATTTTACTTTATATTATTTTCAATGACTTTTAGAATTGATAACAAATTTGAATAAAATTTTTAGTTCTTTGATTAATCCTACATTTACGTGTTTTTTTACTGTGGGTTATGTTGAAATAATAAAAATGATTTTAATGCATCATAATATTATCGATGTGTTGCGGACACATACTGCACTTGATCAAAGCGTCTATGTTAAAAAATACCTCTGTTTTCTATTGTAAATTTCTACCCACGACGACAATGACGACTTGAGAAATGCGTTGGTGACTTAAAACACCTCGCCTTGATACAGGCGTCATCTTGCATGATATGGTAATATCCTGAACAATGGAACATTACGTTGTGTTTATATTAAAATAATCGTGTCGACTTTTTTTCACAGAATTCCTGTCGAACCAATGTTAATTTATAAATTAATAACTTCCTGAATCGCAACAAGAGTTACTTATTAATTTTCTGAATCGCCCTAAAAATAACTAAATTGCAGCTACTATAAGGCGTTAGCGATAAGGAATCTCTTTGGTATTATATTTAACCTTGAATCTGTAAGTCTAAAAGACAACTGCATATAGATAATCGTATAACGAAATGTTAGTAGTGCCATTAAAAAACGTTGAAAATACTGCTATTCCATCAAAAAAAATCTTTTAGCACACTCATTTCTGGATGTTTATAGAATGGAAAGTTTATAGAATGAAAATCATATTATTTGAAAGCTAAATTTTTTTTACACCAGTTAGAGGAGACGATATATTTTTTCCCCATTGTACTTCAAAGTTGACATAAAAATATCTCGAATAACTTTTGTTGCGCCCATTTGTTGTTATTTCAGAGCAATTATTTTATTGTATTGCATAATAGTCATAATCTGACTACTTTCCGGAAACGTATGAATATGAAAAGTGGCTGTATTACAAATGACAGCTTAATTTAAATGTCTTGCAGGATAGCCATCGATACGGCCCATCTATATTTAAACGCTAGATATTGATTAAGGGCGACATTTCAACGCTATTGATTTCTGTTACATGGAGTGCGTTGAACTTAATTAGGCGCTTCTAGTTGCTCGTCGCTTTGGGCCTGCTAACATATGTCTTTGCTTTGCAACATTATGTGTTCTCAAAATATTTTTAAACCATGTTTATATATATTCTTTAATCAAAAATTCTTCAATAAAACTACTTACGAAAGAGAAAATTTTAATCACACGTTCCGATTAAAACAATACATTAATTTTTTTAAAATAATGATAGGAATAAAGCAACATAAGAAAAGAAAGAAAAGCACAATATCAGATGGTCCAGAGAGCCTATTCATTTTAATAGTCGATAACAGCTATATTAATAACAGCAAATATATTTGCATTTTTTTAATTAACGTCTATTTATTCAGTCGTTACTTCAAAATGCCTAGAGACGAATATATAATACATAAACAGGTGTAAATGATATTTTTTTTTATATTATAAAAATTCATGTCTCGTTCGTTTCTTTCGATTTACCAATTCAACTGGTGTTCTAGTCGTACCATCAAGTAAAAAATAGACCGAAAGTTTTTTATTGTTTATAGAACAATAAATAGTAACATTTCGTATTATAAGAAGTATTTTATTACTATTGTCCAGGTTTTTTAAATAATTCTTTTCATAAGCATTCTCAGAATTCAAGAAGTAAATAAAAATAATTTCTAAAATTGTCGTTCGTCAGTTACGGTGTAGCCGAAAGACAAAGGCATCATATCTAGGTTTATCAAGATCAAAGGTAATTTAAAAACATATAATATGCATTAAATAGTTTTTTATTTAGATATTTTAAATTTAGATATAATAAATATTAAACAAACCAAAATATTATAATAACGCAGTAAACATTTTCTTTGTTATTCCGTTATCAAAATCGTTATGTATACAAAGTTAACATTTCAATAACAAAGTTTAACATGAAAATTTCTAAACAAATTTGAACTAAAATTTTATTTACAAAATATATAATACAGTAAAGGCTTAATTTAATTTCATGTATATGAATATGTATTAGTACAATGTATTGTGTAGGAAAAAAAAAATAAGGTTAATTGTAATGTATAAAAAAATGGTCTAGTATAAGAAATGAAAAAGAAATTTGAAATAAATATTACATGAAATAAATGATAAAATAAACTTCGAGACTGCGTCATAATAAAAAAGTACAATAAACATAATATATTTAGTAAGAGTCGAGAAAATTCATATTTGTATGTAAAATTAGTGAATGTTACAAATTTTATTTCAATCATTTATAAAATAAATAAAGATAGGTTTATATTAGAAGTTAAAATACCTATTAGTTTATACAAAATGATTTTAAATAAATTACGAATAGTTCCTTGAATATTTCGTCTAAAATTAGTCACTATACTTACATTCTTTTGCAAATAACTTAATATGCATACAATTAAATTATTTTTCATAAATATACTATAAAGGAAATTTTGTTATGATATTATACTTCTTCCATTAAATTGAATACACCAGTATTTCTATATACACCAAAAATATGTTTCATGTGTTGATTTTTGTAAAATAATTGGAATGTCATTTAAAATGTTTGGTTAACTATTCTTGTTGTCAAAAATGTTATTCTTAGAAATAGAAAACTTAGAAACAAATCGATACATATTTGGATTACACATATACATTATAAAATAAAAGTAATGACAGTAAATGAGGACACACGGTAATCCAGCAACAAGCATTACAAGAATAAAAGGAAATTGTTGCATTCGAAATATTTTAATTCTTTAAGAAATTACTAGTAATTCAATTATGATCTCTTGTAGAGTCAAAATAATGTTTAGGATACAATATAATCCGATTAGAATTACCTAAACATTGAACAACCGTCACAAAATCGCTAATAAATTGTCCTAATTTCACGGAAAGCTTAATTCTAATCTAGATTTCCAGATATTCCGACATCTGGACTGGATCCGATCCGGATGGATGAATATTCATTCGGAATTACAGCCGGTTGTTTTGTGCAACATGTTTTAGTTGTTTACACGTAATTTAGGCATCGTTTGATTGAAAAATTTAACAAAACATATTGAAGGATTAAAATTTACTTGTTATAATATATTTTATTATTTAGAAATAATTAATTATTTTTATGATATGAATTATGGTAACATATTTTTTAAATATAATATTACATTCTTTGGTATGTAATTGTCTTAAGGTTTATTGTTTTTTGTTATTGACAAGGTTTAAACTTGTTTCATTGTGCATTTTAATGTTAATAAAAATATTAATTTTTATATTTGATAATCTATATGACAGCGGCTGTCAAATTTTACTGAGATAACGCTTTCGCTCCCCACTTTAATTCCCAATGAAACTGTTCATGAAGCTAGCTACAAAACAAATTAAGAAAAAATCCCTACTGAGCTATCATTTCATATATAACACGTTGCAAACAGCCATGAGCACGTATTTCACGTGATTGCGTCTCGGTGCAAGGATCACTGTCTTTTACGATACGCCATATTTTTTACCTGACAGATGTAAAGAAACAGATTTTGTGGTTTTTAATTGTGACAAATATTGTTTGACATTTACTTTCTGTTACATGGCGACAAAAAAGCTGTAATAAACCTTAATCATTGTAATAAACTATGAAAAACTATACATTACTTTTTAGAGAATAAAAAAATCATTAACTAATTTACTTATTAACAAATCAAAAGTATTCATGCTGTAAGCATGTACACAAAATTTATTTTAAATTTACATTTATTATATGAAATTTATTTTGTAGTTTAAGATGAAGTTCTTTATTTGAAGCATTACGATATCTATTTCATAGGTTTTTGAATAATTCATAACCAGATTCCCTATGATCATCATTATCTATAACAATTTTATTTTCCTTGGTTATTTGAGAATATTCATTTTAGAATTTTTTATATACATTGAAGGGAACTTTCTTATGGAGAGAGATATATGAAAAGCTTTGCAGGAAAAAAGTCACTACTTTTTCCAATATCAAATGTTACGAGCTGACAATGTTAGCTCGTAATATAAAAATTTAAAAGCAGTATATTTTTGTCAGTAAAAGACAACTTCCGTGTCCGTTTTCGTTTACAGATATAAACCAATAATGTTCATTTAAAATAATGATTTTAAAACTATGTTGTTTTTCTTTTCTGAAGAAACAACACGAATTGTTATGACAATACATAATTATAACAATAATGTTGATTAGGCAAATAAATCTTTAAATAAAAAAAATAATAATTAAATGAATTAGCAAAATAAAGGACAAAAAAATTTTGTTTCATCGAGGAGATATTATATATTATAAATAAATTACATTGTTGTTGCTAATTAATAATTTATAGGTGTAAATCTACAAAAAAATTAAAAACTGTTTTTAATCAATGATCAAAAGATGTTTCAGCTAGTTAAATACCATATCATCATACCGGTTCGTTTCACTATAATTACTTCTTAGAATATATTTAGCATGATGTGATTCTTTACGAAATATTTATTTATAGATCATCTCCGCAAAAACTATAAAGTGTACAATAAATTTTAAAACAAAATGTGTTGTTTCATGATATAAACCATTTTTCCTATGAATGTGAAATGGGTCACTATAAATAGGGGAATAGTGACAGGAGACTATTGTGTAATTTTTTAGCATCTGCTGGAACGAATGGACGCGGTTTTTCCTTATTCCAGCGTTTTCCATTCGCGATTAATTGTCATTTTTTCATATGAAAGCAAGCACTGTGAGCTGTTTCAATTCAAACTAGCCATGTGACAATATAAAACAGACATCAGAGTAATAGAAGTTACGCTTTGCTCTACATGTGGTCTGCCACTGTTTACCATTTCCATAACTAGGAGCGCGAACCAGACCTCAATTTTGACTCGATGCGCTTGCAAAATCTTGGTATGTGTTAGCATATTGAGCGATAAGGTGCAAACAGCACCGAAGTTGCATTTACAAAACGCGACGCATTCTATCCTCAACTATTTTTCAAAATAAAAAAAATAAAAAAAAATAAAAATTATAAAAGCTAATAAAACATTCGGAACGCGCATATAGCTAACATTTTCGCGTGAAAAATGTTTCCCATTGAAGTCAATGGGATTTTAGTTTTTCCGTGATTATTCCCCAACGATATCGATTATATGAAAAATTAAAAAAAAAAATTAAAACCACCAGACTGATGACTGATGATCAGTATGCAAAATTTGGAAATACCATTTTTGGTTGATACTTGCACAAAGAATACAGAAAAGTCATTGAGAGCTTCGTTCGCTGCACTCGTATCGCTCAATTATAATTAAATTGGTAAACACAAGTTAGATATCTTCATATAAATCATAATAAAACATGAACCATTGAAATTAAAACTATTTTAAACAAATTACACTAGCGTATAATTTGGCTACACTTTAAATTTAACAAAATTATACGCGAGTTTAATCCGTAAAAAAAATGGTTTTATTTCAAATGTGTACACGTTATTTTTTAAAAAAATGCTATAAGAACCATTACTTTTAAAAAATGTTTAGTTAATATAAAATAATATTTAATTTTTTATTATTAAGATTAAAATGTTGTTAAAATTGAAGACCTGTTTCAATATTGATTTTCAAGCATAACCTGCCGGAGTTGACAAATCACGTCGTGTAACCAATTTAGTAATAGTTTGAGAGCCAACTACAAAGTTAGCTAGTTGTATATAACTTTATGAATTGTATTAATACTAAGTGTTTTAAATTTTACATGAATTCTATTAACAAAATTGTTATAATTATATCATATCATAAAACAATAAAATTACTTAATACAATTGAGATTACATGGTGATAAGCGTAATTTGAAACAATAAGGAAATCCATTCAATTTCCGGATTTAGAATTGTTAATTGTTTAATCTAATTAGTTTTAAATGATGGCAAATATACCCAGGCATCAATATGATTAGATACCGGGAGACATTCTTGATAGCTGCAGTAAACCCCAATAGTGAACCATAAAAGTTCACATATAATATAAATGAATTAATAACCTAATTGATATAAATCTATATGAGTTTTCATTATTCTTCGAAATAATCATTCTTTGCACAATTGCACAATAGTGGGATAATTTACATATTTTATTTGTCGAGTAATCAAAAGCTCGTATTATGATAGACGTTTTATATGAAAATTATATTAACATTACTAATAATACTAAAATTGAATGTAAATACTAGCAATAAAGATAACAGATTTTACTAATTACATCGAAAACTAACTGTACATACGCTGTTGTAAATTGCGTTAATTGATGATTTTAAGCCTAATGTAATTATCAAACTGTTTAGTAGCAGTTCATTAGATTATTATTGAATATCTATTCATGAGAGTGTACAAGGTATTTACAGAGTTTAATCTGAAATAGATATTTTAATAAAATGTGTGATATATATGTATATATACAATTATCTTACTAATTATCTTACAATTAAATGTATACATCCAGCGATACTCAGGTAAATATCAGAATTTTGAACTCGATTAATTTCATATCCAATTGGGATCCTTATTAATGAGCTTATTTTTGAGCATAGATAATTGTATATAAAAGAAATCATAAAAAAAATATGTGATATGTTGTAAAGTTTTGTGAAAAATATTATAAAACTTTGTTTTTTAATTTCAAGAGTATCTACCATCAGTCTCATTAAAAGGACAATGAAGAATATTTTAGTTACCCTAAAGATAAACACAATCGTTTTATAATTATTCTAGTATAAAGAAAAAATAAAATAGTAAATATTCATAGAGAGAATTATTCTCACTTTTTACATTATAAGTAATACAATTTAATTGCAATAGAAGTAGTATTATAAATAAATAACTTCAATTTATCAGAAATATATTCACGTTAAAAGAAAAAGATAAAACACTAAACAGTTAATATTATTTATTCATATCCATAAATGTTAATAAGTAAACGATAAACCTACCATACTCCCTTGAGTTTTGAGTGGGAGCATTTGTTGTTAAAGATATTCCTTGGTTCTTTTATTTAAATTACTAATAGCGGAAATCAGAATGGTATGTATTTTCAAGTTAAAATAAGTAAAGAATCGACCAGACCGCATTGCGGTATAAGAAATAAAAACCCGACGCCCATGTGGTGATTGTTAAATATTTTATGATTTCTACTATTTTCCATCTGCAGTTCGCTGAACGTTTCTTGGATATTATATTTTAAATTGTTAAGTTTAAAATAGATTGGTTTCTTTTTTAAATCTAAATATGTTAATATATTTGGTGTTTCGTAATTTTTCAACGTTTTATAACGTCCAATATTTTAATAAAATAATATTTTTTCTACCGTGTTTCATTAAAAATGAAATATAAAAGCTTTACATAAACTGCATTCATCAGGATATTTTTTTCTGTTATATAAAATCGGTAATATAAAATATATAGGTTTTTAAATAATACAATTAGAGTTTACCAAAACCTTCGACATAAAAACATTAAAACCGAAAGTTAGAAAATTTATCATTCAGATATTTTATGAAACGTATGTTTTCTGTAACCCAGACTATGTTTTTGTTAAAACCTTATAACTTAAGCTTAAATTCATTACTACCTTCTGTTATCAAATCTAGTAAGTTAAAACCCAGTATTGTGAATTTTATATATGATGCATAGTTCACAAAAAAATTATCAATAAAAATAACGTCAAGCTATTTTTTTATGACTAAATAATGAATAAAATATTTTAAAAATATTTTTTCCTAAAATATATAGGTGAATATACATTGAAATAAAAAAAAAAGATATAAAGCACTTAATAATATTAAAACATAGTCATTTTAATCCGTCAATAGGATAAATTAGTTTTTATAGCTGAATATAAAATATCATTTAGTGATTGGTGGCTAAAGTGTTATTGGAATTTTATATTTCTATATTCATATTATTTGTTGTTGTTTTCATTTCAAGCAAATATTTTTCAAGATAATTCGTTATTAGCGAATCTTTCTTATCTTTACTTGTAATTCTGGAACATCAACAAACGGATGAACTTCAGGTATTTAAATTTGGAGATTTAGATAGCTCTTATAATTTAGTATAAGCGCTGTTTAATACCCGTTTGTTTCTCGTTACTTTCGATATCCGTCAAAGAATGAAAATGACATTACATGCATAACAGCAAACTAATAATATATAAATCATAATAAAAATATATAATATATTATGAGGGTATCATGACATGTTTTAGAAGACTCAAAAATTTATCATATTTTGAACTAATAAACAAATAAAAAGTAATTTTTATTTAATGATAAATTAAATAAAATATAAATGATAGTCCTCGTATATTTGTCAATAAATTTAAAATTGTAAAATCCAGCAAACAAAATATCTATTTACAAACTAGCAACAACTTCCATTTCCTGAGTCAAGTCATAAGACATTTTAATTTAAACATATTCATACATTTTTAAAGGTATTTTATTATTTTAAAACCTATTTGTGTTTTTCTGCAAAATTTCAGAATTTTCAGGAATAAAAACCATGCTATATGTTAGATAATAATCTAAGCCAACATAAAAGATGATTTTTATTTAAATTTGCTGTAGCCAACAATAGCAAATTTAATTAGAACGGGTTCAGTATGTTTCCTTATACCGTAATTAAAGAATAAATTAATTTTTATTAGAGGTGTGAAACTGTTCCTTTCGAAACAATAAAAACGGTAAATGGAAAACATGTTAGTATTTTTCTGTAAAAGGATATTTGTGTAATAAAACTATTCTATATTATGATTGGTGTTATAAAAATAGTTATATTTTTAGTTTTTGTGTGATGATGCAATAAAAAAGTAGAAAAACAGATAATCAAACAAAACTTTATTGTTTATTATATTTTGATAATTCAAGGCAAGATACGTGAAACTATCCCCAACCTATTATATAAGTGAACCTTTTTCCTCTTTGCTATTTTATTAATTATTTGTGTACGTGGCTTGTTGTGTTCATAAAAAATACCCATGTCCCATCTTAGGCTAAAGATTCTTTTTTGAATTTCTTCATAAAACACCTTGGATTATTAATACGTTTTATTTAAATACACAGATATATAAACGGACAAATCTACAGAAGCTACATTTAGTGAATATATCGTCGAAATCGGTGTTACGGTAAAATACTTATAAAAAAGCGAGTGTCGCTTATATATATATATTGATTAGTACAATTAAGAATAGTAGTATAAACATATATCTACCTATGAGAAAGAATTATTCAAACCCATTCAGTAGTTCAGAAGATTAGCGCGTTTAAACAAACAAGCAAAAAACTTTTCCACTTTATATTATTAGTATAGATAACGAAAATTTAAAGATCATCTTTAGACTACAAAATCGCATTAAATAATAAATTACATGGACACAAGTTCCATTAGTTAATTAAAACGTTTATTCAAGCAAATTTAAATCAAAACATTTTGAGCTAAACTTGTCTAATCGAGATATTAATTGTACAGTCGTAAAGAAAATGAACGATCAAGTCCAAGATCCAAAATTAGCAATATAGAAAATACGTCCGTACTTTTTCCAACATTAAGGTTATTTTTATTCCCAAGTATTCAAATTTTTACTTTTAATTTATTCTATCATTAAAACATGGCTGCTGTTTTAGTTAAAGTAATTTTGCCTGTCATTCAAAATATTACTGTCATACTTAGTGTTGCATTAATTGTTTTTGGAACAAAGTTTTTTTTTTTAACTAAGAAATGGTCTGATTTCAAAAACACCACTTACAAGTAATTAAGTAACAAGTTTATTAATATAAAATACTAAGTCCGTCACTGTGTACGGTGGGTGGAGCTGATCGGAGCATAGTTGCTGAATAAGAATTCTACAGGTGATCAAACCATGTTTATGAAAGTGATTGGATTATTAAATGTAACACTTTCTTTCAGTTTGGCTTTCTTATGACATATATTCACCTCGATATATTGAAGTCACTGTCCTCGACAACTCTGCCAATTTTGGACATCCTACCATTATTCGTCTAAGAGCAGTAAGAGCTTCGTTTCGCTCAGCTCAATAAACGTATTAGTATATTACTGTAGAAAAACAAGGTTTTCTATCAGGCAAGGGCCTTTTGAATTTCATTTAGCATTGAACTAAGTTCAACATAGTCATTGTTTTCACTTGAACTTATAACCGAACATTATACAATAGTTCCTTTTTAAAATCAATGACGAACAACGAACAACAATAATCTTTCACGCGCCAAAGGTTTCATCTTTTGTTTTATTAAACCTCAAACAACCGAGCAATAAACAGTTTTTTTTTGTAAGCCAGTACAAAATTTTAATTAAACCTTTGATAAATTATTACCTCCTTCATTGCAATGGTTTTTCCAAACCAAAAAAAAAATAAAGATTACGCGGCAGATATTAGTTTACATAGTAATATATTTGGCCGCTAAAACGCTACAGATATGGATTTTATTTACAAATTTCGCCAGCCATGTTCATATGAGTTTTGGTCAGTACAGCAATTGCGGCTAATCTAAAAGAATTAAGTCAAAATAATATTCTGATTTCCAAGAATGTTTGAGAAATTCAATATTGTTTGATTTTTATTCAATAAATCAATTTTATTCAATATTGTTTTATATTCATTGTTAAGCCAAGGAATATTTTGGATATTTAGGTTAATATTATTATTCACTTCAAAAAATATAAAGGGGTTTTAAGGTAATTGAAGATAAACATTATATATATATTAAACTCCTTAAATCAACATTGAGATTGTAACTTTAAATATTTAACAATAAATTTGTTACTAAATTTATATTCTTGAAAACAAAAAGTAGGTGATATTTTTTTCCAAATATTATCACTTTTTGTTGAAATTAACACGCATTTTTTTTAAAAAGTGACTAGAATTACACACGACACCTCAAAACGTATATTATAATACAGTTATTATGGGACAGTTCCCAAGTAGAATATTATGTATAAAGTAAATAAAGTTTAGAAATATTTACTATTTCTACAATAAAAATGACACTTGATTTTGAAGGATAAATTATTTCCATAAAATATATCAATGTTTAATACAAATAATATGAGTCAAGAATTAGGTTTTATGTCCCTTGGTGGGAAAAATAAAATACTAAAATACTTTAATAAAATCACTTTCTTTTAATGAAATAATAAACGCGAGTTAAATCCTGAAAATAGTTTTGTTCAAATATATATGTAGTACTCATGAAAATCTGAGACTTTATATAAATAATGGAACCCTGAATATAATTGAATGCTAATAATTTAGGTAAATATAATTAAAGAGCGCTCCAAAGGCAAAGTTTTAGTTTGCGACATCTTGTAAACAGTGAAGCTTATTCTAAGCTATAGTAAGGGTACCTAAAACTATTTTCACTGGAGTACTTGAAACTTATTTGTGTTTACTTAAAATAGGATTTCGATATAGAGTTGTTGAAATTTCAATTATTTAATTTAATAATGTTGTTATATTAAAAACAAGGTCGAATTCAAGCAAACAAGGTTTTGAAATTGAATAATGTTGAGCAAAAATCTATTGAAGACGAGCAATATATTAAATTTAGTTAACTTTCGTGTTGGTTCTATGCTTGTAAAAACATTTTTTGATTTGTTCGTTTTAGATATATAACGGTTGTAAAAATATGCTATTAAATTTCAAATCAATAAGAAATGTTAACGTTAATAAAATCTTACCTGATTGCTTAAAACCTACTGAGTAACCACGCTTCGCTTGGACGTATTCAAAATATTTATGAAGCTAGCACCTTAAATTTCTTTAAATTATTTAAATACTTTAAATTATTCGTCCCGATTACTTAAAAATTACTAACATTACCATTACTCATATGTTATATAACAAATATGAAATAAACTCTTGCTAAGTTAAATATTTTTATTAATAGAATATTATATAAGACCAGGATATTTTTTTTTATCTAGCTCAATTTAAAACACTAAAAATGTTATGAAAACTTAGATTATAGCACAAACTGTAACAGCTTTAGCAAGCTCAATTACCGTTGTTCACGAAGACACTTAAGACGTTGAAGAAATTGTAAGATCACTTTTGTTACCTTGTGATATTTCTGTTAAGAATGTTTTTAACGACGTACCTACCATTTACAATTTTATATATGTTTTACTTGTTCTAGAAGATTAAAAAAACAATGAGTATGTTATCTTTATTAATATATATTTATCAAAGTTCATTTTATGTTATACTAGCTTCTGCTCTAGTGATTTTCCCGCGTTTTATGTTGATGAAACGAAATAGCATAGCAATAATTGCATCGCCCCTTTCCTTTTGCTTCAAGCCGGGCCCACTCATTGTATGTTGTTCCTTTTGGTTCAATATTGAAAGCCTCCGTTTTTACAAGCTTAAACATTCATCTTATAAGAATGTAGGCTCAAAATATATTTAATACTAAAAATATTTAAAAAGAAAGAAATTAGGTTGTTGAACATCCGGAATCTGTTACCAGTACTACAACTGCTTATTAAAGTTGGCGAAGATATTAGACATGAGAATGACGATCAGCATGTTCTATTCCTAACTTCTCTAATGCCTTCAACTTAGTGGATTATGATATTCTGCTCTCCCTATTGGCTCATAACTGTTTTTCAGCAGTGGTATTGAAATGGTTCTCATCTTATTTTAATCACAGTAATAGTTCAGACTGGGAATAATTCCTCGAAATGGGCTGACCTGAAAAATGGTATGACTCAAGGGGGTATTCTCTTTTACTTAAGTTTTCCTTTTTAATAAATATCATTAGCTTTTAATTGCCCATTCGTACCGTCTCTAAGCAAAACGATTTGCTGCTTCAACTCCACAGCAAAATTGAAAACCTTTGTAGTACGGTCTCAAAACTCAAAGTGAATCTTAGAACTATATGTGACTAGTTAATTGCATACGGGTTGAATAGGAGATAATGCCATCAGGCATTTAGATAGTCCATTTCATTTCTTAATCTGGTTGTGCAAAAAAGATGAAATAAATAAACAAATAATATTTATGGCTCACTATTTTGGATATAATAGCTTCCACGTAAAAGATACATTGCGGCATACTTTTATTTATAGCTATTTTAAACAAGCAATCCGAGGGTTCGTTATTTTGGTGGAACTTTAACGGCTTTGGCAGCGCAAGCCAAGAAGGGTTCTCAAAGAAGCAGGAAATTTACTCGATAATTATATTATGACCAAATCACTAAAAATCTTTATAAATTATAGCCTATCTGTTATTTTGATATATAGGTACACTAAATTAAGTTTATTAAAATTCGTACGGCGGTTTGGGCGTAAAATAATAACAAACGTATATACTTCCTCACAAACTCCCGAATTTATAATAATAGTAGCATTTTTTATAATATCCGTTTGCAATAAAAAAAATTGATTCTATAGATTTATAGCATTGTTGGCCATGAGATAATCAACATTAAATCAACAGAATTTAGAATAATATAGGACGTGTTAAATATACACACACATGCATAGACATATTTTTTATATTTTATCTACCTTAATATATATTGTTTTAAATTATAAACAAATCATTATAAAATTAAAGTTTTAACATTTTAAGATACATTTACATTTTTCTCGCTTGACTTGATGGTCTTACTTTATTTTTAAGATATCCTAAAAATTTTAAAACTCCAATCAATGTTTAACCAAAATATTGAAGAAATATATGTCAGCAAGGCATTGTATGTCAATTTCTACATATGTGAGTTGAGACAAATGTCTCGATCCCGAAATGTTTTCGTCGATTCAATCCTCTGTACTTTGTTATTTGTACTTTTCATTACTCTTTACAATATCATTTTTAATAAAACAAAATTTCACCAAAACAAAATAATTACAACATATGCCAAAACTGCAAGGAACAAGAGATATATAAACCTATAAACCTACTTTTTAATGTGCATATATATTACATATAATATATAATAAACATATAAATATACAAATTGCTTTGAATTTTTGTATAAAGAATAAAGACAATGTTGACAAAAAGGTTGAAAAAAATGGAGTGATAAGAAAAAGGGAAAAGTAACACACAATGTTTTTCATTTACAATATACCCTTTTCTATTAGAAAGAGGAAAATTGTCTGTCAAACATTCTTTCATACAATTTCGTTATTAAACTATTTCGATTCCCTGTTTTTAAAATCCATATAACAGGTATTAAAAGAATGTATATAATATCACATTTGTGTATATATTCTTGGAATTATTATTTATAAAAATATCAAACCCACACCATATACTACTTTTTGTGTGATCAATCAAACAAACTGAACAAATCAAAGAAAACTGATCATTTTTTAAAAAAATTATCGAATTATATTGAACAATATACCAACTAGGAATATCCTTAAATAGACGGAGAAGTGTAATATTTTACATAAAAATAATAAAAGTTACTGAGAAGTTAATTATTGTTTTAGGTCCCTTTACCTTTAGTTCCGTTTAAGTTTCACCGTTAACTAAAGCCCATTAAAACTTTTCCTTTGGAGTGCGCTTTAATTACATTTACTTAAATAATTGGCGCACTTGAGCTGACTCAATATTAGTTTATTTTACTTCTTTACTATATTTAAGTTATAGGAAATCTTAATATTTTAAATTTAATAATTTTTATTTTTTTTTCTTCAAGTTTAAACTTAAGATTATGATTTAATATGTATTTAAAAAAAACATTGTAATGACCATAGAAATAAAATTAATATAAACCCAGTTACTGAAATATAAAAAACATTTAAACTTAAGTACAATATTACAGGCATTGCTACAAAGAGGGATTGATCAATTTCTTTATACACAAAATTAAAAAATAAAAATTTTATTATCTTGAGTAAGTTTCCAGTTAACAATATCTTGCTCATAATGGATCTAAGTATATAAGTAACAATCTTCTTCAATAACAATTGCGTCTTACTAATATTATAAAAATATTATTTGATATTTTTGTATGTATAATCTTTAGTAGGTTTGATTAAACTTATTTTACGAACGGGTCTTTAAGGCTTACTGTTACTCTTACGACTATAGGTTCGTTTTAATACGACATTTTTAGTAGTTATTTAAAAAATAACAATACAATAATGTTGCGAATTGTTGAAGCCTCAAGTCCATGTCGAAGTGAAGTTGGAATTATTTAAATTCGAACATTAAAACTCTGAGTGCAGCCTCGGGTCTAAACAGTTGTTGTTGAGAGTTTACCATTACTTGAATTGACGTTTATCTCTATATATTTCGATTAGAATTTCGTGCAAAATAAATATTTTATTATAATAGAGTACATGAAAAAATTTGCTTTAATTATTATTTTGGTTATTTGAGTTTCTAGTTTGTTAATAAAATTTAATAATATTTGATATAAAAACAAAAAAAAAACCAGCAGAATTTGAACCAAAGAACGGTTCAAAATAAAAAGTCATTAAGACAGCAGCAGTGTAATGAAAGTAACCTCCATTTTGATATAGACAATTAGATTAAGAAGGTTAAATACGTCAAAGCGGGAATTGTCGAAATATATTTAATTATACATTGTTATTAGTATGTTTAGTACAAAAAGTTTGATTCATGTTAGTCTTGAAAACTTTCTCAGTAAATACGAAAATCGAAGCTCCTAGAACTAGGACAGAAAATCTCTGTATCTCTTACTTCAAAAAGTAAAACATTGTTGGTTTCGTGTCCAACCATTTTAGTTTAGTGAGATAGAAACGTGAGTGATATCTGTGCGTGGTCATGTCAATTTTCCTTCTCAAAAATACCTGTATATATATTAAAGTTAACCATTAGTTTATTATAATGATGTATAATCTACAACTATATAAATAGTGGTAAATAAGTTCCAATCACGATACAAAACACACTATTGAGGAATAAAAATTATGACACAAACATTTAAGGATGAAAATCTTATTTTTAAACAATCAATAATGTGAATAATAGTGTTTTACTTAAAGGTCGTCAATGAATTACTTAGTAATTGGAAAGCGTGGTTGGTGAGTGTGTGTAATAAAGTAAAGTTTGTGGTTATATACAGTATGGAATCGAAGTGTAATAGTCGGTGTTTTTCGTTTGACAATGACGATGTGGGGCTTATAATACCGAGTTTAATATATATTTTAAGTAACTTGAATTTATTTACAAAACATGTGTTTTTTGAATTAACTTTTTTACTTTTATAATACAATCTGCGGAGCCGTTTCATATCATGGAAAAAGAAATATTTTTCAGTATGGTTTGTTGTAACTCGGAGGTACAAAATCAATCCTCAACCTTTATTAACATTGGTTTTTAAATAATAAACTTTTAAAATAATTCTTTGAATAAGGATTTGTTTCTCCTTATAAAGAGAACGAAGCACTGGAGTTTCTAGCTACGTAATATTTTTTTATCGAAGCACTGGAGTTTCTAGCTACATAATATTTCTAGCTGCGTAATATTGTTTTATAAGCTAACATTGTTCTGATGTTCTTTAAAATTTTTTTTTTGGATAACGGGCTCATCACGTTGTAGGAAGAAGAGTGCAAAAAGTGACTCGTGATCCAGTTTTAAGAACAAGAGGCCAAGTTCAAATGCGTATACACACTCAATTTCACGTTATAAGCTCCTCTTCTACCGTAACCAAATTTGAAATAAACCTACCAATGTCGTCTTTGAAGTACTTTTTGGAAATGAACTGATAAAAAGTTCTAGTGAGAATTTTAAATAGGTCATAGAGAGATTTCGCTGTTATACCTCTCCTTTCCACGTCTATAGTTTACAAATTAACTATAAATATATTAATTACCACATCGTTGAGCACTTTGTTATTTTAAATGAATTCTGAAATATTTCTTTCCAAGGGAACAATAAGCTCCACAAGTATACTCAGGGATTTTATATTGTTTCTTATTCATTACCGTCATGAGAGGCCGAGGAGCTGTTTCTAAAATAGAATGAGGCTTTTATTTAGTTCTTTAGATGAGCCTTTTTTAAGCAAACTCTATTGATCGTTTGACATTGTTATATCCTACTATGCTCTTCCTACTGTGAGACTAGCAATGGCAAGCAGTGGCAAGCAGTGACTAGCAGTGACAATATCTTTTCAAGCTGGGGGTAGCTTTGACAATAATAAAAAAGTTTTGTGAAAAAACTTACTGTCAATAAAGAATTTGATTTTATTACTTTATCGTGGCGACGCAAATATTGACTTTTATCCAGAAGTATTACACAAACTACCAACAAGTATTTTAAAGTTCCTACTGTCTCCACAATCCCACAGTAGTTTTAAAACTTTTTGGTAGTCTTACCCAATTTTACTAAATTGTTTTGATCTGGGAGTCATTTGGAATGAGATTAAATAGAATTTACCTCAATACCAATGAAATATAAAAATCACCTTTGGTCACTCACTAACTAGTTTTTTATTTTTAGTTTCATCGCGTGCACTCAATAACTGTAGTTTTCATCTTGCCGAATAAAAGATTGTATTAAATCTGGTAATTCTTAGGTGCTTATAGCAATCCGATAGTTTTATAATTTTATTTCAAAATTGTTTCGGTCTCTATATGAAGTTAAAAAGTTCAACGAACATGATAATCCTCTTTATGACTTTTGCATCTTATTCGATAAAAGGTTTTATCGAGATATTAACTAAAAAAGTCGGGTGACATTAATATAAAGTAAGAAGTTAATAAAGCAAATAACATTCAACATAACTTGTATATGCTTATAATCTTCAGTAACTTGTTAAATGGTGTTGAAATTTTAGAAACGACAGGCAAATACACATTTTAAATCAGGGTTTACTCAAAACAAACAGTTCTGTTTGCCAGTCACTGAACATCGATGGTGTAACGCGATGGAAACGACGTGTATACGATACAGTTTGGACAGTGTAAATAGCACTAACAGTTTGCATTAACTGTGTTTCATTATAGGATTTTTATTTAATATAATTAAAATAATAAAAAAAATACACCAATTTTTATACTAATATAATCTGTACTTTTCAATTGACATCTTTATATTCTAATAGTAAATAATACCAATATGCACCTAAAATTACTTTTTATGAAGTAACTAGAAGGTATTTTTTTTTTCTAAGACCCAAGGTAGATTACCTTATCTCATAGGAACCAAAAACTCACCAAAAAATTTTCACTTCAATCATTAATAAAACGTTTTGGTTTTTAAATTCACTGTGACTCCAGTTTAAAAAAAAAAACAATAGCGGTTTACGATGCGGAGTTTTTGTGGAGTTTATTTTTAACTGCACTTGTTTGTGTCGGTAATATTGACTTCACCTCATATAAATTTATATAATACTAGCTGTGCCCACGACGTCATTCGAGTGAATAAAAATAGGTAAAAACTTGACAAAATAGTTTTAGCTTTTATCTTTGTTGGCTTTACTAGTATTTTTTTTATTGCGTTGAACTTTCACAAATTAAGAGGTGAGCTCTTACTAACTCACTTATTCAAACTAAAAATAATTTATTTAAAAATAGAAACTGTACAGAATTCTATTTGAACGTTGAAAATACTCCGTAGTAATTTCTTATCGATAACAAATATTATGTGTTCGAATTTCAAATTATAGGGGAAAACGCAAGTTAACTCATTAATTTATAAAGGTTCGACAAAAAATTATATCAAGTTTCGAAAACTCTGGGCGCCATCTAGTTTTGGATAGCAAAACAATTTTTTTGCACGTACGCATTTTCCGTAAGATTAAAGAGTTTTTTGCAGTAAAATTATATTAAATTCTGACCAGAACATTCAGCTTCATTCAAGTCCATAACAAGGTGATGTATAAATTATTTTAAATAAGTATTAAAACTGCAAATGCTATTAAAATAATTAATATGTACTTAGGTATATTTTGATGTTCCTAAGTACATATTATTTTAAATTATAAATGTGAATGTTAACATCTTGACATTTTCAAACGTAACATTTTTCTTTTTTGACTATATTGTCAGACCGTAAATATAAGTATATATAATTTTTTTAATGTTTTATTAATAGTAAGTAGACATGCTTAATATTTTGAGCTTTATTATAAAAATTGTAATACTTCAAATCAATTTTTAATACAAAGGTAAAAGAAACAATTATCAGCCAGGCATTGTATATCGACATTTTTTTGAAATGAGGCAAATGCCAAATAATAATACATCGATTCTGTACTTTATTGAAAATTTGAAATCTTATATTTATTGGAATATAACGTAATCAAAAACAACCATGCATTCAATCGGTTTATGTTATTTGTAATTTTACCTTTCTGAAATATAAAAAATAATGCTCCAAGAGGCGACAAAAAAAACTAGTCAACTTTTATATTTGTTACTTCGAAATGCGCACGATAACATTTACAGTAATTTTTTATTAGTTGATAAAACTTGAGTGACAATTCAAACTCTAAATTTATTTGCGTTCTTCAATGTGGAATAATAACATTTTTTTTTTATTGCCGGAAAAATATAAAAAAAATATGCAAAGGATATATAAAAACATATAAAGAATTGCTTTGAATTTTTGTATAAAGAATACAAGACAATGTTGATAAAAGGTTGAATAAAATAGAATAATAGGAGAGACGGAAAAGTAACACACAATGTTTTTTTTTTTTTTGCAATATCTTCTTTTCTATTAGCAACAGGAAACTTGTCTATCAAACATTCTTTCATAAAATTTCATTTTTATGCCATTTTATTTTTCTGTTTTTGCAATCTTTATTATATGTACTATAAAATAAATGTATATAATATGACACCTGTATTTACATTTCAAAAATGTTCATTTTAAATATTTACATCAAGCTATGCTACGTAGTTTTTGTATATTAAAAATAACTCCTTTTTTTTTTTTTTTTTTTTTTTCCGTTGGAAAAACCCGTTACGGGTACCCCGTCGGCCCAGGGGGGTGACGGCCGGGGGGTTATGTGGGACTACCCGGCAGCATAGAGGATGCTGCCATTTTTAAGGCTACCCACTAAAAAACCAACGGTTGCCCTCTTTGCCGTAATGGGACGTCACGGGATCGCGTTAGCACACACCGTGACGCCCCGGCGAGACCCCCCGAATGAGGGTGCCCCGAGCAACGTAGAACACCCTCCCAGGCCTATGTTAGGTAAGAGGGGTCACCCTCCCCCCTCACCAGGCCTACAACTGGGGAAGGAAGCGGCGGGCGTATTCCCGCCTCCTTCTACCCAGTCTTCCCCGACGGAGCGGGTCAGCGGACGAGGCTGACTCCCTGACCCGCTCCGCGGCCTCCTTTGCGGCGATGACTTGCTCGCAGAAGGAGGCCATTGCGACCCAGCACCTCTCGCTGCTGACCATCGCGCTGATAACGCGCGGCAGCGAGAGGTCCCTGCCAATCACGCCCACCAGCTCAGTTCGCTGGTGGTCCCAGGCGGCGCACTCCGCCAAGGTGTGACGAGCCGAGTCGACGGACTCGTCACAGTGATGGCAGGAGGGGGTCGCCTCCCTTCGTGCTATCCTGTGCAGGTACCCACCGAAGCAACCATGCCCGGTCAGCACCTGCACAAGACGGAACGTAAGCGTTCCGTGCCGCCGATTGATCCAGTGTTCGAAGTGAGGGCGGACCGCCTCCACTGTGATCATACCGGCGGCAGGGGACTCTAAGTCCCTGTTCCACCGTCGCATCAGGGCTCGGTGAGCTAGAGCCCTGATTCGCGCCACCTCGGGCCTTACCCCCGTGGCCAAGGCTTCTGCCCGGTGCCAGTACACGGCTGCGAGCACCTCCGCCTGTAGCTCCCAGGGCGGATCGCTCGCCAGGAGTGTAGCCGCCGTGAAGGACACCGTACGGTACCCCCTGATCATCCTCACCGCTAGGACCCTTTGCGTTCTTCGCAACAGGGTCCTTGAGTGAGCGGTGAGGGACTCCGACCATATGGGAGCACCGTATAGGGCCATGCTCCTCACGATGCCGGCATATAGGCGCCGGCATGGAGCCTGCGGCCCACCGACGTTAGGCAGAAGCCTTCCCAAGGCAGCTGCGGTGGAAACCAACTTCGGGGCGAGAAGGGAGAAGTGCGCCCCGAAGTTCCACCTTCCGTCCAGAGTGAGGCCCAGATACTTCATCTGGGCCTTCACCACCACCTCCGAACCCTGGACGGAGATGGACGCCCGACGAGGGGGACCTCGCCGAGGGCCGTGGAACAGGATGGCCTCCGTTTTAGTGACGGAGACCTCCAAACCCAGCAGCCCTATGCGGTCCGCAACGAGCGTTGCACCGACGGTAGCAAGACGGGCCGCTTCCGCAAAGCTCCCTCCCCGTGCTGTGACGAGGGTGTCATCAGCGTAACAAAACACCCTCATCCGGGGAAGGAGAGGACAGCGGAGCAGCCAGTCATAGCCCAGGTTCCACAGGACCGGTCCCAAAACGGACCCCTGTGGAACCCCTCGGCTCACGGCACGTCGGTACATTCGCTGGTCGCCGCGCTCCCACAGGACCTCTCTGTCCTGCAGGTAGGCCCCCAACAGTCTCCGGAGATAGGGAGGCACTCCATGGTACCGGAGCGCCTCGACCAATGTCTCGAACGGAAGACTGTTGAAGGCGTTAGCGACGTCCAGCGAAACCGCCAAAACGACGTCCCCCTCGCGAAAAGCCTCTTGGGTCACATCTCTCAGAGCTCTCAGGGCGTCTATCGTAGAACGACCCGCCCTGAAGCCGAACTGAGCCTCTGAGAGATCCGGACCCACCTCTTCGAGGTGACGGATGAGACGGGCAGAGAGAATTTTCTCGAAAAGTTTGCCCGTCTCATCCAGCAGCACGATCGGCCTGTATGCGGATGCAGAGACGGCAGAACGACCCTGCTTCCGCAACAGGCACAACCTGCCCCGCTTCCAGGCTTTCGGGAACTGTCCACTGCGCAAGCAGAGATTGAACAGTTCCCGAAGCCTGCCACCCAAATATTCCAGAGCGATGAACAGCACTCGCCCTGGAATACCGTCTGGCCCCGGCGCAGTGCTGCGGGCTCGTAGGCGATTCGATGCGACCTCCAGCTCGGCCTCCGTGATGTCTGGGACAGAGCCAACCCCCCCACTATGAAAAGGGGGAGCCATCACAGGAGGCGAGTGGCCGGTGGACTCCGGGAAAAGTTCCCCCACCAGCCTTTCGAGGAAATCCGGCTCCAGGGACTCCATGACCGGGGCGCACGCGGTGCGGAGTTTGTTCCGTGCCGCGCGATAGGTTCGCCCCCATGGGTCCCTGTCGAGACCTGCCAGGATTTCCTCCCGAGCCAGGTCCTTCGCCTTTCGAATCGCCAAGCGCAGAACTGTTCTCGCATCACGGTAACAGCTCCGCAGCTGGGCCTCCAGATCCGGGTCAAAGCCGTGACGTCGGCGACACCGGACGAAGGCCCTACGAGCCCTGCAGCAGGCCGCCCGAAGTTCGGCTATTTCGGGCGACCACCAATAGACACCTCTACGCCGCCGGGGCCTAGACCCCACCCTCGGCATGGCCGCATCACAAACCCGAGAGAGGGCTTCGCGCATGCGGCCCGCCATCGCCTCCACGTCGGTTTCCTCGCTGGGAGGATCGGGAAAAGCCCAGCCCTGTACGATGGCTGCCTCCGCAGCCATTTCCCGGTCCAGCCGCTGGACTGCCCAGCGAGGAAATCGACTTCCTCCCCGCGGTGGCTCGGCCAGATCCGGTCGGGCGGTGGAGATCTCAAACCGGATGTATTGGTGATCCGATAGAGTCTCCACCTCCTTCTCGACTCTCCAGTCGTGGACCAAACGTGCGACAGCTGGGATGGCGAACGAGACGTCCACCACGGAACTCCCTTGCGGCCGCACGCAGGTCGGTTCGGTCCCCCTATTGAGGAGGGACAGACCGGAGAGGAGCGACCAGATCTGAACAGCCCTGCCCCTAGCGTCCGTGACGTGGTTCCCCCAGGCCGCGGATTTAGCGTTCAGGTCGCCGAGGACGATTGTTTTCCCCGACGCCTGTCTGCTGATCGCCTCCCTGACGGAGTCCAGGAAGATCTCGAACTCCGCCAGGCTGCGATTGGGAGAGAAGTACGTGCCAACAACCACGTACTCCCCCCACCGCGCCACTACTAAACCCGGGCCAGTCTCCAGGGTGGAGAGAGGGGGACCGGGACTAGATCCCACAACCAACGCCACGGAGCCGTTTATGTCCCCCGACCAATTTGGAATTGGGGGGACATAGTAGGGCTCACAGGCCACCGCGATATCTACCTCCCACTCCGCCATGGCCTGCAGGAAAAGGTCCTGAGCCGCGGGGGAGTGGTTGAGATTCGCCTGAAGGAAGCCATGTCGCAGACTGTTCATTGCGACATGGCCTCAACAGGCGCCTGGGGGCGTACGTCCTTGGGAGCCGGCGGAGAGGGGCGGGCTGCTTTGCGTCCTTTGGACGGAGCCTTACATGCCCGGCTCCCCAGCTCGTGTCCCGCTGGCAGACCTCGCTCTGCGCAGACCGCGCACCGCAGCACTCCGGTGCAGCTGGCACGATCGTGACCCATCAAGCCGCACCGGAAGCAGATCTTACTGCGGTCGATGTTGGAGGGGCAAACCGCACGCGTGTGCCCGAGCTCCATACACCCGAAACACCGCAGCGGTCGCTCCTCCAGGAGCTCCACTTTGGCCGGACTCCAGCCGACAAGCAGTCGCTCCGCCCCCAGCAGGATCCTCGCCGCATCGACCGTGCACCGGGCAAAGGTGGCGCCCCTGTGCATGACGCCCCAGCGAATCTCCCCAACGTGGAGAGACTCCCTGGAGCACCCAGTGATGCGGCAGACTGCGGCTGCCACCTTCTCTTTAGTTGCAGAGTCGTCCAAGCCCTTGATCCTGAGGCTTACCCTCTTCTGGGTCTGGGCGACGTCTGCAACCCCATCCAAGGCGGTGCGGAGGCTCGCCTCCAGCACCCTCGCCTTATCAGCTGCCGCCTTCGGCAGCTCCAGGAGCCTAGCTCCCGTGGCCGATCGCCGTATCACGAGACCGCCCTCGAGCCCTATCTCGCCGAGATCAATTTTCTCGGCGGCGCGCTCGAGGACGTGGGCATAAGTTACGCCTTTAGAAGCCGCCTCGTCATGCAGCCTGATGATAACTGCAGGTGACTGAGGCGGCGGCAACTTTGGCTTCGGCCGGGAGTGGCCCTTGCGCCTTCTCGCCCTGGCCTTCCGCCTTCTGCGGCCTCTGCCTTTCTTCGACGGCTGCGAAGGCTCAGGAGCTGCCTGGCGGGCTGCGGGTTTGACCGCTGGAGCCGGGGCCGGCGGGCGGGGAGCACTCTTCTTGCGCCTGCCCCGCCGCACGACCGTGGTCCAGGTCTCCTCTGTAACGGCTACCGTGTGTACAGGCGCCGGAGGAGGCCGTGGCACCACAGGCCTCGCCACTAGGATGGGCGAGCCTGATCGCCTACTTGGAGCGGACTTCCGGGCAGCTGCTGCAGCTGCCTCCCTTTTGCGGTCTGCCGCTAGGGGTGGCCGAAGGTTCTTCGCAGGGAGGAGGCGATCTTCGATACCTGCAAGGCGGGCATTTAGCATAACGCCCACCGAGGTAATAAGAGATCGCCTCAACTCCTCCAAGGTCTCCGAGTTAAGGGAGGGCATCTCAGGAGCCACGACTTTGGCCGCAGATGCCCTCATCTCGGAGAACTCCTTCCGGTGAGCCTTCAGCTCACCCTTGAGGGCCTCCACCTCCCTGTGGAGACGCGCATTGTCTGCACGGATGCGGCGCGTTTCCTCCGGCTCGCTGCGGCTGGCCAAGGCCTGCACGACTTCGAGTATGCCGCTCGAAGCCTCCCTCAGGGCCTTGACCATAGTCCCCTTGAGATTCAGGGACTTTTTGCTAACCTCTACTATAGAGGCAGCATGTCGCCCAGCGACCGCCCTCAGCTCCTCCACTTCCAAGTGTGCGGGAGTGTATTCCGGTTGCGACTCCAAGGACAGGTCTTCCTCGGGTCCCGGCCTACACTCAACCGCAGCAGCAGGCTGCTTGCGGAAGGCCCGAGCGCTCAGTTGGCGCTCGAACTCGGCCTCCTCCGCCTCCATTCTGCGGGCTCGCAGCTCAGCCTTCGCCTGAGCGAGCCCACTCCTAGTAGTGGCGCGTCCACGACGAGCGGCGCTGCATTTAGCAGATGCAACACCACGCTCCGAGTCACTACCGCACGCGTCACTAAGAGTCGGAGCGACCTCGGAGAGAGGCCTCTTACGCCGACTATTGCCCTCGCGGTCGGACAACTGTTCGCTACCGCGAGAGCCCAGCTTAGTTCCCTTTAATAATGTTCCCGTATTCAGAACCGTTCGGAATCCCTTAGGCTTGCCAGGGTCCTTAGCAGAAGAGCCGACCAACGGGGTCGACTCCTCCGCATCCACATCAACAAAATCCATTCCGTAAGCAAAATCGATGTCAGTTGTTCGAATGCTAGGGTCGTGTTCACGAAGGCCGGCGGACTGCCGACCTACGAAGCGATTTGTGCCCCCCCCAGAGTACGTGGGGCAGCCGACGTCCGAAGACGCCGGGAGGGATTGCCCAGCTTGGCTGGCACCCTCCTGGGTAGTCCTATTCAAATCACTTTGGTCCATGGTCGTTAAGGCTCAATTTCGGGTGAGCTCCCCCGCCTTCTCAGCGCTTACCGGTTAACCCTACGCCGCAGCACGCTAGACTACGGTTTCGGGGTGATTTTTTATAGAGGTTTCCTTCCTCGCAGCACATCACGTGTGGTGTGCCCCCGGTCCCGACCGTAGTGCAATGGCCGGGTTACGGTATGATTTTGTGCCTTGCGGCTTTCGACTGATTGCACCGGCTTTCCGGTGGGCGATGGTGTCGTCACATACCTACGCCTGGAGTGGCTGCTCTTAGTCTGGCCCCTCACCCTAAACCTCCCGGTATGAGTTACTCTGCCGGTATAGCTTCAGGGATCATTGGGACACGCAAGCCCCCCCACCACGCCAAGGTGGCAGCCTCGGGGGGGATTAAAAATAACTCCTAATTTTCTTGAAAAAATGAAATAACTGACAATTTTCCAAAAAAAATATTTGAATTATATTGAACAATATAACAACTAGGAATATCTTTAAATAGACGGAGAAGTGTATTATTTTACGTAAAAATAATAAAAGTTACTGAGAAGTTAATTATTGTTTTAGGTCCCTTTACCTTTAGTTCCGTTTAATTTTCACTGTTAACTAGAGCCCATTAAAACTTTTCCTCTGGAGTGCGCTTTAATTACATTTACTTAAATAATTGGCGCACTTGAGCTGACTCAATATTAGTTTGTTTGCTTTCCTTGTTTACCATACTTAAGTTACAGGAAATCTTAATATTTTAAATCAAGAAGCAAGAAGCAATATTAACTTTGTTTAAAGGTAAAAATTTTACATGCAAATGATTATTACTTACTAATTAAATATAAAATTAAAAAGATAAGTAACTATTTGATAAAATATTACTGTTTTAAATATTTATTTATTAATATTTTTTATGTATTAAAATAAAAAATAATTTTAGTGCTTATAAAGAGAAAATTAATGGAAACATAATATAACATAACAACATAAGAGGCGTTGCTACAACAAACGAGTGATTAGATTCTTTAGACATGAAATAAAATAATAAAACTTTTAGTATTGAATGAGTTTCATTTAAGTATGTCTTGCTCATAATACTCCTACTTATACAAGTAATTATACTCGTATAACCGTTAATCTCGTTGAATACAACTTGAATTTATGAATATTGTGCACTATTTTTTTTAGTCAAATATAATAAAAAGTAAAAGTTTTAAGACTGCGAGATGCAGTATTCAACTTTCCTAACTTTTAAAGGTGATATAACAAAATTATGAACTATTTCTGAGATTCTTATATCGTTTTGAACAGTGTGTAATTTGTAAGTGTCATACTAAGTGAGAAGTAACGAGCAAATAATGAAATAACATTTATTTAATCTAAATCTAATAATTATTTTATGTTTGTATGAGAAACCTTAGTTATGTTAGTTTCACTTGTTTTATAAATGGACCTTAAAGCTTGCTCTAAAAAGGCACTAATTAGTACTATTCAAGTTTATTTTAATACGACATTTTTGATGACTATTTAAAAAAATAATAATACAATTATGAATTCCACGATTAACTAAGAGTTGCGAATTGTTGAAGCCTCAAGTTTGTCGAAGTGAAGTTGGAATTATTTAAATTCGAACATTAAAACTCTGAGTGCAGCCTCGGGTCTAAACAGTTGTTGTTGAGAGTTTACCATTCCTTGAATTGACGTTTATATCCAGATAATCAGATTAGAATTTCGATAAAAATATATATTTTTTTATTTTAGTATATTGTATTGCTAATTGATTTTCGAGTTAGGTAATAAAATTTGACCATATTTTATATAAACTTATAGCAACATGAAAATCATACAAGCAGGATTTCGAATCCTGTCTGCCCTAATATCTCTGGAAAACAGTACCGTCTGTCAATTGTCAAATATTTCGAAAAAAATGTAATAGTTGTCACCTAATATAATGTTAAATTCATCAAACCGGATAGGGATACGATAGCTTGTGTCAAAAAAATAATGATAATTTGCTATTAGCATGTCTATTACAAAAACTTTCTAAATACCTCTAAACATGTAAGCTCTTAGAATCAGAACTGAAAAACACTCAAGTAAATTCGGTATTTCGTGTTTCAAAAACGTGAAACATTGTTGGTTTCGTGTTCAAACATTAATAGTTTAGTGAGATAGAAACGTGAGCGATAGCTGTGGATGTTCATGCCAACTTTCTCTCTAAAATATCGGTATTTGTATGAAAGGTGTATTCGAATATGTTTTTGTTTATTCCTTGTAGCTAGTAATTAGGTGGTATTATATAACCATATGTATATAACAACAGCTAAAATCATAATACGGAAGTAAATATTAAACAAAATTAAAATAAAAAAAACTGGATTTTGTGGCTTTCTTTAATGTTTGAAATAAAACTATTTTTTACGGATTAAAACTCTCCTATAATTTGGTTACGTTATTTTATGTCGACATTTCGAATGCTTTGCAGTAATCGAGTTCGCGGGTAGACGAGATTAAGTGTCTGTCAGAAAGTCAGTTAATTAGTCATCGTTCTTTAATGTTTTTACTTCGTCATATTTCAATACTTTTCCTGTTTTGATAATTTGAGTAAACAAAGGTTGTTGACCGCTTGCGAGGCCTCGTTACTCCTTAAGGTTATTGGACAAAATATTGAGGAATTATTGTTATTTTGTAGGTTAATCTGTGTATTTTCAATTATAGGAGGTTGCTTTTAGGTACGGGTACAATATAAATTGATAGCGGGTAGACGTGAATCTTCAGGCCGTCGTCCTGCTTGTTCAGATTTACAATGAATTTCACGGATTTCATATTACATAATTTACAATGAAATGTATTTAAACAGCACTAAAAATTAAAAATTTATAGAGAAGGTGTTTGACTGCATATTTCATTGTAATTTATACTTAATCAAAATATAATTTCTTTCGTGTTGTTAATTATACCTAATTACAATATAAAATTTACTGTATAATAA
Organism: Mechanitis mazaeus; assembly: GCA_959347395.1. Lineage (NCBI taxonomy): Eukaryota > Metazoa > Arthropoda > Insecta > Lepidoptera > Nymphalidae > Mechanitis > Mechanitis mazaeus. Next base: position 14,944,983 of record OY365755.1, read on the forward strand.
ATTTAATTCTTATCCACAACTAAGTACTTCTTTTTATTTAAGCAACAGAGCAACACAGGAAATTGTCGAATTTTCTTGTATAGTTTTTGTAATAACAGTGTAGCGTTCATCAGTGTAGTCAATGAGTGGAAAGATTATAACCTGAATAACAGAATTTTGTTCCAAAAACAAATAAATATTTTTGTTCCTAATAATGTTAATGAATCATATAACTTTTAAAAGAATGCATGTAGCTACTAAATGGAATTTCCAAAGTTATGTTCTCCTTTCTGAAAGATTATTTTTCAAAATATTAAATATGAATATGTCTGTGTCGATTTTCCTATCTGCATAAAATACATAAAAATAATACCGTACTTTTAGATTTGTTATAATATTCATAAAATAAAAGTTATTTATATCGTATGTCAAAGGACGTACAGTCAGGATGATGTCAAATAAAGAAACTGTTATTACCTTTCATATAATTATTCACAGCAATCGCACAGCGTTTCCTCATGTTCTGTATTTCGCGACTCTTGCGAGATAACTCGATCTACCCTCTTCATCGACTTTCACAAGCATTCCACAATTTATTATGATCTAATTATGAAGTGGGGCTTTATACGCCGGTCTGGAAGTTTATAACATGTAGCTATTATTTTTTTATAATTTGTTTATGCCCTAATGTTCTTAAAGCTTTTTGAGGTTTAAATAATATAGCCATAAGTTTAAAATAATGTCCTGGGCGCGGAATTAAGTGTGCAAAATATTAAGACCACACACTTTAAATAATTTTGAACACAGTAAAACTTCTAGATTACTAGATGTTGTCAGAGTTGGTTAAGAGCCGTTATTAATAACGTATATTAAGTAATACACCCGTTACTCTGTTCTTTTATATATATATTTTTTAGACCAAACTGTTTGTTGAATTAGAATGTAATGCTGTTAACTTAGCAATGTCGTTAAAACAAACAAATGCCGTTAAAACAAGTGTTATCTCCAAGAGATTTAGAAATGTCACTATAAAATGTATTTCTTACAAGAACTATCAAACGATAGTCTTTAGAAACTCAAGCATGATAGTTTATTTTAGAAACCAGAATAAATTACTCAAAAATATATCAGCTCTCAGAATAAATGTTTAAAATGGTTTCTTATTAAATCTGAATAATACAAAATTACTTGAATCAGCTTCTAAGTGATTTAAATTATAGTTAGATGGCTTAAAAATTAAGAACCTTGGAAATTAAAACTTTTGGTTTGATGATAAAATTAATTACAAACATATAACTCGTAATGTTTTATTAATTATGAAAATCTAAGAGTAGTACTGAGACATATAGAGGAAAACTTTGCCTTGCTCTACAACAAGTATTTCCGATAAATCAAACATTTAATTACTTATATATATAAGTGACTTTGAATTTTAGAAAGGATATACAAAAATATATATTTAAAATCAATGTAAACTTAACAAAACCAACAGTTAAATACCAAACAGTTCTGTTTGCCAGACACTGAACATCTATGATATCACGTGATGGAAACGACATGTATACGATAGTTTGAACATTGTAAATAGCATTCATTGTTTGTATGAACTACATTAGCCATGTTTTGTTATTGATTTTTTAAATATAGAGTAAAAAAAAATATCCCCATATTTTTTATGTTGATTTTCTTTTTAATATAAACTACAAATAATATAATTAAGTAGTTTTTGAGTAGAGACTACTATTAATGTTTTATAACTTAACTAGAATTGATCTTTTCTCGAAAATACTACAATTCCGATCCAGTACTAAAAATCCATGAAAACATTTTCACTGTCCCATAACATAAACCGCTTCTATTTTTTCAGTTCATTGTCGGTTCAGTTTGATATAAAGCGATAGCTGTGTGCGATATGTTTTCGTCGAGTTTCTTTTCAATTGCACTCGTAAATATCGACGTTATTTAGAAATGTGGTTTCATTTTATAGAAATTTCAGACACATACAAATAATTATTAGCTATTGCTAGCGTCTTTGTCTTGATCTCTGTAATCTGTAATCTGTTATTTATAATCAAATTAATTTTAGTTTCACTGTGTCTAATAATAATAATGTGCTTATAATATGTAATTAGGACAGTGGTGTCGCCATGAAGACTATTGTATAATTTGCTTTACGCTGGGCTAATGTAGCAATTATTAAATCATAACATTTACTAAGCACTAAATTCCGGCGATCTTATCTGATGAAAGGGAAAGCACACTTTTTATTTTCGTTTTCTCAAAGTTAGTGCGCCAAACCGCATAGTGAAAGTGGACTTAATGTGACGCGACTTATCTAGATGGCCGCTATAAGTAGGTGTTGGCATATATTTAGTCTCAGATCCTGCGAGTCAAAGACCTTTTTATTTAATAAAAACTGAAAGTTTGTCCAACATGCTACCAACACTGAACTGGGAAGAACCTATCATCCAGTAATAAACTCGAACATTCTTTTAACAAAATAAGAAAGTAAAAAATAGTTTTTTATCATTCAAACAATTTTCATACGTGGCTCTTAAATGAAGTATATTGTAATTTTAAAAGTAATTCGCATTGACCAGTAGAACCGTGTTGCTGTTGTTATATGTCGGATTGTTACTTTTAAGAAAGCTTTTCGTTTCCCAGCAGGTCTGCTAAAACATAGCAAATAACATTATATTAATTGTATAAAAATAACTTAAACAGTAATTTTAATAAGAACTGTCGTGTACTTGTAACGAATGATAAATATTTACCGAAAAATTAATAAACTGTTAATAAACTAAAATTTTTTTAGGCATTATATTTTAAATATATATAAACTTTATTTTATGTTTTTTTTTTCGAATCTTATCGTTGTCCTTACGAACATAAGAATAGATTAATATATTAAATATTTTTATATTCCATAAATTACACAGAATGTTAAGAAAAATTTTGATTGCATATTTTCTTTTGTAAAATATAATTGTTAGAAATTATTATTAATTTGCCTAATTTTTTTAGCGTTAAACAGTACGGACATAATAGGTTGATACTCTATCCGATACTATACTCGCGTGCGGTTCAAACGACAGTAACTGCAACCATAAGCGGATGTTCGAGGGGATTGGTAGTTTTGCGCGAGTTAGTGATGCTAACAAGTATAATGTAATTTACTGACACTTTTTAGTTTTCTTTCTTGGGGGGGGGGGGGCGGAAATAACACTAGTGTGTTTATAAAAAAAATATAATGTAATGACTACATAAGGCATACACTATTATACCACTTCGACAAATAGCCAATATACATACTATTTATCTATCGAGTCAAAAACTTTATTTAAATTATAGTGTATATAAATTTTTAAATCGGCTAAAGAAACTCTGATTTTGAATCGCAAATTTTTGCATTCTTAAGTCTTAATTATTGTCGAAATCAACTAGAACTATAAAATGTATAATAAAAAAATATATATTAAAAAAAATGAACTTTCAGTAAGAGGTCGTCTTTAACACTATCAAATCATACTAATATCATAACATCGACTAACATTTTTATAAGATTCATTATTTGACTATAGACAACTCACAACAGTATATTTTATACTGAAGGATTTAGAAAACTGATCTATATAATAAAAATCCTAGCTGCTGAAGAAATAGTTGCTTAACTTTATTTTTAGGTCACCTTATGTTTCAAAATACTAAAATGATCAAAAAGCCATTTTAAATTTTTATTCTACAGTGCGCCTTAACAATATATAGGTAAAATACAGGTATTTTGTATCATTCGTTCATTGATATAAATGAAAACACCGTCAAAGTAAATAACCTACTACTAAGTATTCAATAGACGAACCTTAATTCAAACAATATTATTGTCTACGTCTCTTGTATATTAATATTTTATTAAATTTATTTTATTTACTTTCATTTTAGTTCGTATAACACTATTTTTGCACAAATAATATAAAATAATATATTTGTGAGATAACATGTTATAAAGGTGACGTTTCCCTAAAAAAATTCCCTAAAAGATTTTTGAATAGTTTTCATTGTGGATTTTTAACTTGAACTTTCTGATGTAAATTTTTATAACATTACATTTGTTAATTTTAAAAGCTATGCATAATCATATTTCATGTTATATTTCATTTTGGAAATGTAAGAGATAGTACCGTGGATAATTTATCAACAGTGTACTTTTATGTGATGTAATTGTTAGCATCCTAATGCCATGTGTCGTCCGAAAGCAATTTGCCTCGCCACAAGCGGTCTTTCTTTCATTACCCACTGAGCTACTGCTGTAACTAAAAATCTCACATATGTTCAATATCTTCACGGACAAAATTCAACTTAATGTTTATGTAACAAGGTTGATATTACGATAACTTTTTATGTCTATAAGATATTTTATTGTTGGTATTGGTTTAGTTTTAAAGGAAATGGTTTTAAAATAATGTAGGAAGATATTTCATGATATAGTTCTATTTAAAACATTATATATTATTTATTATTTACCTTGTGTATATACTGCTCAGTAAATACTTCATAAACGTGTTTTTTTATCATATTTATTGTTTTCAACATTAAAGATTTTATTTTTATGTCTTATTCCATCAGATAATTACACAGTTTAGCAAAAGTTTTAAGGTGGAATATTAAATTACAGTATAGTATCTTAATAAAATTAGGCATGAAGTGTCTCACCACCGTGATCTAAATATAATCATACTTTTTCTAACTCTATATTCATCGCTTTCTCTACTGGGCTACTTTTTTTGGAAGTTTCACTTCTGCATTGTGTTAATATTAAGAGTTGGTTTTACGAAAGTTATGTATAAATATTAGTACATGTAATTACCAGAAATAAATAAAAAATTATAATTGTATACACATTAATTTTTTTTATTTTTATTTAAATCTTAAAAAAAGGATAACGGGCGGACCTAATACTAAAGTGCTTTTAAAAAAAAAAAAAAAAAATTGTAATAAAATATGAAAAATAATTAATTTGGCATCATGGAAACATTTTTTGGATTAAGTGAAAAGTAGTATAATAAGTCTTATAAAAATATTTACAGGCTTTGCCTGAATAAAAAACTATGTATTACTTTTTACGCCTGAAAAATACATAAAATGCAATATTCATTTTGTAAAACATACGAATAAAAAAAATATAAATAGAAACAAAGCTAGATCCATAATGCAAAAAAAAAAATTATCTGTTTGAATATCTTACTAAATATCATGTTTGAAACATATTTTTGCATTGCAACTTCCATATATCAAGCAAGGTTGCAGAATAAAGAAGTCACACCAACAATTATAATTAAAAAAAATAACATTATTTAGGATTATTGTATATTAACAAAAAAATGGCCGAGTGGGGGATCTGTTTAAAATAAAAATAATGCTTTTCTGATATATATTTTTTAATTTCATAATGCTTGAGATTGACACTATCGTAAAAGGTACACTTGATGTAGGTCATGTAACAAAAATAATTTTCTACTCTAAAATGAAAACGTCATATGTATAATAATAGAATATTTGAACACAACAACTGTAAATTAATATTAGAGACAGAAAAAATGGTTACTCTAGCAATATCTTTAATATATTTTATTAGGAAATCTGCCTAAAATATGTTATTATAGTATTAAAACCACAACGTAATCTAATGTTATGTAATTTTGAGTAAATCCCAATTAGCGTCGTCAACGTCTTACATTCAAATTTATTTTATCACTTGTGTTTGTGGATTCCAATTAGAGCTTTTGAATCAGCTTTATTATAAAATAACACTACATTAACAATACTTTGGATAAACTTTTTTATTTCGATTTTTTTTCTAGTGATCTAGGTATTGAACACATAAAACTAGTCTATTTTTGTTAACTACAATAAAGGAATAATATACTATAATATTTGCAAACAAACAAAACTTACAAATTTACATATATGGATGAAAACAGAACCAAACATTTTTGTGACGTAATAAAAATAGTATACTCGTGTTCTAAAAATATTTTTTATTTTTAAGACCTATATTTATTAGATTATAATTTTGGTTTTTTAACTTATTGGGGTATTATTATATAATCTATTTAATATATATCTACTTCAGTAGAGATATTTCGATAGTCATGGTTACCATATAGCGTCTGTGGGTACCCATAATTTCATTCCAACGACGACGTGAATATGTTCTCCGATATTAAATTTGTCACTTTATGACGTACCATATTCTATTATTTTATTATTGCTTTATATTGATTGATATATATTTTAAACCAAGTTAAAGATATTTTTTTCGTCGCTCATAATTTTTTTAGTAAATTTGGTAAAATTATCTCTAATAAATGTTTTAGGGTAACAAATTAATATATATAAAAAATATTTTATATAACATGTGATAATTTTCTTTCTATGCTCAAAATTGTGATCACAAGTTTGGTAAAATATACCTCTAAAGTAAAAAAAAACTTTAAAGTAAAATTATATTATTTCTTAAAAACCGATTTAAAAGATAAATGTTATTAAGAAATGCCTATTTATGTTAAAATATTACTTCATTAGAAACCTAAAACATATAATTGAATACCATCATAATAGGATGAAAAATTGGTCCTATTTTTATTTCAACGTGAACGTGAAGTATTAGAAAAAGATTTTCGTTAAAACAAATCACAAAGTTAAATGAAAACGAAATCTGCCGTGTAATCCTTAGGTTTTTGTAATGGAAAAACTACGAAAAGTATTCCCTTAGAACATTCAGGATTCATTTTCTCCGTGTCGATACGCTCGTTTATTTTGTTAACGACTGTACCTTAAATGGTTTGGTCGGATACCATCAAGATCGATTTAAACTTAAATTATTTTTTGTACGTACTCTATACTGTAGCTGTAAAATCGTTATAACAGTAAATTAGTTTTATATTGCTTGCATAAAATTTATACAATAAAATAAAAAGGTACAGGTAAAAAGTATATTTTTACAATTGGGAAATTACTTTAATATAAACGTCAAAACATTTATTTTTATTTTATTGCCTTTTTTTATTATGTAAGTTACATATATTTTATGGAACTTAAACAATAGCTAAAAAAAGATTTTAGTTGATAATAAACAAACTGCAAAATTGAAGTTGTAATTGCAAAACTCTTAGGATAAGTTTTAGTATTGGTCATTCCTTCTTAATAATGTATTTTTTTCAGTTCCAATGCAGATATTTTAATGATTTTGTCAAAATGCCCATTCTCAGTTTTAGACAAATCCTCATTGATGATTGATTTTATTTTTGTTATTGTAATTTAAACAATATCACTTATATCAATATTGAAACTCGCTAAAATGAGTCAATAGCGATACAAAAAGGTTAATATAATAAACCTCAATTTTAGCAATACTCTTAAACGTACTTGATTCCTAGACACTTAGGATAAGTGTTTTTGAAATAAAAATTAGCCTTTTCTTTGAATCACTTGAAAATATCAATATGTACAAAACTATTTTAACAGTTACAAATGTCATAAATAGTTTTTCTGTATTCGACCACTAAATCCTTTATATCAGCCTTGTCCAGTTGATTGTCTGTCAGCTTTTCTAAATCTACCCTATTTGGACTGTACGTCTAGTAGAAAGTATCAGCTTTATTTACACTGTTAGGTTAACGTTCCTTTTATAATAGAATATGAAAACTTTATTAAAAATAAAAACATTATTTTGACTAACACTGAGAGTTTAAATTTATGTGAAAATAATACATAAATTGTGTTTAAAAAAAAACAAATCATCATATTAAACAGCTTTTAATAATAAATTTAAAAAGGTTACAAAGTGACAAATTGAATGCCTTTAATATATTTCATTCATTAACATAATAAAACATTCTTCTAAGAGGTTTCACCCTGCCTATTGTCGATTGAAAAATGTTCATACTATATTTAATTTTAAAATTTTAAAAAAAGATAGAAACAACCCTAAGCTTTGATATAATATAAGGTTACTAAAGGTTAGGTTCTTCCGAATGTTGCCGTGGCGTTTTATTTTTATTTGTTATATATTATCTATATTTAAATAAGTAAAATATGTTTATATATCTACTTTGGAATTATGTAATTCAAAGTAAATATACTATGTATTTGTAAATAAAATACCAAAAATACTTTACAATTTTGCAATATCAATTCACTGGTATAAACTCCGACAGTTGGAAAACTGCACCACAGAGCTTACGATCTCAAAGATCATATATCTTGCTTATACAAACGCTCTACGACATCAACAGTCGTCTAGTCTTGCACGGCAATATAGTCTTTGTTTCTAATATTTATATAGAATAAAATCCTATAAATAAATAAATGTGTAGCTTTGTGTAGGAGTGCTCTGATTTTAGGCGTTATTCAAACGTTAAGTTGGTAAGTGTTTCGATAGTTTATTTCTGTGAAATATTATTATTTTATATTATTACACAAGCAACAGTTGACAGTTTTAGTTTTAAAAATGTAAGTATCTCTAAGAAATTTATTTTATGGTTGCTTCACACTAACATTTATAACATGTGGAAATTTCATTGTGCAATGAAAAATTTATTTCTTTCTCAGTGCGATAACTGATAGAGAGGACCCAAACAGTTTTCTGCTCCTGTATTAATAAAGGTATCTTTACTTACCTTCAATGCTAGTCGTCATTTAGTCGTTCATATAGTTAATATTAGATTATCTGGAACAAATTTATGTGAATTAAAAAATTAAAAATAGTATAATCGGTAAAAAAAAAAAAACATTTATATTATATTTATCTTTATTTAAAAGGAGATCGGGTACAATAAAAGAGTAACGTAGATACAGAATAGATATATATCCTGCCTTAGTGTATTAAAATTTCGTTCTTTTTATAATCGCAAAGAATTCCTGTTCTCAGATGAATAAGTTATTTATTTCACAAATTTCACAAAAAGGCATAGTGACCGTGACTATTTATAATTTAGCCAATTTACCCCCGGGACAGCTCTTAGAGATGAAATCGACTTTTAAAACGAAAAATAGGCAAATATGATAAATATTGGCCTGATCACCAATTTATCATATTTGCCTATGAAGAAAAGGCGGCCCAGAGTTACAGAGTTAATTAGGCTAAGTACGTCGATTAGGTTCCATGCTGTTTCAACATATATGTTTATTTTTGAGATGTCATACTGTTTATTGTATGTAATATATTGGAACAATAAACATTTTATATCTGAAATATGGGCAATAATGGATTTGATTCACTCAAATGATTTGATGCCAATTTGGCGTCTGACACATGTAAGTGATGACTTAATAGTAAGTTCTTGAACTGAAATGGAACAGGTTTCGGAAGACATAAGTTTTAATAGAATAAAAATGTGATTGGATAATTATAATTTGATGAAACAAATTCCATGGTAGAAAACTTATTGTGGGTTACAAAGATAACCATTTATTCTGATCGACATATTGTTATTGTATACATACTTAAAGACAAAAAATGGCATCTTATTATATAACAAGGAAATTTATCAACATACGTAGATGATAAGTCTCATATTACTAACAGTATTCCACAATCCATAAAAAATATTATCATATTATTCATATTAAAAATCTCCGATCACTACCGGAATAATAATAAAACATAAACTAAAATAACGAAATACACTTATCTTATCCCTTTACCTCCGCCATCTTATGTCACCCGCTTCCTGTGAGGTTTGAGTGTTTTTTTGAGGACCGATTAGTTTAGTTGTTGATATTTGTGTATCCCTACCTGCTGAGCTAGAGGCCGTGGTTCGATTCCCACACGGTACAGTTGTAGTAGGACTTGAAATTATATATCAATGTTAATAACGTTTGATTGGGTAATAATAAAAATTTTAGAAATTTTAGTTTTTGTTAAAACAGTTAAAACACAATTTCAAATGTTATTTAGGCACTTTTTCTTACAAACATGAGACATAATCATATTATTTTATTTATTTTTAATAAAAAACATTTAAATCTCAATTTATTTTATATATTTTCAACCAATGAAAAATTCTGAATCGGAATCCTTTATAGTTATACAAAATGTCCTGAACATTTAGAAAATTTATTTATAAAGTACTCCCTGGGTCAAATTAGCCAAATTATAATGAATCACAATCATTTTGTCTTTTGTAAATAATATTACAATATATACAGTTAGAAAATATATTATTTTTTTTAAAATTCTGTGTTAATAAAAGAAAATAAAAGAAAAGGGTTACATCAAATGAACGTCCAAATATTTAAAACTAATACTCCTCTCTTACTCCCTTTATTACTCCCTCGAAATAAATTAAAATATGTTGATAATATCTCAAACTTTTTATGGTGAGAGAGCCCAGCCGTCCACGCCGTCCACTGCCACCTTGAGACGGCGCAGCGGGCCTTGTTGTTTTTAATGGAGACGCAGATATCTCACCGCGTACCTCTTATACCCCGGATATAAACTTGTACATCATTGTATACTGTGGTATCTCGGGGTATCTCTGTTCGTAAGGGAGGATATCTGCTCCCGTCCCCTTCAATATTTTGAAGGTCGGGAACTGTCTCTACTCTGGCTGGGCGTGGACATGGACATGGATAATGTGAGAGTCTCCGTGTGATTCTACAGGTCCCATAGTGGTAATGCAGAAATGAAGAAACTCTTGGGACATGTTCAGGCGAAAATTGACGACTTGTTTTCACAGACTCTCTCCGCTGAAGTTATAGTCCACGGGAACTTCAACACGCATAATGACGATTGGTTAGGATCACGTTCCACTGACTACGTGGGAATATCTGTGTTTAACTTTTCCCTGGCAAATAATCTGTCCCAGTTGGTTCAGATGCACACTCGTCTACCGGACATCGAAAACCACATGCTCTCTTGGGTCTTCTGATGACTACACATGTGAATGGAAAGTGCCCGGTCATTGTCGAGGCTCTCTAGGTTCCCTCGATCTTTGCCTGGTACGGAGTGTAGTTTCCATTCAACGTCCGTCTCGCACAATATCCGCAACCTCGCCCGTTTGGCACTACTAGTCAGCGGATTGGGATGGAATGCGGTCGTATTTTACATCCTGCCCATGGGGGCCAATTCCTTTCTATTCGAACGATCCCAGCGACTTCGGCTGTAGCTGATGTGTTATTATAGGGCATGGTACTCTTTGTACCAAGCTCTTTGGTACCGCTTGGTGGCAGATCGCGGCCTTGGTTTGTTGTGTTTGTCACGGCTGCAGCAGCTGGCAAACGGCAGGCGTATTAAACTACGTTGGTACCAAGGATCCGAACTCTAGAGTTCTGAAGAGGAAATACGATCGTGCCTCCAGATTATTTAAAACGCAAATTGCTAGAACAAAGTTTAAGCATGTCGTCAAAGTTGGAGAACAGTTGCCAATGTACCTAGGTAGGTACATTACGTGCTAGGTAGCACGTGCAAGTCTTGGGCGCTTTCTAAAGACACTCTGGACAGCTTTTTCTAACTGTCCCTACCGCTTTTGCACATGAGGAATGATTCTCTGTCCCATACAATGAGGAATGATTCTCTGTCTCTTACAAGAAAACCCCAGTCGTCGTGTCGCCGCTCTTTGAAAGCATACCCCTCAATGCCTCGCCAAGTAACAGAATACTGGGACTAGATATTTCGAGTGAGTATTAGTTTCGTGGTCATCTGGAGAGTAAAGCCAAATTGACCTCGATAAAATTGGACCAATCAACAGACTGAGGCACTATTTCAATCCTGGCCAAGGACTGCGCTCTATAAGGCACAGGCCACATATAGAGTACTGTTTTCATTTCTGGTCCTGATCACCCCAATATCAGCCTTACCTTTTGACCGCTTACAGCGGAGATTCATTCGTTTTGTTTTGTCGGGGACATACTGCTCTGTGAATGGCTGGACTATTTGGCACTGCGTAAACACATGGCTTCTTTCCGCATGCACGTTTGCCCTCCTTTTACATAAAAAAAAATAATAAATTTTAGGTCGTTTATATTAAGATCATAATGAGCTACTTTTGGGAATTTTCAAATGTATAAATATCATAATATTTATTATTTTTTTTTAATTTATTATTTTTTTTTATAAATAATATGTTATTTATATACAATTAGAAATAAATACATACCAAGATAAATATTAAAAGATTTAAAGTTTTAATCAAATATGTATTTAATCAACTTAAACCGACACGAGAGTACATGAAATAAAACAAAATAAGTAACATTCAACAGCTTTTTAATAGAGCCAGAGTCATAACAATTTTATTGCTTGTTGCCAATAAAATTTAAAGTAGATAAACCTATATTAAAAATCTTTACTGCTTTTCAATACCAATTACTTTTATTGTAAAAGACTTTGTAAATTAATATATCAAGAAATGGCAAATGGCAAAAAAAAAACATTTTCCCAACAAGAAGTCAAACTTGCGACCTCTTGGACTCCGATTTCGTAACAGAGGTTGCAATTTCAACTGGCAAAGCTAGGTCCTAGTTTGAATTAAATGAAGATTACTATAAACAATAAAAATAAAAACATGAAATGGTAAAACATTTCACATTTCAGAAGAATTGAAAAGTAGCTTAAATCAGTTGAAGCATCAATACATTTTTTCGTTTAGGAACGGACATATTATATATATCCTTTTTTTATTATTTTTTTACATACAACAAATATTAAGTCATTCAAAATTAAATAAATTTATATTATAAAATAAATATAAATGGACGGCTTTTGTTTAAATGGATATGTTTGTCTTGTCTTCTAAAAATAATCATAAATTTCTATATTTTATATATCGAATTAAGCATATACTATATATTTGTTTTAATCCATATTCTTACTTTTTCTTACTTTGTTTTAAATGTAGGATATGTTTTACAACTTTTTGTAATTACAAGTTTAATCTACACATTGAATTTGTTTCATATCATCATCATCATCATTTCAGCCCAAGGATGTTCACTGCTGAACATAGACCTCCCCTTTCGACTTGATCAAATATACATAAATTTAATAACGCTTTATATTTAAGCAATTAAAAATTAAGAAATTAAAAATTGAGGAACAATTTTGTGTATTAAAATATTGTTCTTTATGACTTGGAAATATGTAGGTCAAAGTAAACATTATACATATCTGTAAATAAAATATCAAAAATACTTTTACATAACACAATTTTGCAATATCAATTCACTGGTATAAACTCCGACAGTTGGAAACTGCATCGCAGAGCTTACGATCTCAAGTCATATATCTTCCTTATACAAACGCTCTGCGACATCAACAGACGTCCAGTCGTGCACAGCAATATAGCCTTTGTTTCTGATATTTATATAGAATAAAATTCTATAAATAAATATATGTGTAGCTTTGTGTAGGAGTGCTCTGATTTTAGGCGTTATTCAAACGTTAAGTTGGTAAGTGTTTCGATAGTTTATTTCTGTTAAATATTATTATTTTATATTATTACACAAGCAACAGTTTTAGTCTTTAAAGTGTAAGTAATTACGTCAAGTCATTTATTTTATGTCGCGAATTATTTTATGGTTGCTACAAGATTTCAAGAAATATTAATGTGGAATTGTTTTTACATAATGACGTTTCATGTAATTTTCTTATTTGTTTCTTACTGCGACAACAGCTATTTAGGACTCAAACGGGAAAGATTAACAAATATAATGGATAACAGTAGTACTGCTATATATATATATATATATATATATATATATATTAAATTATCTAGAATATATTATAAGATATTCTGCGATTAAAAGATACAAATAATATAAGCGGTATTAATAAGTTATTCTATTTTAATATTTTTCTGTTTAACAATTTTTTTTATATATATACGTTTTGAGTTAACTATTTTATTATGATTTATAATACACAGTAGTCTGCAATGGAGATATAATTTAAAAAAAAATCTAAATAGTTCTAGCTATTTCAGACGTCAAGTCTAAAAAAAGTATAGAAGATACTAATAAATAAATAAATAAATACAAAACGGATATGTAGGTGTTCGTGCATTAAAAGTCTTTTATCTATTAATTATTTGAAAGAATACCTGTATCAAGACGAATAAGTTATTTATTTGAAAAATTATACAAAAAGCAATATCCAATTTACCCTCAGAATTTATTTTAGAGAAGAATAGACAGATTGAATTTTAGAATATTAAAACAAAAAGCAGTTAAATATATAAAATATTGAACTGATCATCAATATTTATCATATTTACCTATAAAGAAAAAGCGGCCCAGAGTTAATTAGGCCAAGTAAGTCGATAAGATCATTTGCCATGAAACATATATATTTATGTTAAGATGATGTATATTGGTAAATTAGGGCAATTAGGGCAATTAGGGCAATTAGGGCAATTAGGGCAATAATTGATTTGTGTCTATTTGGCGTAGTTTAAAAATATATTACATATATTTTAGAATTTATATAATGTTATTTACAAAAGACAAAGTGATTGTGATTCATTAAAATTTGACTAATCTGTCCCCAGGGAGTTCTTTATGAACAAAATTCTCTTAATGGTCCATCATTTTGCATAAATATAAAGGATTCTATTTCTCAAAATTATCATTGATGGTAAATAGCAATTTCCGACAGGGTAGAAAACTTATTGAGATTTTAATGTTTATTATTTAAATGATTTTAACATGCTTATTTTTTACAACTTCAAGTAAGTTTGTTTTGTGTAAATTTAGTAGTTGTAAACACTTTAACGAGTTTGTTCCTTTAATATAAAAAGATTGGTTCTTTAATACCTATAGAATAAAAATTGTAACAATTTTATATCACCTAAAGAATGTCTTTGGAAATATATAAGCGAAAGTACATTATACATACTTCAAATAAAATATAAAAAATACTATATTATATATTTTTTTTATTTTCAATTTAATATTTAAAACTGCGACAGTTGGAAAACCACATTGCAGAGCTTACGATCTCAAAAGTGATATATCTTGCTTATACAAACGCTCTACGACATCAGTAGACGACGAGTCCTGGACAGCAATATAGTGTATATTTAAGATATTTTTAAGGGATAAAGTCCTATAAATTATTATATTTGTAGCTTTGTCCAGTAGACTTCTGATTTTAGACGTTATTTAAACGTTAAGTTGGTAAGTGTTTCGATCGTTTATTTCTGTAAAATGTATTTTATATTATTTCACAACAGTTGACAGTTTTAGTCTTATAAGTGTAAGTATATATCGCATGAGATTTATTTTATATTGAAAATTATTGGAGTGAAAAGTCTATAGTAACGTTGTGGCAGGGGAAAATTCAATGCATATATAGTTTCTGTGTTAGAAATATTTTATAAAGTATATTCAATATTCATGATTATTAATTAACAATGGTTCCTTTACTTACCTTTAAGTCTAGATGTGCCCGTTTTAATTTATAGACATAATATTATATAAGAGAGACATTTTTTTTACTCTATACATATACATATACATATACATATACATATACATATACATATACATATACATATACATATACATATACATATACATATACATATACATATACATATACATATACATATACATATACATATACATATACATATACATATACATATACATATACATATACATATACATATACATATACATATACATATACATATACATATACATATACATATACATATACATATACATATACATATACATATACATATACATATACATATACATATACATATACATATACATATACATATACATATACATATACATATACATATACATATACATATACATATACATATACATATACATATACATATACATATACATATACATATACATATACATATACATATAAATATACACTCAAAATTGGTTAAGATATTTAAGAGGTGTTCAAAACAAAAAAAATAAATACAAAGACCTTTCTACTATCGAAAAAAAAAACCCTTATTAAGATATTAAGCTATTATTTGACGAATTTCACAAAAAGGCAAAGAGACCGGGGCTCGTTATGATTTAGCCAATTTAAACTGAGAACATCTTTTATATAAAAGACAAAATTGACTTTTATATAAAAAAATTAAAAATATAATAAATATTAGTTTTTAAAAATCAGAAAATATAAAGATACAAAATCGCAGCAAAGCTCTTCCTCATATAAACCAAATGCCTGTGTGTTTCTATTGTGTTGATTACTTTTTTCACTCCCTCTGTTTCTCTATCTTATTGAACGCCTCGTTAGGCCATACAGGGATGTCAGTTATAAGTTTAATATTATGGTATTCAAGGTTTTTTCTAAACATGATTGAATGCAAAATATATACGATCATAATTTACTAATAAATGACTAAGATAATTTTAAAAACAATAATTTTCTAAACTAAGTTTGTTATTGAACAATTTGCATATTAACTAATAAGCCAATTTTGAAAAATTTTATATTAGAATTATTTCTCTACAGATATTTACAAATATCTAATAAATTTATTTTCGTTATTTATTTTGCATTATTTTTATTTAAGGTCGCAATCTAAATAATATTATGATATTAATTTAATAAAAATTCCCTGATCTTTCTTTGTTTTTGACAACCATAAGTTAATAAGCTGATATCAAACAAAATGATGAAAAGGCGGGAGCGAGTTAATTCGGCTAAGTACGTCGATAAGGTCACATATGCTGTCTTACAATATATGTTTATGTATGAGTTGTCACACTATTTCTTTTATGTAATATATTGGATAGATAATCATTTTATTGATGTTTCTGAAATATAGCCAATAACGGATTTAGGTGTGTTTACACCGAGTAGAATAAAAGTAATGACTCAATATTTACTCCACGAATATTGAATGTTTTTTGAAAACTTAAAAAGACGTTCAGTTTTTTTAAGTTTTCAAAAAACGGGTGTTCGATAGATTCCACCCATCTTCTTTATTAAAATTAGGAATATATCTGTTTTCACGAGCGAGGTTCTTTGGTTTATCAAATCGAAGAAAGTGGTTGGGCTTGTCTTTTGTATGTTCATACACAGCCGACTTAGACTTACTTACAGGACCCGTTGGGGGTAGGTGACAAATAAACTGACTGACTGACAGATACCAACATCTCCTCCAGGAGTATAGTGTTCTGTGATTTTTTCTTACCACGAACCCGTTTTGCTGCAAAACACTCGAAACGTCTAGTTTTAATTAAAAAAATGAATAATAAACGCGAGTTACATCCGTAAAATTGTTTTATTGAAATGTATAGTAATACTCGTGTAAATATTAGAAAACATTAAATTGTTTCTTTCTTTCTTTAAGTATATAAAGTTTTTTATAACAAGATATTTTAATTATCAAACTCCATTGATGATAATAAATCAGATATCGCTAATAACACAATCCACGAATAATATGTTTTTTTTTTTAAATTTCCGCCAATCAGAACCAGGATACCAGTTACAAATATAATAAAATATTGATATATCCTAAATCCCTTCATTTAAATATATTTTATGTTTATATAAAATACCTACATGGACTATATAAGTGTAAATGCGGATAAACTTGATGTATTTCATAAAAATGAAGGAGTGTTCAAAATGCGTGGAAATATTTTACAACTCTGTTAACGTCATGTTCAATGTGCATACGAATTGTATGAATTTCAAAAGCCGTAAGAATACATTTATGGCCGGTCTGTGATGTAGGAATATATATTATATATCAACGTTGGATAAATTTGGTTGAAGTAACATTTATAGTTCTAAAGTTTTTGAAATAAGAGTTTTATACTTTATTATTTGATAATACAATAATGAAATTTCCTTACAAAAATCTATGTTAACAAAAAAAGCTCTTTAAAATATACGTAACTAATGATGTTAAGTTTGATGTTTTATTTTATAAAACTAAAAAAAATATTACAATTAATATCATAAATAAACGAACACTAAATCTGATGTTTGAATGCATTAGGTTAACCTCTTGCTGAACTACTAAAATGTTTTTTTTTAAATCCACTTTCTTTTCCATATCCACTTTCTTTTCTTTTCCATATATATCCACTTTTAAGATCACTATTATCCACACTCTTTTTTTTTAATAACATCTCTTTTTATATTGAAGGGTGCAAAGTTACATGTTTTATATTTTAATTCTATTATTTATATCAAATCAAACGTATGCATGCGCTTACTCGTTTTGAGGGAGACTAGATGAAATATCCTGTGAGTGCTGCTACATCGATTTCCATGAATTAGATAGAGCACAATATCCGCTATCGTGTCATGGTATTTGTGTACGTAAAAAAATAAATCCTGTATGTTGTATTTACCAATCTCACAGCGGTGATCACGACGATAGACGTCTTAAAGCCTTATAAACAAACTTTCATAGTATGATGTATTCACGTGGTCTACTCGACGGGGTAACAGACTTTCTGAACCAGAGATCCCTCCTAGTACTTTTGGATACGTATTCGTCGGGGCCCTTAACAATAAATGAGTTTTTCAGGTGTCTCTACTTTCTACAGCACTATTCTTACTACACATCAACGATCTGCTCAAACCCGGTATCTTTACGCAGAAGAAAGAACAGTTGGAAATCTATATTTATGATGGGATCGGGCCAGTAACAACAAGTACTGATTGAAAGAGAAGCCATGATGCAGCATTTTAGTGACAAATGCAACGTTATCAAAACGCAGACATGTCAGAAGGAATTGTTTTTTTTTTATTTATTTTTAGAATTAATTTCAACAACATTATTGTTGTGAACTAACAAATTATATTTTCATTTCAAACAGATATAATAATATATACATATATAAGCAGTCAAATTTAATGCATCGAGGCGTCTGGTGTTTTTTTAAGTCTACAAAATGGTTAATTTTTTTTTAAAATATTTCTTATATATTTAATAGGTGAAAATATATCTTATCAATTAAAAAAATAAAAGATTAAAGGTATTTTAAACATTAACTGTTTTTCAATACGAATTACTGTTACATAACAAACAGACTTTGTATATTACAAAATTAAGGAATGGCATTTGATTTTCTTTTTTCTAGTTTGTTATATATTTATACTATAAAAATTTAATTTGTATATATATTAATACATTTATGTACCTTAAATAACATGTCTATCAACTATCAGGGGTGTACTGAGTCAGAATCAAAGAAATATAGATTGTTCATAAAAGTTAAAGATTTTGTTAAGTTAATTGAATTTGTATGAAGTAAATTTACAAAAAGGAATGAAGGAAATTTACAGGCGCGCGGCGCCTGCAAACTGAAATAAAATAATCGAACGCTATTGTGTCCTACGCTGCTTGATATAATTGCTTCTAGATCCACTTTGAGATATCGTTAACATTTCTTTATTTGACTGATTAATAACAGTTGTTTTCACATACAATTTTATTGCAAACTTATATTGAGTATTAAAATTATTAAAAATTACAAACGAAACTTTTTTTTTACACCTAAAATGAAATATAATCTAAGAAATTTAATTATATCTACTCACTCAATATATATTATAGATCTCGTTAAATATAACTGACTTACAAAATCTAACTCGCTTTGAAATGGGTTCTACCCTTTTATTTTGGTGTCTAATTACTATCATAATAGGGAGAAAAACTAAAACAGGGCACTTCGTAACTAGAGCTCTCAATAATATAGCAAGAGATTTTATAATCAGATTAATTTTGTTTGTGAATGTTATACGTTTTAATTTCTAAATAAATTAAAGGGCAACAGGTCGCTCAGTTCCAACATCCGTTTGAGTTCTAGCGGACCTAGTCTTATAGACTAATAATATGTGAGTGGTAATAATAATCAAAGGAATATATAGTAGAATTGAAATAGTCTGAAGTCTCTTCCTCAATTTAATTAAACTGATATGATATGCATACTACGCATTTTCCTTTATTTACCACGGAAAACACTAAATACTCTAAACAAATAGTAAGGAAGTGAATAAAAAAGGCTATATTAACAACATAAGAAATAACCAAATTCAGTAAAGAAAAGTTATTGGACAATAAAACCCTAATTCAGGGATTACTGGTAACATTTATTAACATCAATAAAAAGAGTAAATTACCATATGTAAACGATAAGTTGTTGGGTGAAGCTTGTGTAAGATTCTTGTATTGCATTTCGCTAAGGTTTATTGCTAACATATTTATAAACATAGGTATTTAGATTTTTTTATAATTCATGTAATATATCATTGACTATAATAATAATTAAAATTAGTTTTACTTTTGTTATCGGTACACTTAAGAGTATAATATACAATTTAATATTATACAATTTCTATGCCTTCAATAATTGTAATAGTTTTACAAATCCAGTAACTTGATATATCGGACCCAAAGGCACTATCTGTCTTCATAGAAGCAGATTTAAGCGTTGCCAGAGCTTTCTTTTATTAATATTTAAAGAGCATTGACTAGCAAAAAGACAGAGGAATTAATTTATAATATGATTTTACAAAAAAAATGCATTTAAATTTTGAATTCATATTGGAATTAGTTTTGTATTAAGGATTTATTCATATATTTTATTAGATTTGTACCAAATGAATTTGTATATCACGATTACCTAGAAATATTAGCATTCATACAACACATTAGAGATTCCTAATGAGTTTGTTATTGCAAACCCTAGCAATGAAAACAGGTAAATGAAAACATTGAGAGGGTTATCTAGCGAAAAGTTTGTACGAAAACAAAACGAATTTCGGATTAAAGGTAATTTTACTTTGAGAAAGTTTAAAATGTTTTGGTATTGTTACCAATAGTAATAATAAGGTAATGAAATATGTCTGGATTACTTTTGTTATGAATTTATTAACAAGCGGTAACGGGTGCGAGCCTCATCACAATAACTTTCTGGTTGAGAATTTTTTTTTATTATATTTCTATTAAAATTCATTCCATCAATTATTATTTAATAGAATATATTTTATACATTTTTACATACATACACACACACGTACACACATATTTTCAAAATGTAAATATGTAACAAAACAAAAGTGATTTCGAAAATCTGGGTGATTACAACTTCCTTTATAGTTGTTAATATTAAAATGTATATGTAAGATGTCTAGCAATTGAATTATAACAAAATCATAAATAAGTACAGTAGTTCAACACAAAATGGTTTTCAATTGTTATATGTTCGTGTATCGAAAAGTAATTTTCTAGTAAACAATTTGAAACGAAAAACCGTCATTTTTATAGGTAATAGCAAAATTCTTTGAGAAATTGCATTCTCAAATTCAATCGCATTTGAAAGGGGCGTCACGGTAGTTGCCAGACGAGTCAAAGAATAAAATATAATCAAATATGAATGAATACATAAATGTTATATAAGGAACTTTATTATAATGTTTTTGCACAATAATCAATAAGATTATTTTTTTTATTGCGAAATAGGTATGCATAAGACTACGGCCTGCCTGATATTAAGAATGTTTGTCGCAAGTTTACCTGTAATAATTTGAAGACCTCTAGATTGTAATTATCCGGAAATACCGACCCAGGTACATAGTTCCAAAGTTTTGCTATCTTTACAATAAATGATGAAGTAAAACGTTTGGTACGAGACTTCTGAACTTCTATCGTGAATCTTCGTCTTCAACTGAAGTTCTCATTGTTCGGTTATGGAAGTGAAAAAGCGGAATCTAGTTTTGAGATTCCATTATCCGAAATGTATCCGATAAAAACCGACAGACTGGCCACCTGGTCACCTCGATGTCCCAGACTTTGGAGTTCTGCTTTCATGAAGGAGGCTTTACCTAAAATTTTTTAAGCTCGTCTTGATTCCAACATCTCTAGCTGGTATTTTTCGGAATCATCCTAAAGATGCAAGCAGTACTTCATGCACGACCGAACTTGTTCTTTATACAAAGAAAGCAACTGTTTCGGCTTGAAGTACTGACGCCCCTTCGAGAGAAAACCACTTTTTGGAAGCCAATTGAGATCTCAACTTAATTTAGGAACTACTTTTGAGGAACAAGGTAAGGGTGACACCAAGAAGGTATAGGTGGTTCACAATTATCACGGATACATTTCGGAAACTAGCGGCCAGATCGAAGTGCCTCTTTTTGTCTGGGAACAGAGATGCCTTAGAAGACTCAGGAAGACAAGACTCTTCATTAAACCTAAACAAATTAGTAACGAAGAAGGTCCCCAGGCTATTGATTCCGATGAAAGCCATACATACAGAGAATCGACGTGTTTCAAACATTACGCGTACACTTAACAGTTTTTAAAAGATTATTTCAAATATTAGCATAGATTTGGCTAATGATTTACAATGATACAGCTTTTATCCAAGTTTATATAACTTGGTCACATCTATTTATTTAATCTTTGTTTGGAATAATCGCGGTGAAATACAAAACTGCGCTAAAGATTTAGAATGCCACACGTGAAATTGCATTCTTCGAGATCCAGCGAACAACATAGTGTTATTGCTGGGAATTTATTATTTTTTTCATCCCTGGTATAATAGTCAATAAGGTCCCTAATATTTTTAGTTATATTTCCATTTAATAGGGAAGTAAAATGATTCCATTTTTGTTTTTCATTTTAAATTCAAAACATTTATGCATTGTATACAACTCTGAATAAAGTAAACTCCTATGTATGTATAAAAGTTATCATTATTTTTTTTAATTAAATAAGTATTATAATTTTTATATTTCGAAAATATAATGATCTTGTCGGGAAACTTTCAAGTTTTTTTAGTGAATTCATAACTTCAGACTTTGTTATTGTATGCATATTCAGATATATAATATATTTATAGTATATACTCGTACATATGTATACATATTAGTAAAAGTGTTCAGTAGCTTATAACGTAAAAAAAATACTTTATACAGGAGTGGCATATTTATTTTATTTTAAGTAGTTTTTGATACAATAAAATAATCAAATTTATTCTTCATCTTTCATATTGTGAAGTTTGTTCTGACAAGTATAAGGGTTATTCTCAAAACACATTATCTCTAGGATATAAAATAGCTGTTGCTCTTTAAAATATACGTGTTTTCTCCAGGAATTTAAAAAATACGTATGGGAATCGTATAACATATCAATATCTTTGCACACGCGGTATAATTAAATTCCCAAAAATTTACTGAATGCACCTAAATATTTTTAGCAATCTACGAAATTCGTATATCCAGTATCATTGTGCGAAAACCTTGTATTTCGGATATTTTCATGAATGTTGTTCAATAGAGCAGAATAGAGGCTAAGTGGCGACTACACATTTTATTTACGGATCGTGCGCCCAACGTGACTGGAATAACATCGCGGTATTAGGAACACGATCTTGTGCTCTTAACTGAAATATTGTCAATTTTATTTTTAAAAAGAAATACAAGTTGAAACCGTAATGTTATATTACATTCCTGGTTTCGTTTTTCATATTACAAGTTTTCTGACCCTATGTTATTATTAGTTATTATTATATTATTAAACAATTACAACCGCAATTCTGTTATTTAACAAAACGTTACTGAAATTTAAAAACCTAAATTATGTAATAGAATAATTGTATAAAATGTCATAAAATCATTTTAAACTTTTAAAAGAAAGTTATTCTTTGTTAAGCTTTGAATAATTATGTCTATTCATATTAAATGTAGCCATATATCACACCATGTGGGTTATAAAAAATTAGACCCGACCCTTCATATAAAAACCGCACCTCTTTTATTCCAACCTTTATCTCGCCCTTATTGAAACTAAAACGGTCTCAAGGGGCAACGGACATGTGAAATACGATCGTACCATTCCAGAATTGTGATACATAGAGCAAACAAGTTAAAAAACTGATGTGTTATTCTTCTATTTAGTATCACAACTATAACTCTCAACCTATATTCTTACAAAGGATTGTGTCTAAGGATTGTATCTAACTGTTTCACGCGTAGTACAAATTAATATAAATATATTTTATGATTTTAATTTGCGTTCAATCATTAAATTCCTGACTAAGGAAGTTATTGTAAAGACTCAGTTTTTTTTTTGCAATATCTTCACGTTTTGAGGTGTCCTAAGTAATTCTAGACACTTTTTAAGACATGTTGTGTGTAATAAATTGTGTGCTGAAAAACCCCACTTACATAAAGTGGGTTTTTTCGGATGCATCTTCTCGAAACCTGACTCTGTAATTATCTTTTTATTGATACTAATCGATGCATATTCACGTAGCTTTGAGCTGTTTAGTTTTTCAGCAAAATCTTCAAAGCGTTTTTTTAGTTTTCTTTTCAAAAATGAAAACAGCATATTACGAATACTGTAATTGGTGGTTATATTCCCAATCGATGCGTATTTGCATAACATAGAACTGGTTTTTTTTTGTTTTTAACTGAAAACCGCTTATTCGTGATTATTAAAAAAACGAATTGTTTAATTGTAGTGATTGTAATGAAAAATATGCCTTTGTTATTTGTATCTGAGGAAAATGAAAAAAAAATATATATTTTTTTATAAAAAAATCAAATGATGGCATAAATTTTATTATACAAAAAAATTATATAACAGTTTTCTTCACCACAAAATTTATGTGATGGGGTCGCACCCCTTACCGTTTGTTATATTTTTTATTATATTTGGACATGATCTGTGGGACGTGTTGTTGTTGCCTGTCACTAAGTCAATTAATTTGTCATTTATTGTTAAGGATTTCAAAGTTTAAACGCAAAGTGTTCATGCTGCACAATAAATGCACTTTAGTGTGCTTTTGGGTCTGGCTTTTTATTCACAAACTCGGTTTTTTTTATTCTTCGTGAGGATCCAAGGGTTTAAAAACATTCCAACCATCTTCTCTATTTTATAGTTAACTATTATAGTTTTTAATTTCAATAGCTTCGTATATCAGTCCAGAAATATATATGTGTTAACAAGCGAGGATCTTTGGTTTACAAAATTGGAGATAATGGTTGGGCTTTTCTAATGTGGGAACATATATATGTTCTCAAACTGCCGTCTTCAAGGAACACCTATTTTACCCTTCTGAGACGTGTTCCCTAATTCTAATACCGGTGCTCCCTTTTGTTTGACCGTTGTTTAATGCGCCAATTGTATTTTAATTAATAATGATCGAGCAACTATTTCTTTTGATTATTTGCAAAACAGATAAGTATTTATATCATAAAGATTACTTAATTAATTCTTGTATTTCATTTTTTAATGATCACTCCTTTCATACCTTTATCATCTTTTATTTGAGTTATTTTAAGAAGAATCTATATTTATATTATGAAATGGAAAAGTTTGTTGAAGACGCGCTATTCCGCCTAAGTCCACAGTAGATTAGAAAATTCTTTTCGATTAGAAAATTCTTTCCGATTGTGATAGGCATTTTCGTAGGGGAGATTATAGGTTACTTTTAGTAGCGTAGTGCTAGGTAGCCTTTTTTAAAATGATTTTTTTCTAAAAAAACCGTCTTTTCCAGTGGAACAGCAAGTAGCAGATAGTACATGAAAACAATAAAAAAAAATGTGCTTTTCTCGTCATATGATGTTGATGATGCAGCAACCGGAAAGGATTAAATTACGTAAATACTGATTTTTATAACAACAACATTTATATTTTCTCAATTTTTTTTATTCAAATCTTTTAGCATAAGTTAACTGATTGTGAAAATTAATAACACATTACTTTCGAAAAAAAAATTTTTGGAATACATCTAAAGATTCTGTTCAAACACGGAAATATACGGACAGATATCCGAATGTTATGAAACTATAGTAATGAAACTAAGAAGGTCTGTAACGAGGTGATCCATGTAATGTTCGCCATCTTGCGCAACCCCTACAATAATTTGGTATATCAACTATCTAGCATTACTTATGTTGTTGATTTTTGTGATTCTATAAGATTAACAGAAATAGTAATGGTAATAGCTATTATTTTTGGACGCACAGACTTGAAAGTTAAAGATAAAAAATTAAATCGAGTGAATTTCTAGATGCTAGATGATGTTAAAAACTATACATTTATTCGTGTGAAATTAAAACTATACATATTCATTATTTGACAGTAGCTAGGGTCAAATATATATGTAATGGTTTTAAGATTTTACTGAAATTATACTTGTTGTTGTTTTTGATTTTCTAATTAAATTTAGCTCTATTATTCATCACTAGATGGGGTTAACTAAGAGTGTCTTATATTTAAATCACGGTAGTAAGACTTGTACTGAAATTATATAGGTCGTTTGTGATGTTATATATTAATGTCTGACTCGCTCAGAAGAATCTTTGTGTTTGACTTTATTAATATCAGTCTAGGCAATGTATTTGTTTCTGTGAAGTTAACTTGTTCGTTTAATTAAATTTAGAATTACAAACATTCTTAAAAGTTTGACTTCAAAATGAAATTAATTCCTGAGTTGAGTTCCTATCAATCAAATGCCGATATAAATAAGGAAATAAGGGGTTAGAATAACCGTGAGATATAATAAATATGACCAATGAAACCATATACAATGTTCTGCAAAGAGGTTGAATGTTACTAAGGTTATAGTATAATTGCAAATTAGATGAAACAGATAGTTGCTCGGAACTTGTTTAACACTCTTTATAATGTATAGCACTGAATATTTCTCTTCAGTACACTACATTAAAATAAAACTTTGTATGCATTCTGCAAATATAAAGCAATAAATTCGAGTCGGAACATGCTTTATTTATTATTTGAACTTTATCCATTCACTTGAAGCTTACGCTTTGTGTCCTGAAGAGGGGAATATTTGTTTTATTAAGGATCTATTGTGACACTAATATACTACATTTATTAAAGGTTTATTAATAAAGTACAATATAACTCGACTTCACCAATAATATTATTTTTTATGTACGTTTTAAGTTTAGAATAATAAGTAAGTACTGTGTAAAAATCTTATTCTTTAAAATTTAAACGTGCGTTAGTTGCTATTTTATTACCACATCCGAAAAACCAACAAAATTACAAAAAAATTACACATTACAAAACAACTGTTCTTTCCTACTTTTAAACTATTTGTTACATTTAAATTAAGTCCCATTCTTTTCACTTTATATCTTGTTAATAATTATTTTTTGAAATATGAATTACATTATAGGTACCAAATAAGTTGTGTCTTTTTGTATTGTAATATCAAATCAACATCGATTTGTTAATCCAGTAATTAATTAAACACGTTTGTTATAATAATTATCAGATAATTAAACTATGTATAATAAATACTTATAATAATTTTATAAAAAGAATATATAAGTACATATCTCCTAAAATAACTTTAAAATATCTATTCAAAATTGCACATAAAATAAATCAAGAATAGTTTTACTATTAAGTGCAATGAATTTACCTGAGAATGGCAAAGTTACTAACTCTAAAACTTCACGGTCTAGCTTACATACTATCATTTTTATTTTCAATAGGGCTTGTCTTAATGCCTAGCTTTTGAATAAGAATCTGCATTTGAGGTGAGGTGTTTTATTATATTTTTATAATTTGTAATAAAAATTTAATGAATGAATAATGTTATAAATAAAGTTTAAGCCAGGAATTCTTAGTTACAATTTATCTACACACGACGGAGAAGTATTTTATAATTATTTCTCAATATAGATATGAGGAATGTATGCTGTAAGCTTAAATTTTTTGTCCGTGTTATTGTGTTTGTATGCCTGTGTCATAGCTTCAAAGATATAGTTTAAGCTATATTTGATTAAAATTAAAGCAATCTTATCCAATATATTCAGCTTACAATTATTGAGTTTCTTTTTATATTAGCTGACTATTTCTTGAGACTACATTTGCAATCTGCCATTTTCTGAGCATAAAATCCTTAAATATGCTTTCCATGAAGTAGTAAAATAACACGTTATAATTTTAATATTTATGTTACAGGAAATAAAAAGTTCCAAATAAATTCCATGTTCTCGTTTTTTTCAGTTAAGGAAAAAGTTAAACTAACATTGTGAAGAACAAAATCTATTTAAAATAAAACTATTTTTTATGGATTACAACTCGCGTATAATTTTGTAACATTTTAATTTTAACCCGACGTTTCGAATGCTTTGCAACAATCCTGTTCACGGGTAGACGAGATGTAAGTGTCTCTATCTATTTAGATAACTAATTTGTTATTAGTTATCTAATTAGTAATGATAATAAATTTATTAGTTCAGATTATTTTGGTATTCTCTCCGATGTGATTTAAGTTCTGTAACAAATGCCTCATGTAACGGAAACGGAATGTCCTCTGTTTCTGTCATGTTATAAACACAATGGTTCTAAAAGCAATTCTTATAGACGAAATCCTACATACCAGTTATTAAAAATAATAACTTAAAATGGTTTTTGAAAACGACGCAAAGATAATAAAAGCAGTTAAATTACATAACCTGGATATATTATATTAATTGACTGAAGTAAAAAAAAATATGTATTTTGGTAATGTAAATAAAGATGGTGGTAAGAGTATCAAATAAGGGTTTTTATATTTCTAAAATCATTGGGTTATTCGGAGTCGGAACATGTCAGATTTTTTTAATATATTGTAAGAGATTTGGAAAAGTTTTAAGACCAGCCGCCTGTCGTCAACTCTCTTTAGGAAATCGTGTTTGTGGGATTACCGCCACCTTCCGATAAGCTGTTGGAAGCTGGTATCCACTTTATGTTGTCTTTTAGACTCTTATGACGCCCTCGGGAAGACTTATTACATCCCTGTTCATTGCACTGTATAGTAAATATAAGTAAGTCTTTATTAAATAATATAGCTGTTTTCAGTTCCTTTTTCTAACGTCTCTCACTTGTCTGAGAGGGTTAGATGTTTAGTTTTATTTTAAATTTTATTTTATTTATTTATATCTTTTCCACTTTGAATCATTGTCTTGGGTACTTCAATTGGAAGTATCAAGAGGTCCTAATTTTATAATTATTGATAGTTCATTTTATAAAGATACTCTTCAACTTAAAATTTTAAACTACGAGGACTCAACACACGCCTTGGTTGGTTGAAAGGAACAACAAAGTAACTTTTTATTTTTTTATTGTAATCACTATTTCATAAGAATCAAAATAGTTAATTAGAAATTTGCGAACAACTGAAACAAAAATAGGATAACAATAAGATATATATTTTTTCATTTATCAAACTAAATGTTGTCTCACACAAGATACACAAAATTTAGCCAAACCCTTTAAATACATTAATTTTTTTCTATATTTTTTAAGAATCTTTCGTAAACTCAAATAAATATATAGAAATATGTTATAGGTTCTCAAGTAAAAGAAATTGAGTTTAATTGTCATATGAATAAAAACAAAATTAATGAATTCAACAACAAAAAAATAGCGTATATCCTTTAAAAATAATTCGAAAGAACACTTTATTTTTTCCTTTATTATGTTTTTTTTTGTTTTTTTTTTTTAATTATTTTATCATATTAAAATAACTCTTAAATCAGATAAGCTCCTTTTAGTAATATAATTGAAAACAAAGTTTTAAATTTTATATCATTACTTTATTTTATGCCGTTACCAGAATAGTTTAAATAGTGAGTTACATAATAAATATTTTGATTTCTAATTTATTTAATAAACATTAACAAATCAACAATAACACACGATGCTAACAGAATTGTGTAGGTTATAAATTCATTAACTAACTTTCTCCCGCTCTGGTAAAAGTGATAATTGAACCCTTTACACAAAGGACGACAACCATGTTGACATCAGGAAGGTCATCCCTGAAATTACGAAGTTGTTCAATTCTGTAATATTAAATACAGAGTTAGAGAGTCTCGTATAACGTGACGTTTACAAATGAAATGTCACGTAATGAAGGATATATGTCTCGCAGAAGAAACATATTGTATTATGTTATAGCTTTTGTTGGATTCAGGGAGGTTTTATATTGCGCAGATCTTAAATTAACCAATGAATAGATTATAGCCAAAAAAAACTTTTTCATACAAACTAATATTTTTAAGGGCTCTTTATTAAAGATCAAAAAGAGTAAAAACACTTCATACAACGTGTCAATTTATAACTCGAAAGTAAGTTTTAATAGGATATATGTTTTACAAGTATCTTAGAAAAATTTTGATTAGGTTCTTATAAGTAATAGTAATAATTCTCTATTTAATTGACTTAGAGAGAACGTGATATTCACAAACGAAATGTCTCTTAATTAAAGATATATCTTTCGCAGTAAGAACATGTTTAAAACTTTAAGAACAACGTAGCTAAATTATGTAGTCATGAGAGCATCAGCTGTAAAGCCTCGTTCTTATAATAGAATTCAATACCAAAACATTGAGGAGCGTTTGCATCTATTTGAAATTCTGTTCGCAAACAAATCGATTCGAATTCGAATTATTCTAATCCATACTTAGATGCTTCCGGTATGCTTCTTCAAATGTAAGTATTACAATTAACTTCTTAAAAGAATTAATGACTCAAAATACATTCAATATTTACAAAAAATCTCTTAGTTGATGACAAATAGTCGCCGTTGTCGTATTTTCTGAGCTTATTAAGCAAGGATTCTGGTTATTTATTGTTACATCTATTTTATTTATTAAATAGTATTATTTTAAACTGTTTAATGTTTCACTGTTTATCATGACATATACATTTTCTTTTAGAGTAAGAAAGGTAAAGCGTATTCTTACAACAAGATGTTATACAAAATATATGGTAAAATTATGGGCACAAATCTCATTTCTTTTCCTAAATTATTTTAATTAAGAAAAAAATAGTTTTTTTTTACTAATAAAAATGGCTTTAAAATATATACATTATTCGACTTTTCGGAATTTATGAGCTTTAAAATTATTATTTCTAAAACAACTTATATTAAAAATGTAATAAATCAATTTACATTTTATAAAAAAAAACAGCCTTATTATATATATTATATATATATTATTAGGGTGAAGGATGAATATTTATTAATACTAAAATATAACTTTATTTTTCAAATATTAACATGATACATAGAAAAGGATACAGGATATAATTTCAAATGTATAGTGAAAGAGACAATTAACGGAGTCACCAGTACACTTCAAGCGCAACATGCTAAGGACATCTACCTCTTTCTGCATTATCTATCGCGATTCGCATTCGTTATAAATTTTACCTTAGCAAATTTGCAATTACAACGCAATGATTTTGACCGCCGCTCAGTATTAACGTAGCATATCTTTCATTTCTAATATGGATGAGCTATTAAATATGATGAAGGTACATAGGCGTATTAGTAAAATAAAAATATAAAATTACTAGCTGTGCCCCTGTCTTTGTCCGCTTGTAAATCTGTGTTACAAAGTTTTTGCCGCTTAAATCCCGACCCCACGGCAATTATATTACATAAAAGTAGCCTGTATGTAGCATCACAGCATCCTCTATCTTCCAGTGAGAGTTCCTATTATGGTTTAGCCATCTTGTACATTGGGGAACTTTGTTTCATAATATCTATAGAAATACTGGTAGATAGTGTACGAAACTTTTACTATTTAATTTTAGAATTCTTACAGGCAAAAACAATTAGAACAATAACATTTGGCGTGTGTTTAAAGTTTTTTTATGTCTCCTACAATTGCGCCAAACCAAAAAAAAATTAAGGTTTTATTCAGACTTATTCTACTCGAGCTACGACGTTCGGCACTCTGCCTACTGTATGTTATTTATATGTATCTATTTGTTTACTTCGTTATAGTTAAACGCTCATTAGCAGTTGTCTTACTGTTGATATATTTGTTTTATTTTTAAGAATGTCGATCAATCCGAAGCGCACTATTAGTGAGTTAAGTTCTGCGAGTAAATCTAAGTCTAAATATGCAGAATTAGTAATTGACGATTTACCTACTTTTCGTTTAAAACGAACATTCGCTCTAAATCGTCAAATGCTTTAGAAGTAGGTAAGGTAGAGAGAAGCGATGAAGGTCAATGCGATCTTTTCTTTTCATATTGCGATCAGATTGAGAATATTATATCCGACTTTGAGGACTCACATTATTCAATTTTAGTTCTGTTAAAAGAAGACGATGTTGATGATGATGATGCCATACGTAGTCGTTTCGATGATTTATATTTTCAAGTTAAGGTGATACACCGTTATTTATTTAAAAAAAATAATTACTGAAACTGTAAATAATTCGTTATGTGATTAATAATAAATCTTCTTTATCTCGCGTCCGATTGCCGAAGATACAGTTACCGTTGTTTTCAGGAAGTATAAAAAAGTGGCCTGAATTTATCAATACGTTCAATGCTCTTATTCATAATTGTCAATCTCTTACCAGTATTCCGCTTTACTTGGTTTCCTCATTAAGCGGCGATCCATTGGCTGTTATCCGAGTGTATCGGGTCTCAGGTGAATATTACTCAGATGCGTACGCGCTTTGGTTGCGCGTTATCAAAACAGGAGAGAACTAGCTTTGACTTGTTGGAAGGATTTATTAAATATCACTTTTAAAAGTCAAAATATCAATGAGTTTCGTCATTCTTTAGATAGTCTAGATGAGAACTTAAGATTTTTATGAAAATTGAATTTACCGGTTGAACAATGAGACTTTATTATTTTTTTATCTTATTCTATTTAAATTAAAGGGTAAACATAAACATCATTGGTTAATACATAAGGATCGCGTTTATAACAAATTCAATATTTCTAATTTAAACTCGGAAAATTTACAGCCCTTGTCGCTTGTTGCTAATAGGACCTTATGTGCCTCGAAAAATACTACAGTGCTTCTTGTCACCGCTATTATACAAGTCTTAGGCGCTGATGGCAAATATCATTCTTATTGTGATTTTTTCAATTCTGGAAGTCAAAGAATTTTATTATTCGTAAAGCAGTGTAGTATTTAAACTTAACTCCAGTTCCATGTGAGAAAAATGTGAGCGGCTTAGGCGGCATTACTGCTGAAATATTAAACACCGTATCCTCTTCTATTGCATCAAATACTCGTTTGACAGACAAGGTCAAATGTTTCCATACTGGAACTAGGCAGTTACCAACAAGTCAATTCTTGTCTTTGTAGTCTATTATTTTTTCAAATAAAACTATGCTCCACATTTTCTCATTTATGTTTGCATATCACAATTTTTTGTAAAGTTAACTGGTCTTACAAAACAAAATTATTTTATTATTTGTGTATCAAATCGCCTTTTTATTATTTAACATGTTTTTGTTGAGCTTTCTTTATTTCATTAATTATTGTTCCGTTTATAATTTGTTGTTTACTAGTTTCTACTTAAAATAAGCGTTTGTATTGATTCTTTACGCTGTTTGTATTTTGCAATGAATTCGTTTTAAAATAAAATTATTTTTAACGGATTTTACTCGCGTATCATTTTGGTTACATTTTTATTTTAACCCGACGTTTCGAATGCTTTGCAGCAATCGTGTTCACGTGTAGACGAGATGTCAGTTTTAATTTTTAAATTATTGTTATGGTAACTAAATTATTAGTTAAAAATGTTTTAATTGTCATCAATTTTTATAACAACTGTAATCTACTAATCTAAATCTTAGTACTCTATTTGTAGCGTAGATAAATTTATGTTATTGTGAACCAAATAACCAAAAATAAAAAGTGTGAAGATAAAGAAAACGAAATGTAAAGAAATCATATCTAACTATCAATAATATTTTTAAAAAGATTACCCTCTTTGATATAATATATATGTACATATGTAAATATACAAATATCTAGTTAATCCTGCAAAGGATATGCACAAAGTAAATTTTAAGGTTAAATAATAAATCACACATAAATTAATAGAAACAACGTCGAAGATAAGTTAATTAAAATAAAGCATATGTCAAAAACGAATAGCCGGATAAACGCTTTTCGCGCCTGATTCCACAAAAGCAATGGCCGCCTCTGCGTCCATCAATCAGCCGTTTGTAGGCGACAATGGCGATGGACTGTTTTTGTTGATTGAATTTGTTGTCGAGTTGGTCTAACACCTGGATCTTAGGCGATTAATAAACTATTTTTTTTTTTTTTTGTTCGTTGGAAAAATCCGTTACGGATACCCTGTCGGCCAAGAAGGTGATGGCCGGGGGGTTATGTGGGACTACCCGGCAGCATAGAGGACGCTGCCATTTTTAAGGCTACCCACTAAAAAACCAACGGTTGCCCTCATCGCCATAGTGGGACGTCACGGGATCGCGTTAACACTCACCGTGACGCCCCGGAGGCGATTAATAAACTGTCATGCCTAGTTTTATTGTACGTTTTGGATATTATTTTTATTTTTGGTAAAATTATTAAATTGTGATATGCTGAGGTACAATCCATGCTGATATTGGACATTAAAGGCACTAATTTACTAATAAATAAGCAAACCTATGAATATTACAGTTATAGGACTACAGATTCAATAATTTAATACGACTAAGCTTCTACCCTCGGGTGTGATGTGAGCTCAGTGACAAGAGCCGTAGATTTAGCCTGGGAATTACTGTAGGTTCAGAAGCAGTATATTAATCTTATACTATAACAGGTAAAATCATCGATAACTGGTTCAGAATTTAGTAAATTGATTAATAAATTGTTTATACACAATATCAGGCTATAGAGATTTAATATAATGTTGTAAGAAAGACAAATATTTATGGAGAGATAAGAAAAACTAGTATTTATATTAATTATTAATTAATATATTTTGTACAGCTGATTGTATGTATGAGCAGGAAGACGTGACATTTGTATGCATCATACGTTCATACATACATTCATACATTCATGCATATATGTTGTCTATGGGTTATTTATATTTTAAAAGATTCTCTTAAGGGCACATCCCCACATATCACCCATTTTAATAAGCCTAAAAGCTATGAGTAGTAAGTTTTACCGAAAGTTGCCTAAATACAATGTAAATAGTCTTCTCTTTTAAGTCATTGAGAGCTTGATACGAAATAGTAAAACAAATTTCCACCATTATTTTTATCTTTAAAAAACATATTAATTTACCTAATATAAGATTATATAATAAAAATGGGTTTCTGTATCTACAATTATAAAAAGTACTAAATAATGTGGTGGTGCATATTTGTGGTATTAGGTGTTTATTGGAATTATACAGATGTATTATTTTAAATGTATATTTTTTAGAACTTTTTTTTTTCATTTAATCGTACAAAACGAAATATAGCATGATCAGGTCGCATGA
The DNA here is from genome assembly GCA_959347395.1 of Mechanitis mazaeus. NCBI lineage: Eukaryota > Metazoa > Arthropoda > Insecta > Lepidoptera > Nymphalidae > Mechanitis > Mechanitis mazaeus. Next base: position 14,980,211 of record OY365755.1, read on the forward strand.
ATACGGAGCCGGAAAAAATGGTAACATACATACATAGATACATACATACATACATAGATACATACATGCTTTTAAAAATGCATTTATATCTACCTACACATACATAATATTTTTAAAAAAATGTCTTTTATTTTTTATTCGTAAATAACCAGATATTATATATTTCCAATATTCTTACATAAGGTTTATTGTCACTAAATTGTAAAAAAGGTTATTAAGGATGTTTGGAACCTAACTTTGTTTAACTCACCTTATAATGTGTGTTAGTAAATATCTCTTCAGTACAATATGTTAAAATAAAAACTTTGTATGTATTCTACAAATATAGCCATAAATTCGAAACATTCTTTATTTATTATTTGAAGTTTATCCATTCACTTGAAGCTTACGCTTTGTGTCCTGGAGGGGAAAATACTTGCTTTATGAAGGGCGCAGAAATATTGTGAAAGTATTATATTACACTTAAATAAGTTTATTAAAATCGTAAAGTTAAATTCGGCTTTAATTGAAAAGGAAATAAACATCTCTAAACAATAATCTTACTATTAATAGAAGTTTTTTTTATTTTTATTTTTCATAAGATCAAATATTATAGTACTACTTATCTACCCATTTATATATAATCAATCTTTCATTAATATAAAAAATAAAATGGTTGTAACTATAATTTTTTTAATATATTATGTAATACTTTCAAATAAAATATATATTTATAAAAACTTTAAAAAAAAAAACTTGATTTTTTATTTTGCAAGGAATATAAAAAAGAAAATAGTATCAAATTTATTGTTAAAGTTAAATTTAAAAATATTGTAAAGTTTAAACTATGAAATTTACTGTACATGTAACAGAATGAATTTTATAAATAAAAATATGTAATAATTAATAAAAATAATATAAGCTGTTTCTTAACCAGTAAGCTAATGTGAAGGGACTCGCATCCAAAAAACAATAAAGTCAAATATCAATAACACACAAAATATATTCACATTATATAACCATTATTCTAAATTACTTTAAAAATATTTATTATATATCTTAGAGACAGACACTTACATTTCGTCTACCCGTGAACACGATTACTGCAAAGTATTCGAAACGTCGGGTTAAAATAAAAAATGTAACCAAATTATACGCGAGTTTTAATCCGTAAAAATAGTTTTATTTCAAATGTGTACTCGTGAAAATCTAAGAAAATACTATTATATATCTGGTTAATAGTATTTTTTCAAACCAATATTACATAATAGGTATCAACAAATTATAAGTTATTTGTGTCTGGCGTCGCAATATCAAATCAACATCGAATCCTGTAATTAAATAGATGATTGAACTATGTATAATAAATGCTTATATAATAGTAAATATATAAAAAAGAAAGCCAATATCTCCTAACATAACTTTAAAATAACTATTCAAAATTGCACATAAAATAAATGAAGAGCAAAACTATTAAGTGCAATGAATTTACCTGAGAATGGCTAAAGTTACTAACTCTAAAACTTCACGGTCTAACTTACATACTATCATTTTTATTTTCAATAGGGCTTGCCTTAATCCCCCCCGAGGCTGCCACCTTGTCGTGGTGGAGGGGCTTCCGTGTCCATATGATTCCTGAAGCTATACCGGCAGAGTTACTCATACCGGGAGGTTTAGGGTGAGGGGCCAGACTAAGATGAGCCACTCCAGACGTAGGTATGTGATGACACCATCGCCCACCGGCAATCCGGTGCAATCAGTCGAAAAGCCGCAAGGCACAATTCATACCGTAACCCGGCCATTGCACTACGGCCGGGACCGGGGGCACACTTGATGTGCTGCGAGGAAGGAAATCTCTATAAAAAAACCACCCCGAAACCGTAGTCTAGCGTGCTGTGGCATAGGGTTAACTGGCAAGCGCTGAGAAGGCGGGGGAGCTCACCAGAAAATGAGCCCAAAGAACCATGAAAACAAGTAATTTGGAAAAGACTACCCAGGAGGGTGCCAGCCAAGCTGGGCAATCCCTTCCGACGTCTTCGGACGTCGGTTGCCCCACGTCCTCGGGGGGGGGGGGGGGGGGGCACAAATTGCTTCGTAGGTCGGCAGTCTGCCGACCTTCGTGAACACGACCAAAGCTTACGTACAACCGACCTTGATTTATTAGTTAAAATTACATTTTTACGTTGGTTATAACGTTAGCGTGTGTGCTGTGTTGTTTATGATTTCAATTTTGTAACAAATGCCGACGAAATGTGCTGATTTTTTTATAAATTGTTAACATAAAAGTTCTTATTAATGACACTATCGCAAGAACTAGTTGCGTAATAGTATTATGATACAACAACAAAAAAGCTACATTATGTAGTCATGAGTTCTAAAATAGAATTCAATACAAAAACGTTGAGGAGCGTTTGAATGTACTTAAAATTCTTTTAAGACATTAATGGAATCGAATAATTCTAACCCATACTTATATTCTTTTGTCTATCCTTCAAATGTTAGTATTATCTTCTTGGAAGAATGACTCAAAATATATTCAACATTTCCAAAAAAATTATTAAGCCGTATTAAATAAGCATACTTTTTTACTTAATCAAACCTAGACAATCTAACTAATAAAATATAAATATTCATCATACAAATAATTGATCAAATGCTAGAATTCAAATACAAGCATTCGCATAATTTTGTAGACGGTCATCACATTTCATTTATGAACAAATATTCCTTTGAGAGTAATATACAATTAAGTACTTTATTTATTTGAAACAGTTTTGGAGCAAATAGTAATATGAAATATGTCTATTTAAAAAATAATAAAAAACAAAACAAATAAAAACAAAACGGTACTTGTTCTTAGTACATATGTTAGGGTAATTATTAATCATGTCTTAAGTCTTAATTTTACTTTAAATAATTTTAACCCATCCCACTCAGATTTTTAACTCATAAAACTCATCCAGTGTTTGAGACATTGCAGATTGTAAGATATAAATACTTTCATACAAGTTAAATTACAAATCACAAATAAAATATTAGAAACAAATTTGAAAATAACTAACAAGGTAAAAACGAATAGCCGGATAAACGCTTTCCGCGCCTGACTCCACAAAAGCAATGGCCGCCTCTGCGACCATCAGTCTGTTGTATGCGACAATGGCGACGTTTGATTGCCTACTGGTTCAGCACCTGGACCGCATGTGACTACTAGAATGTAAAATTCTTAGTTCGATTGTATTTTTTTTCATCATTTATATGTTTTTATATAATATTTCATAACATTAGTAAGGTATTCTATTTTGATATGTGGAGATACAATCACTGCAGAAATAAGACAGTAAATGCATCTATATTCTAATAAATAAGCAAATTTAATATTCAAAGTTAGATTAGATTAGACCAGAGATTACATAAAGCAGATCAACAAACGGGAGATCTACCCTCGGGTGTGATGTGAGCTCAGTGACAGCCAAAAATTTAGCCTGGGGATTTCTGTTGGATCAGAAGTAGTATATTAATCTTATATAATTTTACAAAAACAGGTATTAAATTATTTATGAAATTTTTCATATATATAGTATTATAGCTATTATTTATAGCTATAATACTTAAATATGAAAATATATTTAGAGATGAAACTAGTGTTAATATTACTTACAAATTACTAGAAATTGTTAAGCGGATTATATTTGTATGCAAGCAGGAGTTGTGACATGTGTATACACCATATATGTATATATACATACACTGTACGTTTCTATTTTAGAAGGATTTTCTGCAGGGAACGCCGCAATACATCACCCATATTAATAACAGTAAAAGCTTCAACGCTTAGGTAGTAAGTTTTACCCAAAGTTAGCTAAATACAATGTAAATGTTCTTCCGCTTTTGAGTAATGGAGGGTATGGTATGAAATAGAAAAACAAATTTAATTCGTTTATTCTATGTTTAAAAAACGTATTAATTAATAAAATATATTTAATATATTACTTACCTTTTCTGTACCTTTTATTAAAAAACCAAATATATATCAAGTTATTTTATATAAAGTATTAAATAAATCATTTATTTTTAAGAGCGCGATGTTAACTCACAATAATTAAGTATTATCAAGCATCACGTGGTGTTTTATAAATAGATTATAAATAGATTAAAATATATACTGTCATGTATGAAACAACACACAAGCAACAGCGGTGGTGTAAATGATTTAAACATAATATAATTATTATGTAACTGTTGTATATAAACTCATATACGTGCATTTATATAGGTTGTATTTTAGAACATACAATATAATGGACTTTTATAAAACCAATAAGTAAAAATATTTCGAGTTATTGTTAAATTTCTCTATGTGCTCCTCAATATTATTTTTTTTTATGATGTGGAACCTCGGGCTGCACCTAATTTTTAAAACTGTGTTACCGACGGTTTAATTGAAAGTTATATGTTTTTTCTATTAGAAAATGTCATCTACACTCGTTTGCGACTTGTTTAGCAAAAATATATAATAATTTGATTAGGCCATTTATTTAAAATAAATAATATAATTATATAATTATATTTTTAACAATATTCATTAGTAGTTATTTATCTTTTAATTTATTTATTAATTGCTTTAGTTTATTCAAAAAATGTAAAAAAATAATGAAAAAGTATTATTATTGCGTGTGTATAATAAGTATTAAATTACTTTTAGTAGTGTTTTTTAACTGCCTAAAGTTTATGAATTAAGCTTTTAACTGTAGCGGAAGCCACTAGAGACGACTAATGAATACTTCATTACTACGGAAATAAGGCAAAGGCTGAGTTTTAGATGGCTTTGTTAAAGTTTTTTATTTACCATACGTTTGGCAAGTTACCGCCAGTAGTTTTATTCGCTGTTTGTTTATCAGAATTATTTGATTTGGATTTACCGGTTACTAGTTGCCGAATTTACATTCTATTCGTTTTAGTAAAGTCCAAAATTGGAATGAAACACTTTTTTTTACCAAAGTGTATTTAGTGACATATTTATGTTGATGGCAGTATGTAGTATGTAAATGCATTTATAACTGGATTGAAAAATATTACCTATTCCTGGTAGTAACTAAGGTTTTGGTGCAAAACTTTTACAATGATAAAATATTTTGTTTTTATATGATATGCTAAATTTTAATAAAACCATAAAAAATTATGGGTATAGAAAAAAAATTGTTTTTTTTTTTTAAAAGATAAATATAAATATAATTAAGTAAATAAAAGAGCAATCTTGAAACAAATAAAATGATAAATTATTGTAATGTCTTAATTTAGAATAAATAATATAAAAAACGTCGTAAAAATATAGAATAATATTTTTATACTTTGATTCTATATAATGATTGAATTGTATTGTTAGAGAACAGTGCTCAATGAATATTTGCTAAAAATGATGAGATATGTTAATTGTAGATTTGAATTAAGTTTAAAGTACAAGTTAAAATATACGCTTTCTAACCAAGAAACGATTGCAATACATTTAAATAATAGAAAATTCGACAGACCAATGTAAATGTTAGTAATTAGTTCTGTATCTAAAATAACATTTAACTCGATCTCATTAATTCTGTTTCTCATTTCTATTTAATCTTTATTGCAATATTCATTTTTGAGACTATGTTAGAGTATAATTATGAAATCTATATTTAATAGGATATATAAATAAAACAGGTCATAAAGATTAGCTCTAGCCATTTAACTGCAGATCGTTTTGAATCGCCTCTCTGGGAGTAGTTCGATCCTCCCATAGAAGATCTGTGAAGTAGCTATTAGGTATAGCTACGTTTCGTATGTTGGGAGAAAAATGTTAGGAGAAACATACCGACATCTCTATTTAAAATATTTATTTATAAGTAACAGCAGAAACAGAAATTAAAATTAAATTCTGATTGTAGCAATTTTATAAGTTCTGATTCATCTCATAAGCAATATTAATATAGATATTCTTAAGCTAATGAATATTTTATTCCTACGATTTGTATTGCAATTAATGGTAACCTAAAATTAGTTCATTATACAGAGCAAGTCCGTCGGGATGAGTATCCACTGGCATTAGCTTAATGTAAATAACTGCTGAAATCATTTTGAATTGCAGTACATGAATAATATTTGATTTCCTACATTTTAGTACTAATAATAATTTATTGTTTGTGATTTAAATTTAAGTTTTTAAAACTCTCCTGAAAATATTACTTACGTTAGAAAATTTTTTATCATATACACATCCAATTATTAGAAATTAAAATTAAAAATAGTTGAAATTATAACATACAAAAATAATAACTCATGACTTAAAATCATCTTCATTTAATATATAATATATTACTTGGTATATTTATTTATTTTACAAATTTCCATATGAAGATGAATAATAATAAACATAGCTTTATTTGAAAACGTACATATATATGTATTTATTTCAAAATACTTAAGGGTATGTTTGTTGCTCTTACTAACGTTCTCTCTTGTACATTTTTAGGTAGGCTAGCAGAAAAATCTTACTTAGCATTAAGCTCGCCTTTTGTACAAAAGTTTTATATTTATGTAATAAAATATTAAAATAAATAAGTTTAAGGAGATTAATTTAAATGCTATTTTATCACCAGAAAAAGATTTTTTTTGTTACAAGTGTCCTTTACATAATATTCTAGGAAAACTTGATTCTGTTTTCATTAAAATATTTAAATATTCTTTCTAAGTAAAACGTTAATAAAAATATAGAATTATTTTATCTTAGAAGAGTATTTTTTTTTAAACAATTGAATATCTTATAAATTAGTCGCTTGTTGCTAGTGTCTTTGTCTGTAAACTAAAATTTCTGTTGTTAAAAGGTTAATTTATGAAGGGTATTTAATTAAGATAAATAACACGAAAGTTATTGAAATCAGTCAAGTAAATTTATTGTATTATAAATAATTACCATTTTGTTTATTAAATTCCAAACTAGTTTTAGTAATTTTCAAAATAATCAGTAAAAAGTTCTTAAAGTATAATTAGGACAGATCAAAAAATTTGATTAGTTCATTCCAATAAATATGTGTACGTTAATACTATATAATATAATTATCAACATTTATGTAACATATTTACTTTCTGAGAAAGTTTTTTGTTATTTTTACAAAAAGAAAAATATTTTCAGGAGGACAATACTTATTACTCCTTTAATCATTTGAGAAATAACGTTTCATACTAATAACTGATATTTAAAATAATTATTTCCACGTCAGAGAACCACTGACAACAGTTATAAATTTTCCTCACAATTATTTTATTTCAACATTACAAATTTTTTCAATTTCTATAATTATATTATTCGAGTAAGGATTATCACGTGAAAATTTTGTTAAAATAAAGTTACAAGAAGTTTCAGTGTCAAAGCACCTCAGTAATTTTCGTAGCTCAATATAAGGTATACGAAACTGAAAACATGCCTAAATCATGTATGTAATTGTAAACTTATTAAGGACGCACTTACACTGCCTGCAGTGAGAGATTCTATTTATACTAAATACAAATGAGCTACTAATGGGACGACTTGATGAACCAAGTGCAAGGCTGTTTTGTAATAAGAATGTTATATATTTTGCGTATTAATAAAGTCGAGAAATCGGTCTTAAATAAAATTATGGAGATCAGAATAATACAATATGAAACAGTTTTTCTACATCGACAATAACTAGGAGCACATGAAAATCCGAAATACAATAATAAAATTCAGGTTTTAGTCCACTGTAGCTCGTAAATCCAGCAACACAACACGCTCACAGAATGACATTCGTAACCCTAATAACAACCTAACCAACTTTTATTACATTGGAAACAATATAAATTAAACCCTATTTTTCATGGAATAAAAGCGATTGTAACAGCAGTAAAATTTTATCAATCACAGAATAAACATTACATGTGAAATAAGATAAATTGAACTCTATAATGTTCAACATAAGAATTATCAAAATGAATAGGCAATGTTTGTCAAATACACTAGGTATATCACGAAAGTCTATGCTCGGGATCCGATTGGCATACGATTTCCTTTAGTTAATAGTGATAGGTTTTATGTTATCATTGGGAATATCTAGTAAAATAGACTTTACTTGCCAAGAAAAAAGTATAAAACTTGCAGAATTTAGATTGCAACAATATAAAAATAGCGTCCAGTGCTAAAATAATATATATATGTTTACATATATGTTAAAAAAATAAATTAAACTCGGTAGTAGGGAAGCAAATTGATCTGAATTTATAATTACATTTTAATATGTTTATATACATAATTTCTTTTTAAATGACAATATTGTCAATTAAACCATATAAGACTTATTTGTATTTCTAAATTAATTAATAAAAATTACGTTATATGTTTAAATAAGATTGTGGCATCTCTTCTATAAATTACTTGAATACAAAGTTACAAACTTTGGTTAGGATTTCCTAATGAAGACTAATAGTTGTCGTCTCCGACCCATGTAATGTTTGTAAATTGGTCTAATTATAGACTATCAAATCAGAATATTTACTTCAAATTACATAAACAGGATTTATTTTGACCTACATTTTATAGATATCTTTAAATCTAATATCATCCTGCCTTGGCGATTTGGTGCAACCTAATTCATTACCTAAAAATATTGTTCTAAAAAAAATATTATATTAATGTTAGAAACATTAGTTGGTTGATGAAAAGTTTTAAAATTGAATTAATATTTATTACATTTACTATGTTATTATATTAATAAACGTATTATAAAATATACACACATGTTAATGTTTCGATTATTACTCATGTGGTTTTTTCCACGCATCTATGCTAGGTGTTACCTTTCTAAATAGCTAAACAGCTGGTTAGCGGCTAGCCGTATAAACATACATTACTACTAGGTTTTGCCCACGACCTTGCCTGCGTGGTGCGTGGAGAAAAAAAAACACCTCAATTTTTTTTTTAAATTTTGAAATTACAATTATTACATGGTGTGATTAAATACCAACGAGAAATAACTACCGTCATTTAAAATGATTTCTAGCGCCATCTAGTGACGGCTACACATTTCATATACATTTGCATTATTTTTTAGTCACCACCAATTTAAATCTAAAATTCAGGTGTCCGACATTAAAAATTACGAAGTTTCGTACTAACTTTCAACCCCTATTTCACCCCTTTATGAATGAAATATTTAAAAATGCTTTCTTAGCAGACGCTTTTTAATTATAATGTACCTTGCCGAAAAATTTTATTTTAATGGCTAGCTAGTTTTCGAGATTTCGTTATGAGTGAGTTTTTTTTTTATTTTATATATGTAGATAAAGGTAAGATAATATGTCTCGTTTTAATTTATTTTTGGCTATATTTAATAATTTATTATATATTTCATTTGCTTATAGTCTTGAAATCACACAATATAAATAATTCATTGTTTAAATATTTAAATAATATTCGACATTTTTTACGACCTAGAACATAAAATTTACTTTCTCTCTTAAGTCTTCGAGTTTTGTAAACTTATTTACAATGAAATTTTATTGCTTTTGTTTATCAAAGTAATTAGTAATTTTGTTTACATAGCAAAAATATTATTGTGTTATTTTTAAATATTTTAAAATGTTTCACTAATCTTTTCAATAAACATACATAAAAATCGTTTATCGCATGTATAAATACTATTTCATGAGAATGCCTCAACCAAATAGAAGATTTCTTTTTGACGTATCAGTGTTCATCAGGATTTTTTTTTTGATATGCTTCACAGATAAGAATGTATACAGATATGTATATCTTACTCGTTAGTGTTCATAGAACAATAAGATACAGAGTTAGAAGAGAAAGGTGTTTATATTCATACAGAGTACATTAGATGAATTATGAGTGTTATACACAAAAAGAGATTATATTACAATTATTGAATATTAACAAGAATAGCTTATTGTCGCCTAAATATTTAAAGGTAATAAATTAATAAATATATAAATTCAACACCCATGATTACTATAAATATCACGTTATTTTTATCGGAATTTTCCCGACTCGTTTCGAAACCATCTTCTTGTTCTATAATTGTCTTGATACTCGATATTCTCTATTTACTTGCAGAGAAATGATAATAGTTAGATTTTCTTTTTAACCTCATTATTCATATTATACGATAAAATATCAAATATATTTTACGCAAATTGTACCAATAAGCTGAAACTACTTTAAATGTATTTCATTAATATCATTATTATTATTGCGGTTGTTTGTTTTTAATATTTAATAATAACAACTCATTAATTAATTGAATTATTGAGATCGATCAATCCAATAAATTATCAAAGGAAGGATTCGATAACGTGTGGTCACTTTTATATATAAAGATAATTTGTTTTAAATTATGAAGCCACATTTTGTATTAAATTACTATAAATACTTACATTTGGATGTTATATAATAAACGAAATAAGCTGCGGAAAATAAATTGGTCTCTTCCCTATAAATATAAATTACAATCCGTGTTTTGATATCAACCTTTCAAATTCATTTATGGTTAAATGGTAAATTATTTAAAAATAAAAGGTTTCAAAATCAAATCAGCTGAAACCCTCTCAAGGGGGCTACGTTTGATCGTATCGTGTTAATAAAATATTATGGACATGAGACATTAGAGAAATGGTATGTTTTTCGTTTTATGTTTTTATTTGAAGTTGGACCGAAAATTTTCATTTTATTTTTATATTTAATGACTCATTATCATTATAAATCATTATTCTACAAAAAAAAATGCAACGAGTGGACTTATGCTGTAGAATATTCCCGTAGAAAAGTAATAAAAATTAACAATAAACACCAAAACAATAAAATGAAAAATTTTACTCATATCAAACAAAATTTAAATTTAAGTTATTTTTAAATACTAATAAAATACATTTGAATAAATAAGATATAGGTATGTAAATTACGAATATATATTTAAAGAATTTAAATATTCATTATTATAAGAGTATTGCTATACGTTGTATATGAATACAATATATATAATTCTTCCATAGAGAGATACCTGTCTATAGAGTTATCATTTTAAAAATATTTTTAAATTTATTGTAGTGTCTAAAATGACCAAAAAAAATGCTTTCTTTTTACGCGGATTCGTCTCTGTTTTATTACAAAATCAAAATGACCTTTTACTCTTTTTTTGTAAAGAAAAATTCTTTATTCAATTCAAAATTTTCATATATTTTTTTATTCTCTACCTTATATACAGTAATCATAGCTAATGTCCCTAATGTCCTGGGATTTAACCAACTTTTCAAAAGCAAAGTTTTAAGTCTTTAAAGCCTGGACATTGTAATATGCATAGCTTATCTTCTATGTATATTTCAAAAACTTCCTTGAGGAAAACGAAATAAGTTTCATTTTTCTATGAATGTTTCGTTTCACTAATCAAACGCGGTCTTTAGTCCTTTCATGTAAGTCCTTTTAACCGCGGGCTGCAATTATAGTTAGCGTGTCTTGGGAATAGCTCTGTTTTAGGGTTCCCTAGACTTGAAACTACAGAATTTTAATTGAGATTTCATTTTATTCGATATTCTAAGGAACTGAAATAATTCTGTGTTTAATTTCATTTGTTGGTCTTTTCAACTTAAAAACAAAACATTTTTTAAATTATTATTAAGATAGCTACTATTTTTTTCACAATAATAATTTTCACATTTATATACTGGCTATCGTTTACCTATACATATAGGTGGTTAGAAATTCGATATATTACATACGCTCTGATATTTTGGCGCACATAAATTTCATTAGTAAACTAACAAAATACTAAAAAAAAAAAAAAAAAATTTACTTTGAAAACAAATTCTCATCGTCCTTAAAATCGTCTTAACGTTTAATATTATATTTTGAGTATTCATAAGTTTGCAACATGCTGTCTTTAAAGAACCACAAAACACTAAATGCAACTATTAGGTAGATATACCGTATAAATTACTACTATACCATTTGAATGAATTTTTAAGTGAATATATGAAGTTTCTTATTTGTTTAATTGACTCCTAAAATGTGATAAAAATATTTTTAACAGATCTTTTAATCTTAAAAGGTTTCATCTCTTCAAATAAGCGTATTTCTTTGCTTATCTTGGATTATCTATCTATCTTATTAGAAACAAGAACTAAATGTAATTTCAGTCTCATAGTAAAGGCTTCTGGTGTGAAAACCAGTAACAGTTAATTATCTGATGAAGAAATCTATTTTATCGTTTTAGTAGCTTCATTATATTTAGTTTTTTTAGTGCATTTAAAAGAAGTCTTAGAAAATAATAAGTCATTAATATCAAGAGTTAGCAAAAATTACTCATCAAATAAAGTTTATTGTAATATAGTTGGTACTACTTCAAATTTTTTTTAAATATTTTATTATTAGACCTGAAATTTCTATTTTTCTTACAATGTTACAAAGTTCAGTTTTGAAATAAGATTAAATGATATTAGTTAGACTTTGGAACTGTAATAAGTCTAACGGATAACCTTCACCCTTCTACATTCCCTGGGACAGAAGTATCCATCAATAAGTGACACACCATTTGTAAGTGTCACGTTTACATGAAATACGCACGGCTTTGCTATTATTAGATTTGGTAATTCCTGGGATGACCTCCTTCCTGTAAACAGCGTCTTAGAAAGGGTTCAATTATGTTCGATCAATAGAAGGCTATAATCTGACTACAGTATACTATAATTTATTTACGATGTATTTTTGTTTATAATATTCATGTCATGTAGTAATTTATTAGAACTGCATTACACAAATTGAACCAACTATATTCTATAACTACTTCTTGTAATTATAACCTTGTCTAATTTTTTGATATCTATATTTTTAATAATCGTCACTTCTTAGCATTCCATAGATTCAATGTGCTAGTGCAGGCCCATCACGTTGCAGTGAGAAACGAGCAAACACTGCAAACAACAACAAACAATTTGCAAAACAGATTTAGGTTTAAGGAGTCCCTTTTAAAATGCGCATAGACGCTTACCTTAATTTTTTTTACTTTCCTTCCCCTAACTTACCAAATTCGAAACGAGCCTACCAGTGCCGGCTTTGAAATACGTTTTGGAAGTTAATTGACGATAGAGAGGCCAAGATCTTTAATAAGAATGTCTCTACATTCTTATTAAAGATCTTGGCCTCTCTAGATCTCTCTAGATTGCACTGTCATGCCTCTCGCTCTCACTTCTACCATTTACAATTTAATATAAACTTCCTGGTCAGTTCGTTGGACAGTTCGTAATACTTGATTATTTTATATTTAGATATGTTGGTTTCCCAGGGTACAGGGATCCACAATTATTACGCTCTTTAACTGTCTAGAGTACAAGAATATCTACATTCTGGATGACGTAACACCAATATTCTCAGGAATTACATATTGTTTGTAAAACGTATCCATCATGTTTTCAACTATTATTATAGAAGTATTGTACAATTAATGTAACTTAATTATTGTCCTCAATTTATTAATATAAATCCTTAAGGGTACAATTTAAAAGAAATCTTTGATAATTCTATATAAACTAATTACCTTTATCGTAAAAACAAATAAACAAACTACACATTTAAATACCCTTGAGTCCTTCTGTTCTCATTATTAGAATATTATATTAATTCTTAATAAAGATTTACCATTTTCTCTGAAGCTCTCTAGGTAACAAAAATAATGGTTTAATATATAAATATTATATATGAGGAATACATAATTATTATATACGATATAATGATTGCGATGTCTCAACGGCTTCAAGTCCATATCATGCCCGAGGGCAAAACTCCGTTCATTCAATCTTAATTAATCCTCTCGAAATATATTTCTTATTATAGTCGTATATTATGTTTGGTTATTTTACTGAGTCTGTACTAGTAAATTATGTTACATCAGCGGATACTTAAAATAACTGATTAAAATAAATTCTATTGGAAAATAACTTTTCAGTTAGGTTAGTAAAAATAAAAGGTAAAATTGGTTAATCTACACATCACACACTAATCATCTTTCCATGAAAAGGAATATTTTTTATCTAGTAAATACTAAAAGATTTTTTCCAAACTTACAACATTGTACAATATGCCAAAACACGACTAAGTCGCTGTGCAGCGCACCTCTGGTGGTAACCGTGCCGGCGCGGCGGCTCGATTTGATAACTTGCCACCGAGGTGTTGTCCGTTTAGCTGTTTAGCACTACCAAGGACTCCAGTGTAGTGTTACTAAAATCATGAATCCTTAAAAAAGGCCTCTACTACGATAAATGATGATTAATTAAGTTTTACAATGAAAATTTACATCAGAACCTATACAAATAGGTCTTTAAAATAGTAATTGTATATTACAGATCAACTATGACACTAAAAATCACAAAAATATTCTTATTTATTTGACCATGAGTGTCGAATACATATTCCATTTCAGGAAAATATATGTATTGATCACAATTCCATTGAACTAATTCTCCGATTCAAAATTAAGTTTCAAAGTGTAACAAATAACGACATTATTGTGTATTAGGTCATATGTCATACCTAAACTTTTAAACATCACCCACAATAACTGCCAGGCGTACAAACTGTTCATAAAATATTGTAACATCATGGCTATTCTTAAGACGACTTTAACCATCATTTTAATGCAAATTAATGCACTCTCCGCATTTTTTCTTGCTGGGTTTTTTCTTACATGCTTAAATCTCGTAAGAAAAGTAGCTATCATTTTAATATCGTTACTATTTACATTATTTGATATAAGGTAAGAAATTTTACAATTAATATTTTATTTACTCTAAATATTGACTGAATCCAAGTACCTCATCTTTATATACACTAGGAGCGCGAACTAGACATAGCGTATCAATTTTAACTCGCTGCTCTAACATAATCTCGGTACGTGTTAGTATATTGAGTAAAGCTAGGTTCAAACAGCACCGAAGTTGCATTAACAAAACGTTCCCGCATTCTGTCCTCAAATTTTTTTTTCTTCATTATAAAGCTAAATTTGGCTAAATGAGGCTGATGTCTATCAGTGTGAAAAATTTGGAAATTTACGGAAATACCATTTTTGATTGATGCTTGCACAAAGAATGCAGAAAAGTTTCTCATGGAAAGCTTCGCTCAATTCGCTCAATAATAAAGCAAATATAATAATTTGTTAAGTGTACAGTAAATTCTCAAATGACTTTAAATCTCGTAATAATAACACGTATTGACAACCATCCTTAATTTAATAAATGGCTCTGTAGTCAGTTGTTATAATACATTCTGCAATTTTGTACCTCGCTGTGTTCAAACTACTATCTTAACAAAACTAATTTATGTTCATAAATCTTTTTATAAATGTACTGCATTAATCGAGTTTTAATCCAAAATTCCATGCTTCTATATTATGGCAGCAAATTATTATTTTGTGAAAGCTGAAAAGTGAAATTTTAGCAAAATTTTACTCCACAGTGTACAATACATTTTGATGGCATATTCATTAATTATAACACATACTCAGATTCAACTTTGTTTAACGCTATTTCCTCAATGGACGAGAGAGCAACTTCTCTTATAATAACGACAATAAACACAAAGAGCTTTGATTTCGAATGGCAGAAGTTTTAATAATAAATACAGCGTGCTTCGTATCGTATTTTATTGCAATAGTATTCGCAAAGCGCATACAAACTTTATTATTACTTACTGTATTTCAGATAACATTTCTATGAAGATAATAAGCATCTTTCAAATTTAAATTTTTAAGATTAATAATTGTTAAAAAACGGTCAAACCCTACATTAATTATTGTTACAAAACATACTTATTTCATTCTAAAGGATTATAATAATGGAATAAACTGAGAAATTGCGCAATAAAACCGCTTGCAACTTAAATTAAAAGCACTTATAAAACAATTTTATACAAAATATTACTCCGCAGTCCTTTATATAGCTTCATCTCTAATCAACGTCAAAATCTCGCTTTAACAACTTGGTCTTAAACATCCTCTTACTGGAATTAATTTATAAATTGATATGAAAGCAAAAAATTCTCGACTTGGTATTTTTATTAAATTTTATTTACTGTTTGAAATTCGAACGATTTCTAGAAAAAATATAAGTTTTCTTTAATTAAAGTTTAAGTAAGAAATATTTTGTTATTGTAACCTAAATATATATATAATACTAATAAATTACTTAATAACATATCCTATGTATAATAGTTTAATACTTCTTATCAAATGAAAGAACAAGATTTAATTACGTATTATTTCATAAGTAATTAATGTTAAGGGTAAGGGGTTATCAAAATGGAATTTATAAATAAAATAATTTTAAAATCATGTAATGGATATTTGAAAATGATTTTTAAAGCATACATTTTAACGAAATTTCGTTAAAATATCCCCTGACATTTAAATTCATTTCGATGGATGAACTTTTGATTACGACCTAATTTACGATTTAATTTTAATTATAATACAGTAGGTATGGATTTCAATTTTTTATTCTAAAACTAAAAGTGGCTCAAAAATTAAAATAGAATAATTTAAATAAAACTATTTTACGGATATAACTCGCGTTTATTTTATAATTTTCAATTTAACCCGACGTTTTGAATGCTTTGCAGCAAACGTATTCGCGGTAAGACGAGATGTTGGTGTCTCGTCTTATCACGAACACGTTTATTAGTTATATCCGTAAAATAGTTTTATTGAAATATGTAGTACTCGTGTAAATCTTAGAAAATTATATAAGGATTATTATAGATTTTATAAGGATTATTATAGATTTTTAAATTATGTTATATCAATTGGTATCAAGCATATTTATAAGAAAAGTAATTAATAAGAAAAGTTGACTTCTTTTTGTTATCACTAGAATAGATAGTAGATAAGATAAGAATAAGAGTTGAAGAGGAAAAACGATAAAATACACATCCAAATCCTTAACTCAGCGTACGAAACAGTAGATACAATATACGTGTCTTCCATGAGAAAAATACACTCTGTATTTTCCTGTACAAGTTAATCAAAAGTGAAATTAAGTACGCAAATGATGAATGTGACCATTTTTAATGGCGGTTTGGTCAATGATTTTGAAAATGAAAATTTATATTGTCTCATTTAACTAATATGTATCATACGAAATGCTTTAAATAAATAATAACCGTTATTAAATAATTTAGTTATAATCTAAAATAAATATTAATAACTTAAATATACTTTTTTTAATAATCTAAAAAAAGTATAATGATGTGTTAGTCGTAGGAAATAAAAAGTTCAAGATCGGATATCTAATACTAAAAAAGCAGTAAAAGTTATTCTCTGTTGAATTTATGTAATAACTTTGCTTTTATTATTCATAAATTAATGGATATTAGTCCCTGAAGGAGATATATATCATCTTTCAAGCAATCATATACATATTACATTACACCTGTAACATTTTGTAACCTTCAGATTTAGTCTTTGGTCCCAACCTTCGGTATATAAAAAAGCAGAAATTGTGAATTAAAATAACATAAGAGATACATAAAACAGAGATACATAGATGTATAAAACATCGGTCAATGAAAAGGCACTTATCAAGACAATCGTGAGTAAACGCATACATATAAAATAAAGTAGAGAAAATATGGCCTTAAAGTAATCATAAATATAGATTAAGAAATTAAGAATATCTAACAAAATAAGTTTTAAAAGAATATTTTTTTTGAACAAGTGTAGTTTCACAAAAAATGAGAATATATATTTCTAAATGGCAATGTCTGGAACATGACATGCAATATCCGTGCACCACTGGCCGCGCCCTCATAAAAAGGCAAAAAGGTTGAAAAATATTGCGACGTGTATGTATATTGCAACAGACCTTATTACTTACCTTAAATTCGGACCTTATTTAATATTTATAATATTGATAAAAATATTTCTTTACGTAAAATTTCTTTTATTCGAAATGTAAAAAATTTTTACATTAATTCTTTAGTTTTTTTATGTTATTTATTGTATATCTTTTATAATACTTTCTTAAAGTATTATGTCTTTTTACTGTGACCAAAAATTATAATGAAACAGAATTTAACTAATCTGGCCGTCAATTTTATTTGAAATCCCAATTTGTAACGTTGTTTTTATTTTTAAAACGATCCATTTCAAGCCATTTTATAGTGGC
The DNA here is from genome assembly GCA_959347395.1 of Mechanitis mazaeus. Lineage (NCBI taxonomy): Eukaryota > Metazoa > Arthropoda > Insecta > Lepidoptera > Nymphalidae > Mechanitis > Mechanitis mazaeus. The sequence goes on from OY365755.1 coordinate 14,998,394, forward strand.
AATCTTTCATAAAGTGGATAAAGACAGTTTGAAGTTTATAAAATTTGAAGAAAATATTGTGTAGACAATGTAGTTTGTAGTCGATACCTTAAAAAAGTGGCAACTTTCAAATCTTGATATTTTTTAAAAGAGAAATATTTTAAATGTAACTTGGATCGTTTTTATGGAACATCCTGTCGCCGCTCCTGATCAGCAATTATAGACAACCCACGCCCCGCTCGAACCTGTGAAAAAAACTTTATAAGATTGAATTGAATGAAGGTCAATCTTCATATTAAACTACAAGCTAAACATCCCATGCAAAGTGTGTCTAAATTAATTGAGGGTATTTTGAGACTACATTATTATATTTTTAAAAACACATTTTAATTTGCAAAGAACTTAGAATGGAGGAAATATTCTTTGATAGAAACATCAAAGATGACAGAGATATCTATAAATATTACATGTCTTAAAAAAAACAGATCTTTTTCATCACCACTTGGTGAAAGCTTCTGAATATCAGAATTGTCTCATAAATGAATATCTGATAGCCTAAAAACACCTCTACAGTCCATTTTGTTACAATGTTTTTTCTATCTTTTTTTATTTTTTAAAAGCGATTGAAGCTCATAAAAGTACTTGTGTATATAAAAATGTTAGTTTATTTTTATGCACAGTGAAAGTATTCATTCAGACACCGTATTCATAAAAATCTATTTTAGATACATGTATGGGTTGTTATTTTTATTTAATTATTTTGTAAACAATTTAATATTTTTTTATTACATTCAAAGATCTAGTTATGTCGTCCCAAACCGCTGAGTTAGCACCTGGTATTGTCCGCCGTCAGGCGATATTCTAAGAATAAGACAATAGCGGCACCTCCTTTGGGTGGTCCGATTTAATTGTAATTATTCATTAAATAATTATTAAGATTAGTCTGTTTAAGGTAGCTTAAGTGAATACTTGTTTAACAAATATAATTTTTAATTAAAATAAATCTTTTTTAAAAAGTCCTTCGCCGTGCACAGAACTTGACTATCTCTTTAGAGTAGTTGTTGTCTAGTTTTTTATATAACAATAATATTTATGCTTAAAAAATATAAAATAATTATAAAAAAAAAAGATTATTTAATCCTATCTATTAATTACAACTACAACTTCTACATCTACTTCTACTTCTGCTAATACTTCTGTTCAAAATATGGACTTAAATTTAAATGATTAAAATATTTACTTGCTACGTACAAATTTATTACATATTTTATTTTAAAGGTACACGTCTATTCGCTAAGATACTATTTGCAAGCGACCCCGATTTTCTGAGGGTCCTCCCGCAATCAATGTTAGATGCGTAAATAGCCGTAAACAACATGTGTTAACAGCTCGTATCTTAAGAATCTTATAATCTTTGTCCGTAAGAGCATAAATGAAATAAATGAACTGACCTATAATTATGAAATTTATTGTATCGAAGTATGAAGTATAAAAATACTGCGTCATCTTCATTATGGTGGAAAGGTTATTTTTTCCTTTAAAAAAAGTCCGAGTGGATTTTAACTCCAAAAATCACCAGATTTAAAGGTACATTCATACATTGCTAATAACAGTCATGATTGTAAGGCAAAGGGGTATTGTTTATAAATTGTAATATGGTGTCTGATTTTGTTAAATTAAATAGAATCCTCGTATACGTGTTACTTTTTGTTAAAAAATTTAAAAGAAGTAATAAAATATGATTGATTGATGATGATTTGTTTAATACTTAAATTATGATATTATTATATGTATTTATTTCAAGTAATATAAATAATGGACAAGAGTTCTTTTTTAATATATTTCAAATTTTCGATATTTATTTTAAGTTTTAATTCACAACTTCAACAATAATAACAATCAGAATAATATGGACTTAATATCACTTTAGAAATTTTGTATACGCTTTTGGAGTATGAATATTATTTCAAATAAGGAACACTCTGCATTGGTTATTAAAACTTCTGATATTTCTCGTTTAAGCTCAACTTCTCATTACTGTCGTTATTAAAAGAGAAGTTGTTATATTGAGTCACTTCAGTAAGTGGCGTCAAACAACGCCGAGCAATTTAATTTATATTGCAATTAATTTATATTTAAGTAAGAAGTAAATATAAGAGAATGTATTTTCTTAGTTAAGAAAACATATTATCTAACAAAATAATTATTATTTTAGAAGTTTGTGTAAAATAGAATATATATATTTAATTTCATTTACATAATATCATATGTACAAAATAAACAAAATGTTTTAAGATTCAATTTATATAGTTAAGATGAGGTATAAAGATTCGTGTGCTAATTTTAATTTCGTTAATTATATATATTATTTATGTTATCTTTGGATGGTAAAGTTGATTTATAAAAATAATTTAGCAGTGATTCCGCCGATATATTACCGCCGATTGGTATATTTATTATAATAAGATCTGTGAAATTTTTAATGATTAAATAAAGTTCATACCAGCTTTCAAAAAAGAAAAGATGAATAAAATATTTTATTATATAAAAAAAAAATCACCTTTTCACATATTATAACAAAATTAGTCTAATTATTAAAAAAAAATAACATTTAGGATAATATAAACGATTGAAATACATCAATATTTATCGTAAATACTATTTTTGCTATAACACATATATATAATCACTGCGCTGTAAACACGCCTGAAAAAGCGATACGAATTCGAATTTGATAAATTGTGAAGATAACTTTATCAAATTAGGGTTCGCAAGCTCTTGCTACAGGCGGAGGTGCTCGTAGCCGTGTACTGGACCACCAGCGCACTGAGCTGGTGGGCGTGATTGGCAGGGACCTCTCGCTGTCGCGCGTTATCAGCGCGATGGTCAGCAGCGAGAGGTGCTGGGTCGCAATGGCCTCCTTCTGCGAGCAAGTCATCTCTGCAAAGCAGGCCTCGGAGCGGGACAGGGAGTCAGCCTCGTCCGCTGACCCGCTCCGTAGGGGGAGACTGGGTAGAAGGAGGCGGGAATACGCCCGTCGCTTCCTTCCTCAGTTGTAGGCCTGGTAAGGGTGTAGGGTGACCCCTCTTACCTAACATAGGCCTACGATGGGAGGGTGCTTTACGTTGCTCGGCGCACCCTCATTCGGGGGGTCTCGCCGGGGCGTCACGGTGTGTGCTAACGCGATCCCTTGACGTCCCATCACGGCGAAGAGGGCAACCGTTGGTTTTTTAGTGGGTAGCCTTAAAAATGGCAGCATCCTCTATGCTACCGGGTAGTCCCACATAACCCCCCGGCCGTCACCCCCCTGGGCCGCCAGGGTACCCGTAACGGGTTTTTCCAACGGAAAAAAAAAGGGTTTGCAAGCTTTTAAGTCTGATTTATACACCGGGACAACATTGTGCGTCATTTCAGGATGTCACAAGACCGCATATTTAAAATGTTGCATAGGCGATATATTTAAAACGGTTTTTGGTTGTTTTGTTATTTTATTGAGCTTAGCGAAGCGAAGCTCTTATTAGTCAAAAGTGTGTTTCTTTACTAATGCTATTCCTCTTAGACAAATAATGGTAGGATGTCGAAAATAGTGACTTATAGGTCCTGAAGGTTTTTGGTAAATTCGTGGATGTATTCATTAAATGATCAAAGTGTGTCCCATAGCGGTAACATGTGGGACATTTTGAAATCAAGTTTTTATTAGGATTAAGATTATAGCCATTATTTACTCAGCCACTTTTACTAGTATGCGAAACTCATTCAGCAACAATGCTTCCCGCCGTGCACAGTGGTGAACCTAGTATTTATATTATTTAGAAACAAGTCAAAGCACAATAATGGTTAGGCGCAAAATCAACGCATGACGCCATTATTACTATTCGTAGCATGCTTCAAAGTGACATTTGACAATGAAGCTCACAATTTTCCCGGCATAAAAGAGTCTTTTTACTCATCAAGTGAGTGACTCAGACAACGTATACATTCAGTTTGTTATAAACTTAACTGATTCTTTGTAGATCATCGCATTTGCAAAAATTCACGTCATACCTCATTCTTTTTATAATATACTCGATATAGTTTACATACTTATAATGCACCTTGGGCTGAGAAAAATACCTTTTGGTCTTAAACCTATATTGAATAAAATATGCAGAATTAACGATAAACTTATAAAAACCTCAATAAGTTATTGAGAGCTCTTTCACATATACAATATTGTTTTTTGTAAACAATATTGAAAAGAATACGATACTTAAGCAGACTTTCTCACAATATATAATTGACATTTAAATTGGTTACTCTAGAAAACTTGTATTTAACGAGATTTAAGAAACATTGGTTTATATATTCTGTTCTATTTTGTATTTTTAAAAGTATAAATAAAATAGTAGTAGTTGTTTTATAACAACTATTATTAATAATTCATAATTTTAATATATTGTTTTGAGGATGTGTAGGGTAACAACAATATATATAACATTAGGACACTAAATGTCCTAATTTTACTCTAAATTAATAACTGAAGTTATAACCGAATCAAAAGCATACTGTGAAAATATACTTCATTGAAATTATTATAGTACAGCTTTGTGATTTGGACAAATAAAAACTATTATAAACCATTGCACTGTCAGTGGAAAGGTAAAAAATAAATGTCTAACTTATACTGCATAAAATATATTTTGTATCCAATTAAAAAGCAAAACTTGCTAGAAAATTTTTGAGTGGGAAGTCGTAAAGTAATATTTTTTAATAGAAAGTAAAATTTATTTTGTGAAGTTTGATATATTATATACGTCTTGTTAGCTTTAATTTGAAGGGTTCACATACAAGTCGCAAACAGAAGCGAATATATGTCAATCAACACAAATTAACGTGTTTCAACTTGATTGAAGCTTCTGCGTATCCTGCTATAAGATAGGAATAACACAATTATCTTTAATGATAATATTGTATTGATTTACATTTACCATTCATCATCTAATATTAACGCACTGGTATCTGTTAGATCATAATTAGTGAGTTAAAAATAATACTGAAATCAATTACAACTATAGATGAATTCCTAAGTTACTAATTGCTTTCTGAGTACATTTACAAATTTTCAAATAATTTGATAAATTAGTTTAGCCCAAGCGTAATGTTTTCCTTATGGATAATTAACCCACAAGCCATAGCTTTTATGTTATTTTAGTGGGCTATAATGGATAGATCAAAGACCTTTAATAAACATTTGTTGCTATAAACAGATAATAATTTTGTTTTTTTTTTTTAAGTGAGATACATTGAAATGTGTTTGAATGCTATCAAAATGTCCTATTCAAAATGTCCTTTTCTAAATAATAATTAACTTAACAAGACAAAACTAAGTTTTAATCTATCAGTCACGAAAAATAAAATGTAGACCTAATTAAGAAATAAAATTTTACGAACTCAAATTATAATTATAGACTTATAGTATTTTTTTAATATAGAAACATTAAAGTATAAAGGACTTTGGAGAAGTCTCGTCTATCAAACTACACGCATAAACATAAAAATAATAATAAAAATGCTTATTAACACATTTAATTAAACATTAGTGTAACTAGGTCTACAAAAATAAGGGAATTACTTATTTACAAAGCTATTGGCTCTTGTTATAAGTTGTACACAAAAGTGAAGATTATAAAAGAAAATATAAATTAAATATTTTCAGAACAAGTTGAACGAACTAAGGTTATTATATTCTGGCATAACAAGAATAACAACAAGAACAAGATATATTTGATATATTGCACCATCTAATCTTAAAATTGACGGTGCATGAAATGGATATTGCAGTATTAGTACATAATATCTTTGTTGAATCTGTAATAACAATAATAAAGAAAGTTTTTAGTACTAAAAACGGTGTTGAATTTATATGTATAAAATTTCTATAATTTTTGCCAATGTTTGTTAAAATTTTAATATGAAATTATATTACCGTTTTTTACAAAAATTACAAAAAGACTAAGAGATATAAATATTTAACTTTTTATTGTAGAGCATTCGAAACAGAGTCACATTATCAACAAATTGAAAAAAGTTATTAATAATATAAGGAATACCTTCTTATTAATAAATAGTGATATGTTTTCCATTTAAATTTAGATATCTACTCGAAGAAGAGCATAAGAACCAGACCTAAACTCAACTTCGTCGCCAAAATTAGCGAGCACTTTATAAGTTGTCGTCAGCTACTAAATAAATTTTTGTCATTACTCTTTGTCATCACTGCGGAGCTATAAGATAAATTGGTAAGCTATAAATTTTATAACCTATAAAACTAAAGCCGACTTATTATTATTTACCTCAAACTGGGTAATGGGTGATAGAAGTGAAATGCCATTTACTTTGCATCTACTATTCCTTGGGGCGGAAGCTCTATGCAAGAAGGTAGGGAAGGATGGAGCTAATGAAGCTCAGGACATTTCACGCAATCCTGACATTATACCTGCAGTAGTTTTTAAGTGGTATGCTACTGTGTTGTTATCGTCATCAATATACCATTGAAATATTAAATGTAGGCCATTGTGAGAGAAAGTAAGACATTGCCTGCTATCATAGATAGCAAAAGAGTTCGATTGCCACAGCTGTTGTGTCATCAACATTATCCGAGGCTTTTTTTGAAAACGGTCCTCTAGCATTCTCTCCGAAAAAATCATAGCAGCTATCTTCGATTCCAGCTGCTCCGATGGCGTAAATAAAAACTCATGTCCCATAGAATTGTTATCAAAAACACTGTTCTTATTACGTATAAGATCAATGGCAGTATCCATTGTCATGCTGAAGAAATTATACTGAACACCTTTTATATAGACTAAGGTTTTAACTCTTGGTCTCACCTAAAGGAAAGCTGTATTAAAATTTTCTGACACTGAAACAAACTATAAAGTCTCTTATTGCAAACTATGAAACTTAGTTAAAATTAATATACAAGTGTACGCGTTGACAGTTAGGAAAACCCCATTTTCTGTACCTCTACAATTTTTCGCGAATTTTAATATTGAAGTGTCCTCGACGTCTTCATTTATATTTGATTCCACAGGCAACTAGAGGAAAACTTAAACTGAAATTTTAAAAACTCAGTGTGCTCAAATAAGAAAAACGCTACCAAAGACTAAAGCTATATAAAACGCAAGTAAAGACTGCAGCTACGCAAGGCTCATGTCAGACTCATAAGAAATACTTTATGAGCAGAGGAGTGTTTGCGTTTTGCGACGTAAATACTAATTAATTATGATAAATGAAATGCTAAATATTTTTACGGTTAAAAGGAAGGATATTAAAAAGAAGGTACCCACTTCATGACAATGACACATTATATGTCATTTGTAAACATCACGTTTACATGAGACATAACCGGATTCTCTATTATTACATTTCGTAGTTACAGGGGTGAACGTCTTCTATGAAAAGTAATAGTCCGGTGTCATTTTTAAAGATGAACTTTAGATAAGGACTAAAAAGTTTAGCTTAATAGTAGAACACTGGCATAGGTCAACTTGTATTATACAATTATAATTATTGTTATTTCAACAAAATGGAAAATAATGAAAACTTGAAACTTCGCCTTCAATGATAGGTAAACATATATGTGAAAATTATAATAATGTCACCTGAACCATGTTTTTAAATTAATAAACTGTCAAATAAGTTGAAATGTAACAATTTTAAAAACGGCAGTGTCGACAACAGACTGTCGCATATGAAATGCAATATCTGACGTACTGCACCGCGTGCGCGTTCTCATAAATCTTAATGGGTTATAAGGTTCTATTTATAGTAATGCGACGCGATTTATCGATATTTGTATTCTAACAACTAAATAACTAAATTTTTCCCTCGTTATATCAGCTTGGAACTAATTATACATATGTGTCAGTGAAAAAATGTTAAATTTGTAATAAAACAAAACAGAAACGATATTAAATAAAAATCAGCAAGTATAATAAAATATATAAAAGTTATTGACTATAATAAAATAAAAGCAAATATTTTTTCAATATGATGTATATTTTAGCATACATCACTAAAGTATGTTTACCATAAAGTATGTCATGAATATATCATGGTTAACATAAACCCTTACAGTCCATTTTCTTATGAATATTTTAATATATTTTTTGTTTTATACTCGTTTTTCTTGTAACTTCGACGCTTATAAAGCGATCGTCTGTAAATCGATATTTATTAAAATGTTTTATGATATTTTTCTGGCATAGATAGAGAAACTTAAATGTTTATTTCTTTTTACTTTAACAAAGGAATAATGCTTAAAAATAAATAATCTATTACAAAATCGACCTTTATGAATTCTGTTTTACTATTCTGAATTTTTATTATCCTGAATATTGTTCTATTATTATGAATGTACCATGCATTTCGTAATTTTTTTGGCGCTGTCTAGATTATTTATTTTATTTTTTTGTTGTCATTAAATCCCATGTCCCACTGAATGACTTCTTTTACTAAAGACTAAAACCTTGTCCTTTGACAATTATTTTTGGACGGAGGTAACTATAGTTGCCTTTAAAAGTAGCTGTCATCGGAGCTATTAATAGAATAATCAATTAATACAGTTAACTTTACATCAAGTACATACTATAATGTTCAAAAACTTTGAGAATATACATCATATTAATTTTTTTTTAGTAATATGTGCTTTATTTAATAATAAAAAAGAATATCAATAAATTGTTAACAAAAGTGAGAAATTAAAAAAAAATCGTAATTTTTGAGTAATATTTATTAGATAAATGAGAGGGCTTTCTCTTAATTACAAAAAAAAAAAAACAATTTTTGACAAAAGAAAAACAGACTTCAAAAATTGAGAACTGCAAAATTATAAATAATACCTACTTAGACATTTTTTTAAAAATGTAAACAGTTTTTTGAAGCCGGAGTCATTTAAAATGCGGCGTTAACGACGTCTACCCTCACGTCTGCCGTTCGTTTTGCTCACTCATTAAGGTAGGGGACGCGTCTAGCACATGAGCATTTGAAATATCTGATATTGCGAAAAGTTGAATGATTTTTGTGGTACGAACTATATAAACCCCTTCTTAATTATTTCGATTTGTCTTGATTTGCCAACATAAAAATATATAACTGTTATAAAAAATATTTATTATTTTAAGAGTGCATTTTCTATGATTATTTATTTTTTAAATGATACTTTGATATATTTTGTTGAAAAAATATATTAGACAAAAATAATATCTTATTGACAAACGAGCTCCTATATATACAACTTAGTATTTTAGGATCTGAAATTTATATATAGACTTGTCTCTTAGAGAGATGTATATATTTTAAACCTTCTGTTATTAATTATATATTTTTAATCTTTGTATTCTCACTTATCTATCTGCACTAGCCCGTCCAGTCCAAAAACTTTGTCAATATTATGTTATCGTATTACAATAGATTTCAAACTTTAAATTCGGTTATGCCACCTTTTCAGTGTTAATTTATAGTGCAAAGTTAGAAACATTAGTTAAGAAATTCAAAATAAGTTTAATAAAAATCATCCCCGTGCTGATTCAAACAATTGTTTGAAAAAAGTTTATAATACTACTTGAATTACATTACTTGAACGTGACAGTTTGATAAAAAATTCATCCCTATATTTTTCAAGTTGCTTAAAATTAGAAAACCGTCCCCTATAATCGCTTACAATAATGAATTGCTCTAATTCAACAGAGTCTAGTTCAATTTTACGTTCCAAAGAATGGCTCACTATGTCTTTGAATTTCATGTTTATTTAAAAGAATGAAAGATACACCATAAATGGAATTAACTCTTTTGAACGAACTAACAGCCTGGTGGTTATTTGAATTGGACACTATTTCTTCAATTGTAAGTCAGCATTCAGAAACATAAAAAATATTAAAATTAATAGTAGAAATTCATTTTTTTCACAGGCTGTATATTTTTCTGGACAAGGTTGGTAACGTTTACATTATAATCCTTATTTTTTTTTATAGTTACTATAATTAGTAATATCAAATATATGGTCAATAATTCTGGAAATAGCATTATTTGCGTGTCTAGCTCTTGTTAGCAACTTTGTTTGCTTCCCAAACCGAATTTCTTAAAAAGAGTGTTAATATATAGTTTTCGTAAATTTTTAAAGGTAAACGAATATTGTTTTATAGCGCTCATGGTAAGAATGAAAATAATATTGTAATATGATTCTTAGTAACGTTGATTTAAAAATATTTATTTATTAAGGTAAACAATACAGTTTTACTGTTTGTAAAAGTTTGAATGTTTTCAATTTATCAAAATATTTTTTATAGATATATATTTGTGGTTAAATTTTATAATTATCTTTGCTTTTTTCAATTGGATAAGATAAATTAAATGTTTGTTTGATTCCTTAATCAACATATTTACAAGGTATGACATCTATTGGGTATTTTGGTTAGGACTTTGGAGAGATATTGCCTCCGTCAAGGACGATTATATTAAGAATGCTATATTGATAAATATATTATAAATCATCTTATCCGTATTTGATGTATTTTTCTAATATTATAATATTACGGAATCTTATTTAATATAGCTAAGTTAGGTTGAACATTTTTGTCAATTTTTATTCTTATATATTAATTATTTAAATGATAGTTTCATAAAGGTAATTATGAAACTCAAATTTAATAGCAAAGACATTGAAAATCTTTAGAAACATTTTCTATTAAAAGCCATTTAAGTTAAAACTCACGACAGTTAAGTGACTTTAAGTGACTTCTCCAGACGGATGATCTTTTAATTATCCCTAATTTACGATTTAATATTAAGTTAATTACATCACCATTTTACTGCTGTTTTACTAAATTTGAGAAAAGCTAACTAAAAAAAAGAATCTGATATATTACTGAGAACCCTTCTAATAGCAGTTCGATTTCGAATTTTAAAATTAACGCTACCATCATGAAAAATCGTCTCACAACTCACAAAATATAAAAATATGTAATTTTAAAATTTATGAGAAAGAACTTTTATGAATCTTCGTAAAAAATTAACAATGAGCTTCCTTCGGCGGTGTTTCCAGATCGATACGACATTGGTACCTTCAAAAAAGGCGTTAATTCCTACCTCCAAGGCCGGCAACGCTCTTGTGAGTCTTCGGATGTTGCAAGAGTTCATGGTGATCACATTTGATCAGTGATTCGCATGCTCGTTTGCCCTCCTTTTCCATAAAAAAAAATTGTGTTGCTTCAAAATTTGGTTAATGCTAAATAAATGAATAATAGTTATTAGGAAGTTGTCATGATGTTTATAGATAGTCGATAGATAAATGGTAAATTCTTGTGAAATTAGCTGCTTAGTAAGTAATAGTAATATTATTATTCGAATCTTACTTCAAATTAAATATAAAATATACTTTTTTTTATATTGTATTTTGCAAATCAAAAGTCGAATAAAAATACTTGTGACGTCAGGTGTCGCTGATTTCTGTTTGTTCATATTTCTCATCTTAATCCATAATAGAAACAAAATATGAGATAATACACTTTTCATTGTTTGATAAATCTATGCTGTTTGACGGAAAATACAAGATGGCCGAGGATTGTCAGCGAGTATAGCTTCGACTCAAGCAATCACTCAATAATCTCTGTTCTTAATTTACAATGTCACCTCGTTCTCGATCGTTTGCCTCCGCGTCATAATAATAAGAAAGCAAGAAATTCAGTATTGAGTATTGAATTATTTTCTTAAATTACAACCGTAATTATACTATAATTTAAACATTTTTAATTTTTAATTCATTTGATCAAAATAACAATAATCTTAAAACAAAAAAAAAAAAATTACTAGTGTAGTGATTATTTAACTGTGATTAAAAAGGTCTAGTTTACATTATGATCTAATAAAAAAATGCAATTTTATTACATTTTAATTTTAAAAATTAATGATAACATTTTTATAATACTTTGTTATAAAATACTGAATTCAGTAATGGGAAAATATATATTTTTTGTTTTTCATCTTTAATACATATTTCTACAATTAGAGTAAAACTGAATAGTTGACACTGAATTCTCGTTAAAATATGTATTTTATATATAAATCGAGAAGTAATATAGTTTTTTACGAAAAGGTATGTTTAAATGAATTATAAAAAAAAAATTAAATGACAGCACAATTCCTTTTTCCGTATTAGTAAAGAACTCATTCAAAGCCTTTGATAGTTTTGAAGAAAGCTTAAGTTATAAGCGGCAGTGTAATCACATGGAATGATATACACATACGTATATTATACTTATCTACGATACACCGACCTGATAAAAACGGGATGGCATTAGTTCAACAACCTTATTCTTATCTAAAAACTTAATAACCCCCAAAAACATACACCCCCGATCATGGGGAGGAAAAGGAAAAGGCACAAAGGCAAAACTCGACATTGTGTCCAAGTTAAAAAAAAAATATGGAGTGATTTACAGCAAGCCATTTATTTTTTTAATATTTTTTTTTTATTTCCGTGGTAATATTTAGACAACAGCTACTATTTTTTGAAATACCTTTTTTAGAGGTATAAATTTTTAAGAAGTAATTTTGTTATTTTGGAGCTTTTTGTATTGTTGGGATTGAAAAATGATTTACCACTTTTTCATAATGCATCTAATACGCCGGCATAAAGTTTATATATTTACGAGGACATAATATATCTAGAAACTTTTTGGAATCAGAACGAAACAATAAATGAAGAATATTTTACACCTTGATAAATGGTATGTTATTCAGTAAACAAAATAAAACTTATTTAACTTCCGTATATGAGGTAGAGCTTCAATTGAAATTGCAGAAGTTTTATCATAAAAAATAAGGCATGTTCTCCGACTCGTATTTTATTGGTTATTCACGGCTTGATTTGATTTGATAAAATAAGCTGTATAAGTAAACAAATATAAAGATGGTTAATAAAAATAGTTTAATTTTAGTGTTGTTCCAAGTGAGTTAACATAACAACATTTTTTTAGTATTTTTCATCTTATTTAGATGTAAATATATTATAAGGTTAATATTTTTAACGTAAATATCTTGTTCCGTGTTCTTACTCTTTAGTATACAAACCGTACATCGTAGTAAACATACGCCAATCAACTGCGGACTTCAACCTGTCTTATAGTTGCTCTGTTTATCTGTTTTTAGATATTATCGTTATGAATGGCAATAGAATTGTTACAGGGATAAAGTTATAACGTGGACACAAATATTTTAAATAATAATTAAAACGTTCACTTACAATCTTAGAAAACATTATGCTATTACAATATTTAAAGTTATACTGTTATTACAAGAAGAGATATAAAGCTCATAAAAAATGATTTCGTTGCAAAACGGCAACTTGCGGAGTTCCAAGCAAAAGAGACAAACAAGTACTTGAATACAGGATCAGACAATCTTAATGTACAATGTAATGATAAAATCAATGCATTACTATGACTCGTTAATAGATGTTTTTTTAAACTTAAATATAAATCGTTTTTTTTTTCATAAAGCTCGAATGAACATAAATTTAATTAATAAAATATAATCTTTTTACTTTTAATTGTAAGTTAAAAAGGTCAATTAAGAAACATAATATTAAAAGCTGTTTTAGTTTCGTTACAATCGACTTGACTCCTGTCGCATTGGATACAAATGATTAGTTAAATCCATGATCAAGCACACAGGAAAGTCGATGGTCGACTCGTCAGCTGGTTCACTACCGATTTTATGGAGGAGTGGCATTGAAGATAGTAGAGTGGAATTAGTTTATATCACAGATCTTAACTCACCTCTTAATCAATCATTTTGGAATGCACAATGTATAGTGCGGATCGGCAATGGATAGGTAAAGCTTGTGTTTGCATTCTCAGGGTAATTTTTAATCTATTTTAAAACTTTTATACTGTAGGAAAGATATTATATATCTGATAAACTACTTTTTATTATAGTTATTTATTCTAATAATGAATAATATGTTTTTTAATACTTAATCACAATCAATTTAATTGAACTCCATTTTTTCATATATAGTCCCTTTTTGACTATCTTGTAATAAAGGAATAAAATCTATAGCAATAATATTCATTACTTCAAGCTAAAATCAACGACGATATATCTTAGTTTAATATAGTTTTTATGTTGAATTTAAAATAAATATTTTAAGATAACTTTGGATTAAAGTTTCATATACACTTTACATTATTTTTATAAAAACGACAAATTGAATCAAAATAACAATATCATAAAGTTCGTGTTTTGAATCGTGTGAAGTGATTGAGGTCGCCAGGAAATGATGCGGCATAAAAACAATACGTCGCTAAAATGGTTACATTGGTGCTGGTGGAGGTAACAGTCGCAGGAGTATATAATGTAAATACATATATTTTTACTATTTATTAGATTATATACCTACTATAAAGCCTCTTTAAAGGGGGCAGCTGGTAATAAAATAAGAAAGCAAAAACGAAATTTCAAACAAAATTTTAGTGATATTTGTAATCACATGTCTAAATCTATTTATTTTCCGGAAATTTGTACTATTAAATATGACGCAATTCTAAACAAGCCTTTATAGCTTTTATAAAAATATCGAAGCTATTTTATATAAAGCTGCCATTTTGTCACATGAAGATAAAACTCAAAATTCGAAAAGGGTCAATGAAATTTGTTACATCCAATGGGATGGAACAAATTTGTTAGCGATGCACACAGGCTCGGCTTAAATATGAGGTATTTTTATAATCAACCTAGCTTCGTTAAAATCTGGGAATATATATGGGTTACCCAGAAAGTATTTAAATTAGGCTTAAGTGTTCATTAAACCACGAAGACAAAAAAAATAGAAACTGCATTCCGAAATTTTTAACCGCAAATTTAATAAACTTGTTTTTACTAAATTAACTTTAAGCGACTTTGCATTTTTTTCATTACATATTGTTATTTTTGTTTACTTTGGAAAAACAGAAAAGATAATTGACTTATGATTGAAAATATCAGATGGGGTAATGACTACGAATTTTCAATAGTAAACTTTAAGAAATAGATTTTTATGAAATTTTAATTATTAAGGAACCGCTTTCCTTTGATACTAGTAATGTATCGCTAAAAATAAAAATCAGTGACTTTTGAATTTTAATCCTTTTAAATTACTTAAGCTTCGCTTCGTTCAGCTCTTTAAGGGTTAACTCGATTAAATATTGTCTGCTATCTCCTCCTTCAATTATCAAGCTATATTACCCAAATTTGGACCAGTTGATTATCTTGTGCCTACATTTCTATAGATAGATTCTGAAAAAAAAAACTCTTTGTATATTATAAGTAATTTGCAATTAATTTTGGTGAATTCTTACTATGACTGACATATGTATAATTTTTTGTTAATTGTCATTGACATTGGGGAAATCGTATCAAGCTAACGTTTTCTGATATATTTTTCGTTTCGCTTAGTTTCCCGCGCGCATTTTAATGTACTGTGCTTTAAGTTTTTTTTCTTTCTTACTCGATAGTTGAGTTTATAAAATGAGGTATTAGTTTTGCATTCTATTTTGATGTTATGTAATTTTTTATTTCTGATTTAGAATTCCACTGACGACTGCTAGTCTTGGTTAAAAATATTTCCTTGTTTCGTAAGCAAGTGAAGAGAGGAAGAGAAGAACGTCACTGGGACATGTTAAAGTAAAGGTTACTTACTTACTTGGCGTAACTTAACTTCTCAACTTATTATGGCTGCTGGACATCACGTATGCACAAATCACACACTGGACTTAATATTATTCTTATTGATTCCAGTTTTAATATGTTGTAGAAATGAGTTTTAATTACAATAAGAGTCACGGTAACTGATAAAAACACTTTATTTAAAACTATTAAATAATAACAGACAAAGTTCAGTGAAAAGTCAATTGTTTTTTTTTTACCAACATAGGCAAACAAGCATACAGTCCATCTGATGGTAAATAGTGATTTTTTAAAAATACGAACTGATTTAAGGATGAGCATAAAAAAGTCGAAACATAGTGTCATGGTAAAGGTTTGGCATGCAGTGTGCTTACTCACCTAACGAAACACAGTCTAAAGCTGGGCTGATCTTTTGGAGAAATTGTAATAGGTACAGTTAAGCTCAAGGATAATTAAATAAATATAAGACTCGTTCCAATTGCTATATTAACAAATAACCTTTGACATATTTCTAAATCCAATTATTTGTTCGGCAATTAACAATATATGCCATAGAGGATTAATTTAATTTATTTTTATTAATTGATTTTATATATATAAGGATAAATAAATATACTTTTTCTAACAGATTTTATTAAAGCACACAAAAAATTATTGGGGTTAGAAACTTATAGGTCATTATGTAGGTTTCTTACTGCGGTCACTCTAGCTGTATGTTTATTTGTGTTTACGTTTTACGTTTGTGAGTGCTGTTTGATTATTAGATACCTTTTTAAAAGTTCCCTACTCGTAAGTAACATGTAAACAATATTTGTATTTACATTCTCATACTTCGGGGAAATGAAGTATTTGGCATAGATAATTGATGTATAGCTTCTTTGCCAAGAATATACCGAGATCCTTGTATATAATTTTGGGAGCTATATTAGACAGAAGATATTTTTATATTTGAAACTATATCGACATTTAAAAAAAATATTTCTTTTAAATAAAAAATAATAATAATTTACTAAATTTATAAGCACAATGTTTATTTTATACAAATACGCTTCTATTTTTATTGCAATGTACCCAAACCTATTTTTGAGCTTTTTCAGAAAAAATAAGTAAAAGTTTGAGTAAAAAGAATCTAATAATTAAAGCTTACAATATAGTATTTTCTTAGATTTTCACGAGTACACATTTGAAATAAAACTATTTTTTACAGATAAAAACTCGCGTATAATTTGGTTACATTTTAATTTTAACCTGACGTTTCGAATGTTATGCAGCATTCATATAATCCGTAAAAATAGTTTTATTTCAGCTTACAATATATTTAATTTAAATTCAGTCAATAGATAGACACATAAAATTAATATTTTTAGTGACTTCGATTTTTGTAGAATTTATTAAATTTAGAAAAAAAAAAAATCACGATCTTCGATTTTACTATAAAACCTGTCTTTTTATTTATCTAACGTTTAGGTATCGTACTTTAAAGAATATTTACGTGATTAAGTCCCGATATATATAAAAAAAAAATGTTTAGAGTTTTGCAGATATAAAGATTATGTGATGTTTTCTTTAAAAATAAAATATAAAAACAAAATGGTTGCTTGTCTTGTCGCTTGTTACTAACTCAGTTACACAAAATAAAACAAAAACAAATTAAAATATATTTTCATCTTTATTCTACAATTCTCTTATTTCCCAAACTAATTATTTCTCAATAATATTTTATTTAAAAGTGACCTACACACATCCTGAAATTTAAAATGATGTGACCTTCTTAGTAATATAATACATAAAATGCGTCAATTATGAAAAGCATAACGCGTCGTCTCTCATCACCGAGCTCATATCACACTCTGGGGACACAGCCCTGCTCAGTTGATCTTGATAAATTAATTAATCCAATATCAAAACTCGTATACACTTTTCTTATTAAGTATTTATTTATTTGAATAAATAATCATTTACTCAGCACATACACAACTTACTATTTATTTGTTTATGTACTATGTGGAAGTGAGAAAGCCAATTAAAATAATATGGATTAGGTCACACAATGATATCAGCGTAATTACGAATATCAGACAATAATAAATTTACAAATTTAACTATATAAATGGCTATGGTTCTTTTTAGTATTTTTGTTATGTTTATTGCTTGATTTATTATTTTAAAATAAATCTTTAAATCAATATCAAGAATAATTATTGTTGCGATAAAAAAAAAAAAAACAATATTCAGTACTGCATTTGTTACGTAGATAAGTTCATGTTATTAATATGGCGGGGAGACGATCCAGCGAATATATCAAGGCGACATTGTAAATTAAAAAAATAGCTTGACAAGTGATTTTTGGAACCGAAGGTATCTTCTTTAGAGCTCCTGTGCTGCGTTACCTCCATCCGTTTATCGAACAGTATAGGTTTACCAAACAATTAAAAGTATATTATATTATATCAATTATTATTATGGAGTAACATAAGGAAAACGAACAAAGAGACTTCAGCGATGCTGACGTCACAATTTTTTATAAGACTACCCTCTTTTGATTTTACATATTTAATAGATACTAACGTCTTAGAACTGATCTTTTAGGAAACGTAGCTATTGTCCTGCTGAAAATAAATGTCTATCTAAGTTTAATTGTTTATAAAATGAAATAAAATGACATCAAATACTTCTTTTCTTTTACTATTTTTTAATATAACCTGCAAACGCCATTCTGTTCTTAACTCAGTTTTTGATTTAATAGTATCGTTTCTAAAGAAAGTCTGCCTTTAACTTTTATACAACATAAAATAAGAAAGATAGCCCGTAAGCGAGCTCAAGAATCTGTAACTTGAAATATTCTCAAGTTGATTTATTGCACTTTAAAGTTTGTTTGTAGTGTATTTACATGTTCATATCATTGTGCTTTTGTAAGTGTACAAAATCTTCAGTATTTACTTGTAATACTAATAATATATTACTGAGCATGGTTTGAGTATATCTATTAATACTGATAGCTTAGAAAATATTTTATTAACAGAGTTTATTTTATTAAATAATATAGATTATTACAAATAATAGATATTTAAATATACTAGGTCCACGCAAGCGGAGTTAGCCTCGCGACGCAGCGCGCGCGAAACAAAAACGTTCTGTATGTTAACTCTATGTGACACATTTTATCAATTATCTCGAAAACTACAATTACGATTCGGCTGATTTTCAATCCAGGCAGTGCATATTATCCGCATGTGTGCCAAATTTCGTGCGTGTGGCTCGTAAATTGAAGGAGGAGTACGGCAACAAAGAGTTGAAAATTTGGGTAGTAAAGAGCTTCGCTACGCTCAGCTCAATAATGCATCTGTACTTATAATATTTCTGTAAAATTTTTTCCTGACTTATTTCGAATAATACTTTGTTATAATATCGCATTTTTAATAATTGTTTAAGTAGCATGAAATATACTTATTTGTTCAATATTTTTTTATAAAATTGTTAACGTTTATTTAAAATTAGCTTTTTCCTGTAACATTTCGCCGCAGTATACATGTTAAGAGTTTTGTTCACCTGAAACTTTTTGTACGTTGAAACTTTGTATGTCTTCAGTCTAAAACACAATAATGGAATTTGTTGAGTTGGCGTTTTTTATTAATTAAAACAAAATTGCAATCTTGTATATTTCCAACTATGATATTATTGTAAATAAAAACGCATTTTAAACTATCGTATTTAAATAACAAAACAATAAGTAATAAAAATAATAAAATTCTTGTATAATAATAAGATTTTAATATTAAAAAAAAAATAAATTATTTTAAATTAAAGAGTTAATAGAAGAGATCTTATGAACATTAAAGATAACCTATATAAAAAGTTTTGAAAGAATTGTTTAGAATTTAAACTATTCTTGACTATTCAATGGATCTATTATTCCGAGAGCATAATGTAAATTTGAGCAATATTTTTAAATGTTATGAGCTCTATGTAGTCACTTAACGTTATAATATTTATACAACATTCCATTTTGGATCATCACAAATTTTAAAATTTTAAACGAAAAACGACCATAAAGCTGAAAAAAGGAAAGACCGAAAGACGATCAAAGACCTATATTTCATACTTTAAATTACGAGTTTTTAACGGTCTATTAATTACCAGCAGATATAAAAAAAAATTAAATATAATCAAGAGGGTATTAAACGAAACATCAACCAACATAAAGTATAACAAATATATAGATGTTTATATATATATGATAGTTAAATATGTAATGAAATTTAAATGAAAACAATCTGTAGTTGCAGGAATTTAGAAAGTTCAAGGATAATAATAAACAGTTCTAACACATTATATTATATTCAGAGTTACTTGATAACAATGTAATCAAAAATTAATAGCAAAAGTTTCCAAGTTGAAGTAATGTAATTTTAATTTATTTAAAGAACGGCTCCGCTAATCGCTTTGAAGGTAAAAATATAATATTTTTAATCAAATTTTTGCACATATTACTATAATTGTATTTATTATTTCATTAAAATCATCACGTCGTATTTTGATTATTCATTGCGAATAGCCGGTATTGGATTAAATGAGAAGAGTGGAATGTGAAGATCGGTTTCAATTCATTCACCATCGTTATACCGATTCTTTTGTTTTCAGAATCTTAAATCGAACCTATCTTTTTTTATAAAACCATGCTTAAAGAATAGTTGCTTGTATATATCGAGTATTATTTACGTCTATTGAAGGTTAATGATGAATAAATATTAATTATATTTGTTATAAGTGTTAGGATAGTCATCTGCTAAGTCTCTGCTATTTCTTCAGTATTAGTTGTCTTTTACTACAACTACCTGAGAAAATAGTTTAAAACACAAACATATATTATATATATATTAATGGAACTGACTAAGTAACGCACGTGAACATACACACACATATACACGAGAATTACTAAAAAAAGTTGAAAGGAACTAATAACTTAAATAATATAAAAAAAACATATTGTTTATTTACTTTATTTTTTTTAATATACATTTTAAATCCTTTTTCTATATTTAAAAAAACTATTTATGTGAATAATATTTCTACGGCCTCTTTGCAGCCTTATTCACGCGAGAGTCACGGTAGAACTTCTTACAATAACCGCTACCATGTCCGCAGTCTGAAATCGAAAAGGAAACAATTTAAGAAAAATATAATTAGATTTGTTTTTATTAAAAAAATGATTACTTCGCCATTACTATGACGGAAATTTTTCTATCAATAACATGATATCTTTTATCAGCGGATTATTTTGGCAGACATGGTTACAATTCTTGTGTCACGCAGCTGTAACTTTGCGATCGCCGTGTTTGTGATTTCTGTTGACATATATTTATATATACATTGTAATCGTCGTACATCTTCTTCGACCACGTGGATTAATGAAATGTTATTATAAAACCTCGGTTCATATCATATTTTATCACATACATATCTATTTATTGTTTATTATATTATGGGTTGTATATAACATTTTTTTTCGGTTCCGTTAAGAAAACCATTTCAAGTTTTGAAAATAGGGTTGTTTAAACTCCTCCTCTCTCACTCTGACCTACAGCGGTAACTATATTTCGTATATTTTGGTATAAAGTATTGCCGTAATTTGTAAGATCAAATAATTATACTTATAATGTACATTCACA
Organism: Mechanitis mazaeus; assembly: GCA_959347395.1. Taxonomy (NCBI): domain Eukaryota; kingdom Metazoa; phylum Arthropoda; class Insecta; order Lepidoptera; family Nymphalidae; genus Mechanitis; species Mechanitis mazaeus. The sequence goes on from OY365755.1 coordinate 15,019,744, forward strand.
AAATTCTAAATACATATTTAAGAATTGTAATTGTAAGAATAAAATATATTTTATAATCATTAAAACATTTTACTAGAAGCGCGAACCAGACCTCAATATTGACTTGTTGCCCTCGTAAAATCTCGGTAAATGTTAGCATATGGAGCGAGGCGAGGTGCAAACAGTCCTCAACTATTTTTCCAGTTTTAAAAAAATCTTTTTAAAAAAGAAAAAAATCTCAAAGCTGTCAAAAAAATTCGGCAGGCGTATGTCATTGAAAGGCTAAATTTTCGCACGAAAAATTTTTCCCATTGAAGTGTATGGAATTTCTTTTTTTATTTAGTTTATCCATGATTAGTTGTTTTTTTAGTTAGTTTTTTCGTGGATTTAGTTTTTCCGTAATCATTCCGGGATCTGACATCAAATATTTGAAACATTTTTTTTTTGTGTGCAAAATTTGGAAATTTTCGGACATACCGTTTTTAATTGTTGCTTGCACATAAGATGCCGAAAAGTCTCTCATAGAGAGCTTAGCTCTATTCATTTATAAAATTTCCATACATTATCATATTAATACATATATAAAAGTTAAGTAATAACTAAGCTTTTCTTAAGTTCAGCACTTTCATTATTAAATCGTTCAACTTAAATTAGTTTACGTTTTCACTTTTGTTGAGCTTTCCGAGATGTAGACGTTTGTTTTTTGAGTTTATTCTAACATTATAATTGCTTAAATCCTTAACATGACTAGTTGCGGATATACCATATTTCAAAACTATACAAATTAAAAAAAAAATCAAACCTATTATTATATTTATGATTTTCATTTCATTAACATTAAATTTTAGTTTTAATAAATAAAGAAACTACTGTTTAAGTTTTGTCCCAATTGTGAATACTTTTTGTTGATATTAACATGTCTGGATTTGCACACAATATCCCTGAACGTGTAATTAGAATTTAAAAAATCGCTAATACACGGTTTGCAAACAAAAAAAACAAGAAAGACCTTGTCGGGCTTTCTAAGTAAATTATGATGTAACTGTTATGTTAATTAAGTAAATACATATCAATTGGTATCAACATAAAGGAAATTGCATAATCAGGTCGCAAGGAAATGGAGATGAAAAAAAAGCTTACATATATACACAACCACACACATTCTTACATATAATTTTTTAAGTATTTATTACTCGGGACATTTGAAACCTTAAAACACTAAATAAACCGATTTTGGAAATCTGAGTAAGTAATTTCTTTAATCCGGAAATTATTTGTACTCAAATACGAATAATATGAGGATGGTTTAAACATCTCATTGAACATGATAAAAGTTCAAACTTTTTTAAAATCTAATCTATATAATATCGAAATATTATTATATAAAAACAGCACTTTTAATATATTTTTTATTATAAGACATACTTGGGTAATAGTATATCATTAGTTATACATAGATATGAAAGAGAATTAGTTTGGTAATTACTAATACAGAATAAGACATAATAAATAAATCTGCATATTTCAGTTACATGAGCCATGAATGGGTATAAAATATAACATATCGATACTTTTAAAAATAGTCCCCTTTGGGACTTGTAAATAATTTATTTCGTATAACATATAATAAACAAAAATATAATATTTTTGATTTTTTTATTTTTGATTATCTATTAATTTATTTTATTATTAACCGTACTTAATCATAAAAGTCTTAATTTCATTTTATTTGAAAATTTATATAAAAATGACGGTTGCTTGCAATTTAGAAGCATATATTCAAAATATACGAATTATAGATCCTAAAATATAATTTACTGCTAAAATACACTGATTAATGATATTGCTATTAAAATATGTACGAAATAATGAACTAAGGTAAATTTAATAATAAAAAAAATAATGAAATAAGGTAAATTTAATTATAGTTTGTACAGGACAATTGTTTATAGAGTTTTGAATAATATTTGGAGATTGGAACTTGTTGTATATATATTTAATATAATTTTAATATTATTTATTATTTATTAAAAAGATCATCTTTTTATTTATGGTCCAGACTTTCCTTTTTTTTTATCCTGATTATCCTTTTTTTTATCCTGGACATGTGTTAACCAGATCGTTAAGTCTGATTGATAAAATAACACCAAGTTCCTTTCTTAATTAAACTTACATTATGTAAGATAATTTTACAATATTTAGAATTTATACTTTACTATAACTATATCCTGCTTTACTCCAAAATGTTTTTATAAAATTCCCATATAATTTTCTTTATCTAGTAAAATCTGAGATCTAGTGATAACAAATTGTTGGCTTCTTTTTAATTATACAAATTTTATTATATTTTTTATTAATTTTAAAAAAGAAGGATTGAAAATATTAAGATGATTGAAATAGGGCTTTAGAAGCAAGTATTAGGAGTACATTAATAAAAGTCAGCATAGGTTGGTTGATCACTAAAACATACAGTAAATAATAACTTTCTTAAATTATAGCTATGTAGTGTGATACCAATCTAAATACATCTGTGACTTTTACTATAATGTTCATATGAAATTGTGAAACTTAACAGAAAGTTATAAATATTCTTCCAAGTCAAGGTTTGCGTTTTGGTTGCTAAAATATCCGTTCTTAGAATGTGAAGTTTAAATACAAAACGTAGGCAGTGGTAGTTTTGTTGTTTAAAAACATGGAAGTATACAAGTGTTGCTTCGTTCGACGCTGTTGGTATCAATCTCTGTTCCGTTTTGTTGTTTTGTAATTTATGTCTACATTGATACGGTGTAGTAAACGTATAGTATATGGGGCATCGCATGGTATTATCTTCAATACAAACTCTCTAGCAATTTACCCCTTGACAAATATTATTTTTTTTCATTTACTATTAATTCTTATGAAATAAAAATGCATTTTTATATAGCCTTGCTTTTTTGTTTCTAACACATAAAAAAAGAAGAGGGAATTATTAATTTACCAAAAATATTATTATTTGACCAACTAGTACCAACTAGGTTATAAATATCTTTCGAAAGTCATAATATCTAAACATGGCAATTTAACAAATTTTGCTTTTCTCAATAAACTGTTAATTTATAATGATCAAGAATTTATATATATAACAAAATTTATGATTTGATTTACCTTTTATCCTTCGAAAATAAGAAATTTCCCTTATTAGATACAAAAAAAAAAATATGTAGTATAAAATTGAAACTATTTTTTTTTAATAATTTTGTAACCCTTTTTGCGATAATGTTATTTCTTATTATTTTGTTTGCAAGTCAAAATAAATAAAAGTAGCTGACTAAACTTCTTCATGTTCGTTAAATGTTTATCCTTGACGCTTTTTAAATGTTTTGATAGCAAATATTCGAGGGACAAATTCCTACTAAAGAGTTATGGCCTCACCTGGAACTAAATGGACCTTGTGAATAGTGAAATGAAATGTCTAGACAAATAACTACACATTGGGGCCATTTCGTCTTTTTTTCATAGTTACTTCCAAAACACCATTTATTTTTTGTAAACTATCTTAAAAGAAGTGTCATTTCCTTATAATATTAAAATTTCTTACTTAACGTAATTATTTAGTACAAGTTAATGTATTTATACCTATAAATAGACATTAAATCCTTGTATCTAGAAGTTTTATAAACTACTTTCGAAAGTAAATAAATGATAAAGTTAACGCACAACGATAATATAAAAAAATATTGAACATATGTTAGTTGGACATTCAAGAATGTTGCGTTATTTTAAATTGAGCTGTTGCGCAAGATGAAGAGGATCAGGGAGGTTGTATTACGATTCTTGATCCGGTACATAAATAGTGTGTAACATTATTTTTTATCAGTAATTCCCAGGTGTTACATATTCCTTTCAAATATTTTAAGATTTTGTTTTATACTTTATGCTTGAATATTAGTTGAGGCTAGTCTACCTTACGGAAAGTATAAATGTATTCGTAGGTGGTAAGGCACTTTACCCGCTAATACTTATTCGACTTGAAGACACGTATGTTGTTATAGACGGAAACACCGACTCAAGAAGCTATTGCAGATATTCTCTGTGTAAAATAAAAAGACCTAGCAAAACAGTTTTTTGGAATCAGACGATAATTCACCACGTAAGGAATGATACTCGATGTATCGGAATGGCCGATAACAGAGGAAGTTGTAGGGGAATTGATTTGTGTAATTTTTGCGAAAACTGAGAAATAAGCAATCGCCCTTCTATCTTCGAGGTTGTGGAGATTTTAATCAACTAATTTTGATTTAATTTGGTCTATAATTGGCAGTATTGTCGCGCCTGTATTTTTGGTCACCTAATTTAGAATCTAATTCTATAATCGCAATACCGTAATAATAAAGATGTGACAAAGTAGCGTTGCCAGTATCTCGCTGCGAATTATTGAATAAACGAAAAGAAAACGAAACAAAAACGTTTTAATTTCGAACGATTTAAACCAGATTACAGCAAAGGCGTAGCTTTGGCGTAGAGTGTTGCTGAATGGTTTTGTTTTCAGAATGGTCACTTTCGGCATTAAACCATGGGCGAGATGTGCCACCGTTGATAACGTGAGCGAACCTTATTTGAACCTTAATTGTAAAATCAACTTTCTGTGGGTAGTTTTTTTGTTTTAGGTGCGTACCCTGGGTAAAGAAGAACAGAACTGTCAGGCCATCTGGCTTCGGTCACCTCATGTATTTTTAAATCTCTATTTTTGTAATGTAAGTAAAATTATTAATTTACTATATATTTTTCGAGAATAAGTTTTTTTTTTTTAATTTTTATTATAATCCAAAATAGTTAATGCAGACTATTTCAAATTGTTTGTTAAATAAATATGGATGTAAATAAACTTTTTAATGGGAAATTGTGTTTTACGAGGCAAATTGTTGCAATTTAGTAGTTTAGGCCGTTTACGTTCTCAATTTGATTTAGTAATGGTATCGCAATAATAATTTACAACGTACCAAACAAATTTGAGCCTAAAACTAGACCCTTTATAATCGTGTCTCAACTAAGAGCAACATTACAAACTGCTTTCATGTTAGTTTCATTTGGCGATGGAGTTAATCTAACCAAAACATTTAACAAATTGTCTCTATATTAAAAGTATATAGTATGGAAATTATTTATATCATATTATTTATTTTTAAAGATTGAAGAAGGAAGATATTTTAAACATGTTTACTTTTTTATAATAAACAAGTAAACGAGAAATTGATTGCTTTAATCAAAGCGATTGCTTTAATTTATCGTACAGAAAGATTAAAACTAGGCATTCCTTATATTTTTGTTATTTTTTTTTCCACAGGTAATAATAAACCAAAAGTTGAAAATAAGATTATCGTTTGTTTTAGCATAATTTAAATTTCAAAATTAGAAAAAAAATTGAAGAGTTAAAATAAAATTTAAAACTTAAATATAATGGTATTTTAATGAATGTTAGCATATTTATTTACTGTTATAATTAATTTCAACAAAAGTTGTAGTAAAGTAGAACAACATATATCTTATTACGATAAACTTTTTATTAAAAAAGAGTAAAGATTTGAAGAAAATCATTTCTGTGAGTAAAATCCTAATGGGTCTCATATAAAAGCTAATAAAGCTATTGGTAGTCACTTGTCTAATCTATGAAAAAAAAAAAATCCCTCATAAAAGGAAGCATTTGCCCCATATCCGTAGTAATGAAGTATTCAACACTCGCCTCTAGCGGACGATGAAGCAGTATAAATTATAAAAGTCTAGTCTAAACTAAAGATTTTATGAAATAACTAAATTGCTGACTCACATAATCTAAATATTTAGTTATCTATGTATATAAATATTTAGTTTCCGTTTTTGTATTGGTCATTGAAAAAGGATTTAAAAAATACTTATAGATATGAAAGCAGTTGTTATTAATGCTTTTAAAATAAATATTGTTACTCTAGAACTTTTATAAAAAAAAGTATCAAATCACATTAAATCTCATTTGATACATACAAGAAGGAATCAGATATAACATTCTTTAAATAACTTTACAAATGAAAAGTTATTTAAATAAGTGTAAATACTCACGACAGATTTAAGCAACTTTATATTTTCTATATACTTTTAAAACTTAGCCACAAAATCGCTGGATCCTATACCTTGTTTCCTGTATATCATATTTTAGGCGGTTAATGAAACGCCATTTAAAGCGTTTCACCATAGTATATAAGTTTAGTATCCATGTTACTCTTATCAACAAATTTTTAACTTAAGGATTAAGAGTAATATACACATTGGGTCTTTTTTATTGAAATTTGTACATATATAATATATATATTTGTAAATATATATATATATATATATATATATATATATATATATATATATACTGTTTTGTAATACTGAAGCAATAATCATTATAAATACAGACCAATTGTTGAATATAACTGGCTTTTATTTCAACAGAAATGTTGTAAAGTTCTGTACTATAGCGAGAACGGTGAATTGTAGGATTTGTCATAGTAATAGTGAGTTTATGTAGAGAGGAAGTGCACAAAGGTGAAATTTTTTATGTGTTCCATATGTTCCAATAATACATTTGAAGAATATTTATTCACGTTTACAAACAAAGAATAGATGTCACATTATCTTATAGAATATAAGATAAAAGATATACAAACGGTAATGGATGCGACACCCATCACATTATCTTCTTAGTTAAGAAAAACGTTATATTATTATTATTTACTTTTTTTTTATGAATCCATTCAATCATTCCTTTCGGTTAAACCATTATACTACTTATGGTATAGATCTAACTTCATAGCTTGCTTCACCAATTTTAGTGATGTTAGCACGCGTCGATTTTTACCACAACCGCCCCGATAGCACAATAAGTTTTTTAGAGATAGCGGATACCAGTTTTTCAGTTAAAAAAAAAACACCTGCTCGTTTTGTCTTGACAACTAATAAACTCTAAGATAAGTTAATACACATTGATTGGTATCAAAATAGAATCAATCGCATACTTAGAACGTGAGAAAATGGAGCCGAAAAAAATGCATTCATACATACATACACACTCGCACATACATAAAAACACACCTACGTTGTTTTAAAATAACTAGAAAAATTATTCAGTATTCATTCAGCTAAAAGTCTAGAATAAAAAATCCAATAGAACTAATCATAGGAGTGATTTTAAACGGCTTTAATAGGAAATAAATAATATTCAATCATTATGAAGGTGTAGGTTAGTTTTGTTTTTGCTTCATTTGCACGTGACCATCAATAAAATGGTTAAATATTTCTAATGTTCATTATTTACTGTGGTAGACACCACAGTAAATAACCTCGATTATTATTATAAATTTATTTTACCAGTATTCTTGTACCCTCAATTATGGTTTCTTTTTCTCTTTTATTTAAGGACCGATAAATGATATTATAATATGACCTATTTTAATATTGTTATTCCCTTCTCAGCTATTACCGTTTTAATTAAACTATGACCTTATAAATGGAACCCTAAAAAGCGGCATTAGTAATGCCGTATAGTTGTTACACTAAATTACTCAAAGCAGTTGCGCAAGATGACTACCATTACACGGGTCACGTCGTTACAGACCTCCCCAGTGGCATTAAAGGTAAACTACTGTTTGTAATTAGATTACAAACTTCAGAAATAGTATATAGTACATATTATATATATTATATTATAATAAACATAATTATTTTCTGTATTATTTTAGTCTAAATTGTCCGTAAACATGTTTGGCTAAACAAATTAATCTTAAGTTAAGCCATGTTAAATTTTAAATATTAAATATATATGGTATGTGCTTAAAAATCTTTGTTAAGTTGTATATAAAATTCCAGGCCTTGTTAAAACGAAGGTATGCTAATTATATACAATTTTTAAATGTGTATAATATTCATGAATATTTTGATTCACGCTTTACTAATTAAAACGAATAAAAGGTTTAAATTTGCTTGCATTATAAGTAAGCAGAACAAATGAGTATCAAATTATTAAATCTGTCTTGTCTAAATCTAATCTTATAATGTATAGTGCAAAGAGAGATTAATATTCATTTTTTTACTATCCATATTTATAAATTTTTAAAACTTCTCCCGTTCTTGAAAAAATATTCGGGGGCTTGATGTACATTGAAAACACACACAACTCAAACCCAGATTAGTAACATCAAGCTTTGGATCATATATGGTCCTTGTGGAAATCAAAACCACGTTCTCTGACTCAGCACGCATCTCCACCAAACCACCACTAGACCAAACTGCCATCACCTTTTATTTGGTCAAGGGAACTAGAAGATAATTCCTCTTTTTATTACTAACACAACGGTACATACAAAGAAAGATATACGGGATCCGCAATTTATGTATATAAAATGTACAGTATATTTTAAAAATATTGGAAAGTATTAATCCGTTAGACTAATGTGTTTGATAAATAAAATTCGCCAAAAATAAAAGATTTAAGTAAAGTCGGTTACCTTTTTTACAAAATATTTTTATTTTTATAGCTTTTAATTAAATTTTTGTCTTTAGAGTATTTTTGGTTTGAAAATTAATATCATAAATGTGTGTATTTTTTTTGTGATTGAACAGCACAATCTTATAATTTTATTTTTCAAAATTTGTACTTAAAATGTTCTCCTAATCTGTATTTTTATTTATTTATTTCTTTTCCACTTAGAATCAATACCAGTAATCACTTGTGTATATCAAATGGAAGTGTTAAAATATATTTGAACACATTATTATTTTCTCATTTGGGTGAATAAAGAATGAATTTTAGTCATATTCTGGTTTTTCGTCTAATCAACTACTTTCTTTTACCGAATGAAAAAACGTTAATATTGTAATTTTCGATGGCCCGTTATTACTTTCGGTGTTTCAACAAGTGCATTGTATTTTTTTCTAAACCTTTTTCTTCTAAACCTTCTATTGATAAATTTTTCTATATGTCACTTATTTAAAATTCACATATTTAAAAGTCAAACGTCATCTTAAACAGACTTTATCAGGTTTGACCTAACAAGTTTTAAAATTGATTGAAAAAAAAACCGTACATTTTTAAATTGTATCAATATTTATAGCAAGATTAGCTAGAAATCCATTATTGATAATCACATAATCCTAATAACGTGACTACAGGGTTAGTTCACAATGTAAAACCTATCACTATTAACTAAATGAAATTGTGTGTCGATCGGATCCCATACACCAAATTACTACAACAATGTCTCTTTTAGAACAGTGACCCATATGCGATACGGAATAGAGTTTATTTTCTTTAGTTATTTCAAGTTTTAGTACATTTATACTCAGTCGTATGTATTAACAGAAGAGTTTATTTAATAGCTTTGTAGATAGAGTTGTTAAAATAATCATAAAATATTTACTTCTGATAACATAAAAAACTTTAAACAGTACAAAAACATAAAACTCCATTAAAACAGGACGTCTATAAACACGTTTTCCATTACGTTGTTTCTATTTCACCTCATTTTCTTAGAAAAGCGCCCATATATTAAACACAAAGTAAATTACAAAGCAATTCCTATTCACGTACATTCGCTCTCAAATTCAATCGATTGCTTCTGATTGTATGCGGTGCAATTACGCCACTAATGGCCTCACAATTACAAATGTGCTTCAGACTTTCAACGTCGCGTGCCTTGTGATGAGTTGTCTCACGGCATGGCTGTGGTACTTTTGATATAGAGACTAATTTGCGGTAAATAAGTTGCAAATTGTTACCTACTTCTTGATGTACAACAATGATTATTTGTTCGAATCGAATTGTTTAATCCATTACCAAAATATTATATATATTGGAAAATTTATTATTATTGATACATAAGTATCAAAGAATTATTAATCGTAATCATTTAAGTGGTAAAATTAGTCTTGTTCAAATAAAATTTCATCTATTTATACTAATCAACTATTTTAAGGCTGACAAAGCTAAATTTATAAAAAGACTAAAATTTTTTATCTAATTCTTATCTGTAATTCACTTTTATAGTTAATAAGAAACTATTTTAATAATTTGTTACAGCTTGTGTGAACCACTGGTATGTGGACTTCTAAATACTTTATTTTTCCTGAACATTGTTTCGCCTTTCCTTGTTTAGTTCTACTATAATTTTGTAGTCGTTGCTGCCAAAAATCTTTAACAAAATAGTTCAAATTATTATTTTATATACGTGTCATTTATAATCAAAATAGAGAAGATATACGTTAGCATATTCTTGTAAATAAAGCTCCTTTCTATGAATTTTAGTATTTGTGTATTTGGTTTTGATATTTTCTGTGTATGGTATCCTCTTATTTACAAATAATTATACTCATATAAACTTTATAAATACTAAACAAAATAACCTTTATTAATATATTAATGAATAATTTGTACAGCTGAAGTAACTTGGTTTATTCTACTCTAGCTTTTATATTTGTTATAGAAAAACACATCAATTTTATTTTCATAACATACATAGAAGTGTCAACTGTCAATACTTTTACGAAAAAGTACATATTATTTCGGCGTAACAGGCTTTTCATCTAAACCGTATCGAGACGTAATTTGGAGTGATATCTGACATTTTCCTCGGTGTAACGTCGTTTTCGTTTCATTTTTGACTTAACAAGACTATTTTATATGAAATGAAATAAAAAACGGCAAGAGTCGTTTTGAAAATATTATTTCAATATTTATGTTCATACACGAGTACTTTTGATACAATAGTACTTTTAATATAACAAATTACGTTTATTAAAACAAAGTTAATTACTATAACTGCTAAACCAATTTAAAAATATCACATAGTTTTATAAAATAAGTCAACAACAAATGATATGAGGCTTCAATTAAATTAACTCAAGATCTACCATTTTTATTTCTAGGAGCCCTTTTTAGAATGGTTTTGTGTAAAAAAAATCTGTATTTGTCATAATAACAATAAGCATTTTTAAAAACGTATATAAGGTTGTTCAGCCAGGTTCAGCTTAATTACATCTTAAATAATTAATTCTAATGGGTTGCGAGCCCTATCATATTAACTTCGTTTTTAAGTAAAATGCTTTATTTTTATAATTTTTTTATTCTTTCCATCATTACTCGCACTAAAGGTTTTAAAATCATTTATTACATATTTTAAAAGTTTAACAATAATTTGGATACCGTTTATTTTATTTATTTCCTTAAAAAAACAAGTAGAAGATATTTAACTTTTTAATTGTGATCACTTTTTGCTAACATTTACATGCATGAGTTTGTACGCAAGCACCCATATCGTAAAATTACTTTTTTATGAATCGCGAATACACCGTATTTAGATCGAAAAACCTAACAAATATTTTTAATTTCGCAGAACACCATTTAAAAAAAAGAATGCAAAAAAAAGATTTAATTAGATTCTACATTTATTGAACAATAAAATGTTATATTATGATAATAAAGGTTTGATATTATCTATACATACATACGTTTAGAAATGTTAATCTTATTTTATTGATTGGCAAAGATTTTCAAAGACAGTCATTACATATATTACCTCCATACCAATAGACCATTATATATATAATTTAGATCCATTGAGCCTTGCCACCTCTTTGAAGATAGCGGTATTTATTAGTTTTGATCAAGCTCGAAAATTATTTTATATTTTGGAGTATACATTACAAATATGTTAATATATATTATAATACATATTATTCAGTTTAAAAATTAGCTTCAGTTGTAAAAAAAATATTTTTGCTTTTAAATTTTGTCTTACTTTTAAGATCAGAACAATTAAATTGCAGCTAATTAATTGAAACTCTTATGTGGGTTATCTTCATCTGTAGTTCGACCCACTAACAGAAGGGGCGCAAAGTACTATAGATGCATGTCATACAGCGAATAAGATAACAAGATATAACGCTCGCCCGCCTTGCTCTTCACTTCACTATACACAATTTTGTACCTCTTAATGAATTTGTTTTATTTTTCAGTTCTTATAAACTTAAAGCGTGGGCGGTATTCACTTTTTTCTGTTAATACTCGGTATATGAAAAAAAAATGCTTGAGTGTAAAGGTATATCAGATCTTAATAAAATATTCAAAGTGAGTTATCGAAAAGCCTATGCAAAAGGGTTAGATAAAATATTTGTAATCAAGAAATCATGCGACTCGAATATTATTTAAATGTTCTCATACATATGAATTAGATTTATCGAAGTATTATGAAATATATGCCCTTGCTGTATGTTTATTATTAATTATGTCAAAAACTCTTTAAATAACAATTTCGAGTTCTGTAAAAGCATTATTAATATTTTTCTGACCATTTCACTAATTTTAAAGTCTGTCGTGGGTTACGTCACTTTTGCTAAATTAAATAATGATGTGTTGTGGTTGGTGTTACAGTTAACTTATTGAAAAACATTTGGCTTGAAAACCATATCATATTGTCTGTATATCAAATAAATTACTTTATATAAATTATTATAATGGTACTTTATGATTTTATTTTAATTAGAAAAATATATATAAGAAAAAAAAACACATCGTTTCAATTATTTCCAAGGTCGAGTATCTTCTTTTATTAATAATTTTACTCTTCATTTTAGCAAAATAACTTTAAATTTGTAAAAACGTATGTATTTAGCATAACATACGTTAAATATTTTTAATTTAACATCGATAAGAAATTTTAAATATAATATGTTTTTATTACTTACATCATATGGTTACTTCGTGATAATTTTAAAATATAAATCTAATGTTTAATAATATTTTTACTGTAGCCGTGAGATTGCTGATAAAATTCAAATATCTATTAATGATAAACATCTTCCTCTCATTTTTACGTAAAAGAAGCTTGGGTCATCGGATTCTCGGTAAATCTCGGTCGATAAAGCCATTGGGCGACCTCGTTAGTAAAGTAGTTATATCTTATAGTAACAACAAATTGTCAAAATATTGAAAAGCTAACTTGAATCTCATAAAAAACAAAATTTTCGTGGCATATAGAAGAACCAGAAACCAAATGAACAATAAAGAACAATAAAAACGTATGATACAAACTAAAATAAACAGTATGTCATAAAGTTTGTACGTTACAGTAATACTTTAGGAAGAAGTTAAATTCTACGTTCTAGAATCTAGACCGTCGACCCAAGGTTCTACAATATATGCCAACATTTCTATAATAACGGCACACGTTAATATTATTTGAAATATTTCCGCCGCATATCCATAGGGAAATTCTTAAGATATTTTATTTAATAATATCATAAATTAAACGAAATTTACTTATGCTCGAGAATAGTCTGTGTATTTTTAAGTTAATGTGCAATTTTAAGTTTCTATTTTGTTATAAGTTATTGGAAATTCATTGCCTTTTGAATAAAATAATGTAAAATAAAGTTTTATTAAAATATACAGATTATATTCGATATATTGATATTAATAAACTCTGACACTGTTTGATCAAGATATAAGTTGGGTTGTGTAGCGCTCGGTTTTTAGGGAAAAGATTTTTCTTACGTTATTTATTCATTTTTCTGTAATAAGCCCTTACATATGATATATCTCAAAGAAAAGATATCTTTATGTCAAATTGTAAAATTTGTTTCAAATTCCATTTATTATTTTATAGTTTAATTTTTTCTTTATTTAATTTCTAAGCAAAATTTACGAGGATCGTAAAAAATTAATAACATATAATACAATAATTTTAAAATAATTTATAAAATAAAACAATTGATTATGATCAGTTCCATTTAAAAATAAATACTTAAAAATACAATTAATTAGAAATAATATTTTTATAGCAATTTAATAAATTCTAGTACATAATAAAACCTTAAAAAATTAAAAAAAAAAATAGAAATAATAATTTTAAGGGAACATAGTCCATATCAGTACATTTAACCTTAAATACTTAATTAACTTTGACATGTTTACATTGGGAACACGTGCTAAGCACACCGTTAAACATTTCATGGCATCAGTCTATATGTTACCACGAAATAAACCCATAGAACTTATATAAACAACCTTGATTTATGGTGATTTCCGTTACACAAGTTACATATTCTCAGTAAAGATAGGTATTAATATATTTTTTTTAGAAATACATATAATGTAATTTGATCCAATTTCATACTTTATAACCTACTTATATTTTATAATATACGTAAGAAGAAAGAAAAATAAATAGTAAAAATTGCCTGAATTATTTAAATTTATAGTTAACATTGCAAGAGATTCTAGCCTTTCTTTTGCCCCGTCTCTTTTCCGCTTTTGCCCTAAATAATCAGCCTTTATCATGACATACATTTTATACCTTCAAAAGTATATAAGTATATTTCTTGTTTATTTGTTACCAGAGCTCAAACCACTTTTGTGTAAATATTTATTTATTTTTAAACAATAGGAAGTCACCGTAACAGACAGTCGTTACAAAAAACGATTAGTACAGAACATTTCGATGAATACGAGCTATATAGTATATCCTAATGAAAGGATAACTAATATGTAATAATAGGATAGTTGTCCACAACACCTTACTTAAGAAAACAATATACTACAAAAAAAAAATGTAAAAAACTATATTAGATACGTTTTTGTTAAAGTGTCTAGATACAGAAACATTCTCGTCTTACCTTAAGTGGTTTGATGCACGAAACCGCAAAGCTCCGGATGTAAGATCTAAGAAGTGTGCTTTTGATCAAGCTGCCCAGTTCTTTAATCAGGCATTACGGAAAGTTAGTACTGATCGAATTGGCCAAAAGCTCTCTGTCCGATCATCTGGAAGTCAAGCTTTCTAGTCAATTTTTAAAGTGATCGAATTATTGCTTCCTATGCATAAACCTGATGGACATTGCAGTGAAAGAGAGAGCAAATCTATTTTTGCTAGTAATTCACATGTAGATACAGGCAACGCTACTTCAACATACCTTCCTCATTACGTTCATTGATGCCAGATATCCGTAGCACTAATAAAGATGTATGAAGAGTTTTGTGTCGTCTGGATGTAAATAACGATTAAATACAGGCTTTATTTAATCGTTAATTCGTTAAGAGAGAGGCTATTATGCTACAATAATAATATTTATTATTAATATTAATAAAAACATGAAATAAAATATTAATTCTAAGAGTTACCTTTTCAATTACAGCATAAAAATTGAATTTTTAATATATACATATATATTAAAAAACAAATGGTGTTCTTCTTTTGTATTTTTGGAATAAATCAGCGGATAAGGTCTAAGCCATATACCTCTAAAATACTTTTTCAAGATATGTCTTATGTACAAATTTGGCATGGTCACTCTATAATTATTATATAGTTATTGTCAATATGTTGGCCACATATTATATAACAGCTAATACTTGGAGTTTTTTCCTATATGATTATAAAGTTGTGTTTTGGCTACCGATAGGCCTTGCTACTCGGAATAATTAATTAATTACGTAATTATGTTTTGACATGATACATATTTCCTTTTTTTTTTTATTGTCATTAGCCATATGTTAGAATAAGACTATATTTTATTTTCTTTTTTTGTTTATTTATTAATTAATTATGATTAAAAACTTTTATCGCGTTTTGTTAAATATTATATAAGAAACATAAGAAATAAGATGACCTGTTTCAAAATTCTCTGATTTTCGTTAGCAAATGAATCTTATTAAATCACCGACTAAAGCACGGAGCTAATCATCGTACCATTTATTAACTTCTGTGAAGATACACACAGACACAAAGAATAGATAAATATAGTCGTATGTTTTATCATAAATAGCTAATAATATCATATTTTAAAATTTTTATATTTTATTATTATTAACAGGTAAGGTTTGTGAGTTTATATATTCGTAGTAAAATCCGTTACTACTTATAAGATTTAAAATAATATTTCACAGAAAGATTTATTATCCTTGAGTGTTAAACATAAATTATTGATAATTGATACCAATAAATTCAATTGAAATCAGCATAAATTATTCAATATGGCATCCGCATTGATGGCCTGAACAGTTTGGAATACCATAGCCGACAAATTTACGGGCAGCAGTTAACACGATATATGTAAGTGTACCAAATTCTTTACAAATACTTAAGTGACATGCATTCTAACATATAGATAACTACTGAAATAAAGAATATACCAGATACCAAAAATATAATATAAGAGAGATTATTGGTTTCGGCAGTGTGTCTAATATACGATATGATTTGAATAAAGCGCTTCATACTAATCTGGTCCCAAAACGAATAAAGCTTTTTGGTTCATTTTGAATAATTTTAACGCACTTAAGAAAGCCTTATCGTATTTTAAATTATTTTCTCCTAAACTTTAACAAGGTCTTTATTCAAAAGTATTAACTTTATGTGTAAATGAGGTTTTTGAATTTGAGGACATCTGATTTTAACATTTGGACAGTTTATTTTTAGATACTTTTATGAACCTACGAAATTTTGAATTAAGACAAGAAGCAACAGTAAAATAATCTCCAGAGAAGGAGACTGTCACGAGGGTGTTTCAAATAAAGTAATAATATAAACAAAAAAAAAAATAATCTGAACCAGCAAACTGTGAGTAACACACAACTTGCTATTTTGGAGATCGAAACGACTTTTCGTTCAGCAGGCAGAGTCACTTACCAAGAGACAAATATGTCTTTAAATCGTTTTTATAATAATTTTAATCGGATGAATTTGATTAATAACTGTCGACATTGGAGTGCTCTGATTTCGATTAATTACCTAGTATTAATTATAAGTTAATTGTGCAAATGAACATTATTATTAATGGCATGTATTCTAATAATGGATTTGCAATCAATAACAATGGTTGACTTATATATATATATAAAATAATGTTTCGATTAAAGTTCTTCAATTGATAACTTAATAGACCTGGTCACTTGGCATGGTTCTTGAGTGTGTGTTATTGAAGTGAGATTGTGGTTACGTACAGTATGGAAGCAAATTCTAAAAGTGGCTATGATTTTGTTTTGTCACCCTGTTAATGTAGGGACTATACCACCGAGTCTAAATGATGACAATCTTATCGCTCTGCCTTATCTAGCGCCAACAAATTATAAAGTAATTTAATATAAGTATTCAATTGCAATTCATCTATTTCATGCAAACTTTTGATTTGGTGTTTCTTTAAGTAGATGTTTTCTCTGTTTCTTATCTTCCGCATCAGATTCTGGATTAAAAACTTTGGAATTCTAAGTCACAACTCTTGGCTAAGCGGCACTAATCCCAAACTATAGAAATAGCCAGACAATAATACATACAAAATATATTTGCTATTTTTTTGCCAGAATCTACGCTAATTAAAATAAGTGCTGCTTTTTAAGATATTTTTTTTTTTTTTTTTTTTTATGGAAAAGGAGGGCACAGGAGGGTTTTATTACAAATACTTTTGATTTGGGTAATGCAAATAACTACTGATGTGGAATATAATTGCTGTACAGATAAAAGCTTGTAGTTTCACATTACGATATCGATACGATGACGACAGGTAGGTGAAGATCAAAATCAAAAAGTTTTGATTCGTAAACATTACAAAAGTAAAATTAAAAACGCTTCGAGCGTAACAATAGAACTTTTCAAATTATGTAAAATGTAATTGAAACTTTGCTTAGCTTTTCAAATCACTTGAAGAAATCTCGAGATAAATATTTTTGACGCTTTGTTGTTACATTTTTTAGCTTATCATATAATATTGAAATAACGTGAAACTTCCATATATTATAACTTTTTCGTTATTTTTAACAATTTTGGTACAATACGTGAAATGTAAAAATAAAATAATTCTAAAATAAAAACATCTGACACGCGGCAATCGAGCTTGCCGCTATGAACAACTCCTAATCGGCAAATTATAACTCGCAAATTAATTAACAAACAAAAGAAAAAAAAAATAATTAAAATAATTAAATTAATTAAATAATTAATTAATTTTTAAATTTTAAAAAATTTAAAAATTCGATTTTTTTTTTCCATTTTTCGGTAACTTCGGCGGCCGATCTGACCACCTTCCCGTTGGACAATCAACATAATTTTGAAAAGTGAATCTTACATTTAGATGCTGATTCCAAATATATCTTTAGTTTTTCAAAATTCGAAAAATAAAATTCGACAGACACACAGACAGACAGACAGATCGGAAGGAAAAACTGAGTTTTTCGATAAATATCAGAAACATACAAAATGCGATCTTATTGCTAAACGTCTATTTCTTCGGGATAAACTTAGTGTTAGCCAAATTAAAAAATTACTTGATATATTATAGGAGGAGATGGAAAAGAGATATATTGTTATAGAATATATTCGAATAAATAATATTAAATGGGGACAATTAAATATGTGCCCTGTGAAATACCGCTATCGAGACGTAATCTAAGATAAAAAGCAATTTATCAATAAGGACCAGTCTAAAAAATTTGCTGATTAAAGTAATATTACTTCGATTAATGTCTATGCTCCATCTTATCTGTTTGAAATATTTTTTTTAATGGTAGAGGAGGGCAAACGATCGTGCGGGTCACAGGTGGAATGTGATCACCGCCTCTCACGAACCCATGCAACATTCCGAAGACTCTCAAAAGTATTGCCGGCCTTGGAGGTAGGAATATATGCCTTTTTTAAAGGTACTCATGTCGTATTGATCTGGTCTGGATCTAAATAATGACAATGAGAAACTAAAAAACATATAAATTGAATTACTGTATTCTTTACATACTATCTTGAGAGCTATCAACACTAGACGATAGGAACAAAACTAATTAAATACAAGAATAATCTATTTTTTTAAATTTTATATAATGTACAATATTATAATATTTTGAGTTAAATATTTAAAAATATCAAGTAGGCAGCCTAGTCAAAAGTCAATCCACATAGGTGACTGTGAATACCCTTTTGGTGTGTATTTTCAGTGTTCTAATGAGTCAGCAAGCATGGCAATAATATAGTAGGGAAAAAGAGCCCGAAAAATCGTAACAAGTTATCGGTCTCAGCTACGGGAACAGCCCTAATAGATACTAACCAATATTGAAATAAAATTGAAATGAAATTTGAATAATAATTAGTGGTACGCTTTTTTACTTGTAAAGACAGTTAGATACAATTTTCTAGGTTTTTGCTTGCAGATTTTAGCCATTGGACAACAGAATTTTATAATAAAAGCCTAGTTTCTTTAAAAAATATCCCAATGAGTTTCAAAATTACTTGAAGAGTACAATGGATAGTAATCACGAATGAATGTCCTTGGGGTGGGACAGCTGAAAGGGTATTGTAAGAGAAATTAGCTTGTCAAAGTTTCTTTAAGAATATTCAAATGATAAAAGTTTTGCCGCGAGATAACTGTTATGTAATTTTATCATTTTTGCAAAATAAATAATAATTTTAAATTGATTTTGTGATTTTGATTTAAATCCATACAAATTACAAAAATAATGTGATGTGATTCGATTGTACATTTTACGGAAGGATAATGATATGCTATATGCTGATATACATGATATTAAAATATTTGAACATTAATGGCAAATAATAATCTTAATTCATGGATACAGCTTTAATAATAATTTTGGTTGAAAAAAATATATTTAACTAAACAAAAAATAACTATATTGTAAAGAAAAATTGTTTAAAATAAAATATTCAAATGATAAAAGTTTTGATACGAGATTACTTTAATGTGTTTGTAGTCTTTCAAAACTAATTGAATTTTCAATTAACATGAGATAAACAAACATGTTTGAATTAAATATTTATATTTTTTTTGTATAATACTAATAAATATTAAAAAATACCACTATATTTATGTGTAGAATGTTAGTCTTTGAGATGGGTAAAGATCAGTAGCGCAATTGACAGAGCGATGGGAAGTTTTGCTCGTCTGCTCATGCCTACATTTTTTATGCTATATTTATTTAAAAATAAATAATTGACTTAACATAGTAACTCAAAAAAAACCATTAGAACATTATTTTCAGTTGTGGTATCGTTTGACTGTTTATTTTATTAAAAAATTAGGTGTATAAATAAAAATATGGTTGAAACGTAGGCACCGTCTGATGAAGAATAAGGTCTTAATTATTGTTTTTATTTTATTTTAGAAGAGGCTCCTTGTACTTAGTTAAGTTTTGAAGCCAGTCAAAGTTTTAAAACAGTAAACTTTCGATAAATATCATCTATTAATTTTATATATATATCTAAAAATTTCGTATCTATAGTTTATTTTGATTGATAAAGTTTTTTATTTTATCCATATTGTATATTTATTTGTACTGTATAATATAACAAAAGGCTCCAAGGATCCAAAGAACGCTATAGAATTTTCTGCCCTCAATTCCATTGATATCTTAGTTATCAAGACATAGATAGGTATCCCAATGATCAATCTCACCACCACCCTATTTTTTTTTGCAATCCCGGTGTATATGAACTTGATTATGATTGTGGTTTATCATATATCGGTCTAGCAAAGACAAACATCGTTACTAGGATCAGAAAACACGTATCAGATGTGACAAATAGGCATACGTCAAAGCCCACAGTGTATAAACAATCAGCCATGCAATAGACAAAATGAACCATTTCGATTTAATATACTAAATATTCTTGCCCATGAACACAAATATATAAGATAATATGTAGATATGGAACA
Organism: Mechanitis mazaeus; assembly: GCA_959347395.1. Lineage (NCBI taxonomy): Eukaryota > Metazoa > Arthropoda > Insecta > Lepidoptera > Nymphalidae > Mechanitis > Mechanitis mazaeus. Next base: position 15,040,423 of record OY365755.1, read on the forward strand.
TATTTTACATAGAATTAGAATGGTTCATGAGACTATTGACCATTAAAAATATCTTAATTTTATTTTAAAAAAAAGTTGGATTCTTTCGAACACCTGAGATTTTGTCATATAAAGTATTTAAGTCCATGTCTACGAACACATTGGCATTAACAAAACGTACAGTTAGTGCGTCGTTGTTAGTTTTTCGATTATACCCAACCTTGGGGAAATACAACGTGCACGATTTGATGATATAAAGAGGAAAAAATATATAGTGTAAAAATTGCAAAATAACATACATAAACACTGTTCGATTTTATGTTTCGTACATATTTATTTATATAATTCTTAAAAACTTTCAAACGATTTCGACTTATGGAATATTAAAGAAAATATAAAGGAATACATACAAAAGTATATTTAAAAAGCACAACAGACGGCCTTGTCACTTAATGGTGATTTCGTCTAGACAAACCTAGGGTTATTAGTTACTGTCATTCTGATAAATAATAATTATGATGAACGATCGGTAAAGCTTGAATATTAACGTTTTTACTTTACTTTGATTCTTTTTAGGTGAAATAATAAACTTATCTGAAGAAAAAAATTGTATATTTTTTATAAAAAAAAGTCAGCCTTAAATTCTTTTTATTAGTTTTATGACCTTATATTTAAAAAAAAAACATGACTATTATAGTCTTTACCATTGATTCTGTGATTTTCCAGCTAATTCATTTAAAGACAGCCTCAAAAAAATATTAACTTTATTATAAAACACACAATAATGCTACTAATCTGCAGCCGGAGAATGAAAAAAAAATACTTTAGAAAGAAAGATAGACAAATATTTTATTTGGACCATAAACCAAAAGGAAGAAAATAAAATAACATAAAATAACTAAAAAAAAACGCAATATGAAGAAGACCGCTTAGTAGTTTCGAAAGGAATAATTAACTTATATTACTTACTAAATTCAGAGGTCCTCTTATTCATCATATTTAAACTAATTTATTAAAGTAATTACAATGAAAATTAATTCTACAATCACCTAATTATCCTAAGTGTTGACGGATTCGAAGTGTTCATTAAACATGCCAGCCTTTCAGTATTTATAGAATACTGATTTTTGGATACATTTTGGAGAATTTGCACAGGAATTATATGATGTAATTCCCCTGTCCCTCTTTCACCAACGGATATCCCAACGCACGGCGCGTATCCATCCCCGCGTTGTGGACACTCCACCTGTCCCAACGAAACACCTTGCCTTCTCCAATATCCAAAGAGAAATGTAAACTGAACTATTGAAGTTCAGTTTATATTTCTTTTTTATACTAGGTGTAAAGAAATTTCAAAATTAAGAATCACTAGACTGTGAACGTAATAAATGTCATTCTAATAATAGATGGCTGTAAGAGATCACTTCCAGTGATAATGCCGCCTCTTGTACCGAAAGTTTAATGTTTCTTTCATGTTATTTTTTTTATATTTATTTTTTGAGTTAAATATAGTCAAGTTTCCTAAAATATCTATAATGTCTATAGATGACCTTGGCGTAAATGATTTGGTCCCAATTTGAAATGATAATTTACAGTGCTTTGTTTAGCTAACAAAAAAATATGATACATATTCTAGTTTAAATACGATTGAAAAAAATTACCAGAGACAAAATAACTAGGAGCGAGGACCTCAATTTTGATTCGCTGCACTCGCAAAATCTCAGTATGTGTTACGATATTGAGCGAAGCGAGGTGAAAACAGCACCGAAGTTGCATTTACAAAACGTCGACGCATTCTGGCCTCAGTTATTTTGCAAGATAAAAAAAAAATTGAAAAAAAAAAGATTCTTAAAAAGAAAAGAAAATATTCTAAAAGCTGTTAAAAAATTCACTTCATTTCATTGTAAAGTCTATGCTATTTTATTTTTTCCGTGATTATTCCTCTAAGACATCAGATATTTCAAACTTTTTTCTAAACTACCATCAAACTGGAAATTTGGAAATTTTCGGATATAACGTTTTTGATTGATGCTTGCACAAAGGATGCAAATAAGTCTCTTAAAGAGATTCGCTCAATAATAATACGAAATTTATAACGAAACCATGATTTGTGCATTCACATATAGAATTTCATGCGCTGTGACTCTTTAATTTTAATTTTAAATTTAAAAATCTTTATTGCACAAAAAAAAAAAATCATACAAACGGCGGACTTAATGCTAAAGCATTCTCTACCAGTCAACCAACATGGTAAACAGAAAAACATAGAGGGGGCACAATATAACAATACAGTGAAAAAAAAAATATATCGAATTAAATCGACAACATAATTTTAATATATAAACAAAAAAAATAAAATATAATACTAAAACAAATAAATAAAATAAAAACAAAGAAAATAAATAAAAAGCTAACAATATATTGAATTTCTATATAAACATACAAATAATAAATATAAATATACATATTACTATCATTATAATAAATATAATGTATATTTCTATAAATACATAATACACATACATAAACAATATATATCAAAACGCTAACAAAGGAAAAGTAAAAAAAAAAAATAATAATAATAATTAATAATAAGAAAGTTATTGTTCGGATAGATATTCACGGACACGTCTCTTAAAAACTTGCTTATTGGGTGCTCGTCGGAGTGCATCAGGAAGGCCGTTCCAGAGTTTTATTGCGTGTACTGTGAAGGAGTTGGATAAAAAACCAGTATGGTGTGAAGGTATGCATAAACTGAGATTAAACGAAGAGCGTAGTTGCAACTCATGAGTGTTCCTAAGTAATTGAAATTTACATTTCAAATACTCTGGAGAAAACGGATCATTAAGAATAGAAAATAATTGACAAAGAGTTCTCAAGTTTCTTCGTTTGCGGATAGGTAGCCATTTAAGCTTAGAACGATATTGAGAGATGTGATCAAATTTACGAAGATTGAAAATGAAACGAATACAGTTATTAATAAGACGATCCAATTTGTCCAAATTGGCTTCGGATATGTTAGAGTAACATACATCGGCATAGTCAATGAGTGGTAAGATAAGAGACTGCACCAACGGAGTTTTGGTCCGAATGGGTAAAAAGTTTTTGTGCCTATAAAGTGCACGTAACGAATACGTTACTTTACGGGATATCTCGGCTATGTGGGTGTTCCAGTTAAGTAAACAATCTATGTGAAGTCCAAGATTTTTTACAGATGGCATAAATGGTATTTCAATATTATTATATTTAACTGGTGATACATTACCACTGTTAAATTTATTAAAATTATGCTTGCTTCCTATAATAATTGCTTGACACTTTTTAGTATTTACATTAATACCGAATTTGTAACACCAGTCAAGAATATGCTGGAGGTCTTTATTAATATCAGCAATGGCGGAGTTAATGTTATCAGGCTTGGTACGAGCATATATTTGGAGATCGTCGGCATAAAGATGGTAAGAGCAAGAAAGGTTAAAAGTGATTAAATTAATGAATAAAGCGAAAAGAATTGGTGAGAGAATACCGCCTTGTGGGACACCAGATTTCAGGTCGCACCACTCTGACAATTTATTGTCAATGCTAACGGCCTGCTGGCGATTCCGAAGATAAGAGGAGAACCAATCTAGCTCATTGGAAGAAATATTAAGGCTATCTAAGAGAGCGATGAGTATATCATGATCAACAGTATTAAAGGCGTTAGAGAAATCTATGAGAACTAAAACAGTCTTTAGTATTGATTAAAAATCATTTTCAATTTAAGGAAAACAAGTATATTCTTTACCTGTATTGAACGGTCTATTGAATTAGCCTTTCCAGAGCAAAAGCATTTTATTGTTGTTACCTTTAATATATGTGGACTTTATAGATAATCACTTTACCATTATAATTGAGACAATTAAACCTTTTTAGTTTATTGTTAGCGATAACTAGAACAATACTGAGTTTATTTTCAATGCTAATATTTTTACAAATTCTTTAAAAAATAAGAAGAAAATAGAATATAAGTTAAAATCTGATCATTGCCGGCAATTAACATTACAAATTAATTAGTACCAGCGAAGAAAGAAATATGTTTGTTAAAAACAAATTGACGAGCAACTTCACAACGTTCATGGTCATCAATCCATTTATTAGAAGTATTTTACTTTTAAAATATGAATTCTCTTATTTAGTAAATATTTGATTCTCCATGCGTCCGGTATGATATCAATCTATGTGAAAAATATTATGCCTTTATTTATATATTTATAACGAAACGTGAAGGAAGTCAGAAAGCAATCTTATAACTTTACTAACAGATATTGAATTTAGACTCTTTCTATAAAATATAATGATTCGTGTGTACTAACTAACATTTGAACGAGTAGGTTTGAACCTATTAGGGGTCCATATTCAGCTCCGAGCATGGAGTACTCGAGTCGTAAACTGGAACTTATTCACGTCACTACACGTTATAATATTGAAATGAGTAGATACAGCTAGATAATTATATATTATAGTAAAAATATTAATTTAATTTCAAAATTTGATTAACTATTTATTTTAAGTAAAAATTAAAATATTACATAAAAATTATAAATATTAACAAAGAGAAGAGAATTTTCATTTTTACAACACTACAATGTTATTTTAATTTTGATAAATGCTTAAATAGCTAATTCATCTGTAAACTGATCTTTTCGTAAATATTGAAGGTAAGTAAATCCTTTTGCCAATAAAAATCTCAGCAATCCAAGCTACCAATCTAAGTAATGGATGTCGATTGAATTGTAGAGGTTCTTTTGTCGGTGTTAGAGTTTATTGTTCGCGCACTTAAAAATATTATATCATTTTGCAATTATGAGCAATGAAATGGTTTGATTTGTGAATTTCGTCATTTCTGGTAAACCTTGAATTGAGGTTTTTTAAGGTTTTATAATTTATAATATCTCTCTCATATAACTTATTCCTCATCTGTAATAAAATATACATATTTCGATCTGATCATTTATAGGGGCTATATTTTTATAACTACTCCATTTATAAAAGTAAAAACATGTGTGTGTGATTCTTACAATAATTTTTTAAATTTATTTATTTATTTATTATTTATTAAAAAACATACATTGAATATTGTAGACACAAACGTAAACTCGTTAGAGTTTTTCCGTGTGTACGATTCGTCGACTTAAAACTAAGAGAGAATAATAATAGTTTAAAAGATGTACATTATTTAAATTAAATTTACCAAAGATAACAAATAAGCAAAGTATTGTAAGAATTGTTCTAATAATTATCATATATTTGAATATTTTTCTGCCCATCTTCTTATCATACTATATAAAAATATATATATCACTACAAATATGAAAATATTTATTAGATTTGTGAATGTAATTAACAACCATAATAACTTGGTTTATTTAAATATTTTTTAAGGTTAACAATATTGTACTTTTATGAAGCTCTTACGCTGTTCCTAATATTATCTTATTTATTACAAATCCTAGATGAATATAATATTGATACTCCCTCCCGAGATAACATAAAGCTTAACAAATTGACAAAATTATATATTAATAAAATAATACAAGGAAGGTTAACTTGAAGAAATAATCATCATATAATATAAAAATATTGATTAAATAAAAGTAATACTTGTGCCTTGCGGTATTAGTTTGAAAGTTCAATGACCAGCATAATTTATAAACTAAATTCTGTCTAAGTTTTGATTCCTTAACATACAAGTAACATGTAAACATCAGCTTAATCTGATCTAGTCACAAGAAATAGATTCACTATAAGCTTAAGCTTTGATTAAGTTTTAATGTAATGAGGCATATCTTAAATTATGAATGTATTATTTTAGTCATTAAAATAAATTTGACATGAGATAACAAAAATATATTCAGGATGAAGTTGAGAGTTGAGAAAAATGTGACATTGAAATATTATTTTATGTGATTTATATTTAATTTAATAAAACATACATAGTATATCTTACTAATAATATAAATGCAAAAGTTTGTGAGAATGTATGTGTATTTGTTACTCTCACACAAAACTACTTAACGGATTTTCATAACATTTTACAATATGACTTTAAAACTTTGTATCATAATTACATAATCCTTTATGTAATTATGTTGTATCCTTACAACTTGTAAAGCTTTTGTATCATTTGTGTAATGATAAGTATCATTTAAGTCAGAATGTTATTAATTATTATGATTTATTTTACAAAATTCTACTTTTACACTAACTAATTTGGACGAATAGTTTCAAAGTAATCACTTTGAGATTGAACTGAATAGGGCATCATTAAGCGTCTAAAATAAGTCATAGCAAAATTTTTCATCCAAACACCACGCCAGCCAGTTGTGTACATATATTGTAAATTGTAATATTTTAATAAGTATAATAAAGCACAAGTTTATTTTATCAAACATCGATAAATAATAATATTATAAGCATCTTATGTGAGGAGGATAAACAATTCTCATATAATAAATCAACCATTCTCATAAATAATACTTAATGAGGTTGTTTGTAATGTGTGAATTAAAATACTAATTGGAAGGAATATAATAAAACTTTTAATCTCCCATTTCGGAGCATAAATAAAGAGAATGAGTATAATCATAAAAAATATATGAATAACTTTGGTTTCAGCACAGGAATTCAGCAACTGTATAAAAATATATATATTATTTCATTTCTTAAAATATTCATAGATTGAAAGACAGCAACTAGGAATACCAACTCAAATATATTATTATTTGTTATGTCTAAAATAGAACAATATGTTATTTCCTATCTCAAATTTATCATTGTGCTCAATGTATACAAATTGAACACTAAAATATCTTATTCATTGTAATTTGTTAATTCCAACACAAGACTGGAGAAAAGAAACCGTAAGCAACTCATATCATCTGACGTCAACCGTCTGTCGACGTCAAATGAGTGTTGGTGGATTTTCTGCTACCTTACACACAATTTGTGGTGGATACCAATCCACTTGCACTTTTTCCTTTAGCTATCTCTTATGGCATTTTCTTGAATATACTTCGGTATTCTAAGCCCTGACAAAATGGTATTTATGTCTACGGACATTACTATAGTACGTTCTTTATTATAGAAATAGTATCTGATTAATTGCATTCGATTTATAGATACGGAAACCTTATTTACGGTTATCTTAAAAAAAATTGGGTTTAAATAAAATAATCATTTTTTATTGGAATTATTACATAAAGTATATATATAATATAAAGTAATTACTTGATATGCATTGAGAGTTATCAATCATTGGCTGACTTTGCTTATAAATATTAATAAAAAATATTAGTCAAGAGTGTTTCTACAGCATATAATACCTTCGTATTTGTCTGTCTGTAAATATATTATTGCGATAGATAGAATAGAAAATAAAGTAAAATATCTTTTTTGTATCAGTTTCATTCATATAAAACTCATTTCTAAGGTTCTGTTTTACAGCTTCCATAACCTTTGAAGCATTCGGCGTTAATAACAGTCAATATGTGAATACAGTAAAGTAATTAATTAACTAATTTGTTAATGTACACATGTTGAAAATATTGCAGCTTAGTTTAGTTAATAAAGAGCATAAAATCAAATGAAATAGTCTGATAGTATGTTTAGTAACTTAATATTTATTTCTAACACAACTAAAAAAATAAAGAAATGTATTTAGAATATTAATTTTTTTCGGAAATAAAAATATATATATTTTTTCATAAGCCATCAAAAATACGCACCAGAAAGCCTTAATATCCTTAAAAAAAATTATATAGTTTTTACTTCGTTTGAACTACTATTGTATTAATTATAAACATTACAATGCTTATATAAACTTAAAAGATTGGGCCTAATAGGAAAAAATAAAAGGAACCTTGAATATTTAAAATGTTACTGCTTTATCATTTACAATTTTAAATATGTATATAATATTTCAATAACATATTTTTTATTTTTATTGGGTTTCTAAGATCAATTTCTGTTTTAGCTTTTATTTCTTTTCTCATTATATTATTTAATATTAATTATAAATAATACTAAATTAATATTTTGCATTAATCTCAATCTGAACCTGAAGCCTCAAATCTAAATTTAAAGATTTATTAAAAAAAATAATGAGTTCGTAACAAAAAACAATGCCATATTTAGTAAATCTCGTAATTGCGAAACTTTTGAGATAAAGATGAAATGGTATTGTGAGGAAACTGGCATCTCAAAATGTTTAGCCAAGTATTCAAATGATAAAAGTTTAGAATGAACTTTTTAAGGTTTTGCTCAAAACGTTGTTTTTATTTGAATAATTAAATTTAAAAAACGGCGGTTTCTTATTTTTTTTCCTTAAATATATTGAAGTTGCCTATAAATTTAGAAAGCGAGTTATTTATGCTTATTTTGATGTTAGGTAAATTACTTGTATTAAGGATGTTTTTTTACAATATTTAAACAAACATACATAATCAGACATAATTTACTGTCACATGACTTCATATTTTATAAACCTTTTAAATTATTTATTTCTGCAAACGTTTTGTAACTTCGTCCATTACTCTTAAAATGGTGAATAGTAAGTAGTGAGTTGAACGCGGATGCAATCGCATCACGAACTGTTGGATCAGGGGTGTCAACACAGGAAGTAATCAAGTTGGGCCGTCTGCTGAGGCTGCTACTCGTACAGACAATGAGATCTTGAATCTTAAATGAGGGCTAGGAATAAATATAATATAAAAACTAGTTGACGAAAATTATGCTAAAAATAATGCTTATGCATCTAAATGTTAAGATAATATTTTAAGAGAGAATAATGTTATTTTATGTAATGTACGACAATAATAGAAAAAATATAAAGTAGAAAAGCCATATACTTAATTACATAAATACCTCCTGAAATTTTAAATAACAACGTAATAACAAAAATGTTTTCATTTCAGGTAGATCGCTAACATCGCTTTACATTACAGTCAGAATTTTCATTGAGGGACGTTAGAAATTTAAATCTCTTCATATTTATGGAACAGTTCTACATGCATGTGACTTGTTTCGCATATTTATTCTGGCGCTTAGCTTAACTCTTTTACTAGTCGCAAATATTTTCTTTACATACAAATATTTTTAATGTTGTGTGAAACATAAATATTTAATAACATATGGATCTACTTTAGAACCTGCCCATTGAAACCTTGACATGGGATGAGTTGAAGTAAACATTATAAACAGATTCTTTTAATTGTTAGTCAATATTTCATTGTAAAAATTAGTCATCTTACTATGTACATGCTGCGGTCAGTTTGAGTACATAATTGCTTGAAGCGTGTCCAAGTGAGATTCATAAAGAAAATTCTTGATCATTTTATTCAACTGAATTTTTATCTTCTAGTATAAAATATTTAGTTACTAGCAAAGATCGAAGTATGTATTTTTTACATTATATATACTTTAAAAAATATTAAATAGTGTTTTAATAACTACATACATAAGAAGTTGAGACTCAGATATTATATTGCTGTATGTGTTTGTTTGTGCTTGTGTGTTTTTATTTTAGGTGCAAGTCAACCCAAAAAGGAAACTAATATGGATATTTTTAAAAGGTATTCTCTAAATCTTTCTTAACCGTGGAAAATGGCACAAAAACGTGGTTACTAATTAAAACTTCCACTCAATTTTAATTGGAAGATTGAGTAATAGTAATTTAGATAATGCTAATACTTTAATACTCACCTTTTAATAATGCAGTCAATATATTCACCTATTTTAGATGTATTTATTGTAACCTTAGCTTGGCTTAGTTCATTTTTCTAGCTCTGAAATGAAAAAGCATTTCTTAATATGTGTAATTTCAAATCAAATTAAAAAGACTGGAATACTTGAATCATTATTATTATCAATAAGTAGTTATTGAAATAATTCTGGTATACTAATTAGAAAGTTTTATAACAAAGAAATAAAATATGTTATTATTTTTTAAGAGGGTGTAGTAAATAAAAGTTTCATTGGTTATGAACCAACTTTGAGAGCACCTTTTCAGTCTGCTTCAACGGCCTCTTCAATGAGCGCATTTTCTGTCGATAAAAACTGTATCTTCATGAATTGAAACTTATTTTATTTAATAAGGAGAATACACAATATGTAAAATCAGAACTACAAGGTGGATGACTCAAAAATGTTAGACGTGTGTCTAGAAACAAACACGGCGGGAAGACCTCCTTCGAATTTCTCAAGCAAATCGTAACACCATTCTAAACATAGGTGAATTTGTGAGTGTTAAAGTGATTTAACTGTAGTATAATAAACAAAGGTCTATCTAGTGTGTAAAAATCATTGATAAAAACGGTTAAGTAATAAAACAATGTTAAAGTAATTAATCCTGCACTGTCTATTTATACAAAAGAATCAAACATTACTCACGTGTCTATTCATAATCTAAAATATTTAAAATAACCTTAGTTACATAAATAATAAAAATATAACATATTTTTTAAGTTAGAAGTCAGTTATAGACTATATATTTATATCTTATAATGCATCAAGCTTCTAAATATATTCATAAACAAATTGTAATGAAGCAAAAATGCTTCAGCTATAAAATAAATAATTTATCACTAATAAATCTATTCCTATTTCAATTCAGCTGAAAATTTACCACCATACAAAACCATTAAATTTGTATAACGCTGGTGGATTTCTTCGTAACCGTTTAAAAATAAAAAGTCCAATTGGATCGTTCACAGTGGTTTTGTCCGAAATACAAATTGGAAATTCGTTCGCAATAACCGGACGCGGCGCAGACGTTTCCGGTCTTTAAAAGAATGAACGAGTCATTGGTTTATATCAATACATGTAAACAAAGAGTGGGTTTGATTATAAGACACTGTTTTGATTTTCTTTAAAAATTTATATTGGTTCAAAAAATATTAAAAAATAAATAATTACATACACAAATAATAAATATGTTATGTACATATAACTTACTATAAACACAAGTATGCAAAAAAGTAATGAAATTATTTGAAATTTAGAATATATATTCCAAATATTTTTCAATTCTGAAATTTTGGAGTAATAGTTATTTTACTTTAATTTGGAAAACCATATATTTTTTAAAATAAGTCGACGCGATAACATAAAAATCTTAAAACTATCACATGAACTAGATTCAGGTAGAAATGTTTTCTAGAATCTAACATATAACCTAAGGCTTGTTCTAGTTTCATAGCTTTGTTTTCATTGAGGTCTGAGAGATGATGTTATCTAAGAAATTAATACCTCTTCTACAAGCCTCATATAACTATCTGTAATACTCTAATTAATTAATACTGAGTATGATATGTATTTAAAACGGTAAGCTTATTAGTATAAAGAATTCTTATGAAAAGTAATTTTATAAATTTAGAATTAAACTTATTCCTTAAACTTACACCTAACTTAAAATAATTGTACTATTTTGTACATTTTCATTGGAATATTTAGTTTTATTTATATAAATTATACACATATACTTACTAATTTAAAAAAATCTTTTCGTTTCAAATTTTTAGTACTTGTACTGAAAATAATCTCCATTTTGCAATTAAAGATTCATATTCATAGGACCAATAAAAATATGAATAAAGAATCCATTTTAATACTTTTCCTTCAGTTTTGGTTAAATTATCAGAAACATAATAGTTTTGCCCTTGATCACCCTTACAAAGAAACAATGTGCACATTCACTCATTCTTTTTTTATTAATTCAGTCAATTCTGGAACTTATCAGAATATAAAATCTCAGACCACAAAATCTGTTATTAAACCTTTACTTACTCTCACTATTTACGCTTTTATCATCTTATTTTTTATCTCAAACCCCTTTTAACAAGTTATCAATGTTTGCATTTGATTCAATTCAATTATGCCATAAAACGCTAGAACTGTGGCCAAACTATCTTAAATGGATTTTCAATTTTAATTTGTTTTAATATTATTATTATAAGAACAAAAACTGAAAAAAAGTATTTTCGAGATGGAATAAAGCATAGAAAACTTGAGATACATTTAAAAATTTAATTTATAAAATTAATAAAGCATAAATATACTTATAAACGTAAAATTTTATTATAAAATAGAAAATAAAATACAAAAATATGTGGTTTTAAATGTTTTTTACATATAAATCATATCCATTCACAAAGCGTATTTTAATCTGAAATCGATATAATAAAAGAATAAGGCCACTTGAACTAAACTCTCATAATATTGCACAGTCGGGAAAAATCTGCTGATCCCAGTGAAGTCATTACAAATGTGGATTGCAGATTCAACATACTCTTTTTCATTCGTTCCTCTGATTGGAAACAATTCCGCCGAGGTTAGAGTCGGGAGTTAATTTTACAGATTGTGAATGAATTGATTTTGAATGGCTGTATGAAACAAAGTTTAGACTTAATATGACCTTATTTTATATGTTAACATTTTTAAAAAATACCACTATTTTTATTCAAGATACTTCTTTATATAATGGCCCAAATATTTCAAATTAACTTAAAACTGAAAATGCTACACATTTTCTGTGTAAAATAGGAAATAAGAAAACAGGTCACGATAACTAACGGGACGTCAATGCCTCTACCGTATTTTTCGTCTTGGTTTTTCAAGTATTTTTTTTATGTTATTTGCTATCTTAAATGAAATATACCTCGTATATAAAGTTCAGATTTCTGAAAACATTTTCAATTACAATTCTACTTCCAATAGCACTAAATAAGGCCAAGTTGCCAATCAAAATGCTATGCAACTCACGTACCGAGTGGCTCACTTAGCAAAAGTAGCTAGTAGTAGCTTCCACCTGTAATTAGATAATTAGCTTCTCTCGGAAGTAACTTTTAGTGTAATTTAGATATATAATTCTGGTGTTAATGTAGGTTTATAGAAATATATATATGTTGCTCTTAAACTTCAGAGAAAACAATAACTTATAAACATTTAACGTTCAAACTTAATTGTTTGTTCACGGTACTTTAATATTTCTGAAAATATTGTTAAGTTTAAACATATCAAAGATGTATGTATTACTATCTAATTGTTTTTGTCTCATATATCTGTTTCCAACGCAAAACATCAGTTATTAAGCGAGAGTGTACAAAGTTTTCTCAATCCTAGAGATAGCAGGTGCAATACGGGTTAATTAAAGAGTTTAACAAAACAACAGCAACCTACTTGCGGCTTTCACGTCTGAATTTAAGTTTAAGCTTTCTCAGCCAAGTTTTCGACCTGAAATGCTTGATTAAAACTGGTTTGAAGAATAATGAACTTTTTGTTTATTTTGTCACATATTTTTTGCATTTAACATCATATATTACAACTTAAAAAGGACATGAATATATTACTAAAGCTTTTTTTAGTTAGTGTCCGAAAAATCTAAAATTTAAAATTAAGTAATTACAAATTAAGGAAGATATTATCATGGTTACATTATTTTTTATCCCGTATAAAATTTACCAAAACTTCTATGTATCTAAGCAATTACTTTTCAGTTATCAAAGAAACAAAATTAGTTTTATGAGAAATGTCTCTTTCAAATGTCAAAACAGTTTTATAAGAAATGTCTCTTTCAAAAACAAACATCTGTAATAAGCGATGGAGTTTCGAAGTATGAAATTAAAAAATATTACTTTTTAAAATAAGATAGTAATCAATAAATGATTTCATATTTTTGGATTAGACATAATTATTTTACATGAAATATAATTATATGATTCGTATAAAATAAAAAGAAATAATATAACAAATACAAAGATAAATAACTATCCTAACCAAACTCGCAAAACAGGCCGAAGTCAGAGACAATGCCGTCGAAACCAACCAGTGTTCTAATAACAATGAAAACATCTTGGGAGCAAAAACCCCTAACTTGGCCAAGTGCCACTTGTAAGGAACTTTGAAAACAATGTGTGCTGTACTAAACAAACTTCCACCAAATGGAGGATTACTACACTTAATCCTACTGAAATTGGTACTTCATATATCTTAATATAAATGGTATTTAAACATGTCAGCCATAATACCAAACAAAAGATTTTTCATTCTATATTACTTTTTCTTCTTATTTTATGTAATCTTACAAAGATATTAATTTTATTCTTGTTTACTGACATAAGAAAATATTGAATTATTAATATATTTAATGATAATTTATTTATACGTTATATTATTTGATTAAAAAAATGCTTCGATCTAAATCGATTATTATTTACATCTACATAATCATACAAATATTAATTTAAACGTTAATATATCTTAGGTCGTGAAGCAGAAAGTCCTTACGAACAAACCTAATTTCAGAACAAACAAACAAGACTGCTACAGCTACGACCAATTCATTAGGTAATTGAATTCGGTTTATAACTTTTTATTTAATATATTCTATTGATATTTATTTTAAGATCTCAATAATAACACAAAATACTGTTCATTTAAATTTAAATGTTATTATAATAATTAGACAAATTTCGCAGTACACTAAGTACTGTATTATAAGCATCCAGTTTCTTGTTAAGTTGAACGCTGAGAACGTTATGTTCTTACAAGGTTTAAGCGTTTTAAGGTTCTGTTGCTATTTATATAATCCGTTTAAGTAGGGTATTATGAAAACTAGATATAATCTCCGCTATTATAAAGGAATGTAAGGATAATATTAACTTTGCTTTATACTCCTTTATAAATTTAAATAACTTAAGAATAATTTGTTTTTTACTTATTAAATGTGTATATATTATGTATGAAAGTTAAATCATCATACTGATTGTTTCTATTAAGGCGAACACATTTATTGTTGTGATTGCAATCACTCATCAATCAGGCTGTTTTGATAATATATTTATCTCCAGCATTATTTTTATTTGTTAGATTGTTTGTTTACATAATTATTATTATTTGGTAGTATCTTATTTGTTTACATCAGAAGTGCCAATTACATACAGAAACAATGCCGTCTTCCATAAATTGGAAATCCGAACAAAAGGGGCTTTTTATTGAATAGAGACAGGCAAAGTGATAATATCATTATATATTTTGTTGTTATTTTTGTTATGGAAAGCAAATAAGTAATAATCTAATTGATAAATATTAATAAGACTACATTTTCACCATGAAATTGTAAAAAGATCTCCTCTTTTATAAATAAATAAAATAAAATATTAAATATTAAATAAAGAATTGCCATATTTTAGAAGAATTTGATAAAAAGTGTCAATGATAACACTTGAGACTTTTGGTTTAGGTGTATATTTACAGTAAATGTACAACAATGAAAATGTTCATGTTGAATTCTTTATTCCTTATTTATTATAACAATTATATTATTATTTTCCTTTTCCGTGACTCTATGTTACGAATTACGGCAATTATAACTGGAGAATCTAAAAAAAAAAATTGAATTTATATTTCGTTAATAACTTTATTACTTATTGATAAACCAACGCGTCATTTATTCAAAGTGTGGAAACAATACTAATTTTAATTAAAAAAAAACTTTCTCGAATTCTGATATGATATGTAAGATATCGTCACGGTAAGTGTTAACGCGATCCCGTGACGTCCCACTAGGGCGATGAGGGCAACCGTTGGTTTTTTAGTGGGCAGCCTTAAAAATGTGAGCGTCCTCTATGCTGCTGGGTAGTCCCTCATAACCCCCCGGCCATCACCTTCTTGGTCGACGGGGTATCCGATCCGATTTATCCAACGAACAAAAAAAAAAAATGGATATGTAGGATATACAACTTCATCGTCTAGCTCATAATAAGTTGTAATGATTTATTAATCCATGGCCATTGAGCATCAATTAATTGAAACATGAAAAATTTTATCTTTTTATAGTTAAATTTCTAGTAATGGTTTTAGCATATGAAACGACGAAATAGAAAAACTTTGATACTTTATTCATAATAATGAAATTTGTGCATACCTCATTCTAAAATGTAGTATGCTTGAAGAACATATCAGAGCAAAACAATATGTAAAGACTATATTTTTTATAATTATAAATATATTTAGATGAATAATTAAATAGTTATTTGTAATCACAAAGATTTTATACACTGAAATATAATATTTTATAATAGACCCTGTATTCACGGTGTGACTGGTTTATAAATATGAAATATTTAATTTATCGTTTAATTAATCAGACTATTTTGTATATGTTTAAAGTAAAATCAATTAATATAATTATTTTGGTTCTAATAATTCATAAATAAAACTTAATTTTAATTTGCATTCCATTAGTAGCGCTTTATTAATTGACGATTTTAGTTAAATATCAATTTCATTCATAAAAATAATGGTATTTTGTTCAAATTTATGCCAATAATAAAATGATTTTGAGTTTTGTAAGATTTTTTATAGAATTAATTTTGAATAATGAACATGAGAAAAAAGAGTTCTTTTACAAGACTACAAAGTCTCTTACAACGAAAATATTATTAATAATAGAGTTAAGTACTTTAGTAGTAATATTTAATAATAATATTTTTCTTATGGGTTTCTAATTATGACACAATATTGTTTTTTTATTAATCTTAATAAGTTATTTAATTTGATATTGATACATATATATATATATATATATATATATATATATATATATATATATATATATATATATACTTTGCAGATCACGATAATTTAAAGATAATGAGACAATCAATTTTGTCTTGGTGATAGTAGAGAAAACGCCTTGACGTCACAAGTCACGTGAGCTGAATCTTTCGAGAAATATTGCTTATGTTTAGAGGGATCATTCTTGAGTAAGCTATAGAGAAGTTCAGTCTTTCCAAATAGGATCAATGGTCTACTGTACCAGTAAACTATTATTAATTTGATTATATTTTATTAATGATAATTGTCTCAGATCTACACCATGGACTCTGTACCGGAAAAATCAATTAATAATGATCAAGCCGTTAATATTCTGCTGTTTCTGAATAATATATATATAATAATAATAAGTCCACCTAGATTTGCACTTGGTACAATTCACTAAGTAAAAATCCTAGTTTTGACATTTTTAACAGTACATTTAAGTTGTTATATGTGACAAGAAAAAGAACTTTTTAAAAGCTTAAGACTAGGCTACTTCTAAGTTTTTCTATTACATTTTTCTGTTTATCTATGAAAGTAGCCAGATCACTTTTATAAATATCGAAGGGAAATGGGCCTAAGATTAATCTTTAAGGGACCCCTATATGAATCGGAACCCAGACGATACCTTGCCGTTTAACGCATTCTCTGAAATTTATCTCTTAATAGATAAGTAAGAAACCAGGCGTTAAAAATCATTATTTTTTATGCCGGAGTGGTGCAATTTACTTAAAATTTTTTAGCGCCGCACATTCGAAAGCTTTAGATAGATCACCGAATACTTCGAGAGCAAATTAAATTTCTTTCCAGACATCAAACTCATTCAAATTCATCTAGCAACTGAGTATAGATACTTATATGCTGTAATAAAATTATTTGAAATTAAAATTAATAATAAATTTTTATAAATTTTTTAAGCAATGACTCAAGAGAACAAATTAAAGATTTTTTTTTATGATTTTCAAGAGCAGAGGCAGCTAATTAGTGTTTAAAATTAAATTATTAGTCATTTATATTGATGATAAGTTATTAATATTTTTATAACCGTTAACTTGTCAATTGTAAATACTTTAAAACTTAACCATACATACGTTATCAGGTTTATAACGTGTTGACAATATAAGTAAAAAAATATTAGGTATGGTTGTGGTAGACAAAAGCACACTAAATATGAGTAAACATTTAAGTTCAATAATAAAATATATAATTTATATAGTAATTTATTTTTTTATTATATTAATTTATTTTTTTATTATATTAAAAGATAAATAGAATTCAATTATACTTATATTTTACAAGTTGACACTAGCATATATACGATGAATGCGTATTTTTAAATTTAGTTTGTAAATAAACTTTTATTCTCACTTCCGAGTATTAAACTAGTGTTATTCTCTCTTACATTTCTTTAACTTTTATATTATTTTATTGAAGTCTAACGTTTGCTTTGGCTAGACTTTGCAGCGTGTTGGCTTGTAAACATGTCGGAGTACAAAGGGTCGTGCAAAGTATGAATAAATTTCTAAATTCCCTCTGCCCTTTTATAACAACATTATAATCTACATAATTTAATCGCTATAAAAATCTGTTCACTAACCGTACATCTTTTAGAAGCAAAAATTTAATGTACGTTAAATTTTTGAATCGTTTGTTAATCGCACTTAATTTTATATTTTTTAAATATGCATAGCAATGAATAAATCTTAACACGATTTGCTCTTTGCGTGTTTACTTTTCTATTTTGATATCCGTTTACATCCGATAGAAATGAAATCCAATTAATAACATTACCAACATTCCGATTGTTCAATTTGTATTATAAATAATATTTATTTATTATTGTTTGTTAATGGAATTGTTTATTAATATATTTATAAATATGCTTAGACATATTAGACTTATGTAAGATTTAATTTTATTTGTTTCGATTTCAGATAAATTCTTACTTTCGGATTAGATCGGCTTTATCATTATTTTTAATTGATTAATAACAAACCAAATAAAATAATTTAAATAAAACAATATGCAAAAGTTTGGCCACAAATTAAAATTAATTTAATATGTTATACTAACATGTTACAAAAGTTAATCGTATTTTAGTTGTAATTATGTCAGAGTAAATTTGACTTCATTTTAAATTCATAAAACATATTTCGTATTAAATAATTTTAAATTTATTTCCATATTTTAGCTTCACATTGAAAATAATTAATTAGTTAACTTTTTAACTATAAGGTAATTAGTTCTCCTTTGTTTAACTTTTTAGTATTTCAGGTCACTTAAAGTGTAATTTGCTAAGTAAGATTTTATATATTTTCTAAGATTTTAAAGTTTTACAAACAAACTAACAACCTACTAAGATTGTACAATTAACTAACAATCTAACTACTACGTAACTACTAACTATTAATCTTCTAACTATAGTTGCTCAATTTCATTGCTGTAATAAAATTATTTAACTTGTAATTTGTTTTTTTCTTACATTTTAGTAAAAAATACATTTAGGTACGAAATAAATCTTTTAAATAAAAGCAAGCAGCTGTTACGTTCTTTCTACATATTTTAATTTCAACATAGAATTGGAAGTTCTCTTACTAATTTTATGCTAGCGTTAGATGAAAGAAAGTCAACTGGGACCTTGCGAGCTGACAACGAATAACCACCGCTGGCTGCGTTGCATATCAAGAATTTTCATAAAAATAAATATTAAATGAAATTTACACATACGCGAGCATGATCAAACTATATGAAAAATGTCACGAGTTTGTATTCTACTTGTATTGGCAAAGATAATATTGAATGACTATTTAATATGTTAACAAAGGTTAACTTATCTGAAATATATTTCAAGAAATATGCTTTTCGATGTTATAGTAAACATCTTAAATAAAAGAGAAAATTATCACAGATTCTGCATCTAAAGATTCAATAAAATAACAATATGTATTGTGTACACAAACTTGTTAGAATTATAATATAAAATTAGGATTGCTATTAATAAATAAATAAATTATATTTAAAATGAATTAAATAATATGTAATTATGAAAATAATTGAAACAGTGACGAAATATTGAAACTGAAGCCATTGGTGCTTTTTGTGCCAGTACCTACATTGACTGTAATAAAGCGGACTTATCTAATATATCTATATAGCAATAAATAATGTGGTTGGTATCTTATTAATAGACTTTTTTCAGGTAGATCTTAAATTAATTAATGTTTAAAACTATAGAAGATTTGAAAGCCAAAGTTGTGTTACGGTTTATGGTATTTTTTAGTAAAACATCAGGGAATAAGCCAATTATTTAACTATTTGTTCTTTAGTACTGAAAAAAGTAAAATATAATATAAAATAACTTGAAATAGTTAAATTCGTTAAAAGTATTTGGTAATGATATTCACTCTTGCAATTGATTTTAAATACACGAATAATTTACAATGAAGCTTACGTTCTTAACCCTTTAAGCGGTAAAACCACCGGCTTTTATAAAGTTTACTTATACATTAACATTAAGCCCAACAAATATCTAACGATCCGAGTATCCGGTTGTATAACAAAGGACTGACCGCCGAATTAAGGTTACTTCTTATGATTAATGACGAGAACTTCCGGTCGAACTTTGTTTTTTTTTTATTTCATTTCTAAGGAGTTGTTAATTATTTATTTATTTTATTTATTTATTTATTTATGTACCTTAATTTTACAAAGACATTTTAATTTAAAAATATGTATGTATTATATGATATACATAGCATTTAGGACCCAAAAATTATTTATTATTCTTTAAAATAATGTTTTTTTTTAATATTCGTCTTTTATGTTGTAAAATTATTTAATTAATAATACAAATTTGAAGAATGGTATTCTACTTAAAATTATTTTCTATATACTTAAAACAGCGGGTCCCCTGATTTTAAGGGATTAGAGCCGTCCGTTGTCTCTTGTTGCATTATCAGGTTATGAACAAGAGCGATACTGTCCTTTCAGGAATACTCTTTTTGAAAGTCCTAATATGGCCCTATTAACAATCCAGAAACACGGCCGAAGAAAAGTCATATTATATCTTAGTGCTACAAACCGTAGCACAGAGCAGTATTAGACTAGAAAAAAAAATTTGTATGGCTAAAACAAACATACATAATAAATTTATTAAAGTGAATTCTGTTTTCTTAATGCTTATTTTATGTCAGCATATTAACATATATATACAAATATATAAATACATACTCTATAATAATTTATGAGAACCTTAACATTTTTAAATTAAGTTAACACTTTAAAAACTTATATAAAAAAAAGAAAATATTTTTTGTTTATATTTTATACAAACGACGTCACATCTGTAGTCCTCCTATAAAAATTATGATAAAAATACGAATTATTAAACGCATAAAAACTGTGTGGGTACAATTAAACAATGCATTTTAATTTTTTATTTAAACGAATAATATTACCTAGCCTTTTTAAAAGAAAAACTTTGAAAAAAGGTAGTTAACATTATCCGGGTTCGGCACATTTCTAATATTGGTTGTGAAAGTCAACGCGTAGTGTTTTATACTTCACAACTTTCCCTATATACTATTTGATATCAAATTATTTATCCTATTAATGGTTTTAAGGATTAGGAAATTCAAATAAAACTATAAATTTCAGTTACAATCAATTGTATTAGCTTTTTCATACTTAAATGTATTTATACTTAAAAGTATATAATATTATATAACTAATATAAAAAATATAATTATTATAGTTTTCTTTCATTTCATTTGATTTATTATTTTTATTTATTTTATTTATATACTAGATATTTTACAATATACATTTTATAACATACAAATTTTAATCATCTCAGCTTATTTTTATTTTTCAAAGCTGATATTATATTTTATGATAAAAATGTATAATATAAGTACAGTGGAATGTGAGAATCGATTTCGATTATCATCGATACTACGAACCTTTTGCGTTCAGAATATTAAATAGAATCACACCTTTCCTTAATGTATCGGTTTTAATACTATACTTTATATAAACGATGTTAAGGTGTAGTTGATCACTTGCTCATATAATATTTAGTTAAACTTAAAGTCTTTTTACATAATATTTATTTTAATATTATTCAGTAATGGATGCGCCTATCTTAATATGTGTGGGGAATTATTAACGTTAAGTATATAAGTAATCATTTATATATATTTAAAATTGTCTATGAATATGTTAAGCCATTTTAAAGTACTTTAAATTTGTATCAATTTAAAGTAAATTGATCATGTGGCCTTTCAAAAACAATGCCGTTACTCGTCTTGGTATGGTATTCTATATCTAATCGTCTTAATCAGAACAAGGATATCTATTTGGCTTCCATTGAAAATCCTAACGAGGTTTTAAACTTTTCAGTAGGATTAGATTATCATTAAAAATGCCTTAAATTCAAGTTAAATTGTCGATAGAGAGGCTTAGATTATATAAAAAATGATTTTCATATCATTGAAGTATTAAACTTTTATGGGAATGGCTGGATTCAAACCTGACACTTTATACAAATCGTACCGTCGCTCTGCGAAATGAACTACTTGTAACATACATAAACTTCGGTTGCGTCAAATGTTATTTGTAATTTTATTCTATGTAGAAAAAATATAAATAGTAATTAAGATAGTAATATATAGTAATTTATATAGAAATTATATGAAACTCCCTCGACAGAAAGTCCCTCGAGTTTTCAAAATTTTTTTAATTTAAATTTGAAATTGTATGTATTTTTGTCATAAATTAAAAATGTTTACTAACAAGACAGTAAGATATTCAAATGAATAGAACAAGTGACAGGTCTTTCTGCAAATGAGTGTGGTTATACCTACTTCATAAAATATATATAAATTACTACATTTTGTAACGTCATTGTATTAATTGTATATGATTATTATTGTATTCCTAAATATTTGATTTATAGTATTTAATGTTAGAATAGAGTCTTTGATTATGTTGCTATGATTATGATATTTGATACAATTGTTAAATGATTATTTACCATTAAATGAATTATGGGATGGGTAGATGACGGTAGTTTTAAATACTACACGCTGGACAGTCAGCGGGCATTAATGGTTTACTCACTGAATTGTGAAGACGAAAAGAGGGTAGTTGAATAGTAAATTATAAGTGTTTAATTTGTCTTTATTATTTGAAAATACGAATCCTGAGCTGATCTTTTAATCTTAAATTTTTATAATGTGTGAACATATTATATATATCACATAGTTTATAGTTATTTTCAGAAGATATATAAGGAATGACATAAATTTCAGTTTATATATTACTAGCTGCTGCCGGCGGATTCTTTTACTTCGCTCTCAATGAACCTTTTTGGTACAGTTTATTATTTATTTATTAAATTTATATTAAGTAACTTTCTTTTTACTACTTTAATTTAAATTACTAGCCTAAACTTTTTTTAATGACGTCACTAATTACGTAATTACCTCTTGAAAATTTATTGAATTTTTAATTAAAGTATTTTTTATAATAATTTTAAATATATATAATAATTTTAAATATATAGTGGTTTCTTAACGATAAGGCCAATATTATTTAGACTATCGGGTAGAGTTACCACATAGTAGTTAAAAAACAACGACAAACTTCGCTTTCATACCGTAAAACTTCGCTTTCATACCGTATAAAACAATATCTCACCTCTACAGCACATGTATTAGTGAGTAAACCACATCAAACAAACCGACAGTCTTAGAGAAGTGACCAAGTCCGCACTTCCACAAGAAGTGACCGTTGGCCTAACTATAATCTCCAAAACGGCTCTGTTCAAGTGCCGCCATTAAAAACTAAGTGACGTCACTACGTTTATCCTACTACTAAGTAATTTTTTTTGTTTAAAACTATTATTATTCATTACAAACATATTACTTTATAAGTGATTCATTTCTATGAAAATGTTCATATACAAATTAAATTCATACAATAAAATAGATAATAACAAAAACATCTACTTAATAACTTAGAAAATTTCTCCGTTTTATTTGTCATATTAATAAGCTATAGAAAGTCATGCCTTTCAAGAAATGCCTTTGTTACTTTTGCAATAAATTTTTTACATATTTGTGGTAATTTAAAAAGTTTTGACTTAGTCTTTAAGAGTATTATTACATGTTATATGATTATTTACAGAAATCTGATCGATATTAATTTTAAAATGAATATATTCAAAAAATGTTTTACATTTGTATTTCTATTGTTATATTTATTTTAGATTTTTTTTCAAATCATTAACCCTTGTAGTGCTTTCATGTTAACAAATGCCTCTGGCGGCTACTTTCATAAAACGCAATGTTTGTAAAATGTATATAAATTTATCCTAAAAAGTAAAGGTACGGTCTTATTTCAAGAGATTGCAATAGACTTTAAAGCAAATTTGATTTAAACCTATACAGGTTTTATAAACATTATGGCTTGGACTTATGACTCTATGTAAATGAATTACAGATTTAATTTTGTGCTTTTAGATAAACAATTAGATATACTTATTCGATTAATAATTTTACTAACTCAACCTTTTTATAATAATCTGGATATTTTTGATTATTGGAATATTGGAATGATATGTATATAAGTAATACACTCCGGTTATAAATTATATAATTACCCAGCAAATCACAAATTTCTATTAAATTCCATCACAAGCAGCCTAGCGCCTTTTCAGCAAAAACATAACAGATTATTAGACAGAAGGACAGAGCATGATGTATTAAATATATTATATACTTATTAATTTAAATTTAAGTCGAATATTTATTGTTTTTAATTTAATATAATAATCTGACACAATTATATTTCTTAACAAATACAATTTATGGTATATGTATAATTTAGCTATTTATTATATTATGTTCAACTATTTATTATTATCTTTTATATACCCAGATATAGAGGGGCAAAGAACAGGTAAGGATAAAATCATCTATATATATATTTATATATGTATATCTATCTATCTATACATATATATTATTATTTTGTATTTACTAACGTTCTCTCCTGTACATCTTAAAGTTAGCTGGCAGAGAATGCTTACTTAGCATTAAGCTCGCCTTTTGTTCAAAAATATTTGTAAATTTGTTCCATAAAGTATTAAAATAAATAAATAAATAAAACTTTCACAATCGCTATCACTTGCACCGCGCAATTAATCGCTCCGCTAGACATACGCGTGGAAGCGCAACGAGACCATAAAGTCAAATTGACGACTCACGTTAAAATTTATCATAAAATGTGATTCGAAATAACAGAGATTTATATTGTGAGATGACAAATAAGTGACCATATTTGTTTGATTTATTTTCATAAATTTTAATAATATTTATTATTTAGTACTATAACACTACATTTTACTGATATACAAGATTTAATTTAATTTGTTATTATTACTTTATTTTAAGACTTAAATACTGTTACTACTAAGTAATACCAATAATTAATTCGAAATATAATATTTAGTGATTAAGAGGATATATTTTCTTTCTTGTTACACTAATTTTGTATCCAAAAAGAGATTGATTCCTATATCTTATTCCTTGAAAGAGCTATTTGTTTTTACATAGTAATAATAATTTCAATTATAATTGTAACAAATTTAAATAAATGTTAATTCATTTATCGCAATAAGCGAAATAATTATTAAAGTAATTTTAATTTCTATAACGTCTACACTGTCGGGTGTCTTCGTGTCATCTAAAAAACTGCCAAATCCGATTTTTAAAACAATAAGAATTATTTTACATTTGTTGGTAAAATATATAATCTACCAAATTAAAATACATGTGGCATACTGACTTCATATTCGGTTTTTTACCTACTAGAAATAAAATAATTTTTCAATTAATTATTTAGATCAAATTGATAATTGTCATTCATCTCAAAATATAATTCTAATATTTATATAAAGTTTCATGAGGTAACATTTAATAGTAATATTATGCTTAATCTAACAAAACTTTTAACAACAATTGGACGATTTAGTATTCAGGAGAATCTTTAACTTTTCCGTATAACAGGCTTAAAGAAGTTTATTAAGTAACTCAGGAATTTAACATACAAATCTGGTTACAATCAAAAATGTATATTCCAATTAAGTATTATTTAATAATTCTGTCTTGTTTTAGTAACGAGATTATATTTATTTATTTTCTTTTTCACTTTGTATCGATATCCGTAATTACTTGTGTAATATGTCAAATGGAAGTGTCAGAAGGGTCTATTTTAATGTAATACTTATCAGAAAAAAGGCTTCTGTGAAAACACTAACATTAAACTCTGAGGGTTTCAAACGCTATTTGCTCTAAGAAGACCCACACAATAAACCCGGTCGGCTTTTCTTTATTCTGATCACTGTTTCACAAATATTAATAATTTAAACAATTTGCGAATAACCAGAATCATCTGTATTAATTCGATATAAAGGCGTAATATTATTAGTGAAATAATAGAAGTAAAAATAAATTCAACAAAATGTATCAAACCAGAATCACATCAACGCAAGCAGAAAATAAGAGTTTATATATCGCTATTAAAATCTGGGTAACATTTATTGTTTATAAAATAAGTTAAAATTACCTTGCTTAGCTTTAACCCTTATACTTGATATGATTTCCTGATTATAGTAGTAGTGGTATACATAAATATACTTGCCTACTAACTCACAATTTCCTGTAAGTAATTGTAAGAAGGGTAATAAAATAAACTTATTCCATCACCAGCCCTTAAAATATAATGAAATCCATTCATAAATTTATCTATTCAATTAATCCAAACATAGTTCAAACCAAAGTTTTGTTTTGCTTTAAAAAAAATGAGGTAGTAAGACATCTAAAATGTAAATAGTGAAACTAACACCATATAAAATTATGATGTGCCGACGAAACTGTAGTTAACTGCAATTTATTTAGAACCATCAAGTGAAGAAACTTTCTGTAATAGTATCCTGTTTAGGGGAGGTTATTTAAATAGTTTAACTAACAGTTTATAATAAGTTAGTTCCGATTAGATTTTAGCTAAGCTTAGATAGATTTGTACTTTTATTGTTATTGACATTTGCCTTCTAAATAGCAATTATAATGTAAAACCGCACTCTAGAAGTGTATACATTATTAAAATAACTCTTCGCTCCCACTCATATACAAACATACATACAAAGATGAGTTTAAAATATAAATAATTATAAGCTAATGTTTCAGCATTGAAGTTAGAATATGTTATTTATAACAGACAGACTGAAATTAACCTAAAATAAAACTTTTTTTTTATGTTAAAAATTAATACATGGCTTAAAGCTACAGACATGTAAAAATGAATCAATGAATAAATTAAAAAAATAATTAGTAAATTGCTCCTTAAGATGACATATAATTAAAAAAAATTTAAAAGCTAATTAATAAGTTGTAGAATAATATTAAAACAATATTTTCAATGAAATTACATCAAGCAAAATTTATTTGACCATAAAAAATGAGTCGTTAGCAAAATTTGTAAATCTGGATGAATATTTATTTTGATATTTAAATGACATTGCGCTATTTTTTTTTTTGATATACAAACAATATCTAATTATTTGTCTTTTAAATCAATTCAACTCTGTAATTTAATTACTTACATAAAAATACAAAATATTGAATTCATTGAATATTATTAGAGAAATAACTTTCAAGCTCGTTCTTTTAATCGACTTCAATAGACTCAATTATATATAGTTACATAAATAAGGCTCCATCAAAGTTTAAGTAAACGTTCAAGTTAATATATTTAAAAAGTAGTAGCCCGTTTGTAAGAAATTGCAATATTTTTAAAATTTCAAGGATGATTCACCTTGCGTTTTGAATTTTTTATTGTAATATTATTTCATACAACACTATTTTTTCACGAATCAATAAATTTAAATAGAATAAACTATTTAATCAGTTGATATTTAACTTGTAAAAGTAAAGCTAGCTTTTTAATTAAAGGCCCAAAAACCCATTGAATCGGAATAGTCGCGTACAATAGGCGTTGAAATCAAGTTTAATCAATGTAACATACCTCGTTTATTAGATCGCTGTAACGAATTAAGATCAAAGAATAAGATGTAGACATTAATTTTGAATATATAAACATCATATTAAAAATACATTATAATAATCTTTTAAACGGTAATATTTAGAAGTGAGTCACTCCCGTCAATGGAAAGATGTCTAGCAACGCTATCTTATAAGTACTCTTCGGTTGATACAAATCAAGCGACATAAAACCAGTGGTAAACGTTGCTGATAAACACCTATCGGATTATCACGATGCCAAGCGGTTAAACCACTATGCGGCGTGTAATCTAGTGCCGCTTTTACGAGGATGCCTCTACATGTTATACCTAATAAGAATCACAATCTTTGGGGGACTAGTCGCAAAAAGGACTCTAAAAAACTCAATTGTATGCACACACTGCAAATTTGTAACTACTATTCATTAAACTCAAAATAAGTAAAATGGGAAACAAAAAAAAATTAAAGGGTAACAATTTTTAAACAAATACTCCAGCGATAATATTCGGCCTTTTAGTCCTTTTTAGAGGCTATGGTTCAGCGGCAGGTAGGTTACGTTACCTTTTGATTGACTCAAATTTTCATGAACCTCGAGGAATGGCTTTAGTATATCTCGAGGTTCATGAATATCAAACTGACGACGTCCTAACCGCAAGTTCCTGAAGCGTTTCCTTACGTATTTCAAACAGCGCCAGCGCCATCTCAGACTGGATAAACAGAGGTGGAAATCACTCTAGACTTAAGGCCCCCTTATGAGATATCGTGAGGCATATTGGACGTCGAGCAAGCTCTAACTATGCTTTTCATTTTTTTTTGTCAGTAAATGCATTTATATATTCCCGGCGTGGCGAGGGGCGCAGCCTGGAGTATGTGGTACTCTACCAAGGTAATACTCACTAAAACCTGACAGTGGTCCGCATTTGGCGGGAAGTAAGAGGACCCGCGGAACTCCTTGCGGTACATCGCAGGGCTTCCAACCGCCGGCTATTGCTAGCCCCGTACTGGGGGAGCTTGACAGTTCTAACTATGCTTTTTTTTTTTTTTTTTTTTTTTTGTCAGGAAATGCATTTACGCATACCCGGCGTGTCGGGGGGCGCAGCCTGGGGTATGTGGGACTCGACCGAGGTAATACCCACTAAAACCTGACAGTGGTCCGCCTTCGGCGGGAAGTAGGAGGGCCCGCGGAACTCCTTGCGGAACGTCACAGGGCCCCCACCCGCTGGCTATTGCTAGTCCCGTACCGGGGGAGCTTAACACGCGCTCCCCCCAGCACCCTCGCCGGTGCTAGCTACGGCAAGACGGTACCACGGGCCGTCAGCCGTCCTTCCCGAGGTCGCGGAGATGGTGAGAAAGGCCCGCCGGGCCCCCACCCGACGAACCTGCGACCCCAGGGGCCCCGCTTATGGTGGGGGAGCACCAGAAGGACCGCGACGGGACTTACCTGCGCCCCGGCGGCGTCCTCGTCGAGCGGGATCCGAGGTCCTCTCGCGACCCCGCTCAGCGGCCTCCTTCCGGGACATCACTGTCTCGCAGAAGGAGGCCACGGCCCTCCACGCCGTATCCCCGCCGAGCATTGCCGACACAACTGCTGGCAGGGAGAGATTCTGACCGATCCGGGTGACCAGGACTTGCCGCTCTGCACTCCACGCAGGGCACACGGCGAGCGTGTGCTGGGCACTGTCCTGGCTCTTCCTTTCACTGGGCACTGTCCTGGCTCTTCCTTTCATCGCAGTGGAAGCAGTTCGCCGTCGCTTCGCGTCCGATCTTACACAAATAATCACCGAACATTTATATATTCCCGGCGCGGCGAGGGGCGCAGCCTGGAGTATGTGGTACTCTACCAAGGTAATACTCACTAAAACCTGACAGTGGTCCGCATTTGGCGGGAAGTAAGAGGACCCGCGGAACTCCTTGCGGTACATCGCAGGGCTTCCAACCGCCGGCTATTGCTAGCCCCGTACTGGGGGAGCTTGACAGTTCTAACTATGCTGGTCTAAGGTGCCACTATTGTAGTCAATGTTAATTTACATAGATCTTATTAAACTTCTTCTGAGGACTTATCCAGTAAAGTACTCGGTGTCGGATTTCTGGGCCACAGAGTCGCTCCGGTAACTGCTTACTGGTAAATTGCTGCTTGATAATTTGTATCCATTTAGTTCCCAATGCTATATTAGTTTAATAAGGTATCCGTTAGCTGGGACGATAAGAGTCAGGTAATTGGGAAACGTTGGAGTCTTTCTTTGTATCCTTCACGTAATACCCCATTTGATTTATTTTGAGTGATACCAGTGCCTGCATAGATTCCATTACTGATGCGTTACGGAGAAGAATGCAATTCCATTTTTTTAAGTGCAATGGATTGCCAAAGTTTGGAACTGAATGTGTAGACACTGAGGTACATCAAACATAATACAACATCATATATACCTTGCTTGGGTAGTAGCTCGACAGCGTAAGACAAAAGATCTCTTAATACGGTTACAAAGTCAGAAGAAATTGTCACATATATAATACTCAAGACAGTGTAAATTAAAAATACTCGTATTATTTTCTTAGATTTTCAGCAGTACACATTTCAAATAAAACTATTTTTTAGGGATCAAAACTCGCGTATAATGTGGTTACATTTTTATTTAAACCCGAGGTTTCGAATGCTTTGCAGCAATCGTGTTCACGGGTAGATGATATGTAAGTGTTTGACACTTACGTTTTAATCCGTAAAAAAATGTTTTATGCTCGTATTATTTGATTTATGTTTCATTTTCATCTTGAGTGAGTGTTTATACATAAATGAAGGTAGGATTAAAACTCAACATGTCAACAATGACAAGTACACATGTCGATTTTCTACGTGATCGGTTTATTAGATTTAGCTAGGCAGGGCCATTCACTTGTAATTCTACACCTTTATTACTAAAGTTTACACAGCTGTGCAAAAACGACAAAAGTGAAAGCAAATGTTTAATCTGATTTTGTTGTCTGGGGTTCTGCAGAAAATAATGGGTAATACGTAAGTATTAAAGATTTAATAAGAAAAAAAAATTGATTCCTGAATAAATTTTAAAACAACAATTTATTTCTAATTCTTTCTAAATACATGAACTTATATTTGTATTTATATTTATTTTTTTCTAAATACAGGAATACATATTTGCCACTTCTGTTTTATATTTAGTACTTGACTTGTAATCACATGCTTGCTTTCGTAACGGGTAGTTTCCACGCAACCTTTCTCATATTAAAACAAAGGCGAATCTAAAGTAAATAAGGTATTTTGTTACAGAAAATACTAAGAAATATTAAAACGTTAATATAGGGCGAGGAAGCTTACGCCGTTGTTTTTGTTTCTATAAGAAAACTGTTTTTGCTTTATTTATTATTAACATAAAATTTATAGCATTCTATATTACTAGGCTGGACTTTTCATAAACTGGGATTTCCCTAAAATACTACTACTGTTGAAAAAATAACATTTGTTAAGGACTCCATAGTTTATTTCTTTGACTGAACAATACGTGACCACAGCGGTTCCAAAGTTTGTGCATGACATCCTTGCCACAAATTGACACCATACCAACCAAACCATGCCAATAAAGACATTTTAAAGGACCCCGGGCAAATAATATGCTGGAAAGGTAAGACAGAGAAGATAAGACTCCTGTGCCAAAGTGAATCGAATGAATTCGATAAGTCTAGGCTTGTAGCCAATATAACTCTACTTTTAAAGGCCTGAGTCAATTGTTGTGTGAAATACACTAGAAGGTCACATTCTTTCCGCTATAGCCACTTGTATATTTGGATGAGCCGGGTATGCTTTTCGAAAGGAGCCATCTCGACACAACAGATCCTGGCCTCTTAGATGTCCAGATTGGTTAAGCTTTTACTCGAAGTAAGACAAGTAAGTGGTTTCAGTGGTTGGAATATTGCAGTCTGCTTGAGAAAGAGTAGAATTAGCTGCGACTACTTTAGGAAGTGACAGACCGTGTAAAGATTGCCATGAATCCTCTGACATACAAGAGTCCACTTTTAGTAAGGCACGGAATGCCGCTGTATGTACTAAAATATTTTTCTCTTTTTCAGCGCAAGAAATAGGGGTTAAGGGGTTGATAAAGGAATAGAGCATCGATACCTAATGGAAGATATAAGTGATGAAATACAACTATTTCTTTGCAAGCCTGTATTTCATCGGCGTAAGAGGCTCCCGTACCCCTACTGCAATAATAAAGCTAAATTCGATCTCCTCTTCTTGCACGTACACTGCAGTCTTGATTATACTATTTTTATTTTTTTTATAAAAAATCATCTTTTCTCGACTGTTTCAAAATAAATATTTATTAATTAATTAATCAAATTTATTTCCATGCAGTAGAGGCAGATGTTATATAGTACTTATATATAAATTTCCAATTGTAACTAAAACAAAATGAATTTTCATTTGAGAATAAACATATTCAAAACTTATATTTATATATTTTCATTTCATTCTACTAAAAATATCGGCTCCAATTTGTGCGAGTACCGGTCAAGTAGTCATCAGTATTTGTAGTTATAGAAGGAGATTAATTAACGTTGTATTGATCTCTTTCTATAGCTTACAAACAGTTCTGCAAGTATATAATATTAAACTCTAAGCCTTATACATATATAATGTAGTTTAAGAATATTAAATTATTTTTATTGATTTGTTTCTTAATTGTTACATGTTTCTAAATCCATATTCAATCCCTTTGTATACTCTCCAAAAAACAACAAAAACCAGTAGCTTTAGTTTGAATGGCAATTATATGTAACATAAAAAGAAAATACATAAGCACAATACTGTTACGTAATTTCCTGTACCAGAGTAACTTTGCGAGATTGTCGCAATTGACAGACCTTTTGTCAAATGCAGAATGGCTACTGGCTTCGTGTTTACTGACCAGCTGTTTCAATTAGAATCAACATGGTCCTTTCAAACAAACAAAACATTACATATTTACATTACAAATTATTCTTTTGATGATCTTCTACTTTTAAAGAGTCTTTGAACGATTGTTATACATTTTTGTTATAAAGTTTCATTAAATCATCATATATCTTTGTATCTAACCTAAATCTAATTTGCTTATTTTATACATTAATAAATATTTTGACACTAAATCTGAATAAACAAATCTGTTGTTGTTTTTGTGGTTTAATTTAGGCTCAATTTTTAATTTTAATTGTACAACATTTAAACTTTTTTGTTATATTTCACAGTAAAAAATGTCTATTTAAATTATATTGAAATTTACAACCAGGCTAAGATGTTAACTTAAATAAGATAAAAATAACAAAATAATATGGTTTTTCTGTTACCTCGTAACATGAAAAAGTTACACAATTCTAATTATTAGAAAATTGTTTTGTAAAATTTAAATTAAAGGTAAATTGATCCCCTCGTTTAACTACTGCCATCTAAATTGGAAAGGCCAAGCTTTGAACTTATTTATTTTAAGTTTAAATTACGGTTTCTGAAACTAATTTTAACAAAATATATACTTCTAAAAGTTATCTTCAATGTACTTCTATTTGATGTCGTTATTAATTAGTGATATAATATGACTGGAATAAAACGATTTTTCTTTTCATTTTAATATCAAAATATATCTTTTAGCGGGGGAGTAGCTGTTTGTTTGTTTTTTTTTTTAAATAAAATAAAGTGTTTTATATAAATTAACTAGATAGAAAGTTTTTTTCTTATATTCAAAGATATGTGTTCACCACTGCCCATGTTTCTTTCATTATCATAGGATTGTCGGGCTATGATATCGATGTCCGCTTATGGGTATCATGCGTATCATACATATCTATCTATCCAGAAACATTGTTGAAGGAAGTTCGAAAGTATTAGTTTAATAATAGATAGGTATAATCGGTGGAAAGAAATAAGATTATATCAACATCCCCTTAAAAATTTCGAACTATTCTAAGAGAAGTGTTTTAAAGAAGTCAGTGACTATCTAAATGTTTCGTCGTTGTATGAAGTCAAAAGATAATCTGGCTTTTCGATGAAAGCAGTACTCTTAATATTGTCAGATCCGATCTCTTTAAAAAGCCACTCCCTAATCTGATTTAAAATACTATCTTAAGACTAACTTGTCGTTGTTCTCTGACTCTTGCTCGAAGCTTTACGCAATACCCAGAGTAACTGCCACATCCTCAAAGTTACTTTCTATGATCTTTGCCTTTCGTCGTCTTAGGTTGACTATGTCGGAAGCCATGTTGTCAGTCGATGATTAATTAAAAATCGAAATAAGCAAAGAACTTTTGATTTTCGAAATCAAATCCATTGTTTTATAAAGCCGAGAGGTAATAACTAAGAGGCATTTATAAAACATAACTATAATAAGTTCTAAGCAGTCTTTTTTTTTATAAATGGGATCATATTATTAATAGAGTACATATTTAATATCTATCTATTCATATTTAATAATTGTGTAAAAAAATATTGCTATTAAATTAATTAATGTTTATTTTATCTTTGATAAAAAAAAGGAAATTTAATTACAAAATATTGCTGCCAACGAATATAAAAATAATAAGACAAATAACAAAAGATCATGATTATATCAAAAATTTACATAAATTTTACATTACGCATTACCGATGAATCTCATAACATGTCGCCCTAAAAGTTGTAAAATAGCCATTTGGAGAATTGCCAACGTTGTAATCAGCTTTATAGTTTATTAGGAAACCAGAATTATTTTATTCATCTTTAATGTAAAAAACTAATTACTATGAGCTTTTTCTTTAGCTGCCGACACTCTAAGTAATCTGATGTCAGGACGCCCTGAGATCTAAGAGAGATTTGTCCTAAAATGTCTTTACCGGAAAAGACGTCGTAGAATCTTCTGTTTCGGTTTATGAAACATGTTCATGTTGTGGTGTTTCGGTTCATTATCTTCATAGGCTGTTTAGGGTTTACCTGTAGGACCAGAATGAGGAAAGAAAGTTCAGTGACCTGTGGGTCTACCCACGTAGTTTTGGGTGTTAAATTCCACAAGGTTTCCTGCTAGAGACGGGAGTTGTGGAACGTATTTTCATGCAGATGAGACCCACATACCTACTCAGGAAGGAACTTTGTATACTGACTGAACTACCGACTTGTTTGCTTTTTGCGTGAATTTCGGGTGGAGAAATTTTAGATTTCACAAAAAGTCAGTTATACATAAACGATACTCCCCGTAATATCGCTATAACATAAGTATGAAAATATTTCTATATAGAAGATCTTTTTTGATTTTATACTTTTGAATACACTGCATCTTATATTAGTTCCAATAATTTCATATAATACTATCATTGAGCTGTTACTAATATCTCAATATAATAAAAAATATAATACTACTTTTTAATTTAAACGTTTAAGTTCTGGTAATGTGGAATAAATATTGATGTATTGTTTAGCAATTAACAATATAATAAAAATTTAGTTGTTAAAAAATATATAGTTCTTAACTTCTAAACTAAAGTCTTAAAAGACGTAACTAATTTAAATAAACATATAAATAATAACTTTCATTCTTTAGCAAGCTAATTTGGGTATTATGTTTTTGAAGTAAACTACCCAAAATGTATTTTTGTATTAAAAATTTTAATTTGCCAGAAAACTTCTGTGTCACACGAGGCCGTTTGTCTACATAATTGTTTGTTTTTTAGGCTAGACCATGTCTCTACATCATTATTCAATCAAAAATGTGAAACTAAACGTCAAATGTTATTTTTATATTTTATAACTTTTATATCTTATGTTTTTAAACCTTAATTTGTTATTTTTCTAAAACATAGGCTTCACAAATCTTATTTTAATAATGAAGAACATACCAAAAGAACAACATCTAAAAATCTATTTTAATCTTCGACATAAAAGCGAGGGGTATTATAAGTTTAACTTGGGCATCTAAGTTTTTATGTTTTTGTTTTGTGGCATCATAGCTCACAAACCGGTTTCAGTGCATTTTTTAATCAGAAGATTTATATAATTTTTTTATGTGATTTTTATATATCCTTGGGCCTAACTTGGGCGTCTATATAATTAAACATATTAATGTTTAATTATATAGACGCCCAAGTTTCAGTGTTGTGAAGACTGATTTATGTTAAAATTATGTCATATAATTTGAACAGGTAGAACACATAAATATTGTACAAATCTACTATATTAGCTTATTTATCAATTATCAAGTTAGCGTACGTCTATAGTAGATATATGATAGTATTTATCTTAGGGTCGACGTCAATCTATCAACCCGAAAAGGGATCAGAAATGCGCCCTCATAATCGCTTCAACCGCTTTATATTATATAATATATTTATCTGATATTTGGATGTAATATTCGTATCCTTTGGCATCTCATCTTTGGTGTAGGATCGTATAAACTTCATGACATGATTTATCATTTCAGCATTTATTTTTATTTTGCATTAAAAATTAAGATTCTTAATTTAACTATTAAGATTTATGTACCATAATTATAAATTTCACTCAAGACTTCTTTTCGCATGAAAAATTGCGCTTTACTCTCTCTCTCGGTCAACGTACAAAATTGGTTTACGCTAGAATAGGTACATACTAACTATTGGTTAAAAAATTTAAAAAAATTGATTTTAAAAGTTTTGAAGATGACCTCAAACAAATTTACATATTTATAGTATTCGTTTATAAAAGCTATAATTTTTAGGACTAATTAAATTGCCATTAATTATTTCAGAATCTTTTAACGGATGTTTTTTATGTTTAAAATATCATGACATACGGATTCATTTAAGTATAAATCTCAATACTCAACCAAAAACCTCAAAAATTGGATAATAGCATAGTATAAAAATCCATTTAAGGGATATTTATTTATTCAACCAAAAATAACAGAGATAAAATATTTTTCAAAAATAAGCTAAAGCATAGCGGTTAATAAATTTAAATACACTGTTACTACAAAAAACACACTTCCGGAATCGTTACATAAAAATCTTTTTAATAATTCTATGAATATGATAAAATGTTTTTTAATCTATCTTTAAATCGCTACTTAAGTCGGTTGAAAAAGTTTTTTAATTTTTTTTACGTTCGCGCATGAGCAAGACATACGATTTTACCGTTTCTAATACAAACACATACACCCAAAGGTGATCGACAAGCAACACACTCTTAAATTTCGAATATCAGTATAACGCAGAATCGTCTGAAATCACAGACACAAGCTTCTGAAATCACTCACACATCAAATAAACATTTGCTGTGTAGACGCTGTGCATATACATGTTCACGCACACAGACAAGTCTCCAACCCTGCCGGGTTATTATACGTTAGTGTACCACAAGGTGTCGCGGCGAGCGGACGTATTTTTCTTTGAAAGTAAAGATAAGTGAAACGAGATGTGAACTGCGAAGTACATTGTGGGGCGCATTATAACGAGTGAATATTAATTTTGTTTTACAAAGTTGGTAAAAATTGTTAACTTGTGGATTAAAAACTTTTGAAAAGCATGCAGTTTTTAAGTGTAGTGAAGTGATCTACTTGTTTTACTATTTTATGTGAGTTAAAGCTTTTATTTTTTGGGATTTTTAAAAGGTAAGAATTTTTTTTTTTTTTTAAAGCAAAACTAATTGAATGCCATATCGTATTGTTAGTTTTATGTATGTTAAAGCACCGATAAAATTGATTATACAAAACATTATAGATATATATTTAATTATTTTTAGTTTACGATTACAAAAATAACTTAGGGGCATAAAGAGGAAAATTATGAAATTTTACAAAACCATTTAGTTATTGGAAGATGGAGGTATAAATATGCTTTTAATTATATCTTCTAATTATTAAATTGTTTGAATGAAAAAAACAATGATTTAACTCTAGTAATAAAAGTTTCAAAGCTTAATTTTCTGCTAAAATACCCAATCTCTAGTCACCAATAAGCTGGCTGGACCG
Source organism: Mechanitis mazaeus (assembly GCA_959347395.1). NCBI lineage: Eukaryota > Metazoa > Arthropoda > Insecta > Lepidoptera > Nymphalidae > Mechanitis > Mechanitis mazaeus. The sequence goes on from OY365755.1 coordinate 15,078,074, forward strand.
AAAAATTACTTTTATAATTGGGTTTTCCTAAAAGTGACCTTTTAGTCGCAATATTCGTGTTCAAGTAAAATTCCCTTGGATCAAAAATATCGACTTTAATCGAATCAGTTTGTCTACTTGGCTTTCTTTCTTGATTTCACTTTCTAGATATTAAGAAACGCGGTATTTAAAGTGTTTGATTTTAAATTCTTGTTATCCGAATAGAAAGCTGTGATCAAATATTGGTAAATTATTTTATAATAAGTAATTATACAATACCAACAAGAACTTGCTGATAAATTATAACTCAATTTGTACTTAATCAAAACAAAGATGTAATTTTCGTGATAACTTCATTATATGAATACCAAAATCAATATTCCGATACAATGAATTGATATTGTTAATTCAATTCCTTTGCGTATAGATGCAATGTAAAACTATTATACCAATTTGTGCATTATAAATGTATCAAAATAGATACAAACAAATAAATGTAATTATTATAAAAAAAATAGTTATTTTTATTAATATTTAAAACATAAGTAACAACTTCTTTCTAATTATTTACGGGTTTGAGAATAAAAGACAGTGTGGTCACTGAGTATCTTTTTTTCTGAGATCTAAGACTTTATGGTAGGGAAAGCTAACAATAGCAAAATATCTGAGGGATTTCCTTTAACATTCACACAATAAAGACTTTATTTGCATTGTACTGTAACTATCCAAATAGCCGACGATTGTATTTTCCAAGGAAAAACATGATAAAAATAAGAAAATCGATAATATCTATAAATAATAGGATTGCCATGTAACCTATATAAGCCGATGCCTCACCTCAATTCCCTAAAGTATACCCCAAGCGATAAATCTTTCTAAATCTGATAGTGAGCGCAAGTCATAGTCATTAACAATTTCAAACAAATCTTTTATTACGATTTATCTTAATGACTTAACACTTTATAAGAAAAATGGGAGAAAACTTCAAACATTAGTCTAGAATTCTTGCTTTACAATTTGTTCAAAATTAGTAATCTTTTCTAAGTACGATTACAAATGTTTGAAGTATTGTAATGTTAAAAAAAATTAAGAAAATATTCATCTGAAATGTTTGTAATAAATGTAGGTAGTATCTTTAGGTTTTATTCAAAAACAATATCAAATTATTGAAATTATTTATTAATAAAATTGGGGCATCTTAAACACTTATATCCATACTATTAAAATAAAATAAAAATATATATGTATTAAATTTTGAAATATTTTGAACTCATGTGATTTAATGAATATTTATATCTTAACAGCTTTCATAACTGACTTGAAGAGAAATATAAAAAAAATGGATACAGTTTCATGCATTTTAAAAATAAATGTATTACTTGTGTATAATATTTATAAAGTAAATAGATATTTATACATATCTCATGTTATTATTATTTATATATATCTCATGTCTTTAATCACTAATGGGTTTAAATAGGCGAGTAGTAATCGTCATGGGGAATGCTTATCTTTCCACTACCCATGTTTCACGTGGATATTATCCACTAAAATTTAATGTAAAGCATGTGTGATGCAATTTTTTATTTCCTAGCTGCAAAATATTACATTGTTATAGTCTTAGTGTATATATAATTATTTATGAGAAAATAAGGAGTAAGAGAAACGTTATCCGTCTTGATAAAACGCAGCGAAAATGATGAAAAGAAATTCCTAGTCGCTTATCAAGTAACCAGGTCAAAAAAGCGTTTGTTTTTTTTTTTTTTTTTTTTTTAAATTCTTTATTTTTATGGGACTTTTATCCGATTCGGATATGTCAGCCCCATCATATCCTAAATTACAATTAGAAATACATTTAATTATCATCAAAACAAAAAATATAAATAACTAAAATCCAACAATAAACAATAAAACAATACAAAAAATAAAAACAAAAACACGCACACCTACTTATGTAAGTGTATATAAACAGTTTTAAATTCAATACTTCATTAGCACCTGTGCAGAAACATTTCTATAACAGATTTAAAACTATCTGTTGCCGGTTGACCGAGGAGGCTCGCAAAACTACCTACATCATATCTATTAATGTAATGTTTCTGCACAAGAGCTTCCCTCTGTGATTTATACTTACTACATTCTACTAATAAATGTTGTACATCATCCATCGTACCACAGATATCACAATTGGCGGAATCAGTCTTTTTCATTAGGAATGAAAACTTGTTTGATGGATAATGTCCAGAACGTAATCTATGAGCTAAAACTATATATTTTCTACTTAATTTAATATTGTGAAACCAGGGGAAACGAAGAGGCTGGCATTGAATGGTGTTGTACCAAATTCCTTTTTCTCTACTTCTTAAGTCAAAATATTCATTAAATTTAACACAACATTTTATTTTAAAATTATATAAAATTTCTGTATAATAAGGAACGTCAGATATCTCTGTACCTACAGTTATTGCTAATTTTGCTAATTTATCAGCCTCTTCATTTCCTCTTAGACCGATATGAGAAGGAACCCATTGCAATCTCAGATTTATATGATTATAATCATATATTTGTTTTAAAATTTTAAAAGCAATCGGTAGGCCTCTGCTATACCCAGAGACACATCGAGCTAAATGTTGTAAAGCACTTTTGCTATCCGTTAAAATAACACAATCTTGTGAATCAAAACCCCGAATGTATGTTAAAGCTTCTGAGATTGCTATAAGCTCCATCGCCATGATAGACAGTTGTTTTTGTGTTTTAAACATAGCGGATTCCCTTTCACGTAAAAGCCAAAATGCTGCTCCAGACCCCATCTTAGTTTTGGAGCCATCTGTATAAATCTGCACCCATCCATCATATTTATCTTTAAGTTCATTTGTTATTAAGTATTTTAAATAGTCAGGTTGAAATTCTTTCTTTGAAGTTACTATACAGTCCAAATTTGTCCTAATTACTTTATTTATATTTATATAAGATACCCAAACATCTAATTTATACATTTGTAATATGTCACTATCAAAAATATTATACTCTTTACATTCATTGTATATTGTGTGCAAAAGTGGCTTCTTTTTTGATTGCCAATATCTTCTATGGAAATTAGAGTCGTGGTCGTTTAACGTATGAATAGTTGTATTGTTAGACCAGCTCATATTTTTAACTAAATATTTGTATGCTAAATATAGACGTCTTAGAAACAATGGTTGGATACACAGTTCGCTTTCCATTATATGGATGGGAGTACTTTTGATAAATCCACCTATAATTCGAAGTGACTGGTTCTGTATTCGATCAAGTTTTACTAGATGTGTCTTTGCACTAACATCGTACAAAAAGCTGCCATAATCAATTTTGCTTCTAATTAAAGAAATATACAAATTTCGTAAGTACTTTGGGTGAATACCCCAACTGCCACCCGCCAACACCTTAAATAAATTTAAAATTTTCAGTGATTTTTCAATTAAAGTTTTAATATGTGTATTCCAACGCAACGATCTATCTAACCACAATCCTAAATATTTTATATTTTCTTCTATGCATACAGTATTATTATTATTATTATTATTATTATTATTATTAATATTGTTGTTGATAACTAGATTTATCTGTTTTGTTCTATGTCCTCTATGAAATATACAAACTTTTGTTTTACTGAGCGATAATTGAAGACCTATGATATCTAAATTTTTGACCAACGTATTTAAGGCTTCTTGTAAGTTTTGTTCACATATAAATAAGTTTTTGTTACTAAGGTAAAAAACAAAGTCATCGGCATATTGCGAGATGAAAACATTGTTAATTTGATTACAAATTCTATGAGTGGTTATATTAAAAAGTAATGGAGATAAAGGATCCCCCTGTGCTAGTCCCCTATTAGTGTGTCTCACCTCAGTAGAATCAATATTATTTTCGTATTTAATTAATAATTGTCTATCGCTTAGAAAAGACCATAGGTATTTACAAATATTTTTTCCTACCCCCAGTTCATCTAAAATTGTAACTACTTTTTCAACTAATATATTATTGTAAGCGTCCTCGATATCCAAAAAACATGCCACTGTAGGTAGTCTGTTGGTGAATCCAACTTGTATATAAGTTACAAGTTTTGTTAGACAGTCCAGACTGGATTGAGATCTTCTAAAACCAATGGTATATGGGGCTAACATTTTATTTTTCTCAATAAACCATTCAATCCTTTTATTCAAAATGATATGAAATGTTTTGCAAAGACAAGAAATGAGTGCTATAGGTCTAAGTTTGAGATTAGAGTTAATTTTAGCAATAGGTATAATCAAAGTTTTTCTCCATTGGGCTGGTACGAAACCTAACCTTAATATGGCATTGTAAATATTTAGAAGAAACAGTTTACCATTTGAAGGTAAATTGAATATCATTGAATAAGTTATTTCATCAATACCTGGAGCAGTATCCTTCTTTTTCAAACAGCATTCCAGTTCTTGTATCGTCAGTAATTGTTGTAATAAAGTATTACGAGAGTTGATTATGGGTGTGCAATTAATTACAGAATCGGGAGTTAAGTTATACAATAATTCTTTTACTTTTTCGACTGGAGGAATCAACTTATGTTTCCCATAACCCTTAAACCAACGCATTTTATCCCACATTTCAGACGAAGAATTCGACTCATTAATATTCGAACAAAAATTTTGCCAGTCTGATGTTCTGGCTTTCTGCATTAAAATATTCGAATTGCTAGTCTTTCTCTCCAATAGAGTAAGGTTAGTTGGGGTGGGATTTCTGCGAAAAGTTTTAAGTGCTAATCTACGTTCCGCAACAATTCTAGACAAAGAGGGTTCCCAATACCCCTTGGGTTTAAATTTATTTGTAGGATCAGAAGAATATATTACTTGGGGAATATACTTGTTAGCTGCAATTTTTATAATATCAAGAAAATTATCGTAGTGGAGTTGCAAATCTTTTGATGACCAGTCGTTAGAATTATTAAAATATTGAAATGTGCTAGCTAAATATTGTTTATAAGAATTCCAATCTGCCTTTTTAAAATTAAATTTTTTATAATGTTTTAAATTATCTTGAAAAATTAATGAAATTTTGATGAATAGATGGTCACTTCCTAAATTTTCATTAAAAACTTGCCAACCAAAATTTATTGCTGAATCTGAAGACACAAAACTTATATCAGGGCTTGATCTTTGTAGAGAACCATTTACTAGTTTCACTCTAGTGGGATCCCCATTATTGAGTGATACGAAGCCATTTTCTAGTGATGCTTCATATAAATAAGTACCTCTTGAATCTGTCTTGTATGACCAGTTGGAATGATGGCCGTTAAAATCGCCTAATATAAGTGTCTTTTTAGAATTTATTGAAAATATTTTATCCCAATCAGATTGACTAGTTTGAACCGAAGAAGGGCAATATATACATAATAGAGTATCTAAATATCTAACATTTAATATTTTAATACCAACAGCTTCTATTCCAATATTATTGGAATCTACAGACAAAATATGCGACTTAATTGATTTATGAACAATGATGGCTACTCCCCCATAAGAATCTTCACGGTCTTTTCGATAAATGTTATATCCACTTACATGAAGTAACGAATTTGTATCCAACCAAGTTTCAGAAATAGCAGCTATATGAATTTTTTCCTGGTGTAATAAATTGTCAAACATTAATAACTTGGGTTTCAAACTTTGTGCATTCCATTGTACAATATTTAATTTAAATTCTTTATCCATTATAGAAAATTTTAGATAAAATGTCATATAACTTTCCTTCATTCAAAAAACTCATTAAAAACAACTTACATTCTTCAACAACAGCTTTAACTAAAAATATGATTTTATCAAACCAGTTATTCTCTTTAGATAATATAATTTCTTTTATTTTTCCTAGTAGCTTCCAAACGTTAAATCTCTTCAGTTCCTCATTTTGCTCCTTTGCTGTAGATTTGTTTTGTAAATCTTGATCACTGTCCTCACTTTCCTCATTATCGTAAATAACTGTTTCTTTATTATTATTAGCATTATCTATTTTCCTTATTTTCCTCTTTTTATTTCCATTATTTTTATTCCTATTTGTCTTTTTTTCTATATCTACTTGTTGCTCATTATTTTCCTCTTCTTGTAGTGTAGACCCGTTTCTAACGACACTGCTGTAAGTTCTAGCATTCAAATTTTCTCGTACATGTTCGATATAGCATGAATCAATATGTTCATTGTTACATGTATCTTCTAAAGTCTTTGTTTTTTCCTGTTTTTGTTTTAATAAGTATATATCTAATGCTCTTTTATAGGTTATATTATTATTACTCATTATGACACGAATCTCTTTTTCCTTTTTAAAAAAAGGGCATGATTTGTCTAAAGCCATATGGGGACCTTTACAATTGACACAATAAAATTCTTTAGTCTCACAATTATCATGTGTTTTAGCGCATTTTGGACAGATGCTTTTATTCAGTTTACAATATTTTCGAATATGTCCAAAAGACCAGCATCCTGAGCATCTTGTAACTGGAAACTCAAATTTTTCCACATCGAACCTAAATCCATATGCTTTGACTGATAAAGGCATAACAGGGTTTCGAAAACATAGTCTCATAGTTTCACTCTCAATCCACTTACCTTCAATGTTTAAACGTCTCAAACGTTTAGCTGAGATAATATCGTAATCGCATTCTAAGTTTTCTAGTAATTCTTTTTCACTTGTATCTAAATCTACGCCCTTAATGATACCATAGGATAAATTTCCAATGTTGGTAAATTGAGCTCTTATATCCATATTTACTAATTTTTTCAAATTTATAAGTTTTTCAGCTTCTTTTTTATCATCAAATTGAACAAAAATTTTAAATGGGCTTTTATATTTTATTTTTAAAACATTCGTAATGTTTTCATCTTTTAAGAACCTCGCAAAAGCCATTTGCTTTGGAAGAGTTTTTAATCCAAATAAACTTACTTCATAAACATTTTCGGGTATGTCTGTACTATTTTCATTAATTATTCTTTCCTTTTCATAAGATTCATATCCAATCGTTCTCTTAGTTCTTCTTTTCGACACCACCGTAAATACATCCTCATTGCTATAATTGGGATCTTCAGTCTCTCTTGGTCTTTTTTCAACTTTTTTATGTATAAATTCGTTGTTAACGCACTCAATATTTGGTATAATATCGATTCGATCAATATTCTGAACTTCATTACTCTTATCGGAATGATTCATAACATCGTCTTCCATCTTCACTAACAATTAACTAAAATGAGGGTACTTTAATAATATTACAAAAATTAACGCACGGACTACTTTAAACACTTGCGCTCGCTAACGCAGTTCACGCGCGACTAAGAGGGAAATATCTTTTCTGATAATAAATTTAAAAAAAGAGGTTTTATTGAAGTTTAGGAATCTCGACAAAATCACATTAATTTGACCGTGATACCGTCTGTATAAACAACTATTGCCTTTGTAAAAATAAAAGTTAGAAGAGTTAAATTAACAAATACAGTTTAAATTATATCAAAACGTACAAATAATTCCGATCGACCGTCCCTCAGGTGCAGTAAAAAAACATCGAATGCTGTTAAATTTTACATACCAAAAATAATATCATAAATTTTTTGAATAACCGTAATGCCAGCATTTTTGCATGGCACAATTTTTGCCGTAGTAAAGGAACAAACAAAAAGCCATACAGCAACTCCAAAATTAGTAATTTTTGATTGAGCGAAGCGAGCGGAGCGCGCTACTGAAGGCTTTTCACAAATTTGTCTGAGGTGGGTACAAAAACGGCGCGATCAATTGCCTTTAATTTTTCGATAATTCCATGTCCTTGAGAGATGATAGATAAAAATAAAAATCCTATAGACTTCAATGAGAAAAATTTTTCGAACGAAAATTTTGTTTTACAATAAAATCTTTACAGCTTTCAGATTTTTTTTTTAGATTTTTTTTTCTCTTATCTTGAAAAATAGTTGAGGACAGAATGCATCGACGTTTTGTAAATGCGAGATTTTGCGAGTGCAGCGAATCAAAATTGGGGTGTGGTTAGCGCTCCTACTTGACATAGAAAATTAATGTCAGGAATACGATATCGTTATAGACATGTACTATATATAACATATATATACTGTACATATCGTAGAATGAGTAACAAAATTACTTCACCAACTCCATTCCTCTTCGTATCGCGAACAAAATTAAAATAAACTTTTGTACGATTTTGATTGACGGAATGTATGATGAATGTTTAATAACTCTTATTGTTATGTTCCTGGTGAATCATGTGTACGAGTTATTAAACAAGTATTTTATTTTTATATAGAATTGTATGTAAATAAAACGTATATTTGAAATATATATTATAATTTTAATTATATTTCTAATTAAAACATATTGAAGTTGACAAGTTTACTATTAAAATAATACTATTTCTCCACAAGTCATTTAAATAGTAATTTAACATTTAAAATATATGAAATATTAAGCGCCCCAACGTTTTATTTTTTTACTGTATTCTCAGGTTGACTGGAGAATGCTTGTTAGCGTTAAGGCCGCCCATTGTACCTGTTTTGTTCAATAAAGAATAAATAAATTAATAAATAAATATACTCTTAAGTGTCCCAGAATTAAAAAGCACTTGACCTTAATCCCTTCTATTGTGAATCGAGTGACCATCAAAGGACTAGATTAAATTGGTTATGTGGAGTAACAGGTTTATGGTGTAATAAATGTAGCTCGATATTTTATTAGGATAGCAAATAAAAGTATGATGGTTGAATGACTCGGCCATCATAAACGCAAATTGGTTAAGTCCTTTACTTTTTTTCTGAGGTTAAGTGACAGGAAATTGTCATTTTATTTCGGCACATGATCTTTTAATAATCAACATTAGTATTAATGTGCCTCAATCGGTAGATTCATTTTAATTTTTATGAAAATTTATTCAATGGTTAAAAATACGAAAGGTATAGATCAAAACGGTTTTTAAGGCTGCCATGATCTCGGATTCAAGCTCTAAGCATCAATTCAACTATTCTCAATAAATCTGCTATTTCAGAACCACAGACAATTTTTCATATAAATATGAATTATTGATGAGCCCTGTATTTTGATGTATCGGTTTATTCATACAACACTAAATATTTATTTAGCTTTATCTTTTCAAACGATCTTGTAAAGTATATTTTGTACATTATGTTCCCATTAGTAACATTTATCGATTTCAACGGACAATACAGTTTTATGTTCAAAAAACGATGCTAAAATTATCCAATCAGTGCTCCATGATATTACCTTCATATATCTAGGAAAATCTTGCAAATTAATCAAGGAAACTTTTTATTGCTACGATCATATTTATCTCTGTTATATAAATCCGCTTTCGTGATATCTTATATCAAATATTTGCTCTCTATTCCTTTTGTTTTTTGTTGGACATGACCTAATTTATATTCCTGCGTATCATCTGAGCTTTATCATAAATCAGAAAATGATTTGCTGTAGTGAGTTGTTTAATTTTTCAATATTCCTTAAAGCTGAATATTTTATGTAATTTTAATTTGGCTAAGTCTATAAATTATGGTTTTTCAATATATATTAATTTTTCAGTAAGTTATAGAATCTTTAAATTTAGATGTTTATATACCGCTAAATTCAGTTTTTAATGAATTGATAAAACGTATAAAAGTTGAAATTTATTTTGAAATATTCTTATATTCAGATTTCAGATTAGTACTAAAAAGGATTTTTTATGAAAGTCGACTATTCAAATTTTTTGATATTTAATTACAGTTTCATTTATTATAATAGTGGTTTTCAGGATTGGGCTCTTCCATTCCCTTAAGAATCTAAAATAACTACATTATGCAGTGTTCTTTTATGAGAAGATGATTCAGCATTTTAACTATCTGCCATAAAATGCTTATACTTTGCAATCTATATATTTAATAATAAGGGAATGTTATTTTTAAATATGTTTCGCTATGACTCGTTCAGACTTTGACAAACTAAAGTATTACGTAGGCATTTACTGGAAATTGTGTGTAGTGCTTTTGTTGCTAATGATTTTGTAAGTATAAGTTTGTTTAGAATTTGTTAACTCAGTTGGTATTTCGCTTGTTATTTTAGGTTGGAAATATTTGAAAATGGGGGAGTTGTGTATTTTAAACACATTTTAAAATATATCTTTTCTCTATTTTAGATATGTTTCAAGTTATGGTTATTTATAATATAATAAATCCATGTTTACATTACATTATCTAAAATGACTATGTCGATAAATACGTACATTAAAAAACCTATTCATTGTATTTAAAAAATAAAACCTTTTGGAAAACATAAATTTCCAAAATATACAAGTAATATTACAATTATAATATGTTTATTCATTTTTTAATTCAATTATTCTGCTTGGCTAAATAAAAGCTACTAAGAAAATAATATCAAATAATATTAATAATATCAAGGCATTTTTTGCTCTTGTTGATCTATGAGAAAAAACTCCAATTACATAATATTTTATATCCATGACAACTTCTTTAGATATGTCAAATAATCGAATCTTGTTTTAGATTCTAATAAGAAAATATTCCTTTGTTTTATCTGTTGATTATTTTAACAGTAATTGGATTAAAAACCTTCTCCTCCTTAAACCTTCTTACAAATAAATGTCACATGAAATTTAAAAAATTTAAGGGTTTCTTTGTTGACCTTGTCTTTTATTTCTACTAGGTTGTTTTATCCCATATCCTAGTTACTAAACAATTTAGATTATGTATTAGTAAAAGTTTTGAAACATAAATGGTTTCTGGTGATTCTATCCCAATTAACTATTAACCTTTAACTTACTATGGTAGTTTGCAAATTGAGACCCAAATTAGCAACTTTTGTCACAAATATTTACTTGAAAATTTTGTTTCAATTAAGATCGAATTTACTATGAATCATTGCGTGAAACAAATTAAAAGTAAAAGTGAGTCTAATGCATATATTTTTCAAGATATATAAATTTTTAGTCAAATATGTAAATATATTTCTTTACTGCCGCTTTTATGATATTTTTAAAATGTCTTGAATGTTAAAATATTTATCTTTTAATTGCCATCGTTTTTTAATGGAAAACCAAAGGATTATATTAAGTTGAATCATTAGTAAAGTAATATAAAATTCACAAATAGCTTATCGTGAATAATTGACGAATTACTTAGCATAAGTAAGAAAATGTTGCATAAATTAATTAACATAACATTAAATGTTTTTATGTTCTTGTGGTTTCGTACGAAATGTCTTACGTGTATACACAATCTCATAAACCAATCAATCAAAAAATCATTTGTTATTAGTCTAAAACATTCTTTTTTTATTTTGACGGTTATTTTTTGGAAATACGATGTCAGTAAAAATAATTTATTAACAGCACTGCCAAACGTTGTTATGAAATTAATCAAAAATATTAATACTTTAATTCTATTAGTTATTTATTTTTTAATATTTTTATAGCATGAAAATTCCCAAAACAATTTTCGTCGAACCCGGTGTTAGTAGTTTTAAAAAAGTTTTCTATTGTATAGGAAAATATACTGCAATTGTATTTTTTTATAACACATCATAACAATACCAGGTTTGAAGTCCCAATTTGTGACATCATTTACGATGCACACGTTTTCTAGTTTTTATAGCAGTTTCTTCGTTTAATGAGTTCTTGTCCGGATAAAAAAAAATACACACACATAAATCAACTTTAAAAAAAAGTGACAATTGAAAAACAGCTTTGCATTATTTTTCAAAAAAGGTTTGTTCTTCTCAATTAGTAAGCATCGATTGAATTATTGTGTGTCATTACTGATAGTAAATAAAAATATTATTATAATACCGTTATACAAAAACCATTTTTATACAAAAAACAGTTTCAATTTAAACAATTAAATAGTAACGAAGTGAAATCTGTATCTATATTGCTGCATGTTGACGTAGTTATATGGCACAGAAATGAAATCAGTATTTCTTTAATGTTCACATTTTCATTTGAAAGTAAAAAAAATATGAATTGGGCATCAATTATAATACCACGAAACTAATTACGTATTTTTATGATATTTGTTGGTGTTGTCTTATAATGTAATTCAATATATTATATACTTTTATGATGGAAAATTTCAGTTTTACATATAAATGGTTATGGTATATATATATACAATAAAACTAAAAAAATTTGACTTTCTATACATTTTAAGTAACAGTTGGGTGGTAATTTAATTTTATTAGACGATTTCAATAGCTAGTAAAATTTAAAAATATAGTATTATACATAAATGGTCGATGTTTTTATTAGGTATCACCTATATTTTATAATATAATATGAATATAAATGTTGTTAAAGGGTTCTGGGCTCTATGTTCGGTGAAAAATAAATATTAGAAAGATTGATACTAACTTATATTTAAGTCAGTCGGGTTGATACAGAATACAATATAAATCTTTGAATGCTTCAGAATACAATATAATTGATTATACGCTGATTTACCTATAATAAATAATTTAGGATCTGTGCTCAGAATCGATCAAACGTATCGTAGTATATCTTAATCCAAATATAAAGAGGACAAGTAATCATAGCTTCTTCTCACAATTTACGGGCTAAAATAAATTAGCTGACACATAAAACGCCTTTCATCGAGTCAGTCTTCGCTCACCTAGCTTAGACGTGATCCACTTCATAGTGAGACGTGCCTGCGATGAAAAGATAATCTTATATAAATAACCAAACTATTCTAAATTTAGTTAACAAATTAAATGCTTATTTCTCACCTGTATCTAGTTCTAATAAAAGGTTAAAATAATAATGCAATTTGTAAATTTAGAAAGAACATTTATTGCAATTATGAAATATTTTTTGTAGAATGTATAATAAAAATTAGAAAAATATTATTTAAACACTTTCCATATATTTTTACAGTTACCATTTAGATTCAACTATTATAGGATTCAAATATTATATGACTTATTTATTCACACATCATTAGCACAACACACAAGTGAAAAGATGAGTTTTGTAATAATTAATACATGAACACGTGAGGATGCCAAAAATAGGTGTACGTTTATGCACATAATTTAGTTAATATTATTAAATATAGTTATAAAAACATCAAAACTATTACCAAAAACTGAAAAATAATAGTAAAAATATTATATAGACGACCTCATCGTATAAAATACGAAACGAAGTACGAAAACGCTGTAGTCTGTTCTTCACAACCCTGATAAAAATATCTCAATCAATTATGTGTCAAGAACATCCTTTATCTGACGCAATCTCTATTGGGACTGCCAAACTGTTAGTCACTAAATTAAGATATCGGAAACGCTTATCAAAGTGAACTGCTTACGACGTCCTGTATAATTAAAGTTTGCATTTTATATATTTTGCTATATTACAGTAGACGGTGGATAATGAATCAAGATTCCCATACCGTATTTCGTTCACTTTCCCATGGCTATTGCACATGAATAATTTTTGACACATGTGTCAAATATACAAGTATACCCACCCTAATCTAACAGCTAAAAGGGGACAACCGACACTTCTTGCAAAATTGACATGAATATATATCTTTATATATAATATATATCTATATATCTTTGGGTTCACCTTTTCCTCTGCGTCGGTTGGACTCGTACTTATATCAAAAACCTTTTGTGGCTTCGAGAATCTATTAATTGCGCTACTTGCAAAAAAAAATCAAAAAAATTGTTGTATTTCGAATTAAAAACTTAGCTTGTCTCTATTTTGATGTTAGAGTAGTAAAAAAAATTAATTGATTTATTTAATGTAGTTCTTAAAAAAATTTTTGTATAATAAAAATGATTGAATAATAAAAGACAATTTTATTAAGTAATTTGATTTAAATTACTGACATTTATTGAATGTAGGCCCCAATTGAAAAAATCAGTTTTATAGCTAAGGTCATTTTTTTCCACTTTTTAATCTATTGAAAGTATTTCATATAAATTGTCCTGCCCAATAATAATAATAATAAAAATAATAAAAATAATAATAGCTAGTTAAGCAAGTGAGTCTAACATTAATATTTATACTATTTAATATATATATATATTATAGCGATAAATTGTCTGTCACCTATTGCCACAGAAAATTTGATTTACTTTGAGCAGCCTAATTGAGGAACAGCCAACATTCATATATAGAATACGGGGACGGACCTTTGAGAACAAAAACTAATTGGTTTTTCGTATATTTTTTTTTTATATTTTAAAAAATCTGACTATTTTGTGATAAGCAACAGTAAGTAGTGTAAAAAATATTTGTTTAATGTTTGCAATCATACTATTTATTGAAAAGTTAGTTTATGTCTGTGAATTTCATTTTTAGCTCTTTAATGTAACTTTTAAATCCTTAAGGCAGGTTTTAATAAAATAGATTTTTTTGTGATCAGTCATTAATATGAAATAAAAGAAAACAAAAGTAATAAGTAATACAAAAAAGTGAAAAGAATCTGTCAAATATTTTATCACTTAAGTCCTATGGCAGGACAATTGTAGAAAATAACTAAGAGAATAATCTACTTCAATTATTATTAAAATTCTTGTAAAAAATAAGAAAAAGTAAAGTCGAAGGTGATGTGTCAGTTTTATATTGTTCAAGCGTTTTTCGCAGTTTCTGTTCTGTTCTGTTCAGTTGAGCTGTCTTAACGTTTTATTGACCTCCAGACTTTTCTTAACTATCATGTTAATTAACAAACAGTTCATCTAGATCAAATAGCTAGCTATTCAGAAATGTTGTGAGTCCTCTCTCCGTAGCCTCTTACGATTATGATTATAAAATATATATATATATTTATATCTTATAGTAATTAGAGCCAAACTATTTTGGAATATATATCTGACTTACTATGAATTAAGCAAGATAATTAAACCAACATATATCATATTTAATCAAAATATTTCAAGTACATCAATTGAAGTAAAGATAAAGCGATAATATACTATTGTTATATACAAAACATTTACCGATTGGTTTGTTTTGTATCGTAACTACTTTATTATACGAGTATGTATAAAATTATATATATTTTTAAATATTTGTTTTCATTGTAAAATGTATCATAAATTATTAATATGTATTGACCGTCAGTGGATGAGTCTACTATTTTAGTTTTAATTAAATGTACATATCAAAATATTGCAAATAAAATATTTTTGATAACATTGCTTTTAAAATAAAGAAAAAACTATTAAAATTTTTATTGTCCCCATTAAGTTATTGATTTTTTTCAGGCTTTCCGTAACTGTGAGAAACAATTAAAATAATATATATTTTAAACAAACACTAATAAGCTATGACTACAGAAACGACTCACGACAGCTAGTTTATGGAAAAAAGCTTGAGAAAATAACTACTTAATAGGTTATTTAAATATATATAATTTTTAACTTACAATAAAGTAACTCAACTCAAATATACGTTATAATGGAAGAGTAACCAATTTTTGAGTTTCATAAAAATGTTATGGAAGTTCTCAGTCATTTATTATAAAAATATCACTCAGTGAAAATGAAACGCAGAATGCTGGCATCTCGCCAAACTAGGTCTTGCCATGCTTCGACAAAAATCTGTTTCTAAATTTCAGATTTTAGCTTAACTCAAGCAAATTTTTTCGAGTGAGTGAGTTTGCTTCATTTATGTTACTACTAAAAAATAAAATACATTTTTCGTATAAAATATTAAAAAAAAATTAAATGTTAATTCGAATTA
Organism: Mechanitis mazaeus; assembly: GCA_959347395.1. NCBI lineage: Eukaryota > Metazoa > Arthropoda > Insecta > Lepidoptera > Nymphalidae > Mechanitis > Mechanitis mazaeus. The sequence goes on from OY365755.1 coordinate 15,093,816, forward strand.
AAATAATATATTTTCTCAACTAAATTTGAACTTAAATCGATAGTCAGTAAAATAAGCATTACTGAATTAAAACAAATTTACTACACTATATTTCATAGTACATAATAATATTTTACTTAACTAAATTCTATTTAACTGTTTTGACATCGTTATCAGTAAGCTACAAATCATCTTAACTAGAACACAAAGCCCTAAAGCGATAACAGGGAACAGTGATGTAAGCGCAATTTATAGGCATTAATTATGCTCATAATAAATTACTTGTTATTTAGAATCTATGCTGACAGTAGGCTTTCCAACAGTGCATTGAATTACTTTTTACAGCTCTTGAAACATTTATTAAGTTAAGTTTTAGGTGGCTTCTGGAAAACAAAATCTAAGGTTTTTAGGAAGCGTTCTGGGGTGATGATTAAGATTACGAATGAAAAATCAAAAATTAAATTTTAAAATAACCGAAAGTCATACAAAATACTTAAATATATATCCAAATACATTCATTTACATTAGCTCACTAATGTTTCGTAAACGATTACAACAGAGACAAAGAACAAAGATGAATTTTTAGCATTCCATGGACTTACGTTTGCTGATAAAATGTTATTTCAGGAAAAGGAATACGAAACAGTTCCTTGAACTTATAACCCAGGTTTAGATTTGATGAGACTTTTATAAGAAGTCCATTCATGAAACACATGCGTTAAACTAACCGAATTTAAAAGGTAAAAGTGAACTGATAATAGTTCAATAAATATCAAATTTTTTTAGTATTGTTTGTTGTTTATATTAAATGTTTTCCAGAAAAGAGTAAGCTTTACAAGTATTATGAGATTTCGACGTCTAGAAAACAGATACATGTCCATTCTGGATGATGAAATACTAACATCCTCAGGGATTTTATATTGCTTTTCCAAGGTATCCATCCTGGGAGTTCAATTAGGAGACGCTTTTATGATGGAACGAGGCTATTGTTTCGATTTTTTACACAAGCCTCTTTTTATAAATGTTACAGCTCCTTTGTTGGTTGCTACACCTTTCTCTTCTGATATTGAAGAACTAATCGCTTCATTTTAGCGCTATTTAGAAATACACTCTACTAACAAGTGTTTTGAAATACTAGTTCTAACAAATTTTGCAAGGCTTTTTAGGGCTTTTCTACATCTTAATAACTTATTTTGGTCTAGCACAGTTATTTCATATATATTAAGAGAGTCAATTTTATCAGTATTGGGTACTAATCGTGAAGTGCTTACTTTTCTTTACTAATTTTTTATTTCATAGCTCATTGCTTGCACTTGATTACTGTCCTTTTCATCGTGCATCATAACCTTACTCTATTTGATTGAACACTTATTGTAAATGGTTTTAAAGTCGTGACTCAAGCTCTCCGGTTTTTATCTTTTAAAGGAGATATTACTCTGACACATTGGGATTGTCTCATAATATATTATTTAGTAACTATTGAATGTTTTTAAAGCTTCAAGGATTTTTTCATTTCATTCCAAAATTAATTCGGTTCATGCCTAAAGATTCCACCAAATGATTTAAGCAAAGCCTTAGCTTCAATATAAATTAAGCTTATATCTTACTTTATAAAGAGTTGTATTGATATCATAAAGAAAAGACTCATTTATATATACTTGCAATTAGCAAAACTTCCTATAGACAAGATTTTTGAAATTTCTAACAGGTTGTTAGTTTAACTTCCTAAGATTTTTAAAAAACTATCGATTATTATATATCTTGCGATGGAGTGTGGTTTTCTTAATCTACTTTTTATTTAAAAATAGACCTATGATGGGTCTGGGAGCTTTAAATGACTCTCATTAGAAGTAAATGGATTATACTTTAAATAGTATAATAATAGTATTCACTCGGCGAACATCAGTAGTCTATCCAAAAAATTGTAATTTACCTCACACTTGTTTTGGAATGTTTAAAGCTTTCCGCCATTAATGGGTGATGTTTAATGTAAATAAAATGTAATGTCGAGAAAAAAAATACTTTCTATCTATTTGAATTGAAATACATATAATTAATAAATTGTGTTATTTATTGTTGTAAAACACAAATAAACATTGTATTTGAAATAAAAACGAGATATAAGTGTCAGGCATCTCGTCTACCCGGAAAACGATTGCTGCAAAGCTGATTGTTAAAATTAAATTGTAACCAAAATTATATGCGAGTGTAATCCATAAAAAAATAGTCTTTTTTTTCAAATATGTGTTAGTTAAAATCTAAGAAAATACTGAAAATTGTATTTTTTTATGCTAAAGTCGAAATAATTTTTTTTTCAAATGGACATACACTTATAAAAATTCATAATGTGCTTGAACAGTTCCAAAGAGTAGGTCCTTGGAAAAGAACTGGCGCTAGTGTCCTTGGGATTTCTGAAGTTTTCATTATAGAAAAGTGGATAAAAAAAACAGTTTTCCAAAATAACCTGATATTTATGAATTCTAGCACATTTTTAAGGCAATGGCAAATATTTAATAGAGAAAATTCATAAGGTATTTTTTTATGCATGCCAGTCCTAAGGTGTAGTTCCGCGAAGGCTCATGATTAAGGGTCTTCTTTCTTAATAAGATGATTTATTATGTATATAATTCTTCTTTGTCTTATTTTCAGTAATATAATAATTGTGAATTTAATGAGGAACAAAATATTTTTAAGCAATATTATGGAATCACGCTAGTCTTAAATAAAAGCAAGTATATATTCCTTTATTGCGGAACTTCGCGAGAACATTTTCGGCTTAAATGTAAATGTCCTCCTAATGTACCTACTTTTTTTATTATTCTCTTTTAATTATTATACTCCCTTTTGTTCTATATTATTAAAAAATCTGGCAACATATAAAGCATATTTTTGCTTAAAATTACAGCAATTTTGGTATTTTTTTTTCATCAGTAGTTTCTTATTTTAAGCTTCTTATTTCGGTTCCATTATGAAAACAATAGGAGCTTTTTTTTGAAGCCATATTTTCATATGAACAACTTTTAATTCATTGTGTGCTATAAGGCTGTTCTTAATTAAAATTCATGTTAAAATGTAAAAGTATCATTATTGGTTTTCGTGGTTGCGGTAATCATTGTATGGCATTCATGATTAAAAAAATAATTAATTCCTTAATCAGGAGGTTAAAAATATAATATTATGCTTTATTTGCAACTTAAATACCAAGTATCTGAGCGACAAGACGTGTTTATTTTATTTCACTCTTATTCACAAATATGCTATCCCGTACTTTTATAGTCTCGTTTGTTCTATAATTTTCTTTCCAAAACCCGATACCTTAGTTTTTTTCGAATTCCAGTTTTAACTTTTTCAGGACACGTTATACGAACTTAATTAATGTCTACTACGACACGAAAAAAGACGATTTTATAACTTATAAAGCTTAATTTATCAGAACTTATAACCTCAATTGGCTGTACGTGTAATAATTTAACTATCCATACGTTTAACCACATTCAAAGTTAATTTTTTTTTTGTATATGTCAACCATTTCTTAAAGCAAAATCTTGTTTAACGTATTTTTTTCCACAATAGACTTTCTTAAGGCTTTGTCTTATTTTTGTACGACCTCGGCGGAGACAATTAAGACCCTTGAATATTTTAACTTGTAGTCAACATTGTTACATTTTTGTCTGTCTATTTGCTTTGAATTTTATGAGTACGTAACTGAAAAAATACAGGAGCTACTGAAGTTCCCTATCAAGTTTTAAAAATGATTTTGAGTAGATTTTGTTGAAATTTAATATATTATAGGAAATTTATCTCTTTGAAAACTGAAAACATTGTAATGAAAAAATAAAAAAGTAGTAATGTCATGAAACCAATAGAATGACGCTACATTTGTCATACATTATTGCTGAATAATTTATTTTAAAATACATTTTTGGGAGTACACCTTGTTCTTTTATATTTTGATAAACATCTCTTTTTAAATATAAAATATTTTTAGTACAAGTAATTTATTTCATGGATTAGCATTAGCTAATCCTTACTTATTAAAGTATTAAGAAAAATATCATTTCTTACATTTAAAATATTATAATTTTTTTTCTTCAAATGCAACTCACTTTTTAATTTAGTTTAATTAATCTTTCTTTAGATTAATTTATACCTATCTTTGTATTATACCTAGATCAAAAGTTGTGTCCTAAAAAATATATTAATTTTAAAATGTATCGTACAATATGTCAATTATATAATTTGGAGAGATCTTACAAGGCAAAACGTGAGGATTTTTCTCAAATACGTACGTAAATTGATAAAAAGTGATGACTCTCATGACACTTGACAAGGGCCCATCCCTTGTCAAATTTCATATTTTAAAAGACGCCTTGGAATAACTTATCAACTATGTCACTACTTTACTAGTTACCTTTAGTTAACAACAGCGAAAAATATATTTTCGTAAATATCAAAATATCGCAAACCACAAAGATATATATCATGACATTTTAATATTATTAACATATTTTTAAGAAATAAATATTTTTATAAGCACTACCTATTACTATTCTAATAATATATATTAATACCGATCAAACAACACTAAAATTATCAATTTAGAATATTAAGTATAAATGTCCTCGGTTTATCAACGTAGAATTTTCAAAAATTCTACATAAGTGCGTATATAATAATGAGTAGATAATAAGAAATTGTATTCAATCATTGTTTAACTTTCAAACCTTACTAGAGCATTGCGACTTCGCCCACGTTAGACGTTCGGAACACGTTAACATATATGGACGAAAACATTTTCGCAGATTAAGAGTATGGTTAAAAAGATAATTTAAAAAATATATTATTATTTAAGTAGAAATAAATTAATGTGACAGCTTTTTCTTACAGAGTTGCAATTAATAATAATTACATTCCATTAGTTCTAAATAACGTTGTCATTAAAATAATTTTCAAAGACATACTGTTCTTCAATTAAATATACAATTTTGATAATCTCTTATCTGAATTTGAAAAAATTTTAAAAGCGAACAAAGGTCATTTTTATAAGGACCGTCTGTATTTATATATTTTTCCTGTGTACATTTTACATAACGACTCAAACTTTAAGTTGAAAATTAAAAGGTATTAATCATGTTTTTTAATAAAAATTAACATGTTAAAACTTTCGAAATAAAAAATATATAAAACTTGTCAAAAGTGCTCATTCTTATGTATGTAAAATTTTGCTGTTATAATTTTATCGTATTATATAACTTGTTTAATCCTTGTTTACGCGATGTCTCGACCCGCGTAAAATCCTGACTTGCGTTATCTTAAGAGCACAATTTTGGTGTGTTTCCATAAGATAACACGACAAAATATGTCGACGACAAAATTATTTTAATCTAAAATTCATTATTTTGCTTGTTTTCTCGTTGAAGATAAACGAACAGAGACCAATATAATGTTAATTTTTTATATTAATGGTCAATAAATATTACCTTAATCTAAAAAAATTCCTGATGGAATTAATTTAAGACCTTCAAACTGAAGATTCGTTTATTTTAGTTCTAATTTCATAAATTAGGAAATTACTTGAAGGCTTCTTTTAAGATATCAATGGAAACTAACTTCTGCTTTCCTACAAAATATATCTACGTGAATAATTGAACAACTTTCAGCGCTCCTATTTGTTACATTGTCGTTATTTAAATGAGAATATTTCTGACAAATGATACTGAGGTTGTTTGTTTTTGTCAGATTTAGTTGGAAAATGTAAAATTTTTGTCGTTTGATTTACGAAATAGTATATTGTGAAAACCAAATTTGTTAAAAGAGCTACAATTGTGATATTAAATTTATCATTTAAGGATTCACTTTGGGAATTGAAACTGATAATTTAATGATTTTCAAACTCGTAAATGAACAATGAAAAGGAAATCAATCATTTTGAGTTCCTACCGTTTTAATTCATATTTAATTACTGTGGTAAATGAGAGTAATTATCACAATCTATACATATTTAAATCTATGTATTTCTTATAGTTTTCTTAAGTTTGTCTAAAATTGATAAAATTATAGTTACTCAAACAATTGATACGGTTTTAATGACCACAGTTGAAAAAATGTGAATCACGCGTTCGTAGTAAGTTTGGTAGATTAAAATTAATACAAGTGTATTTTTAATAAAGTTGATAAAAAATATAACAATGAAAAGTTTTGTTTAATAGCATTACCATTTATTCAAACAAATAGTAAATCAATTATATTAGGTAACATTCAATGTTCTACAGAGACTTTGAAGAGTAAGAACAAAGACTTTTATACAAAGTTATCTATTTCTCAATATTTGATTTTAATTATTATTTAATTTAGTTTAAAATAGGCGTTTTGTAATAAGCTCATCTTATATGATTTAACAATTTTATACATATATTGAAAAAGGGATTGACCAAATTAAGAATGTCAATTTGAAAAATTCGAAAAAAATCAACGAAGATACATTAGATGTCCAAGCTGTCATTGAAAAAGTGACCCTATACCGTGGTCTTTGTTACAGTATACTTCAATGCCTGCTTAAGTGCTAACCATATTTCACTGCCCAGTCACTGAATAGACCAGAGATATAGCAACCAAAACAAACTATTGACAAATAACGCGGATCTCGAAAATATTTCAAGACAATAACACTTGTTTTGACATGTTTAGTTCCGATCGTGGGCGGAAAAAATAGCGTGATTTCGTTTTGAATTTATGCCAAGGTTGAGCCAATAAATTGTCTGTTTGTGAATGTGGATACGATGTTAAATGTATTTTATAATATTCCGATCATTTCATCTCTAAAGTTAACGAAAAAGTTCATTTCCGACAATTCATCTTGTTTTTGATTTTCAATAAAACTTTGAGATATAAGTTCTAAAACTTTTTCAATTAGATATTCCCTATAAATACAATAAATCAATCAATAAAATAAATTGTGCGTTGTAAGGCGTAGTGTTAGATAAAAACATAACACTGTTTAGATATTATAATAGAAGCAGATTTGTGGCTAAGCTAAGTTTATATCAAAAAAATGACTAAACTAAGTAAATGTATATTAAGTGACTTTATTTGTGCCAGTCAATACGAATTCTGTATTACAACGTCAACCTACTTAAGTTAGGTCATAAAATTCTGAATTTTATGTTAGAACAGATGCTATTATCAAGAAAACGGTTTATTGTTTTCAGAACACACATAAGTTTATCTAGCCCTTTTTAATATATTTTACTACTTAAGATCATGAGACGCAGTAAGTTCTTTCGTTTAATAAATAGTGACTTGATACGATACATTTTTTTTTTAAGAAAAACAATATTAAATCACAAATCATAATTATAGTTATGGAAATATACAAGACAGTGATATTATATTTATGTCCCAATTATAAAATCTGGAAAATGTGCTAAACTCAAATAGTCTTGAAATGTTTTAAAGATGCTCAAGTTTATTAAAGTTAAAAAGTCATTGTAACAGTTTGACATAGTCCACATCACTTGCCAAAATTCTCTCTTGCCCTACTTCTACCGACTCCGAGCAAAAAATTAAAAATATGAAGCCAATATTGCTAACGATATCTTAATTATTTTTTCATATGAACATAGAATATAGGTTACATATGATTTTTTTATGTAATCTGAATAAACGGATGGTCAAAAAATTAAGTTTTACTCACATTCACGATAATATATGGCGTCCAGATTATTACTCCCGGTTTAAAGCACTAGATGCAATTCCACTAGTACTCTACACTTTCATTGTCACCGTAAAATATATTTTAATTTACTAATGAGATAAAAAAATAGGTCGAAAAGCTTTCGGACAAAGCCAGTTGATTCCATTAACATTTGTATTCAAAAGATTACTCTTTTAGAATAAAATATTGCTTTGTCCTTTTCAAAATACATAATATTTTTTATAGTATTTAAGAAATGAATAGCTTTTAAGAATGTCATTAAATAAATTGCATCTCCGCGTCCAAAGCTGTAAAAAGATGTTTCAGTAACAATTATCTTTTATCTATAATTCGTGTCATTCAACATTGTTTTAATTAATGTTTGATGGAAACAAATAACTAATGTTAATAGCTCTAAAATAAATGTTCTAAAAAATACAAATAGATATATTTTTGCTGTTATATTCTACATTACACAATATCTAAATTCATATTATATATATTTCAAATATACCATTACCCCCATTCATGTTATAAAAACGCAGCATATACACAATAACAATATACGCTTCCATCTATCCTAGCCTATATTTGACACAGGTCAAAATAAATGGAACCGACTGTCTGAAACGTCAGACAATGGCCCTTTATACCCGGTAGTTGTTTTAAAATATTCAATCCTTTTGACATATTATAATTTATTAGTTTAGTTTTCTACAAAATATGACTTTATGCAATAAACAATGTTTTTAAAAGAATTAATAAGTTATTTAAACTGATAGAACATACAAAAAAATTATGCCTAAGATATAAGATATGTATATATATTTTTTTTTGTACATATACAGTTCATTAATAATTAAAATTATTTCTGTTTTGTTATTTCTGTTTATTAATTTCCTTTTTTTGTTTTGTTTTTTATATTTAGTTTATTTTTAATATATTATGTAATTTTAGGTGTAAATGTATGTGACGTCTGAATAAAGTTTTTTTTATTTTATTTTTTGATTTTTGATTTTTATCTTTTAAACTTGCCTATAAACTAATGCTAATATAATTAGTGAATTTACTTTTACAATTAACTAATTTAAAGCTGAAACTTTGCACAACGATGGATCAAATGGATAGATAGCCCGGCGGATGTTCGTGGGTGTGTTTGAATGATACCCATCGCGCATAGCTATTTTAAAAATCTTTATATGACGTTAATAAAAGTTAGCTTTTTCACTGATTTTTTTTTGAATCTTAATTTATAGTTATCAAAACTTATGTAGTAATATTTTTGGTTTTAAAAATAATTGATTTGGATAAATAAAAATATCGCTTCTCGGCCTTTTGGCTAAGATCAAAGTGTAGTTAGTATCTGTTCTTTTCAGCTATCTGGATAAATAAAAATGGTTGAATATCTGGATAAATAAAAATGGTGATTTTATAATATTAGATATAAGTTATAAATTATTATTTTTATTGTAACACATAATAGTAAGAGTTCATATTTATATCAGATTTTTTCAGTTAAAAAAAAACACAAAATAAAGTTGTTAGCAACACCACTGATAAAAACAAAGCAATTCGTCTTTTTCAAAATTCCTTTGAGCTCGATTCATTTTATTTTTCCTGTCTTATATTGTACATTTTCAAGAAATACACTAACAATGCGAACACACAACGGAAGTTTGATGATTTAAGACGCTTATAATGGCTCCATTCTGAAGATTTTCTCTGAAGGTTTATTATTGGGTTTTGTTAAATTTTCACTTATATACGCTTCGATGACTTTTACGCGTCGCTACGGATGAGCTATTTAAGGGCAATTTGTTGACAGAAGACACCGTCTTTTGGCGGCAGTTTTCATCAGGTGTAATGTTGAAAATATAATCAATAAAATTAATTTTTACGTTTTTATATCTTTTGGTTCCAGTTTATGGAGACGGTTTTTATATCATTTAATTGTTAAAAGTTTACTTGGTTATCATTTTCCGGGTGAATTGAAAATATTATTTCTTTTATTTATGATTTTTAAAATTCCAGTTATGTAATATTATAATTTGATTATTTCATAAGGTTTATATATTATTTCAAATCATATTTGTATTTGTTACAACTATAATTTCTGTCCAAATACATAGATTTTTGATTGACTTGATTTATTTTGGAATAAGAAAAGAATTTAAAGATTGTAATATATATAAACCATTAATATTTATTATTTAACTAAAGTCCAATAAAGTAAAAATAGTAAAAAAATACATGAAATAAGAAAACAAAAGAAATGACATTATCATATGCACATAATTTTCTTTCCGTCACTCACATTCACAGGTAATATATCACGCGCCCATACACACCAGCAAACACGTTTCATACATTTTATCTACCTTCATATATTACAATCTGAATTTTATCGACAAATGACATTTGATTTGATTCTTTTTCTTTTTATATTTTATCTATATAGATGTTAAAGTTAAAAACTATTAATGTGTTCGTTATGCCTTACTAAACTGCTGCACCGAGCGAGCTGAAACTTTGCACAACAATGTTGTCAAATGGATGGATGGACCGGTGGGTGTTCGTGGGTGTGTTTGAATGATACCGATCGCCAGCTTCGACATCACCCACACATTTTTTATTAATCTTTTTTATCTAATCATTTTCTATCAACTGCTAATGTAACTTCTGTCAATCTATCCGTTAATTTGTCTGTATGTACATAAAACGTATAATAAATTTGTTTTACGGCTAAGCTGTGCCGATGAAGATGAATTTTGATGTAGATAAGTCTGGAACCCGGGATAAGACATAGGTTGCTGTCTATTAACACACCAGCTAGCGAAGCCCTCGGCGGAATCTAATAATCTAATATCTCTAAGCCGAAAGACTAGTTTATTTTATATTCTTGTATTTTTTTTTTCACTTTTGTCCTAGTAATCTAATAATGTATGGCTTCAAATATTATCAAAATATTTATAGTAGCATATATTATAAAAACTATTAATCATTTCAGTTAGATTATCACCGTGATATATTGTTTATATTTCAGCATGTTAGCTTTATTTAATAATGTCAAATCGAAATTTAATGTCTTTAACTATTTACATATTTTAATTATATATTCAAATTTTTTCAGTCTTTGAAATCTAAAGACATTAGCTTAATTAATTATCTATTGACAGCTCATTAAAAATACATTATTAGTCTGGTCATTTCTTAATGTTTTAGAAATTGAATGCTTGAGCGAACTCGTAATTTCTTTAAAATGTTATAGAAAATACCTATTTACTATTTTGTAGTTCTTAATTAGTGTTTTACATAATTTATTGATTGTTGTATTGGTAGAATACTAATGAAATATTATTTACAGTAGCTATAATTCTTTCAGTAGTATAATATATTAATAATATATCAATATGAAATTAACTTTATACATTTGTTTGTTCTTAAAGACAATCAATGTTTTTAAATTATTAGATCTTCTTTTTTATCGTTATTTCTAATTTACCGATATTCGATTTCATATATTGATATATAGTGTGCGTAGCAATACCGATTGCTTATTTGCTTATTTTCTTCTCTATCGGAAAACTTCCGATTATTATGTTATAATTACCCTTTGGTGAGTAAATAATGTTCTTATTAATTCTTTTCTTTTAATTTAATTTCTTTTCTTTTAATTCTTTCTTTTAAAGCGTTGATCCTTAATCATTTGTGTGTCTAATTGCAGAACTGATTTAATATTATGAAATCATTATAATTGCTACTGTCGGCTCTTCCCGGACAGTTGGAATGTTTGTTCGATCAATATTTCGTATGTATTTTGATTGTTAATATAAATTAGTGGGTGTAATATTGATTTTGTGACTTTTTTATTGTTTGAAGTCGCAATATTTTAGTATTTGTCCTGCGTCGACATAGACTATTTACGGCTTACGAGAGATTTTTCTTCCTTTAGTTATTAAAATTTAATGTTATTTAGTTATAATATGGAGGAAATAGTGTTATTTAATAGGTTATCCTGTCTATTTTATAGGTTACTTGTACTTGTATACGGGAAAAATATATTTTAATAGAACTACACGTGAATCTTTGGGGCGTCATCCTGCTTATCCTGTTTCTCGGTTGATCCTATATTTGAAGTGTGATATAATTGTTTTGAAAGGTTTTGGTGATATATAATTTATAATATTTAAAAATTACTACTTCTTATGTAAAAGAGTGCGTTTGAGTGCGAATGCGAAGTGAAGGTTGAGTGCGGTTCTCTTGTATTGACAAACAAGGAGACTGTGCGTATATGTTGTCACTTGTCCACTGTCAGTGGTGCCTAGGAATTTATTAAAATAAGATATCATAAAATAATATTTTTTTAATAGTAATAAATGAGTGTTTACCTCAAGTAACTAACTGCTGGATTTTTTTTTTGTATTAATAGTTGGTATCAATCACAATATAAGGGATTATTATTATTTATTACTTTATTTAATTATTAACCAAGGCTTTTTATTTTTATATTTTGAGTAACTTTTAGACCCTTTTTTAATACTTAATCTCAGTTATCAGTTATCTCAACTCTTCATCTAATCACTACTAAGTAAGGAAACCTTAATAGTCAAATTTACATACTGTCATAACTCGTAGGTTGATAGGGTACGGCTATCATTTAACAAGTCACCAGGGAATTGTGTGTTCAAACCTTCATATATCAATTTGTGCTGACACATTTTCACTAACAAGACCCTATTAAATTTTACTATTTTACCCGGATGTTACTATGATAAAAATGTTATTATCATATGTATAATCAGTTTAATAAAGCTTAATTTGACAAGTGAAGGTATGTTTAAAAGTTAATAAAAAATATTTGTTTTTGTAACAGCGTGAATGTTGAAGCTATTAAAATGAAATAATAATTACATAATAAATCTTACCTAATTTGCAAAATATATGATAACACGTAACTCGCTATAAAATCATTCGCTACATGATGATAACTGGGTTAAGTTCCTCTAATCCATTGTTCAAACCCAAAACTTTTGACAGATACCGAAGCTAAGTTAGGCAAAAACAACAAACGAAATTTCAGTTTGAGCTCCGCTGGGATGTAATTTTTTGTGGCAAAGTACCAGGTTTTAAATAAACAACTGCTGACGAAAAGTTAGCATTACAACCAAGGAAGGGGGAATCCTTATGAGTCAGCTGTTGATGGATGATGATAAAGTTTCTAGAATTCTAAGACAATACACTAGTTTTCTCATTCCTGTCTTTTTTCTTTAAGAGAAGCATTATTATTTAAATATATTTTTTTTTGGTTGGAGTTAGTTTTGTGTCTGATCTATCCCCAAGTCTTGACAGTTATCGCTTCATCAAGCAGTCTGAGTCTCATATTTTTTCTCAGTTTAATTTGCTATTGTAAGTAATTAACTCGAAGAACAATTTGAAAAATCATTAACATTACATGATTTTGTCTTTAATTTATTAATGTTAGTTAATAGTTAATTTCTAATATTATCTTATTTTAACAACATATACTAAGTAAAAGTATTTATTTAGTAAAATAAAGCAATAACTTTACGCCCGCGACTATTTATTATTGAAAATTCCATTAATACCTCAGTTTGTTACGTGATTTAGTGACCATTAAAGGGTAAGGTCTGATTTATAGATGGAAATATCGGGGTCATATGACCTACGATTATATTTCGAAGACTTACCAAATTACAACATTTTTGTCATACGGAAATTTTTTAATTTAAACTCATTTAAGTACATTCGGGGTACTTATTATTAATCATCTCGGAGCATTACAGAATTCGGTGTTTCGCGACGGTGATGCGGTTGGGAGAGAGCTAAGATAAGATAAGATAATATACGATTTTCACTTCAATATTTCTTCATTGCGAATCTTAATATATTCCTTTCTAACACATGTGACGGTCAAATAAACGTATGTAGTGAAATGAACAAAAAATGTTATATAAATAATTTTAAATATATTTACTTTTTACACTGATACTTACAACGTAAATATAGAAAGAAGTCTCTATAATACTAAAACAAATAAAGTCAAGTTATGGCTTGATTTCCTCCTTATCTTTTAGATAAGGAGGAAAAAAAGCAAACAAGCAAACAGACAAGGAAAATTCTACCCATTTGTCGTAAAAATTTTCGTATTAGTACATTCAATATATAATGCTTATAAAATAAATATAAATTCTTTTTTATAAACCAGTTATTCAAATATGAAATTTGATTTTTTCAGCGTATTATTCCTTCATCATATATGTCAGCATTATAAGCAACTCAAATATATAGAATTTAAATGAATTTTAATTAAACATATATTTTTATTTATATTTATGTTTACGGTAACTAAAATTAATTTTAGTTTATTTCATTGACAAACTATCAGTTTATAATATTTATAACAAAATGGACCATAGGTTAGTTAAATGCAACTAGCATTAAAAATATTTGAAACTGAATAATACTGTACTCTTTTTTTAAAATCGGCAGGATACGTATTTATTTCACGAGTTTTTTTGCAGTTTAATTACAATGAACGTACATAAACGTTTTAATATTTAAAAATGTTATATAATTAATAAAAATATACCAAGATATTACTTAATATGATTGCGCATGTATACACTACTATATTTTGGCCGTCATATTTTCAAATATATGTATTATTTCTTTATGTTGAAAGGAATGAGCTAACAAAAACATTGTTACTATCGCATTGCCACGAGACTCACGGAAATTCTGAAATGTTTGTGCATACACATTGAATGAAGAAAAACGTTTATCGTACAGTGACATTCAACATCATCCGAAAATGCTTTAGAAATTGCCAACTCATCTTATTTGGAACACAGTTAATTCTTTATAATTAATAATGAAGAATAAAGTATATATTTTTTTTAATTCATGTCCATAATAAATGGTGACCTCATTAGAGTATTGTTCTCAAGTGATATCCAAAAAGCAAAAATTATATATCGTTTTTTTCCTTTAATATTTTTATATGTTTGTTATTGAGAAAATACAATATTCCTATTCAGTAATTTAGTTTTCGCCGAATCAGTTATATATAATATTATTCTTTGTTCTTGATGCTCTTGTTGACAAGTGCCGCCTAGTATGTTTATAAACATATTAATGTTAGCTACTTGACATCTTGTTACAGCAGAGAGTGCTGAACCAAAGGCCATGAGTCTGATTCTTACACCAAATATTAATTCGCTTTTTTTTCACAGCACTTTAATCCTACTATGGTTGAACTTTGTATTTTTATAACTTGCGAGATTTTCTAATGCGGGTCCATTAAAAAAAACTTTATATAACAATACTTATTGCTTATAAGCTATATATTTAGACCTGACGAAGGAATTAAATGAGCAAACTGTATTTGGTATGTTTATAAAGGTTTCAGTGAATTGAGCAAACAAAACTAGCAAAAGCTATATATACCCTTCTAAGACATGTATTAATACTAAAATGTTTGTCACGACCAAGAATCAAAATCGGTTGTGCAAAATAAGCAAACTTAACATATTTCTTACTTTAGAATTCTTGAGTATCTAAAGCCGGCTTCAAAATCTTGGAAATTCAAAAACCTGTATTTGGCTACCGTGAAATTGGAAATTGGATTTGTTTATATAAGACATGTGAATAGCTTAAGGTTTTTATTGACAAAAGATTTGTCATATTATGCTTTTAAATATATTCTAATGTCTATATACTTATTAGTAACACGAAAGTATTTTGGTCTATTTCTATAAATTAATTTGTTCAGTAATCTATAGAAATATTAAAAAGATAATTCAAAGTTGTTTTAATATATCTTTCAACCTTTATTTAGCATTAAATCAGAGGTGATTTTTTCATTACTTTTATTTATTGAAAATGTATGTTATATATTGTTTATTGTTTTATAAAAATTATATTAAACATTAGTTTTATAATTATATAAAATAAAAATGACTAAAGTAATTTTAAAATTGAATACAATTAAAATGATAATGTTTATTTGTTACAATATAAATAGAATATTTATATGATCATTTCATTAAACTAAATTATTTCAAATGAAACATAAAATAAATAATACATTATTAGACTCCATTAGAAGGAAAATTTTAACATGTTTCCAATATATACAAATATATATAATAATATCGTCAACCCTTTATCTAACAAGAAATTCCGTACTGTAATCCGCAAAGCCAGGCCTGATATTAACTACCTTTTCTATATTTAGCAACCTTTTCCTGATGTATTCGGATATAAGGGGTTTACTTCTGTGACTGGACTGGCGGCCATTTTGTTTTCTTATTTTAAATTAATATCACGAAACAAGCACAATGGTTGTGAGCTCTAAGGAAAATATCCTGACTAATAAAAATGGTATAATATATTTCGCTGGTAAAATATTCATCTCTAAGATACGTAAATACGCTTCGATTGGTATCAAAACCACCCTAATTGAGTGCAATTGGTTTTTAGAAAACGTTTTAAAAAATAAACCGCTTCGTCTATTTCGCTGAAAAACTAATCACGTCTAAGTTACGAGAATACGCTTCGATTTGTAACAACACGAAGTCAATTTCGTATAAGGACACGAAAAAATGCCAAAATTTTACTTTATAAAGTAAGAGCAAATACAAATAAGAGGCCATAGACTATAAATATATATTGAAATACAATTATTCCAAAGTTGTAATGTAAAAAGTCTGTAAGAGGATACCGTGTACTGCAGTCTTCAGCTGCCAATCCGCTTAGGTTTCAAATCTGAATAAATGACAAATCCTTAATAAAAGGAAATAACATGATTCCTTAAAGTTAAGTAAGTTTTTCTTTTAAAAATGCATAATATAATAAAAAAAACTTTATTTGTAATTAATATATTAAAAAAATTATATTAGTCAAAATACTAGTATTTTTTGTACATCGAAATTCATTCTGACATAATTTCAGCAGCTTACTGAATATTTACATAAATGATGAACAAATTTCAATCAATCACAGAGGAATAAGCTTTATAATAGCATTTATAACGATATGTGAGCAGTTTTAAAGTGAGTTCTATCATTATATAAATTTCTGTATTTAACTCACCTGACCCATGTGTATATATATAATTATTTAAATGAACTCACGACAATTCTATTGGAATTTATCTAAATAGTTTCGAATTTACGGCCCTTATTTATGATTTTAATTTCGAAATCGCGGCATGAACTCTTCACGTTCACGTCTAGACAAACAATTGGGGCAATCTACACTCTTTTTACCTTATACTTATTAAATGTTAGTTTGTACGTTTTAATAAAAATATGTGACTGTACTTTTTGATGTTATTGAAGGTGTTATGAAAAGTGGAATAAGCTTAGTAATCCGAGAACGTAAAACTAAATTAAATGGGAATTCTAAAATCTTTATTATATTATTATTTATTTTATTTATTTATTTATTTATGCACAATGTACAATGGCGGACTTAATGCCTTAGGCATTCTCTACCAGTCGACCAAGGGTGATGCAGAGATAAAAGAAGTAGGTGCATGAAGAGGAAAACAGAAGAAAAGAGCTAAAATAAAAAGTTATATAATAAACGCTTAGAATTTTATGATAGTTATAATTTAAATATTTATAATATCCATATATTACATATAGGTACATAAAAATATTTATTATATTAAGTTACGATATTAATATTTATGGGATAATTCACAGATATTTATAAATCGGTGTTTACTTTTAATTAATAAAATCCGATTTTGCTAGGGCAGACACAATTATAAAAATATTATTCTTCTTTTTGTCCACACATACAATATATTTTTTTTATTTTTCACTTCGAATATTTACCAGTGATCACTGTACACTTGATCCTATTTTTTGTCAGTAATACTTCCAGCTATTACTTTTAAGAGAGCAAGATCAGTTGATGTAGCTTTGTAAAATATTGTAGATATTTATATCTAGAATACATACATAGACAGGTCTCTGCAAAATGAAATAAACAAAACTATTATGTAAATTGTTTAAAATATTTTACTATCTGTTTTATTTTATAAAGAACGCAAAATATATTGTACCGCCAACTGTTTTTAAATTCCACAAAGTTTTGTTACTACATTTTATTGAAAATTGTTAATTCAAACAATGTATTTAAAACTAAAATGCACAACTTTGTTACAGTACATTTGCACTCACAGCATTTTTATATATATTATTGTATTTATTAATTTTTTTTTTATATTGTTCTTATAATATATAAAAATGCTGTCTGTGATTACAAATAAATTATACATAAGTCTGACATAGTAACGCTAAATTAATATCTATGTTCATCAATACAGTCTTGATCAATATTACCTTAAAAGTAAAGATAATATTATGAAAGCATTTTAAAATATTTTAAAGATATTTAAGTAACATTGAACTTTAATATCAACCACAAGTATAAATAATTGCGACACGCAATTATAATTTTAATTATAAATAAAATTTGTAATAATAGATTTTTACATTGTTTTGATGGTACTTTTATTTATTTTTAAAACTACTTACTAATAAATACATCTTTCATCGTAATACAGAAAAGAGAATATTTTCCAACATTTTCATCGTAAAACGGCTTTCAAAAAGCCAATATGCCAGACTTACCAAGCTTGACAGTAAAGTAATACCGGCTACGTCTATGGTGATAGAAAGCATTTGAATTGGATAAAGGAGTGTTAGTTCTAACGTTTTTGTTTGATATATTCCCGGGCATTTTGTTCATAAGGGCTACTTGCAATCGGTCATTTTTTAACAATAAGGTCTATGTTATATATCATGTTAAATTGTATATAGTCTTCTTTTTCTTTTTATCTTTGGTGTATAATAAAAAATAAATTATTATATTTTATAGTAATTGAGGTATAATTTTTAAATGTTATGGAAAAACATTGTATTTTTAAATAAAATAAAAAGAATTAGTATTAACAGACCTGTCTAACGGTATCTTCTTTTGAGACAGTGAAAAATTACGAAGCATATGATTGATAGGTCCGTTTAAAAACCGATTCAGATGCTTAATTTTCACGAGTGTCATCCTTGATGGATCGAGTTTAGGAAAAATAAAGTGTTCTTCTGTTTGTTTGACATTTTTTTCGTATCTTTTTTTTAATACATAATCAAATAGTTTCATTATATTTTGAAAACGTTTTTGGTTTTACGATAAGCTATATTTGTTTAAGTGTTCATTGCTATTTCATAAATTTATTTATTTTTGTAGAATATTTAATAGTAAAAAACAAGTAAGATTAACAATTTTTTCAAGAAGGTAACAATAGAAAGGAATTAGAATTTTAAAGTATTTTTTAACAAGTTTTTGACGCACCCTTCTCATGTTTAAATAATATTTTATTTTGACCACGACGACCGGACTCCGAATCCAAACCACACCCATAATTTATAAGCTCACGCCTGCAGTCGCGTAGAATTGGACGTTCATTAATAAAAACCACAAAATTAGTTGAGGAGCTACCTTTATAATTCAAATAAATGATTTTTACTCAATAAAAATTAATTTAAAATTAAAATTTAATTTCACGGACATTCATAATCGACATTTGAAAATAGTAAGATTATATTTTTTTATTACAGGTATTTATAGTTATTTTAAGCTGTTCGTAGTATTTTGAACGAAAAAAGAAAAATATTTTTTTTTTTTTAAAAGTTTTTCCATTTGGTTGGTACAAAGGTAGATGAGCGAATAAATTCATTTCATGCTCTATAAAAATATTCCTGCGAAGGACATTTCAAAACATTTTAGATTTTTTTGTACCTTATTCTGAGCGAATGCCACTGTAATTTTGTTTTACTTGTATTCTACGGCGAATGAAATGCTCGGTGAGAGGGTATAATTTGGGGTCATACATTACTTTATTTGACTTTTTTTTCAAACTACCTACTCATATTGCATAATAAAATAAAGAAAATTAATTATAAATATATAATTCTATTTCCAAATGTAGACGTCATAAGAACTGTTAGTTTAAAACAAAAAAAAAATATCTGTTTAGTAAATTTAATAATGTATCTGTTAAGTAAATTCTGTAGATATGTTATATGATTTTTCGTATTGAAAGATTAATATTTATAAGAAAGTAATTCTTAATTAAGAGAGATTGAGAGTTTATAACAGTGTAGCATACACTGTTATAAACTCTCAATTAAACTCTCAAATTTTCATAATAATAAATTGATATTTTTCTATTCTTCACGACTCCGTCCTTTGAAAAAAGGGCATATTTTTACAATGATTAACAATTTAGATCGAAAATCGAATTATCTAATGCGGAAAAAAATCACATGTTCCAAATCCTTTTCAAAAATGAACATCTTAATTCAAATAAAAAAGAAAAGAAGTGAATTTTATAGCTTTTCAGTGAAGCCCGATCAACAAGATCATGATTGATAAAATTTGAAGTTTTAAATAATATGCTACACTTAATTAATATTTTTGCTTGAATATTTTAAAAATGAATAGGCCTGAAACTGTTGTACTTTCTGTACAACGACAACCATTAATTTGAACATAATATCGACATATAAATCGAAAACGGGTATTTACATAAAAGATAAACGAATTTTAATAAATAACATGGGAGTAAGCTTTATAGCGTTTTCCAACGAAATTTTTAATCGTTAAACAAGAATGTCATACGTTAATTATGTTGAGCTACGCAATATTATTTTTTTAATGTTAAATATTAATAATATTTTTTAAATATTATACGTTCGTTTTATTTTGACTTTTTCATCAAAATTAAATTTAGTAATTTAAAAACATAATTCAAAGAGTAGTAAATTGGAAATAATTATAAACATTGATTTCAACGAGGAATAAAGCTTATATATGTTTAAGCGTCACAAAAGCTTATTATAAGCGTATATGAATGAAGTATTCTCTCAGGAGCAGATGTTACTTAGTAGCTACTTAGTAGCATTTGGTTACACTGTATTTCTAGTATTATGATCGAGTTTATAAACCACATCATAATCGACATTTAAACATCTAGCATAGTGACGTTAAAAGTATGTATTACCTTATTAATGAGAACACGTTTGGTTTTTAACACTTTTTAAATAAAAGTGTAGTAGGTATATAAAAGTTTTTAAAGAAATGCATTTAATATTACAATTACAACAATAATTACATTAGACAGTATTTAACATAATTTTGTTTTAGAAAATGTTAAACGTATATATACATGTATATTTTTGATATCATGGTATATTTTCACTATATTTATTCAGTATTTCCATGAATTATACATACTTATCATTCGATAAATTCGATACATCCTATGTTAATGATATTTTATCTGTTTTGTAGTATATAGATCTTTTTTAACATACATTTCAAATACGATGAAAAAACATTCAAAGTATTAGGGTTTTTACTTGTATCTATAAAAATAAAATCTGTTTTGTTATATTCTTTACATCTAAAAGAGAATATTTTTGAAGATATTTAACGTAAAATAGCTTTGAAAAGCCAATGTGTCAGACCTTCCAAACAAGACTGACAGTCAAGAAATACCAACCATAACGCTACGTCTTTGGCAATAAAAGGTTTCAAATTGTGTACGTGCCAGATCTTTATTTTATCTGAAAATATATTTTTTTTCTATTTATAGTAGACGACGATGATGTAAAGATTGACACTTAAGGATTTTAGTCTTGATAAACGAGAAATAATTACTAAATATATATATGTTATATGTAAAAATTTATTTGTATATATAAAAATTTATTTGTATCCTTGTACAAGGTTAAATTAACAAATAGAAAAAAAAAGTAGTATAAAGGATTACTTAACTCTTTTAAAGATCTCTTCCGGTTACCCTTTTGTATGAGACAGCTTGTTCGGTATAAATTGGGGTCTGATACTTAGATACATATGCTAGTAGGAGAAAGACAATAAAATGGCTATAAAACTTCAGGAAACACTGGCTATATATCGAAAACTATATAAAATATGTTAAAATAATAAATACAAATATTAAATACATACAAATCAAAAAAGTTATAACACAATAGTAAATACAATTTAGTATAAAAATAGAATACAATAAAAAATAGCCTAAACTTATCAAAAAACCCTCTAAGGTATTGACTAATGGTGAATTTTAATAAGTTTTGGCCAACTTTTATTTAAAAAAGAAAAATCTCATGACGACAAAATGATAAATTAAAAGACATGTCTTCAGCCCAGCCATAGGAATGAAATAATAGCATGTTTAAAAATTTCTTAAAGAAAAGTATTATTTCTAAGTTCGGATGACAGAAAATAAAAACAAATAAATTATGCTTTAAGAATCTTGGTTTTACATGTGATCAAGTAATTGTTTTTCTCAGACTAATGTATATGTAGGCAGACATAATATGGAAAGTACCCGGTTAAAGACTTCTCTTGTTTACGAAATTTTTTAAATATTTTTATTACGTTAGAAAACAACTAAATATAAACAAAATTCTACCTTTTAAATAAATAAAATATAGGATGTTACAAAATTTAAGTAATATTCATATGAATATTACTTGAAATGTAAATATAAATATAATAAGAGTATATACTCTTATTATTAATATTTTACACCTTGTCAGCACATCACGTAGTACGATAGTACGGCAATTTTGACGTAGAATTATTAATCTATGAATGAATCCTTAATTCTTTCCATTCCAATAATTCTACTTCATATATCATATCTCCAGTGCCTGTGACTTCATTCAAGTCTGTAATTGAAATAAAAAATGTGATTTTACTTATATTACATAATTGTTAAAATTAAGTTTTGAATTTAATGTTATTAAATTATAATTAGAAAGTAAGGTTTTCTTACCGACTTTCATTATAGACATAATATAAATATGAATCATTAATTAATTTGAAAATACTTGGGAAGAAATAATTACATACATTAATTCGTTGTGATGGTTTGAATGTTAGGAATGTGTGTGTGTAGTCGCCGCCCAATACTCATTAGTTTCCGTGAAGGTGCTTAGAAGGTCACGCGTGCTTTTGTGTAGTTTTAATTATTTTCTTTTAATTAAAGTAATATTTTATGACTCGATATTTTTATTATTTGTTTTCTTATGTGTGTCTCTTACTGAGTTGCATAGTAATTTATAATATGCAAGCATATCATGAATATTGTTATTTATTAATTAACCTTAGAGCCCAGAAAAATTTATATATTTGATCGTTGCCGAGGACACCAACAAGCTTTCTGTGGAAGCGTGTATTCAGTTGTGGTAATAGCTGGAAGTAGGGTCTCTACATACCGCGCTTGTGCAAATGAGCGTTTAACTGAAATGTTTGGACACCAAGAGTTCGGTCGTTTTGAACATTTGCCAAGGCCAGCACAAACATTTGACTTCATATCACTATTTTTACTAGGATTATATTAAAATAATTGTATAACTTGAAATACAATGAAGGCGATGACATTGAAATTAAAATTTCTAACATTTCCCTTCAATAAATCAAATATTAATACAATTATTTATTCTACAAGGATGCAGTCACTGCATAAGCGACCGGAGTAGATGATAAACAAGAAGTAAAAAATGTCGAAGAAGGTTATATACATATATTGATCATTGAGCTTTTATGCTATAAATATTACTTTTAACGAATCAAAATAGTATTATCCCATTCCCGAAGTAATTTAATGATTTAATGGCTATAATAATTCTAGGATACAAGTGTTTAAAGTGTTAAACCAGGAATTGTGACCATACTCAGAGAAATGCCGCAAGTTTCTTTTTTAGTAAAAAGTTCTTTATACTTTTCGTCCATTATCAACTAACATTTTTTAATTATTGGGCCTACGAGGATGACATACATACGTATATTTTTTTAAGTCTGATAATGTTTTGGATTAAAAAAATAAAAAAAAAGCAATTATTAGAAACTATAAGAATTACAAAATAAGAAGTTATATCTAGATACAAATATATTATACAAATTTAAATAGAGTAAAAAATATTTAATATTCATCGTAGAAAAGTCACTTCGCAAACTTTACTGTTTTGTGTTATTTAATATGTTTGCAAGCTAAAGTGTTACGAAATAAACACATTTTATAACCACTTCTTATTTTTCTCACTAGATATAACATCTTACAATATGGTAGCTGTGAGCTAGCTTTAAAATACGCCTCAACAAAGTCGTACATTTGGAATATACAAAGTTTATATGTATACATTTTAACAAAGACAAGGAGTCATAAACCGCTACAAAGTTAAGACATATTTTATATACGTAACCACGTGCTCTGATCCTTGAAGCAATAAAGAGACCGGCAACTTAAAACGTTTAAGTATTATTAGTAAAAAAACTAATTTTATTATTATTATTATTATTATTATTATTAGTACAAAACTATTTGCTTAAAGTCTCGTTCTTCTTATTTCCTTTTAATACCAACTTTAAATATTATTATTTTTTTTATTTTATGTATATTATTATGTATAGATATAATGCAATAATATACTGTACTATACTGGATCTGTATTATACATAATATTTGAACGGGAACGAGAAATATAGAAGAGAAAATTCTCTATAACCTCCTTAAAGATCTTTGTTTCTATAGAAGTATCATTACTTCTAGAGCATATATTTAAGTCCACTAGTAAGTGAAAGTGAAATACGAAGAGGGTTGCCTATAGTGAGCGTGACCGTGTATGCTCATTTTTAGGGGCCCCTAAAACTTTCAATTAGGTCACAAGTCAGAGGTACGGTTTTAACTTCCAAATTCAGGTGAATTCAAGAAATATCACTAGATCACTATTAGGTGGATAGGTTATTAAGTTCGAACAGTGAAAATCGAACTTGGGAGTTCTTTCAAGTATTTTTGCTAAATACTGCAACTTTACTTTTTAGGGATCACATTTTAGCCATCTGTGATATCCTTATTTTTTTTAGTTTTTAAGTTTTGTTTTAATGACATTATTAATATAAAAAACAACTTCTGAAAACGTTTACTTCGTATGGGATGGAGATGTTATTTAACACATACATAAGGTAGCTATAAGATCTCTGACCGCTCTAGTAACAGCAAAAAAAATTGATGGATTGGTTTAAGTTCAACCTTCATATTTAATCATTTTCAGTACTAGTAGCTATTATATAATAAGCCATTTTTCGAATTTAAATAAGGATAGTGGGTAGATTTTTTAATTGACCCATAAACTTTTTCGGTAAATACAATACAATTCTATTAAGTACAATACTACTTGAAACAGTCCAAAAGTACTGAAATTAGTTATGTTTGCATAATACAAGACAACGACGAGTAACGAAGACCTGCAAGAGCTGCAATTTAAAACGGCACTGTAAATTCCCCAGGCTCGCCCAGAAACCTTCTGATTCTGCTATGCTCGAGTCCCATGGATATGGACCCGAGATCAGTACTAGATTAAAAGGGTCTAATTTCGATAACATTAGTGTATGTTTTTACCTAAATACATTTCTGTACACTATAAAATCTATTTAATATCTTAGACGAGTTTCCTGCATTATTTTGTTTTTTTTTTTATTTCTGACTATACCGAATTTTTTTCTGAAGTATACTTAATAAAACGAAAATAGGTATTTTGACATATAAAATTGAAATAGTTCAAAAACAACCTTTTAACTACGCAGTTATGTAACAAAAAGAATGAAACAAAAATCAAAACAACTTACTCGTTCGAATCAATTTTATATACAATTGGTGTTTTCCAATTTTCATTTTATAAAAGAATACGCACATAATAATATTGAACATTACATAAAAAATTATTTTTAGAACTAAAGTAGACATTTTTTTAGTAATGGTAATAAAAATACAAAAATATACTGTACACGCTTACACATATAGAGATTGGTATATAAAAAAGGTTTATATATCAATGTATGCATATATATATATTGAAATAAACATACCTATCATTATATCAAATAATTAATATTGAAGGATCTTTTTAAACGAAATGAATTAGTTTGTATTCTCGAGAAATCTTTTACAAAAACTTTACTTAGATTTAAACACCAACAAGTTTTAATGCGAAGTGTAGTTATGAATATACAAAATGAAATAGGAATAAAATCTTGTTCTTAATCTTTATTGTACAATTTAACTTAGTAAAATGGGCGTGCTTAAAGGTAACAGGAATATTCTACCAGCGAACCTAAAAAGGTACAATAAGAAACGTAACATTGCAAACAAAATTATGAATTTAATATAATGTCATATAATAAATAAACGTAACATTGGAGTTGAATAGCGAATCAGTCTGATTAAGCACTACGTTGTTCGATGAGCGGAGCGATCTGTGATGTGTGTGTGTTTCTTTCATTATTTTAAAAGGTGGTCAAACGAGCATGTGGGTCACCCGATAGAATTGTTCATCACCACCCACGGTTTCCTATATTATCAAAGAATGCACGAGAGCGTTGCCGTTCTGATAAAAGTAAGATGTTTCATTTTATATGTGTATGTGTATAAGTATTGAACAAAATAGAGTGAAAGAGACCTAGAAGTCTTAGGTTTCTGCATTTAATCTTAACAATTTTACTTTATAAGACTATATTTAATTTAATTAGTACTCCAGAACCTTTAAAGTTAAATGACAAGTACACCTCGTAATATATAATATTCTATTTTTTAAAGGAATTTCAAATTTCATTTTACATTAAATTTTTTTAACAGATAAAACTATAAATATGTAAGTAAGTTTAATTCCAAACTATAACTATTATTGACTACGTACTTTGATAAATTTGGAGGTAAATAGACACCATAGAATAATTAGGTACATTTAATATTTATTATAAATATATGAAACTAAATTATTCACAATTTAAAAGAAAAAAAAACAATTTCGACTAATACTAATGTACAATTCATTTTTACTATTAATATTAAATACTAGAATACCACTAATAATATATTGTCTTATATAAGATCTTAGGATTTTTAAAGTTTAAGGTACGTTAATGTTTTATACTCATTTAAATTTAATTTTATCATATTTAAGATTCAAAACTTATAATTATTCTACTAAATGAAAATGAATACATGAAAAAGGTATAAGAATATATATTTAAATATGTATTTCACACCTATAATATTCAACACTTAACATTTAACGCACCCAAATCTATTAAACATTCAATTTCTCGTTACATTTTGCCGAAATAATAAAATTTATGGGAATGGGTAAGCATGTATAACTTTCGCACCTGCAGCGCTTCAGGTTATTTCTAATGGTTTTAAATTTTCTTGATTGTTATCAGATGTTTCTAAATTTATATATATAGATCGAATTATTAATGCAAAATGTAGGTTAATATTTTATATTGTGTTTTGTTATACAGTTTTTACTAAATGCATCTAATTTTAATTATGGTTCAGAATAGAGTCAACCAGAATTTTATTATTATACTAAATTGTATTGTTAAAAAAATACTAGAAAACATTTAACATCAAAATATTTATTTTTGACTAAAAACTATAGAACTCTAGAGAGTTCTCTAATTTTTTGTCATTGAATTTCGACTTATTGAAACAATAACAAAACACAAAAATTTTGTGCCCACATTTATTAATAAGAAATCTAAAAAAAAAATAAAAAAACGATATAAGAACGAGAAGAGAAAAAAGAACTTCGTCCTTGTACACATTAGTTAAATCAAAAAATATTTATTTGAAGATTATTATTTTGGTCAGACTATTTATTTACTTTGGCCAGTTTACTTCAAAAATTTTTACTTTTAATAATTATTATACTAACAAATTGATATAATAAATAATACATCTATATTTTGATAGAAGTTTTCTGAAAAAATAGCATATCTTTTTATTAAATACAAAAACAATTTTCAAATCTGGTTGGTACTAGTCTCAGAGGATAGCCAATAAATAGTATAATAATACAGCTTTTATTTAATACTTAGAAAAAAAATCATATTTAGATCTTACCTCATCGTCTTGTTCGTCTTGTCTCTAAAGTCTCAGAATACAATAGGGCGAGACATTGACTTTTGCATTCAAAGATTATTCACACTTAACCAGCTATGATCTAACCTTACCATTTATTAAAGGCTGTTCACCTTTAGCTCATTGAATAAAATGTTTTATTTTATATTTTTTAAATATTAAAATAAAGGATAATATTAAATCACTCTTGACATTTTATTAACTTTTGCAAGATTTGATATAGTTTATCGAGTATATTTTCAATGCAACTTTATGTATTATTTTAATTTGTTGAGGTGTACAATGAAATATTTAAATAAAAAATATGTATTATATTTAAATAAGCTTGACATAAATAATGTAGTCAGTTGTTTTCATAACTCTAAACTCACTCCTCATCACTAATTCAAATCAAAGCTGAATATTATGGATACAAAAGTTTTTTTTAATAGTCTTGACAGAAAAAGTTTTAAAACCGCACTAAAATATGTTATGACACACAAATACACAGATTTACACGTTCAACTTGTAATTCCTTTTTACGTCAAGGGTTTGAAAGGATTTTTTCCAACATTATCGTTGAAGAGTAAAAAATATTAAAGTTTTATTCATATTTTTTAGCCGAACAAAGAAAATGACAACCATTTTTTCCAGTGTAACAATTTCAAATGACGGCTAGATATTTTAAACATACTATGGAAATAAAATTATTATTTTACGATTTTAACTTTCTTTTATTTAAAAGTATAAAAGTCGGAAGCGAATTCTTGGCAGTAGGACTTAAAAAATCAACATTAAAACTAATTGTTAAGATATAATAACTAAGAAAAAAAGGCTTCGTTTCCTTTATTTTCTGGAAATAATACAAAAAAATTGTAACTAAAATAGAAATAAATGTTGCAGTTTATTTTATGAATTTTTATCTTTAGAAATACTCATCTAACTACATTATTCATTTTATGACATAGCAGGTCTGTCACAATCGATTGAAGTCTGAGACTCATGTTACTTGCTTGATAGAAATCAGTTGCCTGTTTACTCGAGAGCAAAGATCTTATTTACATATATATTAGATAATTTGCAAATACATATAAGGGAATAAACTATTTATTTTATGTCTATAGATAGTACTTGTATACGAAAAGTTTACGAAAAGTTAGCACACTCTCCACATTATTCTTATCTTATTTGACTTCAGCCTGATTTAAATTGTTACTGATTTTAAGAAACGCCGTAGTCAAATAGCGTGGCGTCATTGGTGGGTCATTAGTGGGTCAGTGGATTAGGTATTATTATAATTTGAAATCAAGATAGTGATCTAAAAATATGCTTTTAAGAAATTTTAAAATATATACAAGTATACCCAAAATCATCAAGCAGATTGGTTACTAGAACCGCTAAATCGGATGTTCTCGAAAGAGTATAAAAGTAATATATATCGTATTATGATATAATATATTATATCAGTTATATATAATCATTATTAAATAATTACTACAAAATTCAACAATGCATGCGGATTACAACGACCAAAAAAGTGGTTAAGGAAAGATTAATTGTCCCTGGCTCAGTATTAATCCTAACTTAAGCTGAAAACTCAAGGTTTTAGAACTTTGCAGTGGCCGGGGAGTAATTAATTCCACAAATTATTACACCTGTGTTCCAGAAATTTTTGTTTGTAATGTTATGTTAGTAATTTTCGAGGTTGATGGCTTTGTCTTTTTACGTGACAATGATATTTAAACAACAGTGTTTTAAATTTTTAAAATGCTCAAAAATATTATCGCACTTTAATTAAGGTAATTCAAACCCAAGAGGTCATACGCAATTACGATAACAATGTTTACATTCAATAATTTGACTTCGTTCTGGAATAAATTGACAGCTTATTACCGTCCTCCGGTTTAACTACGAGTACCTACTAATCTGTCAGCGCTGATCAATACCTACTTTAAACATGACCTGTGACTGTTCACTGTATTTATTTACTAATCCAAGCACAACACATGACATTTGTTTAGAATATATTTTACACATTCTAAACAAAAGCATAACTCGGAATTATGTTAGAATTTTGACAACTATCCTCTATATATGCTTTCAAAATATTCACCTACAAAATATTCCGCCGTAAATAAATCGTACATGAGCCCTGAAACCTATTTGGATTGTATCCAAATATGAATAAATAAAGCTCAGTGTTTATGCGATAATGTTCCTTGCGGGAAGGATATTTTGTTCCAAAATCCATTGCCGTGTTTCTGCTGACAAGTAAGCTACTTATTCTCAGTACTTTATAACATCAAAATAAATTTGATATTTCTTAAGTCTTTGTTCAAATCGTGATTTATGTATTGATTATTAAATTTTCTTGTCTGAAGAAAATTTAATACACGAAGAGGATAAAACAAAATATATGTTAATTCATAGTCATATTACGAATATATGCTATAAAAAAAGTAATATGTTGATACATAAAATCTTAATAGAACTTAAATATAATATATCTTAAATATAGTTACGACATAATTGTAACTATTTACAATTTTAGATGTAATCTCCCCTAATTTGAATGCGGTAAATCTGAAAGCAATAAATAATATGTAAATTAGTATGGTGGGTAAAGCGACAACAAACTTTCCAACTTTTAGTAAGAGGTATTAATTCAATACAGACATTAATTTTAGTTAATAACTCAGAATTTACAGATAAACACCCGTACATTCGAACATAGTTATAGAAATTTTAGTTATAATACAATTATCTTTAACTTTATTTAATTACATTATTAAACCTATTTGCAACTCCAAAGATATATTTGTAAGTTTACTAATAGGCTTTTATGAATAAGCGTAAAAATATTTTTTTGTATTTTTTATAATCTACAAACGGGTTTCTTAAGTAGAAGTATCAAATTATTATCCACTCGTTTACTTTACTAAACATAAAAAATACGACCCAAATGAATATGTTTATTTTTTTTTTCGTTTCGTTAAAATGAAGTATTCATTTATCAGAGACCTGATTAATATTTTTATTATTATTTCAATGGAATTTTTTGAAACAGTAAGCATGTCACCCTTGTCTTGTTAAAAATAACTCATTAATTATGACAGTTCCCAGGCAGTCATCCATTTTCGTTCAGTATTTTATTTTTCAGATAAAGTAAAAACAAAAGTGTTAATATTATAAACAACCTTTCTTTAAAATAAAAGCTTTTCTGTTTCTTTAAGTAGACTATTACTAATTTGTAATTCTGTTTTACCATTGTTAGTGACATTTGAGATCATTTTTGTAGTATATTGATGTTTTTGACTGCAACTAGTGTTAATTAATTTTATATAATTTAAATCTACAATCGTTATTCATTAAAGTTATTTTTTTTTTCTTTTAAGTTGATGTCTAATTTTATTCTTCATATAAGAAAATTTAAATAATCTTTTTAAATGATTCTTTTAAAATTTTAATCATTCTTTAAATTTAAATAATCATATTTCAATTGAATTTTTCTTACAATTTCCTAACAGTAATATAGAAGATGCCGGTATTTTATATCATATTTTATTCTGATCTAAATCTTTACGGACCCGACAATAAAATACGCATGTTCACTGTTTATATGTTTGTATATTATGCTTTTACTCATACGATAATAAAAGTTCGAGTTTCAGACGACTTCAATATCAAAGATTTAAATGAAATTATATTAAATATATGAATATTGCCCATATAAATATTTATTATTAAGAATTATTCATATAATAAAGAACAAAAACAAATATTAATTTTTACTATCTAAAAATAATTCTTCAATCCTTAAATAATAAACGATTGAATTTCGTCCATCTGTAACGTTTTGTCAAGAGATTCTATGAGTTGCTAATTGGGAAACGCCGAATATCAGTTTACTTGTTGTATTTTACATAGAAAAAGGAGAAGCCTGAAAAAATTAATGACAACTTCAATTTTTATCACCAACGTTTTATTACTTTGGAGTCTCTCATTTTCATTTGTTATTCTAAAAACATCCAACAAAAGGTTTTTGTAAGATCAAATATTGGTCTATTTTTGTTAACTCAGCAAAAAAATTATAAGTATAATTAAGAATTTAGTCATTATTCTATTAAGGCTTATTTGAGTTTTGTTAAGTATTGAACGATTGCATTGCATTATCGCGCTTGTTGACCTATTGAGACCAGAGACCCAACACAACGATGTTATGAAATGGGTCATTAGGATTCATTGGGATTGGTACTCAATTACTCATCATATCTTTATTTACAATGATTAAATATATTATTTTAATTTATATTGGCCATTAAAATAAATTATATATTGTCAATTAAAATAAATTGTGTATTGTATTGCCATTTTAATCGTAATCGACATCCTTAATTATATATTTTTACACCCATTAAAAATCCCTTAAACAAACAAACGTTATTAAAATGTTTACATTACTCACCTTAAGAAATATTAAATTACTGTCTGTTGTATAATATGGGTAATATGACACAGCAAACAGCTAAAATGGGTAAATGAAAACGATGTCGATGAAAAATGCATATCGTTCACCGCACTTAAAAGATTGATTATACCTCCTCTTTTCCATTAACGAGAAATGTTCAGCGACCCTTTGTTCATGTCTGTATACATTGGCCCTTCTCATTATTGTTGCCAATAAATCGTAGCTTTCGGGTTTTTGGAGAAGTATTTATTAACAGTCTGGTTAACACTATTCTCGAAATGTTTTTTAGAGATATATGCTTGTAATTGTCTGCAATTTGTTTTGCGTTAAAACAAAACATTTTAAGATATTAGATAATTTGTATAATATTATAAACGTTAACTAGTTCAGAGATAAACTAGGGAGGAAATAGATCAATTGATATACAGAAACTAGATTTCCTTTGCTTGTCAACAATGTACGTTACTTAAGAGACAGTTATTCAAATAAGACAGCAAGGTTGGAACGTAGCATTGAATATGCATTTCCTCTCGCATCCATGCGCACGTAGTTAATATAAACCTATGATAGTAACTTGCCGTCTGCTATGCATCTTCGATATACTTTAATTATGTAGTAAGATTTTTCATTACACGTTTTTTGCTCTATTTACATATTTTTATAATGAAGTTGTTTATAAGGTATCTCTTATTTGTTTGTTATTATTATTTAGAATTTTTTCTAAACCTAAATTGGTATTAGCACTGAAAGACTCACATCTGCATGTCCTCAGCTGCACGAACGAAAATTTTATTGTTTGAAAGCATTATAAAGTAACAGCAGTTTTTATATATTTTTTAAAGATTTTATTTTGTTTTATTTCATGAATGAAGTAATATTTGTAATTTTTTATTACTTATGTTATTATTATTTATTGTTAATCTATTACAAAATAACTACTGATGAATACCTTAAATAACTAGACATATTTAATTTTTGTTAATATTATTTTCGGAATTGCCAACAAATTCGTCGACATATAATACATAATTTATGCTAGCCAAGCTTTGAAAACGATAAACTATATAAAAAATGTTTGAAAACCTAAAAGTAATACAATTTCATTTGCAACCACTATCATATAGTACAAAATTTATGGAAACATACACTTTACTAAAGTTTCTTTTCGTAGAATTCTTATATCATAATAAAATTTACATTCTATTGTTGTTATATTTAAGTGTTTTGACCACAACGTACACCTTTATATTCAAGAAGGAAGAATATATTAATATTAAACGACAAGTTATATATATATATATATAAGACTTTGTTTAAATAAATTGAATCAATTACTACTGCGTACCTCAGAAATCTTTTCTTCAGAATTGACCATATTCTATGGCGTTTTTTGAAGTTTTAGACTCGGATCTGTATAATTATGTCACTTTAATTTTTGTGCAACAATCAGAATTTAATCTTTTTAAAGCTTTCAGTTACTAGTAGATGGTTATCAAAATATATCATATATTTTAAATTCATTTATTAATATTTTATATTTTATTAGATTTTTAATTAATATAAATAACATCTATTAACACGAGCAGAATTTTATCATTTCGAATAGAATGCAACACAATATACAATATATTTATGATTTTGAAACTCATTTAAATATTTATTAAACAATTTTTGAACTTAAATTAGGATTAAGATAAAAACACTGTGAAATATAGGATAGATTTTCCAAGGGACAATGAATTGTTAGTTACTTCTCGTAAAAGTCTGGTTTATTTTAAAATTCTACATCTACAATAGATGACAATTGTCTATGGTTGAACTACTTGAAAACCATAACTTATAACCATTTAACATAACCAGGTCAGGCTTTAAGAGCCAACGAGGATCAAATTCTGAAGAATCTCTTGCAAACAATAAAAATGAAGTACCACAGCATAACAAGGAGCAGAATAAATGTTATGCTCATGCATTAACCGTCTGCAATATTAAAGGCTATACAAACAAAATTGCAAAACCAGGGAGTAAACTGTTTTCTGATATGAAGATTGTAAAGTAATTGTATAGAAAATGTAAAGGAAATCATATATTTTCCTATATTTAGAAAAAGTTAAATAATAATGGGCTATGATTTTTAAATATTAATTAAAAAATAATACACAAAACAAATGAAATAAATTATATTATTTTAGTCACTGCATTGTTAACCTTCACAGAAAAATATATTTCGTATATTGTTCAAATATGTCAAGGGCGGATAAATTTAAATTATTATGAAAGCTGTAATTTTTTATTTTATCGGAACAATATAATCTTGTTCATTAATACATGAAGATCAGTTTGGCTTTTTATTAAATTGAAATCGTTATGTACATTCCCGAGAGTTATTTTATTTATTGATGAAATTCGAGTAATTTTAATTAGAGATATTAATTTTTATTACATATAAAATCGTTTTATAAAAATGTTAAAACATTAAGAAATATAATTTTTACTTTCCTAAAAAGTAAATAATGTTAACAGCCTTCGTTCTTGCTAAATTTTAGAATTGTACAGAAATTTACTTAATTAAGAGTTTCTGTAAGGTTACAGAAAATATATACACGCTAAAAAAGGTGCAGCCATTGCAATATAATATACAGTATTTCTCAGCATAAACCTGAATTTTACAGCTTATCTGACCAAATATACATTCGTATTATAACTATTATTCTCATTGACATAAAAGCTAAGCGAAAAGGTATACAAAGAGAGCGTTAGTGGAATTTATGTTTTCATAAATTGTTCACTTTATGTTCTATACGATTGTGCGGTTACGGACGAAATTGTATTACTTAAAGGCTTTCCTTGTGCATAGAATTATCGGGTTAACTTGGCAAGACGAATATGACGGTAACTAATGGCTGTTACCCATATTGGAGAATGAATTACACCATGTGTTCGAAGTAGGTATTTTGAATATATAAATTAAAAATGAATATATCAATAGGTTTTAAATGTAGATAATTGATGTTTCAATTAAGCAATATTTCATCATAGAAACTAATAAATAAGAATAGTATTGTACAAAGTAATTATGTTTAAACTCTTTTGGCTTGCTCAAATGAACTACGTTCACAAGTTAATGTGGGTACTATGTATATGTATATGTATATGTATATGTATATGTATATGTATATGTATATGTATATGTATATGTATATGTATATGTATATGTATATGTATATGTATATGTATATGTATATGTATATGTATATGTATATGTATATGTATATGTATATGTATATGTATATGTATATGTATATGTATATGTATATGTATATGTATATGTATATGTATATGTATATGTATATGTATATGTATATGTCGTTGTTTGTGTGGTTGTTTGTGTCTTTGTTATATACTTTGTTATATATAGAACTAAGCTCATGCTAAAGCTCTCCCTTTACACATAAAGTATTTAAAAATATATAAAATACCTTCAACTGCAATGAATAGTACATCATTTAAAAATGCATTATGCTTTTTAGAGTGCCTTAAGTCTTTTACAATAATTATAAATAATGCAATAAATTATTTAACCAAATTGTAAACTTTGAGACGTTTACGATTCTTTTTTTTCCATAATAACATAATACTTTTTTTCTATTCTGTATCTAATCTGAGACACTGAATTTTAGATTATTATTTTTTATATTGCATTTTGCTATTAATATGACTATAAATTTTATTAAAGTGATTATGCGCTCTCTTTATATAAAGAGGAAACCTTAACAAAGTTAAAAATAAAAAAAAAGATTTAACAAATACCTAAAAGTAACTTTTACTAAAAACCTTTTTAAAACGCCTAAGGATATAATATAATAATGTGAATTTTAATCTACTTCAATAAAGAGTCGAAGATATTAAAAAAGTTTTCGGAGTCCGAAAATTACTAGCAGCGTAGAATGAAGTATCTCTTGTTACAATGCTTTTTTATTGACCTTCGTTTCCTATCAAAACAAAGAATCGTCTCGGTGAGGTTACAGAAAAATATTAAATTCATGTATTAATATAATATGTTAATACTTTTCAAGACTTTTAGAGTGGAATCTTTACGTCTAATTATTTTCTTAGGTTATTTTTGAGCGAATGTGAGACTCTCTCTCTCTCTCTCTATGTGAGACTTTTCTGCATCCTTTTTGCAAGCATCAATCAAAAACGGTATACTCGAAAATTTCCAAATTTTGCACATTGATAGACATCAGTCTGGTGAGGGTTTAAAAAAAACTTCCGTGCTATTTGCACCTTGCTTCACCTTTCTAGTATTCTATATTCATTAAAATCAGATAGTGTTGTTTTAAAAATAAAAACTATTAGAGCCAATATTGCACCTTAGATCTAATAAGGACATTACTCTTCACTTAAATTTAATACTTCACTTAATTTAAATGTACTGATAAATGTGTGTTTAGGACATGGGTCAGAAAGTTTGACTTGAAGATCACTTATTTAAACTTCAATTAATTTAGTGATTGGAACCAAATCTCTACCATTTACGCCTTGGTTTTACCGAAATAATGTTATAGCAGTTTCAACATGTAGACAATATTTCCTTTTTTGATGAGCATCATTTCAAGTTACAGTTTGTGTGTTCATATCGGATGAAAAAATTATCGAACCATGTTCTTTTAAAAAATTGCAGCACATAATTGTATCAATAAAATCTAATTGCTACAGACTGGATTACCTAACTTATCCTTCCCAATACATGTCAAATTTGGAACTGCTTTCTCATGCAATATGTACAATTTGAGAAAATAATCTACATATGTGTATATTAATTGTATATAATGGTATACATATAAATTATTAGATATATTATTACATATATTACATAAATATGTGTTACTATGTATTATCAATATTGTTCCGGTAAAATTAAACTTTTACTGTTTTTAAATTCACTAATTTATTTTTCATGTTAAAAATTGTAATAGTTACTTAGCTGTAGTTAGTTTAGTCTAGTTCAGAATTTTAATACCTTAAATGTACATAATCTTTTATCTAGCTTCTTTTGTACCCCTTATTGTAATATTTGTGAAAGAAATAAAGCTGACAATTGCCCACATAAACTTATTCGCAATATTATACTTGAATTTGAAGTCTAGATTGGAGGAGTAAATGATGATGATGAATTAATGATGTTGTATAAAAAATTCCCATCTGTCATATATTATAAGAAATATAAAACAATTTTATTGATTTTTTAAAAATTCGCTTACTTGATTTTTCCCGTCTCCAACTCCGTTATCTGAAATTTGTTTTTTTTCCGACCACATTACTATAATATTCTGTCGTTATTGTATACAACACCTTTATTAATCGACTTTATTTAGCTTTTTTAGTATAAAGTTTTATCCAAGTACTTAGTACAAAAATAAAAAATACAAAGACCAAAAATAAAAATGAAAATAAGTCTTTAAAACGATTCCCTGACATCAAAAGCACGAAAATCCAAAAACACGACACCGCTGATTTTATCAGAGTTTTTTGCAACTTCTCAATTAGTGAGTTTGGAACTTAAAACTTGGGGCTATTAAAAACCTTCTACAAGTTGCCTACGTGCAAGTTTTAATGTCTTCAGGGAATCCCTTTTGTCGCGGTCACGGAAAACTGAAGTATCTATACATATTTATAAATTTATTTTATGGTATTTTACTTGAACTAAACTTTTTGTTACTTAAAAAGACTTTTTGATGAGATTGGTTATTATACTCAAAACTATTATGAAATACGAAATTAAAGAATTAAAA
This sequence comes from Mechanitis mazaeus, assembly GCA_959347395.1. Lineage (NCBI taxonomy): Eukaryota > Metazoa > Arthropoda > Insecta > Lepidoptera > Nymphalidae > Mechanitis > Mechanitis mazaeus. Next base: position 15,131,774 of record OY365755.1, read on the forward strand.
ATATAAGGAGCGTATTGTACAAGTAAATTGATGATGTAATATGCAATCTTAAAATGCTCATAAGTTTATTATTTGCACTTATCACAATATTATGTTTATTGTATGGATTTGAAAATAATATGGTTAATTACTTGACTTTGAAAAATCGAGCAACATGTGAAGATGGAGTTGTTAGTAATTAATAATTTTTATTTTGATACATTCATTTTGTTCTTCAAAAGTGTTTTTATCAATACTTATGTTATTTATTATTGTAATGAGAGCAATAACTCTGCAATTTATTTATAATATTTTTTTGTTTAAAAGTTTTATGTATATCCCATATTCACAATAATAATAAGCTAGGCTGCGGAACTCATTGTGACGTCCATAAACCTAAGGCTCTTGTGAATATTCACTTACGTTCTGGGTCATTGTTATGATCGATCGCAGGCTCCTCATACAGATAAGGCCTTGAATGTCTTACTGTGTTAGGTGAGAGAAATTGAGATTTTTCACCTTGAACCATATGTTCGTTAAGATGAGATATTAGTGGATTGTCCTTAGTAGATAAGTGTTTTTTAACATATGTTTACACTTTCAATAGCCATAAAAGCTTATAGAAATTCCACTAATACTATCACTGAATTAGCCTTAAATAAAATTACTTTTGTAATGATCGACGATCACTTTATACTAAGTTCTGAAGAATCAGAAAAGATAGCTAGATAATTTCTTTAAAATATTAACTTATATTTTCTCAAGTATTCTTTGAAATAAAATTTACTTTAAGAGATTTAATTGTCTTATAATTTTCAAATTTACATTTTAAACTAAACTTATATTACGTTACAAATGGCTTTGCAGCAATCCTGTTCATAGAAAGACGAAATATAACTGTCTCTTAATAAGTCTCTTGGTTAGTCATGTATCTTACATAGTTTGTTAGTTTTAGAATAAAGTTCACAATCCACAAAAAATGCATTACAGTATCTTAACCCCACATTTTGATACTTTTTGTTGTTCATGAGTGAACCCATCTTCTTTATTAAAATTAGGATTTTTTTTTATTTCAATAGTTTGATTTCAAAACTAAAATGTATTCATTGTATTAATTATATTTTTCCTTTTTACTCGTATTTTACAAATGTACTGATACTCGTAGTTTATCTCGAGCTCAATCGTAATCATACGGTCTATTTGGTAGTACTGTTTTCCTAATTAATGCCTTTTTATTATGAAAATAAATATACATAATATAAAAACGTTTGTTACGTCCATAAACTGCTTAACAATATAAAACATAAATGAAAACGGTAAAAAATAAATAAAAAAAATAAAAAGAACAGAGTTTCCAAACTCCAATATTTAAATTTGTGAATGTTCTGAACCGATTTAGTTTTAATTAAAATTTTGAAATTAAAATAGTTGACCAGATTAATAAAGTTAAATTTACATAAAACTGAACAGTTTTATAAGTATTTTTAATTTGAAAACATTGAATATACCGTTAATGGGTTTACGAAAATAAAGATTATATATTTAATTATTAACTGACACTAGGATATACTTTTTATTTTATTGAGACATTCTTAATACTGCTTTTATTGGCCTTTGACACTTTACATACGGCCTCAAAATTCTTTGAAAATGTACATGCCCTTATATTATTTTATACATTATTAGTATTGTTGTATTTTTTAAAAACAGATAGTTAATATCGATAGTATTATATTTTATCCATGCAATATGCGTTAAAATATATAAATATTTAACAAAAGAGTAAACAATACAATAAAAATTGTTGCTTAAATTTAACATACGTTATACTTCTTACAAATCTGCATCTAGTTGCAAATTATTATAATTTCGATAATAACCTTGGAAAGATAAAAAAAAAAACATATTTACTGTTATAAAGCTAGTCTACCATATGCTTACATTTACAAGACAAAAATAAAGTTTACAACCTTAGTTATTTAAAAACAGTGGCATATTTTTTTTCCAATAAAGCATTTTATTTTAATTGCTCTAACTCATTTTTATAAACAAAAATTATTTCATTTTTGTCTCTCATACTTCAAAATCTTTTATTTTACTGAGAATCAAAAATATATCACACATAAAAATAGTAATAAAATATGAAATATATTTAGTTTAATACATTTAAATCGTCTACAAAAACATTATTTTATTGTTATTTCAAATAAAAAAACTGTATTACAAAAAATTATAATTACAAAAATGCTTTCAGATCATGTTTCAAAACATTCCGATCATCGAATGGAGACAATGTACTTAGCATGGCGGTGACTCGGCAGGCAGAGATGCAAGCGCGGTTGTTGGGCTACCGCCTCAAGATTGGTCTTCTTGTTATTGTTATTATGGTGCTTGGATTCTTTAATGAGAGCCACGGTGAGTTAAACATTTATTTAAGTTAGTTTAATGTTTTAACTTACTTTTCTAATCACTAGTCATACTGGAATATATACGCAACTCATATGTTTAAGAGATCATTTTCGTTAAGTGCATTTGTTTATTTTGCCCAAAATATTACGTATACAGATCCCAATCAGGGGAAGAAAGAGTTATATTTGAATCTCGACAGCATACAAGATACTGCCATTTTAAAAATACCTACTAAACCAGATAATCAACAAACCTCTCAGTCATAATGCTTTACAGATACATACACCATTTTTTAAGAATGAGTTCGACCTACAACACAGCCGGAGGGAAATGTCAGATCCACCGTAACCCTATGATTATTATATTAAATGTATTCGGAGTATTGAAGATTGAAATTACAACCGTGTTAATAACCGTGTTAATTGATTTGAAATAGCATTTGATTGTCTAAATTACTATTACCAATAGTCGACATTAATTAAATATTTCATTATTAATTGGCTTGAATTGTTTTCGAACATATTGTTTTTCCATAATTTCCATTTGGAGGTTCATACATAATTTGATGGTAGTTTATTTATTTTTATGTATCTGTTACTTATTTCCAATAAGGTTAATATTTTTAATTGTAAAATTAAATAAACACTACTAGCTTAAACCATGAAGAACTAGTGAAAAGTTTTAGCTTCCCTAGGTTAAGACCAGGGCGTTATTAAGTCGACTAGTTAAGATCTTTACAATGTTTTAAATAATTCTTAATTAATTATCTCGCCCGTAATGACTTTACCTACTCTACTTTACTTTCTTTACTTTATTATATATAGAGCATAAAAGGATTCTATATATTCATAAATTTGGAATAATATATCCATCAAATACTTACGAATACTACAAGTTCTCTTAATATCTCACATCTCGTTCTGTCCATCTCTCCCTTACAGAGAAAGTAGGAAGGATCGAAAGCCAAAATAGCAATTCTGATATACAACACTTACTTCGTTAACTAAAATTAATTTATTCACAAAGAATTTTTTTTTATATAAAACATAAATTATCTTTTAGGTAGTAGGAGATTTCTGAATTGAAGTCTTTTTAAATGTTTCTTTTATACTTTCTAAATTGATAGGAATTACTTGAAGATACGATAAGATATCTTCTATCTCCATTTTTACACGAAAACATTAAAGGACGAAATTAAAAATAAATTTCAAAAATGTACACTTACTAACTTCAAAATTGTCTCAATTCTTGTTCGTGTAATATGAAATTATTTAATATCTTAACTAATACGTAATGCCTCGGCTATATAAGATAAATCTAAATATAATGGATACTTATATTTGTCTGAGAAAGAGGAAAGGGGTTAATGTAATACAAAATTATAAATTCGCTATTTATTTCCATAATTATTGCCTGTGATCGTATAACTATTTCGAACGAAAGGTGACTATCTTAAAGAGGACAGACTGAATTAACTAAATATTACTTAGAACCACCTCAATTGCACAAAGCACACTCGACTAAAGACTGACTTCTAATCGGTTCATTTCAAGTTATCATATTCAATAAATATTTATGCACATTGAAATTTTAGTATAATATAATATAATAAAATCCTAGACTAATCCTAGAGAAGACATTGATAAAATTCCAAGACCCTTAAGCCACAAGATACTTATCAATAATTAAGGATTATGAATAAAAAAAACCGCTTCTGAAAATATAATAATTGAAAGTGTATAAAATAATAATAAGAAAAATATTAGGTTTTGAAAACGCGGGTACACTTATTTTTTCCTATACATTCGATTACATTACAATGTTACTAGAACCTTTTTTTACTTTTTGCGTCGTCATCAAGGACTTATATTACAAAATTTAATTTGTTAGATACATCAATTTCTTTTTCAGTTTTATTTATGTTTTCGCCGAATTAACGTAACGTAACTTATAATATTTATTCGTAAACAATGTTTTTTTTTTATTTTAGAAAATTATTAATATGTATTTTTAAATTAATTCTTAATCATACATTTTATTAATAAATGAAATATAACTTTTATCGGAATATTTGCATTTTTACGAATTTGTATAATTTTGATACCTTTAAACAAACATAATAAGGCTATGTCTGTTTGATTTTTTTAATGTTTGCTGTCCCTCTTCACCCTTTCAACCTCCTTTCGAATATCAATTCTGCCAATAGAATGTATAAGAAGAAAGGATTTTTATTTTGAGGAAACTCATACTTAAAGTATTATTACTTTCCCTTTTTATATTAAAATTGTATGTTTACAAAATAGATATATATATATCAGTTAATGCGAATGATTGAATATTATAAAGTCATTGAATATATTAAAATACTTATTAATGTTAATAATTAGACTGCACGTTCTTTTGACATGTTCATGACAGATTATTATAATTTTATGACCGTAATATTTTAATAAGTAAATTTAGATACATGCTTGCCATATATTGCAAATATGTATTTGTTAACAAAATCAATCATCTTTATATGTATATAAAAGTGAAAATTGATGAAACTTTTCAAAAGAATAGAATTAAAACCAGCTGGTATGCGTAGGTGTGTTTGAATGATACCCTCGGCCACCCCCGCACTCACTCGCTTCTGCTGATTCTGTACAGAAGTACCTTACAGCATATTAACAAGTGTTAAGCCGTTTCTATTACCACAGAGATTTTGCAAGACTTTTCGATGGTTTTAAGCGTCTTCCTAAATTGCATTGATCAGCGAGAGGCATTTGGAAGTCGTTTAAAAAGAATTTTAAGAACTGGGGACTAATCATTAAGCAACACCTGAAAGATTGTGAAGTACAAGTCACCTATGGTCGCCAAGCTGCTTTATACTTCTTGGGTCATATCATACACTCTTAAGTTTTTATCTTGCCAAAAGGTATTTTAAGTCTATGCCCTGTACTTTCCTATCAATCCTACAAAATTTTATTTGTTTGAGCATCTATTACAAGCTGTATGTACAGAATTGAAGTAATGATTCGAGGTCAGAGGTATTTTTGTCTTTTGGAAGGATGTTTCTATATCATTATGGTATTTTTCGAAGATATGTCTTTTGATAAGTTTTAGGTGTTTATAGAGCTCCGATAGTTTTTTTATTTCGTCCCAAAAATGTTTCGGTCTCTAAAGAGTTCGCTTAACGCGCTTACCCATCCTACAAATGTTATGTTTTTATAACGCTTGCTTTTAATTTCGACAAAAGGAGTTTATTGAGACCGTAAACGAAAAAAAGACAAATTAGATATGACATTAGATAGTTGACAGATATTCAGGTTCTTTTGATGTTACTTATTGGCTTAATAGTATCGACTATTACATTTGTAATGTTCTTTTTGAAAAAAAAAATACGTAATCTTTATACGTAAAAATGACAATTGTTATAATACTATAAACAAATTAATTCTATAACCAACGAAATTCTATTCATTTTCGGAAACGGGTTTTTATACATTGAAAAATTAAAAAGAACTAAGGTATGATTAATTGGATAAAATTAGTATCCTTTTGTCTCTATAAAAAAAAATTGATCACATGGTTATTTTGATTCATATACTTTACTTGCTTAGTCAGAGTTAAATCAGAATCTAATGTATTAAAAACTAATCCAAAGGTTTATTGAATTATGGATAATATTTCTGTTTCAATATATAAGCTAAAGTACGGAAACAGTCCTATTTAAAACTTAATTAACAAATAGAAAACGTATCTTTATTAATAAAAGAGTACATTACTTCCAGAAAATATATAAATGTATACTACTACTATACTATAACTATATACCAATCTCAATATCTATAGAATCTGGTTGCTTTATGTATTGTTTTATTCAGACCACAACCTCCAAGATATCGACTGATTACTCTCCGTAATCAAATTAGTTTACTATCAAATTAATTATATTTTATGAAATTAATTGGAGCGGAGAATAAGTTTCTGTCGTATAACTACATATATGTATTAGTAAATATCAACATATTATCAAAGTTTTCATTGCACACAATAAGGTATCCTAAAAATTAAGCTTTTTAGACTGTACAACTCTATATTATATATTTTATATATTTATAGTTTAAGTACTAGATGTACCAACTGGTGGTAAACCTATACCGGTAATATACACGTGCAATGTTTACATTACAATTATAGGTTTCGTTGCATATTATTCTCGACTTATACTGGATCCATAATGAAATAGCTGTTCAACTAAACATTGTTCAAGGAATTCGAAATACACAGCTAATATAAAATAACTTTTAGTGAAAAACAATTACTCTTATTTCTAACTCATTTCTTTCATAATTTAATTGTTTTCTTTTTGTATAATGAATTATAAAACTATTTGAGAATAAAAGCAAAAATCTTTTATAAATTTATTTCATTATAAATGTTAAATTGTTTCTGTATCCGCAACTTTAGTTTGCTAAAATACTTCATATTTCAGCATAAAAATATTATATACATTGCATAACTTAATATACCATTCTTGCAGTAAATAATAGTATGTGAAACGTAAGAGCTAAAGGGTTTGAAGTTGTGTTTTGAAAAAACTTAAATATTTTCTTCTACTTCTGCTAATTTTTGTATGATTATAAAATTAAAATGTATTAAAATATAAACAAGAAAGTCTGCTACAAAATATAAGGAAACTTAAATTACTGAATTTGTTTTTTAACATACATACATTTTTATATTTGCTACTTTACCTCATAAAAATATATGTAATGTTAATATATATAAATGGTATGTTAATGAACCTACCAAATAAATACTTTTTTTTTTAAATTATTTATTATATGTCTTTTATTAAATATCATTATATTAAAGGTGCATATGAAAACAGAAAAAAAACGTTATTAATATTAATAAAAGTAAAACGGACTAAAAAACAGTAAAATGTACATTTACGTTTACTATTAATAGTTCCAAATAAACGACTACATTTTGTAATTTGTTAAAGCCTTCTGTAAGTATATACTTTAAACATAAAGTTTTGCTAAATATAAGAAAAGAAACAAAGTGAATTAAAGTGCACAAGTGTAAAAAATGTTTTTAATTAGAGGATTGTAAGTTCAAATATTTAATTGTATATAAAGTCCTTTTCCGTTATCATATAAATATAATAGCATATAAATTAAAACTTCATATTTTTATATAAATTTATTTCCGTGAAATATAAATCACTAAAAATAATATAAAATGTTATATCTTTAGAAATTTAATATATAAAATCATCAATTACAAAACAACTTTTCATTACTGTTAATTAACGCTTTTTCGTTTCGTTTCGTTCCAACTTTACACCTCTTAAGTACTGTGCTTCATTTACATGTAAATCCATCGGTAGAGTGGGCTCTGCAATACAAACATCAAATGTTTTAAAATCATTAAGCTAACTTGCACTTTTTGCAGCATTTAATTCTAACAAGATTGAAAGGCGTTCCAATAAAAATATGTAGGTATTTATAGAAAATATAAATGTAGATAAAATTTATTATTACTATAATGTATGTAGTAAATTTATGTATGAAAGTATTTTACATAGTATCTATATACATTTTGCATACATATTATATATATTTTGTAATTAACGTATTTTAGTTTTAAAATTCGTAAGTGGTTTCCTGGAAAAATTACTCAACAAACGAACATAACTTCGATCTTTTGTTTATCTTTTCTTTTGTTTTCTGGATCTCTTTTTATCAAAAGCTTTAAAGGTATGTAAATAAAAAAAAATTCAATCAAAAGAAAAACGGATAGTTTCAACCCATTTTTGTGCTTTTCACCTCTAAATTTACAATATTAACATTAGGAAATTGAGTAATCTAATATTAGGATCATAATAACAATGAGACCCGTTACTATAGCTATCAAATGCATTGTAGGTAATAACGGTAGTAATTGCTTTAGAATAACATTATACCGGCAGGTAATTAATTACTTGACCAATTCATAACATATTATTTATTAGTATTAATTTTGATACTTTTTTGTAATTTTTTAAAAATATTATATAGAAGGCGAGCTTAATGCTAAGTATAACATACAAATATAAATATATACCTATATATGATTTTTCAAAGCTATAAAGAAATTAATTGATGAAATCATTATAAGTAATACGTTTATCGATTTTTTATATATTATACTTTAAAAAATTAGAAAAAATTAAATTTTTCATTTTTATTATACTTTACTTTATTATGTAAAAAAAATAGTAATTTTATATTTTTGATTATTATCTTATATATTAATGCAGGAAGCGATTTCGTTGGCACACTGTAGCTCGAGAACCACTAAAGGGAAAAACATCGTTGATGGCTCAAATCAAAGGTCTCATTATGCTACACTGCTGAAAAATAGTGACAACTCTCAAATCTAATTAGCCTAATTGCAGTAATTAGTCAAAAAATTAATTTTTCCCATAGACTTTGCATGGGGAAATTTTGCGCGCGCTTTTTTAGTAGCGATCTTTTGGCTTTGTTCCCAGCCGCACGCTGCTAACTAGTATATATTTAATATGCATAAACTATTTATTAAAACTTTGTCCTAGAATACAGAAGCGCGTTCGAAGCAACTTCCAAATATTAAGTACAGATTTACAGATTGTAATATTGCATAGATTAGCCTTTTTAAAGGCAGTATTTTCTGTAAGAGTTATTCTATAATATTATATAATATGTGACTATAATTAGATATTAAATGCAAACGCAATGCAATATCCTTTCAGTGCTGACTGTTTTAGATACTGGGATCAAATGAGATCTTCTTTAATTTTTTTATGTAGAACCTTCAAACAACAATAACATATAGTTTTGTGTTTGACTCCGTACATAAATGTCGCGATAATACAAAATATTCGCCAAAGCTGGACAATGTGCACTTTTATTAACAGTTTGGCTGCACTCATCTCTATTCTTTATCTAATATGGGTTTTGCAGAACATTCATACCCAACTACTTAATTTTTATGATCACGCATTTCAATGCAGTGCACAGCCTACTTTGTATAAATTATTTAGATCAGTGTGCTGTAACATTTATATATGAAAATTTAGAACGAAATTTTATTTTCATGCAATATTAAAATGAATGTTCAGGGGTATTTTGGAAAGTGTACTACCGTTGAATAAAATACACTTATATAGATTGATTGGTTATAAATAATGATGATTTCTTTGATTTAGATTATATATATATATATATTAGATATTTTTTAGATATATATGTATAGAAATATATATATATATATATATATATATATATATATATATTTCTATACATATATATCTAAAAAAATATATACAGCATTTGAACATTTGAACTTTAACTTTCTTGATGTTGACCAGAAAAATAAAACATATCGCAAGGTTCAACTCAATAGTTAATTATATTCCGTCACTAAAGATAACTCTTTGATAATGCCCTCTCAAGTTAAAAATACTGCAAGAAGTACTTTATACTATGCAAATAGAAAATTGTATTTATAATTCATGTATTCTTTCGATCTCAATTTTAGCTGAAATCAGTTGTTGCTATGCTATGCTATGCTATTGATAATAAGAATACGCTGGACAAGCTGAAAAAAAAATTACCAATATACAAACTCGTTGATGTCAGACACCAAGACGAATGTATTTTTTAACATTTGTAACCAACCTTTTCTTTGTCGGAAATTGGTATTAGCTACATCACTGTGGTAAAAAAAAAATAAAAAAATATTGTTTTTAACAACGATGTATAATATCTAATCCTAATATTCAACATACGTACAATATATTAATGTACAATTAATAGCAGCATATAGTATTTTAATATTTACACGAAAGTAGGAACTGCTTAGTTGCATTCCAACAACGATATCAACATGATATATTAATTCAAGTGTTTAGTCAAATATGCAGTTATAACATAAACAGATTCATCGTTTATTACAATTTTGTTCCAATATTTGTAAAGTTTTACTGGTATATTTGTTTTGATAGTACTCCTTTTTTTTTTTTTTTACTGCTCGGGGCACCCTCATTTGGGGGGTCTCGCCGGGGCGTCACGGTGTGTGCTAACGCGATCCCGTGACGTCCCATTACGGCGCAGAGGGCAACCGTTGGTTTTTTAGTGGGTAGCCTTAAAAATGGCAGCATCCTCTATGATGCCGGGTAGTCCCACATCACCCCCCGGCCGTCACCCCCATGGGCCGGCGGGGTACCCGTAACGGGGTTTTCCAAAGGAAAAAAAAAAAAAAAAAAAAAGTATTTCTTTTTTATTGGCGTTATGGTTTAAGAGTATTTTTGTAACACCTGTATAGTTAATTCTTTCTATCTGCGAAACATATGTACATATATATACATTATTATTCAATAGACTTATTCACGTTAAGTTAAAGCATATTAGTTCTCTGGCGTAATCGAGCAAGCGGATGTTTTAATTTGAAAAAAAAAATTGCTATTCGCAATTTCGCGAAAACTAATCTGGACGGTTGATGTACCACTCGATGCGTGTTAATATTAGCAAAAAGTGACCACTATTGAAGAAAAAGACTAGTAGATTTTTTTTTTAAATTTTACTTATAGAAAATAGCATTGTTAAGCTTATGAGATATATTATATCTGCAATAAATTTTAAAGACTTTAACACTAAGTAATATTGCCATTTTTTTTTTATAAAGATATTTTTATTGTAATGGGGCTCGAACCCATTATCGCTTTCTATTATTTTATTACTACGCTAATGTTATCTTAGATATTCAGTATTTACTTAGATATTTTTTTTTTATATTAATTTGAAATTTTTATACCTTTGCCGTTACATTTGCAATTTAATTATACTTTATGACAATTGTATTAATTTATATATATTTTTAATGAATGTTACAACAAATTGAATACATCATATCAATTAGTCGACTATATTAATTGTATTTTTATATGTATATGTATAGATACTTACAATTAATAAAACATCTTAAATTAAGTAAATTTGTAATTCTTATTAAGGTTAAGTACTTGTCTTGAATTGACTTTATTGAATAGCTTAATATACTTTGCAGAATATACTTGTTACAATAGCAGATTCGATCATGCATTGAGCTATTTATGAAAGCATGGAATTCGGTAGACTGCACATCTAGAAGACGCATTCACAAACAGTCCTGCTAAAGTTATTGATTGATACAAAACATTCAAAAACATTCAAGAGATGTGTTAGGAGTCGTTTAATCTTTTTTCCTCTTTACCTTTCTACCATCGTATTACAAAATCTTAATTTTAAGAGCTTCCCCCTTTGAAAATGTTTTATTAACTTATGACAGCCAAATGCAGAACTCTCAAAGTGTGCTAAAAGTTTGTAAAATGTAAAAGATATGTTCTTTTTAAGCGGATCTTAAGTAATACTTCAGAATTTCACATTTGCAGAAATGCTTTTAAAAATCAGAGTTTCCATTCTAAGTTGTCAGAAAACATTTAACCAGTTTTTATAACATTTTAAAAAGTGATCTTTTACATAGACGAATATAGAAGCTTCAAGCTTTTAACTTTAACATGAAAAATAACTAGTTCTAAAATAATAAAACGTCATGATATAATGCAAATATGAAATGAATCAAATATAAATTAAATCACATAAGAAATTTTAAATACACTATATTTTAACTTGCTTTAAATATTTGTGATATTTTTATATCAACAACACAATACAAACAGACAAACAAAAGGTTACCATTTCTAAGAAACAAAAGACATTTCAGTTCACTAATATAATTGCTTTTAACCCTCATCTGACAAAACATTGATAAAATTGAAAAGGCTAGAACTTTTTTTTGTCATAATAAATTGCAATTAGTAAGTATCATTATTAGATTAAGTAGACAAAAAGATTTCAGGTAGTAAAAGAAGTTTAAAATATATCTTTAATATATTTCAAATCCAAAAAATGTATATTTAATTATTTCTTAGTGAAGCATATAATATCTATGTATTAAAACGAATAAAATTTTTTTTTTATGGTATTTTGGATTTTATCTTATATTTGATTTTTATCTCTTAGATTTATTTTAGTTTTTGTGATGTTCTATTCTACAAATAAGGTTCTTTCATTTAATATTTGTATGGCTTGGGTTGAACTGAACTCATCTGAACTGAAAAGCTGAATTACAAATTTCAGCTAAATCAATTGAGGTTAGCTTCAAAATTTAGTGCTAAGATTTATCTACCACTAACAAACTAACAGACAGTATAACTTAAATAATTATTTAAAGTTTCTAAACTGCAATGAAAAATTTATTTATATATAATTTTTTTAAATTAATAAATATATATTTTTTTATACATTAATGAATAAAATTAATTCGTCTACAATTTGTAAAAAGCTTTTTCATTACGCTTACATTTCAATCTAAGTAGAGGGGCTAATTTACATGTAAATTCTACTGGGAGAGTACATCGGGACATCTTTACTGAGCGTTAATTTTGTATGGTTGCATTTTATAATTTACTAACAAATAATTATAAGAATAATACTGATTTGGCTCAATAACAGTGGCTGGTTAACTCATTTAAATATCATATATTTTTTAAAAAGCCGTAAAAAAATAAAATCACACAAATTGTTAAAGTCTTCTAACATTTTATCGAGTCGTACACATTATTATTCATTTTAATTTTAACCTGAAATTTCAGATGCTTTGACACAATATGATTCACAGAAATGTAAGTCTGTCAGTGAGTCCGTTAATTTATGTATCTCCAACAGTGCCTTAGTTTACGGGCATAGAGTTTAGAATTCTTAGAAAACGCACAAAAAGTCTCTTTGAATCTGGAATTGTATTCATAGATTTAAGATTTCATATATTTTATACTATAACAGAATCCCAGAGGGACAACAGATTTAAATAATTAATATAATTTTCTCTATTGAAATTATTTTTATTTTATTTTAATAGTCTCGCGTATAATAATAGGAATATAATACAAGGATATTTGGTCTGTCAAATCCGTGGTAATGGCTAGATATGTCTTTTGCGTACACTCTGCTGATTGGGACGTAAACTTTCTTTATATTAGGACATCTTAATCCTACTTTAAATACTTTTTATATTATTTAAAACTTCTTCATGATGCTGCCTCTTCTTTAAGTAAGCCTTCTTACATGTGTCTTACAGTATGGTACTGCTGGTTGCTGTTCCACTGTGAGAAGTTTCTTGTGGTTGTGGACCGGCGAGTAGTACTTAAAAGTTCTTTATTTTGAACTCGTGCATAATAATAATAGGTTCATGTAAAGTTTTTTTTGACAATTTGTCAAGGAATGTTAGTTTTACTTAATTTTATTTTTATTAATATAATTTGCACAATTAATTTTTCAATAAAAATATTTTAATCTATATATCATATTTAAACTTTGTTTTTATAAATAACATGCATGGGAAATATGTTGCCTAGTATATGTGGCAAAGTAAGAATTCATTTGAGCGCTAGAGTATCTCATACAAAATCTTAATACACTACTTAGTTGATATTTGGACCGTTATAAGCTCATGATCTCTTGAGGAAGTTTAAGGATGATTGATGAGTCTGATATATTTAGTCTTGACCTAAATTGGATTTGTTTTTGATTTTTCTCATCCTTACTGGTTCACATAATAGTTTCAAAAGACTTACGAGTAGAATATATTGCAAATTATTATAAGAGACATATATATGTGTTAAACTTTACCCAATGATTTGTACTTCCAGTGGCTACTTACTTTATAAATATTGGCCCATAAATTAAGTTCAGTTCAGGTGGCAAGATTACAATAAAAAAAGTCCCAAGTCTGTGAAAACGATTCCCAACCCAGAGACACTGTTAGTGCTTTTTTATGTGTATCCTGAACTTAATGCCCGTAAACTAAGAAACCGTTTGAACTATTAAATAATTTGACTCACAGACACCAAAATCTTCCCGTGACACTATTGTATTAATCATATAAAAAGTAAAAATTTAAAAAACTATTGCTTTTAAGTTTGTAAAATAAATTTATTAAAATTTATAATTTAATTCGAACCAGATGAATTTAAAAATTACATAATATCACACTAGAAATATAATCAATTCATTTAGTTGCGAACTGTATTCTTGTTTAACTTTATATCTACATAAAGACAGAATTTAACTTTGTGTTCCAGATTTCTGTTTTGCATCTGAAAATCGAAGACAACTTTATAGCTATATTGTTTATATTTGTGTAATATTTATGTGTAAAAAACAGGTTCTGCAATGGCATTGTATTTAATTCTATTTTATTTATTTAAGTATAACAACAAAATACTTACTATAAAACCGGTTTAAAATATTAAAAGCTGCAAATGAGACTGGAGGCAAACTTGTCTCTTTATAACGAAAACTTTTAATCGATATTGAAATAATTAATCTTCTTAAGCTCCAAGTTTATGGAGTAGTTTGTAAACTCTTGGATACATTGTTTGTGGTAAGATTGAAATTTTATGAAAATACCGCCATCTTGTGGTTTCGAGTAATATATATTTTTGATTTATTTATTATACAAGGAATTTAAAGTAGTTTTTTAGTTTATAACAATAGTTGTGACTTTACATGACTATAAAAATTAAAGTAATTGTATGTGAAAAATATAACATGTTATTAAAGAAATTAAATATGATATAAAACATTATAAAAATCTAGTATATTTCAGTACATATTTTTCTTATCCCAATTGCTTCTTACAACCTAACTATAATATAACATCTTACTTTATCAACTTACGCTGTGTCCCCGATATCTACAACAAAGTTCTACTACCTCTTACTAACTTAGCAATATAAAGTGTAGTTCTTTGTCTCACTATCGACAATGTTTCAGTAACGCGAAACTATTATGTAAGAATATAAACTACTTTCTTATAGAATATTATGTGACAATATATATAAACATACCATATAAAAGGTAAGAAGTTAAATTTATTAGATTTATCTTAAAACATTTGCAATAAGTAAAAAAGTCTTTATTATTGATAGTATTGCTATTTTTATGAGATAAACTTTTTCAATTTAGAATGTCAGACTTAAAATTATAGAAAAATGATAGAAGTTGACAGGTTTCAAATGAAATCAAAATTTTCAATGTGCCCTGGGCTTAGGCTTTATTGATTCCACTTTCGAAGTTTCAACGGAGGTTATAAAACGGACAGCGTGGCTTTACGATGTACAACTTTGGAAATCCATTCTAGTTTTAAGATCTATCCCAAACTCTTAAAATATGGAAGAAGAAACCTGTTTTCGAAATACATCTCTGTCAGATAAATTACTACTTAAATATTTCAATTTCCTTAATTCTCATGTCATTTGGCTTGTCCAGAACAAACATAAAACGTTTTATTTCAAAAACGAATAAAGATCGTCATATTGATTGCTTGTTTCAAAGTACAGCTCCATGGAGAAAAACTGGTAAGCATCTTCATAGACATGCCACAAACTTATTTTAATGTTTTATCAGAGTACACAATTAAATTTTTAGGAAATCATCGGTGAGTCTTTAGAATTAAAGACATATATAATTAACTACCACACAAAAATAGTTAGAATGAACTACCACACAAAAATATTTTGGGTAACCTGAATTATGCCCTTGGCTAATGCCAGTCGTTTTCTAGTTTTAGACATTTTTCTAGAAACTATGTTACGAGTTACATTTGTCGATCGTAAATTTATGTTTAAAGACTTTTTCAACACCTTAATAAGATATCGAAAAAAAACTTTCAGGAACAACATTTTTAACCAAAATAAAAAATTAAGACAAAAATGTTTTTAAAACACGTAAAGGTATTTTTAAAAGATAGCTTCATACATTTTAGATAAAGGCATATTTATATTATCTTTTATAAATTTAACCATATCTTAAGATTGTAATTACATAATAAATTGACTTTCATACAATATTTAATAAATTTTTCCCGTCTTCAAAGTATGTTAAAAAAAAACTAATTTCCTAGCTTTGTTCTTAATGAAAATGCAAGTAGATGTAAAGGCGCTTGTTATTAAATTTCACGCGCAAAATATTAAAAATTTTCATCTTCCGCGCTATAACGTTTTATTTCTTTCCTCGGGTTTGCCGTATGTTACAGAAAGAAATTCAGAAAACAACTCCGTCTTACACCGTAACCTAACTTTACGATGTCAGTTTTATTTGAGTGCTGGCTATTTCTTGTAACTAGGATAAAGCTATTTAAGTTTAACTAAATGAATGTTGTGTTTTTCAGTTTTAAATAACTATAGAAAATTTTATTAAATATCAAGGAACCAAATGTGAGATAATATTTTTAAAGATGCGATAGCGTAATATGAAATATAATCTACTGCTTGAAAGTCTTTATTTTAATATTTATTTTAAATAACTGACCCATTGTAGTAGTTATAAATTGCTACAATATTTTTATGTATTGGTGTGTATGACAGCGGCAGCAATAGCGGATATATAAGGACGTCATTATTTAAACTGGGTGGTACGGGGTCCACATTTTCAGTGTGGTAAAACAACAACATTGATACTATTCATTTCACCTCTTAAATGTACAAAACCACAATCTCATCACACACACACACACACTCACTAACCACGCCCAACAAAACAACAGTTTTGTATCGACGAAGTGACCAAGAAGTGACCATTGGCCCATCCATACTTTCCAAAGCGTCTATCCAAGTACCGCCATTAAAAATTAAGTGACGTTTATCTTACTACTAAGTAATCACTTGACGAATTTTAATTAAAACAATATTGTTTACCACGACATATACATGAATCTATTGAAAAGTTCTTTTTTTTTAATATTTTCAAAAAATATACTATAAATAAAGTTATATCATAAGTTTTGAAATATAAAGAAAACCTAATAGATGTCACATTTTTCCACATATAAACGGTTAAGTATGGATTTGCTATATTGATCAAAGCGAGCAGTGATTAGATATCTCAATTGGTAGACCGACAGGACAGTTTTCCAGAGGTCACGGTTTCAAGTCCTATAAATATTGATAAATTTAAGATTCTATATATGTTAAAAAAATAATAACATTCTCGTTTTAATACTGTACAATAATTATGCAAGCTTTTATTTAATTTCATTAATTGAATTTGTACATATATCGAAAAAACTAATCCTAACTTATTAACATAAACTTTACATTAATGATATTTTAACTGTATTTATAAAGCCCACATCTTAAACTCAGGCATATAATGGCACTTAGTCATAGATAGCGGCAGAATATTCTGTTACAGGTTACAACCAAATTTCACTTAGCTCAAGTTGAGAATTCCTCACTCCATCATGTAACAAGATCAGGCGTTTATTTCTTACCACAGCATATAAAACTAGGCCAAAATATCGATTCTAAATTAAAAATAAGTTGTAAAACACCTTCCTCGATAGAAAATTATCTTTGCTTTTAAAAGGGTCTCATAAAAATATAACTGCTCATTTACACTTAGTGTTCGTAAAAAGTCACATTCGCGCTACGCTTTTTTTGTCAACTTACTTTATAAATTAGATTTAAAGCTTTATTCTAATTAAAGCTATAAAAAATGTAATAAATAAGATGAGTAAATTTGAGAATTTCTTAAAATAATTTACATATTTCAACTCCTTTTGCCATTATATATAAATACACAAAGTATACCTTTTCTTTGTAATATTGTGAAAATCGAACGTACGATCTTTGATAACCAGTAACCACTAGAACAACAGAACACATAAATATGTGACAAATAATATGTGTGTAGTCTATGGGCATGTAAATCCATGTTAAGCTTATTTATATATTAAGTATATATAAAATAATAATTTAATCAACACGGGCAAGACACTTACCTTCTTTGTATATAAAGTTATTATATGTGTAGGCAACTATAGCAAGCAAGTAGTAAAAGTCCCGGAAACGTTATGATGAAAACTTAATAATGATTAATGTAACTGGCTTAGGAAGCCATGTTACTTCACTTGACCTAAGCGTAAGGCGCTTAGACTTAGAAGCGGAAAGTGTTATGGGCTGGTTAAGTAGTTCTTGTAGTGGTTTATTTCAAGCTATTTTATATTATTAAGAAAGAAATTTTGGCTTTGCTAAAACACGTAACAGTAATATAAAGATATTTAAATAATTTATAAAAGTTTACAATTTATTAAAACCATGACGACATCGCTTCAAGTTGGTTGCTTAAGTTTTTTACTATGGGACAAGATTTAAAACAAAGTGCTGTGTAAATCGATGGCTAATTTATTGTAAATTAATTGATATAATGTTTTGAATAAATTAAATGCCTGCGATTATTTAAATAGGTCAGCTTTGTTTTTTTTAAATAAATAAATTATTTTAAAGTATTTACACGAATGTGGACATTATTACCGAAATTCAACTTATTTTTTTCTCTTATACATTAGAAAATAGTTTGAAAAATTAAAACAGATAAAAATACTATTGCAGTTCCTACAGAAAACGGGCAGTTTTAATATAAACATAATAAATAATGCCGTTTAAAATAAGTCTACATAGAGTCTAATTAAATTTCTGTATATTAATTATGTTTCAAGATGTTTTGTATTGAGATCTTGCCGTAAGGGTTATCAAATAAAAATGTATTTTTATTTAAAACACACAAGATATATCTTTATTATTTAAATCTTGAATACTTTTAAGACTATTGTTTGAATGTTATACAATACTTTTAAGACTAAATTAGTTTAAATTATACTAATAAGGACCTACTTACTCCACTATTGCCTTCCGTTACACTCATGAACGGGTGCTTTTTATGGTGACTGGTTGACATGCATGCCGTATATGCAATGTTAATTTTACCTCGAGTGTCTCAACAGAAAGGATTATTTTTATAAGTATGTTGTCCAGATGGGCACTTCTGACACTTCCATTTGACTTACAGTGGAAAATAAAAAAATAAAACAATATTTTAATCATACATTATAATATAAAAATTTAACTAATATATTAAAACATTGAAGAAATATGTAACATGTAATTTATATTTTATCTGTCTTATGAGAAAGGGACGGAGATTTTAAAGAATATCAGTTTATTTCTCAGATTGGATGACAGAACTCCAAAGAACTTTACTGACCCATTCTTCACGATAGCAATTTCTAGACTTGAACTAGTATGAAGAATATAATAGTTTCATATGAAACATACTATAAATTGAATTACAAATTTAAAACTTCTTACAGAAAAGCGTTCGAAATTTCCGTGATCTGTTGCTTAAAAATTTTAACAGATTGAAACAACCAAGAAAATTGATAACTTAAAATTAATTTACTTGGTGTTGTATATCAACAAATATTGTAATTATGAGTGGCGAAGAAATAATAATAATTAACTTTTTTTAGGTTTTAATCAATCATATAAAAGGAAAAGAAGTTTCAATTAGTTTTTAAATTGTTCACTTTTACGCCATAAATACATTCAGCCCTAATATAGTCATGTATAATTAAATAGCTAAAGACGCTTTTTGTATTCAAGTTTTTACTTAATTAAAGAAATTATAATAATTATTATAACGAAATATTTCTATTAAATGACTGTTATTTTTAATGGTAGCAGAACATTGTTAAATAAAAGTAAATATTTTAGACTGCACACAGAATACTTATAACGGTTTGAAAATATTCAGCATGGAAAATGTTCAGTATCGGAAAAAAAATATATATTTAATCTACTCTAGAGCTTGAATAGGCATAGAGTGAACTTGTCAAAAAAAAGGTCATTGAATCTGACCCCTAATTTCCAGAATGTGCTTGTCAAGATCACATAATCATAGTTTAAAAATTAAAGATCATCCGCACTTCCTCCACAGCTGTTTTAAATAGGTCGGCCAAAATAAGTTTTAATTTACTTAATGAGACGTACATACAATATTATTAATAATATTATAAAGTTGTTTAACATAATTCCGACACGAACAAACCTTAACCATAGCGTTACACATTCTTTTTAGTTCCATATATTTTCTTAGAAACTGAAACGGTGAAAATGCGCTTATTTATAAGTCAGATGAGAATATTATATTACTGAGAATAGTTGTAAGATTTTAGTCTTAGTACTCATATTATATTATTAATTTAAGTTCCTTTTACAATATAATATAGTTTTAGTCCTGTTAAAATACTAAAATACAAGCTAAATAATATAAAAAGATCGGAATCTCATTTAAAAATGGAGTAAACACAAATCTTAAGATGCATTACTTGCGCTACGCACGCTAATGCAAGGATGCATATTGCATGCATAAGCAAAATTCTTTGTTTGCCGCATGCATTGTCAGAGCATGAGAACCGTTTGCCCTAATTTCCCAGCGCCTCATTTTAGTGATTTGAAACACAACGCATCTTAAGCTTCATGTAGGACAAAGTATTTTTAACCTCAACAGGGTAGTGTTAAGTCTATAAACATTTTGGCCATTGTGTGATGGATTTCATTTCATATCACTTTAAAGTGTTAACTCTTGACCATATTTTTTATAAATATAATAAAATAATAATAAAGTCATATCTGAACATTAAATATTTATGTAAAATAGTTTTAGAATTTTTGATTGTTTTTTTACGCAAAAAAAAATCTTTTGTACTGACCGACTGACAAAGAACTGTTTAAATATTAAAAAAAAGACATTAAACTCATAACATGATCTGTTCATATTTTGTCGAAATTGTATTTGTTGATAAATAGCTTATTTCATTGGGTCACAGCGAAATGGTAGGCAACTGGGAATTACTAATCACATTGGAGACTTATATAAAGTAGGTAATATATTTTATTTATGTCTTCCGAAGAAACTTTCTAATGCAGCAAGTCTCATCGAGGGCCGAATAGTAACTTCATTATATATAATGTCCTAATAATTCAAATTTTTCTCATATATTTCTATGAGTTTCGTGTCGATATTAATTACTTTAACCTTGTGTCCACTATAAGATGACCTTTGAAAATTACAAATTTATGGATAGCTTTTGCTTGATAGATTTTCTTATGTAACTTTTTAATTAACGCTCTCTCGTTGTATGAGCTTATTTCTCACATATTGGTATTTTTGACTGTTAACAAAATAAAAAATAATTCTACGAGAAAAGATAGACAGTGAAAAGTCTCATCATTAACAGATGAGATTTTTTTTTTATTTTATAGTAAACGGAGTTTGATTAAAAACCCCGTACCAAAAAAACAACATTTTATTTTATTATTGTTAGATATAATTGCTTTGCTTAAGAAAGAATGATAAATTAAATAAATAATTAATTAGCATATGTTAACAAGTTCTTTTATAAAATAATTAATAATTATGCATTTATATAACATTTGGTTTGCTGTAGTAATTAATGTTACTTTATGTTATACGAGTGTTATGAGGGTGGGAAAATATGAACAGAATTATGAATACTTTTCCAATATAGATAAATATGTATTTTTATTTTAATATAAAAATATGTTTGCAAAAAATATAAACATAATTGGATTATCATAATCGCAATAATTAATTAAACTTCATAAATTTTTACCAATAGGCTAAATTGAGTAACATAACTACGAAAATCCGGAAAAAAATCAATGAAGTGTTAAAGTCATCATTAAATAGACATTTTAAAAAATACTCAACCTTAATTTCCAGAATCTTTTTGCTTGTTAAAAGGGTCCATGTTCAACAAACTGAAAGGAATTCCCGTACCCACATTACAGCTCAGATGTCAGTCCGTTATAATTTCTTAATCAACTCACCTTTGTTTAAGCTAATTGTATCATTTAACATTCTATTTGGCTCAGACACAAGCAGAATACTAAAAACCATTGCTATGTAAATGTTTTGATAACGTATAATGGAAATTTGATTTCTCATTCAACTCAGACACTGATTTAACTTATTATTTTTAATATAATTTTTAGTTTAGTGGTTTCACAAATTTTCGTAAAACAACTTGTCTAAATTTGTTACCCTGTTTAGGGATTTATATTAATTTCATGATATATTTTGGAAATGTAAGATAAAATCCTTTCCTTATAATCAACTAGCTAATCCCCACAGTTATTCAGGAATAGTCAGATCAGTATTCAATAATACTTTGTAGTTACCTGTTCCTGTGTCAACTTCGGTATGAAAAGAATATAAAAAAGGTTCTGTAAAAGTTTCAGTACAATGTAATAACTAGTTTTCGACTCACGAAAAGACAAATATATGGAAGCTAAATTCATATAGATATATATTTAGTTTTGATAAAACTTTTCTGTGAATAATATTATATCATATCTAATTAATATACAATATCATTTAAGTATATATACATACATACGTATATATACCTATTTTTTATTTTACAAATCATATGTATTACATTGATAAAGATAATACCTAAAACTTGGCTCAATAATATTTAATTATAACTAAACTGAATGCTTTCTTTTGAAAGTTGCATCAAAGTATATAATAATTAATAGAGGTTTCCTATATTTAATAAAAACCTGTCATTAATTTATTTATAATCTAATTATTAATAAGAATATACACTTTCGTAATAATAAAAAAGTCTTAATTTAAGTTTAACCTATTACTCTTACTCTCACTCTATCTTATAATAAAATAAATATTCTGTTATAAGTAACTTTTATCAAAGAGTGTGCTTGTTACATCTAAAATGCTTATTTTAATTTAAATATATTTTTTAATATTATTTTCAAAGGAAGGTAAGTTACTAATTACTTAGCTTATTCATTGCCTGTGTAAAACAAAAACTCTTTTGCAAATCACATCTGAATAGGTTTCCTTTTACACTTGGTTTCGTTAAAATTTGTATATAAAAAATTTTACACATTAGTTAAATTCATACTTTAGAGTCCAAAGAAATTTTCAGTGCATTTCTGAATTTAGAGTAAAATACTAAGACCGTAAGCGTTTCAACTGTCTTTCAGGCGTTTAGAGTAAGCAAAATTATTTTTTTTATTTTCTAAACACCACTTTGAAGATTCTCTTTACTGTAATTTTAAGTTCTCAAAAAACTAATTCAGCACTATTCTTGAACATAAAGGAATCTTTAAATATTCATTAAAAAGAATGACGTTTTTCATACTCATATTTTGAATACACGTAAAAATATGTAAATGAACCAAATACATATTGAAGCTTTCAGTGCTTAATGTCAATCTGTAGCGTGAAATAAGTTACAGTAAAACCTACTTAAAATTCAAAGGTATCGTGTATTATCATTTATAACGTTAACGCTGATAGCGTAAAATTAACTAAAATGCTGCCTGTAAATTACTTTTAAACAAAGATGTAATCACAATGTTCAATTTATATTTACACAATTATCGCTGAAAACAAAATGTTTTTATATATGTTAAGTCGCATGCAAATTCTAATAAGAATGTATAATTAGCAGCGTTTTTGTTACAGGGTCAGCGCATTATGGAGAGGATAGTGTTGGGTCGTTTCCATACTTCGAGTATAATGTACCGAGGAACGTGACCACAGTGGTCGGACAGACAGCTTTTCTGCATTGCAGGGTTGAACAACTGGGTGATAAGGCGGTAAGTTACACATGACCGCTATTGGGTATAGATAAATAGATACTCTTAAAACATCTAATAATAAACTTTATTTGCAATGTTGATTATACTACTCTTCCCGTAGAACTTAGTAGTTATAATCAGATTTACTGTACCGTTGGCTAAATATAATTATATTATAGTTTAAATTCCTAAATGACATTATTTGGTTATTGAGTGATCTTTTAAGTTTAAAATCTTATATAACTTTAATGTTACACAAGTGGAGCCGCTTTATTTTGAGTAAAATTATTTTTGGCACGTCTTTATCATAAATTTTGAGAATACATCGCAGGAACCTGTTCGGTCTGTTAAGATATAGTTCTGGGTTTATTTATATAAATGTATTACATTATTTTATTTTTAAATAAGACAACTATTGACTTCATTAAAAATGCATTTAGATAAGAACAGTATTCCTTTTTGAGCGTTTTAACATTTATATGTGAGTTAAAAATGTAAAAAATAATTTAAAGTTTAGCAAAAGTAAGATTTTTAATAATAATAGATTTGATAACTTAAAATTATTATTTAAATTTATCAAATAGTGAAAAGATTTCTCATTTGGCTAAACGCCAGTTGGAAACTGGGGTCACAGGTTCAAGTCTTGCACATTTTTATAAAAAATTTATTCTCTGTTTATTATATTTATATTTATATTTATATTTATATTTATATTTATATTTATATTTATATTTATATAATCATATATTTTCCGAAATAAATGTAGCTTTTTATATATTTTGAACACTAAAATAGTAGTTTCACAAAGAAGATGAAAAAATATATTTGAATATTTCAAGATTCATATTATTAAGATATCGTCATAAAATACGATATCAATTGAATCCTTTGTTGAAACTTGACATTGTTTAAGCAGACTGAAATTGATTTCAACTCAAATATTCCTTTTACTCGAATAAGCCGTATTATATATTAAGCATTTATTGCTTTTGACAAACAAATATAATATTTATTTCGAAATCTTTAATATTATATGAATAAAAAGTTATTAATGTATATTTTCATTGCTTTTTAAACCAGATAAAATTTATTTCACATTTGTAGTAGACGTGGATGTTAGAATATCAGTGTTTCGAATGATTTCAAATACATGACACAATTTCACAAACCCTATCCATTTAAGTCTACAGACACATTACTAATACGATAAATAAGGCTAATTCACGTGACGCATCTATCACGCTCTAATTCCTATATTGAATAAGACCATTAGATGAAAAGAAATGCCAGTGGGTGGTACGATCCAGTCTGTGTATTAGCAATATTTCAGCCAAATTATCCCAAACACTTTTATTTATAAATTAAGATGTATTATTAATTTTACGGATATAACTCGCGTTTATTATAACATTTTTAAATTTAACCCGACGAAGACGTTGCAGCAAACGTGTTCGCGGTAAGACGAGATGATGGTGTCTAGTGTGACACCATAGTCATACCCGTAAAATATTTTTATTGAAATATGTAGTACTCGTGTAAATCTTAGAAAACATTAAGATGTATTAATAAACACTATTATTTTATATTCGTTAAAGATTTATAAAATTAAAAAATAGTAAAAAAAAAACTCCTTTGTATGGTAATACGAAATTTATATGATGAAAAATTCTTATTAATATAACATCAATAGTTATAATAGTGTTCGCTATTATGTAAATAAAACTTTATTTATATATAATTATTCGGCTGTACTCACGAAAATTATATCGAATTTTGCCCTACTAGTTTAGTACCTGTCGGGGCCCTTATTCATGAGCTCGAAGCTTGGGGGGATTGCGCCGTGAGGTCAAACAGTTCAGTTGGGCAAATTCATAAAATTTATATTTACATGGATAATAGTAATAATCGCCCATATCGGCGGCGGTGATCACATTTTATCCTCGTTTGCCCTCCTTTACCATTAAAAAAATTCGATCACATTAAAACTATATAGATTTACTACTATTTAAATCTTGCTTTTGTGGAAAAAATATTAATGTGTTTTATTTATTTCTAAGTAACTCATTATGAACTACTATAACCAATACTAAAAAATATAAAGCTAATTGTCAATATTAAGTTATTTAATAAATTATAAATAAACATTATACTATGAGTTTCATAACTTTGTCAGCATAACAAGTATATATTTCTAAATTTTAAAACCCCTTACCTACCACAATAAATTTAAAATAGATGCGTTACATAATTTTGAATAAGAACTGACACTTTTAAAACTTTTTGATCGATTTTAACTAAACATAGCTAAGAGTTTCCGAAAATAACCTGGTTCTCGAGTAAAACAAACGCATCAAAATTGGTATTTCCCTTTGAGAGCTACGATGCCACAGACAGACACACACACACACACACACACACACCCAAACATCGACGTCACACTTTTCTTATTTGCATCACCTCATTAAAAATTAAAAATTACAAATATTAATTATTATTTTTAATTCGTATTATGTTGTTCACCACTTATAACAAGTTCTAGAAGGTAAAAAGTAAATAGAAGGTAATCTAACTGCTAATAATTTTATATCACAGGTTTCGTGGATTAGAAAAAGGGATCTTCACATTCTAACTGCAGGCATATTGACATATACATCAGACCAAAGGTTTCAGGTAATTCAGAAAATCGCAAAATTAATCAAAATATTAACATATACCCCTAATAAAGTTTAAAGGTAACCCGTTAGTTTAATACGATTGTAGAATCAACACATTTTAATTCAATTGAAAATTTTTCAATCTGGACAAACGTTTAGTTAAATAATGTTTTTTTTCTAGGTCATTAGACCAGATAAGTCTGAAAACTGGACTCTTCAAATCAAATTTCCGCAAGAGCGAGACGCCGGGATCTATGAATGCCAAGTGAATACAGAACCGAAGATGTCGCTGGCATTTCAATTAAATGTTGTCGGTAAGTTTATTATAATATTAAACTTAGAGAATATATACAAAGAATATTATACATACAATTGAAACGCTAATATACATATAAATCAAACGTTGTATTTTTTATTAAAGTATTTAATTATGTGTCTTATCTCAAGTTTTAAATAAAATGAGTGATTAATTAACACTTTATCTTAAATAAAGAAATCTGATATTGAGTTAGATAACAATTTTGATTAATGTTTACTTTGCTTCACAATGTACTCCTTAAAAAATAACAGTTACTTGTAAATTTAATCATTGTACAATTATTTACAAAGATTTTTATTTTAGTTATTATTAATTGTTGATAATTTTACATCTAATGAATATAACATTTTCTCATTAACAAATTAAATCAATTTTTTTAGTTATAATCTCAATTGTGTAATTTTCTCACAATTTAATTCAGACTATGTGGCACTTTCGCGTTGGGCAACCGTTGTAGAATTATAATTAATTTTTTTATTAAATATAAAAGCCTTTACTATGTCTTTTGCCTCATAAAACGCTGCTAAAAATTAATATGTCAATAAAAAGGTTTGTAAGAAATTAAATTTGAATACAATCCTCACCAAAAATTATTCCATAATTATTAGGTTTTTAATTTCCAATCGAATCGAATCTAACCTAAGTTAACAGCATATAAAAAATGAAATAAAAGCAAGTTTTAAGTTGTCTCTTCGATATTGCGTAATCTGGCAAGAAATATAATATATTTAGATTTTTATAAATTATTTCTTTATGTTTTACCTCATTTTAACCCTTATTTCTATCAAACTCTTGCTGATAGAACAAATTTTTATATAACTTATTACTTTTTTACACAGTTATTTTTAGCACTTCAGTATTGTTGTTTTTTAAACAGGACAACATGAAAAGAAAACTCTTATAGCACTTTGCTTTGTACTTTTTAGTGACGAATACCTTTCCTTTTGTAATTAATCTCATCCTTGATCTCGTGGTTAGAATCGCTGTACTTTAATCTTTTAATAAGATTTCTTTGAGATAATGGGAAAAATGCTGAAAAGTAATTTAGGGTTTCTTGAAAAAATATAAAAGAAATATTTTGTATAAGGCAAGAAAAATAAAACAAAGAGGCTTATCAGTGTTTCAATTGTGTATTATCTCAGCCCTTGTTAACTACTTGATTAAATTTAATACATTTTTTCACAAAGTTTTCAAGGTTTTGTTAAATACTAGCTATTGCCCGTGACACGGTCTGGACTACTTTTCAGATCTCCAAAAAAGTTGATGCTACTGTAAGATCATACTTTGTACACCTACATTCTTTAAAATAAAGTTAATATTATTATTACCTGAAATGTCTATTATAATTATTGGAGAAATATTTTTTAATTGCATTATAAAAAAATTCTCATGCAGAAACATATAAACTTTACTCTGTTTTAAAATTAGTGTAGAAATAGTGTTTACATTTATATTTTATATTAATATATAAAATTTCATGGCTACAATGTAAAAAAAACCAACGAATTGGCGAATAATTTTTGGCATTTCTAGTAATTTAAAATTTTATTTAAAAAAACTGATAAAAAATATTTTTTATCTTTTGAAATAGAAGACATCCGAAGCTTGCATAGATACTATATAGCAGGTCAGTCAACTTGTTTCAATTTGTTCATTTCCTCACTTCTATCGTCACCGTCTGGCATACTAATAGGGTCCTTTGATCTGGAAACGTACAAATTGACATTTATTAACATGTTCTGTAATGTTTACTATACAAGTAAACTTTAAGTTCTTTTTAAAATAATTTTTTTAACGGTAACCTTTTAAATTTTAAATATATTTTATAATAATTATAAAATATATAAATTTACGATTATTTTGTGTATACAAATATATTATTCTTCTAAATAATTTTATTAATTAACTCGCGACAATCTTAGAAACTTGGAACAATTTGTTGCCCGCTTCTTAGTTCTGACAGCCTCCAATAATAAAGTAATTCATTGTTTTGTTAATTAAAAATATCAAAAATTAATAAATTTACTTCATATATATAATTCATTAAATATTTCAGAGTCATTTTATAGGTAGCATGTAAACATTATTTTCACAACTTACATATAGTATGTCAATATGAATATGTGGATATTGAGTTCTAAAAATCATAGAAATTATGACAAAACCATATAACAGCATAAACTTTTTTCATTACACCTGTGACGTAATCAGATTCAATAAGGAAGCGGTTAAAATTGCCGTGTAATAATATTAAAACTTCTAAATCTTACTCTTCAGTTTAAAGGGAAAACTTTGCCAATGACAATTGCACCCTCACCGACTATTTATGTTGCAATTTTGCTCCTCGTTAAAGCTCTCCCTGTTTAATTACGCGAGTAATATCACCAATTTTACTACTCAGTTTTAGTAACTCGTGAACATTTTTATTAGACTTAAGACTAAAAACTACTATTAGTTAATATTAATAGGAGATTTCTGATGTCTGCAATAATAAGGAAGCAGCGATAAAAGTTGAAGATCAAAGCCTGTATAAAAACAATCAGAAAGGACCAAAATAAATTACATAATTAACATAAACTTTTGATCGTTCAGAATAGAATTGCAAATTACTGAGTTTATTGAAAAATTTAAGGAAAATATATTAATATTACAGAAATGACTTTATTAGCCGTAGTGGCACAATTTGAAGCTATTTAAAAAAAAAAATTCGACCATTATGACGTAATCTAAAAAGTTATTTATGAGGTAAATCCTAGCTATACTTGGCAGAAACTCATATTTGGCTTCATCGGGGTAGAACCTCATCCATTGATAGAAGATCAGAATAAAGATTTTAAGGTTAATTTTCGTATAGTTAGTGAGAGCATCGAAACTGTAATCCTTTTGTACGTATTTCCTACTGATAAACAGAAAACAACAAGATTTTATATGTAGTAAATACTTCTAGCGAGCGATAACCGCACAAAGTCGAAAATATCTGCTAATTAAAGCATAATTATGAAATATCTTTGTTTTTAAACTTTGGTGATGCATGATTACTATTATATAAAATTATTAAGATGTAATAACGTAAAAATATCACCGAAAATCAAATTATAACAGTACCTCCTTTTTAACTGAAACGCAAGATATTTGAAATAAACATTTCAGAAAAACCAATTTCATTTCTCCAAATTATATTGCTCAATGGCACTTCCCAGGCTATCAGCTTAATGTTACAAAAAGTCGCAGAAACATTTTCGAAGGAAGATTAAATCTTTGAATAGAAATCTTGAATACGTTTAATCTAAAATTTGTTTTGCGATATTTACCTTGTTCTGTTTAATAAGATTTCTTTTTAATATAAACAAGTGTTTTCGGTGTAAAATTATTAAGGCCTTGTTAAATGAAAACCTTCTTATTTCTAGCGAATGATGTTCTAATAGCTGTTAACAATAAGGCTTAGGTAGTATTGTGCAAATTGGAATCTATTACATAATAACTGTTAGACATTTTTTAATATTTAAAAAAATATATAATGCTACTGCAACATTATCATCGATTATAATGTATATTGAATATATAAGCGAGATGCGAGAAGCGATAGTGTAGTTCAGTTACTGACAGGACAGTTTCCCAGAGGACTCGGGTTCGAATCCCGCTTCTATCAATATTTTTTTAAATATAAATATTTTTATTAATTTAATAAGATTCAAATGGTTTTAAAAGTTTTCAATAACGTTAGAATTTATTTCGTTTTAGTTTTATTTAAATAAGAATATGTAATTTTATTGTTTAAATAAAATATATATTTTTTTAAAACGTACAATTAGATTCATCGACGAAAATATATACTTCTTTAGCTCGTGTTATGTTAATTAAGATCCGTTTGTAAATTCTTTATTACAATGTCTAAAATGTATTTTATTATTTAATTTTCTCATGAAAATATTTTTGTTACCATAATTTTCTTTAAAATAATTAAGCTTCATTTCCTATCAAAATACTCTCTTGTGTCAAGTCCATTAATCTTGAGAGTAAGCGGCGAACGATTAATTAGAAATAATTATCGACAGTAATAAATCTTTCGTGTAATGTACTCTGGATTCTGGGAATCAATTTATCAGTTGCAAGGTTAGTTGTACCATTGCTTATTAGCTACATGTTACACAGCTCATTTTTCACTAAATAAATAATGAGCAAAGACTTCGCTTCCCCTACATTTAAAAGCTTATTCTATTTTGCATTGTAGAGATATATCGTATTAACAACTATAATCCAAAGTTTTAAGGACCTCAGAAAAGCTAGCGGTTCGTCTAACTGTCCAACTTAACAATAGTTGCCTATTGTTAAACTTAGAAGTGGTCTAGATACAACTTACAATGCATGTACTTGAGTACTGTTATGCTATTATTCGATATTAAATTGGATTTCAGATGAGACTGAATAATATCGTTAAACAAAAGTTATGTGGTAAGGAATGTGCGGTCTCAATAGGTTGCTGTAGACATATATAATACATAAAAATCAGACAGCAATCATTTATAATAACCAATGTTTATCATTAAAATATCACCGTAATAATATTATGTTATATATTGTATCAATACATATAAATTTTGTTACAGAAGCCAAAGCGAAAGTTTTGGGTCCCGCAGACCTTTACGTCAAGACGGGCAGTTTGTTATCGTTAACGTGCATCTTAAGTCAAGGACCTCATGATTTAGGCACCATATTTTGGTATAAGGGTAAGTTTACGTGTATTGAATTTATTTGCAGTTAGGGTAGCATCAATTTTGATTACCATCTAATATGTTAGATAAATTGATCTACTTCATTGTATTTACCTCATAGTTGAGAAACTGTCCAAGGAGTTTAATAAATTTCTCTACCATATATTATTAAATTATTTTTCACAATCGTATTAGTAAGTTTTTTTTGCACTTATTCACCATTGATTTACTGAAAATCATATTTAGGTGTATATATGTTATGTACAGCTGTACATGTTCTTTATAAAAACTATGATTAAAGACTTTTAAATATAATTTTCAAATTAAGTAAATAAACATGCCAAAATAAATAAAAAGTAGAAATAAAATAATAGTAAAATAAAATGTTCATATATTTATACATATAATTGTCCTTAAATCGAAAATGAAATTAATATATATTAGAGATTTTTCATTTCAAGTGAACGTTGTATCTCCGAAAAAAAATTACGATCATTTGGTGTGACCTAATTTCCAGTGTCTGTAAAAATCTTTTACAGCAGAAACTATAATTTCGTTCTTTAATTGCACCATCCGATTTGTTTTAATCCACTTTTATAACAGAAGCAATTCTTTCAAACCATTAATTGAACGGAAGCTCGTATCTTTGGCAAATTGCCTACATGTTGGCATCAATAAAATGTCTTTTCATACTCTTCCTACTCTTTAACCCAGACGGACCGATTTTTCAATTGACTACTGTGTTTCCGCTACAATAGTTTTGTTCGTGGCTGTAATTGAATAGATATTTCATTGTTATGCTTCGTTATCTCACATTATTACCAACAATTTATTAATTTTTATATAATATGTTATTGATTATATTTATTTCAGTTTATTTTAATTGTTTGAAAGTATTTCATCGGATTAATTTCGGCAGGATCTAAATTAATAGAATACAAAGAAGTTGAAGCAAATGAAGTGGAAAAACAAAGAATTCGACTGAAAACGGAGTGGACGGAGCAACTTTCATCACGGTTGACTATTGACAAACTACAGCCCACGGACAGTGGGAACTACAGCTGTGTGCCAACTATGGCTGAAACTGCCTCCGTTAATGTTCATGTTATAAACGGTGAGTTTATGTTCATACAAACATACATTATGTGTTGTATATTATATATTATAAATTAAATATTAAATATTATATATATTTTTTAGACGTTTATGTCGTATTAAATGACTGGACTAAGTTTAAAATACTTTTTTGAATCTGAATTGTTATCAGGGCGGAATAACCATTACCGGGCCTGATATTTTAATTCTAAATAATAAAGACACATGAATAACTTTTGTCGTGTAATGTGCCTTAACAGCTGACCTATTTAACATACATTAATAATTAATGATCGGTTTCTGAGTGAATCATTAAAATAAAAATTAATTAACATCACTATCAAGAATTATCTGTTTAAATAATATGATTCAGTTACGAAAATAACACGGATTAACCATAAATTATCAATTTCACATTCCTATAAAAAATATCAGTGTTATCTTCAAAAAAATAATAAAATTCATGGAATCCTGTTTATATCGAAAAATCCGTTTTTTCTATGATTATTTATTTAGTTAATTGTGAGTACATACCGTCATGTATTAAGCGGTACGTAAAATAAATATCGTTTTATCAAAGTAACAAACCAGAGAATTCTAAACTTCTGCCTTACTTCAAAGCGTAAATACTTGCATCAATAAAAATAAAATAAAAAAATAAGTAAATTGGCAATAAGATAGTTCCGTAATCCATATTCTGAAGCGGTAGCAGTTTAATTAAAGAGAACTTGTTAACGTGTCTTACTATAAAATTATGTCGAAATATAATTTCAGAATTTTTGTTTATGCTAATCAGCAATTATTACAATAGCCTTGTCGACAACCACAATCAATTCACCTTTTTCTTTTAATTCAATTAGAAATAGCAGTAAAAATTCTTTGTTATTTCAGTTAAATTTTGAATTATTTTGAATTTGCTGATACAATAATCATACTCTCGTGTATTATAAAAGTTTGTATTTATGGAACGTTCGTGAGGTATAACAATTAAATATTATAACTATATAATATATATTTCTCAAACATGCTTGGAAATTAGAGCTTAATTTTGACAAACTTCGAGATAAATCTCAAATGATGTACTGACCAAATACATGCAAGCAGTGGCCGGCAAAACTTCTATGTAAACTCATATTTGTAGTGTAATATAAAAATGCAACGACCCTATGCTCCGAAATATGTCAAACAAGGAGATAATTTGGGGCGGAATAGTTGGGCGTGTGAAAAATTAATGTTATTTGTTGTTCATCATTGATTTTGAAAAGTAACTTTTGTTTAATGTTTTGTAATAAGTTTAAATCGAGACGACTCATGTGATTTACTCACTTTAATGCCACATTAAATTCAAGAGGTCGCAAGAGCCCTTATAATTATCTTGTTGCCACTAAAGTCGAATGAAAAATATAAGAAAATGTATGAAATTTTTAAGTATTATTCAGTTTTGATATCAGCGCATTATTTGATAAAAGCACTATACCAGCCTTGGCACCTATTGGATATTGATATGTGTGCATCAGCTTCGTCTCGGGCCATATTTCTGGGAATGCAATTCAATTATCCTTTGCCGGCCATTACATTAATGTACTATATACTTATTGTGGCCTTATTTATGGTTATAATAAAAAAAAACATAATAAAACAAAGTGGACATTTTCCAACTTCAGTGATGCTTTGGTGGGGTGTTAATATCAAAAACCGACTGAGGATTTTTTTGTAAAGATTTATCTAACATCGGCACAATTGTGTCAAGTCTTGAGAACCTGTTTAAACCCATAAAATAACCTTTTAGAGAGTTCTAGCATGCTCTAAAAGTCATGATAATTTTGAATCCCTAAAACAGTCTATAAGAATAGCAGTAAAGGATTATCACATATAGAGTGTTTTTATTGCTTAGTGGCCTCAACGTTTGAGTAACTGTATGAAAGAACATATTTTATTCTATTTTTATAAAAGCACACTTTATAGTATAAACCAGAACACATTACAGAAATCAATGTTCTATGAAACCGAAAAAAAAAAACCTTTAAACAATGTTTATGTCCAGACTACATTAAAATACATTATATAACAATGATTTGCATTTCATGCCATTTTTATAATAGTATCAGACTTATTACTTAGAAATTTCTAATTTAATTATAACATATTATCGATAATAACATTACATTAAACAAATTATGGGTATTAAGGTTTATATAATACTAAAGATATATAGCCGACATTATATTGTATGAACATATAATAGATTTCGAACAAATATATATAATTTCAAAAATAATATAATTTTTCAGTATAATATTTTATATTTTTTTTATAATTATTATTGATATTTATTTACAGGTGATACTTAACTTTTAAAAATATTTGATTATTGTCATAGTAAAAATTTAATTTAGGGTAAAACGTTTAACTTTTTAAATTAAAACTGTACTTAGGGGTTAGTTATTGAATCATATACTATCAAAATTTATACACCTTGAGTCAAATCAAAGATTTAAAATAAATCTTCATAGCTCCAATTACTTTAAATGTTGTTAGTATACTTTTGACAGCGAATAATTAATATTTAATTTATTTTGGATTCTAATTATATGTTATATGTTGACAGGTGAACATCCCGCCGCGATGCAGCATGGAAACACAAACACAGCATCCCCTTGTGCGCTTTCTGTTAACCTACTCATCTCATTGTATTGCACCCTCGCTACGTTATACACCAGCACCGTTGACGGATTAAGATGAAAGTTACAGAGACATTGATATAAAAATATAAATAATTTTGCACTTTGTATTGTTTGAATGTTACCTGTCTCTTTATTAGAAAAAATGAAGAATGGATAGATGTATATTTGTTTAGGTGAATATATATATATATTTATATAATACCTATTGTAATAAATAATATGTATTTTAGTCTTTGTCTTTTGATTGAAATTGAAAAGGGATGTATATATATTGAAAATAATTAAAGCTGCACATGTAGTAAAGTAGTGAAGTTCATTTTAATGTATTAATGTTTTAAAATATTACACAGAGTAAGAAAAAATATAATTAAATTATATAGACACTAGAATATGTTAGATATTTTTACGAATAAAAAATATATATATTGATATAACTAACAAAACATCTACATAGAATATACTAGTAGCCAGAAAATATGTAAATTAAACAGAAAAAAAGATTGCTTCATGTACGGTATGTAATATAGATCTCTATCGTTTGTACGTTTGCGCGTCACACAGATATTGCTAGGGTGTTAATGAAATTTGGTGTGGTATATATATGGTGGTATATATGTACGTATATTGCCCTGATCAACATATAGGGTATTTATTATTCTGAAAGAATCTCGCATTGTTACGTGAAAGCACAAAAAATATTTCGTGTATAATTACAATACAACGTAAAATGTAAATATTACGTAATAATGGATGGCTTACTAATGAGAAGGAATCGAGGGCAAAAGGGGTGTATGTATGTAGATGAAGTCGCTTGCAACGGATAATTGAAAATAAAATATTCTATTGCAATATATATAATTTATATAAAATTAATCGAAATATAATGGCAGTATTTAAGTAATGTGTATATTATAGATTCTATTAGAATTTCTATAATTTCAAACTTATCAGACTGAATAGGAGAAATAAGAAAGAAATACATCTGAGATTTTCAAAAATCTAAGATTATACTCTTTAGGGACAAGTAGTTAATTTAGGAGAGAAATTATTGAAAAACCAAAAATATGATTTGTTATAGTTCGCTAATTCCTTAAAATAAAATAAAAATCCTCTAAGCTCTTGTAACTTTACCATTACGAATTTATAAAAAAGAACCAACAAATAAAAGAAAGATTTTTTTGAACAGGACGTTTTAATAGGTATTATTCTTGCTTTTTAATTTCCTCACCTTTCCTGTTATTTGTAAACCTGTTATACTGACGTAGGGTCAGTATAATAGGTTTACAAATCTCATTGTATAAAGCTATACAACATTGTAAATATAAAACTCTTAAATCATTAATACGACTAAGACTGTCTGATACTTTTCAAAAGTAATTTTTTATTATTATTTATAAACATCGTTTGGCTATAAATTCTTAAAAAATATTTTTAATTTTATCTGTTATTCTAAATAACTGTTTCTGACATATATAATTTTAATAATGGAGAATAAAAAAGAAAGATAAATAGTCATAAAAATTATAACACTGCAATGTAAGAATTTATAAAATGTAAATAAATGTGAATTTGTTTCTGGATATAATTCGGGAAATAGATTTTTAGTATACATTAAAAACGGAAATATTGAATACGTTTATTTATACCATGTTAATAAATTATAATATACCAATGTTTATTTATAGAATTATATTTCCGATATGATATTAAATACAAAAATATCGTTTTCTGAAGTTACAGCAATTTTTTTATTATGAAAAAAATATTAATTTAAAGTTTGAGAATATCTTAGATACTTTAAGTATTCATTATATAACAATCAAAAAGAAATCTATTCTTTTGGCTCGTACAATATCCCTTTACAATATCTTTAGTCTTTACTTAATTATTATCAAGCATTTAAATAATATTTATATAGAAGCAATAACATTATAAAAATAAATATATATTTATTATTGTTATTCACTTTCTGTAAATAATCAGTTCAAAATATTATAATCACATAAAAGTTTAAAATAGCACCAAACGTAGTTAATTTAATTAATTTAATAGATTTAGGTAATAAGTATATATATAAGATGTATATATATTGTAAATAAATTTTAAATGTCCTTCATTTGATTGGCCGTACTGTTTTTTTTTTGTTTCTATCAGGAGATATCCATAAATTAAAAGTAGAAAAGATTATGTAACAAATAGATCTAAGAACAAACTTTGACAAATAAATATAATAAATATTTAATGTTTTATTTTATTTAGGGACGTATAAGGAATGTGGTAATCCAAACCTATATTAATATATCTATGTTATGTTTTATTAAAGATATTAAGATATAAATGGATGTTTTCGAACCATTTCTCATAAAAATCACGAACATTTTTTAAGTTCTTCTGTCTCATACCGCAACTCTATTACACAACAGCAATTGACAATAGAACGCGACATGGGTGTTGAGTGCTAGTTAGTGCAACGCCATGCCATGACCTTCACAGATTGCTTTGCCTGTTGTACTTTTTAATAGACGACACATTAATTTAATTATTAGCTATGTTTATAGTTTGTATCTTTATTTAAAATATTATAATCTACTTATATTCATATTAATATAATCGGTAATTAATGATTATGTACATATATACATTTACATACCTATATTTGTGTATAAAATTTAAGTATGTATAATATATTTAATGTAAAGCTATGTTGTTGTGTTAGCTATTTAGTGACATGAGGTGTCCTTTGAAAATCAGTTTTGTAAACAGCGTTCTCTCAATCGATCCTTTTCGATCTTCTACTATGCCGTTTTCAAGGACCTTTCTTCCACGTACCACAAAAATGTGGAATGAACTTCTTTCAGCGATATTTCCAGATGAATACGACATGGTTACCCTAGAAAAAGGCGTGTACTCTTTCAAGGCCGGCAACGCTTTCGTGAGTCTTCGGATGTCGTAAGAGGTAGGGGGCGGCGGTTATCACATTTCACCTGCGCCGCGCACGCTTGTTTGAATTCCTTTATTATAAATTAAAACACATTATTATCACCATCATTATTTTTATTCTTATGGTATATAATTATATCTTTAAAAGTAATATTATTATAATTTAAAGTTAATCCAGATTTCGAGAAGTACAAATCTTATTTGCCCCTCTCAATTCTCTATAGTTCTCTGTACGGATTCTACGCTCCCTAGAATACTAAGGACGACCCAGGCAAGATTGTTGGGAGAAAAATCCAATTGCTTCTGTATAACCAGAATGCGGTTGCGGAACACAGTGATACCAGGTCACATTTTTTTTGTCACCTTGTTTATACTGCTGTCATGACATGGCAGCATGATTAAAAAAGTCAGGTAGTATTTTTACCCAGGACCACAAGGTAAATGAGGAAACCTATTCTCTAGTCACTCTATTAATCTTGAATTTGATTATAGGTCACCATAGAAAGATCAGATATTCTCTCGTAAAATGTTAATGTCTGCTGAAAGAAACGGATGTCTTCTATTGAAAGACACCTACAGCATCTGTGAATCTCTCGGAAGGTTTCTTATTCAAATATATTTTGTTAAGTTTAATCCCCAAAAGGAACAATTTAAGTGCGTTTATTTTAAGAATGCTGTATTCGCCTTATCATAATAATACTTGATTTGGCCTAGGAACATTGCATTTGTACATTAATCTGTCAAGAGTAATGTTTCAAAGAGTTAAGCATT
Organism: Mechanitis mazaeus; assembly: GCA_959347395.1. Lineage (NCBI taxonomy): Eukaryota > Metazoa > Arthropoda > Insecta > Lepidoptera > Nymphalidae > Mechanitis > Mechanitis mazaeus. The sequence goes on from OY365755.1 coordinate 15,170,926, forward strand.
TGATCTGATTCATGTCCCACTCCCGCCTGCGATACCATCTCTACTATCTGGATGTGTGGTGTTCCTTTACAATGCGATTCTCAATGAATTTTCTCCGGTTTGGAATGACATGGGTATTTTAAAATGTTATCATTTACGATCAGATGGATCGGATGCTCTATCGTCTTCCTTTTAAGTAAATATTTTATATATTATTTTTCTATTTTATATATTTTATGTTTATATAAAAACAGTCGGTTTAATAACTATCAATATTAGAGAGTAATTAAAATGCAATCCAAATACGTTTAAAAATATTCCTTGTTTAAAAAAACTAACAAAACAAAGATATTTAAATAAACTGAAACATAAAGAAATATTATTAATATCACAGGAATGTTTTGAGTGACATTTTTTTTTTATCTTTTATGCCCTCAATTTGCGAGAAATTTTACCTTTTTAATTTCAATCTACCTGTTCTATTGTGATTGAACTCCTAAATTATTGCTATAGAAAGAGGGCTGACTTTGAAGTGGGAACGAAATATTAGGTGGAATTTTTTATATTACCCTGACTAAAATTTTTTACAAATGTTTTTTGTAAGCTCAATATTAAAAATATTATCAATATTAAATAGTCTTTCAAAGTAAATGAAAAGTTATTTCTCAAAATGTTATAAAAATTTCTTAAATGATTACAATAAGGATGTGTTTTCTGAAACAAAGTGCTTCTTCATCATAAATCATAATTAATGAATTAAATAAAATGATAAATGAACAAAGATGTGTTCCTGTATATAAATATAATATGAATTAATGCAATTATTTTGATCTATGATGGTAAAAGCTTTTGTAACATTTTTCTTATTTCCTTTATATAGGGCCCAAAAGTTTAATAAGTTCAAATCCCAGACCCAGCAACATCTTTATATGGTTTATAGTTTTCAGCAATTACTTGTGTTGGGCATAAATTGTTTCCGGAACATGTGCTATTGATATTAATAAGTCAAAACATTGAAAAATATTGAAAAATTAAAAGTGGGTTAATTAGAAGCAAAACATTTTTTTAAAGAGTGAAATATTGCAAAATATTAGGGCCAATACAAAAAATAGAGTTTGAGACGAAATTGTATGCTTATTTTTTAAATTGACATCTGTTTCTCTAGAATATAATACAGCACTAATATATAGACGAGTTCGTTACGTCACCTATCTATAACCAAAGTTTGCTTAGGACAGATGTCTGCTGATTGCAGAAACGTTAAATTAATAACAGTTCATATCTTACAATCTAATTTCCGTAGTTATGTTTCAATTATAAAGTTTATTAAATGTTCACCATTTTTTCAATTGAAAAATATCTGAAATTAATGAACAATGTAATGTGAAACAAAAAATTTTTTCTAAGTGACCAATGTAAACCTGATTATATAAAGCCCATGTGACTGGAATTCTCTTCCTTATACAACTAACCTTCAACCATCTTCCAGCTCGTAACTCGCTTATGAAATAATAAAAATTACAAGTCTCTCATGATCTCAATTTTGTTGACAAATTTTTTGACATAATATATTGGATATTTCTTTTATATAAAAAAAGGAATCAGATTATGTACGCGGATGTAAGCAAGTCTCTATCAAATAGTATTTTGTAAAACAATAATAAAGTATTATACTGTTAAATGAAAAAGCAATGGGAATAATTAAATCCAAAATTTCCATGTTTTCATTAAAGTTAATGCCATATACATAGGAACCTTTTTATAAATGTTTTGTCTAAAAAACTTTGTTTACTCGCATATAGTCTTAAAAATTATATAACACTTGCTAGTTAGTTCAATATAGTTTTTTCACATTAGGGTGTCGTATGGTAAACTACTCTGGACTAGCGTCGATAACATTAGTAACAGTAACAGACATACAGACTGGGCCCTTGAAATTCTTTAGGAAAGAAGATTAGTCACATTAATGTACTGCTAAAAAGTAGTTTCTTTAAAGCTTAAAGAGTTTAAAAAATACTGATAATATTATTGTGAATAATGATAAATATCATATGAAAAAGAACTAACCCAACCTTGCGTGACCTGATAGTCGACTTAAAACAGGAATAACAATAGTATTTTCTTAGATTTTCACGAGTACACATTTGAAATAAAACTAAGTTTACGAATTAAAACTCGCGTATAATTTGTGTATACTGCAAAGTATTCGAAACGTCGGGTTAAAATCAAAATGTAACCAAATTATAAGCGAGTTTTAATCCGTAAAAATAGTTTTATTTCATAGGAATAACAATATTTCGGTAATATATAGACTATTTTAATAAGCGTCCAGTAAACGTTTCAATATTACTCTTGACAAATTTAAAAATAATTAAGATCGGTCGCTGCCATTCTACTTCAAGTTTTATTATGAATGTAATTTGGGCTTCTAGAATTGCCCTTAAAAAATATAAATAAATTTGTTAAGTTTCTGTTCTTTTTTGGGCTTATGTCAAATATCTTTCCAAACTACGCAACAACCAAAAGCTACGATCTCATACAATAAACACATGTTTTATATTAAAGTTACTTACATTGACAATTCAGTCTTTCAAAAGAAACGTCATTATAATCGAAAATTAAATTATTATTGTTTCTTATTGTTTTCTAAGGATTTTTTTATGATTAATTATTTATAAAATCATTTTTTATTTTAATTTTCATTCATTATTTTTATTGAGATATTTATGTATGTTGTGTAAAAATAATTTATTTGTAAAATAATGACATACTAAATGGCACTGAAAAATAAAATATAATATATACAATAAAATTAAAGATATATCTACTCATTAAAGCATAAATTCATATTAACTATAATTGTTATTTAAATAAAACTAAACTAATAAATAATAATCCCACTCTGCATACAAACTAAAAAGCGCATTCCACAGTCTTTACTACATAAACCTGTTTATTAAGATAAATACCCGCAGGAAACTTGCTATTCTGTTTTAACTTTGTGCATTTACAAACATGACAATATATTTGCTTTTACCCAAGATAATATCAAAACGTAAATAAAAAGTAATAAACAATACTTTATTATAATATTTAACAAAACTTGAATCCGTGATAAATATTTACATTTGAGTTCTTTGTTGATAAAAAGATTTCTAAAAAGGGTAAACCCTTATACCCTTCTCACCGCAATTGAGACATATAAATTGGGGTAATTCATTCCAAGCCATATTCGTTAACTTCAAACAGATTCTATACGCCCCTTCAAAAATGATAGGTAAATTGGAATCTTTCAGCCATGCCTCATTGAAAAATATATATCAAATATGCTAACAATTTCAATAAGTTAACATTTAATTCTCAAATATGGATTAATATGGGATTACATTAATTATTAAATGTATAAACTGTCATGCTATAATAATTAATACAATCGAATTGATAAAGTCATTTCCAATTCCCGTTTGCTTAATGTTATAATCTGTAATATATTACATAGACCTCTAACAGCCAAAAAGCGACAAGCGGCATATTCAGCTTTTTTTTTTCATTCGATTAATTTTATTCTCGTTACTAAGACATCATTTTGTCACTTTAAACAATATACAAATTTCGGTGCTTTTGCAATTTATTTTTGTACTAAACAATAAATTCTTTATTTTGGTGTTTGGATAAGAAAGTATTTTTAAAATCTGATCCTTATGTTACATGGATATATTATTTTTATTTTGAAACTTTAACATTAAGTTTATGCTTAGCTACCTTGATAACTTTTTGTAAGCGTGCCACATCTTAGACTACACCCATGCTTAACCCTTAAATTGGCAGTGTATGTACTGGCATACATTAACTTTGTAAAAATATTTGACATAGTATAATAAAAATGTCTGTGTCACAAATCATTTTAATTCATTGCAATACTAATTATTTTTATAAGGAAAAATAAAACACGTCTCTGGCAACACTTATTTTGACATTCGGTCTCGAAAATGGCGGCCCGGCGTAGCTCATCTGTGTTGACTAAGGTATTTATATTATTTTAACTTGGTTTGACATGGTTTGTGGTGTTTTTATGAACTATATTTTATGCATAACAGTATAATCGAATGGATTTGATATGTTTTTGTGTATGGTGACTTTGTGTTTTGAGTTTATTTTGGTCGGTAAACTGATGTATGCTGTGGCATACATTGCCAAATTCGTAATGAAAGACCCTTCGTTTTATCTGTATGACACAGCATACATTGCCAAGTTTGTAATGAAATGCTTTATTTGTAATTTGCAAGATACCGCATGTATTTGTGATTTGGGATTGCTTTTTATTTTTGGTTGAAGCATGTTTTTTTGTTTCTTTGTTGCCAGCAAACGCTACTAACTCGAGGTGGTAGAATATTAGCTCTTGTGCCTGCTGAAAATGCACCCTCTGACGATAGCGAGCGCTCAGATGTCGAAGAGGAATTTCGTGTACGCACCCCGCTTTCTTCATTTTCTTCTCCAGCACCTTCTATTCATTCTTCCTTGGAAAGACTAAACATTGTAGATGATGACGAACATTACAACAGCGACAATGTTCCACTTACGCCTATTTTTCAAACAGTATATTCAAGTCCGTCTTTAGAACCAAATTGCAATAAAGTACCGGTGCTGAGTGATATTCCGTCACTCCCAACAACTCCTCTTACTCCAGTAAATCCACCAAATCCAAAAACCAGATCCCGACGTCGTCAGCCCACCGTTCCTGTCCTGAAAAGACCGAGACTAATGAAAAAATTTACTTTGAACTATCAGTGGAAAAAAGCCGTTTTTCGACACAGAGCTATTATAGAAGAAGACTCCAATTATACAGATGTTCCGGATATATCAGCGATGGATTATTTTTATAAATTTTTTTCGCCAGACATTCTAACAGATATCGTAGAGCAAACAAATTCTTACTCAATAGGAAACACTGGACGTTCACTTGGTTTGACGGAAGATGAGCTTCGCGATTTTCTAGCCATACATATTATAATGGGGGTCGTGAATATGCCAGCATATACGGACTTTTGGAGTTTACGATACAGGTATAACTTAGTAGCAGATTTGATGACACTAAAACGATATCAACAAATACGTCGCAATTTGCACTTCGTTGACAATAATATACAGGATTCCGACCGATATTACAAAGTGAGGCCATTTGTGCAGAAAGTAAGACAAAATTGTCTAGCACAGGAAAATGAACGGAAGTTTAGTATAGACGAGATGATGATTCCGTATAAAGGAACCAAAGCTGGAAAACGCCGTCAATATATAAAGGACAAACCCAACAAGTGGGGTTTCAAAAATTATGTCCGCGCCGGAGTCTCAGGCATGGTATATGATTTTCTTCTTTATGGTGGCGAAGATACATTCAGATTTTACACGTTTTCAGATAAGGAAGCTTCTATAGGTTTCGGAGGACGAATTGTAATCGCTTTATGTCAAAGCATAAAATTCAAACCGGCTTTTGTTTTCTGTGACAATTTTTTTTCCTGCCCTGAGCTGTTTTACATTCTACGCGAAGAATACGGTATATTTGGTTTGGGGACTATAAGAAACAATAGACTTAGAGGAGCAGAAAAAGTGTTGCCTTCAGAGAAAGAGATGAAAAAGAAGCCTAGAGGAAGTTATTCACAAGTAGTGTGCAACAAAAATAGATTATCGGTAGTGAGATGGAACGATAACAAACCTGTTACCCTAATTAGTTCATATGTAGGCGTAGAACCTGTCGAAAAAATGAAAAGATACTGTAAGGAGACAAAAAGCAAAATCGATGTCGACTGTCCCCAAATAGTCAAGGAGTATAATAAACATATGGGGGGAGTCGACTTAGCCGACATGCTTATATCTCTCTATAAAACACCATTTAAAAGTAGGCGTTGGTACATAGGTATTTTTGTTCAAATACTTGACATATGCATAAATAATGCCTGGCTTTTATATAGGCGGGATCAAGCTCAATCAAGCAAGCAATATATACCTCTAAAAGATTTTAGGTACGAAATATACGAAGGCCTGAAAAAATTTGGTCGTGCTGATAAAAATGACAAAGCCAGAAAAGGTGTGCCATCAGCTAACCCAGTGGAATCGTTACGATACGATGCCATTGGTCATTTTATGATAATGACCACTCAAGGCAGGTGCAAGCTATGTCAGAAGCTTACCACTGTATTGTGCATGAAATGCAAAGTGCGGCTATGTTTCGTAACAGGGAAGAATCCCAGAAACTGTCAATTAGATTACCATGTAAAGGCGTAAATTAGTCATTTCAGTTCAATAAACGTTTATACTATTATTATCTTTTGTATTTTTTTTGCTATTCCTGCTCCTGGATAAACTCCCGTCGAAATTTCATAAGTTTTAGGACTCACTTCCGTCGGTATTTCATTAGTCACTGCACTTGGCAATGTATATCCCAGCATACACGACTTTGATCCCTTGGTTTTCTATTCACTTGGCAATGTATGCTGTGTCATACATGAGTTTTCAGGAAAACTGAAACGTAAAGATATTTTTTCGTATTTTTTTGTAATGCCTTAAAACGTCTTAAACCCGATTTCAATAAAAAAAATCGGTTTATGTAAAAAAAAAAATTCTGCCAAATTAAGGGTTAACATCAGGCGGGCTGCAGATAAACGTTAATGATAAATGTCTCGTCTCTACTTCTCCTCACTCTTATCAGAGAAATCCGCCATAAGTTTTCTTAAGTTTAGAAATATTATCATGAATATCAAATTATACATCATCACACTCATATAAGCAATCATTTTTATTGTTTGAAATGAAGAACCATTTAATTATTTTGTTAAGCCAAGATTATACTAGTGACAACACTAAAGCAAAAGAGGCACAAGCACAAGTTGTGAGATTGAAAATATTGTTTTTGTAAAATATGATGATTAAAAAGAAATGTTATTTGATCGCAAACGATCAGACAGTATATCTTATGTTAAATCTCTTGGTCGCTTTAGAACACCAAAACTATCAAACGATTTAAACACGTTGCAACTCATGAGAAATAGAGAGAGAGAGATTCAAAAACCAGGAATATATATAATAGCTACATGAAGCCCATTTTTGTGGTATTATAAAAGTACCAAGATCGATAAAGCCAATCGAAAGCTGCAGCTGGTTGATTGTACCTACGAATAAGCAGTTCCTTGGTATTGGCCCTAAAAATGAACAACAAACAAATAATTACATATTAACTTATATCAAAACTATAACTATACATAAAAGTGGTAAAAGTGTATTATTAAGAATACAAAATATCACAATTATTTATTTTGTATTGTTTATAATTATTATACAAAGTAAATAGCGTATAGATAAATAAAACAAAATCAAATGATTTTCAAATTTATACTATAGATTTTATTTGTTGATAACATTTTGTTGACTAGTCAAAAATAAAATTTTATCTCTTTAAAACATGATACCGGTTTTGGCACTTTGTTCTGACAATATCTTAGTGATTGTATAAAAAACGTGTTATATATAACGTTGTGGGACACAATATGAGAAAATAATATTTTGCCATTATTCTATCATTTTAATGAAGAATGAACTATATTTAATTAGTTATAATAAATAAACATAGAATTCAACAATGTAGTATTAACAAGAAAACCATTTATTGTTGGTATTTTAAAATTAGGTAACTTTACAAGTATTATCTAAATTTAGGTTTTCGGTTAAGTAAATAAATAGCATTTATAATATTAAAGAATATTTGATTTTCTACTCGTTTTTCATACAGACACAAGCAGGTTTTTATAAGCAAATGTTTAGAACTTTCTGAGAAATTCAATGGAACAACGCGGTCCACAATGAGTCTATGAATAAAAGAACATCTTATTTATCACTCTGTAGGTTTAACCTTATTATGCAGATTGAGTGCAAGTGGCTATTTCCATACTTTCTTGTACACTTATTGAGTCGCTAGAGGCGTACAATGGCTACTTTAACTATTAAAGAAATCAAATGTGTTTAGAAGTATAGTAATTTATTGTATATAATTTTTTTTTTATATTTTGTTTTTTTAATACAATATAATCTACGTACATTATAATAAGTTAACTTAATTCTGTTACAATTTAAACTTATCTAAAAAATTATAATTTGTAATACAACAAGAGTTTGTAACTCTATTTTATGATTTATACAAAAAAAAAAACCATTGCTCTAAACTGATCCAAAACATCTTAATGTATTAACAAACATTAATAAATTAAAGATTATATTATCTAAGCTTGCGAAATTTATTAGAATTGTGTTAGCTATAGCTGCAGTATGTAATAAAACTGATTGGTTACCTAGAAATAGGCTAAGTCCTTATTGTAAATGAAATTTTTCAAGAATATACTACATTACAATTAATTAAAAATTTATCCATTAATAACTTATTTATTTTAAAAAGGCTGTTTAAGTTGTTCACTTTTTTATTTATTTTGTTTTTATAACAAAAGTATAACTAACTTCATTTTCAATTAAGAAAAAAACAATTTAGAATCTTAACGAGGTTTCAATATTTTAAATTAAATACGTTGCTGTTTTTTTTTCTAAATTACATAATCCTGTCTCGAGATCTTAAAATATAACTATGTATTATAACTTAATACAGTGTCGTCAAATATATGTAAGGTTCGTTCGACCTCGTAGTAATTTTTCGCACTATTTCACCTGTCCGCGCCACTGCCGCTCTAACCGTTTAAGTAGATATATTTTTTCTGGATACGACCGTAGTCTTTTATAAAAAGACTTAGATTAAAAACATGCTATAGTATCCTTAAGACAAAAAATAGTGGAATTTATCTAAATTACAGCTGTTGACTCTTTTGCGCTCTTAAAATACATATTTAAATTCAAATTCAAAATATCTTTATTCAAATAGGAATTTACAAGACCTTTTGAATCGTCAATTATCAAAGTATAAAAATTTATGTGAAATAAGATCATAAATAAGCTACCATCAGATCGGCATGCTGCTCTGTCGTGAAGAATGGCCAGACACTCAAAAGTTGCTCTTTTTATCTAAAATTTAACCTATTAAATGTTAGGCCTATACATCATATTAACAACCCTGCAAAGGACTCATCAAACCAAGATCCGCATATTTCCATCGACTAAGTACTCTTGAATGCTGTATTAAGATTTATTTAATAATATAATTTTAATTTTTGATTTAAATCTAAAAAAGGGAAGGTCTAAGACATCGTGTGGAATCTTACTATGTATATACTTAACCCTATGAAGGATTTTTTAACTTTTTGGAGACGAGGCATATCGAGTTTATTTTTATGTCTTGTGCATATAGTGTGTTATAGAGCATATAAGAGAGTAATTATTTAAAATATTTTACACTTTTATAAAAAAAATTAATAACTTATTGTTAATTGTGTAAATTTGTGTAGTGGACTGTATTACATAATTAGCAGTATTTAAAAATAAGATTTATGTAGACTGCACTGCTTGAACATGGAATCAGAATGGAAGCATCGTGGCGAAGACTCGGAGCGCTGACGGCAGCTCCACGCTCGTCACCCGCAATCACCCGCAAGCCGGTTTCGGTGAATATCGAACACTTACGTCTATTAAATAATTTAATTCTAGTGTCTCTAATATACAAAGTATAAGGTAAGCTGCAATTTATCCCCGTTCATTCTAATTCGTTAGATAAAGAATATCACCATATGTCTTACCTTTATTTTGAAATTCAATTTTATAAGTTAATAATTCGAATCACTATAGACTAAGACGATTACCCTTTTACAAATAATCAAATCGTTATTATCTACAAAGGATATTGTAAAATTAACTAGGAGCGCGGACCAGACCTCAATTTGAAACTATTATAAATTAATTTGACTGATATCTATTAGTGTGCATAATTTCCTCATAGAGAGCTTCGCTCGCTCGCTCAAAAAAAGGCCTATGTCAATTTAGAAGAAAGCAATAATTTTGATATAGTTTTGTAGTGAACTTTCCGAACAACCTCAAAGTGACATATACTATTACTTATACTTTTTCTGAAAATAAATTCAGTGATAAATATTTTGAAAGGATAAAATTCCGACTGAAGTCAGAAAAATAATATTATTGTAATGCGTCGTTTACTTCAAGGACTTATTAAACTCGCTATTCTTATTTCCAGTCCTCCCACTTATTTACCATGTGGGTTTTGTCTTATTCGCCGCATGGGTGGAGGTGTAACGTTTTATCATCTCCCTTACACCGTACATCACAATTTTACTGATAAGTTCCTCAAATCAACTTTAAGCTGAAATGAAGCTTTGCCAAATACTTAGTTGATGAGTTCAATTAATGGTGTTTAGGTTTTTTTGTTATCCCACATTAAAATCTTGCTTGGTGTTGAATAGACAGGATTAATATGTTATTTCTGGAAGCTTGATTTCTAAATTTAATATTTTTAACAAAATTTTAAAACAGTTGTTTGAGATTTATGCTTCAATTACATTAATTAATATGAAGCATTTTTACACAGTATTGCAGTGCTCGTTATAATTTAGAGTTATTGAAATCATTAGTACTGGAATGACATTTAAACAATCCAGGCGTAAAAGTCTATCTAAATCCAATGTCAGGCTTTTATCATGTGACTAAATTATTGATGGAATTGATTTGTTTAATTTTCTCTTACTTAATTGTATAGAGTCACTTTTATAGAGTCTCAAAGTTAAGAATCTCCACACACAATTAGAAAACATGTTATCATGATTCCACTAAATTTATGTGGTAATCAGAAAAACTTTTGTTGTAACGATGGGCTCTAGCTGCTTAATCTCTTTTTATTCTTAGACACCGCAAGTTATCTTCATCTCACTGAGGGACAACCTAATAAACTTGAGACTTCAAATGCTACTATTCTGTTGATATTTAAGTTGCGGAAGTATAACGCCGGGTTTTCATTTCATTCTCATCTTAATTGGCTACCTATTTGTTTTTGACAGAATCAACATATCCTTTGACTAGTGCACTGTGTGTTATTCAATCTAAATTCTTCGCATTATTTTAAAGAATCTAATTTCTAGGTACTCATAGTATAAGTCTTTTGCTTTTTGATATTACACGTTTTCCATCTCGCTATGATTTGAAACTCGTGGATATGAAAATAAGAACGAAAAGAAAAAAAAACACATTGCCCAAATTGTTAAATAGCCAAACATAATGTTTTTTCTACTAGTCCAATTCATGAAAAACAAACAACCTCTCTATTTTTAATAAAAAAATAATAACGTGTTCAAACTATAAGCAAATATATATTAAGGTGAAATATTTAGAAACAGAAATAATTAATAAAAATATATAATTTTAATGGAATCCTCTAACCCTAAATTCTTAAAATATAATAGTTTATACTTTGCTTAACCTCATCGAGTTAAATAATTGAATTAAGTTTTCATAGTTGTTAATACACATAAAAGTATAATTTTACGCCATCTACCGACTTGAGCTCTTTTTGCAGTGATTTACATTTAGTTGTTTTTATTTTGTTTCTATATTTATTCTTTTCTGAATTTTCAATTATGTAGTATATGAATTAAAAACAACCATTACGATAATATTCTGTTACATCGTTTTACGTCACAAAAATATATCTTTCGTCTGTCATAACATTTCCAGTCATTAGCTATCTATATTTTCTCGAAAGGATTTGTGTAAGGACCTAATGGATGTGGGTCACACATTTCTGTGTGCTGATTGACTGAATTCTGGCTTAACTTAAATACAAAAGGATAGATCGGAAGCATGTGTTACAATTTAAAAATTCCTACGAGTTATAAAATATATAAATTTAATTTTATCTCTCCTGCTATATATTAATAAAATATAGTTCCAAAAGATCGGATAGAATTCAAATATATTTTTACAATTAAAATTTTACTTTAATCAACTTGTATGTGTAAAACACTATTTTTACTCCATCACACTTTATGATCGGTGAAAGAAAATCACTGACTGACGGGGTTACCCTATATTCCATTTACATCTTAAACTAAACAATCATTTTAGTCATATCAACTACTTTTGTTACAAAATAACAACTTGAAAATATAAAATTCTAACTATCATAATGGAAATTATTATACAAAAATAAAAAACAAAATTTCAACTATTAAGTTTTACAATATTTTTATTCTTTAATTTAAATCAACAATAAATCAAATCAACAATAAAAAAAATCAAAGCTATTACCATAAACAAATTATACATTTATTATTATTTTTAAACGTTATGAAAATGTATAGATATTACTTACATTTGAACGTATTTGAAACTTTTTTATTTTTGTAAGTATTAGATTTTATATATTTTTGCTACTTTTAACTTTATATCTAAAGTTGGCTAAAATATGTTTTTCCAACGGAAAAAAAAAAAAAAGTATGTTAAGCTGCAAAGTAATAACTATATCTGTTAGTAAAGAATAACGCAAGTTCTGTTATTGACATCTTGATATCTGATGGATGTTAATTTATTAATTCTATTTCAATAAATAAATTCTAGACTTTAAAAAATGTATGTGTATGTAAGCTTTTTTTGGTTCCATTTTCCTGTAACCTGATAATACAATTGACTTCGTACCTTTAGTAACAGTTGACACGTGTTCATTTATCTTAGACTAAACTCCGTAATTGTAATTTAAATATCTAATTGCATTTACTAAATTGCAGTAATTCATGTCATAAAAAAAAAGGACTAATTGTAAGAAAAAGGTATTTACTAAAAAAAATTTAGTATAAATTATAGCTAGTAACATTAGTTATTAAAGTGATACCTTTTATATTTCCTTTACCAAATTTTATGCCGTCAAATGAAATGATAATATCAGAATTAAATAATAAGCACCAAAAGATATTTTCTCATTGATATTCAGAAAATGCCGTGGAGAGAATAAAAACTGTATTTCCTCTCACTCTTCCTTTCAATATTCCTTACATTAAGCAATTTACGTGAATGTTACGTAACTTTTTGAGGTATTGTGAACTTCTAGAAATACAATATCGGTGTGAAAGTTGAACTTTAATAAAAGAATGTTAAGAACGTCGTTATCATTTTGCTATTAGCCCTCACTATTACTTATAATGTTTATGAAAGTTTATTTCTCATTTAATTCGTATTGGGTAGATCAATTATATAATTAGTTTTGTATTAACGTTCTTGAATACCATGGAGAATAACGAGTACAATAAAATCGCCTAATTTCCATACATTTTTAGTTTACACTATTAATAAACATTAAACTTTATTTCATCAATTTTAATAATATTTGTCCAATCACATAATTCAGTACAAAAAGTAGGAAAAGCAGAAATATCTCAATATATAATACTACGCAATGCTAACCGGATCAGTTAATACGTCTCAACTATAGTCCTATATCTCTTTACAATTGAGTGTCTAGACTTCTGCTTGCAGTTGTTGTTTATTAAACACATTGTACTTATTTAATATACAGTTACAGAATTGCAGCTTTCTGCAAACGGTGGAAGAATACTTGATTTTGGAACTCGTTTATTAACAACATAAGCAAGCTGTTATTTTGATATCACACCTTGGAGTAGTACTTATTATTCAGATACGACCTATTCATACCACCATTGCCATTTTTATTTACTGTTATATATAAAAATTAATTATTTCATCATAATCGATAGATTTATAATTATGGTAATGTAAATTTCAATAAAAACAATTAGATCGGTTTTATATTTAATAAAACCACTCCAATAGTTTCAGAGTTAATAAATTCTTATAAAGAATACATCATGTAAATTACTCATTACTAATAACCTCTAAAAAATTAAATACAAGTTAAAAATAATCTTGTTGTGTCGAAGCAAATCGAACAGCATATCTCTGAGAGCTTCCTATGACTTTAGACTGTAGAGTTGTTGCAGTACGAAACTTTTATATTATTTCTGTTACAAAGTTGAATTTGAGGAACCACAAATGAATGTTCGTTGATTCAAAGTGAACTGATAAAAATTAAATATTTTTGTTTTTATCTTACCTCTTTCTTACTTGAACTCTTTCACTGTAATGTTGTTAAAAATGTATAATATTTTAAGTATCAATATTTTATTACCAGGAACTAAATAATAATACATTATGGAACGCAATAGTTTAAAACGCAGTAATATTATAAAGTAAAAATAATTACTATATACCTTAGAATAGTAAATAAAAAAAGAAGAATAATTACATAATTGCAACTTTTAAATTATTGATATGTAGTTATATCTTTATTATTATTATTTATTTTCGAAGACGTCTCTTCTCTTGATGTAATGAAAACATGTTAGTACAATTTTCCATAAAAAAATAAATTTAACCTTAATTAATTAATATATGAAGTTATGCCTTGTTTCACGCCTCTCGCACCTTTTCAAGATTAGTAGAAAGACCGTTCGGTTTTTTTTCATGGAAAAGGAAGGCAAACGAGCATTCGGGTCACCGATCAAATGTGATCACCGCCGCCCATGAACTCTTGCAACATCCGAAGACTCACAAGAGCGTTGCCGGCCTTGAGGGTCGGAGTATACGCCTTTTTTTAAGGTACCCATGTCGTATCGATCTGGAAACACCACCGAAGGAAGCTAATTCCACATCTTGGTACGTGGAAAAAATGCATTATTTTACTTGGAAAAAATGCATTTTTTGTTTTTCGTTTTATTAAACCAAATAGCAAATATATTTTTTATATAATATTTATTATTGCTCGAAGACCATCATTATCAAACTACTTTTATCATAACTACTTGGGGAACGTTCTTATGTCACAAGTAACATAAGAGCAAACGTGCTTCTTTTCTATATCCTTTTTTTACCCGAGGTCGTCCATGTAGTTCTTCTTCGGAGACACTCTTCTCTTTTTATATCTCAATATGACGTGGCCATGGCCATGAATTCATATAATATATATATCAGGGCTATAAAACTACCTCTTATTGATTATATTTGTTTCTTGCTCTACCTATATTACGCATTTTACTTTAGTGGCATTCACATCTCTTTCATCTATTTCTATAATTTAAAAAAAAAGTATAAAACTACTTACTAAATTTATTATTTATGGTGGCGTTAAAACCAAACCTAAAAACCGAAAACATACACCTTGCTCATCTGTCTGTGTGTCAGAGCCCGAAAGATTTATTAAACAACAAACAATGTTGTAAATCTTGTTAAGTTAACCTTCGCATGGCTTGTCTGCAACATTACCGTATTTCTATTGAATCCTGTTTCTGCTTGAGTTCTTATTAGTCTAAGTTTCTAATTTTTATTCATTTTCCCTACAACAATAATTATTTGTAAGATATTATCTTAGTACATGTTTTACTGTTTTTTAAAATAAACTATTTATGTCGTGCTAGTTGTACCGCAGAAAAAAGAAATATTTTTTTACAATAACAAGCATGGGTTAAAGGATTAGCGCAATTAAATACAAAAAGATTTTACCTTATTGTATTAGTAAAAATAAACGAACAAAACTCAACCTGTATGTTGTATTGAATCTCACGTAAAGAAAACTGATATATTGATCCTTCTAACTAAGAATAAGATTTTAACTGTTTATGATAAAAAGAAAATGGAAAAATACAAGGTTGAAATGCGTATATTAATAATGAATCAAAACTAAAAAATGGCAATATATAATGTATGTAAAAAATATTATAAAGAAAATATTGTTTTTTTTTGGTGGTAATTGAACACATTATAAAAAAAAATAACAGTACTTTAGAAAGTTTAATAATATTCTGGTATTATCTGTATCAAAAAGTTTAGAGGATTAAATATTTTGAAATTTCTCGGGTCAGATCAAAGTATTGTGCTAGCAATAATTCAACTGTAATTGTTTTCTAAATAAACTAATATTTGTAATTTAATTTGTTTTTTTTTTGGTTAATTTCATGTTAACTGAGTTTATTCTAAATCATCAGAGATTCTCGGAAAAGATTTAAAAGCTATTCTTTTTTTTTATTAAGCTGTTTGTTTTCTTTATTACCTCTATATTATTCTATCGACACCTCTGAAGCGCTCTGCTGTTATTTGGGGTCAGGGAAATCCATGTTATAGTACCTTTTTTGGATAAAGTAAGGTTTTATAGATTTCTATAATATAATATATGCAATATCTAGTTACATTTATATAAAATATAAGAGTTGTACAGTAAAAAATGTCATTTGTTAAACAAAATTAGTAACTTATTAAATTAAGTATCGAAAATTTTTTAGACAATATCATGACTTGGAATATTTTAGGACATCGATTGAATGCAGGACGTCGACAGATCAAAGTAATATGATTGTTTGTATGATTTCACTGTATTTAGGCAATATTGTTAGACTTACTTTCTTCCAAACATATTCGTATTTTCAAAGCATTTATTAGACGTCCGCTGGATAGGAATGTTAGTTTAAAGTTTTGTTGAATTTTTTTTTTGCAAAAAAATATTAATGTTTATTATTAGAAAAAATAAAATTACAATTTCTCAAATAACGGTTAAGCTCAAACTAATGTTATGTGGAACCTTGGCCTGAAATAAATCAAAGATTGAATAAATGTTTATAAGTTTATGTTGTAATCTACCATTGACAGTCTATGGCTCGGAGACAGTTCACGTCGCAACTCGAACTCGAACGTCGATTGGATTGGATACTTATCAGGGCAAATCCCTGTATTATTACAGCCGGATAATTTTACATAATCGAATTTAAATAATTTTGCTAAAAATAATATAAATACTCTTAATATTTGTGCCTAAATATTTTGAGACATTCACAAAATTATATTTTTGGACCTCTAAATTTGCGATCCTAATTTTGTTTTTAGAAAAAATAAACTATATTCTAATAAAGAGCAATAGTGTGGCTTAAAACCAATGATTAGAAATACTCATATCTTATAAAAATAATTTATATCTCAGAATGCTATTAATTTAATAACCAGTACAAGGTTTGAAACATACATCATTAACTAATTAAAACAATGAGCAAGTTTAACGAAGTTGGAAATTCCCAATACGTCAGGAAGTTTCATAACATTCGGATAAATTGCTTTCAATGCATTCCTATAAGGAATATTGAGACGAGTGATAGGTAATACCGATTTTCACAGGATTCTATCTGAATATCAATGAGAAAATATCATTTTGTATTGTATATAAGAATTGTGATATTGCTATTTGATATTACAAGGAATTTTATATTTTTATAAATAGAGAAATAAAATTTAACAATGAGTAAAGAGTGGCCCTATGGCAGTTGCAAACATCGAAGGTTTAAGATAATTGAATAAAAACTTTGATCAAGTCACTAATACTTAAACGTGTAGAGCTAAATAGGTAAAATAAGTTGTTTATCATACATTAATGTCGTTCTTAATGATTGTGTAACAACGTTTTTAGTACAATTGAATATTATATACAATCCCAATAGTCATTTTACATTTGGCTAACCATCCTCTTTCTCTGTTTCATGCCAAGAGTGATTTGCAAAGATGTCCAAATAAAGAAAACAATTCTTGGACACTGTCTAATTACATATAAACAATGTACGGGCCCATGACCGCAGAAAGTACCGAACTGTGAGACCTCAACATACTGATGTGTTTTGTGTGCATTGTTAGCAGTCTTTTTTATTCTTGAGACGCATACTTTTCTTCATTTTTTATCAATAAGGAAACACTTACAACAAGCGTTACAGAAATAATCTCTATGTAACAAAGAAAAAAAAAATTATTTCGATATTCAATATAAAATGTAATTGAAATAAGGTTTGTTATTCAAATTGTTTATATTCATTATTTGAAATGAATTTTGTCCTGTCTCCTTCTTTGTCCTGCATAGTACTCTCATAATTGTTTACCGATTATTTTTATATTTTGCCTTATTCTTAATTCTGTATATTTGTAACAAAATCACACAACTGTAATATTATTGTGCTACAGAACTGTCTTGCAGTATCATATTTGAATATGTTAAATAAGCGTCAATTCAAATACAGGGTCATGAATACATTGGCAATATATACCGCTATCTATCAGGCTTGATGAACACATTAAGATTTAGCCCGAGGCAAAATAATTAAGATTTTACATTATTCATACATTTAGAACCGTCTCTTTACTATTCTAATTATGACTTCGAAGCAACTGTTAAAGGTGGTATGTGATCAGATATTTTTTCTGTATGTACTTTAAACTAAACAAGGGTGGGCTTAACCAGTTCCCTTGCTTTGATTTCTATTATATTATATTCTTTTCCACAGTTTTTTTATATTATGTACTAGGTAGGTACACATTTAAATAGCAATGCAAGGTATTTTTTTTTGTATAATAACTGTCTGGCTTCACTTATGACGTACAAGCAACTTCTTCACTGAAGCAAAACATGACGAAGCTGAAATATTCTTTAAATATATCAAATGTAAATGTATAATGGATTCTGAGATTGAAAGCAGTTGAAATTGAATTTGGCATAGTATAAAAGGAAATCTTAAAAACAATTGAAAATGTAATAGTAACGGATATAAAAAGATTTAGATCATTTTTTTAACTATTCTAAAATTCTATAATTAATATTGGGGCTGAAAAGTAAATGTTACATTTTTTAAATCTGTGTAAACATTTAATACTTTTTGTCTTCTATTTGGTTCATATAATAAAGAGTTTATGTTATTAGACTAAATATCTAATAACTTTCTCATCTTATACTCGTACGTTGCTTTTAATATATTTATGTTAATTACGCTATTTAACAGCATGCCCAGATTTGTTTATTTACTAATTTGCATTCAATATTCTTTGGATTTTTAATTTATTTTTATAAGTTTTGTCTAAACTACATAATTTTATAAAAAATAAGTCATATTTTGATAGTACGAATTACTAAGAAACATTTACCGAACCTTTTTACCGAATTTTATTTTTTTAACCATAATATTCTTATAACATAATAGTTTTACAATCTTCTTTCTTTTATTTCAATTATTTTTATATTACGGAATGGATATACAAAATTTATTTTTTCGATAACGGTTTAGTCTAAAATGGTTTATCTCATTTCATGGTAAGGGCGGTCTATTCTTATTTACTTATATTATCATCAAATAAAAACAAAAAATGTGCGATACAAACATTAGAATTTGAAAAGAAGGCGGTATCGATAACTGATGAGAAAAAAGTTTATAATACAATTGGTTCTTTATCCAAATTATTAGTGGAAATTTATAAAGACAAGAATAAATTTGGAGAAAAAAAAAATGATGACTTAAAATTAATTTTATTGTTAAAATAATGTTTGTTCTATCAATAAAGACTGTAAAGATGTATTTTGACATATATAAGTGTTCTTATCAATCTTACTAACAATAATTTCTTATATTATTATAGTATTCCTATCATATTTAATAGAACTCGAAGCACTGCAAAATCGCCAGCGTGACACTGTGCAGTAAGTATAGGCGACCCGACGCGGTGCGAAGATATTGCAGGCGTGAGAAAGATGTGGTGTTATCTTTGAGAATTCATGAAATGTTCCGCCACTTATCGTAGTAATATGTAGGTAAATAAATGACCGCCTTGCCTCTGGAAGTTTTTAATCAACACTATACGATTAAACTAATAACCTATAAGTATTTACAAAATAGGTCAATAACAGCAGGATCAAATTACAAGTATCATAGTCTAAATCTCTAAAGGAGGCCTTTCACACCAAAACTACGTTCAGGGTTTCAAAATGAAGTTTTTATTTGATATAAATAACGGCTTATGTCCAAGTCGCACTCGCACACTGTACTTATTTACACTTTATAAGTAGCTAAACTTATCTTATTATGCGATAGCTAATAGCTTAATTTTGGTTCTACCTTTTTTTTTTCATGTTTTTTATTCCTTGAAATTTATGCGTTTTAAAAATAAATAAAACATGATCTCAAATATGCTTGTCATGATCTTATATATGCTTCCTCAGCTAAACTAGTACCAGTACTTTCAAATTTTTATTTCAACCCCCATAAGATAGTATTTTTTTAAATTTTATCTTAAAAGAATAGTTTTTAAATTTTGTTCATACTATAAAACGATGTTACTTGTCAACTTTTATAGTTCTAGGACAACGGGAAGTACCCTATCAATTTTGATTCCCTTGAGAGCACCAAAATATGCGTTTTCAGCAGGAACGATCATATCTTTTGTGTACGTTAATTTATTTTATTTTTTATTTTTTTCACAGCTTTAAGATTATTTTTTTCACAGCTTTAGGAACCTAGAGACTTGAGTATTTTTTTAAAATTAGAAATCTATTTTTCTATGTATATCTGTAATTACGGATCTAGACAAACTTATGGATTTAGTGACCCAATAAGTAATCCATTTTTTTCTTTCAGGGTACAGAAACCTTAATAATAGATTTTCATCCATTTAATATGAATTAATACAAGCAATTTAAAATCTACTGTACAGAACTAGTTATTCATTAATTAAATAACATAATTAAAAATTCAATTCTTAATCATGTTATTTAATTTACTACAACAAAATTATCAGCGCTTATTTGCGTAATTGCGTATAAAAAATATTTTCTAAGTAGTACATAAAACGACATGTTTAATAAGATATAGCAATGAATTACAAAATCCAAACTAGCATTAGCAGAATATGAATAAATATATTTTTTTATCTTTTCTTATAAATAAAACTTTACGAACAATATTATAAACAAAAATATCTATAGCTAAGTAATTAGTATTATATTAAATATATTAAATGTTTTAATATTTTCGTTGTTATAAATTACAAAAAACGACATTCCCTTTGCTCATTTGCGTAATTATTGTAAGGACAATTAACGTTATTTTTCTAGGAAATTATTTCCATTTCTTTTCTCATAAAGATTTTTTTAATTGACACTTGAAAAATGGCTGGTTTATTTGTCTTTCAATTAATGTCAACCTTAATATATCTAAAAATCTTTTTATTTTTCTTTGAAAAAAAAATGTATATACCATTATATAATTTGACATGTTTTAAATATTATACGATTTAGCATTACAATTAAGCTAAAATATCTAGAATTTTCTAAAAAATATACGGAATTTGACATAATTTTTATAACTTTTTCATACGATTTTTATAAAATATATAATAAGTTTTCGGTTTGATATTTTCTTTTTGTTGTTGTAAATTTTTACTAGTTTTTATGTTTTTATATGCTGTTCTTTTTAATATTTTCAAAATGTATGGTGTGCAATAAAGAATATAAATAAATAAATAAAAAGAGCATTTTTATCTATTTTAATTATTTTAGAAATCTATTTCAATTTAACGCTTTAAATATTTAACTGTTTTAATATGATGTAATTTTGTTTCTACACATTTTGAGTTCCTTGACCAGTATTTGTAACATAAAAATATTAATATTATATAAAATTTATTGTGGTGTGACTTGAGGATTATTTACCTCACATTATTGATGGGACGTATAAAGTCCGTTTGTCGTTTAACGGGTATGGCCTTGAATTTATTATCCCATTTTATATATCTGGATTGCGGTGAAGTGGATTTACCCTTTTTAGAAAGCTTTTCCTGATCAAAGAAGTAAAATTTAAATATTTTCAAAAAAATAGTTTTTTTCTGAATCGGTAATATTATAAAAATAGTTTATACTACAGATAAGAAAAAAAATATTTACGTGAATATAAAAATGTAATGTATAAATTAATTTTGATTTTCTTTATAATATTGATAAATTTACGTTATGGGGACTTTTTGTGCTTTATAAATTCAATTTTAGAATTTGGCAGGCTTTGGTTACGTACTATGGTTACACTCGGTATGCTACGCAAGCATTTGCAAGCTTGTAAACCACACACCCACATTGTCGTATTGTTATTTCCGCTCCTGTTGTATATAAAATTATAAATTTTATTAATGTAGTAATTTATTTAAGAATTCTATTGTTTTTAAAAAAATTACAAAAGAAAAACTCGCTAAGGTTATCCCGCTAACTCTTATCAGGTGACAAATAATTCCAAATGCGACTCTATATTTTACAAAAGATTGAATAAAGATTGTAACATATTATTATGTGCATCTATAACTTATCTTTACAATACTCACATTGAACGTGACAACGAATATTACTTTCCTGATTAAGGAAATTACTTTTATGACACCGTTTCTTGAAATTGTTTTTTTTTCCAATATCTTTACGTTTTGATGTGTTTTTGATTGTTGATTAATTCACTTCATACCCTTTTTAAATCATGTATGTTTATTGTATGTTGTATAAGTATCTGGGTGTAAGCGTTTTATATTCTTTTAGCTTGATAATGCAATGGATTTTGTGTTGCTGTATTAATGTAACGTAGAATTGATTAGTTTTCCAGCGAAATCCACCAAGTGATTTTTAGGTTTTTTTTTAACTTAATACAACTTACCGTGATTTACGATTGGCAAATTGAGCGATTAAGGTGTTGTAAAACCAATCGATTCGCGTTATTGTAAGCAAAAAGTGATTATAATTTAAAAAAAAAAACTATTAGTTTTTCTTATTTATAAGAAAATGTAAAAAATAAAGTAATATCGATTGGATTGTTCATCTTTTGAAGATATGATAGTTGCTTAACCTGCAAAAATTATTTAAATCACTTTAATTCAAGTTATGATGGAATAAAATATCATATGAAACAAATAAATACATATGTTAAATATATAACTTTAATTACCTGTTATAGAAAGTGATAGTTACAGTTTAGCGTGACCCATCATTTAATGATAGGATAGGAGGCCCTGGAGGCCAACGAGCGGAAAGCTGCAGTTACCAAAGATTTAGAATTAGAACTGCCTGAAGTGTTTGTTTGTTGCATTAGCTTCCGTTACCTGTTTTTATATATTCATAATTTGGTTACTAAAGGAGCGGTTTGAAAAAAACTGTTTTTACCGATTTAACTCACGTATAATTTTGGTTACAGTTCATTTTTAATCCTACGTTTCGAATGCTTTGCAGCAATCGTGTTCACGGGTAGAGATGAAAATGTCTGTGTGATAGACCAAAGTTATACGCGAGTTAAATCCGTAGAAAATGTTTATTTCAAATTTGTACTCGTTAAAATCTAAGAAAATACTAAGGACTGGTTTGTTGTTACTCAAACCAGATGAATATTATTCAATTGAGTTTTTAAATATAACATGATCATGATACAATTTTTATGTTTTTTTTTTGGCTGAATGTTTGGATAAAATCCTATATAAAATATAATACTACTGGGTAAGATGCACGTAAATGGGTATCCATTTATATTTTTATTTTATTTAATAAGCCATACTGAGTTTTCATGCCATCGTTTTTATTAAAATTTTATAACTTTCAAGTTCTTCATTCAAAACGCACCATAGGCTGATAATTTCTTATATTACACAATTCATATTATAATGGTAGTAAAAAGAAATCATATAAAAGGAAAACCGTGTATGATTTTTTTTGTTATATTAATATGAATTCCGCTATCGCCACAACCAAGAAATGGTTGAAATACATACAGTGGCCCCATTTTGGATTTACTAAAGCAAGTTCCTTAGGCAACAAGACTGGGCCGTGAACGACAGCTGTGCAAATAGATATTAGTTAACATTTGACTTATAATTTTTATACAAAATGAGAAATGTCTCAGCCTCTATTTTAAAAGCACGATAATGTGGAATATTGATGTTATTGAGTTCGCTCTAAAATTTTCTAAATGTAAGTTTAATAACCAACTTTTCCTTCCGTTTATAGCATTTGAAAATAAAAAATAATAATGAAATAAAATTTTCCATAAAGTAAAAAAAGTAGGTATAAATTTAAATAATTTAGATTAGATAAATTTAAAAATATATATAAAGTAAAAAAAAAAATTAATGTCTCTTAAGTAAGAAATCAAAATTTAACAAATATTACTAAAATCACAAAAAGCATGGACGAACGTCTGTGGTGTTAATCACTTATTTAAAAAAAACAGCATTCCCAAACTTAACGCAAGTAACAACAAAAAATACTTTACTGGTTTTGAAGGTTTCGTTTGTTTAGTCGTACTTATAGTCTTGTTCCAAAATTTTTACGCGTAATATATTTTTTTCTTTTTTGAATAACAGAGAATGCTTTTAGCATTAAGTACTCGAATTCCTGTTGTACCTTTTTTGGATAGTGAAGATAAAAATATTTTCGTATTGCAACACTCCCCGTATTAAATGCGGTAGGTAGAAAAAAAGAAAAATTTAACGAAATTCAGTCAAATTGTATAAGCTGATTCTGTGACGACTCACATTGCAAAATATATATGTATAATAGTATAATGTTTGTTATTATTTTCTAAAGTTAAAGTATTTCTAAACCAAACTGTATTATAAAATGAAATAAAATAAATATTATATTAGATAATATATACACCAATGCTACAGTGCAAGAAGTGATATAATATATGTGTATATAAAATTGTTAGCTATAAGAGCTATCATGACAATCCCGACTGGTACACCGTTAGTACGGTTAACCATCTCATTAGTGACGTCACATTTGAAGTTTATGTTCATTGTACTGATTAGTAGCTCGGATAGGTAACTCAAATTTTCGATAGGATAAGAATAATTTCAAAGTGTCCTTATATTTCCAATACCCACTTAAAGTACGTTATAATTCAATAAATGTATTTAAAAGTAAGTAAAAATATTTAAAAAAAAAGGTCTATTGTTGATTATTTTGAATTAAATAATTACAGTATTTATACCATAATAGTGTTGTATTAACAATTGAAAACAACACTTTCAGTTTTTACATTCTAATAATAGAATGTCATTACATATGTAATAATGGATTTTAAGCTATTTACAATGATTAATTGACAATTTTGGCGATAGCAGACACCTGTTTTTGTCTATCTGAAAGGAAAATTTGATTGTGGTTTGATGCTGTAATTAATTAATTTGTATATGACGTTACATAGAGCGTCAACTTCATTATTTATTAAAAAAAACATTATTCAAAAATAACATATATATTGAATATAACGTAAAGATATATATAAATCGCCAAAACCTCAAAAAATACCAGATCTGATCGTAAGCTGGTGGACATCTAAATACCAAGATGTATCGGTTATTTAATTAATTTAAACTAAAAAATTTAATCATCAATAAAATTATGCATTTCAAATAGAAATAACAAGTTATATAAGCAATAATTTAAGATATTTTAAAATGTCACGATATATATGTGATATTGATACAAACAAACAATTTTGTCAACGTATTACCAGCGTTAAATCAATACTCCTCGCGAACGAAATCACGGGCAAAGCTAGTATTGCAATATAACAAGCATTTGGTATTGGGTTTTGTGTATAAATACAGTTACTTTATTTATTTCTTGTAATAAAAATAATAAAGGATCTTGAAAGAAAGAGCACTTATTAAATTATATGTATCTTCACTATCAGAGTCTATTTATTTCTACTTACAGAATTAACAGTTATGGTATTGGGTTCCTTTCGTAAACAAACTATTTTTCCTTTTTCATCTTATGTTTTTTTAAGTAAGATAATAGTTTAATTAGCAACCCCTAGTTACCTTATACGTTTCTAGCATAAATTTTTAATTTTTTTAATAAACAAAATAAAAAGAAAAACACAAATTGGAAAAAAAGAACGATCGAAGAATTTTGTAAAAAAGACAATCACGGAAAACGTTTTGTTTGTTATCTTACAAAGTCTAGTCCTCTAAATCTTCCCCAGAAATTTGTCTCTCTAAGAATGGACCATTTCACAGCCATAAATAGTATAAAGCCAATAAAGCCTAAAAATCTAACTGTGATATAATGTTTTATTTTCTTTACTTGTTACTTTAACTAACTTTATTATTAAAGTCCGTATATTATGTTTTTTGGATTTAAAATATATTCGTAGAGTTTGTATATCATTTAAAACATGAATCTTCCGACTTCTATACTCATATTGGTACATTGAAAAGGATATACATAAATAGATACACATTGAAGTAAAACATTAAAATCTAATTCTAAACCTTATGTGAAAATTTACGATAGCTGTTATTAAATAAACCATTTATGAATAAATGCTTAAAATATTTTAATAAACACAATAAGGCATTAAATATTTTGTAAGCAGTTAAAGAGACGAGCAAATTGAATTCTTTCGTTATCTTATTTTTAAACATCACAGAAAAAAACGTTATGTCAAGAAATTATAAACTCAAAAATAAAACTTTATTTTAGCTTAAAATTATAAATTCAATAACAATAATAAGTTGTTCTCTTAAATTCAAATTTATAATTAAATTTTAAGATGTGTTAATTAATAATTTGCTAAAGAACATAATATCATGAAAACATATATGAATTAAATTGATACATTTTAGGGGACTGTAATATAATTATTCCACGTACTCGTGCAAAAGGAACTCCTCGATGTGATTATTGGATTAGCCGAGTCGGCGACATATGACAATAAATCGAAAACCATATTAGAAAAATCGTCCTTATTAACATATTATAAGAACTACATTGGTATGTTACTTTTTGACTCATGTTTGTAGTCGTCATTCTGTTATACCCGATCCATGTTAAGATATTCTCTGAACTCTTTACTGGCGCTGAAACGTCAGCAATATATGATGTATAATTTGTATTGAGAGCTCATAATAAGTCAGTTACTATTCTATTACTTCAATAGAAAGCCCGTTAAGGATTTACTATTTCTGTTCTAACTCTCGTATATATTAACGGTAACCTTAAAGTAAGGGTACAAAAGTTTTGTTTTGTGTTTGATAGAGTTTTGAGTCTGAGAGTTCGAAATTGTATGTGGCTTTTCTTAAAAATGACCCCTTTCCCCTGGATATTAAAAGAGGTCAGACATTTCTTTTCATTTTTTTAAAGTATCAGATGTAAAAAGGTGAAAACGTTAAGTACAAACACTGTTGAAAAATCTTTTCTATTAAAATTTTTCAAACTTTACGATGGATGTAAAAACCCTCAATTCATATATCATAATACCTGCAATAATGTACGATCGCGACCAAATTTTAAAAACGCATTTCGTGTCTAAGCTAAATTTATTACTATGTTTTATTATATTTATTTTACAAGTAAATATAGATGTTACAAATTCATAAGAAGTGCGTTACTTTTTATGAAAATAAATGTTGACTGCGAACTGAATATATTTTTATGAAAGAACTGTTTTTTATAACTTTTGTACATATTATAAATCTCGATTTATATTAACATAGATCTTAATAATAATACTTGTTCAAACAAAAACTTTTCTCTGAAATATGAATCATAATATTTTGTACAATTTGTTCAAGGAAGGGGAGGCAACCAATAGCTATCTTGTGATCTAAACTCGTTTTTTATGTTTTAGCAGAGAATTAGTATATTATATTAATATTAGATAATTATGTGAATATTCACATAATTATCTTTAAGTATATTATCAAAGTACTATCATGCATCTCTTAACTTTAAATTTGTTCCTAACAAATGAAGTAAAAGTTTTGTCGTGACTCAACTTCAAGTCAGTCGGAACTCTCGAAGATATTTGGTATTCATGAAGTTCATAATTGTCTACAGATAAATCCTTTAAAACTTAACTAATAAAAATAATATTAATAATATACTATAGAGACCACGTACATGTCGTTATGTAATTAGTCCTTTATAATAAGCATATATTATAACGAGCTTTCCACGGCGAATATTTATTTTAAGGAATATCAATATATCGACCCAGTTCCATGGATCGTGGTTACGACTTGACTGCTGAGGTGCGAGGTGTGAAACTGCAGCTGTCAAGGTTAGAATCCATCCACAATCATTCTTGTTCTTTTCTGACAAATTCCTGTTAACGTCAGGTAAAACTCACAATATCAACGTTTTTAACGGTACCACTTGATTTCACATATGTACTTGTTTAAAAACATCGTTACCGAATTTCGATGGTTGCTCGAATTAAACTTGGTATATAATGACGGTTAGTGGAAAGAATCTGAGGTTAATGTAGGTTAGTTACCGGTTGTAGAAGATGTTCCGCTTTTGCTGACTTTTGTACTTTGTCTTTTACCGCTTTCATATATTCCGACACCCACGTAGCGGCCAATATATGAGTTACCACAGCTATAGTCGATTTTATAAATAAACGGACTTTGGGAAATCTTTTATGAAAGGGTGAATAAATTCCCAATATTATATTGTTTTTTAATAATGTGTCTATTTTGTCAACCACCTCTTTAACATAACGTAAATATGTCATCTATCTTTTTGCATTCGAAAAACGTTCTGGCTATCTTTTTCCATTCGAAAAACGTTTCTGGCTATCTTTTCAATTTTCTATTATAACCACTTTTATATAACCAACATAATTTTTACATATAATCATTTTTGCATATTGATAGCAATTAATGCAATATGACCTCGATGGTATCGTCTCATAAATAAAATGCTTATTAAATTCTTAAACATTCTTAAAATGATATAAAGATCAATTTACTACTAGTTAAATAAGGAACTATACCATTAAATAAAGAAATTGTTGCTATCTACTCAAGCAGTAGTAGACAATGCACGTCTAAAATATAAAAGTATACAACAAGTCAATTCAAAAACTTCAGACTATTGTGTATGACATTAGACCGCTAGGTGTCAGTCAAGACATTCCTGCCGATACAAAATTTTGATATAAACGGTGTTGTATGAGGTGCTTTTATATTTTTTTTATTGTTGATGTACTTGGTAAAGGTAATAATTATAATATTTAATTCTCAAACCTTTTTTGAATAAGTATTCAACTGCATGTATAACTAATGAATCATATTCAATTCAGTTTAAGATATACATATATACAATATTACTATCATTCCATATTAATTCTAATTGAATGGGTTCATCCGGATTGCACCGCAGCGGATGCAATATGTGACCGGTAAATTATGTACAATATAATTACAACGCGATAAGCAAATTTATCTATTAGATGCAATATTAAATTATAATAAACTTATGATTATTAACATCAATTAACTTAAAATTTGTAGTTTGGGGCAATATAACAATACAATAACAAAAGTCAACATATAGGATGCTATATTTCATAATATGTTTATGATATAGGTTTATTTTGTATAAAATGAATATACCTATATTACTTATATTAATAAAAATTTTTACGTAATTATTTTATGATTTTAATTTAAAATCTCAAATAACATGAAATGATACTATTCTTTTTTATTTTATTTATATTTATCTATTTGTTTAATATATTTTACAGATATATTTAAGTTGGAATATAATCTGGTTCCTAAATAAAACTTTTAATTAATTTATAACAAATAACAGAAAGTTTAACTTGGTGTGAATTATATTTTCAAATCTAATACAAGGTTATCAAAAATATCACACTATGTGAACCCAAATAAAGTCGTGTATATTTTATTGCCCTGATGAGCTATTGATACTAGTAATCAATTAGTAATGTTGACAGACACGATATTTAATTAATGAAACAATTGTTATTTAAAGTCTTAGATATTTTACAATATTAATAAATAAAAATGTTTTTTATTTAAACAATTTCACTATATTTCGAATAATAAAAAGTCGAAATAAGACTAATTTACGTCATAATACGCAAATAATTAGTTTTATTTCGTTATAATAATAGTATTTCAGTATCGTTATTGACAACTTTTAAGAACTTTAAAGACTTTTGACCTAATGATTAGCGCAATTAATTACAAAAAGCTCTAACTTTTTTGTATTCGTATAAATAAACAAAACAACTCAACCTTCATCTAGTATTCGAGCGCACATAACAAAGGCTAACACTAATATGTCAAAAGTGGATAAGAACAATAAACAAGAAATATAAAACAATAAACAAGAAACAATGCTTGTGGAATGAGGAAAACAAATAATGAATCAAATTTAAAATAATGCTGTATTAGAATATATTCAATATGTTCTATATGTTCGTTAATTAGCACTGAGTATACTCTATATAACCTTAAACAAAAAAATGCAATTATTTATTCATAAAACAAACACAATTTTTCAATTTCAACTTGTTCTCAACTCAAAAATAAAGGACTCCGAATGAGTTCGAAATCAGTCTGGCTGATTCTGACTTTACATCATATTTATTTTTATTCGGCTTTGAATTTGCTTCAAAGCTGAATACAAATAAATATGTAATGAAAAGTTATCATTTTTAAAACTTTTATGATGATGATGATTTTTTTTTTGATTGATTAGAGAATCAATTAAAAAATGTAACCATTGTTTTTAATAAAATAGTATTTTTTATAACGATACATTAAAAATATTCAAAGACAAAGAAATTACTGATTCAATTGAAATAAAAATAATGTAAACTATGAACAAAATTCTTTTTAACTTATCAGAAATGTGCAAAAACGATTCTATAGCCATTCCTTTTTTATATTGAGTCGTTTGTTTTCTTTATTACTCCTTTATTATTCTATCGACACCTTCTACATACTAAGGCTCTGTGATGCTATTTGGGGTCAGGAAAATCCATATTATAGTTCCTTTTTTACTATCAAGTTTGGTTTAAGAGAATGTTTCTATAAATTAATATATACAAGATCTATTTCAATTAAATAAAAAATACGAGTCGTAAGTAAAAAAGATATGTGTTAACAAAACTAGTACGTAACGTATTTAATTGAGTAGATAGATTTATTCAGAGAATCATGGCTTAATGTATAATGTCACTTAGATCAAAGAAGTGGTACTCAAAGTGCGTAATTACACGTAAATATTCCAGTTGAAATACTAAGAGCAAAATGATATGTAACTAATTTCAATTCCTTGGTCCTTTATTGGTGAGCAAGATACAGGGAGTGCTCTTGCACTCCATGTATCTTGTATCCATGCTATCCATGGCAGAACAAAGCAACATGGTTGCTTGTTGGTTTACATTGTATGCAACAGATATTAGACTTATATTTTTCAGAGCATTTATCAGACCCCAGGCGGGTAATTATGAGTATAGTTAACACAGGTGTAAAAGCGACAAATTGTTTTAATGATTATATATAGTATTTTTATATGAATTTTTAGTCCAAAAGAAAGTACTTTATTATTATTATTTTAGTTCTATTTATTTATTTATTGTGTATATGACAGTCAAGAGTTTTAAGACAAATTTTGTTAATAATTTAATGATGTAATAGATCTGGATTATCATAAAAAATAATGTTTTTCAAGAACACGATGTATTATGAGTAGTTAAGATCTACTTACTTGTAAAATTAAACAATAATAAAGACAACAATCACAAAAGTATTTTAAATTGTGTATGATTGTGTGAATCTAAAGACAAACAAAATAATAAAAAATAATCTTGAAATAATAATACTAAAAAGTAACTTAAATAATAAAATAAAAAAAAAAACATAAATTATAAGAAGCAAACACAAAATATATAATATAATATTTTAATATTATCACCACTATTTAAATAGCATCGATCAAATTTTTTTATTAAACTTAAGATAAAGCCAAAGTATATATTAAAAGTAATTAAATAATATTATTAAGCGTATATAATATCATATAAATTTTATATGTATATGTGTAAAAATAAAAACACAGCCTGAATATTTCTCCTAATCGTGTGAAGTTAAAAAAATAAAGCGAATTACTTTATCTAAATTCTAGTAATAAGCAATTGCCTATCCTGAAACTAATGGATATAAATACTAAAATCTCATAAAACTA
Source organism: Mechanitis mazaeus (assembly GCA_959347395.1). Lineage (NCBI taxonomy): Eukaryota > Metazoa > Arthropoda > Insecta > Lepidoptera > Nymphalidae > Mechanitis > Mechanitis mazaeus. Next base: position 15,202,736 of record OY365755.1, read on the forward strand.
TTTTATATCCAAGAATGCTATTAATTCATTAAAACAATTCAAATTCCTAACATACATAATTAACACCATTATTTGATTAAAACAATAAGCAAGTTTAACGAAGTTGGAAATTCTCAATACGTCAGGAAGTTTCATAACATTCAGATAAATTGCTTTCAATGCATTCCTATAAGGAATATTGAGAGGAGTGATAGGTAATACCGATTTTCACAGGATTCTATCTGAATATCAATGAGAAAATATTATTTTGTATTGTACATAAGAATTGTGATATTCTTATTTACTATTTATTATATTTTTGCCATATAATTAAAAATTTATCAACAAAATTGTATGATACCCACCACTAACCCCGCACTCACCACTTTCGATTTAATTTTCTCCTATGTAACTTCTGTCGATCTATTCGTATATTTATTCGTGTATGTCAGTCCAACGGACTTTTTTAGGGCTAAACTGTGCCCTTTTTTGATGAAATTTGGTATAGACAGTCTGGAGTCTTATAGGACTTAGTAGTTTCTACCAAAATACCACGTGGACATAACCCCGGACGGACTTAAGTATACGTATACATACTAGAATAGAAATATCACAACTGTTACCTCTTAAAAACGATATTATTTTGATTATTTCAGGCTTAAGCGTAAAGCATCCAGAAAAGCGTAAAAATTTAATATATTTTGAGTGCAATAATAAGTACTTATTAAAAACAGTTTAATTGTGAAAACTTTAAACACATATGGACGAGTAAAAAACAAACAAAAAAAAAAAAGACTTCAAAAAATAGAAACGAATATTGCAAGAAGTATACAAAAATACCATGAAGCTGCTTTTTTATTGTGCTGATAAAAAGAACTCAGTGTACAAACAAGATTTTGTGTGAATTTTATCAAGAAGTCTTTGAATAAATAAATAAATCTTAATATATTAGAGAAATTAAAACATAAAACAGTGTGGCTCATAAGGAATATTAATTAAAATTATTCATAACCCATAAATAATACTTTAATTTTTCACTCAATTATTCAAAAAATATTTTAAAAAAAGAGCATGAACAGTCTTCGATAAATCACATTTATTAAAAACACAACCCACAATAATTAGGTTCGATAATTATCTCTCTCTGTATCTAATGCTGTTTTATAAGTTCGTCACTCCCTGACCGATATGTGAATTAATAACTACATTCAGAAAACTATCCAAAAAACCCAGTCGGGTAGGACTAAACTACTGACCACAAATAAGCTCATATAAATACTATATATAAATAATGAAAAGTTACATTTAATTCAAAAGAAACTTGCTTAAATAGATATTTCAGTGGGAACTTTTAAATTTTGATAGTTTTTCCTTTACAGTATCGATCAAAAGAAACACATTACTTACAAAGAAGTCATGAAATTAAATATTAACTTAAGACGTTAAAAGAAATTAGGCTCGTATCTTAAGAGATTTTAGACATGAAGATGACGAATTTTCCAGTAACACATTTAAAATCAAACCTGAGAAATAGACCTATAACTATAAAATATGAGCATGCAATAGTTAGCCTGAAATTATCAGATCTACTAGTAAACTGTATCAATCTAGCTAATATAATAACTACCTAAGCTACTGTACTATAATAATATTTAAGCAATATCTTTCATTTATAATGTATTGATGCAATATGTAGCCCAGTTCCACATATTTACAGAAAATATAAATTACTACAAATGTTGGTATATACATTTATAATAAGTTGTCATATTAATTATTATGTTTAATTTTAAATAAATTATATGTAATAAATAAAACTTTATAAAAATGTAGCCAAAATCGACTGTAATTAAAAATTTAATAATGATGATGAATGTTTAATTACTTAAAAAGTTGAAATAAATAATTTTAAACGAATTTCAGTGGCATATAATTAGTGGTTACGTTTTAAATTGAATTGAGTTATTGACAGAATTTGTAGTATCTGAAAAGTGTTTCTCTGAACTCTGAAAAAATACTCCATAGAAAAGTAAGCTTATTGGTACTACTTAAAAGTTATATTCCTTTACGATATACAGAGTATATAAACCTGGCTATGACTGTGGAGTTTTCATATTTCTATATTAGTCCACAATAATATACATCGCTGAAACAAAAAAGAACATCGGTATGAGAGTTAAAGAAAGTGTCTTTAACTTTAGATATAAAAATATTTATAGATATCCGGCTATTCTAATGTTAAAATCCATTCCATTAAGTTATTTTGAATAAAGTTATTAAAAATACTTAAAGATAGCATAGTAGAAGTTAAAATAATTATACAAAATTCGAAAATATTTATTTTAACCTTTCTTTAAAAAAAAAAAAAAATCTGGTTATTTTTTCTGATAATAAAAAGCATAGATTAGTTTTACAACCAACTCAATCACGAATATTTGCTCTTTAAAATCAAAAATGTCTTTATAAATGCAAAATCTTTATAAATCGCAAATAGTAATTAAAAGATCGCGTTTTTGCGATTTATACAAAAGCTTATTTCACACTATTAAAGCATTGTGAGAGCAATCGATGCCTGTTCACGTTACATGAAATTGATTAATTGTTCAGCATTTTTTAGTTTTTCTTGATTGACTGGGATTATAAAATTGAAATAAATAAAGTATTTAAGTATGATGAAATTGAAAAAAGTATAGTATATTTGTAGGTAAATATAAAAATGCAATGAATAATTTCATCTTTTTTCACGCTGTATTTCCGTCATGCTCAGAGGTCATAAATAAGGACCCTGAATTGGTACGAAATCAATCTGGCAAATTCCGATAGTATTTACGTGAGTAAAGCCAGATAAATTATATAATAGTATATGACATATAAAATTGGGTTAACCTCTACCGTATTGGAATTTTTGGCGTTTTAAAATGTATAAATAGTTGAAATACCTAAATTCATAAATAAAATATATAATTTTTGCCTATTAGTTATAGAAAGTTCTACATTCAGTTTAACGTGACTGGTCACTTAATATAGTGATAGTCTAGCCTGAAGGCCAACGGCGGAAGGCTGGATAGACCGAAATTATTAAATTAGAACAGCCTGTAGGGCTTGTTCATACCGAACAACCTATTTTTTTTATAATTGAGTAAGTGAAGTATACCGGTGTAATATTATTTATATGACTTGGAGTTTCAAAATATAACATAGATACCATATACATTTCCGTAATTATTTGTGTCGTTTAAAATGTTTGTACTAAGTAATATATTTAATTATTATTTCTTACCCTCATGTTAGTTTTACAATTTAATATTTCTTCCTTGATAAAGTAGAAAAAATATTACAATTAATAAGCTCTAGAGAATTAATTACCAAATAATTTCAGTAATAATACACCATATAAGTGCAAGTGGGACTCGTTCACTGAGATATCTGAAACAATTTGTGGGTTTCAAATAGTTACATCAAATCTCAAGCTTTTTCTTGAATTCAACTTCTAAAAAATGTCATACGGCATACTGTTATAGGGATTACCTCACAACACATATTGTATCAATATCTGATGCTAATGCATCAGATATTGTTGAAATATTGCAGCATATATGCAGCAATAAGGGGAGAATGGCATGACATCAACTCTAAGTTATTAAAATTGACTGTGTAAAGTAAATATTATAAATTCGTATTATAATGTAAAATATTATATTGAATAAACATGTAGCGATAGCTGTGCAAATTAATATTAGATTGATATTAGTTAATAAGTAAACATTTTTTTTTACACAAATAACAAAAAGTGAATGACTTTTGACAACACATTAATCTGGAATGTGTGTGTGATTAGGTTAGTCCCAAAGTGATTCTCTACTCATAACATATTACGTATTTGAACCTACACTATTTCATTTCAATTTCTGATCCTTCCTCTCAGTGACTTTGTTGATATCTGATACTTTAACATCTTAATGTAACTTCAATTCAGCTTTTCCTTTTTTTCCATTCAAAATTTCAAAAAAAAAGTTTTGAATTTTTTAGTTATTGAGTACTTTAGTCTTGTTTAAGAATTTTAAGGCTTTACATTTAATACATATTTAATTTGTCTGTAAGCCCTACAGATAAATAATGCTTTTAGCATTAAGTACTTGTATTTTAGAATAAAATAGTGACTTTTTGTACTTTTAAGAACATTTCCCGTATTAAACGCAATAGGAAACACATAAATATGAGACCTTTCTACGAAATTCTTTCGATTCTGTCTTTTTTCTGTCTTTGCCAAGAAATGAAATCAGTATTTCATATATTGGTTAACCTTTACTTTATACAAAGCCTATAACTATCCCAACATAAATATTCAGGACTAGAAGCTTAAAGTTATTTTCAAAAGCAGTTTTTTCAGTGTTTAATAAATTTTAAAGAATAATAACTTTACAAATGAAATGATCTATAAAATTAAATAATATTACTATTATATTAGGAAATATACAAATATGCCATTATGTAAGAAGTGGTCTATTATAGGTATATAATATAAAATTGTTAGATATCAGAGCCACTTATCATGACAATCCCGACTGGTAGGTACACCATTAGTACGGTTAACCATCTCATTAGTGACGTCACATTTGAAGTTTATGTTCATTATACTGATTACTAGATGTGATGGATAACTTAAATTTTTGCTTAGCTAAGAATATTTTCATAGTCTAAGTATATTTTCAACCTACATAACTTACTTAAAGTACGTTATATTTTAGTAAATGTATTCATAAGTATTTTATGCATCATATGAAAAAGGATCAAAATTTTAGCCCATTGTTTTGAAAATATATAGATTACAAAGTTATAGTATTTGTTGTATACTAATATTGTTTTCGAAAATTAAAAACAACACTTCCAGTATTTACATTCCAATATACTCGTAGCATCTACTAATAGAATGTCATTACATATGTTATAATGGATTATAAGCTATTTACGATGATTAATTGACACTTCTGCAGTCAGCAGACACCTGTCTTGAGGAAGCTTTGATTGTGGTTTGATGATGTAATTAACTTATCTACATATGTTTGTGATATTATGCTGTATAAAGCGTCGGTTTCACTATTTAAAAGAAAAAAACTTAATTTAAAAAATCTACTTGTGATTTTTCAATATTTTCATGATATATGATATATGATATATGATATATGATATATGATATATGATATATGATATATGATATATGATATATGATATATGATATATGATATATGATATATGATATATGATATATGATATATGATATATGATATATGATATATGATATATGATATATGATATATGATATATGATATATGATATATGATATATGATATATGATATATGATATATGATATATCGAAAATAAATCAGATATCATATATCATATATATGATATCTGATTTATATGATTTATTTTCGATGTTAAACAAGACGAATTTCAACTCTGATAATAAAATATATAAATTATTTAAAAAATCTAATTAAACGTCAAAAGTCCTCGCCTGAGGTCTTGTGCGAGATAATGACTCGATATTATACAAAATAATAAATTTACTGTTACATATATACCCAATTAATTTATAAAAAGTATTGTGACAGACGAATTAATATAACATATCACGTCTTTAAGGTCTTGTGCTTCACATATTATTAAATTATGTACTCAAACCTCTTGCAACATATTTGAAGTTGGAGATATATTGTTATTTAAACATTTATAAATTTTAGTCTCAGAAATTAACAATATTGGAATAATTATCTTTCTTTTTAATTCATTTATTTTACAAGTATTAAATTTAGATAGTGATTCCTCTTTTTAAGTTATATTTTATTAAGAGTTTTAAAACGCTATTTATTTTTTAAATATAATGGCGTTGATTCACTAATTCTTTATAATAAAAATAACATCATATTTCTTACATACACACATACTTACATACTTGATTGTTACGGCATTGAGCTCCTGTCTAAAAAATAATGTTTGCTGTTTTTTGCATTTAATTTTTATCCATTAAATGTAAATAAACATAATAAAATAAATAACAAAAAAAAAAGTAAAGATAAAGATAAATTTCGACAAAAAAGTACAATCACTGAAAACGTTTGTTATCTTACAAGATCTAATCCTCCAAATCTTCCCAAGAAAATGTTCTCTCTAAGAATGGTTCGTTTCACCGCTATAAATAGAATAAAGCCTAAAAAGCTAACTGTGAAATAACGTTTCATTTCTGTTACTTGTTACTTTGGATAACTTTATTATTAAAGGTCTTGTGCTATATTTTTGCGAACTAAAAATATATTTGTAAAATTTTATATATATATTTCTTTAAAAACTAACCAGTCTTTTTAACTCTATTCTAATATTAGTATATTGAAACGCATATAAAAAGACATATTGTAAACAAAAATAAAAAAATGATTATAAACCTTATTTCTGAGAAATCAAGATAGTTTTTATCAAATAAATAACCGATAACAAATTCTATTAAAAATATAAAAAACACTATATGTATATACGTAATAAGGCATTTTATTTACACATTATTTTAATCGGTTAAACAGATGAAAGAGTTGATTTCTTTGTTTATCAATTTGTTCTTGAGGTTAACATCATAAAAAACGTTAATATCCATTGTTTTATAATATTTATAACTTTTTATTTATTCAATTTATTTATTAGTTAATATGAAACAAATAATTAAACTAACTGTTAATTTATCGTATCGTATCCCTGAATCTACGCGCGGACTAGATCCGAAGAAATAAGTTCAGAACAGTTTATTAGACATATATTTAGTCACAGCCAAGAATTGGACCCTAAACAGTGCCTGATTTAAGTTGGGTAAATGAGTCAATAAATTAAAAACATAACTTTACTTTATGCATAAATAAATTAAATAATATCTCATTTAAATTTGATTTTTCTGTTGTGTTAATTGATAATTTCCTTAAGAACATTATATTTTCAAATCATTGATGCACTTTAGGGGACTGTAATATAATTATTCCATGTACTCGTGCGAAAGGAAGTCCTCAATGTGATTATTGGATTAGCTTGTCGGCGACATACGATAATAAATCGAAACCGAATTTTAAAAGTCGTCTTTATGAGCATAATTTAACTACATTGCTGGGTAACTATAAGATATATATTTGTAACCTCCATACTGTTGTACCTTTTCTTTGTTTAGATATTCGCTGAATTCTTTACTGACTATGAAGTGTCAGAAATAATTGATATGTAGTTCGTAATTACAGGTCCTAAGACTTAATCAAGAATGAGCGATCTTTAAACACAAACACGTTGAACAAAAAAAAACACATAAAATCTAATAAGATTTTATTTAATAAAATATTTTGTTAAAAATTCTTCCAACTATTGGATTTATCTAAAGAAACTCTCAATTCATTTATTATAAACTTTCAAAAACGCATTTTATATCCAACCTTAATCTAATACTTTTGAATGTCGTAAGAAAAAATATATCTTTATGTAAATAAATAATAAATTATTTACAAATAGGTATATATTTTACCAATTTATGGTACGGTCGTTACACTCATGTATAATATCCTTATTCCACTTTTTATGGAGGTAAATTTTGGCTGCGAACAGAGTATAACTTTATTAGAGAAACAAACTGTTTTTATACCTTTCGTATATATTGTTTATCTCGAGTTATATAAACATGATCTATGTTCGACTTTCGATGTTCGACTCAGTAAATAAAAATAACATCGAAATATAATAAAAGGTCCATTTTGTACGGTGAATAAAAATAAACAAAAGATATACTCCGCACAAAATCTGACAAAAAACTAGCTCAAACAGAAATATAAATTTTCTCTGAAATAAGAATTACGATATTTGGTACAATTTGTTAAAGGGAGGATTTGTTTAAGCAAGGAATAGCAAAACCTAGTATTTTATTTGTCCGTCTATCCATCTATCCGTCTGTCCGTTCGTCCATCTACGTGTATTATTATAAAATTGTTTTATTATAACATTCTTATATTACTACGGGTAATTATTTCATGCCCATCCAAACCTCCTGTAAGAATTTGCAGCTGCTATTCAAGCATAAATAGTATCTTCCTAATGTATTCTTTAAAGGTGTAAAAGTTATTAGAAAGCGCTCAATATCTTAGGTGTTGCTCTTGAAAAGTGATTTTGATGTTTAAATTTTTGCAAAACCCGCGTGCAAAGTGGTTCATCCGTATTTTAAACATCTTAACAACATCTTCCATATATTTAGTAAGGTGTGTATGAAGGTCTTTAGTAAAAAATTAAAGTAGTCGATTAAAATTTAAAAAAAAATTGAAGTTTGAGGTTTGCCAGGGAAGGGAAAGCAGAAATAACTTAGTATTTAAACATTAACATTTAAAAAAAATTATAAATATATTTCAATTAAAAAAAATATTTTTAGATGTTAGTGTCAGAAACTTAGCTTTAAACTTTATGTTGTACGAGAGAAAAATATATAGTATATTATGTTCCAATAATTGTCTTAAAGTATATTATCAAAGTGCTACCATGCACTTCTCTTAACTTTAAATTTGTTCTTAACAAATGAAGTAAAAGTTTTGTCGTGACTTAAAGTTAGGTCAGTGGGAACTGTGGAAGATATTTATTATTCATAAAGTTCATAATTTTCTATAGAAAAAACTCTTAAAATTGAACTAATATAAAGAATTTTAAATTTATTTAATAGTTATGTATCTATTATTATTTAAATAATCTGTGATACAAGTTTTTAAAACGCTTCGAACATTTTTAAGAGACATGGACTTAATTATCGGTAAAACCGGTTTCAAATATTTTTTTTACTTAGCCTTAGATAGGGGAGTTAGTAAAATAGATAATCAAATATATATACTACATTAATTATTACTGTCGATTCTAGCATTTAAAAAATTAAAATAAAGTATTTTCTTAGAAACCCATTTAATATCATTTATTGTGTAGTAAAAATTATTTTCCCTTCATTGAACTGCAATAACTTTTCAATATATACCAATTTTTTTTATTTAAAAAATACAGAATGATGAACTCTTAAATTATTTTTTTTATTAATATAAATGTATACTTTGAATTATTTATTTCTTTTCCACTCGCAATCAATACTAGTAACCAGTTGTGTATATCTAACGCCTTAAGTAGGCCCTACTTTGACACCATACTTATTGAAATGAGCCATTCTGTTGAGACACTCCCCAACTTAAAGTTAGGGCTACGAGACTTCCAAACGGTCTGAGAAGAACCAAGCGCCAAAATTAGCTGTGTATTTTTTGTTGTAATCACTGTTTTACAAAAATTTAATAAACAATTTGCAAATAATTAGAACCTACAATTAAAAAACATCCTTAACTATTTCCTTAAAAATAAATAAAGATCACTTAAAGTAGTATTTCTGGTTAAAAAAAAATATTATATTATTATAATATATATTTTTTAATAAAATTAATTCTAAGTTATAAAAACAACTAATTTAATATAGCAAATGTTATAACTTTAAAAATTTTACAATAAATGTGACACTAATTTATTTTTTACATTTTCTTTCAAAACAAAATAATCTACGGGATATTTTTTTTTCCCAATGTAATCACTTTTCGCTGATAATATACTCATACATACACACGTATAAAGACATACATATATGTTTTTAAAAATGAAAAAAAATCTCAGGACATCTCAAAAAATAAAGATATAACATAAAATCTGATGTCGAAAATCAGGGGATTAAAACTTTCTTAATCAGAGTGTTAACAAGAAATGATATCAGTACAAAACACATTGTATTTCCCATTTACTCAAGCAGTAGTAGACAAAGCGTGTCTAAAATGTAGGAGCACAACACAACATATAACAGCACAACTAAAAAACTTCAGACGAATTGTGTATGACATCACGACCGCTAGATTTTAGTCAAGATATTCTTGCCAGCACTAAATGTCGGTAATATCAGTGTTGTAAACACGTGTTCTTTTACCTTCAAGAGTGACTCGTGTCTCATAAGTGTTAGCACTCAGACAGAAAGTAGTATAATCCTTGACTCAAACTCAGCTATCTTAAGTGTAGTATGATAAATTTGTACCTTACTATAGAGAAAAACAATTACAAAGAAACATAACATCAATTAATTTCTTTCTAATAAATATATTTGAATGCATGATTTATTTTTATACTATTAGATAATTATATCGATTTTATCAGATAATGTAATCGGCATATGTAACTTTTATTATATTTACTTCCCAAACTTTTCTAATTTTTGCATAAGAAAACAAATACATGTACAATTAATGAATAATATTAAATTCAGTCCAAGATATTAATATATATTATACTTATATATACAATATTAATATCATTTCACATTAATTCCAATTGAATGTGTTCATCCGGATTGCACCGCAGCGGATGCAATATGCGACTGGTAAATTATGTACAATATAATTATAACGCGATAAGCACACTTATCTATTAGATAAAATATTATATTATTATAAACTTATATTTATATCAATTCATTTCAATATTGTAATCGTAAAAAATGTGTTGTCTATTCACACATTAAAAGTTTTAGTAATGCTGTAAAATAGCTAAAATAAATGTTCTTAAATACTAATACTTATGTCTCCAGTAAGAACGCTGAAAGCGTGATTGAATAAGCTATTACAAAGTTAGTGCGCTTTACCATTTACATTTCCAATTAATATAAGGTAGAATGTACGAACTTGCAAAATATATATAATATTATAAGAATCAGAAATGGAAATTACTTAAAAAAAAAAAGGAATCCAACGACAATTACAATTTATGAAACAATTTATGAATTATGAAATAAACGTAATAGAGGTAGGGAATGAAATTAACAATAAATCAACAAACATAAACTAGAATTCAACTAAAATATAAACGTAACGATTAGTTTCGTAATTCAATAAGCAAAAATGGCTTCCGTGACCGTTACTCTAATACCGAAACCACTAAATGATTACGTCCGTTCGATTCGAGATCAAGCCAGCAAATGAATGTAAATATGATTGAAACGTTCCATTTATTTACCGCAAAACTTATTTTCTCTAACAATATATATAAAAAAATACTTTTACATATTTTGATTTATCTTTTTTATAAGCTCGCATGTCACAGGAAATAAAGATAGATTTTTTTAATTTAAAAAGTTAATTTAAATACAAATTAAACTTTATTAATATAATAACAAAATTAAAAATTAAGGATGTAGGCTTCATACTATAGTAATTTATTTTTATTTTTATTTACATATACGCCTCAATAAATATTAAATTATTTTATAGATATATTAAAGATTGAAGACAATGTCTTTCTTAAATAAAACTCTCAACTTGTTTATAAAAAGTAACAGATATAAATTTTGTTGCGGATTATATTCTGGAATCTAAGTGTGACCTGAAGTTACCCTAGTGTATTCACCCCTAGTGTATTCCCTGATGAGCTATCCATTCTATTAAACATCTAGTACCGTTGACAGTTTACCTAGTTAATCAATCAAACAATTAAAACTCCTATGTTTCTTCTATCATATTAATATATAATATTGAAAGGTTGTGATTTTTTTATTTAAATAATATTACTTATTAATTAAAAAAAAACATAATATTTATGCAAATTCTATTTTCGTTAGAATTATACTATATTAACTTGGTAACTATATGTAATAAAATCACAATATTAATTAATTGGAATTTTAGCTTCATGCATTTTTATGTTTACGAAGTAAATTTTAAAGATTTCTATTATGGATAAGGAAATTTGTATACAGCCTACGCGATATGACTCGAGGTTGATTAATACAATTGTTATTGTTAATATGTTTTGCTGATGGCTTTGTGTCATAAAATTTTAGGGAGGCATATATAAAAGCTCGTTTAATACCTGATATGAAATTATGGAATCGAATGTGTTTTTAGAGACTACTTATTTAATTCCAAATCAGCTCGTAAGAAATTTGTGTTTTAACATTAGTATACACATTTAAAGTAAAAATTATAATAAGCTTACAAATATAATTCGTTATCGTGAATGACATGATAATGTATTGAAAATTCAAAACACCGTATACCAATGTAGTATTCTACGTATTTTGTACCATTCTACGAATGGAATGGATGATTGGCATGCTACGGTAATACCATGCATGCTAAAGTAGAGCGTTAGCCAGAAATTTTATTGTTTTGTAATGTTACCTCAGTTACTGTATTGATATCTTTTTAATGATTTTTTTAGTTATAATTGCTATGTTTTTAGTTTTTAATTATTTAGTTCTCGACACATATTGAAACAAAAATAATATTTCTTGCAAATATTAAATAAGACATTGAGAATTTCTTAGATTTTATTACTGTTATAAATTTCATTCATCAAATTGTATTACGTATAATGATTAGTATGTAATTATAGCGAAAATAAGTACACCAATCTCACACCCATCGCGTATTAAAATGAAATATGAAAATTAATGTTTTGCGTTTCCACCAAAATGTTTATTAGTCATTATCAACGGGTCGTAATAGCAGGCAGTTGCGGTTATGCTTAGGCTTGCGATAAACAAATATTAACATTATTGTATAATAAAAAATCACAGGATATTTTAATTTTTTATTTCACGCTATTTTAGTGTTTTTTTTTGTTGAAATTTATATAAATCTAAGTTTTTCAATTAGGATTAGAATTGTTTTTCAATCAAAGGACTTGATAATATTGAACATTATTATTGAATAAAAAAAAAGAATATTTTAAGTGCTTCTTACTACAAAAATGTGATAACAAAAGTGCTTACTGCATTTTGTAGTATTTATAAATTGATTAGAATTTTGATAAGAAATGTACTAGTGAATCTTAATTCTATGAATGAATGAATCAATGAATGAATGAATTAATGAATTTAATTCTATGAGTGAATGTATGTGCTGGCTATAAAGACATTATTATTAGTAGAACTGTTTATAAGTTAAAAAAATCTGTTATATTCTTTAAGAATCCTTTTCGATATACAATTTATATAAGTTCAGTTGTTCGTGTAACGGAAACCTACAATATGAGCAGCGATCTATAAAATTGTTAGCTATCAGCGTCATCTATCATGACAATCCCGACCGGTACTTCCATTAGTACGGTTAACCATCTCATTAATGACGTCATTTGAAATTTAGTTAAATTATGTTTACTGGATGTGGTTACTATATTTTGATTATATTATGGTAAATGATTTGACAACTTAATATACATAACACACACACAGAAATTAATGTTAACATGACCTTTAAAATATTTACGATAATTATCAATGTCGAGTAGACGACTATATTATTTTGTAAAATTTATAATAAATTTTCTTTCCCGTAGTGGCTTTGAAAGCCATCAATCCTCGTAATTAACACTGGCTTTTAGAATCAGGGATAAGAACGTTTATTATTATTAAGTTATCCCGTAAATTGTCAAATCTGACGATAAAAACACAATAACTTCTGTGTACATAAATGTTCTGTAAATAAATAAGTGCACGTCAACTTAAATACTAGTTATAAAATATTTTTTGTTCTTTTTAAAAATAACAAAAAATAAACATATTAATAGCTATAAAATTAATGAATAGGAAAAATATTTTATTGTGATATTTATGTTATATAAAAGTCTATAGTTGTCACTTCCAGTACATACATACCATTAAAACAATTTGTGCTCGGATGTCATTATATAGGTTATATGGGATTAGAAACTATTTAGGATGAATAGTTGACGGTTTTGCAAACACCTGAACTAAGCCAACATTAAATAGGGCTTTCAAAAAAAAAAATACCAGGTTCTTAAGCAGTCGTAGTCTTAGTAGTAGTCTTAACACCGGAAAATTTGAGAAAATAGTATTTATTTGTTTCTTTAATTATGTTGAACTTTTGTTAAGAGGCGGAATTCGTACTAATTTCAATGAATTTAGATATAGAGTGCCAATATTATAACTGTTCGATTTTCAAATTTCTAATATATAGTGCTATATAGAGTAATATATATTATCCTATATAGCACTATATCTTAGAAATATTTTACATGTTGAGCAGGACATTCACCCGAACAACATACATACAGAGAGACTGTTCAAAAATAATTTGATATCTATACCGATTACTTATATACTATACCGATTACAACCCCATTAAAAATCAGAATATTTTCAATGAACAGAAACAGGTTATTTACAGTTTTAATGTATGTATTGATAGATGAAAAAACAAACAATAAGGTTAAAAATTTTATCGCTTAAATGTCTTAGCAACAAATCTAATATTGGGTTTAACTAAATTTTGTAAGTATAATTAAATCGTTCTGTTTACACTTCAAAGATTTGTATGTTTTGTAAAGAGTAATAGGAGTGTTAAGATAATAGGCAAAAGATAAAAGGCCGGCAACATACTTCAGACCCGTCTGGGCCTGCAAGTGCTCATAGGCGGCGATGATCACTTTCCATCAGGTGGCTCTCGCCTGCTCGTTTGCCCCCTATAGCATAAAAAAAAACATTAATTGTAAGGCTTATTACTTTACTAGTTGTGTCTGCAAATCTGTTCACGGGGAACTTTCTTTTATCGGTGGACCACAAAGCTCGTCGGAAATACGTTTTATATGTGAAATAGGCATATGTCTAAGTTGTTAGTGTGTCTACATACTATATACAAGTAACACCACTCTCTCAAATTAAACGAAAGATCCACGCTCATGTCCATAGTTATGTTCTAAGAATTATTCGCGAGGATATTAATATTTAAAAAACATTGTAATTTTAGGAACATTTTTTGGAATCGATCAAACTCATTCTCGGTATTCCCATGAAAATTATCAAATCTCACAATGCAATGCCAGACTCAGTTAGTGCAATTCGTATGCATCCTGAACTCCATGCCCGTTAACTTAGAACCCGTTGGAGGTAGATGACAAGTTAACTGACACACCTACATCTTGTCTTCCCGCGAACATACTTTCAGCAAATCATTCTTAATCTGTGGTTATAATAAATATGAAATAAAGTCGCGTTAAGTGTTTAAAAAAGGTTTTATTCAAGAATATGTCTTTAAATATTTTTACCTTTTCTGTAAATGTCTGAATCGCTCTGAATCGTGACAAGAGAATAATAAATTCTTTTTACTATATTTTTTATATTTGTAGCTGACACGAGAATAATATTATTTTTTAAAAAAAAATATTACTATAATTTATAAAGTAATGAAAATAATAGCTTGGTATTTTACATAAACCTAAAATATGTTAATATTCAATTTAATTCTCATAAAAATGTAAATACTTAAATATTAAAACAGTCGTGAAGTTGACAGATGAAAAAGCTACGTCACAAACAGCCTGTTTGAATTATTCTCATTTTGTTGTTCCCCTCTGTTTTGGCTTTGTTAAATTTTATATTTTTTACGTGTAGCTTCGACCTTGAGCGGCTAGCAACCAGTAAAAGGTTAAATGTTTAGATCTAAATTTAATAATGTTATGTATATAATATTACATATATTAAAATATTTTCGTGAAATAACTGTCATATATAAATAAGTATTGTTATAAAGAAAATGAGTTTGATGAGAACTTTGATTCAAAGAAGTATGATAGTAAAAAAAAATGTATCGTTAGATATAATGGTTTCGATCAAAGTTACTGTTACTGGTATTGTTTAATTAATATAAGATAAAGGTAAGGAATATGTTAACGCAATATAGAACAAACTTTGCTTAGTCTCAAAGAGATAGTCTCAAAGAGATTGGTATATTACCCAGATATAATAGAACGATAATTAAAACTAACTACTAACAATACAAAACGAATAAAATAAATATGAATATGATATAAAAACAAATACTAGAATTGAAACAGCTTTTATATTATAATAGAAATATTTTTTTCGAATAATAATATAATATATTATTATTATATTATTCTTTAATAAAATTGTCACTTACAAAATCTTTATTTAAAATTATAATTTGACTAGTTTTTATAACTATGGCATAAAAAGAAAGAGTGACTACAAAAAAAATTTTTGATAATGTAATTGACAATAGCAGCGATTTCGCCCGGTGGTAGTTTTTGTATTTTTTTTTGAATAATTTTATCTTTACAGACGTTTATCCAACTTATGGTATGGCTGTGTCCGAAATATCACGTCCAATTTTTTTTAATATGAGAGTCGAACTTCTTAACATCCTGTATGTTTTACGTTTATAATGAAAGAAATATTAGGCCATTTTAATAAATGGCCTAATAATTTAATTTTAATAATTCAAGTTAATACCAATACTTAAATAACCTATCTAAAATATAATTAGCAAATATTAAAACGTTCCTGCTAAATTTTAGAAGAATGAATTTTGAGAGTTTAATTAATATTAAATTTCAACTATCTTGTAGCTTAACGCTTTGAGGCTCCAATTTCTCTTCCTAAGAAATTATTTTAGAATGTTCTTTTAATTATCCTTTATTATTTATTTTTGTGAAAAGGTTAATTGCTTCAAAATGTTTAAAAGTATTTTTCGTGTTTTTATTTTCGAATTTTTTTGACGTGTTTATTACAGACACTATGGTATGATCAATCTGCATAAAGTTCTCATATTTTATATCCATTAATTTTAATTGCATTTAGAGTAGCTATAAATATTAATATGTTGTCATGATGCGTACCGTTAGATTACTAAAAAAATGTTAATATTTAAAATTGACAGTCTTAAAGCCTATATATATGTATGTATGTATGCCTGTATATATATGTATGCGTTATATGATACACTATAAAGGCTGTTGGGACTAGAACACCATCAACAGCAGTTGCTGAAGTGTATCTCAATTGCTTGGTATTGCAAGCTATATTTAGATTTTAAACACTTTAATAAATGGCTTTCGTTATGATGTAACATATATATTGTATATAAATATATAAAATAGCTATTACAGATTTATACAGGAGCATTTATTTACAATAATTCAGAAAAAATACAGACATTATAAACTATAAACTTGGTAGAAGAATAAAGCACAACATCATATGGTCAAATCTTTAGTGTTATTAGTCTCCAAGGATACCACAACATGCTGTAGATTAGATATAGTCTAAGAACTCTAAACATTTGATGAGGAGTGTAAGGGCTTCATCAAGGAGAAAAAGGATTCATATTGATCCATAAAAAATAATTAAAATATTTCAACACATTTAAAATTTTGTAAATACCTATCTTTTTTTATTTATTTTAATATTACAAATGTATACTGTACTCAACTGAATACAATTTCCTAAAATATTCAAAATCCAAAAAATCTACATTTAATGTTTAATTGTTTAATATGTTTATTATCTTCAGAAAATACATGATGCTATTTTAAGCTATTACGCGACTATATATATAAATAGTCGCCTAATAGTTTAAAATTTAGCGGTAAAATACTTTTTTACTTTTAATTCGGACCCAGAAATAAATGATTAAAAACCAAAGTAGGTAATCAAAGAAATTTGTATAAGCCGCAAATTTAAGGTTTAACCAAAATGTTAATTAAAAGGTGGCAGACGTTTTGTGGCCATTTATTACTCTTTGTTCTCGACTTAATACGTTTTTATTTCATTATAAACTGTTTGTCTTTTTATAGTCTTAAGCAAAAAAGTTCAATAAAAGAATTTGTTTATGTTTTTTTCTCTTAAACGATATGCCGGGAAAGGAAACAGTATTACAGAGTTAGTGGTATTAAGACTAGTCCCTATCTATACATTTCTTAACCTGTATTTTGGTAATCTGATAAATAAATCGTTGTATCAATGGATCAGTCTATACATCAATTGTTCAAAGGTATGTAAGCTAAATGCTTAAACAAAGTTTGAATGTTATATAATGTATCAGCAACAAGTATTCCAACTAGTAAATTAAACTGTAAAACCGCAGCTAAATACAGAGAAAAAGACAAAATATATATTTACGAAGGTAGTTTAGAAAATGATGGGATAAATAAACAACAACAACAAAACGAGAAATGGTATTAATATCATATAAAAATGAAATAAATCGTCAAGCATTTAGAAAGTAAACAAATTTATTTAATCCAAGCTATTTTGTTATACATGAATACTTTTTAAATTTTAAACATGCCGGATTATCAAAATAAAATAGGCGAAGCCAGGCGTTAACAGTTATATAAAATGTTACAATTCAAATATGTTTTTTAAATGAAAACATAATAGTTCTCTAATAATTAAGTAAAGTCAAATATATATATCGTTATGCAATTTCAAAATTTTCTTGTATATGTAAAACTGTAAAAAATTTAATTGAAACTATTTAACATTATTTTTTACATTGTTTCGACCAGCTGTAAAAACAAGAGGTTATAAAGAAAATATCAACATTTAATTATGTAGGAAGATAATTCGGCTAGGTTCTTTTTTATAATGGGTTATCATTAATAATGAATTTTTCTTTTTTTTTTAATTTGCATCTTTTTGGAATATCCAAAACCTTGATTCTAAATACATATTTTTACCAAAGGCTTAATTTAGATATTTAATATGCGAGATCGGTATCAATTCTTTCTCTTCTTCTAATAGAAAGCAGGATACAATTGAAATGTTTTGGAGACAATTATTACTCATGCTTATGCTATTCTGAACATTGATGAAGATAATATAAAAATGTAATACAGTTTTATAAATAAAAGGCGTGCATGTATAAAAAAATTTAAAAATGTTCTTTTTGGTTCAAAATGTTAAAAATATTAAATAACATCCCTAAATATTTACTATTTAAGTGACATTGTTGCCATTGGCAATAAACGTAAAAATATATTTTACAAAAAATATAAAAGTTATATAAAAATACATCTAAGGATGCTATAACGGAAATGATTCAATTAGCTGTAGTTATTAAATTTTAGTCCTTATTTCTTAAAGTCGTAAGGGTCGTTCTTCTAAATACATAGTTCACATCAAAGGGACTTCCTGATCGATCGATGAATCAGAAAGGTGGAAAAATGTATCTGGTATTTTCATTTCTGTAGAAAATGTGAAGAATAGCGAAGGGACGGAAAAGTATATTTAGTTAAGTCTATCAACAAAAGTTATAAATCATGTTGACTTGAAGGTTAAACTTAGAATTATATCTTTACTATCCTTTCAGACAAATTTTACGATATATTACACAAATAACACACAAAATAAGGTATCTTGGTTGAAATTGACAAACATTGTGATAAAATTGTAATATTACATACTCTTATCTCAAATATGGCGAAGAAGCTATGACTGAGCCTAGCGTTTTGCTCGTGAACGTTTGCTACATGTGATGAATGGTTGTCTTGCTTTTCAAGTTTTTATTTATTTTATTTTTATTATGTAGTGAAAATTTAGTAATTAGGCCTTTACTTATGCAACTCTACTCATTCACAAGTAATATCAATAAAGGTATACCTGCAATTTGTTGTATGGTTCTTCTGCGACCAGGAATCCTTATAGCATACACTTTAAAATTATAGTGTCTTCACAAATATGTTTTTTTGATATGTATTTTTTGAGTATGAAATTAAAATAGTCTCCCCGGACAGTTACATTTGATACACACAAGCGATCACTGATATTGATTCAGAGTAGAAAAGAAAATAAATAAATAAATAAATTTGTACATGTAAAACAATTAGGCTTATTTTTTTACGTTCACAGCGCTTAAATTTAATCGCGAACTAAGCAGAGGGCTCTCATTTTCTAAATACAAAATTTGCTTTAGTACTATAATTGATAAATAAATAATTACTATAGATAGACAGTGACATCTGCTCTTATACACGCATTGTAACCAAACCACCATTTACTTGCCATCGTCAATACAGAGTTTACAAATTATATCAATTCCCTTCAGTAAACCTTTGCTAAAAGTAGTATGGAACTAGTATCGCCGAAAGCGTAACAACTTTGCCGCCGTGAGAAGCTTGCAAAGAAGACTATAATAAGATCAGAGAAGATATCTAAGAGATAATAAATTTTATAATTATTATTCTACGCTTAACCTCAGTTGAGTATCAGGGTTGATAAAATGAGTAATAACTTAATCCTTCATTTTCAAAGTGAGTTTTATTTAAATTAATTAAAGAGTTTAAATTAAAAATATTCTTTATTAATTGATAAAAAGATAAAAGAAAGCAAAAACGTTTTTTTTTAAACTCCAAATCTTTAAATCTTTACCATGTATGTATGTAACAAATGGATCGCATTTATTCTTTAATTGAGGGATTTTTTAAGAATAAAAAATCAACTTGCTAACTAGTCATATAACAACTCAACACTTTTAAAGTTGTTAAACTTTATAAATAGAAAAAAGAAAATAAAGTTTTGCTAGTATCGAGGAGTTTTATAAGAGCTAGCTTTTCGCTATTAATGAGTTAATAAACTGAACGAAATGTTGACACAATGTTAAAGTTAAGTGTATTTGTAATGCTATACCTTAAGTCAATAATATATAATCTTAACTCATTTGTTTAAAAGTGAAATAAATAAATAAGTGAAAATAGTTTAATATTGTATATTCAATTACTGTATTTTTTTTTATGTAAAAGGAGGACAAACGAGCGTGCGGGTCACAGATAACATGTGATCACCGCCGCCCACGAACTCTTGCAACATCCGAAGACTCGCAAAATTGTTGCCGGCCTTGGAGGTAGTAATATATGCCTTTTTTAAAGGTAACTATGTCGTATCGATCTGGAAACACCTCGGAAGGAAGTTCATTCCACATCAAAGTGGTACGTGGAAGAAAAGTCCTTGAAAGCCGCACAGCAGAAGATCGCCACGCATCCAGGTGGTATGGATGATGCAGGTGACGTGCGGTGCGGTGACGCGTTGTGCGGTGATCAAAACTGTATTATTTGTTAATTATTTAATATCGCGAAGACTGTATATTTCTAATATAACCGTTATTCTATGTATATGTTTATTATTTAAATAAACTTTTGTCAGTTATTACATACATACTTTTCTAGTTTATTAACTCAATAAAACCCTTTTGTCTAAGTTACGAATCGATGCAAGAGTCATAAAGACAATGTTTTTTTTGGGACCTTGGCTAAAGTTGTGGATTGGGTTAGCACTTTTAGCAAACTCCTTACAACAACTCTTCAACACTATTGATTTATTTATAGTTTTTTTTATTGATTTGTTTATATATTTGTATCACGAAATTGTTAAAAATATATTTTATGTATGAAATAATTTAAACTTTTTATCTATAATTATATCTAAAATATTTATCTAAAAACACTTATTAAAGGAGGCATTATTCTATTATTTACGGTATAGAGAAAGTCACAATATAAATTTACATACTAAACAAGTCATTTTAAAGTGAACTATGTAATATTACATTACACATATATTTATATTAATATCAATATTTCTGATATATACACATATATATATATATATATATATATATACCCCCATGGGCCGACGGGGTACCCGTAACTGGTTTTTCAAACGGAAAAAAAAAAAGAAAAAAAATGGTCACATCAATCTTGCCTTACATAGTCTATGAAATAACTTATGTATGTGCTTAATATGATAAATATATATATATATTAAGGCAAGATTGATGATTTATCATATTAAGCACATACATAAGTTATTTCATAGACTATGTAAGGCAAGATTGATGTGACCATTTTTTTTCTTTTTTTTTTTCCGTTTGAAAAACCAGTTACGGGTACCCCGTCGGCCCATGGGGGTGACGGCTGGGGGGTGATGTGGGACTACCCGGCAGCATAGAGGATGTTGCCATTTTTAAGGCTACCCACTAAAAAACCGACGGTTGCCCTCTTCGCCGTAGTGGGACGCCACGGGATCTCGTTAGCACACACCGTGACGCCCCGGCGACACCCTCTGAATGAGGGTGCCCCGAGCAACGTAGAGCACCCTCCCATCGTAGGTCTATGTTAGGTAAGGGGGGTCACCCTCCCCCTTCAAAGGTTGAAGTGACCTGTGGAACATCAAAGCAAACGCCAAGCCGGTAAATCCAGTCGCTGTCCTCCCACAGGAATTCTCTGTCCTGTAAGCACACCTTCAAAAACTGACGGAGATTGAGAGGCACTCCATGGTATCGGAATAACTCAACCATAGTCTCAAACGGTAACGTATTAAAAACGTTGGCGACATCTAGATGTCGATACCCCCAGGACGACGTCCCCGCCGGATATTGCCTATTGGGTCTCGTCGTCTGTCTGTTGTCAGGACAACCCTCCTTCCTCGACAGACCAACCTTACCGACTTCCACTCTTGTCTTAAGTAATTAATTAATCGAGTCGTTAAAGCAGTCGATCAACTAGTCGAGCAACTAGTGTTACAACTAATGTAATAGCGAGTCCATAAACCAGTCTTGCCAATACCAAAACCAATAGTCTATCAACTAGTGGATCAATGAAGTAGCAATTTATAATAATGTATATGATAAAACTCACGTTGTTACTAAGCAGATACACCGTAATGTACAACAATTGGAATTATTGTTTGTTCAGCTTTAAAAAGTGGTAGAAATATGCTCTTTTATAAAGCTGATAGAAAAAGGATAATTCAGTTCCAAGTAGAGCAATTTAAATTTATCTCAACCGATCTAGTATACAAAGATTAAATTTATACACGAACATTTATATTATAAATTTTTGAAATTTATATGAAAATTTTTATTTATTTAATATATAATTTTGTAGTCTACAGAGGCATATTTTTACAATATAAAACCTCCACCGGTTCTACTGTACTACACTGTAATTCAAAAAATTGGTCTTTCGTGTCATGTCAAATGTTGTTAATAAATTCAATTAAAAAGTCATATTACAACTATGATAATTATCATATATATATTAACTGCATCTTTAACTTTAGTATAAATTTAAATAAGATACCTTAATAGGTATTAAAATGATAAGGAATAAATAAGGTTAATTAAATGATAAACTAATTCTCTTCAGTAGTTTTATTACTAATATTAGATATCTATTATATTTTAGCCGCAATTTGTGAAACAAAGAACGAAAACGAGTAATGTTTGCTATTAAAATGGTAAAGTTGTTTCCCTACTGTTGTTTAACAATAATGAAGTAGAAAGAGCGAAAATTGCATGCAAAATGAACAATGATAAGCGCATTAAAAACCTCTCTTTGACATTTATGCCCCAACCAGTGGTTCCAGGCTTTAATGAACAAGTGGACAATACTCATGATATTTATTTAACTATCTTAAACCACGCTATAAATGTTTAATGTAATTTTTTCTTTCTTTCCGCCAAGATGTCCTTTTTTATTTAATTTAATTTAATTTTATAAGATTATTAAGCTGTGCTAAAAAAAGTTTTGATTCTATTACTTAACATGTATGCTCCATAAGTAATTAAATTTAGATAAAAAAGGATTTCAACACCTTTTAAATTATATAACACTAACGAAGATTTCACATATTTTAATTAATCAAATAAAATAATTTGCTTTGCGCCATCGGACAAATTAATTGGTTCCATATTGAATAAAACAAATTAAATACAAAATTTAGGTCAAAATGTATTCAAGTAACACTCAAAAGAGATGTAAATGTATATTATGTATACGGAAATTATACAAATATATTATACTTCTCTATTAAAAAAGAACAGCTGTGCTTATTATTAGTACTTGTACAGTTTGATACGTTTAGGACATTGGGTGTTGAAAAATACCATATTAGACAGGAGAAAATCCAAATTATTTTGTTTCAATTTTTAATGACGGATAAAACTAACCTATTTTTAATGAAATGGTTAACATAAAAATTATTATTTATTATTAATACAATTCTTTTGTTGTTATCTCATAACATGTGAAAAAAAAAAAAATTAAATATGTCACCAACATTTTAAATATAGGTATATAATTTTTACAACATGTTGAAATTTTAATTAATTTATAATTTTAATCAGTTGTCAAGTAGATCTAAAATAAAAAATATTAAGTTTTTATTTTTATATTAAATAGTTTTATAAATACCCTTAAAAATAATTGGTGTTTACTTCAACGAACCAAACATTTTTCGTCTGTATATTTTGTAAAATATTTCTTTAAATTTGAGGTTAAAATATTTACAAAGTAGGCAACGTTTAAGGCAGGCAATTAATTTTGATTGCCAACATTCAGAACAAGTCGTCGAAAAATACAAGCGTACTTTAGATATTTTCAAGATCCTTGCTCTTTTTGTTACTTGTCTACTAATTACTTTTTTTAATACATATTTTTATGAATCACATTTATTATTTTATATATATTAAAAAAAAGTATATATATTATGTAAATATTAAACATCACATACCACCCACACATAACATTAAAATAATATAAGTTGCGATAGTTGGATGTCTTTAACAATAATATTGTACAAAGGAACAATTATTATTTTTTTTATTAGATTGTCCTCTTGATTAAATTTTGATATTACTAGTCCTCTGAATTTTTTTTTTTAAATCAACAGCTAGGAGAAGGAATTCTTAAGAATACTAGACGTTACTTTAAGGTTATACGAGTATTAATGACGAAATTACCTCATATTTATGTAAAAATAATGGTCCTACATAACATTAGATGACTTCATTTAATATAACCAAGAACTAAACCGTTCATAAAAGAACAAAAAACCCACGATGGTGCTTCAGACTTACAAAACTTCAGTTTTGTAATTGTAACTAACTATGTAACTGGATTTAGGCTGTACAGTTACGTCCGTTTGATATATAGGTCTCCACGACTGTGCTGTCGTCTGCACAACCCAAGATGCCGGTTTTAGGCGGATCTCTAATATGCAGCAAGAAGATTGTAGCAGAAAGCAGAGAGTATTGTCAGACTCCAGCATAAATAGGCATGCGAACAGACGAGCAGCCAGCAATGATTCACCAAAGACTATCAAACCATACAATGTTGAGGGCTTTGGAATGTCGAAATAAAACAACAGTACTTCTCCGTACTTCTTTCTACTCTAGTCGCAAGAGAGATCCTAAAGAAATCAGCAGCAGCATCTTATCGTAAGAAATCCGCATATAGGAACAAAAATACGTTTGATTCGTCCATGGCGGCGCGAAAAAGTGACCTATCAGATTTTTGCAGTGGAGCCAGCAAGGGTGGCAGAATCAGCTGAGTGCAGTCAGCTCGTTTCAGGTTAAACAAACGTGTGGTTGTTACATGAAGTATAATATTAATCCATTCCTTGTTTTCTGCATTTACCCTCGTTTTCTGGTCCATTTATAATTGTATTTAAAATATTGTACAAGTCAGCCGCCTTATTTTTAACCTAATAATTTTCCATGTCCTATAATGTTCATATTAATTTTATCAAGATCTACATGACTGTAATCTCTTAACATAAGACCGCTATTTTAAAGAATAATTTGTATTAAATATGCCATACCTTATAATATTTCTAAGCTAAAAGCTATCAACCTACAATAATGAAAAAAATAGTAAATAGATGAAAATTCAGCTATATATAACAAAGTCTGAGAAAGAGCACAGACAGATTCACAAGCTTTATATCCAGGGATAAAATGGGAAGCTTCCATTCTTAAAAAGAGAAAGCGAGAGCACTGCCAGTCCCTGTAATTTAAGTTATCAACTTTATAAAACGTCCACTCCTTATATTCCATTTGTAAGTGAAACAATGGCAAAAAGCTATTTTATATTTTTAATTCTTTCTCATAGTTTGAATAATATTTATATTAATTACTTTAAATTCATGTAATTATTAAAATTATAATTTATCTAAATCCATTACTTTAATAAAATAAACGAAGACTATAATCTTACAAAGAAACTGCAACTATAAGATAGAATGTAAAAAAGAATAACAAAACTACCGCAGTAATAAGCAGAAACTACAAACAGTAGTATGTTTTTGTAGAAAGCTTAAAGAGCGCTGTTAAATGTAGCTTATCCGTATTGACATGTTATGTAACATACGCCCTAAGTTTCTGTTAGAAGGAAGTTATCAAATACAATTAGAATTGATTTTGTATTAGTAATTGCACTTCAAAAATAACATGTAATGAAAATTATTTTCAATTACCTTTTCTATGTGTATGTGTTTCTATTAATAAATAAACTCATGTGCTCTTTATGATCTTAGATTTGTTTGTTAGATTTAAATTTCTTTTTTGAGACATTAAAACATGCCAAAAGAGAAGTTTATTAGTAGGATACTTAAATACTATGTTAGTAAGTCCTTGCATAGTTAAGTCACATTTAATCCATTTTTAAATATGTATAGCTAAAGTTGTGTATCAGACTTATTATAATTATTGTTTTCCACAAAACATTAGTATAAAGCAAACCTGCTTTTTCTGATAATATTTAAGTTAACAAAAAAAATAATAATATGACTGGAAAGATTAAATCATCATTTTAATTATATTATTGATTCTCTTTCACATACTTAGGTGATATAATATTCCTGTCTCTAAAATTTACCGTTTTGCTTTGAAAATTTTGTTTGTGTATTTAATACATAAGACAATAAATAAACAATAAGGCCACATAGTCTATTGATTTAGTAGTCAGTAAACGACTGAAAAAAAATCTTCTCAAATTTTTGTTCTGAGTCTGGATGTGAGTTATTTTTGCTATTTGATTTCCAGGATCAACAGATAACTCATACGAGAGAATATTCTCTCGTACTTGTGCTGTTTTATAAAAATATATAATTTCACTACATGACGACTACGGCCCTTACGGCGAAGACTCAACATATAATTATTCTGTCGATCTAGCTACTTTGACTTTCTATCATTATATAATGTATGTAATGTAGATTCCACTTATTGACTTATTTTTCTTTAATATACAAATGAAGCTGAATTATTCATGTAACGAAAATGTATGTGTGTTAGCCATTAAAGTCGTGGCGCTCAGTAATTACGAAATTTCGTTGACGAAGAAAATTCCACGCAAAACGAAATTCCGCTGAATATTAAAGTAATTGTGGGTTATAGGGTTACCAGTATATTTTATGTTATATATGAGGAAATATAGATTCCTTTTATCTAAATCAATAATATTTTTTTTATGCAAAAATAATAAAATTATTTTATTTTTATTTTAGCTACTCATTATTTTCGAATTAAAATGCCATTTCACGTATCATTTATTAATGTTTAGACGTGACAGAAGAAAATAGTTCAACGCAAAATGTAATCGTGCAAATTAACGCTAAATAGCTTTTTTTTTTTCTTTTTTTTTTTTTATGGAAAAGGAGGGCAAACGAGCATGCGGGTCACTGATAAAATGTGATCACCGCCGCCCATGAACTCTTGCAACATCCGAAGACGCCACGCATCCAGGTGGTGTGGATGGAAATGCAGGCGGTGACGTGCTGTGCGGTGATGGAATTCGGCGGCAGGCATCAGATCAAATAGCTCTTCGGAACACTCCCCGTTGTAAATGCGATAGAAGACGCACAAAGAAGCCACGTCTCTACGCAATGCCAGAGAGTCCAGCCGTTCACAGAGCACCGGGTCCCCGACAATCCGTACGGCTCTCCGTTGTACGCGGTCAAAAGGTAGAAGCTGATATTGGGGTGATCCGGACCAGAGATGAGAGCAGTACTCCATAAGTGGCCGAACCTGCGCCTTATAAAGCGCAAGTCTATGGCCAGGATTGAAATACTGTCTCGCTCTATTGATCACACCCAATTTCATCGAGGCCAACTTGGCCTTGCTCTCCAAGTGACCACGAAACTGACAGTCGCTCGAAATGTCGAGTCCCAGTACTTTGATACTTGGCGAGGCATCGAGAGGTGTGCTATCGAAGAGCGGCGATACGACAAATGGGGTTTTCTTAGTGGTAAACGCGCAAACCTGTGTCTTTTGGGGATTAAACTGAACGAGGTTCAGTTTACCCCATTCTGAGACCGTCCTCAGGGAGGTCTCTATAGAAGACACAAGTTTCTTTCGGCACTCGTCGACGTTTTCCCGAGAGAGACCTGCACGGCCGGAATATACCGCATCCCCAGTGCTGTCATCCGCATAACAATGTATGTTGGAAATGTCCAACATATCATTGATGTGCAAGAGGAACAGGGTTGGGGATAGCACGCAGCCTTGGGGTACACCAGCTTTCACGGGCTTGGGGTCCGAGCAAAAACCGTCGAGAACGACCTGTATGCTCCGCCCAGTGAGGAAGCTGGTGATCCACTTGCATAAACTCTCGGGAAGCCCATAGGAAGGAAGCTTCGAAAGAAGCCCCTTGTGCCATACACGATCGAAGGCTTTCGCTATATCCAGACTAACTGCCAGACCTTCTCCCTTGCTTTCAATAACCGCAGCCCAACGGTGTATAAGATATAACAGGAGGTCACCAGCCGATCGACCATGGCGAAAGCCATATTGTCGGTCATTGATCAACTGGTGATCCTCAAGGTACGCGAGGAGCTGTCGGTTTATGATGTTCTCCATTATTTTGGAGAGAAGAGAGGTGATGGCGATAGGTCTGTAGTTAGCTGGGTCCGAGCTATCACCTTTTTTAGGGATCGGATGGACAAAAGCACACTTCCATGAGACCGGGACTACGCCTTTGAAATAGGAGTACCGAAATAGACGCGTTAGCACTGGAGTCAACTCAGGGGCACATGTTCGTAGCACGATTGGGGAAATGCCATCCGGCCCACTCGACTTATGAACATCCAAGGAAAGTAGAGACCGTCGAATGGTTTTTTGCCGGAAAATTATTTCCGGCATTGAACTCTGACACCGCTGGATGGTAGGCGGTGTTTTCCCTTGGTCGTTCAAGGTCGAGTTTGAGGCAAAAAGAGTACCCAAGAGATCGGCTTTCTCTTTTGCCGTATGGGCCAGAGAATCATTCCCCGAGTGCAGTGGCGGTAGGGATGGCTGGCAAAAGTTACCCAAAGTGGCTTTAGAAAGCGCCCAGAACTTGCGCGTGCCTGGTGGGTACCTTGTCAACTGATCCCCAATTTTGACGACATGCCTAAACCTTGCTCTAGCAATTTGCCGTTTGAAGAATCTGGAGGCACGATTGTATTTCCTCTTCAGAACTCTAGAGTTCGGATCCTTGATGACTAACGCATTAACCCAAGCCTGATACGCCTGACGTTTTCCGGCTGCTGCAGCCCTGACAGACGCATCAAACCAAGGCCGCGATCTGCCACCAAGTGGTACCACAGAGCTAGGTACAAATAGTTCCATGCCCTGTAGTATCACATCAGCTACAGCCGCAGCGCAGTCACTGGGATCATCGGAAGAGAAACAAATCGGCCCCCATGGGTAGGATGCAAAGAAAGACCGCATTCCATCCCAATCCGCTGACTTGTAGTGCCAAACGCGACGGGTCGCAGGTCTTGTGCGAGCCGGACGTTGAATGGGCACTACACTCCGTACCAAGCAATGATCGGAGGACCCAAGGGGAGCCTCGACAATGACCTGGTACTTTCCGGGATGTGTAGTCAGCAGAAGATCCAACAAAGAGGGCATGTGGCTGTCCACGTCCGGTAGACGAGTGTGCGTCTGAACCAACTGGGACAGACCATTTGCCAGAGCAAAGTCAAACACAGATCTCCCCGCGAAGTCAGTGGAACGCGACCCTAGCCACTCGGCATTGTGCGCGTTGAAGTCCCCAAGGACTATGACCTCAGCGGAGGGAATCTGTGATAGCAGGTCGTCAATCTTCGCCTGTACATGGCCCAAGAGTTGTTCCGTTTCTGCATTACCACTATGGGATCTGTATAGGCACGCGTAGACTCTGACATGATCATCCATGTCCACGCGCAGCCAGAGGAGAGACAGATCCCGACCTTCAAAAATCTCGAGGCGACGGTAGCAGATATCCTCCCTTACGAACACAGATACCCCGGCGTGGGGTATAAAATGATGCTCTAATTTATACCCGGGGTATGAAAGGTACGCTGTGTCGCTAGGTTTGGATATCTGCGTCTCCGTCAAAAACAACAAGGCCGGCTGCGCCGTCTCAAGATGATAATGGACGGCGTTTAGGTTGGAGTGAAGTCCCCGGATGTTGCAAAAGTCCACATTCAGGGTGGACCGGGGTGCCGCTGTGTTACCTCGTCGTTTGCCCTCAAAAAACACGAAATGCGATTCTTTGCCCGCACCAGATAAGACGGGCTGCCCGAGCAAAATCGGAGAATCGTTTCCCCGATTTTGCTCGGGGAGGGATTCTCCGGCTTCATTAAAGCCTAATAATAATAATAATAGCTTTAATGGGTATGTCGTTTCCGTGTGTTTATCTTTACTTGACAAGTGTATTTTGCAGTACACTTAAAAGGAAACCCTAAAATAAGGTGTTAAGGTAAAGAATTGTAGGTGAATAACATTGTTACGTTCGTTGCGCTTAAAAAACCGCGTTCATTTGTCAGAGGTGGATGCAGTAGTATCTGCTTTGGGGCCATTAATGTAGCGTTTGTTAATAGAAATATAGAAAATATTCTTCTGAAAGAATTAGCTACACGACATAAATGAATACTTTATAGTTATAGTTAAATGCTATTTCTTTACCATTTTCTAAAGTGACTCAATTGGAGTCCCTCACCGCTCACTCAAGGACCCTGTTGCGAAGAACGCAAAGGGTCCTAGCGGTGAGGATGATCAGGGGGTACCGTACGGTGTCCTTCACGGCGGCTACACTCCTGGCGAGCGATCCGCCCTGGGAGCTACAGGCGGAGGTGCTCGCAGCCGTGTACTGGCACCGGGCAGAAGCCTTGGCCACGGGGGTAAGGCCCGAGGTGGCGCGAATCAGGGCTCTAGCTCACCGAGCCCTGATGCGACGGTGGAACAGGGACTTAGAGTCCCCTGCCGCCGGTCTGATCACAGTGGAGGCGGTCCGCCCTCACTTCAACCACTGGATCAATCGGCGGCACGGAACGCTTACGTTCCGTCTTGTGCAGGTGCTGACCGGGCATGGTTGCTTCGGTGGGTACCTGCACAGGATAGCACGAAGGGAGGCGACCCCCTCCTGCCATCACTGTGACGAGTCCGTCGACTCGGCTCGTCACACCTTGGCGGAATGCGCCGCCTGGGACCACCAGCGCACTGAGCTGGTGGGCGTGATTGGCAGGGACCTCTCGCTGCCGCGCGTTATCAGCGCGATGGTCAGCAGTGAGAGGTGCTGGGTCGCAATGGCCTCCTTCTGTGAGCAAGTCATAGCCGCAAAGGAGGCCGCGGAGCGGGTCAGGGAGTCAGCCTCGTCCACTGACCCGCTCCGTCGGGGAAGACTGGGTAGAAGGAGGCGGGAATACGCCCGCCGCTTCCTTCCCCAGTTGTAGGCCTGGTGAGGGGGGAGGGTGACCCCTCTCACCTAACATAGGCCTGCGATGGGAGGGTGCTCTACGTTGCTCGGGGCACCCTCATTCGGGGGGTCTCGCCGGGGCGTCACGGTGTGTGCTAACGCGATCCCGTGACGTCCCATTACGGCAAAGAGGGCAACCGTTGGTTTTTTAGTGGGTAGCCTTAAAAATGGCAGCATCCTCTATGCTGTCGGGTAGTCCCACATAACCCCCCGGCCGTCACCCCCCTGGGCCGACGGGGTACCCGTAACGGGTTTTTCCAACGGAAAAAAAAAAAAAAAAAAAAAAAAAAAAAAAAAAAAAAAAAAAAAAAAGTGACTCAATTGTAAAAAAAAATCCAATAAATATATATTTTACTATATTAGGGCTATATTATATTTGTAATTTTAATGACCACAATTCAAAAGCAGATGATTGAAAGCTCTTCTTTTACGTAATTCCAGGAAAAATTAGGTGGTTTTTTCGTCGGAGGTGTATATGTCATGATACATTACGTACAAATGGCTAATCATGTAACTCACGTGACAAGATATCGCATGAGGGTTATTACGGTCATGTCATTTGTGCCCTTTGTGATTTGATGGAGCTCTTTGTCTGTTAATAGAATAAAGCTATTATTACTCTATGATAAATTGAATTTGACCAAGGGTAAGATTATGACTGTATGTGAATGCTGCAAAAAGTTATAATCATAAACGATAAAGTACGTGTTTTAGTTTTTGTTTGATGTTTTTAAATTTAAATGCAAGTATTTATCTGATATATGCTTTATAAATTTACTAGAATAATTTCATTCAATAGTTTGCAAATAAACAACATCTTTTTAAAAATTTTTAAATATTTAAACACAAAACAAGTAGAAACTTGTAAAATATAGGTCGGTGTGCTAAATATATTTTAATTAACCCAAATGCCACAGGCATTAGTAAATGTTGTAGAGGTAACATCGAGCTATTATAATAATAAGGCCACGAGTGGCACTGGTCTTCCGTTACTGTAAAAAATATTAGTGACCCAAAAGTCTTTTATCTTTCATTTTTTATTAAATATTTAAAATAAAGATTGACAACACAAAAGAAATTGTTTTACAAGACCTGAAGAGATAATTAATCTTACAATAATTTATATAGTTTATTTATTTTATAGACAAGGTTGATAACCTAAACACTATTAAAATAAATATATATATATATATATATATATATATAAATCTGCAGTTGATTAATCACATATAATGAAATTTATTTAGTTGACTTTGTATTGAAAATGTTTAATACTCAATATTTAATTGTCTTTCGCCGTGTGCGTTCGCAATAATAAATTACTCTCGGAATTACCTTTTTTTTATTTAAAAAAAAATATATATTTTTTACAAAGATTTTTACGTATTTTTTTTTATTTATTTATTTAATTTTTAATTATTACATTTTAGAGATTATGTCCTTATTTACTTTTTTCTTTGCTTCCCGATGTACTGCTTTTTCTACCAGAGGGCTGTTTGAAGCGGATATAATTTGTACATAATTTTCAATAATACCATCATCAATTGTATCATTTAATTCATTTGTGTCATGAATCTTCAAACATAATTAATGCCATACTGGTTAGAGTTATTAACATCTGACAATTTCAATAGATGCCGCCTATTCCTTATAAACCTTTTGCATACCTCGTTAGTGATAAAGTAAGCACGTGGTTGTGAGAAGTATCCCATTATAAGCTCCTTACGCCGTCTATTACCGTTCAATGTTATTTTATCGACCTTCTTTCTTTTGCTTTGAGAATTAATACAGTACAAGGAAGTACGTGTTCATTAATTACTATTTCTAAATATTTTTTTTAAGTTTTAAAATTTATAATATTATACCATGTAAAGTAAAAGTCTAATAACTGTGTGTAAATTTTATATGAATTATTTGGTTTTATGTAATGCAAAGGTTATTAAAAATTTGAAGAATGATTTTAAATTTTATATAAAGCAAAGAATGATGAAAGTCTGCGTATATGTTTGGATCCGATCGCGCTATTCAGAGATTTTTCGTTGCCCAAGTTATTGGAAATTGCTAGGAACTTAAAGGGTGAATGGATTTTTAGAAAACTGAATGGAAAATTAACTTCTGGATAGTACAGCTGAATTGTAAGTGCGGATATCGGTACTTTTGGAACGCCTTTTGGCCGTTAACAATTTTTATGTTTACTTTACAGAATAATTCCGCATCAGAGATCTTTCAGGCTTAAATAAGACAAATCCTATAGGATTTGGATTGAGTTGACTCCTTCGTTGCTTATATTTAATCTGGAGCTCAACAGACTACGAACATATTATCGTTTAGAAAATTTCTTGAGCGAGCAAAATTAGGTATTAAATTTATCTAGTTAACCGCTTTCAGTGTGTGAAAATTCAAAATTACACAAGTAGTCCTCCTATTTCTTAAATAACTTAAAGTAGTGTGTTGGGTGTAATTATTTTTCTTCTTTTTATCAATAATTTATGCTCTAAATCGATATCTTACTGTATCCTAAGTACATTGATGACACTTTATTGGTTATCTATCAAAAGAACTAGAAGGAAACTCATTAACAAATAGAATGCTCTACGTATCGTGTTGCCATACTTTAAAGATAGCCTATTGATTTTAAGTATCAAAAAAAAAAAAAAAATACGTAAAACTTACCCAGCATTTCAATACTCAATTTTCGGTATAAAATTTAATAAAAGCACACATTTGTCACAACTTATCGACTTTGTTTTTGTCATATAGTAGGTAAAACTATTACTAAAAGTATCTTAGTCCAATCTCATTGCAAATATTACTTGTCGCATAAGAAGCCTAATGCCAGTGTTTAAAAAGTAAATTAAATCAACTTATAAGAAATAAATTTATAAAAAATATTTAAGGAATATATAAATAAAACTAAATTTTTAGTTTTTACGATATAATTGTTACATCGTAATATGAAATACTGCTTGCACCCTTCTGGGTTTAGTGCATTCTATTTCATACGACAGCTCCAGCAATGACTGAGGGATGCAGCCCTCATCTTTTAAACTTGGCAGTAAAGGGCCCACATTGTCAGTGTGGCAAAACAAAAACATCGACATTGTTACACTTTGCCTCCATACTGCACGGAATAACAATCTCCCCTCTATACATACTCACCAATCACAACTAACAAACCGAAAATTTCGTAGTGCTGCCATTAAAAATTAACTGAGGACATTTTGTTTGTAATACTACTAAGTAATCAATTGAAAAGCTATAATTGAAACAATATTATTATCCACCATACATATTGTTAAGGCTTGTTTTAAATGATACGCAGTACTTGCAACACAATCCTTAGTGTCCGACAACTTGTACTATGCGTCACTAGAACATTTAGGTGAGGGTGGGTTACAATATCAATTAACAGATGACGACTACCTTCATATTATAAGAATTCCTAATAATTAATAAAATAATAAATCACATACTTAACATTTTTGTCATTTAAATTATAATAAACAAATATTACTAACAATATATTATATAGTTTTAGAATTATTGGCTGGTTTTGAATATTTTCATTTTTGAGAAAAAAATTTTTTCTTGAAGTATGTTTCGTAAATTATACTCGTTATTATTATTTCATTGTATTATTATTTTAGATTTAATTACTATTTCTCACACATTAATTTAATAATGCATTAAATTATAGAAGCGCTTTTAAGATACACAGTTTTTGTTTTTAATCTAATAAAGTCATTTATTTGTTTATATTAATTAATAAAATTCAATCTTCTAATATAATTGGTCAGATATGATAAGAAAATAGAAATAAAATACAATAATATTATTCCAGCGAGCAATAGGTATGATATATTTTATTAAGAATTTTTATGAAAGGCAGACGCGATGTTATATTTGAGTCGCGGATGCGAATGCTCGTGACCTTAATTATCACACTTGTGTATAATTTATACATGTTCATAATATTAAGTTCATAACACCTAATACTTATTAATAAAAGACTTTAAAAGGTTGCGAAAAAGTGAATAATATATAAAATTGTCATCTCATCATAGTTACTTTTCATAAAACCAAAAAAAGTCAAAGTAAAAAAACAAATAAACACATGAAAATAAAATTAAACCTCTTAAATTGTTTTCTGCTTCTTACTCCTTTAAAGACATTCATTTTGAGCACGACATATAGGACTTTATATTTTGATATACTCGTACAAGTGAAATTATTATTTCTATTAAATTCTCATTTCCCGTCATTTAATCAGTGATCTAATAATACTGTTAATAGCAATAAGATCTATTTTTGCTTGAGGGTTTATATTAAAAAACAACGTGTTCTCTCAATGATTTTTACTGGACAACTGAACGGATATTAAACATTACAATTATATAAATGAAGCATTAGGGTTCCCTTTAACATATCTCCCCACCAAAAGGACGATTTGCGTCCTTTTCTTAAAATTATCCTAACTTAATCATTACATGCAATAGGTAACAAACATAATTTAGTGACAGAACGCTTAACAATATTTTCACCACTCTTAATACTATAGACGCGAGTAATACCATCGGGTCCTGGATGCTTCAGTATTACCCGGCCTAGATTCCACTTGCTTGGTGGGAGATTATCCATTTTAATAAGTACTATATTTCCAACTTCCAATTCCTTTTCTTTCTTTAACCATTTATTCCTTTGCTGTAATCTAGACAAATATTCACAACTCCATCTTTTCCAAAAATCATGTAATAATTTTTGTATATATTGCCATCGAGACAAATTATTGGCTTTAATAAATTTTAAACTGGGACTGGGAACAACAATAGGCGTTTCGCCGATTAAAAAGTGTCCTGGTGTTAGAGGTTCAATTCTCTCAGGATCTTCATAATTTATAGGCGTGAGGGGTCTTGAATTTAGGCATGCTTCAATTTCACACAAAACCGTGGTCATCTCTTCAAAAGTAATAGTAGTATTCAAAATCCTTTGGAGATGATATTTTATTGACTTCACACCGGCTTCCCACAGACCTCCGAAATTGGGACTATATGCAGGTATGAAGTGCCAGTGTGTGCCGTCAGATGCTAAGGTTTCAGAAATGGAACTTGAAAATTCTAGCTTGGCGTCTTTCCACGCCTTAACCAATTCTTTATTAGCACCAATGAAGTTCCTTCCTTGGTCACTCCATAAATGTGCACATTTTCCACGTCATGCACAAAACCTTTTAAAAGCCCCTATAAATCCTTCTGCAGTGAGATCTCCTACTAGTTCCAAATGGATAGCCTTAGTAGCCATACAAATAAAAATTGCTATATAACTTTTCGTAGATTTCGCACCGCGATATCTTGTCATCAATATCGGAAACGGGCCTGTAAAATCCACACCCGCATGTAAAAACGGTCGAGATGGTGTTACCCGTTGCTTAGGTAGATCTCCCATTATTTGTGACTTAACTGTTGCTCTTTGTCGTGCACAAATAAGACAATTATGTATTTTTCTCTTAACCAAATTTTTGGCTTTAAGTATCCAATATGCACTATTCAAGAAACACAGCATTAAATGTATTCCACCATGTAGTGTTTTCATATGCGCCTCAGCAACTATCAATGCAGTAAGATCATTTTTATTCCCTAAAATTATTGGATGCTTTGCCTGTTCATCAATAGAAGCATGTCTCAGTCTACCTCCTACTCGTAAAATATCATTATCATCCAAATAGGGTGCTAGTGATTTTATTTTACTTGTCTTTCTCACTTGTGTATTACTTCTTATAGATTCTATCTCTTCTTTAAATTCCATATATTGTATGATTTTAATACATATGTGTAATGCATGTTCTAATTCATCTGGTGTTATATATTTTTCAAAATTAATTTTCTTATGGTTTAAAAATCTGTGACAATAAGCTATAGTTTTTGTAAGTTCCAAAAGAGTATTAAATTCATTAAATTTTTGCATAATTGTACATTGTTCAATTTCATTTATGTTAAACATTTTTATAGTATCTTTCTTTTCCAAATGTGTAGATATAATCTTAGTTTTGTCAAATTTTAAATTCTTTTCTGCTAACCATTTTGGACCCTTCCACCAAAGATTACATAGAGCTAGTTCTTCTAAGAACATTCCTCTCGAAGCAATGTCTGCTGGATTTTCATGTGATTGTATATGGTTCCAGTGGTCATTTTTTACATTACTTATTATTTCAACTACTCGATTGGCCACAAATGGTTTCCATCGAGTAGGTTCACTCGACAACCATGCCAAAACAATAGACGAATCGGTCCAAGCATAGACTTGTGATGTAGGTATTTTCATTGCATTACTAACTTGCTTCAACAATCTTGACAGAATCAAAGCTCCACATAATTCCAATCGGGGTAAAGATATAACTTTCAACGGAGCGATTCTTGTTCTAGCAGCAATGTGCATCACTTGTATACTACCGTCCGATCTAATAACCCTGCTGTAAACAGTTGCTGCATATGCCTTGATGGATGCATCACAAAACCCATGAATTTGTATATTTTGTTTATCTTTAATTACTGTTCCAAGCCAACGATTAATATTAATTTTATTAATATTCTGTAGATCTAAACATATTTTAAACCATTGTTCTTTCAATATAGAATTAATTTCATCATCCCATCCAATATTTTCTAGCCATAATTTTTGGATTAATATTTTTGATAAAACTATATAAGGTGCAATCCAACCTAAAGGGTCAAAAAGTTTTTGCATAAAGGATAATATACTTCGCTTGGTAATTATCTCATCAGTAGGAATGTTTAAATTATATACAAATTCATCAAATTTTAAATCCCATAGAACTCCTAAAGTCTTTATCCTTCCATCTATAATTAATCCTAATTGTGCCTTCGAAGATCTGTCTTTTTCATCAATAGATTTCATAAATTCAATATTATTAGATGACCATTTTTTCAGCTCAAAGCCCCCTAATTTTAATAGATTTTTTAACTCCTTGCTTATCATTATTGCTTCTTCTACTGTATCACACCCCGACATAAGATCATCCATATAAAAATCTTCTCTTACTATTCTAGAAGCTTCTGGATATTTGTCACCTTCGTCTATAGCCAATTGAATCAAAGTTCTTACTGCTAAATAGGGTGCTGATGTAGTACCAAAAGTAACAGTTAATAATCTAAATTCCTTGATATGTTCACTTCGATCATTTCTCCAAATTATTCTTTGATAATCTGTGTGATCTTTATCAACTAGTATCATACGGTACATTTTTTCTATGTCCGAAACAAAACAAACATTATACATTCTCATTCTCATTATCAAACTGCGAAGGTCATCTTGTAATACTGGTCCTGATAACAACTCATCGTTAAGAGATATTCCATTCTCACCTTTGCATGAAGCATCGAAAACGACGCGAGTCTTTGTAGTCTCCTTATCATTTCGGATGATTGCATGATGCGGTAAATAAACCGACTTCGCATTTAATTCATTCACAGGTATTTCTTCTATGTGCTTTAAGGATATATACTCTTCTATAACCTTACGATATTCTTCTTTAAACTTAGGCGATCTTTGGAATCTCTTTTCTAATTGTAAAAATCTATTAGTTGCAATCTCTTTAGTATTTCCTTCAGATGCTTTTAACTCCTTATTTTTAAATGGTAACTTTACTACGTATCGCCCTTCTTTATTTCTAACATGCGTATCTTTATATATGTCTTCACACATTTGTTCGTCCCTAGTGTATTTTCTTTTTGTATCTGTATCTATTTCCCAAAAACCCTTTAACATCTCTTGTATATCAACTTCTTCATTTGTACTTTCATCATCATTTTTAATTTTATTATGCATCGATCTCATTAGACTATCCCTTCCCTTCATTTTCATATTTATTTCACCAAAAACAATCCAACCAAGGCTAGTTTTTTGGGCGCATGGTGTGCCTGTTGGACCTTTGACAAGACCTTCTTGTATTATATTTGCATATTCCCTAACACCAAGTAGAAGGTCTATGTTGCTTGATAGATAGTAACCGGGATCTGCTAACTTCAATTGTGTTAAATGTGGCCATTTATTCTTAGATGTACACTCATTTATTTTTGAAGGTACATAAGTAGTCAAGTGCTTAGACATTACATATGCTTGTATATTCACACAAAATTTTGGTTTCAACAACGATACAATACGTAACATGACTACTTGCTTGACAGTCACCTTAATTGATTCCATACCGGTAACTATTTTGTTTACGGGATATCTTCTCAGCTTCAACATTTGTGCCGCCTTTTCACTAATAAAACTTGCTTGTGATCCTTTATCTATGAGTGCCTTGACAACAGTAGAGTGACCTTGTTCACTTTGTATCGACACAAGAGCAGTAGCAAGTAATGCTATGTGATCTTCACTAGAATTCTCAATAGATAATCTTGTATTAACTCTCACTTCTCTTTCATTGCCTTCTTCAGATACTGTCGACTGCTTTAGTGTACCTTCTTTATATTCCACAGTACCCATCTTCTTTTCTTGATGCAATAGAGAATGATGTCTTCTATGACATACACGGCAGCTATATGGAGCTCGACACTTCATAGCAGAGTGTCCAGTCATTAAACAATTAAAACATATTTTGTTTTCTTTCACGAACACACCCCTTTCCATATTTGTAAGTTTACCGAAATCACTGCAGTGGCTTAAAGAGTGATTGCCCTTGCACTTCACACAAGACTTGGTAGTAGCAATATGAAACACACGCTCTTTGATTATTTTTTCACGAACAGTCGGTGCCGGCGCAACCAATTCTAACGTGCGGAACTTCGATTCTAAGAAAGTTTGGAGATCTTCCCACGTTGGTAAATGTTCAGAATTTTCTTTGAAAGCAAATTCTTCCCATTGCTTATGTGACTCCGAGTCCAACTTCTGCACAATGAGAAATATAATTATAGGATCCCAGGAGTCGGTGGAGATATTTAGATTTTGCAAACTTCTTAAACACTCAGTTGTTGTGTCTAAAAGCGCCTTTAATTGAAACGAGGACTGTGAGTTTAACTTCTTTTGAGAAAAAAGTCTTTTTAACAATGAATTTAATATAAGCCGTTTGTTTCCATATCGATGACGTAATGCATCCCAGGCTATTGTATAGTTGGATTCCGTAATTTGTAAATGTTTTATTAAATTTGCAGCTTCCCCGGTAAGACTCGTTTTTAAATAATGTAACTTCTGTACTTGGCTTAAATTTGAATCTTGATGCACTAAAGAAACGAACAAATCCTGGTATGTCGGCCATTCATCGTAATTGCCACTGAATATAGGTAGTTGTATACTTGGTAATCTAGCTTGAATACAGGGATTATTTATTTTTGAAGAACTTTCACCTTTTACCGAAATTTTAATTCTCATTGACAACATATCTTTAAGATCAGCTTGAATATTTAAATATAAATCTTCTTGAATATAATATTCTTCATTAACTAAATAAGGTAAAACTCCGCGCTGCTCCCTTGTTGTAGTTTTTAATAAATCTTGATGCGCTTGCTTGAACGTACTCCAATATTCGTCTATTCATTTTATTCTAGACTCGATATATCCCTTTGTAAGACGATCCTTAGGACATTTCTTTAAATTTATTTGCGCTTTCTTTAACAATGTAGAAGTATGCTCTAATATCGTAAGTGCTTGATCCGAAGTACACGCCATAGTACTTAATAACTCGTGTAGCTAATATTGCAATAAATACCTTCATATATTTTTCTATTCAATTTCTTGCAAAAAACGAGTAAACAACTCCTTATCGCAGATGTAATGCGATGCCGACCGCTGTCTTTTGTTTAGCGGAGCGCAGGTAGCTAACTTGGAATCCGGCTCGTTGTGGACCATATGTTAATAGCAATAAGATCTATTTTTGCTTGAGGGTTTATATTAAAAAACAACGTGTTCTCTCAATTATTTTTACTGGACAACTGAACGGATATTAAACATTACAATTATATAAATGAAGCATTAGGGTTCCCTTTAACAAATACTATTGTATTTATTAAGAGTGTAGTTCAAATGTATATTTTTATTTAATCAGTGTTCATAATCTTAGATATTAAATCTCCTTAAATTGCTTTCATTCACTTAACATATTCATGATACATAATATCTTTGCTTACAATACGAAAACAAATTTGGCTAAAAAAACACTGCCACCTGCGCTAAAGAACGTCAAAGTAGATAAAATTAGATAATGCAACTGAAAATTTACCAATTAAACCATATTACAATGTTACTTGCATTTCTTTATAACTAGATGCCCATATTTGCTAACCTTTCAGTTATTTACATCATATTAAGGTCTCAACCATAAAAAAATGCATTATTTTATTAAAATAAACATTAAAGTTTTCAGATTCGCTCCTAAACTGACTGTTATTTTATTTATTTAGGTGTTCATTTTTTTAAATTTAATTTAATTGTATTTACGCCAATTTCAAATATTTTTACAATGACTTTACTAAACTCATATTTTATTTACATACTATATTAACAAATCAATTACCAATTTATTTAAGTGTTACTCGATTGTTTTTACTCTTGAAAACGTAATATATGGACGATTCGCAGAACGCCATTTATCTTTTATATTAAGAAGTTCGTCTCGTATACGATCATTTTTATATCATTTTATGGCGACCGAGGATTTAGTTACATTACCAAATGATGCATTGACTTAATGCAGTCTTAGTCATTTCTTATGCATCTTATTTAAATCAAATAACTACATAACCTTAAAGATAGTAATAACATTTTTGAATACAAAACCAATTAACAATTTACAAGGTTTAACTAATTTCTTGAGAATCACAACTCATACACTTGTGCCGATGTTTTGACATCACTTTTACAAAAATATGCCTATATAGCTAGCTATATAGCTGTATACCTTTGAGAGCTAACACCTCACAACAATTATTATTAATTATTTTGTTAGAGTTACTGTAAACTGCAATGTGAAACGATTTTTATACGCAGTCATCCATTTATTTTAGATTTAAAAAAATGAAATATTAAATATTTATTATTGTTATCGTCGTAACACAAATTATTGTTAATATGTATAAAAAACTTTCTTCTTAGCAATATGACATTCAATATGTTATTTCAGTGTTTTATAAATTGTACATGATTAGTCAATTGAAAAGAAAATTGCAAGTAAATAGCAGGGACTCATCAGTAGTCTCGTGTCATTAATAGGCTTAAATCAAATGATCAAATACTATTACATTTATTAAGAGTGTTGTTCAAATGTGTTTTATTTCAAAAATATAATTCAAATACACAATACTGATAGGATTGAAGAGAAAAAGATTAATATAGCAGAAACACGAACTGCCGTGTTGTATGCTTCGGAATGCTGGAAAGCGAGAGGAATAAAAATAACACAAGTGCAAGTTGCGGAAATGCGAGTGTTGATTTTTATGTGTTGCGTGACTTGAATGAACAAAGTAAAAAACGAGAAATTGTAAGTCACCGGTGTTAGAAAAGATGAATGTTTGTGAAATAGAGATAACCCAAGTGAATAATGTCAAATTAATTTAAGCTTATAAATAAAATTTTACTTTTACTTTTCCGTTTCATATTTTT
Organism: Mechanitis mazaeus; assembly: GCA_959347395.1. Classification (NCBI taxonomy): domain Eukaryota; kingdom Metazoa; phylum Arthropoda; class Insecta; order Lepidoptera; family Nymphalidae; genus Mechanitis; species Mechanitis mazaeus. The sequence goes on from OY365755.1 coordinate 15,245,715, forward strand.
ATTTTATTCATTATTTTTTTTTTACTTTTGTTATTCAATTACATAATTGATATGTAGTGGATTTCATTTAATAACTTGTTACTAATATTACTATGTCATAATTGTATATTTATTTATATTTAGGCCCTTAATGGACATTTAACTTTATATACTTTAGTACAATTTTTTTTTTAAATAAATTATTGTTATTGTTAAAAAGACAGCTAATCCACTGACTATATTCTAAATACATTTACAAATGTCAGATTGAATGAAGAGGAGAGGAGACAATGATATGTAAAAATATGTATTTTGTAAATTTTGTACGTTGACTATTGTTTAGTATGCTGACTTACACAAGTATAAAATTTTCAAATAATAAATTTTAAAATAGCCTTCCAAAGAAATGATTATTAAATTCAGACTGTTGAAATCAACCAGATTTTCGAAATAAGATTTTTTGTAATATTTTTAAGTTTTGAGGTGGCCCAAGTTATTCTAGACATTTTTTAAAAAATGTTTGTATGCTTGTGTTTTCACTGACTTTTGAGACTTGTAACTTCTCGGTGCCCATTTTGCGTACTTATCTTGTTTAAGAAAAGTAACCGTTAGTACCTTCGTTTACCAAATGTAAAAGCTGCCACACTACCATCAATTTTGTTTTCAGCTAATTTTGCCAAAGGTATTATTTATGAAATATTTTGGTAAAAGGTGTTGCGATTTTTTACATAAAAGAAATAAATAACTAGGTCCAAGCAATCGGGATTAGTCTCGCGACGCAGTCGAGCGCATCAATGTCTCGAGTTAAATGTTGATATTTATTTATGGAAAAAAATTATGAATTGAAATCAAAGCACGTGACACGCCTCTGAAGTAGTTTAGTAGGAATGGTCGCGCGCGCGAAACAAAAACGTTCTATGTGTTAACTATATGGGACACATTTTATCAATTATCTCGAAAACTACAATTACGATTCGGCTGATTTTCAATACAGATCGGGTTTTGCTCATTATGCGCATGTGTGCAAATGTGTGCGTGTAGCTCGTAAATTGAAGGAGGAGTAGGGTAACAAAGAGTTGAAAATTTGGGTAGTAAAGAGCTTCGCTTCGTTCAGCTCAATTGGGAATGTGAGTAGTAAAGAGCTTCGCTTCGCTCAGCTCAATAATTTTTCGCTTTCTAAAGATTTTGTCTTCGATTTCTTAGCGGTCGGAGTTTATCGTAATGTAAAACTAGCTTTAGCGAAGAAAATATTTTTCTTATGTAAGACCTGAAGGTGGCCTAATTCCTTATTACAACAAAGAAAATGGTTCTTTGTTTTTCAGTTGGTACTAATTGTAAAAATAGAGTCTCAATATTATAAAAAATGTTTTTTCTTTTGTAGATTCATGATCATTTAGATTGTAATTTTGTATATAAATATATTATGTTGTTTTTCTATCTGAAATTTGTAACAATTAGCGCCCAATTTCCAGTTGCCTTAGGCACATAAGATAGCCGTGAATATTACGTTAAAAACGACAACATAAAATCCCTAATTACTTGGGAAAGTGAGAAAATGAAGTCTATAAAAAAAAATGTAATGAATTGTTTAATAATAACAAATATAATAGAAGTAGACATCATTTTTTTAATATGTAATAATCAGAAAGAGTGAAAAGAAATTCTGTTAGTTTCTTAAGAACCTCAATATTTTTAATCTTTTAGTGACACAAGTGATGCCACCAACATACAATGAAATTTTATTAAAGTGGCCATATCTTACAATATTTTAGGAACAAAATAGTTATATGTAAATGATTGTTTAAATCAAAAGATAGATAAGAACAGTTAGTATCATTGGTTTTGAATAATCTTAATATTGCTATATAACAATGTTACAATGTAATATTTCGTTTCTTTGTGTTTATATGAATTGAGTGATTTATGATACGAAGGAAACAAAAAAAAACAAACAACAGTATCATATATAATAAGAAACTATCAAGAAAATGAGGATTTTATTTGTTAATTGTTACAACTAATTATCCAAATTAGAAACATTTAACGGATATTGAATTGTACGGCGCAGTCGATTTCATAAATAATAAAAAATATATTATATATTTTTTATTATTTACTATATGAAAAGAGAAATAAATATTTCAATTTTAATATGTATTTGTTTTTCGTCTATTATTATATTTTTAAGTCGGGTTAAAATCAAAATAACCAAATTATACGCGAGTTTTAATCCGTAAAAATAGTTTTATTTCATATTAGGTTTAATTGGATTTATCTTCTTAAAATTTTAATATTTTTTTAATAATTCATTTTTATTATAATAAAGAATGCTGAAAAATTAAAATTTTATAACAACGCTTAATAAATAGCATCGAAAACAAGACTTCTGTAATTGATATTCGAAAAATTCAGTGAACAATTGTTTTATGCTCAAGTCTGGAAATAAAGATTTTTATTTGTAAATAAATTATTACTTGATTTTTTACTTTTACTAGCTATTAATAATACATGCAAAAACATATAAAATATTGAATTAGGTAACGCTATAACATAAGCACTTTTATTAAGATTTGAATAAATATTTGGTAATAATTATTAACAACAAAATTTAAAGCTAAATTTTAATTATATTTTTGTTGTTACTTTCCACATAGTAAAGAGCACCATTATCAAAAGTTGGCATCTGAATCAAATTAGGCAAGAAGAACTCAATATTACCAAAGTCGTAAAATAATTTTTATTGTACGACTGTAACGAATGTAGAAAATATTATATATATATATATATATATATATATATATATATATATATAATATTCTTCATAATTTATATATCTGAAATAAGATTTTTTTTTCTTTTAATTTACACAAAATACTTATCAAATGTAATCAACAATACAAAACAAAATGCCATCAAAATAGTACATTGAAGTTGGAATAACAAACTCTTAACAATGCGGTCGCTAAGTAAAGAAATGGATTCTCTTTATTTCAAAATGAGCCAAAGAAATTTAAAAGCAATGCTAATTCCTAGTAAGTTAAAATTAAAACTCTACTCCAATGCTATTAAAATAGTTAAACCTAATTTAAAGCATCAAATTAAATAAATTAAGATTTAACAGAAAAAATCTTTATAATTAATTAAATTGTCATGTAACAATATTCAGACTTGTCGTTTTTATAAATTTCTTGAAGGAACTTGAAATTATATTTCCACTTGGTTTATACAAAAAGAAACCTTTTGGATTCTTATCTTTCTATATAATCATAGTTGGCATTTTTTTTAAATAATTATCAGCTCATGTTGGTCGGTAAACTATATACTAATATAATATATAATATTATTTGTTACAGTTTCATATTATGATAATATTACCAAAAAAATATATATAAGCTAAAATGTATATACTATATTAAAATTATAAATGAGATAATATTGTTTCGCTAAGCATTTAATAATATTATTTTATAATTTATTATTTAAAAAATGTTCTACTTGAATAAAGTTTTCTTTATATAATATAGAAATTTATTGAAACTTGTACAAAAAGATTTATTATAATTAAATTCACAAAAGAGTATAGTTATTAAACTTGTTTACAAAAACTATAAGATTCACCTTATAAATTTTATACTATTAGCTTTTTAAACAGCGACATGGCTTGCATGCAGAGAACATAGGAGTAAAACATTACTTGCACAAAACTAATAACTAAAATCGTAAATAAACACTAACGAAACAGCAACCATTATATTAAGAGGTAACATTTGTGAGTTAATTGTATATTAATATCTGGATAATCGCTAGTGCTACTGATACAATTTAGAAAATTTTATTGTTAGAATGTTATATTATTCTTGAGTTCTATTGGCTACTTTCCACTTTGGGAATTTATACATTTTTAATAAATAATCACAATAAATGTTACTGCATTCAGCTAAAATTCTATAATATAACGTATGCTATATATAACTCGTTGATATAATGAAAAAAAATGCTTATAATAAATTCCGCAACACAATCTAAATATTAATTTAGAACGAAATTATTATTATTATTTTTTTTATTTTTATTTTTTATATTTAAAATTAACGACATTATATTCACTGTTTATCCAAGTTTTGAGAAGGTATATGACGATGGAGGGCGTATAATTGATGGAGGTGGTCAGAAGATAATTCGAAATAATATAATGAATAGTGAAATTTATGCGTTATTGCTGTAAGCGAGGCGTATAGCTTTATAGTGCAATTATATATACATATATTATATATTACATATTATATATACATATATTCTAGATAAGACTTCACTGGTTGAAATTGGATAATTAATTACAATAAAATAATATTAATTGTATATAATTTCATATTTCGTATTATTTTGCATCCTCCAGAAGTGACCGACATAATTCACGTGTTGTTTATTAGAAGGTTGTTTGTTTTGATGTATTATATTAAAGGTAATGAAATATTTATATAACATATCATTTTCGAAAATATCATTTATCAATTTAATAACTAGTAATTAAATCAATTAATTAATTAACACAGACGCTATGATATATATTAATTTTAATAATATTTACTACTCCAACCTTTTTAAGTATAAATATTTTGATTCATACATTTTTTTTATATCTGATGAATATTTAGAGTAAATTATATATTTCGTAATTTACATAAATGTTAACAAATTCGATGAATTTTCTTTTAGTTTCATTTACAGAACCTATAATCTTTAGGGAGTTTAAATATTTTCATTTTACATTTGCTTAATTAAGAAACCAAAAAAAAAGCAACAAAATCTTTAATATTACTTCTAAACGATAGATAAGTTTTTCCTAAACTATTTTTTCTTTACTCAAAAATATCAGGGATATTATTAGTCTTCAATTAAGAAAATATTCTATCGACTTTGGGAAATTAAATAATTTAATTAAACTGCAATTATAACTCAAGTTTTCTTCTTATTAAAAATGTTAATATGAGGTATATAAACATTATATTGTTGTATTATATTGGAATTAGGGTATTCGTATTTAAAAATATTAATTTTAGTATTATCTTTGATGTATATCTTTGATCAATATAGTATCTTCTTATTCACCTGTCTATATAGTGGTGGTTAGAAGTGACCAAGGTTGCATTAAATCAATGCAGAATTTGGTAATGTATCTGAACCCTCGGACTCTATAAAATAATATGAGGGTGATCGTAAACAAGAAGAACGACTCAATATAAAAGATAAATCGGTTTCTTTCAAACCTTCATTTATTTAACCTTTTTCAAGAGTAGAAATAATAAGGTAAAACGTAAAATACTGAAACAGATAATAGATAAAAATAATATGTGTATAAAAAAATGTAATCAATAATATGTTCACGTCAAAATTCCGCTATGCTCCGAGTTCATGAGTAAGTACCTCGAATGGGTTGGAAAGTCGGACACGTTCCAATAGTATGTTAGTTTCTGCATCCGAATTATTATATATAGTAGTAATCATGGAGTATGCATTATTAGGAATAAAAATAATTTCAAATCATTTACTATATAATGAATTTAAATATTATTTTGATTGAGAAAAATTACCAGTAATTCTAGATATATATATAAAATAAGCCTATTTAATTAAATGCATAAAAATAAAATAAGTTTTTTTTTTTTTTACATTGTCTAAGTTAATGCTTAACTACATTCCACCTGATGGAAAGTGGAAATTTAGTCATAGATGGTAAGACGCATTAACTCAGTAACCTATTCACTCTTCTCTTGAAGACACCCACATTATATTCAGATGGAAATACCGACGCAGGCAAGCTGTTCCAGTCCTTCGCCGTGAGAATCAGGAAAGACGAAGCAAAGCGCTTCGTTCGGACAGGTGGAATGTCCACAACGTATGGATGGATACTCGCCGTGCGTCAGGATATCCGTTGGTAGAAGAGGGATGGGGAAATTACGTTCATGTAATTCCTATGCACACTCTCCAAAATGTATCGTTACGTTTGATGCAAATTTTTGCTATTTTAATTTAATCTATAAAATAACACAATTATTAAAAATATTTAAAATTAACTTTAATATTTCTCTACGATAAGATAAAATATATCATGTTTAGGTACTAAAAGCTAGCAATGAGATCTATTAGTTATTATGTATATGAGCGGATTATTATATTAAATAATTGATTCAAAAATGTTTAGTAAATTATACTTTGAAGTCTTTTAGCAAATTTTGATAAGTAGTGACACTTTTGTGTATGTAAATTTTCGTGATCCATAATTACTATTAAATATTATTATCCGGCTATGCTCAAGTTATTAATATCGGAATTTGCCCGATTAGTTACAAGTAATGACACTTATAATAAAGATTTGTTGTTTTATATATATATATATATATATATATATATATATATATATATATATATATATTGAGTATTGTATATATATTAACGAACATATATTCATATTAATGAGCATAATGAATTCTAATAAAATTTTTCAAATTAATTTTACATTTTAATAGTCATATTTGTATTCGTGTTGTTAGCATCGACACTCATTTGATAGAATACAATGCTTCTAAACAGAAAGATGTTTTCCTAACTTGCAATTTAGAATGATTTTGGATATCCAGTCCTTAGGAACTTTTACCTCCTGAAGGACGTTTTAGACAAAATACTTGGTAAAAGGTATCATAGTACATTTTAAATAATCGTTTACCTTGTGCTTTATTTTTGTGCAAAGAAAAATACATTTACAAATGTCTAATTATTAATACTCAATTATGATTTTAATTAAATATGCTACGGATTCTATTTCTATTATAATATACGTCGGAATAAGACACTCATATCAAACAAAGTTATCAGTCAAATTAAGTAAAACAAAGGGATTTTATATAAGTCAATCATAAAATTTATGTCAATGTACCGTCCAAGTAACTGTTTAAACGAAAAAGTGGCTGTGATTGAGGTTGGAAAGAGTCACTGAAGAAACGGTTCAAGTGCTAAGACGAAATAGTAATATGTGCGTTCTGATACAAATAAGAGGCAGCTTATAAACAGACAGCGCGTACGAGTCGAGGGAGTCGTTCGAGATGGCGTATGATGCATGTAGGTTTGAAGGATTTTAAAATCTGAAACAACTGAAATTCAGATTACAATGACGAAAAATGTTAACGGATATAAATAACTTTTTTTACGTTTTATTTTTTTTTAGTTAAAACAAATATTATAATTACATCGATTGATCAAGAAAAATATTAAATTTAATTTGTTATTGTATTTATTGTTGCATTCTAAACCAATTTTTTAAATATTATATAATATTGGTCAAAACGACGAAATTTTTAAATAGTTATTTTGACGTCAACGTTAATTTTGAAAAAAATATAGATTTAATAAAATAATGTAAACTCAATATTACTTTCAATATGGCTCTACAAAATTCATGTGACCAGAGTTACTCGTGGCCTTAATTTTCGTAATAGCTCGATGTTGTCTCCACAACATTTACAAATGCCTGTGGCAATTGGGTTAATTGAAATATATTTAGCACATCGACCTATATATAATGAGTTTTTATTTTTTTTTGCGCTTGGATGTTTATTAATATTCGTATTGAAGATGTTTCTTTTTCAATATTATTGTAATATATTAGTAAAGTATTTTTTCTTATTAATACTAAAATACACACTTTATCGTTTACGGATACCTATTTCTTTTGCAGCATTGATATAAAGTAATAATCTTACCCTTAGTCAAATTCAATTTGTCATAGAGTAATAGTTTTATTCTATTAACAGACAAAGAGCTCCATCAAATCACGAAGGGCACAAATGACATGAGCCTAACAACCCTCATGCGATATCTTGTCATGTGACTTACATGATTAGCCATTTGTACGTAATATATCATGACATATACACCTCCGACGCAAAAACCACCTAATTTTTCCTGGAATTACGTAAAAGAAGAGCTTTCAATCATCTGCTTTTGAATTGTGGTCATTAAAAATACAATTATTTATATTATAGAATTAATATAGTAAAATCTATACTTTTATTAACATATATGCATAAAATTTAATTTAATTTAGCAAATGTATTTGGAAAATCTTTTACAATTTAATCAGTTTAGAAAATGGTAAGTAAGTAATGGTAAGTAAGTAGTGATATTATATATCATTTAACTGTAACTATGAAGTATTTATTTGTGTAGCTAATCCTCTCAGAAATATCTGAATTTCTATTAAAAAACGCTACATTCATGGCCCAAAAACAGGTACTACTGCATCCACCTCTGACAAATGAAGGCGGTTTTTTAGCGCAATGAATCTAACAATGTTATTCTCTACCTTAATGCCTTAGTTTAAGGTTTACCTTGAAGTGTGCTATAAAATTTATCAAGGAGAGATAAACAGACGGAAACGACATGCTCATTAAAGCTATTTAGCGTTAAGTCGCGCGATTATGTTTTGCTTTGAACTGATTTTTCCTGTCACGTCTAAACATTGTCTAATGATACATGAAATTGCATTTTTATTCTAAAAGAATCCTACGATATAAGTGAAATGTTCGTATTTTTTTTAAGTAATAATAATTGATTCATTGCTAAACAAAATGTATATTTTCTCATTCATAACATAAAATATACTGTATACGCTATACCCTACAATTACTTATATATTATGTAGAAGTTTCTTCGACATCGAAATTTCGTAATTACTGAGCGCCAAGACTTAATGGCTAACATACATCCATTTTCGTTACATGAATAATTCAGTTCCATTTCAATATTAATGAAATATAAGCCAATAATCGGAATCTACATAACATACATTATATAATGTTAGAAAGCTAAATTCGATAGATCACTGATTGAATAATTTAATTTTGTTTCTATACACTTCATTAGCTAAGAATTAAGAGCTATAACCCTTTCATGTCTCTTTTATAGATGATTTTAATTAGTACTGCGGATTAAATACTTTATTTCACAATATGTTTTAGTTAATTTAGTTAAGCTGTCTTCTTTTAGAAAGATCAGAGAATCTATCGTGTCTTTCTTGTCTTATATTAAAGCAAAAGGATTTCTATTATATTCTCTTTCAAATTGAAATGATAATTATTGTTTACTATTCATTTCAAATATACAATTATATAATTACACAAAACAAAAACTAATTAATATAAATACTTTTAAAACTTCGACTAAGACCTAAAAATATACAAAAGTTTTTGTCGATCTTTTACTTATTTAAAAATGAAATAAAAGGATACGACTTCTTAAAATGCCGAAAACTAAAATTGCAGAACGGGCACTTTTCTCTCTTTCTCTTTTGAAGATAAATGCGAAGCCTCCATAGCTTCGTATTTTTGACTTGGATAAAACGCTCCCTGTGTTCTTTTTCAGGCCTTCTCTGTGCTTTTCTATTAATCTACTGATATCATTAACATTTGAAATAACGTATGGCATATTTCATACAATTTAGTAATGGCGGTCTGGCGTTAGGGAATATAGTTATATAGATAAAATTTTACTATCGGGTGTATCTTAAAAAAAAATATATATATTATATCTTTTAACTAATATCTTCATAAGAATGAAAATAGAAATTATTATGTTTTTAAAAATAAGGCGACTGAGTTACACTATATTTTAAACACTATATTTCAAACAATTATAAATTGATAAAAAAATGAGTTAAGTTATTTTCAGAATATATTATATGCAGAAACAATTTTTTTCGGAAAACGGGTACCCCGTCGGCCCAGGAGGGTGCAGCAACCATATACACAACTTATACTGAAACTCATTTAATTAATTTTAGTGTCATTTCAAAAACAAGCCACTGTTTTTGTGTGTCTTTTCAGGAACACAGATATTATATGCTGAGGCTGTTATTTAGGTCGTTTGATATTATAATGAAATACATGGAATACCTTCATTTTATTCGTAAGACAAAGAAAGTTTTAGCTGACCTTATTTAATTAGATTAATTAATTTAGTTTAATTTAATTTGTAATTTTTGTTTTGTTTTTTAAGTCTGATGATTTAAGACACTTGCTTTGAGGTATATATGGTGTTCCATCTACCCAGAAAGTAGAATTTACTGGGTTTTGTAAAAATGTTGCCATTGCCAAATCCTGACATTGTTTTATATGACGTATCAGTATAAATCATCGGCAAATGCATGTATGCCAACATCATAATTATAGATTGAATATTGCAAATTATATAAAATTATATAATAAGACGCCTAATCTGAAGGTTCTCAGCATTTTTAATTAACATTTCAGGTGCCTCTTGTTTTTAATTAAAACGTGAGCAACGGAAAACAAGAACATATTCATTTTATATTCATCTTTTATAATGTCATTGCATTCATTTACTGATTGCAGAAAAAAATAATTTAATATTTAAATTTTTAATGGGATAAAACCAAAACCATCCAATCCATCCTAATGGGACTGTAGGCATATATTTTAAGATTAGGTTAAATCATTATTTTGAAAGAAACTATTTCGTGGATAAAAAAATCAAAATTTGAAAAATAAGCTTTTATGCGAAAAAAAGCAAGGAAAGCATTTATTTTTTCTCTCATAAATAAAATTATAACTGGCCGACTAATTTATGGTAAATTAAAATAGCCTTAAAACAGAAACAGCTGGTATATAACTAAAAAATTGTGACCCATTTTAAAACAGGACACTAAGTAAAATAATACGGGCTTAAAATACGGACTTTAATAAAACACATTGTAGTAGTAATGTTTTCATTTCCTTTTTGTTAATATTGTAATGATCAAAACATACTATATATATAAAAACTAGAAGATTTTTGATTATTTTTTATGAGAGTACCGTATATAATATTAGTCCGTTAGATATTTTCAATGCGAAAAATAATTACTGCTACGAAAATATAATATTGGTTTCAGCTATTAAGACATCATAAAGTAAGTTGATATTAATATTTGGCTTGGCACTTATGTAAGTTAACACAATGCAATTACAGAATATTTTTTTCATATTTCAGAAAAAATATTATTAATAATATAATTAATGGACGTAACTCGCTTTTTTGATTGTACATTTTACTATAATTTAAATTTATTCAAGGGAAGACTTCCTTCCCATAAAAAAAAATATTATTTCAATGTATATTCGTGAAAATGCAAGAAAATATTATCTATTCTAAACCAAAATATTATATAGTGTCACATAACTAGTCAATATATATTTGAAAACCTAAAATATGTTTATATGAATATCAATAAATTTTTCAAGAATCGTGATAATCATGATTTTAATACTAGGAACAAACATGAACTTATTCTGCCTTTTATTTGACTTAAAAAATATTTAAAAATAATGATATTTTCTTCTTAATTAATTTATTAACGTATTCCAAAAACCTGTCAACCAGTTTTCCTAATTAAAAAACTTTTAAGTGTACTTCTATTGGAGTGTTTAGTCAAAAAATTGTGTATTCTTAAAGGGTTTAATAATATGATAAAAATATGAATACAATTCATATATCATATTTCAGTAGGAATGGACTGCAATCTAAGTTTACTATCACATTACGTTATAAAAAATGGTTATTGACAGTTGTGTAATATTTCTTTTTATAGTTTTTACATAACGGCTGGATTGGCCTCGTATCACGCAAAGATCTCCAAAATATTTGTCTCACTTGTTCTTAATTCTTAACCATCCTCTTACTCTTTAGTAATTTAAATATTAACATGTTGCTTTAGGTTTTATTAAATATGAAATTCCGTTGGTTAAATATAATTCTTTTCATAAGACAAGAGTTTCTAATAACATATTTTGTATTTCTATGCACAAAACAGCTTCATTTTGAGGTAGTTTTAAATATGCCACAGGCTGCTGGAATTGCTGGAATTGCCTCCTCCTTTGCGTACTTTAAAAACAGTGATGATGTTTTGTTTACCATAGAAACGATGTAGGTAATGCATTTATGATGTATGAGCAATACAGTACATTCTTTAATGGTTTAATTGTGTACTTTTTTGTCATTAACAAAACATTCAATTTATAAAACACTAAAAGAAATGTCGTATACTAATTATGTATTCTTAATCAATTTTCAACAGATAATTATTTAAGATGTTTTTAGATTTGACAGATAATAAAATAAGAATATAACAATAAAATATTTCAATAATTACAGAAATGAAATTTCTTTGTAACAAATGTTTTGTTAAAAACAAAATATAGAATCCTCTTTTAAATATATATTTTTTCTTTTAAATAGACATTGTGACAATAGATTTAACTAAAAGTGGAGTTCAATAATAATAAAAAAAAAATTGTACTGTAAGAGAATTAAAATCAACACTTGTAGTCTTAATTTTAAAAATAACCTTCACAATAATTCAGATCGTAAATTAATCCCAATTGTTTCGAAGTTCCACGATTTTCACGAGTACTGCTCATTTGAATAAAACTATTTTACGGATCCAACTCACTTGTTATTACATTTTTAATTATAACCCGACGTTTTGAATGCTTTATTATAATCTTAACGCGATAAATGTGTAAATAGTTTTATTTTTTTTATTTTTTTGAAGGAGATAAGAAATTTTATGACAGATTTATTTTATTTCATTATCTTAGCTTAACATTTATTTCTCTCATTTTCCAGCATCTCGAGGCATAAAGCACGGCAAGTCGTGTTACTGTTTTGTTAAACTTTTTCTCTTCAATCCTTTTATCAATGTCTATTACTGTTTTATTAAATCTTTGGTATACAAAATAAATATCCATTTGGCGGACTTACGCTAAATCACTCTCTACCACCCTACACCAAAGTAATTAAAAAAAATACGGAAGTATCGAAAAAGTAACAAAAATATTCCAATCATATAATATACAAACTGATATGAAATAATATAATAAACACATATATACATACCAAAAAAATACATACCTTTTATTAATATTTACACAAATACATATAAATACTTACATTGATACATATATTAATATAGATACGAATTCATAGCTCGAACATAGCAATACTAAATATAAATAAAAAACATTAAAAAATTCTATAAAATAAATAAAAGTATACAAATATCATCAAGAAATTTAGAAAGTGGAAACAAATATAACCTTTTATGATGAAGGTAACCAAGGATATGTTTTTATAAAATATTTACCTGCTTATTGAGTATATATATATATATATATATATATATATATATATATATATATATTTATATATATATGTTTTATATATATTTTACATTTCAATTATTTTTTTTAAATATTCTAAAGTTAAGAAATAAAAAGGTTGATCATATTTTGACTTCAGGGTATTAACCTAACCAAACTATATTATATTAAATCACATACAGATTTATATTACTGAATTATTATTCTGTCTTACTACACTGAGAAAAGAATTTCCGTCTTACTAACAAATTGTTAAAACTTTTCTCTGACTGAGTCTTTTCTTTTGTAAGTTCATTCAAACTTGTTTTATTTAATAAAGTCACTTTTTCTGAAATAACACCATTTTATAGTTCATTTATACTTACAAAATATGTACATAATTATTTTGTCTAAATCACATAAAAACTCGCATAGACTCGTTTTTTATTTCCAAAATTCCATTTCAAGTTGTTTTAAGGAGATTGATATGTTTGATTGATTAATTTCATAATATGACCGTAGCTAGAACTGCGCTAAGGACAAAACTTTATGTTTATATATATACGTAAAAATTGTTGTTCAATTAACTTAAATTATTTTTTTATATTTTAAGTTTGAGGTGAAGTCTGATCAGTAATAAGTCGAAAGCAGAAGACTGATGAAAATGATTTGAAAAAGTCTACTATTTTTATTAAGTACGTATTGAAGCTGAATCTCAAGAATCTAAAAGTATCTCTATTAGGTACGAGTACGTTTTTTACCGATAGTAGTATATTCTATCCCTCTTTTTCCTTCGTCTTTCTCTATTGACCTCTTTATTTACAATTATCCATATCCATCCCTTCATATCAATTCAGCTAGGCTTTAACTCGTTTGTCACTTTATCCTTAAAAAAGAAACAAAACAAAAAATAAAAGGCTTGATTGAAATATTTTTCATGAATAAACATTTATGAATAAATAAACCTGCATTAAATCAGTCTTTAAAACAATTAAAGACTTTAGTGACAGTAATTATGAAATGAATTTCATTAAAAGAATAAAAATATTATAACATTATTCTTAACCAGAAAGTTAATGCTCTATCTAAAAGTTAAGCTCTATCTTACTCATTATCACTTATTATATTATTTTAAAATTATCGAATCAAACGTAAAAGCTTTTTAAAACGTAAAAGCTGTCAAATAAATGTTAATTCTCTGAAAATAAAAATTTAAACTCTAGTCAGTGATAAGCAATAAAATTTACAAAACTTTACTCTAAAGAAATAAATATAACATAAATTCTTTTATATTGATTTGAAAAATATTTCGTGTTCACAATTCGAGATAACATATTTTTGGCTTGCAACTCCAAATATGTTATTAATTGAAAAAAAAACAGCAATATGACAACAACAAGGCCTGATAATAAATCTAAAGCATTGAAAAAGTGAGAAATAAGATTTATTTAAAACTAACGTATTAACAAGTTAAATGAAATAGAATTTCATTTAACTTGTTGATATGTAAATGAAATTTTCTATTTAATAATCTTCGATACTATTTTTTTTTTATTTACCTATCTAGATAGTGTTCGATAAATCTCACCAAAACTGTTTTAAATCAATTAAATTAGTAATGTAACTGTAACCCTCGTACTTTATAAAATAATATGGGTAATCGTAAACGAGACGAACGATTCAATATAAAATATAAATCGCGTTCTTGAAACCCTCCATTTATTTAACCTTTTTCAAATAATAAGATACAGCGTATAAGTATTGAATCAGATAACAGCAAATAACAGTATTATATAAATAGTAGTAGTAGTAGTAAGCAAAAAAATAAACTGAAGACAGGGTTAAATGTTTTATTAATTAAAAGCAAT
The DNA here is from genome assembly GCA_959347395.1 of Mechanitis mazaeus. Lineage (NCBI taxonomy): Eukaryota > Metazoa > Arthropoda > Insecta > Lepidoptera > Nymphalidae > Mechanitis > Mechanitis mazaeus. The sequence goes on from OY365755.1 coordinate 15,260,752, forward strand.
AAAGTTTTTAGAAATATTTATATTTAGTTTCTCTTAAAAACAAATTAATTAATTTTAGAAAAATTAACAACTAAATAAAAAAAACATTTGAATTTGTTACGTGTTAATCTTAACACGCGTATTTTTATTTTATACGATAAAATAATACAATTTTTAGTAATATGTAAATCTTTCAATTAACTCTAATAACTCTTTAGTTTTGATTTTAAATATATAAAATATATACTGTAAGCTAGCAAACATAACCATTTGTGTATAATGTTGATTGGCTTATTTATAAATATTAATTAGTTTATACAAAATTTAAATCTACTATGACGTCCTTTATCAAATACGAACTGTATTTGAAAATGATTATATGAAAACGTAGTGACATATATAAAATAGGAATTTAGTTTTGGTATAAATAAACATTTAGAATTCGAGTAAATATAAATCATATTTCTGTTGCAATTTAATAGTCAAATTTAGGTCAAAAGCACCGAATTTATTCATTCGTTATAACAAAATTCTTTATTTAAGGCTAGGATAGGTTTTGCTCATCAGTTCTTAGGAAATTTTACATCCTATGAAATGTTGTAGAGGAAGTTGATTGTGAAAAGTATTAGTAATGAATTTTAACTAATAATCGATTACTTTCTGGTTTATTTATGTAAAAAAAAAACAATATATTTGTAATTCACTCTTAATACTTACTCAAATACATTTTAAATGAAATTATGGGTTAAATTTCTATTAATGTATATATATAAAGTACATGAAAGTAATTTAAGAGGATTTTAAAATCTGAAACAATTATAATTGACATTAACAACGAGAATTTAATAGGATTAATTGACAATTTTACTTGTGTATCAATATTTAAAAGATCGAGCAGATCAAATTATTCTGGAAAATTTATCTATAAACGGGTTGTGCAGCAAAATGTAATTTAAAAGGTTTGGTTTTATTTTCAAGCGTTTTTGTTCACTTTTAAATTTTGGGAAAATATTTTATAAATTTTAACTTTACATTTTATGTAAAGTAACAATTAAAATTTTACTAATTATTCGCTTTATTTCAATCTTTATCTTTGAAAGATAAAAGAAATATTTTTTTTTTTTTTTATATAATTATTATCTGCGTTTCATAATCATCCTTAGAAACTTAAACTGTACCTGTCTTTTACTATAACCATATTGTTGTATTTTGATTCTATTTCTTTTCATTGTGTAGTTTCTGACCAAACTTTATTAATTTACTAGTATTCATAAATATATGAATATCTTCAAAGAATCGAGTTTATTAAATTAAAATTTAAAAAAATGTGTACATGGAATGCCGCTCTATAATTAAAAAAAATATATAATTAATGTTTAAGTAATACTAAAATATTAATTTCCATTCTTGATTAAAGTGAAAAATATATTTTAATTAATTTAAGAATAAATTTCAATATAAATCGACTTTAAGCAGTACGGTGTTTAATATATATCTTATATTAAATTATTATGACTACAAAAATTAAATTTCTGGAAATATTTGTAGTGTATCTTTTTTATTATTTATGTATTAATTGTATCTTGTAGAGTAATCAGATTTTTTGTAAAAGATCTTAAACTTGATCGGTATTATATAAAGTTTATTAAACCGCTACCAATTTTGTGGATAAGATAAAAGACATCCTATGTACATATTTTTTAATTAAAGTGTTTATGTAAAAGTAAGGTACATAAATAAATAAGAAGACAATAAAATTGTAAAATTAATTAAAATTTGTTCAACACACCAACCTATATCATTTGCATTTAGCGATTGGATATTTTAGAAGAAGTTTTATAAGCGAACTTTTGAAAACAATTATCTAAGCATTTTATTAATCAAATATCAGGTAAGAATAATAACATCAAAAAATAATACTTAGTGAAACTTAAAAGTTCTTAAAAAAACATACTTTATAGTTGATGTACATTTACCTTAATACAACATTCACATAAAATGATAAACTTACTCTGACTAAAATTCAATATATTATAGTCCTATTCTATTAACCGAAAATGAGGTCCATCAAATCACGGAAAAGGACACAAATGATAACAGCCTCATAACCCCCAATCAGTATCTCGACACGTGATTTATATGATTATCCATTTGTACGTAATATATCACGACAAATACTTCGCCGAAGCAAAAATCACCTACTCTTTTGGAACTACGTAAAAGAAGAGCTTTCAAGCGTCTGCTTTTGATTTGTGGTCATTAATAGTAAAATTATTTATAATGTCATCTTAATATAATAAAATCTATAATTTTATTAACATTACCTATGTGTTCTAATTTTATTTAGCGATGATCTTAAAAAAATCTTTTACAACACAATCACCTTAGAAAACAGTAAAGAACAGTAATATTATTTTACTTTGAATTATTGATTTGTGTGGCTTAGCTAATCCTTTCACAATAAATATTTTTTTAAGAATTTAACTCGCTTATAATTTTGGTTACATTTTGATTTTAACCCGACGTTTCGAATGCTTTGCAGCAATCGTGTTCACAGGTAGACGATTAACTATCTGTGTGTCTTTTCACAAGTATATTTTCTGTATTTCTATTAACAAACGCTACATTAATGGCCCCAAAGCAGATACTACTGCATCCACCTCTGACAAATGAACGCGGTTTTTTAAGCGCAACGAACGTGACAATGTTATTCATCTACTATTCTTCACCTTAATAACTTAGTATAAGGTGTATTTTTAAGTGTATACCAAAATTTGACAAGGAAAGACACAACAATTCTTTAAAGCTTTTTAGCGTTAAGTCACGCGATTATTTAACTTTAAACTCACTTTTCTGTTGCGTATAAACATTACTTAATGACATGTGAAATCTGATTTTAATTTGAAAATAAAGAATGCCTGAAAAATTAAAGGTTTTTTTAATGTTTTGCCTTACAAAATAATTATTTATTTAGAGGGAAAAGAAATCTATATTTATTCATAACTTAAAATTTATAAGAAAAGCGAAACTCTACAATTCCATAGGAACTTTTTTGTATGGAATTTTCATCGCCACCGTTATTTCATAATTACTGAGCGGCATGACTTAAATGATGCATTTTCATTAATTGAATAATTCATTTAGATATTAGTAAAATATAAGTCTATTAATCTACATTACATACATACAGATGAATGACAAAAAAAAATTGGTTAAACATATTTCAATTAATGTTTGATTTTTAATTCTGGACCGCCATTACGGTCCAGAATTAAGTCATCGGAAAGTTAAATATATAATATATTTAATAAAATATTAGATACCAGATACAAAAGACATAGAACAATAATTTGTGTAGAAATGGGACCGTTAGGTGCACTAACCACTCAACTGAGAGTCGATGTTTTTTATTTATTCTTTTAAATTAAACGCTACATTTTAGAAACACAATATTGATTAATAAAAAATAATATTAATTACAATTGAAAATAATATTAATTACATGCTGCAATGTATGTAAAATAAAAATTACAAAATAAACTTATATTGTAATTTATAATGCCGTTCTGGCAAGAACTATATGGGGTATGTTACATGACATTACAACCAATACGGTTTTCGCTTTTAGACAAATCGTATAAACTATCAAGGATTTTTTTTTAAAATTAAAGTAACGGATTTCTATTATATTCGTTTCAGATTGAAATATTAATTGTTGTATAACTAAACAATTCAAACATATTTGCAAAAATGAAAAGTAACTATATATTTTAATATATAAAACCTATGACAAAGATTTAAAAAGATAAAGTAGCTTTTATCTGATTTTAACTGTGCTTCGAAAAGAAATAAAAGAAAAATTTTCCTTAAAAAGACGATAACTAAAATTACAGATAGCGGCAATGCTTTCGCTTCCGCTTTTGAAGAATGGTGGCTTCTCATTTCTTCCTGCGATAAAAAGCTAAAGCTATCCTTTCTCAGGCGTTGTTATATCTATGTGCATTTCCATTCATCTATTACTTTTTGTGTGATTGTAGAACAGATAAACTTTATGCTTAATAATATATTTGGTCATTATGAACATTTGACATAACGTATAAATATATAATAAAATTCACAATTAGAATTAACGGTCTTGCGTAAAGACATGTAGATAAAACCCGACTATTGTGTGCTCGTGGCAATAAAAATATATAAAAGTTAGAGGTATTGTTTTAGATTATATAGTATAATTCATATCTTGATAAGTGTGAGACGATTATTATAGTATATGAAAAAAAATATTATAGTGGTTTAGAAAAGGCTACTACTACATTTTAAACACTTTTATAAATGGTACAAAAAAGGAGGGTAAATTATCTCACAGAAAAGATTCATAATATATTATATGCGGCAACCATATAAGCCACTTATACTGAAACTCATTTAATTAATTTTAGTGTCATTTCAAAAACAGGTCCCTGCTTTTGTTTACATCTCTTCAAGAACACTGATATTATAAGCTGAGGCTGTTATTTAGGTCACTTTATATTATAATGAAACGCTTGGAATTGTTGTACTCGTAACACAAAAAACTTTTATCGGACCTTTTTTTTTCTTAAGGTTTATTTATAATTTTTAATATTAAAATGTTTGTCTTGTTTAAGATTAAAGAATTAACTCGTTTCCATCATCAGAGTAAAGAACAAGCACCTTTTTTTAAAAAACTTTTGCATTAAGATGCAAAGGGATAGAGCCACGATCAAAATTTACTGTATAATTAAATTTAAAAAAAAATTTGAGAGTTGTGTAATATTTTTTCCTAATTTTTCATAATGGAAATCTTTAAGCAAAAATCTTCAAGATATTTGTCTTAAATGTTCTTAATTTTTAACAACCCTCTTTAGCCCCAGAATTATCGTCAAAAGAATAAATTTAATTTATAGAACGGAAGTACTCAAGACTTTTATCTTAGCTCTACTTCTAATCTCAAACTTTTTATACCTTTACATCATTTTGGGTATCTCGCCTTTCCTTCACTGCACACACAATTAAATTTTACAATAGCATACCCAAATAAATAATACGGTCTTCAAAAACTACGTACAGGTATTAGATTTTGGTTTTTAATTCACCAGTTATTATTCATTTTTATATATAATAATTTATTATAATTTTTTTATGATTTATTTTAAAAAGGTAAATAAATAAAAAAAGCTCTATTGAATTATGTCTGAACTTTTTTTATATATAACGAAAATTAAAATATTCCCACAAATACTTAGTAATACTTAAGGTTAAGCTAAACCATCCATAAAGTATTCATAAAATGCTCAATCCACGAAGCAGAAAAGTAATTTTTAAATTGGAATGGACTACCCGTTAAGCAATGTAAGGACTAGAAGACAGAGCACCAACGCAATAAATTGTATGTACATATGTATTTTAAACAAAACTCAATCGTACGAGTCGATCAAATGTAGTATTTTAAATATTTAGATAACAATAGTGACATCACTTCAAATCTAAGATTTGTTTTTCCAGCTCACATTTTCATCTTCAATTAACTGCTCATGGAGTTCGAATATGAAATGAACTACAAGCTATCATTTGAGAAACGTCTTCGTTAAACACATTTAAGAACAATCTGCGTAGGGACTAAGAGTGGGAAAGAACATGTGATTTAATGTTTCTTATGATCAACATTAGTAATTTGTATTTGACTAAAACTATTTTGATTAAACTCGCGTTTAATTTTACATTTTTATGATAATCCAACGTTTCAGAAGATTTGCATTTTGATTTTCGGAGAAACAAGGTATCCTATCTATACTTTTTCACAAAATATTTTTTATGTTTTTCGAAAATAATATACATTTATTATTTAATTTTATTATTTTACGGTTTTAAGTCGCGTTTATTATTACAGTTTTAATTATAATCCGTCTATCTGATATTTTAATCTTGTTAAGTAAAATAATTCTTTAATAAAATAGTATTTATTCAGGCATATTTTTATATTGTTATATATTATTTTTTAATATTCAGTCCTCATTGAAATGTAACATTCAATATACCGAACATATATGTAGAACCGATAAATTTAGAGGAGAGCTTGTATTTATTTATGAGAATAAAAAAAATTTTAGATGGTTAACTATTCAATGATAATCGTATTTTAGTCTTCTTTTTTACTAGTTTTTAGTTTTGTACACAAAAAATATATTTTTATTAGTTAAATTTTATTGTTTTTTTTAGTTTCCATCGTGTTACATTTTTAATGTTTTATAATAATTCAAAGAAGACTTTCGATTATTGTTAATGAAATAAAAATCATTAAAGGTTTAATTGTTATATATCCAAAATATTTATGTAAAGAGTATTATAACTTGTATTTTATAATTTAAAAGGCCTTTAACTTATACTCAATTATACTCAACATATTTATTAGTATATAGAGTATATAGAATATAACAATCAGAACAAACCAAACTGCATGCTCGAGATAATTTTTTTTTTTTTTGCATTTTATAAAGTTAAATTGTGTGTTCCGGTTGTTTGTACAGTGCCATTTTTATTCAGTGTCAGAATCTTCACTTTCTTTTATTCTTTCTTTATCCAGTATAGGCAAATAATAACGTGTACCTCAAAGACTAAAAACCATAAAAAAGAGACAAACGTCATTTCGACACCTGCCTTTGTGCCGCACGGCGAAGGATTGGAACAGCTTGCCTGCGTCGGTATTTCTATCTGAATATAATGTGGGTGTCTTCAAGAGAAGAGTGAATAGGTTACAGAGTTAATCAGCCTTGCCATCTAAGACTACATTTCCACTTTCCATCAGGTGGAATGTAGTCAAGCATTAACTTAAACAGTGTAAAAAAAAATACTATATGTTTATTGAGAACAATTAAGAGTTTAACCACAAAAGCTGAAGAGGCTTGTAATCTGGGGGTGAATAAGTTTTAAGCTTCCTTACCTTATAGTTTTAGTTTCTCCTAAACTAATGGTCCTTGCGTATGTTTGTATAATCTACTAGTAAAAATGTGTTAACAAGCATCACTGCAAAGGTAAATCTATCAAGACTATTCGATTATTTATTGACGTTAAATAAAGTTAGCTTTATTATAAGGTAATAAGAATCGACTGTAATTATATCAGTCTTTTATAATTATTGTTTTAAATGACTAACTCGATCCGAAGAAATGTATTTTTAATTTTTATTACTCCCAATAAACAATATTATTTGGAATAATTACTAAACCTAATATGTTCTTCAAGCTGTAATAGCATGAGCCATTCATTCACGACAGTCCTTTTATACAGTTTTTAAGTGGCACTTCATGTTTAGTTATTTAATTGTATTTTTTTGTAATTGTGTTATCGAATATTGACTATTTTTAATATAAGCATCAATAAGATTTTTTTCATTTCTATTCTGTTTCTAATTTCTTTTATCATGTTAAAAAATATATATTTAAAATATTAAATAGGTTAAAAAAATAATTTATTAAATTGCTAATGTTGAAGGAACTAAATAAATTAATTGATTATGCAACACTTTAAAGGATACAATATATCAAAAATTATATATTTTTTACATAAAAATTATGTATATTTTTATATAAAAACAAAATCGATTGATCTTCTGTTAAATGTTTGATAGCCATGCTTTCTAAGACCAAGATTGTGTGTGACCCACATTGAACAGTTATTTGTGTGTTACACAAATTGCTGTCTTAAGTCTGGATATTTTTTTTTTGAGTTATTCTATGTTTATGAAACAACCAGCAATACAGAGATTATTACTTAGCCAATTAACCCAATTTCCTTTATAATATCGGGCTATTAACTTAATAAAGCCCAAGAATGTCCGGCCAAAGGTATTGTGAAAGCCATCTGCTTTGCAAGTGAAAGTACATTGAAATTAAATTCAATCTCTAGCGAGTAAGATATAAATAAATAAATAAATAAACAATTAAGATAGAATAAAGTAATAAAGCTGAAGGTGTATAATTATAAATGAGATAAAACAATGCATGAATTCTTTGTAGACAGTACGACTATCTGTCGGTCATTTATTTCACCAACGACATAAAATACTAAACCTTAATCGAAATTTTCTACAATCATGTATGGCGTTCTATTATTATTATTTTTAATTAAACAATCCAGACAAATAACATAAGGCGTGGAGGTTGCTATTTTGAAGTAAAGTCAAACTAAACAACGGCGTATTCGAACTAACTAAAATGGATTTTTGGAAGACCGTTATAATGTTTTGAATATTAAATGAAATGCAACTTAAAAAATAATTTAAGAAAATTAAATAATCATATTTTATATTTCTAGTTCTAGAAATTTTTAATATTATTTGTTTTGAAAATAAAATAGCGATGGCTGAATTCTTAAAGTAATATTAAGTTAAAGTAATTAAAATCAAGTCGGAGCCTATTTTAGATACATCTTTCATTTATCTTGAATGTCAGACAATTTGTTATTTAATTACGGATTTTGTTTAAAGATATGAATAATTTGCATGTTGCTATTGCTTGACTGAAAATAAATAAATTAATAAGATTCAACTTATGACGTCTACAACGTTGAAAATTTACAGAACTGATAAAGTTAGACACTTAATCAAACAAGCGGTAATGGATGTGAAAGCCATCACATTAGCCTCCTTGTTAGGAAAAATTTTATATGATTATCGTTTTTTTTTAATAAAATTCATTCCTTCAGTACTTTCACTAATGTCATAAAAAAAATATTGTAAAAAATAGCATAGTTCATAACTATAAATGTAAATTTATATTTAGTAATAATAAATTTCATACTATTTGCAAAAACGTTTTTTTATTCTCAACAATCCATCCGAATCCGAAACCCACAAGCCACTTTAAGAAGTGACACCAGAGACGTCTCTAATGCAGTTAGTATTTAAAATCATTAACGAAAGTCGGAACTGTATCGTGCCGTGCGTATGCTCTCCGAACTAAAAACTCAAATTTCTGAGGAAAAATATTAGAGTCCTGCTCCAAGTGTTCATTAAAGTCGTGTTAAACACCTCTATGTACAAATAAAAGTATATATTACAAGATCCCAGCTGTAAAAGGAATAATCCAGTATAATAATAATCCATAAACATAATCCAGTATAATAATAATATAATAATAATCAATAAACGTTATCTTTAACAATTTTTTTTTGTTATCTTTAACAATTTTTTTCTTAAAAAATAAAAGAATATCGAAATACATCTTTTTCAATTGTGACCAGTTTTTGCTATCATTACCATTAATTAATTGCTTCTATAACCACTGCAATAGCGCAGTTTGTGATATCAATTTGCACCCCAATAGCAACATCCAAGCCCTGGAATCTCGAGCTTTCGATGTAAATAAGATTCCAAAAAAATATATATAAACTTACTATTATTAAGTTCGTATAGATGGATGGGTATATGGATGTTTTACTATATCATGCTCTAAGATTTCAACAAATTTTGATAAGTTTTGATACGCAGTTAGCCCATACCTAATCCTGGTATTATATTTAAGCTAGGTTTTACGTTTCATTGCGTTTGCAATGGAATAACGTATTGTTTTGCAATCGAATAAAAGGCATGAAAACTTTTGAACCCTGAAATAAAACACTTCCAACTTTTACATTTTTGTAATTTTGTTACCTTTTCCACAAAATTTCAGTTTAACAAAATAAATATTGGTCGATCTTATTAAATGCAGTGAAATTTCAACATTTATTACAACATTTTAACACACAAGCAAGTGTAATGCACATTTAATATCGCACCGGTGAAGGTCGTTTTATATTCAACTTGCAACGTAAATTTACATCAAGCTCGCTAATCTTTTATACTACACTAAAACGTTAACTTGAAAGAGTTGAACTGTAATACTTAGATGATTCAATTAAAAGGAACTCATAATAGTTTATTAATAAATGGTTGCAGGCCAAATCTAGTTATAATAATAAAAATAGAATGGGTTATGAGTAACTGAGCTCATTTTTCAGGGATTTTTCGCAGTTTTTTTCTTCGTTTGCTTTCTCAAACTCCAAGAAAAATGTATTCCAAGACATAATGTGTTGAACGATATTTCATTTATGAAGTGAAATGTCTATCACAAATCATTTATTATCTATTCCAAATTAAAGTATGTTAGTGTGTCCGAAAATAGTCGATTTTAATTTTTATAATAACGTTTACAATATTTTGGCTAAATAAAAACAAATTCGTTTGTTAATACAGAGGTTTTTCTTATAATATGTTGATCACAGGATAAAAAAGATATTAAATATATATTATATCCTATTAAGATTTTATGATCGTCCTCTTCCACCTACTGCTGTTGTAGTGCTTATGACTGAAGGACGAATGGATGACAATGGTCCGCAGAGGGATGAAGAAGACCTTGCACACAGGTTCCTGTGGCTTAGTCAGAAGGCACTCAGCGATACGTCTTGTAGAACCATATGTACAAATCATGTCCCAGGTGGGAAGTTGATGACAGTCCACTAACAAGAATGAACACAACCTCCAGCCAACGTTAGACAAAACTCATTCACAGCGTCAATGTTTTAACTATCTTACATTGTCTCCATGTATCATTAAGCACTTTCATACTGCATACTTCATTACACCTTGATTTCTTTTACATGTTTCGAAATTTATAACAGGATTAATTGTAAATTTCGAATTTCAAGCAATACTTATTGATATTATATATTTTTTAAACATGGTTTGTTTTACTCTATTACTATTCAATGCTTTCTTTTTTAAACACTTTTTTAATGTTTTAGATATTCTCCTCCAACGACCAATTCAGGAGATTAGGATGTTTGTTGATTTAATAATTTCAATTGTAATATAAAAAAAAAAACAAATTTAAAAAAGAAAATTAGTTACTTATCATACTGAAGAGCAAATAAGTTAAATTAAAAGAGTTTTGGTTTGCTATTTAACTTTTATAAAAAAATGAAACAAATATTATGTGCAATGACTTTACTAATATATTAATTAGATTATTGAACTCTGATACTGATCTGATACTGATATTGAACTGAATATTTTTTTTTTGCAGTTGAATTAAGGGATCAGCAGGTTTAAAAAAAAATGTTAAATTATTTTGTAAATCTTTCAGCAATGTAAACAAGCAAAATCTCAATTCATTAGTAAGATTATTCATTATAATTATGCAGTAGCACTAATAATTAAAAAAAACTATTTTTAATATCATTCACCAGTCTTACTTCTATTACTTAAAAACAATTTATTACTATTATTATAGAAAAAATAAATACAAAACACAATAATATCACATTAATGCAATGAACAGTATTTTTATAATTAAAAAAAAAGTATTAAAAAAAACTTTCTTTCGTGTTAGTCGAAATCATTAAGACAAGGAAGATTCTCCCTCCAAAAATACACATCCTAGCCTCGTTATCATATGGTTACTTTTAAATTTATTTGCGAATATTATGATATACAACATATGCCAAAACAATTGGCGACCCAAATGAAAACACGTTTAATATTCAAAATTAACAGATTAAAATTCAATTCAGCTCGTTGCTTCGTTGTTTTTTTTTGTGTTTATTATAAATGTCTATATACTTTTAATAATAAAATAATTTAATAAAAAGTTAATTTAAGGTAAAGGTTTCAACCAATCTACAACTCTAATCATAACTAGATTATTACTACTTTTAATTGGTTATTTCAATGGATATGCGATTTTAGATTTTATATATTACCACTACCACTACCACCATAGCTACTGCTACCGCTACCGAATGAATATATTATAGAAAAATCATGTAAATATATTTTTACACATATCCATATACACAAGTATATATACATATATATATACATACACACATACATATATTTATACACATAGCTATATAATTGATTTGGGATTTTTATAAAAATTTATTTACCAATTTTTACAAGCTCTTCAGTCATTTTTAAGCCATATCACTTAAAAATTTATATTTAATATCATGTCAGCAAAGGTTTAATGTGTTCATTTTATTAATTTTAAAATTAAAATTCTGTAGAATGATCATGATTTGAAACTCGATGAAACTGAAAATGCAATCGATAAAAAAACACATTGCCTTAAATATTATTAATAAAGTCAAACAAAAGATTTTCTTCTTCTCTACCTGATCTAGAAATAAATAACCAAAGTATCAAATAAAAAAATAACATATATGTATAACATTGATAAGTTATATAAAAAAAAACGAACATTAACAATTCTATAGAATATAAAAAAAATATTATTCAAGTAAAATAATTGAGGTAAATTACAAATAATATATTATGGCTAATTAACCCAATGTTCTTTGAGAATAGTCGGTTAATAGAATAATTACTGTCAGATGAATGACCGGCACAGAAATTTTGTAAAGCCATCTGTTTTGCAAGTAAAAGAATATTTAAATTAGATTCAATCCCTAGCAATTAAGGTAGATTGAAGCAATAACTCTTAAATCTTATAAATATAAACAATGTATTTCAAAGGGTTTGTTATTATGATAAACCGCAAAACTGGGCCTATTAACTTTCATTTTAAAGTGTTAATCTTCGCGTTCTTTGTTAGGGTTCTTATATACTTTTAAATAATATGCACATAAAATAAACAATGTGAAAGTACTTTCGTTTTCTGTATAAAAACAAACCAACAATTAAATAAATTAATGACATATACCTATATATATAGGCGTAACGAATATTTAGGCAATATGAAATAGGTTAATTTAAAACTGTATTGCAAATGAGATATTTGAAAATTTCTTATATGTGCATCATATTTTGTGCTAGTTTATTGTAAAAACGATAGATTTTACTTTGGCTATATTTGAAAATAAAGAAAAGATGGGATTATTAGCAATAGCTTGTAAAAAAAAAATGGAATAAAATGATTTGCTCTTAAAAGCAGTGTGTATCTCTGCAAATACAGATATTTTCATTTCATAGCAATTTTAAACTTTTAAACATTGTTAACGACTTTAAAGACTAACATGTATATAGTTATGAGCAATACTTGTAAGCAAGACTGCGTTCATAATATTACAGTACGTTTCACTTTAAACACTAAGCACTTTTGTTGAGCGTTTCACAAACTCTAGAAGGCTTTGGCTACTAGATGTAGATAATCATGCTAGGGAAATTTTAAGCTTCTAACTTATTATTCACAAATTAATGTTGTTGTATTTACAGATCAAAGTTACAAGGAAGGAATTCTCAGATTTGGGGACGTACTTGTATAGATAAATTTTAAATTTTATATAATGTTTATGATATTTGTTTTAAATTTCATGGAATTTAATAGATGAACCCAGGTCGCAATAAAAGACTCAGAAACGAGAGTTTGACATAGCTTATGAGACTACAACACATGGGTGAATGCCATCATCCAGAATCCAAACCATGAGCAAAATTTCACAAAAAAAAACTCCAATGTATTGAAAACTATTATATATCATTTTTCTATATTACATGATTATATTTTATTCCTTTTTTTTATGTATTAACGACAGAATTTCTTCTTCTACGATTATAAAAAGTATGACATTAATAGTAGAAGAAACATTTAAAAAATATAACTTATTTCTTAGTAACGGTTTCTTAAATAATATATTAAAGAAGTATTCTTTATAACAAAATTTACTAACTCTTAAAGAAATTCATTAAAAGTTATATTTGCCCTTTTACAAAAGTAGGTCACAATTTTGTTGATGTTTTCTCTGGTAATATTACAGCTCTTTTAAACTCACGGTGTTATTCAGGCTATGGTAATTTTTAATAGAATACCTGAAAAGCTGTTGCAATAATTTGTCAGACAAAAATAACTTTTGTCCGCACTTCACCTTATATTTAAAATTTTACTCTTTCTTAACATTTCTAAATTAAATTTTTATCAGAAAACTTATTTTATATGATTTAAAACTAAACTCTTTTTTTCCGAATTCATGTAAAGAGCCGGTTGTTACCGATTTAAATTTAATATTAGTTATATATCCAACATGCTGTATTACTGAACAAAAGATTTTTTTAAATTGAGGAATTAATTACTATTCATGCATCATTCTGAAAAAACATTTACTTTTTAAGTATGATAAGCATTCTAAACAAATTTCACATAAAAAATATCTTTAAAAATATTTTAGATATTGTAATATCTACATATAACATCTTGAAGTTATATTTGCCTAGGCAACGAATTTCAATTAAACATAAAAAAATAAAAATTAGTATACCTTATACTGAAATTTTACACTTCTTAAAATTTTTTGAAATATGGCATAAATAAATTTTAATTAGTACTGTGCGATAAAGCATTAATCTTTTCTTAATTTTTTTTTAGTCATCTTCCATAAATATTGAAATTTCAGCTGAAATGTCATTAATTTTTTTTCTAAATTATTTATAAATAAAACTATAATTAGAAATATAATGAAATTAAAGATGCTTTGGTTTACCGACCATTCAAATTTTTCAATTATTAAAGAAAATTCCTGTTTTTATGTCCATATTTAATATTTGTTGTCGAAAACCTGCGCCTTATTAAAATATGTTTGATCTTCTACAGATAATATAATATTATATTATCTCATTAGTATCAAACAATAAAAGAATATACCTACCGGGACTTTTATAAAAACAAACGAATATTGTCAAAACAGGAAGCCTTGTCGCTCTTAGAAGCTGCGGATTTTGTTTAAAAAAAATGTGTTTACTAAAAAATAACATCAAAATTATAAATATATTAACAATATCATAATGTACTTACTATATTATTATACTTGTATGAACTCAATATTTATTTTAATAATATTATTGAATGAAGCCAGTGGCGCGAGTGAAGCTCTCTATGAGAGACTTTTCTGCATCTTTTGTGCAGGCATAGATCCAAAACGGTTTATCTGATAATTTTAAGAATTTGCACACTTATTAGTCTGGTGGTGGTTAAAAAATTAAAAAAAAAAACAAAAAATGTTTACTACATTTTTTGTCTTATGTATTTTGTCTCATCTTGAAAATTAGTTGAGGACAGAATGCGTCGACGTTTTTTAAATGCAAATTCTGTGCTGTTTATACCTTGTTTCGCTCAATGCTATATACTAACACATACCGAGATTTTGCGAGCGCAGCGAGTCGAAATTGAGATCTGGTTCACACTCTTAGTTAGTGGTTGATATATTTAGGTGTTTTTTTATCTTTAATGTACCCTTTTGTTGTTATAAAAGATCTGTGGGTAAAATTGTTAAGGTTTAAGAGGAAGTTTCACAACTGGCAATGGTCTTGGCAGTTGAATTCACTTTTAACTTCCATTGCAAAACTATACCTTGATGTCACTGCAATTCTTAAGTGTGACAAAAAACTTAGTTTTAATCATTGTTAAGTTTTTTCTTTTATTTCATAGTAACATACATATATTTAATACTTCTTTATTCGAATAATATTTTAGGACTGGACCCACCTTTATGTATTTCATCTTAATTTCAAACTGACATTTCAAATGCTTTGCAGTTGTGTTGAGGAGCAGTCAAGCTTTATTTTATACATTTATGCGTCAATTAATTATTCAATATATCATCAAGTGACGTCAGGCTTAATTAAATTAGTAAGTAACCTAATGAGAATCTCAAAAAATCTATTTTATATTTAATTTATAAAAGTATTCAAACAATTAAAAAATTTTCATTGGGTATAGTTAAATATATCGTTTCTCAAAATGATCTAACAAATATAAAATAAATTATCCAGATGTATTTTATAGTCATTAGTCTGATATATCTATAATCTTAAGAAAAGTTAGGTAAAGAACTCATTTAAAGTGAAGATTCTTCCTATTAAGGCTCCATTGAACTTGTAGATATAGTAATAGGAGCTTATTAGCTTGTATAATATATACGAAAAACATTTAAATCTATTTATTTATTTATTATTAAACAGTAAAATATTAAGCTTATTATCATTTATATTTTTAATCTCAAATGCGATAAAAAGCGCTAGAAATACAATAATAAAAATTTAGCAAAAGTAGCCAAAATAAAAAAAAATTTAAATATTAAGAATAAAATTATTACTGTTCTTTAATAATTTAAATGTTATATTATATACTCATAAGAAGATTTACAAAATAAAAAAACTCTTTAAAATTTAATAAGTTGTCTAAAACCATCTCTCTAGAGCTTTTAATTCGCTGCCTTTTAATTTTCGTTCCCCTGAAATAACATGAAATACTTGGTTTGTATACTTTTATTTGAGAGTCGAAGAAAAATATCAACTTTAATGTTTTGGATAAAAATTGCTTTTACGATTTATGTAAGAAATATATAAAACGTAATTAAAAATTCTGAAGCTTTTAAAAATAATATTTGCTTTTAATTCTATAAAAACGAATGTAATGTTTGAGACTGGCAGTACAAATTAATTATGCATGGATAATTTATTTATAAATTTCGGTTACTTTATATTGTTTTTTTTTCATAGAGTATATATTAATTAAATTAGAGTAAATATTAATTAAAGAATGATATTACAATGCCAAAATATAATAATTTTATAAATTCACATAGCTGCGGGTTAATACAACATTCTACAATAAAACAATTTTTTTTCTTCTCCGTTATTCAGGATGCAGTAAATATGGCTAATTTATACTTCTCAAATAAGACACAGGTAGTATCGGATTGCTTGTTCTTTATTCTTGCAATCGCCTGTCAATGGCGGCATCTGATGTGTCCACACAAATTATTATTCTTAAGGTTGCTTAAGAACGTATTATAATCATATGTAACCATTACGTTGCATTATTATGACGTCATTGCTACTGTGAATATAAAAAAATGAATGAATGAATGAATATGATAGATTAATGTGAAAAAAATATGATGTTACCTTAAATTAATGGTAAGCGATTTCAATAAATAAATGTTTTCTTCGCTGTAGTCGCTTGGAAAACAGCTAGATTCTACTCGTTCAACCCCAGACAGTGCTATGAAAAAGACAAATTCTGAACATTAATCCTACGAAACGAGAGATTTAACTTCTTCAAAACAGCTTTTCTTCTATCTAGAAAATAATTGCTATTGACGTCGCTGTTTGTTACTGCAACCAACGTGTAAGTGTCGAAGAATATTGACTGTTTTATTAGATTAGGATTATATTATAGGAATAATAATGTACTGAGATAGTGTGATAGATCTAGTATTTGATTTATTATATAGGACTGTGAAGCTGATAAGTAATAAGTTATCCTTTTTATAATGCTTATAAGTTTAAATAAATTATAAATAGATTTAAACAATATAATAATTACGGAGAGACTAAAATCACATTTTCATTGGCAATAGAGAAAATAGGTTTTGATCTACAATAAAAATTAGATAGCTTTAAAGTTTTCAATTCAATTTATATTAATGATTATTTATAATTTCTAAAATATGTAATTTATATTTATGTGGGACTTTTCAGTGCTCATAAGTGTAGACGTATATAATAAAAATAAGTGTTTCTTGTAGATCGTAACTTATATTACAGTCTCATAAAATAAAGTAACTCTCGAGGGTAAATTCATGTATTTTTAAGATGGGTGTGATATAACTCAATTACATTTCAAAGGAAGTTGATGTGGCAAAAAATATTCTATAGAAAATTCATGTTATAACAATGTATTATTCAGAATTATTTCTTATTTTAATATAAAATTTTTATTTGCAATGAAAAATAAAAGCAGTACTAGGGTCAATAATTTCATAAGGCGATTAATAAAATGTATTTGTGTTTTTAATGATTATATAGATATAGACATATTATTATAGATATAAAAATAGATATAATGTTTTTTAAATAACCTTATATATATATAAGCGTATAACTGACATAAATGGCTTGAAGAATTGGATTAAGAAAGTTCCCTTTTTATTATAAAAAAGCATTAGTACCACGATTGACATCTGATAAAAGTTAAACAATATTTTATCATATCAACTTAAAATAGAATTATCTTTAAAACTATCTATAAAACGAATCAAATGAAAAGATAGAATAAATAAAATATGTTCATTCATTTAATATACAATTTTGTAAACTTACTTAAATTTGGTATCTTTTAACTAATTTATTTTGATTGTTTACATTTTATCTTTTATTTTAAATATAATAAAAATAATTTCCTGACCTGTAACAGATAATTGAAATGTTTATCTTATTATATAATTATGATCTTGTAAATCAAGATCAAAATTTAAACTCCCTATTAATGCCAATGAGATATCCTGAATCAGAGCGTGTGACCACATAAGATCCGTCGTGACGCCATTTAATCATGTACAAAGAATATACTTGAAATGCAATCGGTATTTATAGAACCAAATTTAGTATTTTGAACTCAATGTACATTCAATTATAAATTAAATAATTTAAATTTCAAATAAACAATATAATTAACAGCGTTTCATTTTCAATTTTCAAATTGCATTATTTTAATGTTTTTTTTTTTAAATTTCCTAAAACTTGTAGTGTAAATCATTTTTATTACATCTTGATAAATCCAAAGTCTTGTTGACTAGATGACTGAAAATAATGTCAATACAGACCCTTTAATGCTTAGTTTAGTAATATATTTTTGCAACCAATTAATTTTTTTTTATTGTAGTTCGTAAACATATATAAAGTCGTAAAACTCACTAACAATATATTATATAGAACGAGGTACGAAATTTTAGTCACTGATTTTTGAGCGAAAGGAGCGGAGCTCTCTGTAAGAGATTTATCTGCATTATGCAAGCATCAATCAAAAACGGTATATCCGAAAATTTCCAAATTTTCCACAGTAATAGACATCAGTCTGATGGTGGTTTTAAAAAAAATGAAAAAAATAATAAAACTGTAAAAATGTGTCTCATCTTGAAAAATAGTTAAGGACAGAATGCGTCGTCGTTTTGTAATGCATCTTCGGTGCTGTTCGCATCTCGCTTCGCTCAATATGCTAACATATACCGAGATTTTGTGAGCGCAGCGCATCAAAATTGAGATCTGGTTTGCGCTTCTAGCTTATAAATGTGAAGTTAAGATCCACAACAAAAAATAAGACAATAAAAAGGCACAAAGACTTAACAGGACTTAACGCATTTTTGTAAGAGAATTTATCTTTTGAACACAAGGACAGATAAATGAGAAAGGTAATTTATTAAGAGCTTTGGTTAGACTGTATAACTTTTAAACTATATAAATATGAAAGAAATTTAACGTGTTTTTAAATAGGAATATATTTAACGCCAATAATGAGTTAAGTTTTTAGTCATATTTTAATTTAGAGATTAATATCATGCCTGAATATACAAACTTTATAAAATTAAAATAAATATCAACATATTAAACAACGTTATAAATATTAATAACTAGCTTCCACAAATGGCTTCGCTCGTGTGGTATGTTGATAAAAAATACCTTGCGTTCTTTCTCAGGGTCCCGACTATATATATCATATTTGATCAAAAACAGTTTAGAATAGTCGTAAAATATACATTTATTACATTTTTTATGTACAATCATATACAATTTACTTACTTTTTATAATATCAGGTGAAAATTGTTGATTTACAAACTACCCGCAGAGAAGAGAACAGAGATCTTTCTAGTAACAGACCGAGATTTCGGTTTATGGCATTTTCAGAATATTGATTTTGTGATATATAAACTTTTCCATAATGTATTCATATAATATTTTTTTATGAATAATATATATTTTTGTGTTAAATATAAAAAAATCTAAAGAAAATACTGACTACGGAAAATATATATGTAACATATTATGTAATAGAGTTTGGTGAATTATTAATTATGGTGTTAAGTAAAATACTATTTTTAGTGCTTTCTCTCATATTAACATGAAAAACTTATTTTGTTCGAATGTAACCTTAATATGTTATATACTAATGCCATTCTTGAAGAACGTTGTTTAATCTGACGCAAGAATAATTAAAATTGGTTCGTTAAAGGCAATCGGACGTACAAACAGATAAATATATTTATAATGGTGAACCAAAAAATCGTTATTTTTAAAGATTTCAAAACGTTGATTAACACTGACACCAAAAATTTTTAACATTTAACATAAAAAATATATATTATTTAGAACAGATTTAGATTAAGAAAAAAAATTGAATTTATTAAAAGTAAAAAGGGAAAAACAGTAAAAGAATCATTTATCCTAAATTATTTATAAAAAAGATTTGAATTGTATTTTTTTTCAAGTAATTTTCTCTTAATCAGATTAAGACTATTTTTTATATTTTAAGTCTTTCAAATGTTTGTAAATAGTACTTTAGTAATAAAAACGGTTAAGAGATTTTGACTTTACGCCGTACTAACCAAGGAGTTCTTTAAAAAAAATTTCAAATAATGAAACAGATTATAATAATAACAAATGTAGCTTAAACAAACTGTGATAAGATTAATATATTTAAAATAATTCTTATGAATGAACTGCAAATGGTTAAAAAATATATAACTGAAACAATTACCTTTTAGATGAAAAATAGTTGCATTTATAAGTAAAAGAAAAAGTAAACCGTAAATTTAAAAGCTATTTAATGTTGATACTAACATTTATATAACATTTATGAATGCACAGTAAATCCTTTAGGCTGAAAACCTCTTTAATCATAGTTTTTCTGCATTATTAAATAAATTTAACCAAGAAGATTATTAAATATATGAATAGTAATGGTTTCAAATTGTTAGTTAAACAGTTACAATACCGTCTAAATAAAATTAAATGTATTATGTTTTGTAAGTTCTAGCACTTTATAGCACTACTAGTTTCTTTTATCTTTTAAGTTTATTCTTTAGAAATTTATTATTTGGAAATTTTCATGTATTTTTAAATGAACTGAATATGGTGAACTTTAAGTGCCTAATACTTTTATTTGCCTTTATTTACTTACGTTAAATTGAAGGATAATTTATATAACAATCAATACAGAGTAAAAATATAAAAGCAGATCATTCGAGTTATAATTTTAAAAAAATTGATATTTAGTAAAAAAACATTTTTTTTAAATAAAACCATTAAAAAAATATCGCGATACACAGCGTTATCAGATCAGAAGATTATATTAAAAGCTCTAGAATTTTCAAATATATTTTCTATGTCATTGACGAAACCTATCGTTTTATTATTTCTAGCAACTTTTTTTATAGAATAAATAAAATTATGTTATATATTTATTTAAAAGACATTTTATGAGATTATTTTCAACAACTTAGACGTTGAATCTTAGTAGTATAGAGAAATGAGAGTTTTGTACATTTACCTACCATTTGCAAATTGCTGAAAGAAATTTCGTAAACAAGAAGCCGAGCCACCACAGACCACAGGCAATTTGTTAGATATTCTAGACCAATCGATAACGGTACGATAGAAAAGGAAAATAAGACGGAATTCGGAAAGCGATATTTGATACAGAAAAATGAATTAAACATTTTTATTTCATAAATGCAGCATATTGCAAAACTTAAGGTAAGACATTTTCTGTACCAACGAGGTATATTTATACCGAATTCATTATAATTGCAAGAAAATGAACCTTCTTTGATAATAGATTTGTATATGTTTCTATCGTGTTCATTAGTTGTTTTTATTTTAAATTTTATTCTGTAAAAGAATAAAATAAAATATCACAGTTTTCCTTCGTACTCAATCTCGAAATCCATATTATCGGAATTTCACTTTTGCACCTTTCCAATCTGTATAATTCTAAGTACATTGATACGTTGTCCAAAAGATTTTTCCTTGAGTTATGTTTTATGGTGTTTTTTATTGAAGTTAATGTGTTGCTGTTCGTTATTGATATGAACGAATATTTAAAAACAAGTAACAACTTTATTTTCACACGCGATGTAATTTATAATCATTGCAGGACATTGATACAGTTACATTTTTAATTGTTTAAACTTTATTTCACAATGTAATTAAGGTATGTTTTGATTAATAATATTAATCTCAGAATAAATATACTTGGATGTAAATCAAACAATTTGTTTTAAATTTTTATCTCATATTTTATTCCATGATTGCCCACCCATTGTACCTTTTTTTAGTTATTGCCTACTACTTCTAATATATCTTCTTCCAATCTTGTAATTACAATACACATTTGCTCACTTACATCAAGATCGCATAATAATAATTATATTATTACGCAATCTACATTGGTACAAACTAGACAATTTACATCAGAAAAAAGTGTGCTGTATGTAAGATTTGACAGCGCCAGCAGGCGATCCCATACAATAATAATTCATATAATATAGCTAAGAGCTTAAATTGACACAGCTGCTTCATAATTCTCATGAATTGTATTGGAATTCCGAACATAACTCGATACGAGAGCCCAAAATCTTAATGTTCTGATTAAAGTTGTGTTAAAATTATTTATTTTAATACCAAATATTGGATTCAATATGAAAAAACGAAAAGAATGCAGATTTTCATTGCCGAAGGTAAAATGACTTTTTAATTTATATTTGACAGTTTTCTAAATTGACATTTATGTACATCACCAGGACTATTAACTCTTGCTCAGTGGCTTCAGAATATCAGATAGGAAGGTGAAGTTGCAAGTTAATAAATATTTTACTAAGCCAACTGAATATGTGTATAATTTTATATATAATATTTAGCTAATAATAAAATATGCTTAAAATGCTTAAAGTGCTTTTTTGATTTATTTACTTTATTTAATCGCTCAATACACTTTAAGCCATAAAAATGCTTTAATAGCCACTTTGCATAAAGATATGGTTGTTGTGTTCGATGCATTGTAATATAAATATTTATTATCTTTATAATGTTATCTGTAATGCCCTGTAATCAATATATAGTTTATTTTATAATGTTTTAATTTAGAACAGTCTTTCAAATTCTTAAGGTGAGCTCCCAATATGTTGACCCATCTGTTACCCTCTTTCTTCGTACAACAAATCTTGAGATATAAGATATTTTAATAATGTAAAAAAAAAACATAAATATTTATGTTTTTTTTTTGTAATCTTATATCTCAAGATTTTGTAAAATTCAAATTATAATAATTCTAAGTCTCATTATTCGCTAATGCGTCGCAAATCATTGCAATCCTCTTTATAACATGAAAAGAAACATCGAAAAGTGGATAGAAGAAACAAATATAAATCTTTTAAATATTTTTTCTAAATTACTTTTTAACTTTTATAATATATACAAATGCTGTATATACAACTGATTAATAATGCTAGGCTCTTCCATTTTTTGTATGAATCACAAAAATAACCCAACACCTCTTTCATTTACATATTGGTTCATTGAAATTAAACTAATGAAGGAAAAGTTTTCCATGTTCGGTTCGGTGCAATTCCTCTGGGCTATACTAGTTCTCAGTAAGATGACGTAAATTCTACACAATGTGTAGCTTTACTTACAAGAATATCAATTCCTTGATAAATGAGATTAATATATCAGATTACAATAAAATATAATATTACAAAACAATACAAACAACACGACATCATAATTTCATAACGTACATAATATCTAAGAGACCTCGTGCAAAGAACTAGACTTAACACTAGCGGACTATATGAGTCGAAAATATTGATACTATGGCGTTGTTACTGCTTCTTAATCTGCTTAGCACGAGACAGAGTTCTTTTGCAAAGTGAATCAAAACAATCCGATTCACTTACTACATCGAGGTATTTGATGCAAGGACCAAAAAACATTGTTAGATTAAAAAATGGTGTGACTTTAAATTTATTAAGAATGTGTTTTTCGAAGACGTATAATGTAATATTATGTAATATTAAAAATATGTATTTTTCAAGTATAGTCGAGTTGGACGCCTCTCGATTTGACTTGGCCGGCCAAAGCGGTTGAGTGTTTGTAGGAACACAAAACATAGTGGTTTTTATAGTTATTAAAAGTGCTAATAAACAAATTATATTAAAATTGATTACGTCATTGTTATTTAATAACCTTTCCGAAATATTTTAAAATATGTCTACTTCATTAGCCTTAATAAAACTAGAATTTATAACTATATGTTTGTTTATGTTTGAAACTGTATTTAAATATTTATAGCCATATTAAGCTAATTAAATTAAATTAAAAAAAAAATCCTAGCTATGTAGGATTTTTTTTCTATACAGCAGTTATAATTTCTAGAATAGTGTAAGTTTTTATTAATTATTTAAATAGTATACCCAAGCTTATTAATCTCATTAGCCCTGTGTTATTTCTTTTTTTAAAAATAAGCTGCAGTTAATGTAATACTCCAAACAGAATTTCAGGGCTTTAAACGTATCGGCAATTTGGTTATTGTTTGTGTAGCTATTTCTAAACCCTGATGAAAAAGCTGCTGTCACTGAATTTGCTTCGAAATTTACACCTGCTTGATTCGTCTTACAACTACTCTGTATGCAAATATCAGCGGTTGAGCAAATAGTTTCTTCTATATTATCAAAATGATGGAATGAACGATGAGGGAAGCCACAAACCACAATTTAATATAAATTATTCACATTTTCAGTTACGACTTTTTCATTCCACTCATACTGGGTAAAAATTGAGTTTAGTTTAAACATATTTATATCATGTAACATTAAAGTTACTTTATATGAAAATGTATAATAAATAATACTTATTAAGTTTATCTAAGTGCTGGAAGGGCCGTTTTTCCGAATAATGAAAAATTACTTAGATTTCAATTCACGAGCTTTTAAGAATTAATAAATCATGTTCATTCAACTTTATAACTACGACAGACGATAATTTTGGTAGTGCACTATAACCAGTAACACGAAAACCGATGTTACATTAAACTAGATCTTTAAACATACAAAATAAATAAATAATAAGAGATACAAAGAATATCTCTTATTATATGTTTATTTTGATTCAAAAGATTTGTACATGGTTCAATATAATTCCTCTTTTTAGTTGATAAAGATATAAAGAATTTAATGGTCAGTCAATTACCACTTGATGCGGATATTCGAAGATACAAATTTGTTTTCAATAATTTTGCAATGAAATATTTATTTTGAAATTATTTAATTAAGATCCTACACGCAGTGTTTTATAACATTACTAAATTTAAATACATAAATATTTTAATAATTACCTGCTTGTATGTTTGTATGTTGTTTAACATAAGAAATATATTTTTGTTTTTCAAAAGGTATAATATTATTACTCTATTTTTTGTTTACCTGAGATGAAATCAAAAATGTATCTCCTAAATTGGAACATAAGTTTATAATAAAGTAAACATTATTTAAAAAATTTAAACAAAAATTACGTCTTTTCAAGAATCATAACTTATTATAAGCTATGTAATAAGCAAAAGAAGAATCCGTATACAGCAAATAATGAAAAGATAAGTATAATAACAAAAGTTATTTTAAATCTTTACATTACAATACAACACAACATTACAATAATTTGGTCAGTCAGGTTTGTAATTTCAAGTAGTTATAAAAGGGGATGAGAGCCCATAAAAAAATATCAGGAATTTTATTTTTAAAAAGCTCTTAAAAGAACAGACTGTTTGTTGGTAGTATATATCTTGCTTTTTAAACTTGCTAGTTTGTTGTAGAGAATTTTAATTCGCGGTACAGATGTGATTGATGTACAGCACAGATGTTGCCTAAATTGATTCTGCTACGTCTTACATAAAATATGGACTGTTAATTACGAGATAATCTATGTTGTGTATTAATTTCTAAATTACTGAATATGTTTATTATGTCAGTCAATTATGTTATTAATTATTTAAAACTGAAAAATATAATTTTTTTTTCGTCTCTGATTTATGGTTTTAAAATTGTTTGAACTTAGATGTTTAAAATAGGATATTCAATCCTCCTTACTATTATGACACATGGCCGTTTTACAGGCGTATAATTAATACACCTGGATGACAAACAAAGAGTTGTCCATTCTTGACAAAGAAAAGTTTTTGCTTTCACAGCAGGGTGTTAGCTGAAGCTCTATGAGTGTCGTCGGAGTGATAAGCATCTTTTGATCTTACCGCGGTGTTCCTCTGCGACCTTTGCAATAAGAAAGCGCTGCAGCTTACTTACTTCGCAATATGAAAGCGCTGTGAAACCTGTACACGCCAAGACTTTTTATTTTAACAACGAAAACTCAAACATTATTTAATAACTTGTTGTAATTTTGTTTAGTTGAGACATTTAAATAAACAATAATAAATCAGCTACAAAAAATAATAATAGCCTTACTTTAATTAGGTAATTGAAACGTAACATTATAATCTTGAACGTACGATTGTCAGCTTGATTTTACCAGAAAAAAACATTTTATTCCTTATACATTTTATACATTAAAAAAATAAAATAAAGGCACGTTTTGTAATACCTAACAAGAATAAAAATGTTTTTTTTAACATTATAAAAGAAAGTAAAATAAAATAAATTAGACTAAGCATAAATAATTGCCTCAGAAATGTCAAACAAAATAACATTTTGTTTTAACATTAAATTAGCGTTCTAAAAGGATACAAAATTTATATATTCTTATTTTGGCATAAAAAAGGCTTCTATAAGAAAATAAGAATATTAGTATTATTAATTTCTATATCAGTCAATTATATATATATTTTTAAATACAGAATATTTATGGGAAAATATAAGTAAATTGAAAGCGTACTAAAAAATACATATTCATTGTAACATGAATAAAAAATTTTACATAAATAAAAATTAAGTTTTATACTAGTGGGAGCACGGAATGTATCTGAAGCAGCCATCACAGATCCGCTTTCTCACTTGTCCGTATGTGTGTGTAGACGATGTGATAATTTTATTTACCAACAAATAATACTAAATTATTTTCAAAAAATCATATAAATTATTTTCCATTTATATTATGTTTCAATCATTTTAAAGAATATTTTTCTCGGCATCAGACACTTTTAATAAAAAAAAAAACTATTTTAATACAAATAGTATCGTCGTAATAATTGAAATCTATGAAACCATGAAACCAAAAAAAAAGTTAATAGCAAAATTATTATTGTTATTGTAACAATATACTGCCTCATGTCATTTTCAATTATTTCGTCTGATGGAAGACCTTTCAATATGAAATAAGCTGTGCCTTTGTACGAACTACACTTTATATTATTTTATTATATGTGTTTATAAAATTAAAATTAAAAAAAAAAACTTTTATTATTATTATTATTATTTTATGAATATCATTATTTTTAAAGTTTCTATCTAAATGTTATAACTAGAATTACCATTGATATTACATAAAGTATTAAAGAAAGCATCCAAGAAAATCTAAATTATATATATTCTAATATTTATAATTGTTATTTTTAGTTTTAACTAAAAAAAAAACAAAAAATGCAGTTGCGGCACTTTTTACTTTTAACATAAAGTTATATAATGAATAAATGAATAATTAAATTTCTTTTGACAGTGAAATGAATACAACGGTTATTCATGTACTCTGTCCATAAAACAAGAATTCTAAGAGCTTCAAGATATGAGATAGTTCTACAATTTAATATTAATTTAAAAAAACACAGGTCTAAAAATATAACAATCACAATTTACTATCAATCATTAAATAAATATAACTAGTTCTACAAACAAAATATATTAAATATTTTATTATTTATTATTTGATAGTCAATCAATAAAAAAATCCCGTTTTTATATATTTATTTAACTTACACCTTCAAATTTATCTGAATTATATAAATTTGTCTAAGTAAAAAGATATTGGAAACGTTATCCAATTCTAGAAGCATTGAATATTGTTCAATTAATTATTATTCAATTTTCTTTTTTCATTTGTTATATAATAATAATAAATTACATATGGATACAGAGTGCATTTTATATGTAATGAGTTCTAGCAATTTGCGTCGTGTACTGGATGAGAATAAAAGAAGAATATTTGAAGTTCGTATTAAAATGCTGGGAACGTAATAATGGACGCTAAATGGTTTTAAATTATAATTTAATTTTATATTTCTATTTTTAAAAAAATTGCAATAATATTTTATTAATACTGCAAACGTATTGGTGCTCTGTGGCTTTCTATTTTATAATTTAAGCATAATTTTGTATCTTGATACTCTAATATAGTAATCTATGAACGTGTCAAACACATCTTAACCGCTGGTATAAAAAAATGTTAATTTATGTGACATTACGTCACAAAATGTAACATTGTTAAAATACATTACATTACTTTACATAACATAGAAACATTGAAACAATAGATCTGGAAAAGGGGAATTTTGTGTACACAAAAGTATTATAAAATAATATTATTATTTGTGGTAAAGATATTAAGACATAGCCTTAAGTTTATAACAAATATATACCAGCCAAGTGCTAAAGACCTCTTTAAGATATTGACAATTCCACGCAACGCTAACTTTGTAAAGAAAGTTAGAGCCAGGCGAGTGCGCTGTTCATTTATTCACTCTGTAATTTGAATATAAAACTATTAACACTGTATGTATACTAAATAACTCTTACACTATTAAGAAAACTTATTTTGATTAAATGACGACAACATTTTAAAAAGACTTTTATCACACTATATTTTACACAGATCACACATTTTACACGAATCTAATTTAAATAATATTGGATAATTGAAAACATCATAATCTGTCCATCTGCCTTTTCTAATAATATTCTTTATCGGCGCCATGTATCTAGTTGGTATATTATTAGACGGTTAAACAATTTTTTGTTGGAAGAGAAACTTGTCTTCAGCAAGTTTCATAATAGTAATAGAGTTACTTTAGTATTTTTTTTTACTTTTATATGAATAGGGTTATATATTATTATTTAAAAGATGCTTATATAAATTGTAATCACGATGTCGAATAGGAACGATAATAAAGTCTGATCATAAGTAAATATTAATATACGGGAGGTGAGACGTTATATTCTTGTCACATACAAAAGAACCTAAGACCTCAATTTCTACATTTCTCTATGGGAATGAAGGCGCGTGATTACAGAACAAGTGATCCCTCGAGACTAATAAATTATAATATACAATACCTAATGTTTTTGTGTTATTCGAGAAGAAAAATATAAACACACATTCGTAGTTAAAACACTCATTAAAAGTATCGGAATAATACAAACTTATTCTATGCCGTTGAAAACTAATTTAAAATATTACATTTGAAAATGATTTTACTTTACTATCAACAACTTGAATGTGCAATTAAGTAGACTTCAAAAATAAAAATAATATATAATGCGAACAATGCTACTACACCTATTTCAACTTGGATATTTATTTATGATCCATATTGTTTTTTATTACGTAGTTATTTCAAATGTTACTAATTAAACAAGTTCTTAACAGTCTAAGTAGTTAAGTACTCAGCTATTTCCAGTTCAAACTACAAAAGTAACTGCTTAAATAGTTTTATTATTTTACTTAAAATTTTTAATTTAGCGCATAACATTGTAATATAATATTGCTATGTTATTAGCACAGACACAGCGTATTGGTTTAGCTTTACTGAAATAATAAATAAATATTTTTGAAAATGCTCATATGAATTGGTTTTGACTTTTCAAAATATAAAACGATAGCAAAATGGATTCAACGTTTATAAATTTAATTTATCTCAATAAATTTTGTTACAGCTGTAAAAAGTAAAATAAAATTTACATTATGATTAATTTTTTGTTTTTATAAGAATTGCTGAAGAATAAGTAAAATCTGAATAAGAACTTAATCTTAAAAACTTATTTTAATTTTAACATCAAAACCGTTTTTAAGATGATATTTAATGTAGATATTCATTTTGAACTTCATTGTAATATATAAGTAATAAATATTTTTTGCCATAGACTGTACTTTATTTTTAATAAATTAGGCAACGCGTTTGCCTGTTTCATTTATTATTATTCATCATTAACCAACAGCACTGAGGTGTAATAAACCTTCCTAAGAGGGTACAAATTAGAAATAACCGACAGTGAAACTGGCTATTTACATCGAACATATAAACTCAATAATCTCATTTTTAGTTATTATATAAATATTCATACTAAGTTGTAATAATAACATTTCTTATCATTTTGTATCTAAGATCGTAGTTATATAACAAATCTAGTCTCATTTTTTCTCTTAGATTTCGTTGTTACTATAGTTATTTTATTCTAAGTTACATTTTTTGTATAATATAACAAAAAAAAATTGTAGATTGTTTATGTATATACAAACGTTTTATTACAATATATTGGCTAATGATAAAATTAAATTATTTTATTGTGAAATAATATCAAAGATATTTGCTAAGTAAATGTAAGAATAAGGAATCCTAATAAAAGACGGGTTGGACGTTATGTTAGACTCATGAACATGAAAATCGGCGACCTCAATTATTACTTATATCAAAAGGAATAAGCTTATGAACACGTTCATTTACCCAACCCGCGGGACATTTTGCGTGTGTTACAAAAAATGCTCTAATATAAATACAACATATCTATAAGAAAATAATAACAAAAGCAAAATTTTTCCATTAAATATTATTTTAGGAAAATTATTGCTGTGGGTTCAGTACATGAAACCAAACTTAAAATAATAGGTTTTTTTATTTTTCTATAATTATTTATCTTCTAAAATGTCGCATCTCGTAAATTTTACAAGAATAATAAAATGAAAGATAGTTTTATATTTTTGACTTAAATATCCTAAGTTATATGCAGTACATATAAGATACTTTTAGTTTAAAAAAGTTTTTAACTTGACGGGAAAACACAAAAAAAAAAATTTTGAACAATATTAGTTTTGTATTAACTTTAAGTGTTAATATCTATTATATCCATATGTTCAAATCCTTTGACTTGTAATAATTTAAGTCAATAAACAAGGAGGAGGGGGACGGTATAAGTCTCTCGCAATAGCTTATAGTATTAGAAGAAAAAAAATCAGAATTAATCAGCATTTCAAGGCCTTCAAAAAAAAAATAGATTTTGAAAGTCCGGCTCTAATTTGATTCAGATCGGAATTCCTGGGCTGAGTTAATCGAAAATAATCAAGTAAATTAAAGACAAAGCTTCACGTGAATTAAAACGGTACATTTCAAAAACCGTGTTTTTTTCCGGATGTTTAGTAGTACTAGTTATTTATAAATATATATTAATACTTTATTTCTTATCGAATATAATATTTAAAGCATTTTTTTTCTAATATTTATTTATTTTAAAGACTATATAAATGTCTTATATTACCTCCAATAAGTAGCGAAGCGTGCGGCTACATATTAAAATCGTACCGTACCGTAATGTTTTTTTTTTAATTTATTAAATTACAATTTGAATCGATATGAAAAAAAAAACATAAGGCTAGAACTTTATAATCCTAAAAATATTTATTTAAATATATTTTTTAACTCTATGTAGTACAAAGTAATTAATTAATATGTAAAAAATTAAATGGAACGTTATTTGGTTGGTGCACAAATGCTTTTCAAGTCATAACATATTCTATGTAACTGCTGATATTAGCTAAGTACTGCTCTAAACTTTACGTTGTTTACAATTCCATGCAAAGGTAACTTCGGTAAGACGTTTATTATTCACTTTGTAATTTGAATTTTCAACTACTAAGTAGATAATTTATTGACAGGAAAAAACACACAGTTTAATATTGTTTTATTATTTATGTATTATGATTTTTTTAAACCATATTTGTCAGAATATTAGTTTTTCGTTTTATTACTATTAGTATTTAGTTTTACGGATATTCATATTTAATTAATAGAATTATTTTATTGAAGCATTAACATGTTTATGTTTTTTTTTTTTTAAATATTGATTGTTATTTTGATTTTTTAACTTCCTTATGAAAGAAGCTGTTGTAATCATCCAGATTAAAAAAAAAAAACATTTTTTTGTGTAATATTTTTATGTTTTGAGGTTTCCTTAGTAATTGTAATACTTTGAAAATGTGTGTGTGTGTGTGCGTGCGTGCGTGCGTGCGTGCGTGCGTGCGTGCGTGCGTGCGTGCGTGCGTGCGTGCGTGCGTGCGTGCGTGCGTGCGTGCGTGCGTGCGTGCGTGCGTGCGTGCGTGTGTGCGTGCGTGCGTAGTTAATGGGATGATAAATTGAAAAGAATAGAATTTGAAGGTGTTACCTTTAGAAATCAGTTTTCATTGCTCTATTAACTGAGCTATCTCTTCTTTCAATTAACTAATTCATTACTATTTAATATACTAAAATATGTTATACATACTATGTGATAAATGGTATCAAAAAATATAATGGTAGAATAATTAATTATAGCATTACTACATGACGATGTTACCCTTGAAAAGTGTATATTCTTAAAATGATGCATGCACTCTGTATGCAAGCACTGGAATCTCCAACAGTACTTTTTTTTTAAACATTTAATTTGCTAATGCTAAGCAATTACCGATATGGTGCTAATTCGTGACCTGCAATGGAAAATTATTTTTAGTAATCAAAAAGTTTTGGTTAATTAAAGAAAATCGTGACTATGAATGAAAAATTAAATTTATTATAAATATTAGTTTAACTTTAAAAAGTTAACTGGTTCAACAAAACAAAACAATTTTATTATATAACATTTATGTTGTTGTTGGAATATAATGCTTTTTGCTGTTACGAACAAAAGTAAGCTATCAAAATCAGTCAATTGTCTTGGTTAGTACCACCATTTCTTGCTCCGTATCAGTCACGTCTCATTCACAAGGTCACAAAGAGAAAATTAAATAGACACGGTTCGAACTTAGAATATATACTTACTGGTCTTATTTTACAAAGTTCGCCATCAAATGCCATACCTACTTTAAAAGGACTAGAGTTGTAACCTATTAATAATAAATTTGGTTAAAACTCTTATAGTCACATAAACTCTTCTTCATCAAACGTCCTTGCAAAGAGAGTTAAATGTAAAGGAAATGATCTGATACTCTATGTAAAGGAAATGATCTTTATCGGACTATAATCTGCCTACAATTTTTTTTCTATTCCGCTTTTTCTCGTAAATAGGTCAAGCTGAGAGGAAAAACTAAGATTTATAATGTTTGTTTGTAAAAACTGCATAATTATACTACGCAACTCAAATGATCACGCGAATCTGATTGCTTCAAAGCATTTAAAATGTAAGTTATAATGTAAAATGAAATAATAAACGCTAGCTAAAACTTGTGTCTTAATTTAAGAACTTTCATTTTTTTTTTTAAATGTTTATCTGTTTCCTTTTAAATATTAATGATTAATTTTAAAATTATTGAAATAAGATATAGTTTATCCTTCCATTCAGCCTGTAGATTTTATGATTCTGTGATTTTTTTTTATTATCATACCTAAACAGAGTGAAAAAAGAATTGAGGCTGTAATTACATAGCGAAAAAACTATTTTGTTGTATTGTGTAAGTTAACATAACGGAGAATTTTGAGGCGACAAGTCTTCTCATTATTGTCAAAAAAACACAATATAAGTTTTGAACATGGAATAATATTTGTAAAAATATTAAACTGATGTCAATTAAATTATGTTACCACATAAAGTGTTATATTATTCTAATTGAAGACATAATAACATAATTATATATATGTATATCTATCTATCTATCTATATTTGTATATCTATCTATCTATCTATACATATATTTATTTATTTACACTTATTAACGTTGTCTGCTGTTACATCTTGAGGTTAGCTGGCAGAGAATGCTTGCTTAGTATTAAGCTCGCCTTTTGTATAAAAAATTTGTAAATTTGTGCAATAAAGTATTAAAATAAATAAAAATAAAATATGTCTTAATTTAACCTTACATAACCGTAGATTATAAAAGGAACATATAATGTAATCTGAATAATATTAAAGGTAAGTTATTCTTAAAACATGTAATATTAAACGAGCGTCTAAGTTTCGTTGAACATCTTTTACAAAGAACTTTTCGCATTAGGGAAATAAAACTTACTGTGTAATGTGTCTTGAAGCAACTTAATTACTCAGAAGAATAAACCTTTAATTATTCATATTATATGATAAAAATAGAGAATGTATATTAAATGAACATAAATATACATGTTCAGATTACAGATTACATTATATATATAACCTACATTATATTATAGGATGTTAATGGAACCTAATATCCAACTCAATAAATATTGTAAAAAAGTATGTTATAATAAATAATGTAAATGAAATCAAAAAAGTGCTTCTATCCTCTTTTTATTTTTGAATGTGTAGTTTTGTGTCTTTGCAACCTCTATTATAATTTTCTTAAAGATTTTATCTGATGGTGGTGTTGGATCAGTTATATATATAATATATTATAATTGTTTACTACCATCAACGACAACGGAAACTGTCCGAGATATGATATGTAAAACAAACGATTGTGTAGTACTAATAAAACAGATGTTTTAGGAATCATTATTATTAACTATACGAGTATATACATAACATTTTCCGTAAAACAAAAGGCTTTAAATTAAATAACACTAAGTGAATTACACGTTAATTTTTTACTTAAATTACTAATCGGTTAAGGAAAAAACCATTTGCTACTTTTAATATCAATAAAAATATATAAAAGTTCAAACACATTAATATAGAAATGTTAAACACAGAAATATTTAAAGTCTTTTCCCTTTATATTATTCATTTCACCCCTTCATACCCCAAGTCTAGATAATTTATTTCAATTCTAAATACACAAATTAGGTTTAAAAGTACTCTTATTCAAACCTGCTATTTACGGGATAACAATTTACATGCTTTTAGCAACATGTTACTCGTGATGTATATTACAGTACACAAAAATTCGCTTTGTTACACTGAAAGGAGTTGTAAACCTTATTTAAATATTTACATTTCCTTGTCATAAGACAATAAATGTCATAATAATATTCATTAGATTACTTAAGCGAAGCAGCACATTAATTTTAATTTTTGTTTCATTTTACATAATATTAGTCTAACATTCATACTGTCTTCGGATATTTATTGGTTTGCATTGTATCAAATTGAATATTGTGTGTATATTTACAATTTTAATGGCTTGTATTACTATCTAAAATATTTTTTTGAGAAAAGATAGATTTATCATATTAGATGTTGCACAATGTTAAAATGTCTGATTTGATAATTAAACTTTTATAAATATATGTTTGTTAAATTTATATAGAATTTTTTTTAGTCTATTTGTCACTACGGCTTTACTTTTCTTTTTACATTGCATAAAAATAAATCGATATAGTGTTGAGGTAATAAAATCTTTGTTTCGTAATTGTAAAACCAGCAAAAGCCAATGTAAAAATATGATTTTTCTAGTATTTCTACAAAGTAAGTAAAGTTAAGTATTTCAAGAAAGAATAAAAATTCTTAATTAAACTTAAGAAAAAACTTAAGAAAGCTTAAATAAAAGTCATAGTCAGTTGTAGTTGCGAGAAATTTCGTGAGAAGTTCAGATACAATTAAATTATATCTATAATTTAAATAGCTTTACTATAAAACTTTTTAAAAATAAAAATTGTCATTGTTATGTTAAGTACAGATCTATTATATTTCATTGTCATATACTAAGTTTTGAAACCATTATATCTGTAGTTGCAATATTAACTATTGTATCTGAATAGTTGATATACCGAGAATAAGAAGACCAACTAATTTAAATATTTACATTATTGAGTGAAGCGAGCGGAGCGAAGCTCACTATTAGAGTTATCTGCATTCTTTGTGCAAGCATCAATCAAAAAGGGTATATCCGTAAAATTTCCAAATTTTGCACACTTATGGACATCAGTCTGGTTATCGTTTTAAAATATATATTTTTTAAATATTCGATGTCGTTGAGGAATAATCACGGAAAAACTAAAATCCCATAGACTTCAATGGGAAAAATTTTTCGTGCGAAAATTTAGCGTTACAATGATATTCGCGTGTATTTTTAACAGCTTTTAGATTTATTCTTTTTTTATATTTTTTGTATCTTGAAAATTAGTTGACGACAGAATGCATCGACGTTTCGTAAGTGCAACTTGGGTGCTGTTTGCACCTCGCTTCGCTCAATATGCTAATACATATCGAGATTTCGTAAGCGTAGCGAGTCAAAATTGAGGCCTAGTTCGCTCTCTTAGTTTTGAATTATCATTTTAATCATCGTTATTTTGAGGGACAGCAACATAAAATAAATTATAAAATAGAATATTGTAATTATTATTAATATCTAATTAGAGAATGTTAATAATGGTAAAAAAAAAATACAAAGATTTTTGAACGCCTTAACCTGCTTATTATATTTTTGGAAATAATGTAATCAATATCTGGGACTCCCACACTCTTCTTTACTGCATACGCTCCCCTGATTACTTTACCAAAATTTGAAATATATAAATTACAAATATTTTTTTGTTTCAATGTATCTTATACATCTATTAATCTCTTTTCATAAAATTTAATAAGGCTGATACTCATAACTTATATATTTATTATGTTTAGTATTTTATTACAGGAAAAGGGTATATTTTAATAGGTGTGAAAGTAACAACCAACCCTTCCGTGTATTTCGGGTTGCCCACAAGTAGACATACCATTCATTACACATGTAAGGAGATAATTATTTTGATTATTTAGTCCTGGGACTACATTGTGCCGACAGAGTTATTTACCTAATAAGGAGAGTATATATATATAGGAATATATATAGTACCGTTACAGCCAAAATATATTCGTTGTACCTGTACCGTTATAAGGAATTTATATTTAATACATAAACACATACATAATTATGTGTATATACATGTACATAAATATACTCTAATGCTGTTCATTCATTATAGGCATTTGTCATGGTGTATAGCTATTTGAACTTTTAATATAGTCATCGACTTTTGAAGCTGACTGTACCTACATATAACAGCATGTGCAGAAGCTAGATGTAGATGTAAAAGAATGTAGTGAAGGTGACTGTTAATGCGTATTTGACAAAGGTCCTTTAAACGTATATATTAAGTCAGGAGACCCAGGTACTGTTTGCATTCCTCTCCTTACAACGTGATGGGCTCGGCACATGCACTGTGAATCCACGAAATACTCTAACGCTTCTTCTTCATTATCCGGCTGAGCTCACGTCAATTCTATCAACTAAATTAATTTCCCGATACGTTTCAAACCATTTCAGGGATCTTGTTCATGAGATCTTCTAATGGTAGATTCGCGCCT
This sequence comes from Mechanitis mazaeus, assembly GCA_959347395.1. NCBI lineage: Eukaryota > Metazoa > Arthropoda > Insecta > Lepidoptera > Nymphalidae > Mechanitis > Mechanitis mazaeus. Next base: position 15,298,022 of record OY365755.1, read on the forward strand.
CAGTACATATATACATATAACATTAATTCCGAAAGACCATAACATTTAGGAGTACTACATTTAATTTTAAAGATCTCTTGTTTATTTAAGAAAACTATCGGAAAAGCTAAATTTGGAAAAAAAAGTGAAAAAAAGTTTTTTGGCTATGATATCTGTTTTTTCTAGTACAGTAATCTCAATTTTATTCTTCAGCAAGATTGGATTGATTACTTGTAGAAGTAAATATGAAGCTCCTTATAAATATTATTAGCAATGTTGCAATTGAACAAAAAAATATGCTGTCAAAACAAATTCTTTTTCTGACAAATTTGTATGTAGGTCAAAGAGAAAGCAATTACAAACTTGTTATGAAATTGTTCCAAAATTTTAAATGAGTAGTTGTGGCAGTCGTGGCCGAGCGGTTAAGGCGTCTGACTAGAAATCAGATTCCCTCTGGGAGCGTAGGTTCGAATCCTACCGACTGCGTTAACGATATCTCCTTTTTTGGTTCTTATTTTCAAAGAAGTTTTAAAAACAAGCTTCATTTATTCGGTTTTTTATTTACAATTTCAGTAAGCAAGAAACATCAGTGATTATCAAATTCTTCTTTAATTTAAGGTGATATTTAATTATATATAATAAAATATAATAAAATAAACACTTATCAAATTAGATATGTAACTACTAATGTGCCTTTGATCTACGTTATAGAAATAAACTAATCATAATACTAGAAACGTAACATCTTTAAGTAGATAGAGAATTCGCTGTTTTACGTCTCTTGTTACTTTTACAGCGTTCAAATTAACTTAATTATTGATACTAATTCCTGATTAGTTCGTTGGCCAGTTTGTTATAATTGTTTATCTTCTATGTGAGATTTTGTGTCGCATACTTGCGGTATATTGGTATTACTATACCAATATACCAATATCACACTCTTTGTATGTTCGATCTGGATGACGAAATACCAACAGCCTCTGGAATTTCGTTCAGTTTCGTTCGTAATTGTTGTATAATGTTCAGTCATTACTGAACACTTCTTATCTTCACTTGAACTTATTAAAAGATAAGAGGTGTGATGAACTTAGTTTAACGCCACGTGAAATTCAAGACACCACAAGAACACTAGTAGAAAACTTGTTGTTATCTAAAATTAAAAAAAAATATGAAAACGTATTTTTTTTTTAAATTTTACTTCGTTGAATTTCCACGCATTATTTGAGAAATACACTATATAAGGCTTCGGCGCCACTGGGCATTGATAGACTCAGGTATGTTTGACTCGGCTTCTTTTACGCTGACATTTGCTCGGTCGTCTATCAATTACCCCTTTGATGGCCGCTGCAGTACTGTACTATACTGTTATTCCTATGGATTGTTTTAGTGACTTAAAATTATCATAAAGTTTAGATCTTGCTCGTTACTATCTAAAACTGACTAATAATTAACACATCAGAAACGTGCAGGTCCATGCTTTTTGTGATCTTAGATATATTCCTTAGATTTTGAATTTTAATTTGAAACATAAAATGAAAACATGCATAAAAGAGGAGTTGACATTTTAATTTTTATATATTTTTTTATTATATGTTTAAATCTAAATTTATGTATCTAAATTATTTTATTTTATACATATATATTCTACTTGATGGAACTGAGATTGAATAAATGTTTTTTACCAAAGCAATGCAGTAAAGGCATGTTACTTTTTAATTTGTTGATCCATCACGAGCAACGCTTCCACGACGGTCCAATTCCTTTCTCTTATGGCCATCGTAGTGTTATACTCTAAAACATAGTAGTATAACGCCTTCATAACTTGCCTGATGAATCTGGCTGTCGCGTTGTCTTCGCTGTCGAAATAAACACAACTTTTAGTATAACGCGACACTGCTACGACTGCATTTACAAAGCTGTCGTGCAGTTGCATTAGGTTGCTTATAATTAATGGCTTATAAACATTTCCACTTAACATTAACATTTCCACTTTCCATTAGGTGGAATGTATGTATGGTATATGTATGTCATGGATGAACTTAGACTGTTTAAAAAAATTTAAAAACTATATAGTTTTTTTTATTAAGCAGGAAACCGTCCTGTCGTTTTACCATTTGAGCTACCGTATCGCTACTCGTTTTGATGAGTTTAACATTCTCTATTATGTGACCATTTTATAGGGAGGGACGTGACATCAATCAGTTGTCTTTCAAATATTTTAACCGTTTTTTAGACGTTCTTTGTCATCATTGATGTCCTTAGCCATGTAGAACTTATAACATTTGAAATTTATATAGAATCAAAACTTATATAAAAATGTAAAAGTAGAAGTGTCTAGCTCTAGTCTTTATTTAAATATATTAAGCAGCATTCTATGTATTAAGCATATAATATACCAAATAACTATACTACACTACTTACTACTACTACTATACAACTTTTTAATACGTAGTATTAGCTTCTATTCCAATAGACACAATTATTTATATGACTATTGAGAATTATATTTTTTGAGTTACTTACTTCGAGTTCAGTTAAGCAAGTTGAAGTGTTTACAATTGTTGTAGTTGTGTTGTTTACAATTAGGTACGTCATTAATATTTATTTTACATTTTAAAGGTATTTATTATAATGACAGTGTCATTAATTTATTGGTAGGTGTTTATTATAATGACAGTATCATTATCATAAATACTTTTCAATAAATTATCATTCAAGTTAAGTTTTTTTTTCAGTATATTTGAATCTAATGCAGAATGGACATCTCAGAGGAAGCTGACCACGAAATAGAAAAAAATGTCCTCGACAATAAAAACAGTGTTTTAAAATTATTCTTAAGACAGGTTTCTTATTTATTATTTATTTTTTTGTTATTAAAAATATTTATATATTATTTATATATGTTTTAGTATATATCAATTATTATTACTTATTTATATATTATTTCAATTTAATAAAATCTTATATTTTAGGCCTTTGTGTCCAGTACCGTAATATTAAACTTTTTAATGATTGGACTTTACATGGGTGCTCCGACTGTAATGATACCTCAAATTAGAAAGGAATCAAAAGATGACATCACACCACAAATGGTTTCATGGCTATGTAAGTTTTATACGATATAAATTTTATTATCTTTAGTTTTTATAATGTCTAACTCAAGACATAAAAAGTGAAATAGCTTAGTAATAGTATATTTCAATTGTGAAAATGGCAAAAATTGTTTGAAATATTTTTACTTAAGTGTCCTGAATAGTTTTATTAGTTACAAAATAATTATTTTACACATTTTTAATGACCGCAATATATTTTTAATTAATATTTCGATTTCGGAACGGAATTTATATTTTTATTTTTATCTTAATTAAACCTCCTTTATTTCCTTAATAAATTCTACCCACGTTAGTTTTCAAATCAGAAAATTAGGTGCGAATTCAATATAAAATGAATGAAAGAGTGAACGAATAAAATATTTTTTTTTAGGTAATAACTATATTTAAATAGACCATTTCAATTTAAATATATTTAAACCATAAGGTCTTGTTTTTATCTTTGTAATTACATTGATATCATGGTACTTTCCTTACAGCTTCAATTTCTTTCTTCTTCTCACTACCATGGACAATAATTATACCTGTGATAGCACATCGATTTGGCCGAAAACCTACTCTCCTTCTATTAACTTTCAATACATTTATAGGGAACGTGATATTTTATAGAAGTACAAGTTTTACTGAACTACTAATTAGTCTAGCTATACAAGGAATGTTGATGAGTTCAATTTATACAATATCTGTTATGGTTTTATCTGAATATGTATCACCAAAGTACAGAGGATTAATTATGACCTTCAAAGCAGCCACCTTTTTTTGGGGAGTATGGATATCAAATACACTCGGAACATTTTTACCTTGGAGAGTAATTAGTATTATTATTTTTGTTATCTGTATTTATAACCTCTCTATTATATTTTGTCCTGAATCACCATACTGGTTAGCTGTAAAGGGAAGGTTTGACGAATGTACTAAGAGTCACAGGTGGATGAAAGGAACCGATCCCAATTCTGAACATGAACTGCGTACTCTTATTTTAACCCAAAAATCATACTTATATACCGATTCCAAAGAAAATATTCAAGCAAATAAAAATATTATGATTAAAATTTATAAAACTATCACAGAGAAACAATTCTATAAGCCATTATTTTATAATACTCTGATCGTTGCTCTTCACCTTTTTTCTGGAAAAATAGCCTATACTGTATATGCCATAGAAATTATTAAAAAAATTACATCTAATGAAAGAACAGCCTATATAGGAATGCTTATTATAGATGGAGTTACTGTTTTGTGTGCCTATATAGGTTGTTTTTTGACATATGCATTAAAACGAAGAACTCAGTTATTATGGTTTTCGACGTTAGGAGTAGGTTTCCTTTTTTCTTTGTCTTTTTTTTTATACATGATGAAATTAAACTACATTTCTGAAAATAAATATTTATCATTAGTACTTCTGGTTGCATTTTCAATATGCCTTAGCTGTGGCCCGTTATTAATATTGGCTTGTTGTTTTTGCGAACTGGTACCTTTGAAGCATCGATGCTCATTTTTAATTGTGTTTAGTATAATAGCATCGTTACTTTCAGGACTTGTCTTAAAAATTTCACCATTTATATTTACATATTTCGAGTGCCATGGAGCTTTTTTATTTTATGGTATTACAGCGTCTCTTTTACTGGTTGGCCTGTATAAGTATTTACCTGAAACAAAAAATAAGACAATACAGGAAATAGAAAACCTAATTTCCGGTGAAAAGACTGTCATTGAGGAAATAAAAGAATCTATACCTTTAAAAAGTATTTGCTAATATCACAATTTTAAATAAAAGTTTCAGGTTTAACAAGTTAAGGAAAACGATATCTGACGATTTGACGATTAATTAGGATAAGTTTTGATTATAAGTAAACTGTGTAAATTGAAAACGAACCAAACAAGTCTTTTTTTTATATTAATATAATTGTCAATTTTTTGAACTTTCAACTTTCTTTTTGAAATTTCAATTTTCTTAGGAAAAAATTACCAATTGAAGCCAAAAGCTTCCTTTGGTAATTTTTTCGTTCTTAGAGATCTTATTCTCTGTTTTTTTTGTGTTCTATGTTTAATATATATATATATATATATATATATATATATATATATATATATATGTATGAGTTTATGTGTGTGTATGTGTGTACATATGTACAACAATCTTAACACTTTCATATGAAAGTATTATATATATTTATTAAATTAACTTAAAGTATAGCTTACAATCGATTTATTTCAACTTCGGTTCCCGACTTGACAAAATATGTGTAGTTTGTATGCATGTAATGTTTGTTGGAGTATTTACATAATGTATAAAATAATAGTAGCTATTTATAAATAATTGACATGTATCCTCCATGTGTTTATTTATGTATAAAATAATGTATTCTAATATAGACAAAAATATTAAATATAGGCATTTTTATAAAAATGATTACACCATTGTTTTTAAGCCTCAATTATATTAGTATTATGTATGTGTGGAAATGTTAGATTTAGGTCAAGGTCTCACAAAGGTACCTCCGAGTTTCCGAGTGTCACAAACGAGCTTTTCCTTTTAGCAAATAATATGAAGTATTTATAATAAAGATTATCTAATTTTTTTAAGAGATATGTTTGACCAAGTTCTTCAATTTTCCAAGAAGAAGGAAGAAGTATTTAGAAATGTAAATTATTCTTTATTAATTTTTTTTTTGCTAGTTTATTGTTTTTAGTAGATATGAACTGTGACGGATCTCGTATTTATTTATTATTTAAAAATGTAAAATTTTTATGTAAATTTAAAAACTTGTTAAACTTTGAAACAAAATGTTTAATTAGAGAATAACAGATCGAAACAATAAATTTAGTATTTTTTGAATTTTATTTAATTTAATCATGTAAAAAAAAATATAATATGGTTAATTAAAGAAAATATTGAAAAAAATACGTTAATTCGTAATACGAATATTTTTCGGAGTCTTGTTTGCAAGTATTAACATTACCAATACAAAAAAATTAACATGCTAGCCCGTAGTGGAGCAACCTGGTTGTCAAGGTTTATTATTATTTTCAGAATATTACAAAATAAATTGTTAATATCATAAACTTTCATTTGAATATACATTAGTAATTTATCTACTTCCGTGAAATCCTATCATTAAATTTGCTATTTACATCATCCTATTACGTAACATAATAATAAATATATACACATAAATTCCTTTATTAAAAGGGCACTTATTAAAAATTTCTAGAACTACATCCCTAAAGGGATTAAAAATGGAGTAAAAGCTTGTATAATAATTTAACATTTTAAAAGTTTTCAATTATAAGTTGAAACATGACATATGCTGTTTACCCATGAGCGAGGTAGCGACAAAAACTCCGTCGGCACTTGGTTTCTCCAAGATTAAATAAAAATTTTAATATACAGGCTTTAAATTTTTTTTTTATTCTAACGATAATTATAAATTATCAAATGTTAATAATTATATCTGTAATAGATCTATATAAATTTATCTAGATTATATTTTGTGTCCCAATATTATCATTAAGTGATCGCTTGATATCAGACCACAAATGCATATTTCAAACCATTTTATATAATTATTCCCCCGGGAACAAGATCATTATACCATTATATTTTTTAGACATTTTAAAATGATTCATCTTTAGATACATTAGCTTAGTCTGGATAATTAAATTTCTTCAAGACAAATTACCTAATGAGTTCTATTTTCCTAATGTGAAAAGTTTCTCGTATACTTCTCGCATCTTGTAATAGACCCAAACCTCTTTAGCAACATTAATGAAACGTTTTGTTTTGATGTAATTTGTATGGGGTTGTTTAAATAAAAATATAATAAAAAAAAACAATTGTGATAAAATACTTTACATGGAATGTTTCTTTTCGGTTTATTAACTTTCTGATTAAGGAAGTTACTGTAATAATAATAGAATTTTTAGAATAACTGTAAGGTATATTTAAAAATCTGTGTTTTGTCCAAATATTTTTATAATATATAATATATATTTCATTACAGATAATATTTAATCTCTATGTATTTACTTTAAACAATTATGTCGAAAGTCTAATGATAATTAATATAGGAAATAAATGTAAAAGACTAATATGCATACACGACTTCATAATTACACTTCAGCGCTTGTTAAAAATTAACCATATATGTAAGTGTGAAGTCAAATTTAAAACACGTTATCTGATAATTTGTCACTAGATGGGATAGAAGAAGTTGTATTTTAGTTACTTTGTTCCGATTTTGCTAAAACTATATGGTCGTTTGAAATTTTTGAATTAAACCATAATTTGTTTATTTGACACTAAATGGGGCTAAACAAAGTGGGCTTATTTAGTTATAGCTTAGTTTACTTTGATAAGATATTAATATATATAGGTTGTTAGTCATTTTGTTTTAATTCTTTTATATATTTAATAGTACTCTAGAAAATGTTTTTAATGATTTTTGTTGTATTAAGTTTCAAATATCAACAATTTTATAGAAGATTATGAAAAGCTTATAAAACGATTTATGAACTACTTAACCTTTTATACAAAACTCAATATATAAAAATATTATAATCACAAAATAATGGTCACTCATAATTAACATTAAAATTAAATTTCAAGTTAACTTTTTACTATAACCAAGATAATATTTACAACTTATACTTTGTTTAAATTCACAATTTATAAATTTCATTATTTTAATTGTAGATTTTTCTGAGCCCATGTGCCGATCCCTTCCTACCTGAAAGAGCCTTGAAATGTATTTATTACTTTTCTATTATAAACTATTGAAAACCGTAACATTTGTTGGATATTAGTTTTAAAATATTAATTGAACCCGGAAAATAAAATGATTATTGGATATTTAAAGAGGGTATATCGAATAAATTGTTATATTTTTGACTAAGTTATATCACATATATTTCGATATTTTCGAGAGATACATTAAAATAACTAATTCTTTAAAAAGTTTATTTTTCTAGACTTGCAAATCGCAATAGAAAACAAGAGAAAAAAATGTTGATTAGTATATAAATTAACGAATTATTTAACGTAGTGTCATATCACCTAGTGATATGCTCTCGTTAGTAGATTCTTTTAATACAACGGAGGTGCTACGTTTTATTCAGGTCACGAAAACGAGAGGCATCTTAATTATTACATTTCTCAATGGGAACGAAAGCCCATGACAATAGAATAAATGATCCCATGTAATATAGTGTAATATTTTATGTACATGATACTTGATTATATGCTATGAAAAAATATTTTAACTAATTAATATTTTGTGACTTTTACGTGTTTTTCAACAAACTTTTAACAAAAGGTTAAGCAAACTTTTAATAACAAATGTACAAGTTGTTGTAGCTGGACTGATTTTTTTTTATATATAGGACGTAATCTTTGTGACTGCAAATTATTATTATAAACATGTAAAAATGTATTAGTGCAACAGTAACATCTTTTAAAGTAATTTTTAAACAATCTTACTTTCTTATTTCTTACTATGACTTCCTTACTGTACTACAATAATGTTTCTATGAGATCTTTTTATGACAACATTCTAATTTATTGTTTTTAATATCAAAAATAATACTCTGCTAAATATACATCATATGAGGTGTTTTATAAATTATTAAAAACAAATACTTTTTTGAGTTATCACTGATTTATAAGTAGTAAGTTTATATATTTTTTTAGTTTTAAGATATCATTAAAACCACTTTAAACGAATACAATAAAATAAATTTGAATAAATCACTTTGAATACTTTTCACGTTATTTTTTACCCGTCCATACCAAAAATATGTTTATCAGAGGTAAGCTGCGTTCTGTATTTCATGCTCTAATTTTTTATATAAAAAGTATATTCAACTAAATATTATTTAGTTAGTCAAGTTCTGTGCACGACGAAGGGTTTTTTAAAAAAGATTTTTTTATTAATAATTATATTTAATCTACAAGTATTCATTTAAACTACCCTATACGTACACTTTAATATATCTTGAAAACTAAATCAGACCATCCAAAGGAGGTGTTAGCGACACCTTTGTTGGTTGTTCTCATTCTTAGAATATTGGTTGTTAACGGACAATGAAAAGTGCTAACTCAGCGGTGTGGGACAACTTAATCAGTTTGTATTAAGGAATACTATTCGCATGGTAAAAAAGAGGTATTAAACTGATCTCTAGTTTCCGATTATTATAATGAAATCATACATACGTACACCCTGTTTTACTAATTTTAAATAAAATTATGTTATAAATATAACAAACGTTACAGATAAAGTTTAAGATAAAGTTATTTAATTGAAGATGATAAGGTTAATATGAGAAAATAAGTTTGATAATTTTATAAAAGTAACTTTTAGTTAACTTTTACTTAACCCGGAGAAAACTGAAGATAATTAAATGATTAGATCTTTGAAGTTGATTTAAACTAAGGAAGTTGATAGAGACAAAATCCTCAAATCTCAAGGACATTTATATTTTAAAACGACTTATAAAATAAGAGAGATTTAAATATAGATTAAATATTTTTGCATCACAAATTTGTACATGTGTTTTATAGTTACTAAAAGATGTCCGAAAATAGATATAGTTTGGTAAATGGTGGATAAGACTGCAAAGGTTAATTCTAAATCTAGATGTTCTCTTATCATTTTCTCGTTTTTTTTCTGAACTAAAATATATACAATTTTTCTTCACTTTTTAATCATTTTACAAAGTGATCATTATGATTTGATTATAAATAATATACTGTACCCATGTAATTACTATCTCATTTCGATTCCATTCGGGGTCCATATATATTATATAATATGTAATAACAATCATGGGTCACAAAAGTTTAAATACAAAAATTATTATCATGGGTAATAAAATAACCTTCATATATTAAATGTAAGTCTACAGTCAACATTTATTTATTTTAAATATCATAAAAAAGTAAATGAAAATATAATAAACTAACAATTTGAAGCTTTTGAATAACTGAGGTTTTTAACATTAATTTCAGTATAATGAAAAAAAAATATGGTCATAGAAACCATTATTTTTACATTTATAAAGTTAAACTACGTATAATGTAGCTATAACTTACTATAAAGTACAAAATGAGAAACCCTCGAATTTAATCACGAAACAATTGGGCCAAGCGTTTACTATGCGTAGCTCAACAAATTCCATGTCATTGCCCGTGAGATTGATAAGAAAAAACTTCTTATAATTAAACTACTAATGTAGTTTTGTAACTATAAACTATATTTTACATATTTTTTATATATTATCGTAGTCTAAGTTCACAATTTTTAATACAAAAAAAAAAATAAGGTACACAATACAAAAAAAATCGCTGGCAATATGTAATTATTATATTTTTCTTACATTTATTGTTATTTTCATGTCTTAGAGCCGTCCCCAATATTCAGTTTGCACTACAATGATATAATATGAGGATATGTATAATGAGAGGAAACTCTGTCTATTTTTATTTTTTTCGTTAACGCATAACGCTATCTTCAGTTTGTCAAATTTGTCTTGGTTCTACCGCTGAAGGATCGGACAGCGTACTGAGGTTGATATTTATATAAAAATATTATTTTACCTCTTAATATTGACAAATATATTCTCTATTAAATGAAAGGTATCAGCACATTTTTAGTTTAAATGAATTTGTAAAACTAGTTTATTCCATTTGAATACATTATTATTGAAAATACATTGCTATAATTGGACTGCTCTTTAAAAGACTAACCGTCTTATTTTAAAAACTGACAAATCTTCTTCGCTTGTTCTATATTCTAGGTTACATTGGCAAAATATATATAATTCAGAATAAGAATATATAAAAAATAATTTAATAAATATTGTAATATTAATTAACCTCGTTTAATAATGATCTTCGTAATTTTATAGAATACAAGAACGTTGTGGCTTTCTTTAAAATACATTTACTTTTTCAAATCTTCCATTTTTTAATACATAAATAGAATAACTTTAATTTTTATTTATACTTATCAGTTTATTTTAAATAAAGCGTATCTTTTAAATTAAAATAGTAATAATTGTTGTATATAAATTGTCTTATACAGTATATAATTTGTATATTTGTATTATATAATATATACCTAACTTTCTTAATTGCCGTAACTTAAGAACGTAACATCGGTTATAAATTTAAATTTTGAATACCAATTAAAAGTAATGATTTCCGTAATTATAGGATATTGAATTACTCAATTAAATTTTATAATAACACCCTGAAGATCTATTGGTTGTATGAGATTTATGTTATAATTATAATAAAATGAAATTAACAGTCTGAGGGAAAATTTTGAGAAAAATGCTTAGCAATATTGTGTTTTTCAATAAAACTATTTTACGGATTATAACTCGCGTTTATTTTTAATTTTTTTAATTTAACCCGACGTTGGTGTCACATCATCTCGTCTTATCCCGAGCACGTTGCTGCAAAGCATTCGAAACGTCGGGTTAAATTAAAAAATGTAAAAATAAACGCGAGCTATATCCGTAAAATAGTTTCATTGAAATGTGTAGTACTCGTGTAAATCTTAGAAAGCATCATATTTTGTTTTGTTAAAATTTTTTTGACTAACTCGCATTAGTATATTTACAAAAATCTGGGGTTGCAGTTCGATATGACACGGGTACTTTCAAAAGGTTCACTCCTCCCTTAATGACCAGCAATGCTCTAGTTACTAGTAATTTTATAAATTAACTCTGTATTTGTACCTAAGTAATTTAACTATTGTAATTATACTGATTTAAACACTGATTAAAATCGCGTTCTACATTTACATTAGTAAAATAAATCAAAAGACCAAAATATTTAAATGAATACATTGTATTTACTTTCTAAAGCTTTATTTATTTATAATATCAATTATTATTATTTTTCTAAAGTTTAATTATTAAAAATTTCCAATCTTTATTGTTAATTCTCTAACAATAAAGACTATAATTGTTAATTCGGCATTAGGAAATTATATAAAATTATAAAAAATATGTATCTGTTTTCTTTAATATTAAAAAATGGCAAATATCATACCTGTTTTTAGTGAATATTGTAAAAAAAACATTCAAAATTGATTTATTATTAGTTCTGTGAAAACAAATATTGTTTTGAATTGCTCTAATTTACCTCAAAGCAAGCTCTGATGAAAAGAAAGAGTAAATATTTACTATTATTAATTGTTGTGAGATGTGACCCCAGTTGCATCAGCATTTTAAAAAAATATACTAAATATTCTTTAAATTTTACAATTTAAAAAAAATATATAATAATTTAAAAAGATTTTTAAATAATACAAAAATTTTTCAAATTAATAACATTTATAGAAGGATTTAAACGTACGAAGATAATTTCAATAATTCCAAGTATCGTAATAATTAACGAGAAATGCGTACAATATTAAGTGTCAAGTTCTTAATTATTATGTTTGATTATGCTCCAGAGATTTAAGACGGTAGTAAGTTTAATGAGAAAAGTTTCAATTGCGTACTTTTTGATTCTTGTAAAATTCTAAGGCTAATTTAAATATAATTACTTTCTTAATTGAAAGCAAAGTTTAAATATATTTTATAAAAACTAAGTGTGAGCCATTATAATAACCCAACGCTAGGTTTAAAGTTTTTTCTTGTTATACTGTTTCAAGGGAGTAGGTAGGTAGGTGATAGTCTGGAGACCTAATCATAGAAGAACCAAGAAGAAATTTCACTTACTTGCTTCAAAACTTATCAATTACCAAATTTATATTCCTATATAGAATATTAAAAATTAATTCAATTAAGGGTTAAAACTAATTAGATGTCAACTAAAGAAGGCTTACCTAGTTTCAATAATTAATCCTAGGTCTGAAATTATTGCTCACTCGTACAGTTTTGTACATAAATTTAAATATAAAATAAACGTTTATTTTCGTCATTGCACTGAAAGGAGAATATACACAATACCCTTGAATCAGCAACTCGTTAGGTCCAATTTATAGCGCACTGCTTAACCCCAATAATCTGATTATCATCTAGACACTAGCTCATTAGCAGCCCTTTTACAATACGATATTAATACCCTAATTACCTAAGAAATATAATATTAAAATAGATGCTTTACTCTTTACTTTGATGGGATTTAGGTAAGGTCCAATGATATCTTATTATGAGTCCTTGATCTCCCAAGTAAAACTCCATAACAAAAAACATTGTCACATCAAGTACAAGAACCAACCAATTGTGAGTAAATACAATTTTCTCATTTTCAAAGCGGACTATATTAAATACAAATATTATATTCAATTTTAATAATAGCTGTAACTGATAATGTTTACTAAAAGAATCTCTGCTACAACTTAAAATAATGGGAGAAGTAATCAGATAGAACAATATTTATGAGACAGGACTGAACCGTACGTTCCAACCTTGGTAAGAGGTTGAGACTGCCCAAATAATTAATGTACTGTATAAATACATAATAGTCTTGTTATTAAATATCCGCGATTAAGAAGTATAATTATTATTGTATGACATTGTCTATAAACGTTTTTAAGCATTTCATGCTTTTTAAATTTTATATAGACTTGGATTAAAAAATCATCAAAATTGAATCTGGGATTACTGAAAACCCATTTCCATATTATATGATTCTAATAAGTATAAGATTTAATTTTTATTATTTTGTTGATTAAAGAAGAAAAAAGTTTTAATTTATGATCTATCGTGTTAGTTTTAATGATTTTATTTTAAGTGTTTCAAAAAACATTCTCTTTTTCTCTAGTCACAAAAACGGCTGAAGAGAAAACTATATTTATGTAATGGAGTTGGTGACAACAGACAAACAAGTTGGCTCTGGTTTATTTGTATGTTGACTTCTGTGTAGAGTGAATGTGATATTCAAAATTACACGGACAGGAACGGATTAAAATTTAAGGGATTTTTTTATATATTCAGGCATATAATGTAATCTTACTTCAATTAAATCATTGCTTGAAACTATTATTTATATAGGTTTAACTATTTAACTTTCAAATTGAAGATCCTATATTTGATATATATATATATATATATATATATATATATATATATATATATATATATATATATATATATATATATATATATATATAAATGTTGAAACAATAAATCATTTATACAAATTATTAATTACAGTACAAGATTTTCCTTAAAATAATAAAATCATGTTTACCCTGAGTCGCCAGACAGACGGAGTTTCCTCCTCACATCAGCGATTCCTATTTCTTAAGATTTCTCAGATACGTTGGCAGATAGCTCTTAAAAGTTTACCTATCAACGTCACTTGGATAATAAACATTTTATTTTTAAAATAATGGTAATAACACTAATAATACCTGGAATGATTGGTATTTACTCTTAAAGGGAAATATATATTTTATATTATGTATTTAAATAAAATAGAAGGGAATATGATTTTGTTTGAGAGATTTTCAATAATAATTTTGTATTTTTATTCAAATTAAAAAATAAATCACAAAGAATTACAATAAAAATGTCGCTCTGAGGCAATTACAAAATACGCAAATATCTTTATAAGGATTAAAAAACTGTATTTTAAATGCTAACTTTTCAAAAAAAAACTACTGTTTAGTATGTATATTCAAACAGAGATATTTTTTTTAAATTCGTTGAAATATTGAATAATATTAATGGTAGGTACATTACCCCTGAATAAGATATTCATCTATATATAGTACATTAAATCTTTCTAATTGATGATTTTTGTAAAAAAGATTGTACTAATAGTAGCATAGCATAGGTCTCTTAGCTTAGTTTAGCTTAGCTTAGCCTAGCATAGCTATCTTTAGCTTATAATACATTCGCAATTTAGTTCAATTCTGTCTCAAGAATATCTTGTTTAGTGTGTTTAAAACTGTAGCCGTGGTTTTGTTATCAGTCTTTTGTGTAATGAGTCATTTGGTTGGCTGGATTACTTTGATAATTATAAATTATAAATATGCTTTTTCAGATTTGTGGCTGGTTAATCTTTATTTAAATTGAATTCAATATAAATCCACCGGTATGGTTTTAAATTCAATATGTATTCGACAGAAAGGTATTATTATACTATGACATTTTCTCAACGGGCAAAATTTGTATAAAATGTAGCCAATTTAAATGGTTTCTCATTGTAACTGAATTCAATTGAGTATGAACAGTTTTTTATGCCACACGGATGCAGGAGTAAAGTTTATTGTCATTTTTTAATAAAATTGTCAGAATGTTACAATTTTATTAAAAAATTACTATGGCAAAATGCAGATATAACTAACAATGCTCAGACGCTATTATTTCATAAGTAATGAAGTTATACTTTCGAATATAAAAAACGAATATAACATTATTATCAGAAATTAAAAAAAAAAAAATGAATACATAATAAATAAAAGAGGTACTCGTATTTAATGTTACGTCTTGGTTCTTGAAATTTAAAACCATTGTAACTTTAGGAATTTAAGCGACAGTTTAAACAAGGGAAGAGATCTGTTAGGCCGTAGATAATATATGTTAAATTTGAATAATTTAACATATATTTAAGTGTTTATTATTAAATCGAAATAACAACGTAATAATAATAAGCCTTATAACTTATAAGACTTTGTTACATTAAACATATAAATCAACATTTAAATATTCTTGCTATAAGTTATTATGATATTGTAGCTATTTTCAGTATTCTCTTATAATATATCATTCCGCCTATCCGTATACTTTATACGTAACGCCATACGTGAGTTCTTCAGAAATTCGTAGCACTTGACCCAATTGTTAAAGATGAATGGCGATGGTCCTTTATTTTGTCCTTTTTATTATTTTATATTCGTATAGTTCAAACGGGCAAATGGTTCAGCTAATATGGGTAAAATTACACATGCGTAAAAACTCTCAAGGATCATGAAAAGAAAAAATATATAATTTAAAGAAAAGAGAAGCCCTTATACACCCGACTCAGGTGCAAGAACAAATTTATACTGATTTTATTTAATTTTATAATGTCTTCTTACCGGGTAAATATTTACCAGATTAGGGTTGTAGAATAAAAGAAAATAAGAAGAAGAGTACAAAGTTATTAAATAAGTGCAAAACTCTTATATATCTTCTGTTTAAGTTTTATTAATTTTGTTGTTGTTGTTAATTTTCAATCCCTGTTTCTTGCGATTGGATTTAAAATATTGTGAGAGATGATGTTAAGATAATAGTAGGGCATAAAACCATTGAGAAGAGTGTCCCAAAACAATGTTTGTTTTAAAGCTAAAAATTCTTAACAGTAAAAACGGCATATTATAGTAACTTATACTATAGTGTCTTCACCAATTTATTTCGGAGATCGAGAATCAAGGATGGAATAAAGAATCCTCACGTTTTATTTCCTAACAATTTGGTCGAGTGCTTATTACGTATCCTCAAGAACTCCTATGTCATCGCCGCAAAGATTTATACCCGAGATCCTCTTATATAGAGTAAATCTCTAACAACGCATATTCTGTTACTGAAAGTATGTTGGCCATTTATTACCCAATGAATAAGCATTGAAATGTTTATCTTATTTTTTTATGTATTAATTAATTTTAAAAAAATAACGTACATGTTACAGAACTCAATGCAAGATAAATGACAAAATATTGAAGGAAATCAACAATTATTTGATAATAAATTTAGGACAATCATTATCCCTTAAATGAATTTAGAAAATCCACTCGGTAGTCTTTAAGATTAACCTGTTGAAACGAACGAACACACTTTATAATATTAGTAATTTATTTAAATAATAAAAATATATTAAATCACATTATCAAATTAAGAGAACAAAATAAAAAAAATAAAGGAATCAAAAGAGCTATCTGTCACAATGTCACATATATAAATGAATTATATAAGTGACATTGAGTAACTTTTAAAGATCTTCAAACATTTGAGAGCTCTAAAGAAATATAATCGATGATCTGTGAACAGAAGCCATCGTCTTTCACAACATGAATAAAATCTTTTCATTTAGGATTTAGAAAATAATAAAACATTTCTACAAAATGCTTTACTCTCTGTTTTAAAAGTAAGCCATATTTACTATGGTGTTGAATGTTTAAATTTACACTCCTTTATATCCTGATATAGATTGGTTTATTCAGTCTCCTTTTAGTACCAAACTTTACTAATTAATAAATTAGTTATGCCTACATATTAATTTTCAATGTGATTTAACAAGTACAACACATGGAGTTTTACAACTCCATGTGTTATTATAAATAAACCATTTGGACGTAATGCGTATGTCATGCGTGTATTAACATTCGCTAATGAAAAGAAAAGTAAATTATTTATTGTATTAAAAAAATTAAAAAATTAAACTTTAACAAAATATTTTAATTGCTAATCCTTTGAATTTATTCTATGTTCATAGTCACCCTACAAGAGAGGTCAACATACAAATAAACCAAAGCGAACTTGTTTGTTGACTGTCACTGACTTAGTTACGTTTAAATAATTGCCCTTCTATCATTTTGTTGCGTATTTTTTTTTAAGTGTTTTATTTTAAAGTTAAATTTTATAAAAACTGATTATATATATATTTAGGAAATGCACATTTTGCAGGTTACCATTTTTTTTAAATAATATTTTTTCTCCTTCCGCTTTCTTGTTGGAATTGGATGTGTCGTAGGTATGATTTTACCATGTATCAAGTGACAATCATTTCAATAATCGTATAGTCGTAATTTGAATGATGTCAAACAACTTTGTGTCATTCGCTATTATTAAGTATTGAAAAAATAAAATATCGATGTTTCGATGAAATAAGATAATAAAACAAACTCTAAATTGCAATCTACAGCTAGGAGCGCGAACCAGACCTCAATTTCGACTCGCTCGCAAAATCTCGGTATTTGTTAGCATATTGAGCGATGCGAGGTATATATAGCACTGCAATTGCATTTACAAAAAATCGACAGATTCGCACTATTTTTCAAGATGAGACACATATTAAACTTTTTCTTTCTTTTTTTTATTTTTTTTTTTTTGAAATATTCAGTAATTTTGAAATATTCACCTATAAGTTTATTAGGAAATTATCTCTCTTATTTAAATTACTCTTCCTACTGTATCAATTTTTAGTTGTTTATTTATTATTTTTCTTTATCATTATTCTCTGTATTTATGGTATGTATAGGTAGGTATATTGTCCTTAATTAGTGTTCTTGGCAGAGTATATATTATATATATGTAAGTTTGTATATATATATATATATATATATATATATATATATATATATATATATATATATATATATATATGTGTGTGTGTATGTGTGTATATGTGTTTATATTTATTTATAATTTGTAAATTAAATAATATGTTATAATCAGAAGATCACTCTCCAGTTATTTTTCCTTTTAAAAGATAAGGGTTGCCTGGAAGAGATCAATATTGATAAGGCCGCCTTTACACCATGAGATTATTTTCACCTTTACTTGTTTTATTGTTATTATTGTTTTATTATTTTTTGTGTGTAATAAAGAATTTTTACTTACTTACTTACTTACTTACTTTGTAAGCGTATCGTAATGTGAATGTAACTACGAACTAGACGTCTTGCGTAAGGATCCAATTATTTTTAGGAAATACGAAAATATAAAATTGTGTGCCAGTGTAACAAGTTATATGATAAACATAATTTATAAATTGTTTAACAAATAGTACTATTTCATCTAACATATATTTAAATTTCCTTAACATCCTAACCAAAACTATGTTGTATAACGCGTATTATAAACAATTCATTTAAATTTGTATGTATATGATAATAATTTAATAATTGTACAGTATATAATACGTAGTAATTTACTTATAAAGCAATTGTATATGCGTGCGAAAATGCTTAAAATATTTTTTTTATTCTGCGTAGTGGTGTGCATAGAATGTGTTTAACTTTTGGTTCCTTAGAAAAAAGTTACTCCTCCTTTAACAGTAGAAAAGGAGAACCTTTTCTACTGTTTCAAGAAAGCAAATGGTGTTCTGTGTAGTGTTTCACGTGCATGAACTTAAATATTTATTTAAAAATTTTAAAGTAAATAATACTTTTAAAATTCTATTTCGCTATATGTCACTATTTTGGATAGCATCTTTAAGACTAAGATGCTTGCGTTACAATGTTAATTACTATAAAACATTTTAGTGGAATTAAAATAAATAACAACATATACTAATACAATCCTATGAAACACTCTTTCATCTCAGTTTATTTCAGTAAACAATGAAACACAATTAATTTACTTTGGCTTCATTTTATTTTAAAATTGACTGTGGAGTAATTCATCGAATGGAAATACTTCACGGTACATTTTTTTAATGCGTATTGAATTTAAATCAATCGGTTTTAATTTTCTCAAAATTGTTTTAAAAAAAAATTGTTGATAACAAATGAATATTACACATATGTAATAGTAAATAAATGTTTAATATTTTTATTTACCTTTTTATAAAATAAATTATTCATCAAAATTTTAGAATTCTCTATGTCTAACCAGTTCTGGGTTAAAAAAGATATTCTATTTCTATTTTAACTAAAACTAGATTTGATTTTTACGACCAAATTGAAGCTGTTCCCTTTTTATTATTTATTTTTAATATCGCCTATTTTACTCACATTTTATGTTGAGACGACAACGGTATTTATGCAATTTCAATAGAAAACTGTAATGCATCTTAAGATACTTTACGATAAAGATGACTGTTTTTGTTTGACAAAAAGAAAAAAGAGAGAAAGAGTTATTGCAGTATATAAATCAATGTTATAAGCTAGCAGAAGTTATAAAACAGTGTTAATAAAATATATAAATAAAAAAATGTTTTTGAATTAAAGAGTTTTATGTTTTCTATAAGAAACAACAAAAAATATAATCGAAATATTTTTTTAAAACCTATTTAGAAATTTTGGCCTTATTAAAAGTAACGTGGAACATATATATATATATATATATATATATATATATATATATATATATATATATCTAGAAAGAATTTTAAAGATAGCATTAGTAATTTCGTTTCAAATTAAAGCCCATTATATGTGCTGTACTCTCAACCGCAATCCTCGGCTGCCAGAGACGCGTAGTGTTTGAGAAAATTGGGCAATACCATACTAAACATCCAAAACTATACAATATTATAACACGAACATTAGGGTTGGGAGGGATGGGGGCACAGGAACTGGTGTTTTGACCTCAATCCAACACCCGTCTATGCGTAGTTTTTATGGCAGTGAAAAAAAAATATCTTTAATAAAAACCGAAAAACTTGATATAAGCGTGTTATTACTCTCAAAAATAAGAAGAAAAAATGTATAGTTAGGACTTCATGCAAGAGGTTTGAAAGTAGAGATGATAATAATCTTTTATATATCCTAACCCATTCTTTTTTAAATATTTACATTTAAAAACATTTATTTTTATTTTTATTTTTTTTACATATAAACATATTACGCAATTATTTAATTCTATAAATAGGGAAGGTACGTAATAGGTCTGTGTTATGAAATCTTTAAAATGATGATTCATTCCTACCACTGCTTATAGTTTCGCAACAAATGAAACAAATTAGCTTTGAAAAATCAAATCATATATATATATGTTTGACTATATATAATTTTGAAATTGTTATGTAATTCATCGTTATATTTACCTTATTAAAACATCTATCATAACAAGTTAAAATATATATATTTCTACGAAATACTAAGTAAATTGTACCAGTAGTAACAAAATGCAACTGACAGGCGGGTTTGACAAAGCAGCTATTTGGAGGTTATATTGTGTATTAAATATAGTAACCTTTAAAAACTTTTATTTCAGAAACTATACATATTCACACTGTGCTCAAGAAGTCAAACTAGAAGTAGCTCTTCACTCTAAAAAAATTTGAAGTCAAAATTCCTTAACGTTCAGACGTAGCATAATGAAATTTCGTCTACATTTATATGTTACAATTAATCGGTGACCCTTCAACTCACCATCAATTGGAAACTCTCCTTTGGAAACAAAGATATAATAAATTATTTTTAATGGGGTTCTCTTTTTCTTTGGCTCTTATTGTGGCATTTTAAAAATATGATATTTACAAATTTTGTAGCATCAAGCAATTGATTTATAATATTTTCTTTTAAATAATAATAGATTTATCATGGAAGTTCATTATTTTTTTTTTTTTTTTTTTATGGAAAAGGAGGGCAAACGAGCATGCGGGTCACTGATAAAATGTGATCACCGCCGCCCATGAACTCTTGCAACATCCGAAGACTCACAAGAGCGTTGCCGGCCTTGGAGATATGAATAGACGCCTTTTTTGAAGGTACCCATGTCGTATCGATCTGGAAACACCGCCGAAGGAAGTTCATTCCACATCTTAGTGGTACGTGGAAGAAAAGTCCTTGAAAACCGCACAGTAGAAGATCGCCACGCATCCAGGTGGTGTGGATGGAAATGCAGGCGGTGACGTGCTGTGCGGTGATGGAATTCGGCGGCAGGCATCAGATCAAATAGCTCTTCGGAACACTCCCCGTTGTAAATGCGATAGAAGACGCACAAAGAAGCCACGTCTCTACGCAATGCCAAAGAGTCCAGCCGGTCACAGAGCACCGGGTCCCCGACAATCCGTACGGCTCTCCGTTATACGCGGTCAAAAGGTAGAAGCTGATATTGGGGTGATCCGGACCAGAGATGAGAGCAGTACTCCATATGTGGCCGAACCTGCGCCTTATAAAGCGCAAGTCTATGGCCAGGATTGAAATACTGTCTCGCTCTATTGATCACACCCAATTTCATCGAGGCCAACTTGGCCTTGCTCTCCAAGTGACCACGAAACTGACAGTCGCTCGAAATGTCGAGTCCCAGTACTCTGATACTTGGCGAGGCATCGAGAGGTGTGCTATCGAAGAGCGGCGATACGACAAATGGGGTTTTCTTAGTGGTAAACGCGCAAACCTGTGTCTTTTGGGGATTAAACTGAACGAGGTTCAGTTTACCCCATTCTGAGACCGTCCTCAGGGAGGTCTCTATAGAAGACACAAGTTTCTTTCGGCACTCGTCGACGTTTTCCCGAGAGAGACCTGCACGGCCGGAATATACCGCATCCCCAGTGCTGTCATCCGCATAACAATGTATGTTGGAAATGTCCAACATATCATTGATGTGCAAGAGGAACAGGGTTGGGGATAGCACGCAGCCTTGGGGTACACCAGCATTCACGGGCTTGGGGTCCGAGCAAAAACCGTCGAGAACGACCTGTATGCTCCGCCCAGTGAGGAAGCTGGTGATCCACTTGCATAAACTCTCGGGAAGCCCATAGGAAGGAAGCTTCGAAAGAAGCCCCTTGTGCCATACACGATCGAAGGCTTTCGCTATATCCAGACTAACTGCCAGACCTTCTCCCTTGCTTTCAATAACCGCAGCCCAACGGTGTGTAAGATATAACAGGAGGTCACCAGCCGATCGACCATGGCGAAAGCCATATTGTCGGTCATTGATTAACTGGTGATCCTCAAGGTACGCGAGGAGCTGTCGGTTTATGATGTTCTCCATTATTTTGGAGAGAAGAGAGGTGATGGCGATAGGTCTGTAGTTAGCTGGGTCCGAGCTATCACCTTTTTTAGGGATCGGATGGACAAAAGCACACTTCCATGAGACCGGGACTACGCCTTTGAAATAGGAGTACCGAAATAGACGCGTTAGCACTGGAGTCAACTCAGGGGCACATGTTCGTAGCACGATTGGGGAAATGCCATCCGGCCCACTCGACTTATGAACATCCAAGGAAAGTAGAGACCGTCGAATGGTTTTTTGCCGGAAAATTATTTCCGGCATTGAACTCTGACACCGCCGGATGGTAGGCGGTGTTTTCCCTTGGTCGTTCAAGGTCGAGTTTGAGGCAAAAAGAGTGCCCAAGAGATCGGCTTTCTCTTTTGCCGTATGGGCCAGAGAATCATTCCCCGAGTGCAGTGGCGGTAGGGATGGCTGGCAAAAGTTACCCAAAGTGGCTTTAGAAAGCGCCCAGAACTTGCGCGTGCCTGGTGGGTACCTTGTCAACTGATCCCCAATTTTGACGACATGCCTAAACCTTGCTCTAGCAATTTGCCGTTTGAAGAATCTGGAGGCACGATTGTATTTCCTCTTCAGAACTCTAGAGTTCGGATCCTTGATGACTAACGCATTAACCCAAGCCTGATACGCCTGACGTTTTCCGGCTGCTGCAGCCCTGACAGACGCATCAAACCAAGGCCGCAATCTGCCACCAAGTGGTACCACAGAGCTAGGTACAAATAGTTCCATGCCCTGTAGTATCACATCAGCTACAGCCGCAGCGCAGTCACTGGGATCATCGGAAGAGAAACAAATCGGCCCCCATGGGTAGGATGCAAAGAAAGACCGCATTCCATCCCAATCCGCTGACTTGTAGTGCCAAACGCGTCGGGTCGCAGGTCTTGTGCGAGCCGGACGTTGAATGGGCACTACACTCCGTACCAAGCAATGATCGGAGGACCCAAGGGGAGCCTCGACAATGACCTGGTACTTTCCGGGATGTGTAGTCAGCAGAAGATCCAACAAAGAGGGCATGTGGCTGTCCACATCCGGTAGACGAGTGTGAGTCTGAACCAACTGGGACAGACCATTTGCCAGAGCAAAGTCAAACACAGATCTCCCCGCGAAGTCAGTGGAACGCGACCCTAGCCACTCGGCATTGTGCGCGTTGAAGTCCCCAAGGACTATGACCTCAGCGGAGGGAATCTGTGATAGCAAGTCGTCAATCTTCGCCTGTACATGGCCCAAGAGTTGTTCCGTTTCTGCATTACCACTATGGGATCTGTATAGGCACGCGTAGACTCTGACATGATCGTCCATGTCCACGCGCAGCCAGAGGAGAGACAGATCCCGACCTTCAAAAATCTCGAGGCGACGGTAGCAGATATCCTCCCTTACGAACACAGATACCCCGGCGTGGGGTATAAAATGATGCTCTAATTTATACCCGGGGTATGAAAGGTACGCTGTGTCGCTAGGTTTGGATATCTGCGTCTCCGTCAAAAACAACAAGGCCGGCTGCGCCGTCTCAAGATGATAATGGACGGCGTTTAGGTTGGAGTGAAGTCCCCGGATGTTGCAAAAGTCCACATTCAGGGTGGACCGGGGTGCCGCTGTGTTACCTTGTCGTTTGCCCTCAAAAAACACGAAATGCGATTCTTTGCCCGCCCCAGATACGACGGGCGGCCCGAGCAAAATCGGAGAATCGTTTCCCCGATTTTGCTCGGGGAGGGATTCTCCGGCTTCATTAAAGCCGGTACCCTCCTGGGGTATATTTATTGAAGTAACCGCATTCATGTTTGGCAGGGAGGAGGGGGGAGGGGGGAGTTGGGTTTCCGGAAACTCTCACTCACCGACGGAACATAACCAAATGAATTTGGTTACTATACGTCGATCTTCATTAATTTAGGTTTTTATTTTGTTTTTTTATTTTTTTTTTATATCTCTTTTAGTTTATTTTTTTGCTTGTATATAACTTTCCATGTTTTTTTTTTTTTACTTTTTACTGGCATATCGGTTCTATATTATTGATGAATTTTTCTTGAATATGATGTTTTTTTCTCAATAAATAAAAAAATATAATAAAAATAAAAATAAATACCCATCTTACCGGCGAACTGACAGTATAATATCATCTTCTATATTAAATTCCAGAGAGAGTAATTTTCCAGTTTCGTATTTTCCTTGACTGAAGTAAATTTGCACCTTTTACTTAAATAAAGCACATTAGGACTAATTGCTCCATTCCACATAAAGGATTATTCATTAAATTCAAGTTCCTTTATACATCCTCAATGAAAGTGCTTGGTAACATGACATAGGCTTTTTCGAGTTACTGCATGAAAATTATGTGTTGTTTTTAAAATGATATTAGTAATAGTACAACCATTAACGGTTGTATAGCTAAGTATATTTTTATATGTATAAATCGTATCAACAATTGCATTATTATGATGTTTGGGAATCATTATAAATATAATATTAAAATATATCTTATGTATGTTTTTACTAAACGCATATAATTTAATATTATTACAAATAAATTTGTAGTTTGATAAAGCTTTACTCGTGACTATTAATCAATAAGTGTGAAAGTCAGCATAAAGTTATCTAGAAAATAAATAATGTAAGCAAGAAATGGTATCAAATTTATTGGTAACATAGAATCAAGTTAAGACATGGTATATCCGCAACGAGTCCAGTTACGTGAAAAAAAATATATAATATATATATATATATATATATATATATACATATATATATATAAATGGATTTGTTACACGAAATTTAATAATATCATTTTATTAGTATACATGTAGGTATATACATAAAATATATAATGTCAACAACAACATCAACCACAAAAAACGGCATTAACAAAAAAAATCGTAGGCTCCTGACTCAAAAACCTTAAATATTTTCACGAAAATGTATTTATTATTTTATTGTCAGGAGGTAATTAATTAAATTAAATGTAATTCAAATCCGAGTGAAATGGCTACAATGGTAAGACATGCCCAAAAAGAATACCAAAACCTACCTAAGTCTGTTTTACATGTTCTGTCTCTACTAAATTACTTATAGAGTAATGGTTGTTTCAATTATAACAAAGGAAGCTAATTTTACTTAGTTGTGATATCAATTTAGTTCAAACGGTGAACAAAACACAATTATTTATTATCTAAAGAGTTGAAAGCAATGGCATAGATAGATTACACTACAATTTTACAGAGTTAGGTTAGAAACCACAACCGGTCTTATGAAGCAATTTACTACTATTAGGCGGTAATTTGGAGACAGTCGCTCAGATAAGACTCGGGTAACCACGTTTGGATTGATAACCGAGTATTGTGAGCGGTTAACGATAATTGTAGGGCAATTGAGGTTGTTTAACTATCCAAGAACTCGAGAACTAGAACTATATACAAGTAACGAGTATATAATACAATTGCACTATGTTATTGAATTTTGTTATTTACTTAAATATTTTATCTTATTTTATAGTTTGATTTGCCTTTTTCTAAAAGGTGCCCCTGCGTTTTTATAAACATATATTTCGTTTTTTTATTGTTGGTGGAAATACTAAGGCTCATTACGATTTTTAGTCTGTAAGTCAAATTATAGTGTTTTCGTGACGAATCAAGTCAATTAGTCAATCAGTCAGGTGAATTTTCGCTGTTATTTTGTTTATAGAGTATTGTTATACTCTAACTTACAGTTATTACGAGAAAAATATAGCAAAGATATGTAGATACAAAAATATGAATCAAATAAAAGTTTAATAGTAAATAAGTTAAATAACGCATATATTAGTAAATTAAACAAATTATTTTTTTCAAGAATGTTTATAAGCAGGCTAAGGAACATATCTGTCACTTGAGTGTATGATGTTAAAAGAGCATATTTTAAAATATGACAGATAACAGGAATAATGTTGCGAATTGTCAAAATAATCATTTTATGACAGGTGCCAACACTACCGATAGATGGAATATGTATTTTAAGATTATCAACTTTACCAGTACCAATCATGTAATATAAATTCATTTCGTTAGTGTGTAATGGACCTTAAATAAGTTGTATGTCGTTGGCCTATACCCATCAATTTCATAAATTTCCAGACCTTGGCTGGGCTCTTATTATTTACTAATACAAATGTTTACGATTTTTGAGCGTCTTTGCAGACCCTATTGCATCGGTTTCCCTAATATTATAAACATTAAGGTGTAGGCTTACGTCAGATAGATGCAACCTGAATTTAGACTTTGCAGAGATATGCTTAAATTAAAATGATGTACTTAAATTAGGTTCTCATTTGAAAAAAAACTTTAAATTTAAATTTTTGTCCCCAATAAGACCTTCCTAACTTTCTGATTAAGAAAGTTATTATGAATTGACACGTTTTGCGAGTCTTGAATAATTCTATAATTTTTTTTTTAATTCATGTGTTTGTCTATATGTCTGCATGTATGTAAGCGTTTTTGTGGGATCCATTTTCTCGGTCACTCTTTATGGAATAAACTTTAAGATTTGATACAAGTCGATGCGTATTCACATAACTTATAAATTATTACTTTTCCAAAACAAATGAGGAAGCGGTTTTTTGAGTTTCTTATTAATACTATAAAATTTCTAAATTTCTAAAAAACTAAATATGTCTTAGTTTTTCGTTTTCTATAAAATGTAAATAATAAGTAGTTTTAAATTTTGCAATAAATGGTAGAATAGAGTTTTCATATTTCGCTGCTTTTAAAGTTTAATTATAAATTTATAGTTTTCCGATTTTTCTTAAACTTATATTATAAAACCATTTTGCATTTTTAGACAGACAGACAGATGCAGAACAAAGTGATATAAGAATTTTGATTTGTGAGAGAAATAAAAAATGTTTACAATATCATACCGTGTAAGGAATATGATTATTATGATCTAGAAAGAATCTGAGAACGAAAACGAAACTAAAAAAGAAAAATAGGGTCGAAATAGTAAAACGGACCAGAAAAGCTGAGTAATTTTGGATCAACATAGTTCGAGTAACAAGTGACATGTACATTGTAGCAATACCGTTACTCAGAATAATATATTATTAACAAAAACTAATAACTTTGTTGCTTTGGAATTAAATTTATAACATTTGTAAATTTTACAGGAATACACATTATTCTCTCAATAACTTGGTTTTATGAACTAGTTCATTTTCAACTGGTTTTACATTTTTACTTAATTAGCGACAAGTTTTAATTAACATTCCTTTTAGACTCAGTAATTTTTTTTTCACTTGAAAATTGTGCGGTGAATTAGTAGTACGCTAATGAAATATCAAACAAATTACTTAAATTTTAATTCTTAGTCTTTCTAAATTATTTAATAAGTAAAGAGAATTACAAAGTATTTTTTATTTATATTTTAAATTTTTTTTAACGTACTGCTGTTGTAAAATGTAGGTCGTTATATTTATATTAATGGGGACTGAGACGTCCCTTATCTTTGATAGATAAGAACTCTACAACGATACCCAACACGTAGTGTTCGGTGTCATTCTTTGCAAACATACAACCAGCCACAATAAATCTTGTTCTCACATACTTCATAATTATTTCATACGATCAACCACACAAAATAACACAATTAACATCTCGGTCCTTCGAGCCGGAGTTTAGGCAGTATGTGCTAAAAAGAATTCAACAGTTCAATATTTTATTTCAATATACAATAATCTTATCTGTTCTAAAACTTATCTACTAATCTTCATACTAGCAGTTATTCCTTTCATTTATATTTATTTCATTTATTTATTTATTTAAATTACTTTCATTTACATTTATTTCATTTATATATATTTCCACAACTGGTTACTTTACCATTTATGTTTGGAAGTTGAATTGTAGGAAAATCTTCAAATTTGTTTTCAAATCTATGTGTAGTCTAATGTAATTAATAAAATAAGTGTAATGTAATTATTAAAATTAATTTTTACTTTACAGCATTCCATATATAAAACTTGTGTTTCCCATAACTTCCCGACTGAGAATTTTACTTAAGAATATCATTTTAACTGATTTATTTATTCTGATCTGCAATTTATTCATTCTAGATATCCTTATCTGAGGAAAAACGCCATATAAACTATTTTCAAATTGATTTCTTGAAATTAATTTATTCTCAGAAGATCAAAATAGCAATAAAGAAAATTTATTGAAATAAATTTATTAGTTGTAGTATTATATCTTAGATATAAAATGATAAAATTGATAGCAATCGTTTTAAATTGGAAATATTCTAAAGTTATGTCGCTAAAATCAATAAACCTTTAACACCTGGATATATTATTTTGTTTACAAGTGGGATGATACATTTTAGTATAAATATAGTCCTATTTTTTTTTGCACATGTCATAAATAAGATATACAAATCCCGAAGGTGATATTTAAAAATATCTAGATTTATAATTACAAATATAAATACCAAAAATTTAAAATTTACAATATTTACTTTAATCCCTGGAGACTAATTTTGTAATTACGTTTTTCTTTCCGTGAAGTCATTTGCAATTTGTCTTCAATAAAGCTTCTTTCGACTAAATGCTTTAGTGTTTGACTTTAATTTAAGATTAGGATATTAATTCAATTAGAAGATTTACGATCTTTTGAGTTGATAGTATTTTAACTTTCAATAAACGAGTCTTTACT
Organism: Mechanitis mazaeus; assembly: GCA_959347395.1. Classification (NCBI taxonomy): domain Eukaryota; kingdom Metazoa; phylum Arthropoda; class Insecta; order Lepidoptera; family Nymphalidae; genus Mechanitis; species Mechanitis mazaeus. The sequence goes on from OY365755.1 coordinate 15,327,405, forward strand.
AATGGTGGTGTAGGATATTATTTATAAATAATTACTCAGAAAAATAATGTTGGTAAGGAAATTTATACGTTTTAAGGAAAGTGGTTTCGCCAGACTAGCAGAAACGAAGGTAATAAAAACAGTTGGTATGCCTTCAGGTCGAGGGTCTGTCAAGGCCTTAAAGCTTACTTCTTAAGTAAATGAAAGCTTAGAGAACTTGTCACCTTTATATTATATTTTTATGTTATAGGCTGGATTGAAGCCATTTTTAGGTAGATCGTTATAGTCAGAGGTATGAAAAGATTTAATCTTATTTGAAAATGAATTACAGATTCCTATTTCTCACCCCTTTGATAAGGTACTATTAAACAATGTGGCCGGATAGGTAATTTTTATATTGCGTTTTTTATGTTTATATACAAAAATTAGGAACGTATTTTAATACCAAATAACAGGAATCGTTTCAGAGAAACAAAACTGTGTAACCTAGATCATACTAAAATAAATAACTTTATAGGTAATAAGTTACTGTTTTTTTAAAAGTTGATTAAAAATTAATACAAATTACACTTAGCTGAATTTTTGCAACTTATGATATGTTATACTTCCTAAGAATAGTGTTATATTATAAAGCTTTATATTAAGTTTTTTTATTTAGAAAAGCAAATGGAATACAGGCATGCGTCATATAAGTTTACACATATTGTAGACATAACTAAAATATATATTAAATTTCAGTTATACAGAATTATTTTGACGACTTAGGCTCGTATTTCTTATCATAAAAGTACATTAAAGTTTATGAACTAGTTGTAGCAATAGTGAACCTCGCTGTAATAAAATGGTTTTACGACTGCTTGATATAATAAAAAGTAGGATTACATACCGAGATCAGATATTACATAAAGCGGTTCGGATTATTTTTTTATGTATATTATTTATTCACAATCTTGAATCATATATAAATATTATATGGTAAATAATGGAAAGATATTTTAACGTTACTAGTCGTAACAACCGGTCACACTTCGCTCATAGTGGTCTCTTGCTAAAGGCGACTAAAAGTTACATCTCAAGATACTTAAGCGGAACACTTATTTATGTGTACAAATTCTGTAACTAAATTAAAGACGACGTGTATTAAAGTTATACTATTTAGAAAAAAGATCATTCTATATTCACGAGTAGTTTAAATAATATTAGAATAGTTTTTTAACTGTTCTATTTAAATTAGTTACATTATATATGTAATATTTGGTTACATTTCTACTAATAACCCTTGTTTATTATTAAAACAATATCAAGATAGAACATAAACATGATTAGAAGTAATATAATTAAAATACAATAATACAACAAAAACAGAAGTAAATAAAACATGTCAAAAGGGATGAAATTTTAGGCCAGTGGAAATGATAATCTAAGTTTTTCGTACAAATTCTGTAAACAAATTTATCAATAGTTAAACATGGTTAATTACTTTTTTACTAACTAACTTTTGATACACAGGTTCATTTGCTGATTAATTACATATTGTCAGCACACATAGTTACTGATTATTAATGAATCTTTTATGCAAATATCTTATACTTAATTGTTAAATATCTGATGTATAAAAATCTATCAAGTTAAATTTCAGGCTGATTTTAACTGATTTGTAATTATGTTTTTAAACTCCAGAATACCATCCTCGTAAACATGGTTGATAAAGCCCATCAAAGTAAATCATAATAAAATATAAAACCAGGCTCTAGAGCTTTGTAAGACACGTTCTGAGTATACGAGAAAACTTTGTAACATTAGAGATATAAAATCGACGCTCATTAAGTAATTTATTTTGTAAAACTTCTATTATTTTGGCTGATGTGGCTTAATCCGCCTAATAAAAGTAAATTGAAATCTGTTTTATTTACAATTTTCTTAATCTAAAGAATAATTTCATCTGTAAGGAAGAATGGACATATTATATAAAGTTTAAAAAAATACAATGTCATAATGACATTATTTTGTAATATCTAAAATTATCTGAACGTCGTTGAAGCTTTTCTCTTTGCTCTTAAAAAATAAATAAAAGCTTAGTATTTAAAAACAAAGATATAACTAATTGAATCGTGTTAAAAAATAATGACTAAAGGACTCAAAGAATAAAAATACGTTTCCCTCTTCTATTTACGAATAGTTTATATTTAGGTTCCTTTGAACCACAGCCATTAATTATTATCCCACACTAGTTCTGCAAAGTGAAATGTATCAAAAAAATTTAAATAATTTAATATTGTTTTAACTGTTACAATTATAATTGTTTCAATACATTGACTCTAGGGTATAAAGTTTTTTTGTCTTCGAAAAATTTTAAATACTATGTCTAGTATTATTATTATTAGTATTATTAGTACTGAACAAAAAACTAATAAACGCATAATACATACATACATACATTCGATTATATATATTATTAATTAAACGGCTGTTTATTAAAATATATTCAGTAGAAAATGACTCTCTATAATTATTAAGAACCTCTTACCTACGGCCTATAACAAAAACACTAAAAATTTTTTTAAAGGGAACAAATTGGAACAAAAGAATGGCATTTATAGTTTAGATTTTTCTCCTAATATTAATTTCTGTACTATTTTATCTTTATTAAAGGAAACATCGTCGTAAGCGCTTTTATATTATTATGTCCTTATTTGAATGTTATTATGTCTGGGATATTTAAATTTATTTTAAACTTCATTCTTTTGAAACTTATAGCTATGACTTACTGATACCCAAAGATTTTGATTAAAATCTCCACTAATATCGTTTTGTTCGTTTGACGGTTAATACAGACAAATCCAAAAACACACAAATACACAGAAACTCTAAACTTATAACACACTTCATTTTTACGTCGCGGTATGAAAATGAAAACATTTGTGTTTTGTTAACTTAATCTTTTCCTAATTTAACAAATTTCGATGTTTATATTATGTACTATGAAAAAGCTTTATTTGATAAAAAGCTATGTTGGAATTTCAGTTCTAACTCAAAGTGGTTTGACTGCTGACACCTCTGTGTGAGCGGTTCCAAATATACTCCTCTAGTCTTCCAAATATATTTCAGGTCAGTTAATTGTACCGTGAAGCGTAAAGCAACTTAATTATCGGGCATCATAAAGACGCATATAATTTATTATTTTTATAGTACCTCACCGCTCAAAATTTAAAAAGTTGAAAAATACTTAAAAAACAACATTTCTTCCGTGTAGTTCCATATTTTTATTAGTCGTGTAAATATATAAGCTTAACATGTTTATTTCTAAATGGCAATAGGTGAAAATCATGCTTTTTATTTGTGAAGAAATCTGTGTACAGAAAGAGAAGATTTGAGATTATTAAAGTAAAAATGATGAAAGACTGCTGCAATTTACATGTAATATTACTATTATTATTATTAATTGTAATATATTATTACATTTATGTAAATGCATTAAAATATTAAGACGGTTGAATGTGCGCAACTTTACGGCCTCCATTTTTAATATTTTTTTATAATGAAACCTCTAGACCAATAATATCAAATTACCATTTTTTTCTAAATATGCCCACGTCCTACATCTGCAGTTGAAAAGCGGAAAATTGGATATTACAAAGTTATGACCACAAAAAATTGTTTAGGCAATTTAACAAAAATATTTAAATTTGTTATGTTATATAACAAAATTGTCAACAATGTGGTTAAATAAAAAATATATGGCAATCAAGCACAAATCTAGATTGAATCTGTAATTGAAAACAAAGAGTGCACAATGCAGACGCTGACCTGGATAACCGCCAACATTTCTAATATTGGAATAATTTATAAGGTAATCAAACGATCAAAAAGACAATAATAAATTAAAGAAATATAAATAAAAATATATGAATTTACAGTGACTGTATAACGCTGTATAATACTCCGCTCCTAGGGGGGCGTAGCGTGAAAAGGGCACCGCCATAATTTAAATTAATTAAAGGAATAAACGGGGGGTAAGAAAGGTGCATATCAAAGACATACAATACAAAAGGTTCACTATATTAAGATACATACTAAAATTTCAATATTAAATCTGGTATAGAAGTCAAAAAGTAAAGAAAAACACCAATAATTGAGATTACACTGACGAGGTAGAGAAGGCGCGTTGGCCGCAAGACCACGCTAGTAGAGCGTGAGTAAGACTATAGGCAGGAATATCTAGTAGAACGCGGGCAAACCGAAGATGGTAAGCCAGACGCTTTCACTTATCGCTTATCATTAAAAAAAAATAAAGAAAAAGGATTATATAAAAAAAAACATTTTGTTACATATAAGTAATGGCATTCATTGTAAGCTGTTATCTATAACTATTCGACTGTTCTCACCGTAAATTTATAGGAGTTTGCGCGACTACTTTCATATACGCCACGACACGGCGCAATTTTCCTATTTTCAAGAATACGGGCCCCGAACAGGTTCAAAACTAGTCGGCCAAATTCAAAAAAATTAACGTGAGTACAGGCGGATAGCTATAGATAAATTTAAGCTGATTTAAATTTTTACTACATTTATAATTATCGTAAAATGTTACGAGCATTATGTTACGAATACCCCGTTGCTGAAAGAACCGAAGGTTTTTATTTGAAATATTAATCTGAAAAAACCAAACCACTTCTATAAAATGATTTTTGTAGCTTTAGGAAAACTGTTCTGAAATTATTTGCAATATAATTTTTCTGTGTTCATATTTACATGTAAAAATTTGAAATATATATTTTTTATTTTAAATAATTCATACCTGAGCACGAAAAATTACCACACGAATAATTATAATTTGATTCAGTCATAATCAATAATTGATTCAGTCAGAAATACCAACTCCGTTAAAATAATTATCATTTCTTCAGAACATAATATATCTATTATTTATTTTTAATCAGAATTAATAATAGACCTTTTACTTTCGAAGTCTAAATTCTAAATCATATTAAAACAAAGAAATTTTGATTTAACAATTTGTCCACAACTCACCCTGTACCTGGATGTGGTAATTGTAAACAAAGAGCCTGCGGCGAGACATCAATGCGACTATCGAGCAACAACCGCATTCGCTCTCGGATTGAAAGCTTAAAGCGGAATGGAATTCAGTTAACTTTTCAAAGAATAAATGTTCGGTTTTACCGTAGAACAAATGATACTACGGAAATAATTTTTTTACAAAATAAATAAGTAATTATACTTATATAGCTTCGTTACATGCATGGGCTACGTCCCAATCTAATCAAATATTGCTATTTTGCTTAAGAACCCGTCAAATAAGTCTTTAAGCTATTTAAACCTAAACATGACATAGTATACAGTTTGTTAAAATACTGAGACTTCATTTCATGTGGATGTTGGACCTATTGCAACGCGTAAAGTATATCAATTTAGTATTATTCTTTTGAATTATAATTTTTGTAAATATTCATGAAATTAGATCCTAAATAGATTTTAATTCAATTTATTTATTATATTGTTTGTTTTGTTTATTTGGCATTTTATATGTTTTTTTAGGGATTTTATATAATTTTGAAGAATAAGTAATTTTATTGAGTATACAACTTACACATTTTCAAAATAAGCTTATACTTATTGTACTATGTATAATTTATCCACGATTAACCTGTTGTTTATAAAAGAAATATAAATATTTAATAAGTAATAAGTAACTTGTATAGCATGTTTACTTTCATTCTATTCTGTATACAATGAATATGTTTATGGTAAATCTTTTAGTAAACGCCAACATGAAAACCCATTACAAAGACCAAAAATATCGGTATAAGGGGTATATTTTAAAATCTTGTCGTGTGTCATCTAAACACCATCCTGAATATAAACCTTTAAAGAATAATATTTATAGAGGACGACAACGACACGACATAATGCGCACTTCGTTGTTAGCTTTTTAATAATTGGAAATAAATGTATAAAGATGTACTTTATTTAATTTTACCTCATCTCACTTTTGTCTTAACTTAATATATTGTTTTTGTAATAATTATTGGTATCGTCAAAAAAACGAAACGCTTCTGCAAAAAAGTTTAAAATTATGAAATATTTGTATTATATTTTATAAATAATTAAGTAAGATGATCTTTTTCTAAAACGAGATACGGTTTATGTTTAAAAAAAAACCTTCCAGAAAACCGTCGCTAGGAGTTGTTACCCTCTTCTCTTTAAATACAGTAAAAGCGGATATAGCTGATCTTTACGTTGTACTCGTGAACTGATGCAGTTTTGCTGAACTAAATATCCCGTTTGATGTGTAGATCTACTTAGATTAGAGCATGTTTGAAACCCTCGTAATTCAATTGTAAGCTTTTTCCAAGGAGTTCTATATAAGTATGGTATTAAAATAGGTCTTCCTGATACACAAGTGATCACTTATCGATTGAAAATAGGAAAGAAAATTTCTTAATAAACTGTTCATTACGCAGACATATTGCAGTATATATGTAGTTATGTATTTTCATGTAAAATAAGTTTTGAAATTTTGTTCCCTCGGGTGCTTTATACCAATCGGATCAAGATATTTAAATAAAAAAATACCTTTTTAAAGTACTTAGGTCTTATTTATGTAAAATAAATGTATATGATGATTTACATGTTAACATTTGGTATTAAGAAGGGTTTTTTTGTGTTTTAAACAACTTAAACAATTAAACAGAGAAACGAATATATACGGAAATTCCATAATCATTTTAAAATATAAAATGAAGATGTGAACAAGGAACTTCGAGAATTCCTTATTTATGAACAATAATCTTCAAAAGACAATTGTACAATAGAAATATTTTATTTATTATAAGAAAACCTTTCTTTTATAATTAATGAGGTAAGAGAATTCTAATTTAATATTTCGCTATATAATTTTAAAATTATGTTAATAATAAGATATCCGAAACATTTGTTCCGGGTAACATGTTATTAACAGAATAATTCTTTTAATTTTAATTCTACTTATTAGGTTTTCTTTTGTTTCCAACAGTTTATTTTGAATAAGTGGTAGCTACATAAGAGAGTTACAATTAATAAGTTATAGTTTTTTTTAAAACTTCAATCATGAACATTGGAATTGATAAATAAACTATGTTGATAAATAATTGATAAATGAACTATGTTGATAACTACTAATTGATAAATAAACATGACTATGTTACATTATTATTTTTAACAAACATAAATAATATTTACTAAAACAACATTCTGTTGCGTCTTTGTCGCAGGTTATAATTTACATTACCGACTTACAAGTAACCCAACTATGCTCTAATCATACTGAAAAATCGTCGACTATGAAGTCTTTAAAATATTACCATAGTTTTTTTTTACAGATCTACTGGCTATTTAATAATGTTTAATTTTGCATTATACAAGGATAACACAGTAATTCTCATATTTATATCTTTGTATTTATCGTATTGGGTTAAAAGACATTAAATTTTTTCGTGTCTGACACTGGTTAGTAATTTTCGCGAATGAGTCTAGAAGGACCTTTTTTTTTTTTTTTTTTTGTTCACGTCAGGGGAAATGCCTTTACGCACTGACCGGGCCGCCGCCCGAGTGTGGGACTCGTCTCGCCGAAACGCCCCTCCTAACTCCATGGACGCCCGGAATACCCACTAAAACCCCTGCGAAGTTCGCCTCCTACTGTGCCTGTGGTGGCGTGGGGTGGGAACGCGTTTGCAGTCTTCCACCCCAAGTCTAGAAGGACCTGCTTATTATTGTTAAGTTTCAATTTATTACGTGATTTGATGTTACTTTTTTATTGAATGATTCATTTTTTTAAATTAGTTTTTCCTTATTTGCTTACTCTATCGATTTATGTCATTAGAGTATTAAATACAAATGAACATATGGATAGCATTATTATGAATGTTTATTGAGTATAACTTCATAGCACAAAAGGTATGGATTTTCTTTAGTCTCGTTGCCGAGAACTCGAATCACCTTTATTTATAAGCACATTGGCAGTAATGATGATGAAGGAGAATCTCCAAATGCTGTCCTCCATAGAGCGTTTAAGTAAAATTTTTGGAAAGCCATACTTTGGTCGTTTTGTATCTGTGTCATCCAGTCACCACAAGCACGTGACTTTGTCTTTGGTTAAAAATTGTGAATTTTGATTGTGATAAGGGTAGAAAATGCAATCGACATAAAAAGATCGAACAATATGTGTCTTTGAAGATAAAAAATATAAATCTTAAACGGACTTACTTACATGGAATGGAATATTAATAAAAAAGATTAATTTTAATGTAACTATAAAAGTTTTTTATGTGTAAGTACCTTCATAGGTACTTATACATAAACAACTTTTTAGAAGTCATTTTCTAGCTAAGTTATTGTTATTATCTAAATTTCACATGCTGCCGCTGTGAACAGACAATGCAGATATAATGTTAATGCACCCGAACACGCAACCTACAGCAAACCAACCTGTCACTTTAGTAATTGAGCTACCGTGTCGCTGCCTGCTTCATTAAATTTACCATTCTATATAAAACCGTCTATAAGGGCTGACATCTATTAGGATTCTTTCGAAAATCAGGACTTTAAAATTTAGTATTACAAATAATCTTGTGAATTAATATATAGATTATTTTTACAAATGAGTCGCACTGTAAATTATTGTATTGAATAAGAATTAATTGAATAAGAATGCATTGAACAATACGAATCAGTGTATATTCATAATGTATTTTCAGATTTTTACCATTTACACATTTGAATAAATTTATTTCACAGATTTATGTCGCTTTTACTGTTGTCTGTCAATAGATACGAGTATCTACTTCTCGACTTTCCGCTAACACGAATACTGAAAAGCATTCAAAACAACAAGTTATAATTAAAATATAATATTAAATTCTTAGAACGCGTAATGAGTTAAGTTCGCAAAATTGTTTTATTCATAAGATTCTTTATCATTACTTTTACTACACATTACTAATTAGACAAACTAAATTAATAATTATAAAAAAAATTTTCGTTAAAGAAATTTAACCAATGTACAAAAACATAAACTAATACTAAAAACTTTTCCGAAAAGAGAAGCAGTAAAATATATCTAGGATCCAAACACCTACATGCAATATGCAAGAATGGCTAATACGAGACATTAACAACAGATGTCGTCATATAACAATATTGCCAGGAGGCATTAAATAAAATGAAATTACAAAATTTCAATTTCCCAACAATCAAGAAATTTTTATAGATATCTTTATTGAACTGAGCGAAGCGAAGCTCTTTACTACCCAAATTTTCAACTCTTTGTTACCCTACTCCTTCAATTTACGAGTAACACGCACGAAATTTTGCATACATGCGCATAATGAGCAAAACCCGGTCTAGATTGAAAATCAGACGAATCGTAATTGTAGTTTTCAAGATAATTGATAAAATGTATCCCAGATAGTAAACATACAAAACGTTTTTGTTTCGCGCGCGCTGCGTCGCTAGGCTAACCCCGCTTGCGTGGACCTAGTTATTAAAACCCTGTTTTTTTAAATTGGATTTTTTGTAATATCTTATTTTTTGAGAGAGCCTAAGTATTTCTAAACACTTAAACAATGATGTATGCATGTATGTACGTATATTTTCCCGCGACATATTTATATATATATATATACACATGACTGTCATATATATATACATATGACAGTCATGTCAACGATAACTTAAACCACAAATACGGCAAAAACAAGTTACAAAAGCTTGACACAAGAACTGTAACTTAAGCTTAAGATTATTATTTAAAGAGATTAAACAGTTTCATATTTTATACAAAACGAGTGGACTCAACAACTTATAAGAAACTTGAATAGTTTTTTATTGGTTTTTCATTACAAATTAATTTAATGTAGAACAATCCATTTTGTAACTGTGATTAAAAAGTATTATTGTTCATAGTTATTACTACAATAGTATTATTGCCAGATAACAACATCAAGCATGGAACTTCAAATATTTAAATATTTATTCAAATAACCCTAGTTCTAGTCTAAATAAACCACAAATAAACACTTTTTTCCACAAGTTCGACCGAGAATTTGTTTCAGATGTATAATGTAATATATATTAAGAATATAATATGTACACCTATAAGGTTTCTACACTCTTTCCTTATCGCCACACCTACAATTGTCTTACAGACAGAAACAACAAACAAGAACGTAATAATTTTAACAAGTTATTTTTTTAGGTTACAATAACTTTTAGTCAACTCCATCAATTATCACTTTTTAAAAATCAATTAATTTCCATCAAATTTCATTTAGTTCAAGTATTTGTATTTATAAGAAGTTGTAAGATATAGGTAAAAAGCTGAATGCAAAGCAAATCTGAGAAATAAAACCACACTTTGTACCACCACATTTCGTCTTCATTAATTAACACTTCATAAAAAAATAGGATAATAATAAACTTCGACTATTTGTATTTTATTGCAAAATCCCCTGATAATATTTAATACTTCTTGCACCTTTTAACGAGCACGGAGATTAGAGAATGTAGGTTGCTAGTTTTAAATAAGTCTTTGCCTTTGAAGCACGTGTTGGAACATTAATAGGCAAGTATGGTTAGGTTACATAAGCCACCTTAGAACACATGAACAACGGCAATAATGAGAAGTTGAACTAGTAGCTTCAGAGAAAATTGGTTGGAGGATTATTATTATTGTGTACATTTTAGTCCTGTAGGTTTTGAGTTCCTACACATCTACAGAAAAAGTATAAAATTTATAGAAGTTTAATAATAAATATCTTATCATTAAACTATGTCAACAAAGACTATATTACCAAAAGTAATTGAAACAAAATTTCAAACGATAAGTATGTTTTAAAACGTTTCCAAATTTATTCCATCCGTGAATATCTACAAATCAATGCTAGTGTTCCGCTAGGTATATACTGTTCTAAGTTTTGCTTAAAAGTTTTCGATTGAGGATAAAAAGTTTTAGCTCCATAGTTTTTTTTTTTATCGTTTTTTAAATAGTTAGGATAAAGATATAGAAAGGTCAGTCAGTGAACGGATAAAAGTTTTTGTTTTGAACTGATTAAATAAAAAGTTAGTAGTTAAAATGTTAAAAATGAACTTTATATCCATAAAATTTTCATTAAGATTTAAATTTTTGATTTTTTAAAACTTTTAAAGTATATTTAAGTACTTTAATCTGAAGTAAATTTCAAAAAGTTTGTTTTACTTTTAATCTTTTTTTTTTTTGCTGAGATATTAAGCTAAGAAATATAGTTTCGCGAACTTCATTGCAAAGTTAAAATACATTACTAAGAGTCAAATATATTTCAAAATCGAATTACTAGTATCAAAAATTATCCTGCACATATAAACTCACTGTATTCACTATAATAATGGGAAACTAAAAAATTCCTTTGTTTCCCAGATTGTCCAAAATATCCAGAAAAGCCAGAAAAGCGACCTTATATGGTAATATTTTATTATGTAACTAGATAAATTCCAAAATTTTAATTTTCTTAAACTTTATATATTTTTCTATTTGCCCGAATGAGAGTTTTGATATAAAGGTAACGAGTCGTATGTTGGTATTTAAATAGAATATGTCTATTAACAAACAACATTATTAAACGAATAAAGAGTCCATTTCAAAGTATGGTTACATTGTAAGATTGATATTAATATTGTAATAATAATCAATGTCCTGTTCATCCAAAGAAGAAAGCTAATGCTTTACAATATTAACAGGTGAGTGCGATTCAACAATAACAGATCCTAAACTAATATTGGACCGTCGTCGGGTTGTTATTGAAAAGATGTGTTACCTACTCTCGTGTTAGTCTTAAGTTTAAAGTTAATATCTTTGTTAGAGTTAGGAAATCATAGAGAAAGGTAAGTTATTCAGAAATGTTTCAACAAGATAAACATATTTCTTTGAAAAGTACATAGTTACAAATCGACTATGACCGTATGAAACGTATGAAACGTATTAAAGCTTTATGCACTCCTGAGTTAACTATTACATACCACTCGTGTACGTAAAAACCAAATGGAGCGCGGCTACCAAGGCAATGCCTTTCAAACTGTTTTAAAATAAATATGAACCAAACTTCTTCGTCTTGTTGGTCAGGACTAAAATTAATTAAAAAATATATTTTATGTTTATTAATATATTTCAATTGTAAATCACCTACCATTACCTACATTTCTATAATAACAAATAAATAATTTATAGCTATACCGTTGCTATTGCAAGAAAACACCTTTTTGTTTTACCTTTAAAATAAATGAATTTTCGTGAGTAAAAAAGTATATTTATATTATAGATGATATGCTAACGAAACAACAAATTGTATTCAAATTTATGGAACAATTTTATTGTACTTTAATTATATACGAAGTCAGGTTTTATGTTTGGATAAATTTAGAATGAAAAAATATGTCGATATATATTTGAACCGGAGACATCTAAAAAACCAAACTATTACTCTACAAATTGGGGCAAGGACCAACAATACAATCTTGGGTAGAAGCATAATGAAGGGTTTAGGGCCAAAGACCTGGGTCTGTAGCATTTGTAGTGCTAGATGAAATCGTATTTTAGACCCGTGTCAGCTAAATTTTGAAATGTTCTATTACCAGACTATTTTAGGTATCCGCAGTCCATTTATTCAATAAATGGACTGCGGATACCTAAAATAAAATATTCCATAAAATAAAAATCATAAACTACTAACGTTTATAATAATATTTGTTTCTTCAAAATACTAACAATGAATATTTATAGAAGGGATATTTGCAAAATTTGCAATAAGAGTTTTTTGATCACCAAATTCTTTCGGCATTTATTCAAAAGTTGCAGTTTGCCAATATTCATAATCAGTTTTGTGACTGATGGAGTGAAGAGCAATTTCATAACCACGGTTGTACATTTAATTGAATAAATTTAAAATTTAAAATACTATAATCGGTGTATTCATGACTAACAAAGAATGTTGTTCCGATGGGACATCCGTTCCTGTTGGAACGACCGCGGAGGAGTGATCGATAAGTTTTTACATTTTGTGTATTCATAGCATCGTCAAACGTAAGAAGAACAAAATGTTAATATATATATATATATCTAATCACATGATTATTTTATTACAAAAAATGGTTGACAAAACACCCTTAAATACCTAAAATAAAATGAATGTAAATCAAAATGACCTAAAATATTTATTATAAAGAGAATAACAGAATTAAAATTGAAATGTATTTAAGTCACCGTTTCAAAAAATAAGATTACCTGTGGTGTGTCTCGTGGTTTTAAACCTCCCGGAATTTCAATGGACGAACATCTGCAATGTCGCAGCTTGCACATTTACATCACAAGGCTCTGCTAAAGGCAATAGTCTAGCTTCACATTCAGTAAAAACAAAAATGTTAATGCAAACAAAATTAAGATGTACTTCATTTTGTCATCTACAATGTACCAATAGCCAACTATATGTTTATTCACTAACACATAATAATCTTTATAATTTGAAAGACTTAATCAGACTGATTAATTATTATTATTTATTTCTTAGGCAAGCAGTTTTACGAACGATAAATTCCGGAATTCTGATGTCAATATTGTTGTTTTTATTTCCATCTGAATAGTATTTCAGACTGTACCTGCATAATTGCAGTTTATTTCACGCTCTAATCACTGTATTTTTTTTACTCTCGCGCCGAAGCCCCTTCGACTCAGGGTCCAAATCCTGTATTTATGCTTGTTTTATAATGCTTTACGCATTACTCTTGACGTCTTGCTATTGAAGTTGATTGCGTTTATGAAGTTTATTACCACAATCACAGTCAAGTTTATCTACTCCACCATCTTGTATGGGGATATTACCGTTATTACGTTTCAAGAATTGTCTACCTTTCCTATGAAGTTTACAAATATTTCTTTTAATAAAAACCTTTTTTTAAGATATTCACAACTCTGTCAGTAACTCTCTTTCCATATAATGGCAGGGATGGTTGCCGTACAGCTGTGAGAGGCTTGATATGGCTTCTGCTACCCTGGCGCCGGATCGGCAATTTTTGACCATCGTAGATATGGCATGCTCCCTGAAACAAAGATTTGCTAATAGTAGCTAACTGGCTAGGGTGGTGGAGGTATTTATCATCAAGTTAAATATCACCACAACCATTTATATGTATATGTGGTTGTCGTATAAACAGTGAATCCCTGTTTATTTTTAGTTAAATTTCTTGGTAAATAACTCATAGGAATCTGCTAAACACATGGGGTTATATTAGCGAATATTTTATATTATTATGTTGTCGGCAGAACAAAATAGACGAACATATTACATACAAAATAGAATCAAAGATAGAGTCCTAGGTATAAACATTTTGTTTGGATTTTTCATGTCTAGTTACTGAAAGCGCGAGACCTCTGGTGCAATCAAAGGAAATTTGAATCAGTTCGAGATTCATATAATAATACAACAAATAATATAATAAGGCTTGAAATATTGACGGTTTAGTTGCAATTGTACTGAAGATATTGTTGTTAAGTTATCTCACATACTAACACTTCTTCTTCTGCTCTCTCATGAGACTGGAAAAGTTCATAAAAGCTTGCAGACGTGCCTCCCGTACCTTAAAAAGCTATAGTGGCCATTGTGCATAAAATACCATATTGTTAATGTCACTATTGTGTAAAAGTATGGGACGTTCTTAATATCAGACTGCGTACTCTTTTTTCGAATGAGATCATAAGTTAACGTCAATATATTTCGCCGAAATCTATCAACAGAGGATTTTATAGGGTATGCCAAACACATCTAGAATGAGAACTTACATAATACTGTAACGCACAATTATATGTTAATTTCGAAAAATAGTACTCAGAAAGTCTATCATCAACAGCTGAGTATTTTGCAGTCATTGTGGCTGCCACTGAGTGGTGTTGGTTAGCATTTCTGATAATATTTATTTAGTGCCTGTCTTGTGACCACTAGCCCGCCCTAATTGTTTAAAATACTGATAATACCAAAAGATTACAACACTTTAATATAAGATATCACTTTATTAAATATTTAATCAAAAAAGGTAAGATATGTTTAATGTGTGTCTGAAGATCAAATTGCGGATATGTTCTTTATAACATTAAAAAGTAGTTATGGCTAAAATTTACGTCCATTTAAAGTGTGTGTAAGTTTTATACATACTACATTAAAGGTGATGTTACAAAATTATATAGTACATTTCTTACGATTTAATACTCGGTGAAAAGCAAATTGTGATTAATAAATAAACAAAACCATTGCTTGGAGTACTCTTAATAAAGTCAAGTACGACGTTTTCTCGAAGCGAATCAGATATTCAATACCTAAAGAATCAGACCTACACATTTTCTGCTTAGATAAGGCTACCTTAATCAAATTCATTTGGTAAGAAATTGTTAACTAAGATGTAAATAAAAATCAATAAACAACCAACACAATTTCAGTTTATATTTCACCACCATGATCTTAACATAACATTATCATGGTCAAACTCATCTGATGACGAATTATCTAAATAAGATTTCATTAAAAATCACAAACGAACCTATACAATTTCAATAACATCTCACTACTTTGTTTTAAACTTACCTTGTTGAAGAACGATTAAATTTAGTGATCAATAAACGAATTAAGTGTCTTTAATCACATAAAATTATAGGTTTATTTTTAATATCTAGATCTCTTATCACAATGATTTGCGTAAAGTTTAAGTTCTGTCTAAGTTGCCAAGTTTAAGTTGTGTTAAGTATTTTTTAAATTATGTCCTTTTAAGTTTCCATAAGCCTCTAATGAACCGTATGTATTTATGTAAAATGAATTTAGCATTTGACTACAGGCTATCTGATGTTAAGCATTATTATAGTCTAAGATGGGGCATGAAACCTAGAAGAAAAGGCAACATGGAATATATTAAAATCTTCAACAAAAGTTTATTATTAAGAGACAAAATTTTATGTTGAAAAACTCAACGGTGATCATTCGTCAACAGATTTATATACTGTGCATATTTGTTTTCTAATTTATCATCAACATTATCATTTACTTAGTATTATCAGAATAGTAATGATTTTTAATGAAAATATTTTTAATTGCACTGTTAAGAATAATGATAATGTTTATTAGTATCTGATTAATAAATTCACCTAGAATTTATTCCAAAGTTCTATTACTCTAGTATAATATTGTAGGATTTGTTAACCTAAGGTAAGATTTTAAGTGATAAGGTTAGAGTTTGTTTGTTTAAAAAAAAACACTTATTTCTGAAAGTAACAGACAATATTTATAAAATTATTTCAAGATTGAATATAGCAAATTATTGAGAAAGATTCAATGGTATATAAATTACATACTACAGAAAATATGCGTGCAGTTAAATATGTTCATCGGGTTTGACTAGCAACTGTGTAAGTGAAAAGAAACTAGCGAAAGTGTCATTTACATCTCGTCTACCCGTGAACACGATTGCTGCAAAGCATTCGAAACGTAAAAATAGTTTTATTTCAAATTTGTACTCGTGAAAATCTAAGAAAATACTAGCGAAAGTGTCCCGAGCGCCGTTCACTACTACGAACAATAACAATATATATTTTTAAAGCTACTAACAATATAAATTTTAGCTCACTATAAACTAATAATAGCATTGATATTGTATCATTATCAATTAATAAAGTATTGGGTAATCAATGACCTATATAAATTTTTCGATAAATGATTATGATTTTTTTTTATATTATTTCATTTCCCAAGGTTGGTACTGTATTGTATCGGGATCAATATAATAATATTGTTACACGGGCTTATTAAACATGATATATGAGGTAAATACGATTATATTAATTTTCGTCACTACGATCTTAAAAATTTCTATTAATTAGTAGAGATAACTGACAGTGATAAAGAATTGTTCTTCAGCATTTCAGTAAAAAGATTAAATTTTTAAACACCCAATGCCGTCGTTAAAATCTTGACGATTAACAGAATACCCATTAAAAAAAAGATGTGTGTGCAATTCACAAACGACAGAAGTGAAACTCCAATAAAACTTTATTTTTAGATCAAGAATGTAAGATAAAAGCTTAGGACTACGTCGGTCGTTTAAGGAACTAAATTTGTTGATTCTGGTTTATATCTTTTTAATTTAATAATTAAGAGTCGAAGTGTATATTTAAGTGTTTCGTGTTTCTATTGTAATATATTTATATTTGAAAATAAAATAAAAATGAATAAAAAATAAATAACAAAACACTTTTTATGAGAATACTCTTGGACTCTTAATTGTTTAAACAAAGAAATATTAACCGGACCATTATTTATTAACGGGACCGATTTATTTGTATTTTGTAAAAAAAAATGTTACAGACAAAATTGCATTTTGGCAACCATTATGGCTCATTATTTCCGAAATATTATTATTCCCAAAACCGAATGTTACATATTAAATTATAAGATATTTTTTTTAACTTAAATTTTAGGCAAAAGTTTAACATTGGAATAGGATGACGAAATAGTATAATTTTAATGATAATAATCAGTTAGTGTGGCAAATAAATCAATATATTTTTTTAATCTATAATTTAAGGTCACTTAAGATCACAGTAGGTCAACCGTTCGATCAAGACGTGTGCAGGATCATATGCCTTCTTGACCGCAGTGTCGCTAAATAATATATCTTAGACTAAATAACAATTAGCAATATTACAACTGTAGATATATAATCTCAATAAAATATTATTTTTATTTGAAATGTATTTTAGATAATGAATTTTAAACAATAATTATTTTGTATACTTTGCAATTGATTCACCAAACTTTGCCAACTGTGGTGCTAAACAGACGGAGAACTAACACGACACACATTTAAACTCCACCGCAAATACTGAGCTGGTTGTTAACTATCGTACTTGTAATTGGACGACTACGAGTAACAAACTATACACTCGTACAGTTCTATTGTATTAATTCTACAAAGTATAAATTCGAGGATGTTTTCTAGTTCGTAAAGACTTTAATATCAAACGGTAATGGCAACCACTACGTAAACTTACAGGTTAAGGAAAATGCTATATTATTATTATCACTAAAGTCATTAAAATAACTTACTACAGTTATAACATTTTTCATAACTTAATAAATTTAACATTTAATTTGATGTTATTTATTTTTTAGTATATAGTAATAGTTTATTCAGAACAAACAGTTTAATCTTTGCTAATCATAGCAATAGTAACAGAACTGGTCTAGTCTCGTCGCGATTAAGTTGAATTTATTATATATATGTCGGATAAAAGTTAGAAAACGAATCAATTGAAGTCAAATTGGAATGCCAGCGCCATCTAGTGGCGCTATACAGAGTCTGGGAGGGACAAACGCCGAGAGGGTTGAATCAGTAATCGTTGGATCGTCTCGGTGATAGCTAGTCTCCCAGGAACTGTACTGCGTTCCTTTGTAATTAACACGTTTTAAAAGTGATCATAACAATTGAATAAAAATTGTTATCAACAGTAAATTATCGTTATTAATTAAAGTGACTTTTATTTATCTGCTCGTATCCATTGCCCGCAAGCTCAACAACATGTCCGAGAACAATCATAACAACCTTTTGCCGACATCAGAAGTGGGATCCGAGCGAGCAGATAAATCCGCGAGTGATACACGTAACAACGACCAGTGGCGTGAATTATTTGAACAACAAAATGAAAACGTGAAAGCATTGATTCAAGCATTATCGGCATCCAGTTCATCTAGAAATAATGTGGTGCTGCCTGAATTTAACCCCGATAACATGGAGGTAGACGCGAGGTCGTGGTGCGCGACCGCTGACCTTTGTTTGGCCGACAACCCAATACAAGGAGGACAGCTTATCATGGTGATCAGCAAAGCGCTCAAGGGAGCGGCCTCGGCGTGGCTGAGTCAGGTATCCTGGCATGACCTGGTTGGAGTTTAAGGATCTATTTATCGCTCGGTTTGTCTGTACTGAGACAAACGCAGGTACCCTCATTAATTTTTATAATAATAAACCAAGCGACAATGAATCATTACCCGTTTACGCAAGTCGCTTAATCTCGTCGTTATTGACTCGCTGGAGAGATGCAAGTAAAGAACAGATTGCAGTATCGACAGTTCTTGCGCACATAGCTCAATTTGATTCACGTTTGCAACGGCTTGCTTTTACTACCGAAATTTCTTCGCGCCAACAACTACAAAAAGAACTGCAAGCATTTTCATTCTTGAAACGGAAATTTACCAGTACAAATGACACAAAATCTGTTCCTGATGTTAAACGACCGAAATTATCTACGTCAATGAATCTCAAATGTTTCCACTGTGGCAAAATTGGCCACAGGCAATCGGAATGTCGACAAAAAGTAAATTCTTTTGTTTCGCCTGCAACCCTGCCACCAATAGCCAAGCAGAGCATCGTGTGCTTCAAGTGTGGCGAACCGGGACACGTCGCCAGTCGCTGTACCAGCGGTGTGCGGCCGGCCGGGGCCGGCGGTTCGCAGACAGAGCGCCGCGTTGACCTTTGTGTGGTGGAGCCTCCGTCGGGAACACTTGAACATCATGGTGAGTCGTTTCACTTTCACTATGACTCAGGAGCCGAGTGCTCACTTATTAAAGAGACCGTAGCCGCGAGGTTCAGAGGAAAACGAATACACAACATAGTTTCTTTGACTGGTATAGGACAAAGTAATGTTAAATCGACCGAACAGATTTTAAGTGTTGTAAAAATTAATGACCACGTTTTGGAGATCTTGTTTCATGTTTTGCCTAATTTCTACCTACGTAGTCAAATCATGTTAGGACGTGAAATTTTGGTTCAAGGGTTTTCCGTAAATATGACCGCTACTAAGTTTTTTTTGTCAAAAAATAGCCTCGTTAATAGCTGCACAATCGAAAATAGTTCTTTTAATTTTGATCAAATCAATACCGACATTCCTTTACATGAAAAACCGAAACTTTTAGAAATATTACAACAATATTCAGAATATTTTACAACTAGTATGCCTACTACACGTGTTACTTCCGGTGAGCTTGAAATACGACTTGTAGACCCGAATCGTACCGTTCAGAGACGCCCCTATAGGCTGTCTATGGAAGAACGTAAGGCAATGCGTGATAGGGTGAATGAGCTTTTGCGTGCAAACATAATTCGGCCTAGCTGCTCGCCTTATGCAAGCCCAGCTTTATTAGTTAAAAAAGTGGACGGATCGTATAGGATGTGCATTGATTATAGAGACTTAAACGACAACACGGTTCCCGATAGATTCCCACTTCCTCTGATTCAGGATCAGATTTCGCGACTTAATGGTGCAAATTATTTCACAAAACTTGACTGTGCAAGTGGTTTCCATTTGATCCCCGTCAGACGCGACTCTATTGAGCGAACGGCATTCATAACACCCGATGGCCAATTCGAATATTTAACCATGCCATTTGGTCTTCGTAATGCAATTTCCGTATTCCAAAGAGCCATTATAAAAGCGTTAGGTGATATTGCACATGATTACGTTATAGTCTATGTCGATGACGTGTTAATAACTTCAAAAGATATAGAGCAAGGACTTCAACGTCTGAACAGCGTACTTGACGTACTGACTAAAGCCGGTTTCTCTCTTAACCCGAAGAAATGCTCCTTCCTTAAAACGAAGATAGAATTTCTCGGTTATGAAGTAGAAAAGGGCGAAATAAGACCTAACAAACGTAAGATAGAGTCACTCACTGCACTGCCACCTCCCGAATCCGTTACCCAGTTGAGGCAGTTTATTGGCTTAGCGTCATATTTTCGTCAGTTTATTACGCAATTTTCTTGCATCATGGCACCGCTTTATAAACTAACATCCCTTAAGGGTACTTTCATTTGGAAATCTGACCATGAACAAGTACGTCAAAAAGTTATTTCAATTTTAACAAAGGACCCCGTCCTTACGATTTTTGACCCACAATATCCGACCGAATTACATACTGACGCGAGTTCTGAAGGATATGGTGCTATCTTACTCCAGATCGTTGAGAACAAACGACGAGTTGTAGCTTATTTTAGTAAGCGCACTTCCCCTGCTGAAGCAAAGTACCATTCTTATGAATTGGAGACTCTCGCAGTGGTGAACGCAATTAAACATTTCCGACAATATTTACATGGTCGCAAATTTCGAGTTGTTACCGACTGTAACTCTCTAAAAGCATCTCGTAATAAAGTTGATTTAACACCGAGAGTCCATAGATGGTGGGCATTTCTTCAGTCCTTTGATTTTACTGTAGAGTACAGGGAAGGTAAACATATGCCCCATGTAGATTTTCTTTCCCGGAATCCATTAATGTCAAGGCCTTGTAAGAAACCACTCGTTGAACAAATTCGACATAAGCGCGTAGATATTGCAGAACTTTCTACTAATTGGCTTCTTGCTGAACAACAACGCGATAATGATATTGTTAAAATTGTTGAGAATTTAAATAACGGGATGCTAGATAGGAATATCGCAAATACTTATGTCCTTCGGTCGGGGGTTTTACATCGTAAGGTTCAGCGTAATGGTAGGACGAAATGTCTCCCAATTGTGCCACATGCTTTAAAATGGTCAGTTATTAACAATATCCATGAGTCCATAGTCCATTTAGGGTTTGAAAAGACATTAGAGAAGGTATATGACTTTTATTGGTTCGAAGGTATGTCTCGTTATGTTAGAAAGTTTGTAGATAATTGCGTGACATGTAAAATTGCTAAGTCACACTCGGGTAAAGTTCAAGCAGAGCTACACCCTATTCCGAAAGTAACTACTCCATGGCACACGATTCACATCG
This sequence comes from Mechanitis mazaeus, assembly GCA_959347395.1. NCBI lineage: Eukaryota > Metazoa > Arthropoda > Insecta > Lepidoptera > Nymphalidae > Mechanitis > Mechanitis mazaeus. The sequence goes on from OY365755.1 coordinate 15,349,250, forward strand.
ATGCTACTGGAAAACTAAGTGGAAAGAATGACACTAGAGAGTATGTATTTGTTTTAATAGACGCGTTCACAAAATACGTTTTACTTCATCACACAAAGAATATTGATACCAAAAGTAGTATTCAGGCGGTAATAAACAGTGTAGCTCTTTTTGGTACTCCCTCCCGCATAATTGCTGATCAAGGTAGATGCTTTGCCAGTAAGGAATTTCGCGAGTTTTGTGAGATTAAAAACATTGAACTTCATTTAATCGCTACGGGTTCTTCTCGCGCAAATGGGCAGGTAGAGCGAGTAATGGGTGTGTTGAAGTCCATGCTTACCGCGGTTGAAACTAGTGAAAAATCCTGGCAAGATTCGTTAGGTGATGTTCAACTAGCTCTTAATTGTACGCTGAATAGAGTAACAAAATGTTCTCCTCTCGAGTTGATGATAGGTAAAGTGGCAAGGCCGCTGTCGTTAATGGCTAGTGATGTAGAGTTAGATATAGAATTAGATGAAGTTAGAGGTAAAGCGGCGGAGGAAATAGAAAAATCAGCTCAGTACGACAAACAGAGATTCGATAGAAAGAAGGCAAAGCTAAACAAGTTTTCTTTGAGTGACTTTGTTCTGATTGAGAATGAAGAGCGCAATCAGACAAAGTTGGACCCTAAATTTAAAGGACCATTTCAAATTACTGAGGTACTTGATGGAGACCGCTATACTATAAAAGCACTTAACTCGCGGCGCACGTACAAGTACGCTCACGATAGGCTAAGAAAAATGCCTGAAGGACAAGTACCCATTGATGTTAGTGATTCAGAGCCTTGTGAGGGTGACATTTAGTCGATTTATGATAATCAAGTTTGTGTGAGTGGTGAGTGTCCTCTTGAGTCATAAATTCGGGTGGTCACAGGGATGATCACGGGTGGTCACAGGGATGATCACGGGTGGTCACAGGGATGATCACGGGTGGTCACAGTGATGATCACGGGTGGTCACAGGGATGATCACGGTTGGTCACTGGGATGACCATGGGTAATTTGATCACTGGGATGATCATAGGAAGTCACAGGGATAACAAAGAGTATAGATGATCACTGGGATGATCACAGATAGTCACAGGGATGACTTTATTTCGGGGCTACTGGGATAGCCGGACAAAAGAGACACACACACACTTGAATTTTGTTTGATTTGAGATTTATTGGATCGTAATGGGTACTTCTCTGGGCTCGTCTGGGCTCTAATTGTAAGCTAAGTTATGCAATGTAGTAAATAGAAAATGTAAGTTATGTCGTTGATAATAGTTTCCTTGACTTAATTGTTAATTAGAATTTTTAGAATAGAATTAATCAAAAATAATAATAATAATAATAATAATAATAAAAAGTGAGTTTGAAAATTTTCGAAGTGTTTTATTAAAGAAGAGTTAAGTTGGTCAGGAGTGATCGAACGACGGTGATCTTGTGCTGTGCTTTACTTTGTTACAGATTATCACACTGGGACGTGTGACCTGTAGGATGGCCGTGTCGGATAAAAGTTAGAAAACGAATCAATTGAAGTCAAATTGGAATGCCAGCGCCATCTAGTGGCGCTATACAGAGTCTGGGAGGGACAAACGCCGAGAGGGTTGAATCAGTAATCGTTGGATCGTCTCGGTGATAGCTAGTCTCCCAGGAACTGTACTGCGTTCCTTTGTAATTAACACGTTTTAAAAGTGATCATAACAATTGAATAAAAATTATTATCAACAGTAAATTATCGTTATTAATTAAAGTGACTTTTATTTATCTGTTCGTATCCATTGCCCGCAAGCTCAACAACATGTCCGAGAACAATCATAACAACCTTTTGCCGACATATATATTATTACAAGTCAGTTCTGATGAATATAAATTCCAATGAAGAATGTGTACCGTTACTTTGTTTAGTCTGACTTACAGATCAAATCAAATACGCTTCACACTAAATATATTGAATAAAAAGTTTTATATAATAGCGCTGTTACTACTAAAACTGTAGTTTACTGCGTCACATAAAAACTAGTTTTATCCAGGTACATTAAAATCTAAAAAAGTTTACCATAGCTTTATACTAACTGGGCTGTTAAAATTTTGCTGAAACTGCTGGGCTGTTAAATTTACTGTCGTAGGTGTCGGTAGGTGTATTGGCAAATGATACCATTGTGAATTAATCTATGATAAGCTTAGATAATAAATTACTGCAATATATTTCTTGTGTAATGTAATATGTTTATAAATTTTTGCAGCATTTGTTTTATTGACACAGTAGGAATATTTTTTGCTATTTCAGATGTTTGAAGACATTTCTTGTATCGTACAGGCTTATGTCGGAATTCATATACTTTCGTTTTAAGAGATGTTATCTGATCAATTCTGCTCAGATATTTATTAATAATAAGTTTACACTCACAATTACTTTTACGAGCACTAAAAATGTTCATCAATTTCGATAATTATATGAGGCTACCATTATTAGAATCTAAATAATAATCCAGCATTTGTGTTCTTTCTTGTCAAAAATTATAAATCAATGAAACTAAATCACATTAAAATAACTAATTTCTATTTTATTTTTATTCCAAATCTTTATTTATATTATATTTTATAAAATAAGAAATCAAAAAGCCTAGAAAGAATATCTATACAACTAAACTAACGTAATTAATATATTAAATTAAGTTCTATCTTCATTATAGGTATTAGAAACACTATTTCATTTAATTTATTGTTTGTATATTATTATTTCTTACATTTCTAATAAAATTGGTTGCAGTATTTACACGAAGGTGATTTTTCAATAGCGCTTTAAAGATGAGTGCTCTCTTTTCTACACATGCATTTTTATATTATATAATTATACTTTTTTTTTTATTTTTAGTTACATTGAAAGGTATTTTAAGTGAATAAAGTTCGTTTAATATTATATTTATTAAAATAAGTTGGGCTAGAAGCTTGAAGTGACTTCTTGAACAAATACTTCTGCAGTGAGCAGTAAGTGATTAATTGACTCTAATGAGGCCAGTGAAGATCGCTTCGATCAAAATTATTAATTGTAAAAGAATGTTACTATTTTGGTCCCGATTAAATAGAAATTAATACTTATTTTTGGAAGAAAAATATTAACCCAAAATTTTATTGTATCAGTTCTACTCACCTTAATGGATGTTTGTTTGTTCCGTTCAGATTCACGAATTTCCTGCTTTTGGAGATTTATAAGTAATTCCACTGAGTGTAAATGATCATAAATCTAAAATACAGAGAATTTCTTTCTAATATTTTTATTTATAAGTAATTAACTAATAAATCTGTTTAAAGTAATTAACTAATACATACAAATATTATTATCAGATATATTTAACTTATTTTTAACTTACAGCTAACAAACATAAAAACTGGTAACAGAATAAAAATGTCTGCTATTGTTTAAACTTTAATATTATGATAGTATTAGCGAGTCAGTTATGATAAATATATATGTAAGTATATTTATGATGTTACCCATTAACCTAATTCTGAAATATGATTAATAAAATTATTTAATTATTTTCCTATCAATATAATAATATTTTTTATTGTACATTTATTTTTATTATGTATAAATTGATGATCCAAAAAATTACAAATTGTAAGAGCTAAGAGTGAATATAATAAAATGAAATTATAATTAAAGGAATTACAGACAATGGAGCTTAACAAACAAGGGTTTCTGATATCTGATCATTACATTCTCGGATTAATGCACCATCAGCGCATCCACAATAATAACATATTATGGAGAAATATAATAAACATTGTTTTCGTTATTACATAATATATTATAATATGATATGTTTATACTTTTTTAATAAATACCAAAGTGCAATACAAGTGCAATTCACTACGCGATACTCTATGCAAATATTATAGTTTTTCATTAATTAATAACTTTAAACAAATACTGTAGTATTTTCTTAGATTTTCACGAATACGAATTTGAAATAAACTATTTTTAAGGATTAAAACTCGCGTATAATTTGGTTACATTATGATTTTAACAGACAAATCTCGTCTACCCGTGAATACGATAGCTGCAAAGTAATTGAAACGTCGGGTGAATTATATATATATATATTTATTGCATGCCAGAAGTTTATCAACGACTTACATTGTTGCTGTGGTTTGCGTTTATCTTTTTATTTTGTTTCCTATTTTAGTTTCTACAAGCCTCTTGTGTCTTTTATTAAAAGAAAAGCAATAATTTACTTCAAATAATAAAATATTTTTATAGTTCGAGAAAATATAAAAATAATTACGATTGTCGTAATACTTCTATTAATCAATATTCATCTCTTTCTCTAGCAGGCTTTTTTTTAACGTTTGCTTCTGTCATATGTGAATTTACCAAATACTTTTTTATACATTTTTTTCTAGTTAGAACAATTATTTTTTTTAATATGACTTCAAAAGACGTGCTTTTGTTAGTAGCTTAAAATATTTATAATATTGGATGATGGATCACCCACGTTACATGTAATGTTACGACACAAAGCAATTTCATCATTTGAGCTATGATGGATGACAGTACTGTAGAAATTTATAGCTTTTGTAAATGTCCTCATACATTTGTATTAGAAAAGAATCAAACTAAATTAAACTAAATTCTGCAAAAAGTATTGAGGGTCATTATAGTCAATTTTGTATAATATTAATTAACAGCAATATAAGCTTATCTGAAATAATATAAAAAAATTTTTAGATCCTTGGCGTTTTTTATTTTATCATAAATTTAATGCTTCTTAAATTATAAATAAATTTCATGACATCACTAATATATAAATATTATACTAATATTATTCATGTCAAAACTGTGGACATTTCAATCTCACAAAATATCTAAACAACCGAAAAAATAACCTTAAAAAAATAGTAAAGAATCAAAAAAAAAAAAACTACAGAGCCTCAGAGCATGCGACAGCGCTGCTTGTAACTTTAGTGTTTGTTGATGCCTTTGCTTCTTAATCTCATTTTTTGAGCGAAGTGGTTGACGAAGACTAATTTGCTTTATTGAGCGAAGCTCTCTACGAGAGACCTTTTAGTTTAAGTTTAAAGAATTTTATTATCAACAAAGACATTAATTACATTGTCACTTATGCGAGCGATAACAATAAATGAAAGTAATTACAATTCAGCATCATAGCCATTTTATGTACTATTATTAATGTATAATAATCCAAGTTATGCTTAAGTAAAAATTCACAATTGAAAACAAAACAACAAACAAATACACCTAATTGCTTAAGTTTGTACCACCTCATACATCCAATAAAACCTTTATGACGAATTAAATTCAATCATTGTTCTGTAAATAACAATCGGATAATTGTTTTTTAAATGTATGAAATGAGTCAATCTTTCAATATGTGAGGGTATATTATTATACAGCCGTGCTCCATTGACCGTTATTATTGTTCATAGTATTATCGGAAATTGTAAGACAAACAAATTCTTTCTTATTAGTGTCAGAATGTCTGACCACACTACTACGGCTCAAAATAATTGAAAAAAGAAGAGAAATAATAAAAAGTTTACAAAAAATATTATTCCATAGTGACATTTGAAGTCAATTTTTCAAATTTCTATAAAATGAAGATCTTTACCAGAAAGTAATACTTTAGATCTTTGAATTATTAAACATTTATAGATTTTTGCTTAAATGTAATTTTAAGAAATGCATAGTTGCTGAATAAAGGTTAAATATATTAATTGGTTTTATTTCTTCTTGAAATTTACTTTGCATTTTAATATGACTTTAAATGATATTATCATATATAAATAGTAAGTATGATTATCTAAAAACATTATTTTTCTACTATCATAAACTCAAGACATACCTGCAATAAGGATTTCAATTATTGAGTTTTTAGTTACACAGAGTAGGTTCATTTATAAATTAATATATGATAAATATACATTACGACGCACAGATGTTATGCGACGTTCGAGACCAGACTTTCCGCAATACTTCGCTTAACTTCGATAATTCGCTTAACTTCGCTAGCTTCGCTTCGCTTCGCTTCGCTAAGCTTCACTTTGCTAACCGTATCTAATCATAGCTGTAGTTTTGGCTGTACCTCAAAATACAATATGACTGTGGGATGTTCATCTCAAAATACTGTATAACGGTTTAGTTCAGCTTCATTAGCAGTTAGTAAAATAAGACCATAACTTATTGCACCATGCCTAGGTTAGTTTACTTAGCATACTTCTATTATGTTTTACGGTATTTTGCTCATGCGATCAGGATAGACTATTTTTATCCTATAAAAGAAAACAGTTTAAACTATATAGAGTCGGAATACTTGCAAGTCCGTAGAAGTCTATAGTTCTATCTCTTATACATTATATAAGACATACATCAGGAAATGTAAAAGTTTCTCATAAAATAACTATATCCTTAAAAAAAACCTTCAATAAGTAGGTCTAAAATAAAATTTTCTTTAATTTAAATTTACCAAATGAAATAAAACAATCATTAGAAAACATAAAATAAATTATTTTTGGGCTATGTAAATTATAATAAATAGCTAAAATCTACTGTTGTCGATTTATATTACTAAACTTTCCCTAATACTTATCATCTTTATATTAAGGAACCTCACAATAATTGGCTATAACCACTGTATTTATTTGCGGTACATATTTAGATTTTCAATCCAAAAATAAGATTTTATAGAGGTAGGGGTGTTGTCATTTTCGGCAGAATGACGAAAACCATTTCCAATAAGATTATAAAAAGCCTGCGGACCACATTACTAGCTCTATTGCGTCGTAGCGGTGGTGCATACACTGTGCTAAAGATATTTCAATTCTTTTATTTTCATAACACCCCCTTTTTGTCTATATTTTTTGTAATTACTACTAATATTATCATTTTATTAATATTTCTTTTCTTTTTATTAAAATATTGAATAATTTATAAATATAGTTTAATCATTATTAAGCCTATCTTCCTTTAAGTAAAAGCCTTATAATAGAGGTATTTTAGTCTTCTTTCAAAATACCAGACTTTACTTAGATATTAATTTGTTGTGACATTGTTATAAGTGTGACCCAGTAATTTAATAAAATAACAAAAAATGAATAAGCAAACCGGTCCAAACCGATATATCTTTTCGTTTCTTATTAATGGATCTACTTTTTTGACTTCCGAAAACTCCTGGTAAATGATATATTGAATATGTTGTGGAATACAATATTGGCTTAATTAAGGTTCGTTAATTAATTACATAATATACTACTATTTAGAGCAAACACAGCGAATTCAGTTAAAGCGAGAATTTATTAGAGGCGGAACTTGTACTGAGTCGTTTTAAGAAGGACAATGTATGGATAGGTCAACGGTCAACTGTTTTCGAAATGCGAACTTAGTAACTTCAGTGGTTTGCAATATAATTCAGTGCAATATAAAAACAAAGTGTGTCAACGTTATTATTTTACTACACTGAGAATATAGAACCTATAACACAATATAGAATCTAAATAATGACGGCCTTATCACTCCGCTATACTGACGCCATCTTAGAATTAAATGCTTTTCCAGTTAATTAGTTCCAGACTATATATATGCAAAATCTAATTTAAAAACATTTATAGAAGCAATATTTTTTTCACAACCCAAAAAAATATGAAACAACCAAAGCATATTTTAAAAATTTTGGTATTTAAAACATACAAAATTAATTTGTAAAATATATAGTATAACATAACATAAATAACTTTACATACACATTATTATATGTATATATATATCCTGGCAATACATAAAGTTATTTAGCCTTAGACAGATTATAAATTATCATCATGCTTTCCTTGAACATCCAAAATCATATAATCATATAATCTTTGGTTTAGATAAACAATACTCATTTAGCTACACGCTTAAGACGATATCGACTACAGCACTGATTTTTAGGCTTGTGCCTAGTATTTTTATTTATTTAAAGTTAAAGGTACAATTTTTAGATTAATGTATTTTACCCGTAATAAAGACACGTTATTTAAAATCTGGAATGAACCTTTAAAAGCGGTGGATAAAAGGTTTTAAATTTAGTAATTAGTTCAGTGTTCCGACTCCCATATTACATTAGCATCTAGAGATCTAAATCCTCACATATTTTCATTACAATCTAAACTGTTGCAGCCGGAGGAAGCAATTATTAGACGTCAACAACGTAGCAGTATTTGCAGTACATAGGATACCAAGTCTATAGAGTACGATCGCTTTATTGGAGCGATACATTTAGATATCGGTTACAATTTATATGCAACTTTTAACAAAAATCTTATTAATCTTGATAAATAAACACATGTTTATAGCAAATATTATCTAAAACGTTGTCCTTCATAGGCCTCCACTATTTCGGTTAAAGAGAGATAGAGAAATAAATTAAGATATTTTGAATCTCTATGTAAGATGGTATTATCTTACGGTATAATCTATAATTTGCATGTGATACTTTTCAAGACCTAAGACTTGAAATGTTGTTAATGATTGAGCCACAAAACCTTTTATATACAAGCATAAGTAGACGTTATTTCCTACTGGCAGAAAAACAATACATATATACTAGTAATTACTGAAACGAACATAAATTCAAAATTTATCCAATGTGGTCAGGTTTTAGACCTTTTTTGTATCTATTATTTAAAATCGTTTACTTCCTACAATTAATTACATAATTAAAGTTTTTACATACATCCTCTAAATGTTCATAAATAATATATCAATAAAAATTCAAATCTGTCTTCACCTTTTATGTGAATACTGTAGTAACCAAGTATATAAAAAAAATTAAACCTACGAATAGTACAACCATCTTTTCATAAATAAAAAATACCCTTGATCTACCAATTGAGCCTCTCGCCAATCGCCCTCTTCGATGAATTTAGCTTTCTATATATTACCGTCTATAATAGGACGGAGGTGATATATATATCGCTTCTTTCGAAAATCCTTACCATCACATTTCTGACGTAAAATTATTATACCCGTCGATTTGTGTGGACTTAAATCCATTGGTATCTGAATTTGCATGTGGTTTGACCATTGGTAATATTCATTTCTTATTTAGGTAAGAAAGGTTCAAAAACGTTTCCAATACCTTTTTCGCTTTGAATAAGAAATCAACGCTGAAATACTGCAGAGATAAATTTTACATTTACAAGAAAAAAAATTAAACATAAACATATTTAACTAGGAGCGCGAACCACACCTCAATTTTGACTCGCTGCACTTGCAAAATGTGAGTAAGTGTTAACATATTGAGCGAAGCGAAGTGCAAACAGCACCGAAGTTGCATTTACAAAATGTCGAAGCATACTGTCCTCAACTATTTTTCAAGATGAGACACATTTTTTTACTAATTATTTTTTTTTAAAACCACCTTCAGACTGATTTCTATCAGTATGAAACATTTTGAAATTTCCGGATATACCGTTTTTGATGATGCCGTTTTTGATTGATTTTGTTTTTGAAGAACTCAGTAAAGTCTGTCATAGAGAGCTTCGCTCAATAAATTCAACGTTATTAAAACGTATTTAATTATTATTCACATAATTATCACAAGTAAAAAAAAATACTAATCTTATCAAAGTATTTAATATACTATTATTTTATTTTAATTGTATAAAATTACGGAATTTTATAAAATTCCAAAATAAATGCAGGATTAAATCTTGTGTAAAGAAATAAAGATGTTTTATGCTTAATGTAAGACTCCACAATGACATTAGGTTACTAATAGAGGAATATTTAGCGAACTACAGTAATAGAACTATTAAACTTTTTATATAAACCAGGTTCACGCAAGCGGGGTTAGCCTCGCCTAGTTAATAAAATAATAATAAAATTGCAAATAATAATAATCGAAAAGGATAGAGAGAAATGGAAGAATAAGCGAAAAAAAATAGTTAAAAAAAATTGGTCAATAAAAAATGGAGTGGAGTTGTTTATTGGTTGACGTCTCACACGCGGCTGAGGTGAAAGCACGTGAGACGCCTCTGAAGTAGTGTAGTAGGAATGGTCGCGCGCGAAACAAGAACGTTCTAAATGTTAACTATATCGGACACATTTTATCAATTATTTTGGAAATTACAGTTACGATTCGGCTGATTTTCAATCTAGACCGGGTTTTGCTCATTATAAGCATGTGTGCAATTCGTGCGTATAGCTCGTACATTGAAGGAGGAGTAAGGTAACAAGGAGTTTAAAATTTGGGTAGTAAAGAGCTTCGCTTCACTCTACTCAATAAAACTTTTTCAAATAATAAATTGTTAACACTTATTAAAAGTTTTTTTTTTTAACCAGACCTTTTGTTAATGACTCGTGAAGGTATTCAATCGCGAAGTGCTTTTTAATTTAGTTCTAATCAGTGTAGTAATTATATTTGTAATAATAGTTTTATTTATTATGTATTGTAGAATAGTTTCACTGTCAGTTTCTTTTCTTTATTACACTTGTTGCATAGTAATAAATTTATAACGGTACTGAGATCGAAAAAAGTTGTTATATTTGTAATTAAAATAAAAAAATTAATAAAAATAATAAAAAACACAAATAAATTTAAGAAGTCCCTAGAGCACGGTATTAAGTTACTATTAAATTGTGATAATTTAATTCTTTTCCACTAACAATTTCATATAACGAGTGTACAAACATGTATCAAGACTTCATATTACATTTTAACTCTTAAGTCTTCATTTACTCGTCTAGACTAAGTGAAGTGATAAAAATATATTAAAACTGCACGTATTTGATAAACTTTGTTTAAATAAATCTTGGATTAGTTTTAATTTAAATTGTAGCATTTCAATGTTATTTTATGCAGCTGAGTTAGAAACATTAATTAGGATTTTCCTTGGAAACCTAATAGATGTCACCTCTGTCGCTGTAAACGATTATCCCTTGACTTGAATCTTTTATTTTTTTATTTTAAAATGGAAGAGTACCTGTAATTTTATTGACTATTTAATGTTGTTTTATTATCAAAATAGCACTAATCAAAGAAAAAATAAGAGGACGGTATTATAACAGCAATAAAAGTTCAATAAAGTTGTACTGGTAAGTACATAATTATTATAATATAATTTAATGATGAATTGAAACGCACGTGACATTTATACGTCGCGTCAAATATTTACGTACTTGAGCGTCTGCCAAATTGTAATGAATGGTTATGTGGGGTTATTAATGGCGTTTAATTGGACAATAATACGAATGAAGGTGTTTAAGTTTTTTTATATTACTTATATGACGTATACGATAATCGTGTTATAGAATTTGGAAATACGAGTTGTTCCATTAATTTACAGACGTTATGTTTTAATAAAATAAATCATAAATCATTCCAGAGAAAAGTTACTGTAAAAGACACTGCTCAAAAATAAAAGTTTTTGATTAATTGTTTGTAAAATCTTTGTACTCGAACTACTTCGAATACAAAATACAGAATAACCTTTTATTATATATGATATTCATAAGTTTCAAAAAGGTACTATATTTTAAAAACTTTTATTTAACAAAAATAAAAAAATATTTTTATTTTTGTTAATTAACGTAATAACGTTATCTACTATTTTCATTGTAAAATGAACTTAAGGAATCTGAAATGCATATTTCCCCCGTAATTTTTGCTGCAGTAAATTATCTTTATCATCAACCTGTGTTACAGATATTCTTTTTTTTACGGATATTTAAAGGCGTAGCTTTATATTATTTTTTTTCAGGCATGCTTTTATCTACTCGTCATCTCGTCAATATAAAAAATGCAAACCGCGACTTTTAGTATTATATTTTTCACGTATCCTATCTTTGTTTTTTTTTAGTTGCCTTCTTTTTTTATAACCTTTACTTGTACTTAAGATCCTCCTCAAAACCCCCTTTTCATACCTCCGTATTATATGAACTTGCAACGTCTAAAGATTACTACACATCTCTTCCGTCATCAGTCCTAACTTTAACTATCTTTACAAACTTACTGTACTTGCAACACAATCTTTATTGTCTGAGAATTTGTACCAGAATAGCCCCACTACAGCACTTACAACTTATACTATGCATCGCTACAACATTTAGGTGAGGGTATATTACAAAATCAATTAACAGATGACGACTACCTTCATATTATGAGAATTACCAATAACTAATAAAATAAAAAAACACAAATTAAACATTTTTGTCATTTAGATTATAATAAACAAATGTTACTAACAATACACATTTTTTTACTTTATCTAGTCTGGTTTCATTTGCAAACATCTAACAGGCGAATTTCAGAATATTGCATTCATTTTAAAATATGACATTAATATTAATGCGACTACCGCATTCCACAAACCAGACGGGGTTTTATATTGGACTGTTAGCAATTGAAATTTATGATATACATATAAGCGCAAATTTTAAGTTACAGTACGAGAGGCTTGAAATAAATGACACTTTTTTATTCACTTTACTTACTGCTATTTTCATAATGTTGTCCTCTTTTTCGAATCGACTTTTCTCTGCTATGCTGCTATTGAAAAGATTTCAACGTTACATAGATACATATAGAGTATCGAGAACGCTATCTAACATATTTTAATTTTGCATTTCACCTTACGAATATTTAAATATTTTTCCAAAATGAGTGGTTTCAAGACCAATTGTTTTTCCAAACTATAGGATACCTTGTTGAAATGTTGAAGTTTAAAGACATGACTAATGATAAATTGTAACTAGTGTGGTTACAATTAAAAGATTATTAATGATATTCACATTTATATAATTTTAGTTCGAGTAACTACGCAGCAATAAATTATAAAGAAATAATGAGAAGATAAAAACCTTTATTTCCTTTAATGAGAAAATAAAAACGTTTTTTAACTTTAATTCCAGGAATAGTAAATCTAAATACATAAATCCGCTCTCATTTAAGTATAGAAAACAAATAAACAAATATTATATTTTTTACAGTAAGTCAAGTTTGAAATATACACTAGATATTGCTGTTCTCCAAAACCGTAGACATGTCTAACAATAAATTTTTTTTAAAATACTATTAAGTTCGATTATGTAATATTAAAAGATACTAATATAGAAACTAATGCACTTAAAATTGTAATACATTTACTGTAATTTAAATATTAATTAAAAAAATTGTGAATTATTTAACGAGTATGTTATGTTCATATTATATGTTCACGTTGGAGTATAATAAAAAAAAATGAATTAAATTTATTTATTCATATTTAATTTTATATTAAATATAGAATATTTTTTATAGAACATTCGGCTATATTAAATTCATTATTCTTATCCTATGTACTAAGAACGTTACGATTACTTTAACCTAGGTTTTAGCAAAAACAAAAGGGGTCTTAATATTAAGACCCCTTTTGTTTTTGCTAAAAGGTTTTTTGATGCTAGAGCAAATATTTCTCCATATTATGCGACACTCGTCATTCTACTTATCTTTCATTTATTTTAAAGAAAATAGCATCAAGTCATGAAGCTCCAGCATTAAATTCATTTAATTCAGTTTTCAGTGAATTGTTTATTGTTACATTGAAGTAAACGTGATAGTAAAAAAGACAATTAGCAATAAAATATTCAACCGCTTATTATGAATCAATATGTTTAAATAATTCTAAACAAATTACAAAGCGCTAAGTACATTGCAACATGGAAAATGAAATAAAAAAGTTTAAGTCTTCGTTCACTATATCAAAGTACTACTACGAATTTTCAGATAAATTATTTCATTACGAACAAGACTAATATGTGTCAGTCAATGTTGTGGTATTAGGCATAAATTTGACTACAATTTTAAATACTTATTTAATAATAGTAAAACCTATATTACTATTATAAAATAAGTATATATTTATGGATTATAATTATTCTGTTCATTTACGGACCTGGACTATTCTTAGCTGTTGGATTCGATATTTTTCTGCATCGTCTAAAATTGTTAGTCACTCTCTATTTATTTACTTAACTAAAGAGTTAGTAAACAAATATACCGAAAAATTAAGATCTTTATTTCTTATTATCTTTATAATTTGTTATTATCCTAATAAATCTTGTGTCTAAGGTAAGTATTTAATGTAATAAGTTTTAATTCCTCATTTTTAAATGAATAGTGCAATCGTTAGTGCGCTTAATTTTTTTCATAACTTATTAACTGTATTTAAAATTATTATTTTAATTGTATATTAAACAAGTTATGTATATACATATTTTTGTTAATTAAATGTAAGCAATAGGTAAGATGATGCCCGTGAATTATTCTTATCATTTCCTGTTCTATTTATGTTTAAGAGTTATATTAATTATAACAGAACATTTTTCAAAGGCAAGTTATAAACTGGTACTAGGACAACCTCTGATAGGAGAGATAAAATAATATATAAATAAAAAATTGACGTAGACAGAATATATTATGTTTTATATATCGCGTTATATCGCAAAGCAGGTGCTAGATTAAAGTAACGACTCACAAGAGTAAGCACTTCAAATAAAACGAATTATAAAAAAAAAGAAATATTTATTAATTAATTTTTTTTATAATTATAATACAACACTTTCTGCGTCTTCAATCGCATTTGCAACGGGGAGTGGTCCGAGGAGCTATTTGATCTGATGCCGCCGAATTTCATTACCGCACAGCACGTCACCGCCTGCATTTTCATCCCTACCACTGGATGCGTAGCGATCTTCTGCTGAGAGGTTTTCAAGGACCTTTCTTCCACGTAACACAGAGATGGGGAACGAATTTCCTGCGGCCGTGTTTCCAGATCGATACGACATGGGTATCTTAAAAAAAGACGTATACTCCTACCTCCAAGGTCGGCAACACTTTTCTGAGTCTTCGGATTTGGCAAGAGTTCGCGGGCAGCGGTGATCACATTGGACCAGTGACCCGCACACCCATTTGGCCTCCTTTCACAAAAAAAAAAATCCTTTATAATTTCATTATATATTTTAATATTATAGAATATTATTAATAAAATAAAGATGATTGCATCAAAAAATCTGCAGTGATTGACAGCAATACAAAATATGACTCAAAAGTATTCATAAATGATGATTCTTACATGGTTTCCATAATCCCTTGTTATTTTTTTAATCATGGCGTCAAAGTTAAAGTCACTTAATTTTTTTTTTATGGATAAATATATTATACAAGTTGTAGGAATGGACTTTATCAATCATTAAATAAAGAGCAATACGACACAGCCATAATCAATTTTGCATATTTGTAAATTTCGAAGTCAGAAGAATTCCATAAATAGCCGTCAAAAATAATAACATTAATACAAGTATTCATAAATAAATAAATGACTACTTAAAATGATGTTAATTAATATAATTTGATGAATTTTAATATCATATATTAATGTTTCCATAATATATATTTATAAAGATTATATAGAATAAATTTTGTTCTCCTGCTATTAATATTTGCAACTTTGAAATAATCTTATATTGTTGGTTTTTAGGTTTGATTATATTATATATTTGGTATGTGTCACCATAGGAGTTTACTAATCTAAATTTATTTGAAGCGAATTATTCATGGGATTTTTTTTGAGGGTAGCAGTTGACTAAACTCTAAATTGTTCATGAAACATTATAATTTATATTATATGACGTCAGCGGCATGGCCAACAATGGAATTGGTTTTCGCTTCATGATACAATGAGGTGGCCTATAATATGTTTGCACCACTGGAATATTATATAAACTTATAAAATCGAGGTGAGTAAACTCATGCACTGTACTACACTAAACACTAATATAATTAATAAGCTGCGAAACCTTTTGTTTCAAAGAGACAGACACTTTAAAATTATAATTCAATAGTTGTAGATTGTAAATTAATATATGTATTATACAACCAAAATATAAACAATCGCACATTTTTTAAATTTGAAATTGACTGAATACGAATATGTATTTGTAATACATTAAAGATTGGTCTATTTCAACTCTTCTATTTAAAAGGAATTGTTTCAGAAAACCATAGAAAATCTCGCTTGCCCAACCGATCCCTAAACAAGACCTCAGACCCATCCAACTACAGGTGTATTGCCCTGATTTTCGAAATAATGGAGAGCATTAAAAACCTCCAGCTCTCAGATTATTTTGAGGATCAGCAATAAGACTTTCGCCATGTTTGATCAGTTGGCAATTTTCTTGTTTCTTAAGAGACCTTAAGAGCGGTAGCCATAGAAAGCTAATAAAAAGTACTGACAGTTAGTCTAACAATATTCGGGAAAACCTTCGATTGTGTTTGGCCTAAGGCACTTCTTTTGAAGCTTAAATTCTGTGAACATTCCCAAAGCTTAAATATCATGATAACTAGCTTTAGTCGTTCTTGACGGCTTTTGCTCTACCTGATATCGCCTAGTCTGTTCCTTATGCATATTTGTATATGATATTATGATATGATACTGTCGTTTTCTTAAGTGTTTCGCCTAATAGTTAGATTCACAGTTAAGGCCTAAGATACCCTTTTTACCCAATTTACTTCACACATGATAAGGGGTTGGCTCAGCATAAAGCGCAGGTTAGGTCACATATGGAGTGCAGTTCACCCTGGCCGGATGATATTCACTTTGGTGGTGAAGAATACAGCTTCAATGCAGATTAACTTATCAATAAGCAATGTTGCAGTCTAATTAGTTTATTTAAATGTGAAATAAGCATATCATGGCCATGTTCTATCTGTTATTTATTATCTCCATAGATTTACTAACACTTAAAGAATTATAAACAATTCATTAAATGTTAGTAAACCTAGTCTAATTTAGTCACTGTGACCTTTGGTTTTTGAGCTCATGTGGTTATCAGACACCTGGGTTCTCCTATACTATGTAGTAGTGGTGGGTGTTACGGTACAAACGGTAAAATATTTATGCGTTAATGCTAATTTATTAATGTGTTCACCTCACTCTCCTTTCCAATTTATTCTCATGGGGTAAGCATAACGCACCTTCAGAATGAAAATGCCACAATTCAAAAAAATCGTAAATTGAGTTAAATACATAAATAGACCTAAAATGAAATTGTTGACCTAACAATAGTTCAAACATAGCCATACTCGGGTGAGAACAGGACGAAAGTGTTATATCCGTCTCTTTCTTATATGCCACTTAGACGGGTTGCATCGGGAGGAAAACGACGCAGTCAGTGTTGTTTTCGCATCGATAACTGCAAGAAGTCGCCAAGACTGCCGAGTAGTGACCGACAGCTTATTACGTCATTTTAATTCCGAAAAAATAGATAACATCTCTTTCAAATTTTAATAAGGAAACGACCTAATTAACTTTGTGCTTGTTTTCGTCAGATTTATTGAATAACATTAATGACTTATTCAGATTTGGCGCATTTTAGTACTTAAGGCACAAGTACTAAATTTGACCTATTATAAATTAAGCCTTTTTTTTAATTTCTCAAATTATTATTTTTTAGTCTCTTTGATTATTAGGCCATTTTATTAATTTTTTAGATAAAAATTCAACGTATTAGTTACTCTGTCATTACACAACTACAGTGAGCCGGCAATTTTGACGAAAGGTCATTAATTAATTACATTTTAGTTTAAAATGAAAAGAAGGAGGGACATTATAATAGATAATGCATTAAGAAACGATAAAAAAAACAAAGCAATGGAACCCGAGGTATTTCGTATGAATATAATTTACTTAATTACCAAATATCTTGAAAGCGAATGAAATTTTTATTTAAATTAATTAGAATATAATCGTCTGTTAATGTGTAAGTTGTTATTAAAATCATTCCCCGAAGTGTGAGAATGAGTCTTAAAGAGTTTTTAGTCTTTAAGACTCATGTGATATTTTTATCACGTTAGTGTTTCATCTTTTGCCAGGTTTCAGCGGCCACTGAAATGGAAAATCAAAAACTTATATCAAAATTTCACAGTTATTGATCAAGCACTGAATGAAATAAGGAAAAGAGACGACAATATTTTTGAACATTATTATAGTGTACGGCAACTATAGAAATTATAGTTGCCGTTTTCAATCTGGCAAAATATTGGCCAACAACAATACTATAGTTTGTTTTATAATTTCAGGATTCTGCAATGAACAATATTATGGTAGACAACTTTTCTTAAAATTCCTCATCGTTTATTAAAAACTCCCCACAATGTACAAAGGCTGACAACAGCACCATTTTCAACCAGACAATTTCTCAACAGCGACATCATACTTCGGACAATGAGTCGATTTTTAATCAAAACATACTCACCAACAGACCTGTTCAGAGTAAAAGAATATCTTCTTCATCTTGTTCAAGTTCATCGCGCTCTAGTACTAGCTCTTCAACGCCAAATTCATTCCATACGAGCAACACACAAAATAAGCAATCTACTCTAATTACCACTCACATTGTGGATGGTGCAGGTACCAGCGAATTAGCTACAAGAAGGGGAAGAACTATTTCCCAATTAAGTTATTGCATATCACCTGTTAACGGTCTGGAAAGTGACGTTGATCTAAGTGACAATGATCCCACCTTTCCAGACCCTAACGAACTTTGTTGTCATAGAACTTTGTCCCCATCTTCGACCTATTCAATACCTGATACACTCGATAATGAGATACATCTGCCTGGGCCTCGTAAGTCAAGGACACGGTAGCGTAATCCCTCGTCTTGGAAACAAAACGAGGGATCACTAAGGGAACAGAGGAAAATGTTACAAGTCTTTGTCAAAATCTAAAAAAGAAGTCCCTGCCCGTTGTTTAAAAAGCGCATGTGCTCCATGTCGATTGAAATGCCCTGGCCAAATTAATGAGTACTAAAGATCAATGATTTTTGAATCATATTGGAACCTTCCAAGCATAGAATTTAAAAGATTAGTTTCAATAGTTTCATTAGTTCTTGCATGATGGAAATTAAAACCAAATATAAATACAAAAATGCTGAAAAGCCCAAGGCACCAAAAAATTCACTATCAATAATCAGAAAATTCGAGTTTGTAAAACATTTTTTACCTTAGTTATAACCGAAAGACAGCTAAGAACTTTAAAAGCAAAAATGAATGGAAACGGATTTATAACTGAAGATCGAAGGGGAAAGCACATTAATAGAAAAAAAATTGACAAGACTATTATAACAGATATTGAAAACCACATTAATTCAATTCCTAAGATATAATCACATTACTTAAGCGCCTCCACATCTAGGGAGTTCATTGAAGGAGGCAAGACTATAAAAGATCTTTGGAGAGATTTCTCAGAAACAAGAGATTCAAATAAACCTAAAGTTGATTACTGGCTGTACAATCAAATTTTTAATAACAATTTTAACTTAGGATTTTTTCAGGCCGAAAAAGATTGTTGTGATCTATGTTTGAAGTACCAAATGGCATCCGTTTATTATAAAGCTCAATTAAAAGAAAAATATGATACTCATTTAAATGAGAAAGACCTTTGTCGCCTTGAAAAGAAGAACGACCGAGGAAACATTAATGAAGTAAATATATGCACCTTGTTTGAGGTGGCTAAAAAAATTGATAAGAAAAAAAAAGGACAGGAAGTTGAAAAAAAACAAGATAAAGAGATCACTAAAGAGAATACATGTGCCTACGGGGATGTATTTAATTTTTTCTGGGAAGAAAGACAAGGGAAAAGGGGGGGCAATGAAATAGGATCGTGCATATTTAAATATTTAAAATGTATTAGTAAAAAATATCCAGATAAAAATTTAATGTAATTTTTATAATTGCTTCGTAAAAATTTGATACCCGGTTTTTAATCAATATAATTGATTATTATACGTCGCTATTGAATGATTAAATTTAGTAATTGTAAAACGTGATAATTGCAGATTTTTAAATATAATATACACACTACAACAATTTTCTAAAAAAGTTCCTAGTGAATCTCGTTTAGTTATAGGCGTTCAAAATTTAATTATAAGTTTTTAAGACTTGTGTTTTAGTGATTTTTAACCAATACCAAAATATTTTATTATATTATTGCATTATAATTTTTTTTTTATTATTTTTTTTGTGACATTTTTGCATTTGAGATTTCTATTATCTATATTCACTAGATGTAAGAGTTTTTAATCCGATAATTTTATTAAAGTATTGATGATTGTATGTAACTCAGTCTAAGATATTTTATACTTATATTAATTTTGATTCTGTTTTCAAAACATTGCTGTTAAAAAAAAAAAAATATTTTCCTAATGACGCATTTTCAACTTTGGTATCATTGTAATATTTATAAGAAATAAATAGACCCATACCTGAAAACGTAATAAAATTCATAATGTTTTAAAAACGAAAATGACTTAACGCTAAAACTTTCACTTTTAAAGCATTTATTTCGGAGTAAAAAAGACGCATTTCCCAATCCGTTATATTTAAAACAATTTAATCAGTCTGAAAATGACTGTTAAAATAAAATACCATTTTTCCTATATTATTCTTTTTAATTATAAGGTTAATTTATTGCATTATAATAGCCGAATAACTTATTTACAATTTGCAGCACTAATATGGGCTTTAAAGTAAATAGTTAAGCAATAATAAACGAAAGATTACGCAAGAGTCAACATTTTAAAACTTGTTTTGTTTTTTCCCGAAAAGTTGCTTTTTTGAGTTGCGTCGTTTTCATCCTAAGGGTGCGATAAGTAGACAGATAAGTGAGATGGAATAGAATTGTATAGGAACTACACGTTATTATTTCATATATACCCACACGCAACAAATCCAAAACTCATAATCAAGGAGCGAGATATTAATAAAATTAAACGACGCTAGTTAAGGCTTTCATTCCTTTTTCTACTGACCTGAATATCATACATTAAATATATATGAATGAGCTTTATGTATATAAGCAAGTCTATAAATCATTTGTTTCATTCTCATAAGAATTTAGGTCACTCATAAGAGATTTCTAACAGGAAACGATAAGTATTGTAGAAAAAACATAAATATTTATTCAATCCTCTTTGGTTTACTGATCACGTATACTTAAACGTGAAATGGGTAGATACTTTGTGTTTGTTTTTTAGATTTAACACGGTTTTAGGCGATGTTGTGTTTATTTACATAAAAGCTTTTATGAGTTAATGTAGCGTTAAAACTAAATCTTAAAATATTTTCTAAATATTAATAATAATTATACTGAGTTAATGACTGTAAATGGTCATATCATTTAATAAATGATATTATATTTCTTCCGTCATTCTGATTTTTCACTTTTTTATGTGTCATATTTCTTGACCTGATTATGAAATAGTCTTCGTTATGGTAGCAATCGATGATCTAGCATAGTACTATCGGTTTCTTATTTGTTATATGATGACAAAGAAAATTTGCTGACTTTAATTTGATTAATGTCTGTCATCATCATCATTATTTCAGCCACAAGACGTCCACTGCTGAACATAGGCCTCCCCCATAGACTTCCAAAGTGACCGATCTTCGGCAGCTTGCATCCAGCGGCTTCCTGCAGCCCTTTTCAGGTCATCCGTCCATCTAGTGGGGGGACGTCCTACGCTACGCTTTCCGGTACGCGGTCGCCACTCGAGGACTTTTCGGCCCCATCGGCCATCGGTTCTTCGCGCTATGTGCCCCGCCCACTGCCACTTCAACTTGCTAATCCGCTGGGCGATATCGGCGACTTTAGTTCGTCTACGGATCTCCTCATTCCTGATTTGATCGCGTTGAGAAACACCAAGCATCGCCCTCTCCATAGCTCGCTGAGCGACCTTGAGCCTTCTTATGAGGCCCATAGTAAAGGACCACGTTTCTGCACCATAAGTCATCACTGGTAACACACACTGGTTATAAACCTTCGTCTTTAAGCACTGAGGTATTTTGGACGAGAAGACTTCACGCAGTTTCCCGAACGCTGCCCAGCCGAGTTGGATTCGTCGACTAACCTCTTTCTCGAAATTGGACCTACCCAACCGGACTACTTGTCCAAGGTAGATGTATTCGTCAACAACTTCGAGAATGGAGCTCCCAACAGAGAGTGCGGTGGGTGTAACATGGACATTTGACATGATTTTCGTCTTGTCCATGTTCATTTTTAGACCCACTTGTTGAGAAACTTCGTTGAGGTTAGTGAGCATTTCACCTAGGTCTTCCATTGACTCCGCCATGACCACAATGTCATCGGCAAATCGGAGGTGGGTAATGTACTCGCCGTTGATGTTTATACCGAGTCCTTGCCATTCCAGGAGTTTGAAGGCGTCAAAGCGGCGGTGAACAGTTTCGGAGATATTACATCTCCCTGTCTCACTCCTCGCTGCAGTGGAATCGCCTCCGTACATTGATCCTGTACTCGGACCGATATGGTGGCGTTTTGGTATAGATGTTTAAGCACCTTGATGTACCTGTAGTCAATGCGGCAACGTTGGAGAGACCGTAGGACCGCCCAAATTTCGATCGAATCGAAGGCTTTCTCATAGTCCACAAACGCCAAGCAAAGTGGCAGGTTATACTCCTCAATCTTCTGTATGACCTGCCGCAGCGTATGTATGTGGTCTATGGTACTATAGCCTTTTCGGAAACCGGCTTGTTCAGGAGGCTGGAAGTCATCGAGTTTGCGTTCGAGACGATTCGTGATGACCCGCGAAAACAGCTTATAAATATGGCTCAGCAACGAGATGGGCCTGTAGTTCTTCAATAAGGTTTTGTCACCTTTCTTGAAGAACAGGATCACCACGCTGCTGTTCCACGTTGCTGGCGTTTTGCCCTCGAGCAAGACGGAATTAAAGAGCTTCTGAAGGACTTTCAGTACTGGTGTTCCACCCGCTTTCAGAAGCTCGGTTGTGATTCCATCTTCGCCCGGCGCCTTGTTGTTTTTTAGCTGTTTTAGGGCCATCCTAATCTCGTTTACGCTGATGTCCGGGATATCTTCGGTATAGTGTCGGGTAAGTTTGGACCTTGGGTCTATGGTCATGTTGCTAACGGGCGCCGCTGTTGAGGTATATAACTGTCCGTAGAACCTCTCGATCTCCCTTAATACCTCTGCTTTTGTCGACTTCACATTGCCATCTTCCGTTTTCAGCTTTGTCAACTGGCTTTGCCCAATAGACCTGTCTCTTGCGAAGATTTTGGTGCCCCTGTTTTGCTCTATCGTTTCCTTAATCCTATCAGAATTAAAAGAACGGATATCGCGTCGCAGCGACCCCAAAATTTGTCTATTGAGCTGCCTATAGGACATCGCATCTTCGGTTGTATGCAGTGACATGGAGCGTCGACTTGCCATGAGGTTACGGGTATGATCGGAAAGTTTTTGAGGTCTAAATTTTCGGCCAGGTTTGAAGAATTTTGTCCCAACCGTTTGGACAGTTTTTACCAGCCCGTTGTTAATATCGTCCACAGATATACAGCTCTCTAGACAATCGAAGCGATTTTTCAGTTCGAGTTGAAAGCTCTCGGGGTTATGGATATGAGCATGTGCGGGTCGGAGCGTAGACTTCATCAGTCGAGATCGCTCGATGTTTATATTAATATTCAGTATGCCTCTCACCATCCTATGATCGCTCCCGGTTTTCACCCTGTTGATCACCGAGACATCGCTGAATATTTGTCTCCAAGTAGACATGATGAAGTCAATCTCATTTTTCGTGGAACCATCGGGACTCATCCAAGTCCATTTCCTCTGAGGCGGCTTCTGAAAGAAAGAGTTCATGGCAAAGAGTCCCTCTTCCTCCAAAAAGTCAGCCAGCCTCTGTCCGCGATAGTTCCGTTGCCCATATCCAAATTGCCCCACTCTCAGCTCATCAACGTTTCTTTTGCCCAGCTTTGCGTTAAAGTCCCCCATAACAACACTGTAGTGGGTTTTGGAAGTATGTATGGCTCTACTAATGTCCTCATACATAGCTTCCACCTCATCGTCTGAGTGTGTAGTGGTCGTAGCGTAGACCTGTATGACCTTCAGCGAATACCTCTTAGATATTCTGAGTATAAGGTACGCCACCCTGCTCGAAACACTATCGATGGTCACAATGTTGTTGATGAGGGACTTGTGGACGATGAACCCGACACCACCTTGGGATAGTTGGTCACCCTCCCGGTAGAAGAACAAATTGCCGGAGTTGAGGGTTATCGTGTCCTCGCCCTCTCTTCGGACTTCCGATAAACCCATAATGCTCCATTGCAATTTGTTCATTTCTTCTTCCAGCTCAACAAGCTTCTCGTCAGTCCTCAGCGTGCGTGCGTTGTATGTTACCAGGGCCAGTCGTCGTAGATTTTGGTAGCCGGATCTCTGCCGGAGATTCTTCGCACCCCCTGCCCCACCGTGACCATGGCCGCTACCGTAACCAGGAATAGCGGGGCTGCCGGGGACTGGGGGCCTGGGTTTTGGGTTTTCAGTCATAGGGGGGGGGAGTTGCCGATACTCGCCACGCTTGGCAGGCGGGTTGGCGAGCGCAGTATAAAAGGTGTTGGCTCACAGAGAACGCTGCTGCCCGTTCTCCGGTTTTTTTCTCTTAGTCGGCTTCTACGACACCCACGAGAAGAGATGGGGTGGTGACAATTCGTATTCTACTCTGCCGTCACCACACGGCATAATAATAATGTCTGTCATTTCCTCTCATTTGCATGACGACAAAGTAATTTTGATAGTTTTTTTAAGTGGTAATGACTATCTTTCACGATTGTTATACGTATAATATTATTAAAATTAATTAATAAATATATCCTCGTTATCAATTGACTGCAAATATTTAAAATTTGTTAGACTTGTTTCAGAAATATGTTATAATTAGTATAATTTATTATTTTTTATATTTTTTTTATGGAAGAGGAGGGCTAGTTTTTAATTAAACAATTATTGTCTAGAGTTTGAAAAACCCAAGACAAATCATTAAGGAGAGCTAAAATATAAATGTTATTATTTAATTATTTAAAAATTGTGTTTTTAAATGTGGTCATTAGAATTACGTACTTTTTCCTTAATATTTTAGTTTTGACAACCATGGCAGATTTTGAGGAGGGTTGTCTGTTTAAAAAAATATATGACGAAACATATGTTTGTTTAATGCAGATAGTTTTATTATAATTATTTATCATATTTTTGTATTACTTTATCATCATTAGGCCCTTTAATTTGAAATTTTCTATGGTATCTTATTGTTTTGGTCATATGTGTATGTGTGTGCCTAACATCAAATAAGTTCTTATTTAAACTGCGTTAGCCACAGCTATATTTTTAAAGCTAACACTTTAATTACAATTTTACTTTTGGACTTGAGTTAAGAACTTGTAAGATTTTGAAAATTAGATTAATATAAGTTCTATTGTTCTCTATATATTGACGTGTGTGAACTAATGAATAAGTTGAAAACTACAAAAAATATTTTTATTTTATTGCAAAAACAGTTAATTGTGGAGATTGTTTTACTGAAACTGTTTACCAACTTTTTAAATTTACCCACTATAGAAATATTATGTTTTGCATTCAATATATCATTACCAAAGCCCGCTCTCACAGAACTATTTCCACAAAAGAGATTCTTTAAAATATCTATATGGGTAATAAAAAGCCTGCATAAAATATTACGGAACCATATTTACTGTTACTGCGGAGAATAGTAAAAAATGCCAGGGATTGCAATAACAGAAGTGTAAATACAATTTTCTGTATTTGCCTAATTTTTGTGATTTGTTACGTTGCAACGTTGGGTTTAATAAAATGTAGTTTAATATAAATAAAATTTTTAGTTTTCTCCTATTTTGTTACTTGTTATACACACATGAAAGTTTGACAGAATTCCTTACTTTTTTTTCTGTAAGGCATGATTATTAATATTGGGATTTTAAATGACAGGAACACTTAATCTAAATAGTTATATCCTATACTTGATTTAATACTTCATTAAGTGATTTTATTTTTAAAATCCAAATAGTAGTTCTAGAAATTAATTCAGATAAGTTTAAATTAGTGGCTTAGAAATTGAAACAAATGCTTCACCTTTGTTATAATAAATATCTTAACAATCAGTCCAAATAGTCTTTGTCCTACCTCTAAATTGAAACAAATCCTAGAATCTAATTGCAACCCATTCTACTGGATTGAATTGTAAATTGTGAACCATCAAGTGGTCGCAAGAATACGGAAACATATAAAATATATTAAATGTACTTTTATTTTTTTTCTTTTTTTTTTTTTTTATTGAAATTATATTTTTGATATTATGAATACTAGTTTGATTTGTTTAGTAGTTTCTAAAGAATACTTTTTACCCTTGAAAATTTTTAACTAGAAAATAAATAATAGAAATACTTTTTTTGGATTAATAATTATAATAAAATACAACAAAAATGAAGGTAGGTAATTATTTTAATCTGAGAAATTCATTTGACCAGAAATCTTATATGTCAAAGCAGGTGCTTATTATATAAGTCGGTAACGTGGAAATAGATAAAATGGGTAGAAAATACTAGTAATTAATATTAATAAGGAAAATCGTAATTTTATACATTATTTTAGTATTCAATTTCAAGAAAAGCAAAAAAATTCTCATTGAGATTCATTATGCATTATCTGAATAACCATGCTTTATTCCAATTGTAGATGTGCATGCATATTATTTTCATCGCATATTTTTTGGGTTAATTTTAATGAAAGCTCTTATGGTTTAAGTAAATCTAATATAGAATTTAATTTTATTTGTTTCTTGCTGTTTTTTTTTTCATTTGAGAAGTAAGTAAGTAAGCACAAATATTAAAAAAAAAACGCTCAGTTAAAAGCCTGGCTAAATGTTTTATCAATCTAATCCATAACTAATATGCTTAGAAATGTAAAATTTTGTACTAGTGAAGAGCAAGTGAGAACTAGTAATAGTTTTTTCTAATTTGCTGTTTGTTTCGTTTTTTATTGTCTGGTAATTGTTTTCTACCAAGAAAGCGGTGTATGTAATGTTATAATGAACAAAACGACACCATTCGTTTTGTTTATTAACACCAGGAGCCTTATAACACATAATTGCGTCAGTGAAAAAGGAACCAGCTCATCGAAATCTATTTTAGCAAAGGAATTTAAACTTATATTCAAATATTTCGCTAAATTAAATAAAAGAAAATGTAACTAAGCACTCATGGCTTATATTATTGGACTAAAAATGCTATAACTATATTATGTACTGTATCCATAACAATATTCCGATGATTTTTTAAGAGAAACAGTTACTAATTTGCGTCAAACTTATTGTGTACGTAAGGTTGAGCAGTAAGTTTTTCGGAATGAGTCAATTTTTCGGAGTCAGTTTTTCGGAGTGAGTCAACCTTAAACAAAAATAGTTAATATTATTTGTTGCTCATCAAAAAATATCATAAAATAGTGTATCTGTTTTATAATAATAACAAAAGTAAATAAATACAGCGTCATAAACTATAGTATGAAAATCATATAATTATATACAAATTTGACTTACCGTTCACATAAAAATACGTTTTTAATTAATATCCTGATAAAAGAAGTTATTCTTATCACCTCGATTTTCCAAATCAATTTTTATAATATATTTAGGTTTTACTGAGTAATTTTAGACACTTATTAAACACTTGTGTGTGTGTGCGTGTGTGTGTATTCGTGTTTTTTTTATTTTTTTAAATACTACTAATACTGCGATCAGTTCAAAGGATATCTCGTATATTTTACTTTGTGTTTTAAGAAAATGTAAAAAAAAATTGTATAATTTTTTTGGAAATTTTATAAAGTGATGAAGTATACTAAATATGTAAGTTTCAATAACCTTAGTGAAATATTATAAAAGTATAAAAATAATAATAATAATAATAATAATAATAATAATAATCATAATAATAACAATAATAAATAACATATATAATGCTAATTTTTTGATCTTATGTTGTGTTAGTGGAATTTGTCTCGTATCTATATATCTCCTTGGGATAAAAATTTGTAAATAACATTCGAATGAATAATATAAATATCTCCTTTTAAACTTCCACAAAAAAAATGAAGGGAATTATAAATATCCTGTTTTTCTGAGATGAAACGATTTGAGTCCGATTTTTGTAATCAAAATCCATGTTTGTTTTTAGCTATTTTGGTTCAAATGGGAACAGGTAACTCCAAGATAATTGTTTGCATTGGAACTAGTGTTACGGTCTCAGATAATATTGTACAAATCATAGAAACAATTTTGGTTAAATTTAACATTTCATAATATATTAACAGATTATATTAACTGACTAAATTTTTATTTTAACTTTTTTTTTAATTATTTTTTTTTGTAGGGATTTTTTAAAATTTTATAAATTTTCGTTTTGATGACTGTTAATATAGGTGATATTCATTGAAAAATATGTCGTTTTAGAACTATTTGTTAGTGTGAACAATATCTACGGTTAATCAAATATGAATATTTTGATTGATTTATTTGATTTACTTGTAATACTCACAATTAAAATAGGTTCAATTTAAATTTTAAATTTCAGAATAGATGTACTTTAAAACTTTACTTCTGTTTAACTTAACTTCCTTAACTTATTTAGTGCAAATAAAGATTATAACTATTGTATTTAAAATAAAATTCTTAAAATTTATTTTCAAATTACGGTTTCGTTTTGTATTTCATAAATTCTAGAGACTCATTATAATTGTAAACACCACGGCGCGATGCTTCACCTACTGTCCGTTTTTGGTAGAGAGGGTTTGAACATTTCTGAAGCGATTAAAAGGAAGATTATGGCGACTATAGACTGAAATAGTTTATTTACAGGATATTCTGTTTAGAAAATAAATATCTCGTCTTCATCTCGTTGAAATACTATATTGAATAAAAACTCTGAATACTGCGATTTTAGCTTCTAAAATTGTTATTTTGATTTGCAATTTTTTTTTATTAATGAGATTACAATTATTGTTCATATTTTGCATTAATATGAAATTTCTTAAACTGTATACTGAATACACTAAAACCGACGCGATCCACATTTAGAACTCTACTGATACAACATACTCCTAGTACTTACATATGTGCGAACAAATTTGTAATTACAAATTAGCGACGAGAAACAAACTTTACACTCACGCATAATAAATGTTGCATTGATAATTTGTATACATTAATAATTTGGTCTCTGTGTAGTTAACGATACCTTTTATGTCACCGAAACATGAATAACATAAATATGAAAAATATTTAAGAGTAAACAGCAGTCAAATCATGAATATATAAACATGGTGCTATTTACATTCCTAATTCCGGTAAAGATAACATAAGGAAACCATGTTAAATAAAAACAATTTTACCCTAATTCGAATAAACATGATTATAGAAAAAATATTTATTTGCTTTGAGTTTCAAAATTTATTACCTTATATAAGATTTATAAAATTTAAAAAAGATTCTCGGTAACTCGAAATATTACTCGATTTGCAAATAGTTTAGATTTTTGCTAATAGAAGTAATCGTGGTAGAAGCGGTCTCGTCTCGAGTCATTAAGTTGATTTATTACTCACCGCTTGGTCTTTAGTGTCGGCGTGCGGTCAACTGACGGAGGTGTTAGAAGTGAATTTTCATTAATATTAATAAAAATTAAAAATTTATTTCATTATCTTATTTTAGTTTGATTTATTGAGGCTAACAATATTTTATACTGAATAAAATATACGCATAATTATCAATTATATAAAATAAAAGTAATATGAAATTTTATTAGAATTTAATCAAGATCTAAGATTTTTACAAAAGTATCCAATTTAATTACTCTTTATTTTGGATATTATAGCTTCGGCACATAAGGTAGATATATGCTGTGGTGGATTTTTTTAGAAGTTTAAATACTTCTAACTAACAATCCTACTTTTTAAATTATTTACAACGACTTTGGAAGCACACACAAACACACACACCCACAACACTCACACACACACACACTCACACGCTAATATATATAAATAAATGTATTAAATAAACATCTATTATAAATTACAACCTAAAAGGTACCCTTTATAAATATATATCAAAAACATCGTCATTGTTATGGCTGTAATTTAAAATCCTGTTGTGTGTCCTCTAGATGCCATCCTGAATATAATCCTTCAAAAAGTGTGATTTATACTTCACGACAACGATACGATATTATCCACATACAATCAATATTAATTAAAAATAATATTAACCAAATGTTACTGCTTGTAAAAGTTCACAATTACTAAACAAACTATTTTTTAAAGATTAAACTATACCTAATTTTGTACTAAAGATAATCAGATATTTTATTTATATTATTAATTTGATATATTGGTTAGAACTGTAGTGTTACGACGAAAAAAAACTTTAATGATTTCAGCTTTGATGGATATAAATGTCTTCATAAAAATGCATTAGAAAAAGGAAATACAAAACAGCTAACCCTGAGAGTTAAGTTCACAGCATCTAGCTTAAGACAGTATTAACAATTGGCAAGATCTAACGTAATAATTACAAAAAACGTCGTATTCAAAGTATTTTCGAAAAAAAATTAGTTCTGCCAGTTTGTCTCATTCTTCAGAAGATTATTAATTTATAATTCTTGGGAAAAAGTAAAAAAAATATATTTTTTATATGACCTAAATTTTGTTTTTTAAGATAAATGTAATGGCCTTAATAAAAAAAATATCGTGTGCTTATCTTTGACTGTAAATAAGCTCACGAACTAACAAGCGACAGAACTACGCTGTATTCATACTGAAAAATCGTCGTCCATGAAATCTTGAAAATACTGTCAGAGCATTCTATTTCATGTCTAGCCCTTTTAGAAAATATTGAGGTGTCTTGAGTTATTGTAGACAATTTAAAAAAAGTGTGTGCGTGGGTGTGTTTGCGTGTATGTGTATAAATGAGGGATTTTTTAGCTCCATTTTCTCGCGACCTGATTTTTTTTTAATGCCAATCGACTGTTATTCATTTAACTCAGGTAGGTTAGTAGCATTCGTGATTCTAGACTACTAATTGTAAGTCCGGAGTAGTTCGGGTACCAATCCTCTCAAAAATTGAAAAAAAATATGTTATTTTTTTTCATTCAAAAAATTAATATTCTTTTTTTTGTTAAATTTATCAAGTTATGAAATATATTTGTAAAGACTGGTTTTAACGATGTTAGTAATATAAGTAATAGTGCTTTATTAAGTCTTAATAATAAATTATTTTTCTTAACCAAATAGTTAATGCGATGGAGCTCGCACACTTAACCATTTATTTTTTGCATTGCATTTACAAAAAGAATAATCTAGCTTATCATAATTATAACAATAATTTTTCAAATAGTTCTGAAAAATTATATATTAATTACCGATTTAGATAATGGATACAAGTATGTATATTAAAAGCAAGTGAAGCCATAAGCAATATATAGTTTTATATATTACTATATATGCTCAATTAATAGAGAACTCGTAAAGTTGCGTTTTGGAGGAGGTTGCGAAGGTTTTTGTATTGAAAGGGACATTTTGGATCATTCTACCCACGCATTAATTATACAAATGTTAATTATAAAAGCTAATGTTTTTTGTTGGAACCGCAACAAAACTTTTAACAAATAGTAACTAAGACAAAGCGCTTCAGCAACTCAAGCAAAATTCTGCACAACTTGATCTATACAAATATAATTATTTACTACGTTGATATGGAATATATTTTAAGACTACGTTATCATTTACTTTTATTATTTGTAGTTAAGGGTTGAAATATTGAGCCAAAGGCTGTACGCAAATATGATAATCAAAATAAAATGCGGTTGCCGTCAATAAATGTTTTTGAATGTTATTTTTGTCTATAATGATAATTTAGAACCATTAACATACATATATATATACATACCAAGAAAACATTATACAACACATACAGTTGTTTTTACGCTAACTAATATTGGAAACTAAATAAAAATAACTTTACGCAAACAAGACTTCTAGAAGCTAGATAGCGTTAAATAAACCTATACATTTATATGTGTAAAGTTTAAAGTATAAAAAGCAATTTGATTGTTATTTAATGGAGATAATAAAAGTAAGCTTATATTTAGAATACGAAGTCATAATAAGTGGAAATCTCTTTAAAATTGACGTTATTGTCTCTGTTTTTATCGTCCGTGAATTCCCTTATTGGCATAATTTCTTTTAAAATTATTTTACATGGGGTAATTATACCATGTAAATTGTAAAAAGTCAAAAATCTGTGCAATTTATAATCAGAGCCGAAGAAATTCTTTACGAAATAGCTTTATGCCGATCATTTTATTACAAAAAGTATAATGATATAAGTACGAGTAAAAACACGTGCTCGCATTACCTGCTACTGAATTCCAAAAAGCGATTATCTCTTTTTTGGAACTAAGTATACGCCTTTGTCATGTTCTAGTATTACACTTAAACAAATTTCAAAAAGTAATTAAGGTAAGTTTGTGTACTAACAGGTACAACAGTATTTTAAATATTTAGATTAAAAGGATAATGCACCGTTGGTAAGAAGCCTTTGATTTTTTTCCAAATCAGATTAAGGATTTAAAAAATAACAAAATACAACTTCAATAACACTTGTGTACTCGTAGTACTCGTGTAAATCTTAGAAAACGTTAAAAAAAAGACAAGCTCTCTGAGTTGCTGTCACCTGTTCTTCTTATGTCTATCGTCAATAACTTTTGAGTTAGAGGTAGCTGTTACTAAACGTTTTATATAAGTCTTACTCTAAACATTTTTTTTTTTATTTTAAGATTCCAACTTACTTGTTTGGATGAAATTATTAAGTGATTATAATCCTTCTTACAAAGTATCTGTTACTTTACAAATAATATTTCAAGGGAGGTTCCAATACACTACTCACGGCTAAACAGTTTACCATCTTCTTTGCATTTCTAAAAACAGTGACTTTATTTAAACTAAAATAACAATTTCTTTTTAAATTTTCCAAAAAAAATAGTTATTTTAAAAGATAATTTTTATTACAATTTACCCTACATTTAAAAAAAAGTATTATAATTTCTTTTTGAATATTGTGCGCACATCAGAAACCAGAAACTTTTGAAAACAGCTATAATATCCATGATTGTTCAATAAAAGACAAAACTTAATAACAAATTTACAAAAACCAAAAACGATATTAATTTTTTAAAAATTTAACAAGATTTAAATATTGAACACAAAATATATGTATATCTAAAAAAATATTCTTACCACTATATGTTTGTCCTTGGTGCTTCTTGCTCTATTGCTCTTACCGTCAATCTTTTCCTATTTTTACACAAATGTACCTTAATTTAAAAGAAACTATTACATTTATAAAGGAAAATTTTATAAATGTTTATAAATTTCTAAAAGACCAACAAATCAAAACTGTTCGCACCGGTTGACTTACGTTTATTTGTATATGAAACTCTCGTGTAGAGTAAGCATATTATTTCATATTCTTGCTTATAGAAAAATAAGAATTATGCATAGAATCTCACAAATCATTTGATAACTTAGAGAGAGACCTTTTAAGTTACAATTATACTTTTATCATTTCTACACGACTTTTTTCTGTCTTTAACTTTTATTAACTATTAAAGTGTTTTTATAATTCCCTATTTTTTAATAGATAATTTGATCATTATATAAAACATAAAAAACATCCTCGGGAATTCTATAATTTATAATTTCCATCACATAAATTGGTCACCCTACTCCGGGCAGACGGCGTCTTCCGTCCCTATCTCAGCGATACCCACTTCCTTTGAAGTTCTGATATATTGGTAGAAATTTCTCATTTGCATAAATACTTTTAAGTTATAATTAGAAATAAAAATAGGTTTATATATAAATAATTTTAGGATCCTTCTAGGTTCAAATAACGGTGTAAAAGAGAAAATCATCTCATTAAATAAATTATAATTAGAAATCTCATTGGTTAAAACTTTTAAAAGTTGATTGATCGATATTTGAATCACGAGTTTCTATAATAACATCACATAATTAAACATAAATAAAAAGTATTAATTACCATATAACTGACTGTGTGAAAAACTTTATTAAATGTTTGGGTGTTTAAATAGGTAGAAATTCGGAAGTAAAGCGAGAGGTTTAGGTATTGAAGTACATCATAACCGCGCACACGTATAGGGGATTAGTATGAAGACTACTTCTCCATAATGTTTTCTCCATCACTATGGACATTTCCATCACGCTCTCTCTTCCGGTAGCCAGTCAACGTGCTGACGGACTCACTTTGCCCTTCTATTTTTTGCATCTCTTGCAAAAGGTAACTGTTAATATTGAGTAATATTTATTATTTAAAAATATAAATCCTTCTCTCTTAGAACCTGGAGCTATTACAGAAAAAAAAAAAAAAAACATTTATATTTAAAAATGAAATAAAACGTCGCTTTTCATAAAAATATAAAATATTTATTGCTTTCGCACATAACAATTCTACTCAAAGTGATACAAAGTATCCGTTCTATTTATTATTCAATTCAGACTGCGGACTATTCGTGACAGGAAAGTCGCATGTGAGAAACAATTGTGTTCGGTTTAATGGCGCTTATGTGTAATTATTAATGAATCGAGAACGTATTTCCTGAAATATGAACTGTTTTATCAATATTTTATTTTATGATGTCAATAAAACGTTTTGTTATATAGAAAAATGGTAATAAATCATATGCACTTACACTAGTATTTAACTTCATAATTATTATATTTCGTTAACTTCAATTAGAATACTATAATATTATTAAAATACTTTTTTTCTACTACAATAATACGTAGTTCCATTAAAACGTATCTGAGTGATATTGTATTTTATACAAACTTCAGTATTAAGTAACATGTATGATATAGTTATATATTATATAGCTTGTATTTTTTATTTAAATATAGTTTTAGGACCTTTTTTATGTAAAAACAACTATTATTTATTGACTCTTCGTAATATTAAAATGTATTTTACCACAAGCATTAAGATAATAAATAATTTTATTACATGCAAAAATAATAACATCTTAGCTAATTTATAAAAAAAATAAAATTGAAATAATTCATAAGATATCATTTATTTGGTAATGTTTTTGGTTTTACAAAGTTCTTTAAACTATTTCAATCTGTCAGCCCAAATTTATTATTTACATATCATCATTAATTAATATTGTCGAATAAAATGTTTATAACAATTCGACAGATATAAGATATTATTCGCCAGTGAATGAAGGAAGACTGATTATTAAATGTTGCAACAGGTTCTTCAGATTTTTTTTACATCGTTTTGAGTGTGTAGAATCTGTTGATTCTCAGATTAATATTTGAAATTTCAGTTTTATTACGTTTTCTAATTGTGTTGTTTTTATTATTTTATTTGGCCGAAAATAAAAATGACTGAAAATTAACCCTTAAGTTAAATTGAATTGTTTATAAAATAAAAATTGTTTTTATTATTTTTAATATTTATATTTAAGAAAATGTTATAAATATTGTTCCGTTTATGAATTAAAATTGAAACTATTTTATTATTAAACCTTTTATTGCAAATTATAAGTAAATTTACAAAAGTTATGATTAGCAGTCCTAAGAAGTTTGTACAATTACCCCTTGGTTCTTTGCGCTATCATATAAGGCAAATAGAAAAACTTACTATAATAGCAATATATATAATTCACTGTAACCTAAAACTGAATGAATTCATACTCAGAAAGTTAAATATTACTTCAGCACACTATGCTTCACCTTTACAGTGCAAGGCAAACTAGGATGGGAACTACACAGAGTAGATCGTTTCGAATAAACTCTTTACATTATTCCACTGACAAATAATTCAACACTTTGAAAATATCTAGTCGCTTCCTTAAATTGTATTAAATTGGTGTCTCAATAACTGTAATGTTTTTATTGTATTTTATTTATTCGTAATGTAGAAATAGAAATATATTTATTGATAAAAAACGCGAAAGCTGGTAGCCGCATATAAAAAGTATTTTTTTTCTATCCCAATCTGTATTAAACTTCATCACAAGCGGCTCAGCCTATTCGAAAAACTAAATTAATTATACTTTTTATTTAAATATACATGTAAATAAATAGACTAAGAATTTATATTAAACATCATTACAGAAATAGAATAAACAGGCAGGGAGACAAAAACCTTTTTTTATGATGTAAAAATGAAAATAAAAATAATATTGAGTTATTCCAACCACCCATTAAGGAGAGTTGATAAGTTTTTAATTGGTCTTTGTTTTAAATTCGTAGAGTTGTTTGACGTGCACGGAAATTGGAGGTTCGAAAACAGTCAGGCATCTAATATCACCATGCGGTTTATCGTGACTGTCAGTTGAAATCGTGTGGGGTCCCTTTTTTGATATGGGCCCGAGTAGGTGATTTGGACCGGGGCAATCTAATTCTGAACTCGACTCGGTGTTGACTCAATGAAGAAATATGCTATCGCAGCAACATGGACTATCTATGAGGAGACTTGTAGCTATAAAAGATTCCAGACGTTTTTGTAAGTTACCAGTAGATCCTATATGCAAAAGAAATCTTAAATCAATCATTATAATAACACGATGAAAGCAAGGGGAATTGTTATTATTTTGCAATTTATTTATTTTAAACTGGAAGCTTTTGAAGGTCGCTGTACTTTAGTATATAATGCGATAAAATGTAAACAAGACTTTATCTTATATGGTAGAAAAAATATTTTCCCTATAAAATATGGGGACAGATATATTTTTTATAATACATATACCTACCCTATATTTACGAAATCTTCTATACATATGTATAAAACGTGAAAGCACATCTGTGGAGGCTATTTGTGTTCCATTTCATTTACAACTCTATCCTGTGTGCATGAGTAATAAAATGTTGCGTTACTTTTAGAATATCCTTTACTAATACTATGCTAAAATAAAATATATGCATATGTATAACATATATAGATGTTATATGTCATTTATACCTTAAGCAAAATATACTCCGGAATGGCATACTAAAAACAAGAGCCTTTTTACTACAATATGTATTAAGCTAACGAAAACTTTTCAAGAAAACTAGACTAAAACATATTAAAACCTTTATTACATTTTTTTTTACAAGTTGTAAATAACAATAAATATATCTATCTTTTCAATCATATGAATTGCTCTAAATTCCCAATTAAACAACAATATAATTACTGAATCTTCAATTGTTTATTTATTTTTTTAGTATAAATAGATTATGAACAATATTTTATAGGTGTAAAAAATAAAACCATAGTAGCAATCATATCATATAAAAGCACTTAAACACGATTATATCTATACTTATATGGAGTTATTTACCATCTCCTAAACTTTAGCATAAGAACACAGGTTTCCGACGTTATCTTACACTTTGGACGCTTGACAGGCTTTTACTACTCCGTCTGGATGAAGTGTGTTGAAAACTATTAAATAATATACTTAGCTTGAGTGAGATAAGTGAAATGCAATACGATATGATAAAGCTTTTCATATGGGTATAATATCGTACGATGTACCGTATT
The DNA here is from genome assembly GCA_959347395.1 of Mechanitis mazaeus. NCBI lineage: Eukaryota > Metazoa > Arthropoda > Insecta > Lepidoptera > Nymphalidae > Mechanitis > Mechanitis mazaeus. The sequence goes on from OY365755.1 coordinate 15,386,770, forward strand.
ATTTAAAATTCATCTTGCTTAATTTTTCATAAATAAAATTTTCTAAAACACACACAGCCGTCTCTAGCGAATGAGCTACAGAGGCTAATATATCATATATATTAACAGGTTTCATGTGGTACCTAGGTAAAGATAACATTTTATTAAGAGACAACAATTATATTTTTTGCTGCTATTCAAAATATTATGAATAAACATAAATTCATATGCAAATTAATATATGATTAAAATATCCAGCGTTGTCTATCTATTACACTTTTACACTTATCTGTTACATTAAATAACTTGACGAATTTACAATTTATTTTATTTATAATTTTTGAAAACAAACGTACTTGTGCTAGGTGGTAAAGTTAATATTACTATATTGTTATACTCCAATAATTATATATTTTTTATATTTCTTTTTTTTAAATTTGTTTAGATTTGTAACCATTGGTATCTGATTTCTTTGGAATTTGACCAAAGACGTAAATATTTAATTTTTAATGAGGTAAGAAAGGTTAAAATACATTTCAGAGATCTTTTTACGTCAAAAATCAATATCGAAATACCGCCAAAATTGATTTAATATTTACATAAATAGGAAGATATTACTTTTAAATTTGAATTTTTGATTTTTTTTCAAATCAATATTTAATTGAATTAACATCACATAAGTATAATAAATAGCAGAAAAGTTTTTATATTTAATTATTTTAACTATAGCATACTTATTATAAAAATATATCATTTAATCTCTTCTATACTTTTTGATATTAGAACACAAATTGAAGTCAATTCGATAAGATATTAAACTAGATGCTGGATTAAGTCTTGAGCAAAAAATAACGAGACTTTAAGCATCCTCTTAATCTGGACAATATTAAGTGGCTAATGGGCGCTCTGCTAAGCGACCAGAAGTAACAGAACAGTCATTAGAAGTGATTTAAAAAAAATGTTTAAAGCACCGGAAGTTTTTTAGTTGGTTGTTCACAATGTTTAGAATGCAAGTAGAATATAACAATATTTTTATTGTGTAATCGCTAAAATACATTTGTTTTTCGTTAACTCTTTTAATTAAAATTTCATTTATTATATTCAGTCTTCTCTCCAACTTTGAGCCAGTGGCAGTAGCTTTGTTCGTAATAATTAATTATAAGTTCAGAAATCATATTATTTGACTCCCACAGTTATGACTGTTTTAGCTATTTACATTAGGTTAAGTTATTACTTTGGATTAGTTTCTCAGCCATGTTATTTTTCTTTTACATTTGTTGTATAAAAATAATAATAAAGTAATGATCATCTTAAGTTCGAGAGATTAATTATATTATATTTGTACTAAGTAAAATACTTACACAAACAAACTTTCTTTAATTTAAGATACGGAAGAACTTAATGAAAGTTCAATTGAATGAATTGATAATGTAAGATTAAACTCAACCAAAATTCATTGTATCATATAGTGAGAATAAGTGGATCAATATTTTATATTACTTAGATCTTTGACAAGTTTCCATTTAGTTATGTAGACCGAGAGATAAATATTTTATTAAGGTATCTATTTAATAATGATTTTTTTAAAGAAGTCGAAATTTAAATTTATTTCAGAATTAGTATCATTTTAATGTTATTGTATTAAACAATAATAAATATTTTATCGTTTCGATCAATAAATATAAGAAATTTAATTAAATGTAAAAAAAACACAATATGGTTACAAATTAAGATATTAATTAAAGGTGACAAAAAATAAGTTTTTTATTTTCAAGTATTTTAAATATTTTAATAATGTATTGAAATACACTTGACATTTATACGGCGCGTAATAATTTGTGTACTTGAGCGTCCGCCAAATTGTACTGAATGATAATAAAAAGATATTGACTTTTAATTGAATTATAACACGGTTCAGCTGGTGAAGAGCTTTTACATCGTTAAAATCTGTATACCATAGTTTCAAGTTCATGTTTAATTGTAGAATTTTATTTTTTTAAGATCACTAAAATGAAACTAGTAGTAAAACTAGCACTTTTTTAGCACTATTTCAGGAGTACTAAAATGAAACTAGCACTAGAAATAGCACTAAATAAATAATAAATTCCAGCTCATGATCTACTGGTGTACGATATTTCAAAATTCTGTTCTCACATAATATTAGAATCTAAAAGAGATATATTTTCATTTTATGGTTATATTTTTTTAAAATGCGTTTCTTAATATTTTGTAATTTTTTCAATTCTCATTGATAGGGTCGTAATATGTTGTAGTGTCATAGTTTTCAAAAATATCTAGTGCCGAAAAAACATGAAGTCCACTTATAGTTTGTAAAATTATGTGATCCTTATAAGAAAATACTTTGTAATAGAGAATGCATTTTATTATTAGAAATATAAAAATACCTAAGACGCTAAAGCGGCAACTTCTTCAATAGAAGTTAAATAGTACAGACTATTATTTGGTAGAATAATATAAAATTTAAAATATTCACATTTTTATTCTTATACTCATAAGGTTAAACAGTCCTTTATTAAATTGTAATATATTTAAATGTACTATAATATTTATCGCGCCATATTCGCAGCGCAAAATAGGAAGTTAGAATTTATTTCTAGAGAATAAATTTAATGTGACTGCTGCATTCCACACTCCAGGTGTAAGTATGTTGCAGTAATGTAAATTTTTAACTGTAATTTATGATAAACATATTACATACCACTTTTGATTCAAATATTCAAATGTTTTAGGAGAAACATTCTATTGTAAGCTACTCTAACTTATTCTCAAAAATACTATTCGCAAACTTGATGACCGTTTCACTTTTACATTTTAAGTTTTTAGGTAATTATTAAGAATTTTCTGCAATACAACAATCAAGACTAGAATAGACTAGGCTAGACTCAACAATAGGTATTATTATATACATATGCACATTATTTTTACATAAACACATTACTTATACTTTTTCAAGTTCAAATGGATATTAAATTTTAAAATATTATATAAAATATATACAATATCTTACTATGCTACCGAAAACAAATCGAAAGGCATACACATAGGCCAGTAAATAAGACATAACAAACACTTATTATAAGATATTATTGTAGGCCAAATATCTAAAGTAGAAATTCAATAGCCTCTCACAAATCGAAATAGAGGATCGGAAATTACATTCAGGTAATAAACATATAAAAAAATATATATAAAGGACCGGCATTTTCCGGTTGTGGACCGATTTTTTCCTTCATAATTATATATCGTTTTAAAATATATGATTATAAAACGTTATGAAAGAGAAAACCGGTAAAGCAGTACAATAGCCTTGTCGACTTCACACATATAAATATATTGTAATAGAAACTTACACAACCGACTAATTTATATTAAGGGTTTTTCGAGATATATTTTCTCAATAAACTTTTAAACAAAATAATTACGTTTCTTTAAATATGTAGGTTTACAGGTGAAAAGTTGAAACGTATAAATAAGAACATGAGGTCATAAATATTTAAATTGAAATTTCTCCGTCACCTTTCTGAGAAAGTAGATTTATGAGAACTTTATCGGTTATTATCCATTTTTTTATTTTTTTTCCTTCGTTCAGGTAATAATTGTTAAACTAAAGTTATTTTAACTTAACTAAAAATAAGTTTTAAGTCATTTAAAAATCCTAAGCAATTGTATCACTAATCAAAAACTTGTGTATGTACTTGTCTATATCTAAGGTTCCAAATGAATAACGTTTATTTATTAGTAATAATTTTCTGCAAAAAAGACTTTGTATTGGCTTAGAGATCTAAGTTTTTTTTCTATGAATTGTGTCGTTTATACCTCACTGATGAAATTGAGCAAGAACCTAAACATAATTTTGATTAACAAACCCAGTGAATGTACAATGTTAAACCAAACGATCTTCTTCGCTTTGAATTTCGATTGGCTCATTCGAGTTTTTTAGCTGTCGGAAAATTTGATCCCTTCCATTCATTGACGTTTAGTTTCAGGATCAAAAGTGAAAAACCAAGAATTGTCCCAGGTTATGATACTTTTTAAGTATATCGGCCCCTTTGTAATGACGTTTAAACTGTCAGTACACCCCTTTTTACCAGTTATTTCAATTCGATTGTGAGAATTTTAGGCATAACTTTCGCGTACACAATTTTTTTATATTTTGCATTCGAATTGTTAAATAAATTTTCATTATAAAATGGCTCATAGAAATGCAGACAATGCTGCCAACTTCTTAATAATTAATAAGAAGAGTATATTATCTTCTTTATTGTTTTTAATAATTCATGGATTTAGTTACAGTAAAAGAAACTTAGTAAATTAGTAATTTATATTACTTCTTTTACTAACTTCTACTATAGATAAATTCGAAAATATATATGTATAATTGGATTTACACTTTAAACTTTTATTAATTTTTAAAACGAAACGGGTTCGAATGTTTTAAATCAGTCGCGTTGTCTGGAACACGTTTATCGTATTATATATAGACTTCTCTAACAACGTGCCTATAGAATATGCAGAATTTCTCAAGCCTTCTCTTGCCTAATATGTATATGACTACTTACTACTGTATACAATAGTGTTGATGGTGGGGTTTGGATTCCCCCGTCTCCCCCATTTGTTGACAACACTTCAAGGAAAGGGCGTTTTACTATATGTATACAGTACTATCATGTGTAGGAAAATGTAAATACAAATCACAAACATTTTCCTACATATCCATATTTATGCATGTTGGTTTTATTGTGTTTCGTGTTCATTCATTTGTCTTGAATTTAAATATCTGACCATTTATTTCCAAATATTATTTTTTTTAACCTTATTCTGAAAATTAAAGTAATATAAACTTAAAGTAATGTAAATAATAAGCTATTAAGCAATGAAGCCACGGGTGTGAAGTATACGTCATTTGTGGACTCAGTTTCTCAAACATTTAGCAAATGAGACTTTCGTTTAACCCTCAATCTACGTATATCTTTTCGTAATAACCGTTTGTTATTACGTAAAGTCCAATATATATTTTACAATTGTATACATTGCTATCAATTCAAATATTGATAAACTAAGGCTTAAAAACTTAATTTGTTTATTTATTTATTTATTTATTCATGCCCCACAGTATGTTACACAAAAAAAGTAAAAACAAAAAGCATACATAGGATGAGCTTATTTCTACAAAGAAATCTCTTCCAGCTACCCACGAGTTTTGGATAGGGTGTTTCAAAGGGCAGAGATAGGTACATAGATGTTTCTATAAAATTTTAGAGATACATAATAATAATACTATATATCATATACTACTACATATTTATGTCTATATAAATACGAATAATATATACAGTAGCAATATATATGTTTTAATCTTCGTTTAAAGATCATAGTAGAGGAATTTGTTATATCAGTTGGTAGGGAATTCCATAACCACGCTGCTTTAACGGTAAAGGATTGGGAATAAGACTTAGATTTATAGGAAGGAATTTCAAAAGTTTTAACGCACGTCCGTTTTGGACGACTACTGGATAATGAGTGTTGGAAACGTTCAAGTAAATAATGGGAGGCTATATTAGAAAGGAGATTATATAGCGTGGTTAGGATGTGCATATTCCGGCGAAGGCGAATAGGGAGCCACTCAAGTTGACGACAGAAATCAGAAATATGGTCAAACTTGCGTAGTCCAAAAATAAAACGGATACACAAGTTTTGAAGGCGATCTAGGTTGTTAAGTAGATCCTTAGATAGATCAGCATAGTCAAGAAGGGGTAACAGAATATATTGTGCTAGAAAGATTTTAGTCCGCAATGGTAGAAAATTTTGCAAACGCTTAAGAGAGTGAACTGTCATGTTAATGTGCTATCTTGTATCTTTTACCTGCGCCGTCCAAGATAAAAATTTATCCATTGTCAATTATATATTACTGAGCTGGTTGAGAATTACCTTACTCCTAAAATGACTACTACCACTTAAGGATGGCCTGTGATTTCTTGGGATTTACAAGAAGCCCAAAAGACTCAGCCCAATCTTTTATCGAACTAAGGTCGTGGTTTATTAAGTGTATAGTACTATTGAGATTTTCAAGCGGTGAATGCTTATAAATTTGTAGATCGTCAGCATAGAGATGGTAGTGACATGACAGGATTTTTGAGATTTCATTTATAAATATAGAGAAAAGTGAGGGAGAAAGTATGTCGTCCTGAGGGACGCCAGCAGAAAGTTCAGACCATTCGGAGGAGGAACCACTGGAACAAGTAATCTGACGACGACCGAACAGGTATGTATGAAACCAGGTAATTACGGGTGGAGATATGTTAAGACGGGCCATGATAGCTAGCAATATACCAAAATCCACTTGTTAAAGGCATTACTAAAATCTAATAGGACAAGGATAGTAAGGCTTTTGTTGTCCGTAGCATACCTAATGTCATCAGTAACTTTAATCAAGGCAGAGGAAATAAGAGCTGAACGAAAACCGGATCGAAAAGGACTAAGGAGATTTATAAGGTTTAAAAATTTTGATAGTTGCCTAAAACGACCTTTTCTAGGACTTTGGACAGAAAAGGAAGTATAGATATGGAACGAAAGTGGTAGAGAGAGCTTGGATTACTGGTTTTGTTTCTAATAAACAAATAAAATTATATTATTTTATTCTAAAAAATAAAAGAAACAGTAACTTAGTCATTCTGTACGTTCTATGATGAAATATTGAAGAACATTTAAATTTTGCATAATTCAACTTTTTAAGACATAGATTTAGATAAAAGCTCATACAAAACAGGTTCTAGGTAAAGCCAAATCTACACTAATACTCTCTATAAGTTTTTATTGAGAGCTTCTGCATGTAACATATAAAAGGATTAAACGCTATTGAAGTCATCTTATAGAGAAATTTCTAAGAATATAGGAGAATATTATTTTTAGTCTTTAACCTTTTCATTTTCAACAAGAACGTTGAGAATTTTAGTTGAGATACCTTATATTAAGTAAACAGTCAGTAAGTTTATTTTAATAATCAATTTCAAATTACATTGTTAAGGAAAAGATTTTTTAAAATTGTAATATATTAAAATTATAACGGGACGAAATACAGACAACAATTAGAACATTAAAAAAATATATTAATTTAAGTGGTAGTTGACACTAATATAATATATGAAACAAAACGAATTCCATATATTTTTTTCCCACAAACTAATCCTTCTCATAATGAAAAAAGAATCTGATCATATAACGTGCGAGACGTGGCATTAATGTCGTATTTTTATCATATAAAAGTTTTGATGACATTTCCATGAATTCAAGTTATTATCATGTAATATTAGGTAATTATAAATTTATATATATATATATATATATATATATATATATATATATATATCTATATATATATATATATATATGTAAAAATATCCTTAGAATTAACTAAGTGGAAGTTGTAAATTCGTTGATATACTCGTATTTATGTCGTCAAAGCTTTTAAGCCTTACTCAAGCTCTTACAGACCGCTTATAATAATAACTAGTTTTCTCTTATTTATCTGGTGTAATGTTATTTAAAAAGTTTTTATTTGACATTTTTGTAGAAATTTCTTTAAAATTTTAAGGATAGATTTATAAAAATTATCTCTCATATCACTAATATATATTTTTTAAAAGCAATAAACTGCTTTTAAGTCATTTTAAAAAAATACATTTCAATTTTAAGGGTAGATTAAAAAAATACGACAAAATATTTAAATAACAACGACAATAGGAACAGGATTAGATATACCTAGCATCCCGGAAAAAATACTGTTACCGAGGGATAGAAAAACTTTTAGAAGGCCAGTCGACGAAACAAGATCGTTTTTTATCTAGCTGGCAGTACCGCTAGAAAAGCTTGTTCTATATAAATATACTTGCGTTGGCAATTTATCTAACGAATTGGTATTACTATCTACCTAATGTAATATAAGACTATGTTCATATGGTATTTATAACAATTTAATTATGAATGACAAATTTATTACGAAAATTTTATCATTATTAAGCGATCGCCGGGGCGTCACGGTGTGTGCTAACGCGATCCCGTGACGTCCCATTACGGCGCAGAGGGCAACCGTTGGTTTTTTAGTGGGTAGCCTTAAAAATGGCAGCATCCTCTATGCTGCCGGGTAGTCCCACATCACCCCCCGGCCGTCACCCCCATGGGCCGACGGGGTACCCGTAACGGGTTTTTCCAAAGGAAAAAAAAAAAAAAAAAAAATCATTATTAAGCGAAGCGAGTAGAGCGAGCGAAGCTCTCTATGACAGACTTCTCTGCATCCTTTGAGCAAATATCAATCAAAAACAGTTTATTTGAAAAATTTAAAATTTTGCACACTGATAGACATCAGTCTGGTGGTGGTTTAAAAAAACAACAAAAAATTTAATAATGTGTCTTCAAAAATAGTTGAGGAGAGAATGCATCGACGTTTTGTCGTTGCTGTTTGCGCCTCGCTTCGCTTAATATGCTAACACATACCGAGATTTTGCGAGCACAGCGAGTTAAATTTGAGGTCTGGTTCGCGCTCCTAGTTATTTAAATTAATAAAAGATAAAATCGCGAAAAGAATAATATATTTTTATATAAAAGGTTCTAATATATTATAATAACAAATCAATCACAGATTATTGGTGTGTTTCCTTAAATTGTTCATCTAAAACTTAAGCACTAAATCATATGATCTGTTTCATTAAGTTGCTAAAAGTTTATTTAATTTGTTAAATAGAAATTGTTTACAATTCTTTATTTATGTTCTGTGTTTATTATTGTCTTTAAATAACAAATAACTTAATTGGCAGACAGGCAACGACCGTTTACAGACTACATAGAACTTCTTATGGCAATGTTTTAAATGAAATAGTGTTTATTCGATAACATTTAAAGTTTTATTATTTATAGTATTTAGTTGTCAATTAGCAGAAATACTAGGAGCACGAACCAGACCTCAATTTTGATTCACTGCGCTCACAAAATCTCAGTATGTGTTAGCATATTGAGCGAAGCGAGGTGCAAACAGCACCGAAGTTGCATTTACAAAACGTCGACGAATTCCGTTTTTTTTTTTAATTTTTTTTTAAACCATCTCCAGTCTTTGGAAATTTTTGGATATATCGTTTTTGACTGATGCTTACACAAAAGATGCAGAAAAGTCTCTCATAGAGAGCTTCGCTCAATATTTTCTCTCAGATTTCCTAACAATAATAGTTAGTTGTAATATAATGTGAAATATGTAACAGTAGTCCGAGCAAATTGTATGCGGTGTTATTTATATTTTTTATGTATTTTATAATATATTATTGTTATGGCAAACATTTTGTTACAAAATGACAAATAATAATAAAAGTTATTTCATTTTATCATATTAAGTGATAATGATGAGAGCCCAATCTTATTAACTTTCCCTACATATACCTAGATTCCGTGTAGAAGAAAAATTTCAGCAATTAAGTCTATTAAATGTTAGTTTTTTATCACCGACATAAACACTTCAGATTCAAAAATAAAAAAAGCACTAACTTATCGTTAGAATTTCGAAAGCTGAAAACGAGAAACACCAGAATTTTAATTGATATTTTTTTTTAAGATTATATTTAACTTATCTCTTTATTATTTGTCGCATGTTCAAAGACATACACCATTAGCGGTAGATCATTAAAATATAGTCGTAAAAGAACGTTAAAATAGAGTTAAAATAAAGCGCACTAAGACCGTATTTAAACACTTATTTATAAATTATAAGACAAATCTTGTGCAAAGAAAAAAATAACCTAGACTTGTATTAAGTATTATCGAATTCTTTTCAAATATTTTTCAATGTTTAAAAAAGCTCAACAAGCTGGGGCTATTGGATAATAGAATTAATAATTTTGGATAGAGATTCCTTACAAATAACGAGTGACGTCACAACTTGCTCTAAACTAAATCGTGATTTATAAATCATGGTGTGGAATTTGAATATATTTGAAACGCAAGAAATTGAATACAAGCCATATAAAAAGACAAGAGATAATAAAGTTTTAAGGTAGGATTATATAAAAAACAACCCAAAGCATTTAAATAACGTTATATTTATTGTAAACGCATTCGAATTGCATTTTTTTTTAATTAACGTAATAGTATGTGTGATTTCAAAATATATGTTTTCTTCTTTAAGCTTAAGGTGTGAAATCTACACGCTTTATAGAGAAAAACTTCTCAGATCATTTCTATTTTTGCAAAGTATCCCTGCTATGCTTCATTCCCTACCCATAATAAAATTCAAATTTTCAGGAAATTGCCGTTCTTGTTCTGTTGATTTATACCAAACCAAATTAGGTAATAGTTATTTATCTTTTTTTTTATTTTAAAAACAACTATTAGAGAAACTATTAAACCGTATTAGAGAATTAATCTCTCTGCGCGGTGGGTACAACAAACATAGAAGTAACGGACACAAAGAACAGCCAGACTGAAAACAGCTATTTGAGGATAACTTAACCAACTGTCCGGTGATGGAATCGAATCCACCTTTGGCCCAGCGGACAGAGCCACTAAACGAATCCCAATCCGCCGTACCAGTCGTTTCTTAATTAAGCAAATAATTATATAATCACATATGCCACAACCTCTTTACGGTTTGTAACATATATGTTTTCATATCACGTCACTTTATACTTAATTTCTTAACTTATATAAAAAGGCAGCACTTAATTTCACTATCTCATTTGTCGCATTAAATTTATTTTATAAAGAACTTTAATGTGACTCATTCAACACTTAATTCGAAATTGTATTTTGTATTGTAATTATAGATTATGATTTAAGTTTATACCTTATTACATAATTTTAGATTATTGTACAAATAGGGTTTCATTTGAGTACTAAATAAATTATAAGTCCCAGTCCATGGTCTACAAACGACTGTATGTTAATACATTCTTTGCAAATAATATTAGAAAATAAACGAAACCTTTTTTTTATTTTATTGCTATATTTTATAGTACTTCCAATTCCAGTTACTAAAATGGTAATTTGACGTTTTATATTCTTAAGAAAATGTCAAATGTTAAAAACATGAAGTTCACTTATAGTTCGAAAGATTAGATAATTCTAATTAAAAAACTGCTCAGCTTTATACTATAATTTATATATTTCAATTAATTTTTCTGTCTTAATTTCTCAATGTATAGTATAATTGAGTACAAAATAAACGTTTGCTTACACTCACTAGGGGTTCCCTTATTGTAAAAAATAATAAATTTCAAATAAAAATAAATAAAAATATAAATATTTTCCAATGTTTTTATTATTTCAAAAAGGTTATTGTTATAGGAACATTTATAAAACTATAATTTATTCAAATGTCTTATAATATTTTTCCTGAAATATTCGCAGCACAGAATATGAAATTAGAATTTATTTTGTAGGGAAGAAATTTATTGTCACTATTACGTTCTCCACTCCAGGTGAAGAAGTATGCTGCAGTAAGAAAAGTAGTAAAATATTAAACTATGATTTATGATAAACATATTAAAATCTACTTTTACTTCACACATTTAAGGTATTTAGGTGAAATGTTATAATGTATTTAGCCTTGTAACTGATGTGCTAGCTAGAATCAGCGATGAGTTATTTCTGTTAAATAATCATATGCTATTTCAAATTCAAAACGATATTCAATTTTAATATATATTTAGTTATAAAATTTATTTAAAATGACTACAAATATGAACTAGTATACATAGAATATGCTTGTATTTTTAGATATTATTTAGTGTAGCTGGAATATATTAAATTGAACTTTAAAGGAGAATAGGCATCTCTCATGGAGTAGTTGAGGACAGGAGCAGCTATACGCAGAATGATGTACATTTATAATATTTAAAATTGTACTTTAAACATTTATAGCCATGTTAAGGTTGTAAAAAAAAGATTATAATACTTTACAATTAAACAACAATATATAATTATAAAGCCTTATGTAGGAAGAACGATATAAATCAATAATCTTTGTTGATTCAAAAAAATTAACCAAGACAAAAACGGAATCGTTGTGAATAAACTTTGTAACAAAATAATTATATTTCTTTAAATATGTGTTCAAATGATAATCTTCATACGCAAAAATGAGAACATGAATTCATAAATATTTAAATTGAAATTTCTACTTCACTACCTTACCGTGAAAGTGGGTTTACGAAAACTTTGTCAGTTATCCATTCTTAATATTATTCTTTCAATTCGTTCAGAGATTAAATATATATCTATGGTTATTTTATTTCAATTAAACTAAATCTGTCTGAAGAGTCTAAAAAAATTCATTTTTTTTTATATATCAGGGTTTATGAAGCATAATTTAATAATCATGAAAATAAAAGCTATCAAAGTATAACTGAGTTAACTGAAGTTCAGAACCGTTCCACGCTATTAGTGTCAAATAAATTAGATAATAATTTTAGGAACAACCTAATATTTATAATAAATTCAACAGACACATGTTTTGCTCCATATTAGCCTGGACAGGAGCACAACTTACTTGAAATTTACATAGTTTGATAGTTCACTGCGGCGTCTGAGTTAGAAGTTAATTTAATTTAGAGTAAACAGTTTATGATTAGTAATAAAGTTAAAATATTTTTGAAATAAATATACACATTGCGCTGTGTTGACTTGATTATTATTTTAAAATATATACCGTAGGAAAAACCACCATTTTCTGGTATTTAAAAAGTAATCGCGGCAAGTATGTTGCCACGGTAGCTCCATTGGTGAAGGGTTGAATTCCTAGAGGCTGCAGGTCTATGCGATATATTTTACAATCTAAATTTATTTTATATTCAAAATATAAAAAGTATGGCCTAAAATGTTTTTATAATTTCATAAAAAATGAATTTATTTTGTTAGAAACATTGATAAACTACCGCGTATTTCAGTCAATATATTTTTTTCAGTTGTAAAAGAAAACAGAATAGCTTAAAAATGAGGAAAAAATTTTTTTGTGTATTTTTTTGTTATTTAACAAATTATTTTTCTTATTTCATTAATCTTTATTCTCACCTTAATTTGTTTAATATCACTAATAAAATAAACGTATTATTAGTAAAACTGTTACGTATTATTAAACTTGCATTTGCATGAAATTCTAAAAAAAAAAAAATATTCAAATTATGATGTAAAATTGTTAATTGTAAAATCAATGGATTAGTGGTCACTCAATACAATAACACTGGCACATTGAGACCGCTTCGATTAGAAATAAGCTCCTACACAATTTTTCCATTCTAAAATTGACAAAACATTTCTATAACTTTTTTTACGCGAATATCACTTATTTATTCCATTTTTTTGTTTATTAACGTGAAATGAAATTTCATGTCTGTTGTTTCGAAATAAGTAAATTAATATAAAGTCAGTCGTCGAAGACCGAGAAGGAGGCCACTAAACGGATCAGGGAGCTCGCCTCTATCGCTGATCCACTCTGTCGTAAGAGACTAGTTTGACAAATGCGGGGCTGGACTCGCTGCTTCCTCGAGTCTGCAGTGCTTTGATAGGAAAAGAGGGTGACCCCCCTTTTCTTCTATATTCACTCATCCTAAAAATGTTCTAGGTTTTGCTCAGAGCACCCTCATATCAATTGGTATTTTTTTTTTGAACCAGTGACAGATTCGTATAAGTTTTTATGGCAAAGCTAAAAATTTTTTTTCGAGGAGCATATAAAAATAGTTGAAAGAAATTATAGACTACGAAAATAAATCCTCGGTTGTCTTAAGCAAAGAAATAACGAATGTTTAAGTATCGTCTACTGTAAGACTCTTAAGACATTAATGCTAGATCGCTAATGGGTCTTGTTTTCAAAAGAGCTACAGATAATTGAGAGGTTATCCAAGTTCATTTATATTTTTATTATCTTTTAGAACAACAATACCAACTGGAAAGTAATTGCTTTAAGTTATTTACTCTCTAAGTTCTGCTGAAAAATTGAATTTCTTTTAATAGTTTTTTGATTTCCAGTTACTATTTAATTCTAGATAAAAATATATTTAAACTATATACAATTTTGGAAAATATAGTATCTGCGTACTATCTCATAACTGTTTGTTGATCAAAAAATATTATGGGAACAAAGTATTCTAAAAGTTTAAATTAAAATACTATAAAAGCATGATTTTAGTTATGTTATCTAAAATATGATAACTAAAATAGTGCTAACATGTATGTAAATGTATTTAAGAATATAGGAACCCACAAAATATTATTTTTATAAAAATAATAACCTGAATACACTTTCCGAACCTCTGTGCGACACACTGACAAAAACGTTGAGACGTTAAAGATATGAATAGACAGCTTTCCTTTTTATAAGTAGTGCAAACCATAGCATCATTCAATATTACGGACGGATATAAGATATAAAAATTTCATGTTAACGTCAAAAAAAAAAAAGTACCTAAATATTAACTGTTGGCTGTTTATGCTCTTTTTATACAAAGTTTAAACTAATACCACGATCACATATGACAAGTATGCAAAATATAGTTCCAAGTTTCTAAATTGTTTCTCAATAGCAATGACGTACGAGATTTGTTGAGACATCCGTACTAGCCTTTGCCCAATTGTTTCGAGATAAAAACGAGGAACCTTCATTTTTTTCTTTCACTCAGGAACATTGTATTATATGAATTATATTAAACCAACGTCGTAAATGAAAACATAATATTTTCCATATTTTTTTTTATTTTGAACACACTTTGAAGTTACTATTAACATAACATTTGCTCAAAGGCTACTAATTCCTTTTTGTATAATTGTGATTTAATAGATGTCTTAGTATTTTGTCCTTTAAATAAAAAATTATACGTAAAAATATTTTTAGCGTATTTTTTTTTAACCTAATGGATCGGAGCTCACAGTGTCAGTGTGTCAAAACAACGATATCAACACTGTTAATCTTTGCTTCTATACGGTCACAATCTCACCTCATAATTCTTTCTTAACACACATTAACCAACCACAACATATCCATACTTACAAAGACAACTCTGCCCATTAGGCGCTACTACAAATTAGGCGATACAACAAGAAAAATTTCAATAGCAACTTTTTTATTTTTTTGGTTATTTTAGAGAATTATTTTATAGAATTTTACAACTAGATATCCTCAATTCAATTAATAATTAATATAAATAATTACCTATGATTTATTTATATTACAAATAAGCAAATATCATGTCTAAAATAATACACTGTATTACATAGGATCACTTATTCTATTGTCATGGGCTTTTCCAGTGGGAAATGTAATAATTGAGACGCCTCTTGTTTTCGTGACCCGAATATATCGTAGTACCTCCGTTGTATTAAAAGCTTTAATTAATAACGTGATCGTGTCACTAGGTAATAACATATTAACTACATTATACAATTCGATGATTAATAAAATTATCACCAAGTATTGTCTTTTCTCATATGTATTGCGATTTGCGCAGTCTTGAAAAAAATCCTTTTACATTTAGGTTTCTGATATTGTGTCAATAAAAAGATATTTGAATTAAATTTAACAAAAATGTAACCGAATGTTAGAAAATTATTAAAAATTCTAATATATTACTATTATCCGGGTTCATTTCATAGTTTTAAACTAATATTCTAAGTGTTTCGTCCTTCAGCTTTCAGTTTCATTATTCTGAGTTGTATTAAATATATATTAAATACTTTTTAAGGAATCTCATTGGAATCTATCATTTCTAAATCTAAAGAAAATATAATATACATTAAAAATTAAAAAAAAATATATAAATCACCATTTAAAATATATAAATTTAAAAGTATTTTCTTGGTGCTATACCTTAAAATATTTTTATTAATTTTTATTAATCCAATATACATATTCTCACGATTTAGTAATTATAATTTACTAAAAAATTAAGTTTCTTGAAACAAGTCAACCGTAACATAAATTATCTTATAAATCACTCTACTTTAGGGATAAACTTTTATTTTAACTTATAACTTTTAAATTTGAATTGAAACTTCTATGGAAGTTTTGTGACTTTAAACTTCATAAAACGAAAATTTATAACCTTATAGAAACAAACTCATTTTCAGGAATACTATTAAATAACTCCAACAAGAAATTAAAATAAAAATTCACAAACCACCTACATAATATATAACTTTAGTAAATCATAACACCGTGCTCTTAGTATAGTATAGTAACCTAACTATGTACAATCTTCCATCTTTTGACAATTAACCGAAACTAAGAAGTTTGGTAGGGATATTCATAGTTTTATTTAATTTCTTTCCTATTCTAGTTATCATTACTCTTGTCGTGTTTAAAAATTATAATATAATGTTTTAATAGAAGATATATAATAATTTTATTTAATTGTCCCTGTGGCAAGAATCTTGGATAGAATACCTGGCACCCAGTCCACAATGTGGTCAAATTATGTAGTGCTCAACATATTGAGCAATGCTTAAGTTAGAAAGTCCTAGTTAGCGTCGATAAAATTGAGAGTAACTTATAGAGAAATGTGGTACTTAACGCCGGGCTAGATGATGACAGTGTATAAAACGCAAATTAGGCTACAATGAAGTATTACTTTCACCTCTAGGCTGGATTAATCCAGTATCAAAAACACACCTTTTTGCACATCTGTAAAGAGTTGTAATTTTTATAATGAAAACACCTAAGTATCAGATTGTATGATATTCTTGAGAAAATTGCCAGCTATACATTACTTAGTTTTCTAAACACCAAATAAATTAAAAAGAAATCCAGTAGATTTGTTGTTTTGTTATTAAAGGTAAATTTGTCTATTTACTGGTGGAAATGATAAATGTATCTATCTAGAGAAAAAACTGTCCATCCTGTACACTTTTCGGGGCAAGAAACTATAATCTAATCAAATTTCATAGAAAGCCTTTTAGCTGATTTGTTGGCATGCTTGTACAGAAAAAAAATATTAATTTATAAAAAATTAAATTTGTTGTGATGTACATAAGTATCATCTTTATATTTTTTAAGTATTGGTTAATACATTTTATTACTAATGTTTTTCAGCTTCAGTATATATAAAATTGCTTTTATTTTGTAAAAGACTATTTGTACCTATTACAGGTACCTCATAGAGTTAATTTTAACTACGTTAAAAAAATTATAAATTCGACACATTTAAAACATATTTTTATTTACATTTTTTCTGCTTTAATCAATTTATTCGAGCAATCTACAACATGGGCCCAAGAGAATCGTTAAGGAATAAATTTAAGGAAATTAAAATTATGACTGTATATAATCAATATATTTATGACTATTTAATTTATGTACATATAGCGTCAGGCTCCGACATTGTTTAAAAACAACACAAAAAAGGTCTTACCATCACCTCGTATTACCTCGATCACAAACTTCAATTAATAAATTATCTTCATCTAGTGGGTAGGTGTGCACCGCGCAACGGTCAGCCAACAACTGTGTGAGCCGCGCGCTTGCGCCGCCCTATATAGCCCTCGTTGCCCTCAAAACATTGATGGTGGCGCCGTCATACATAAAAATATTAATAAATTCAGTAAAAATTGTGATTTACATAAAGTTAACATTAGAAATAAAAATAAACTTGCTATGCCTACCACTAGGCTCCATAAAATAGGTCATTCTTTCATGATTAATTGTATACGTTTCTATAATAAGCTCCCTGATGAAGCCTCATATTTGTCTTTAAATAAATTTAAATTATACAACTTTGATAAAAAAATCCTATTATTGTGTAAAGGCTTATATTAACGACGGTATGGCCTGGAAATGAATTGTATCTTGGGCGATTGACTGGGACCTATGCAATTTGCCTTTGTTTTTTTCTCTTGTTGATCAACTGGCAGCATTACACCGCTCCCTTAGAAGTCATTACTTGCGGTGGCGTTGGGGGTCGGGTTACCCGCTTCCCTCAAATATGGCGAAGGGAGTGATGGCTGACCCTTGCGTTAACGGGTGAACGGGTACTGCTTGCGGTGACTGGTCGTCTTGCTGACTCAGTTTCATAATTATAGTTTAATTTTATTTGCATAATTGGTTTTTATAATTTAGCATCCACAAGGAATTGATTGCGATGGTTACTCGTAAATTGTTTACTATATATGGTCGTTTGTAAAACAGTGATTACAATAAAAAAAAAACCAGCTTCGTTTGTTGTGTGGTTCTTCTCAGACAAAGGCGCGCTAGGAACCCTCGTTGCTTTAGTTATAAGTTGGACAGTGACTCTATAGAAGGGCTTATTTCGATATGTAAGGCATCAAAATAGGCCCTCCTGGCACTTCAATTTGACGTACACAAGTGAACATTTTTATTGATTGAAAGTGAAAAAATATAAATAAATAAATAAATATATGACTTCATTATAAAACTGGTGGATACTAAAGATGCCCATAACGTAAAAAAATATAATTGCTTTTTTATAGTTATGTCCATATTTAACAAGCGGTAAAAGCTGCGAGCCGCATTAGTTTAACTTCCTGGTTGCAAAAAATATTAAAGTATTATTTTTATTTTTTAATTAAATCCATTAAAATCATTACTTTCACTAAATTCATCAAAACAACTTAAGCTTAAATTAAAAAAACTAAGGATTTTTTTTTTCGTGTTTTGCTCACATTAACACGAAAAACTTCAAAAACACCCCGATTGCGCAAATAATGTTTCTTTACCTAAAAACCCTAATTAGATTTAAGTTAGTTGAATCGATTTTTAGCAAAACGAAGTAATTTGCATTATCGGGTGGCTAGAAAGTAAAAATTTCAGATGTTTATGAATATATATATATATATATTTTAACATAGTTTATTTATATAAGCCGAAAAAATAGCGTAAATACGTCAAAACGTAAAGATATAACAAAAGCCCGATTTAGGAATTCGGGATCATTATAATGACTTCCTGAATCAGGAAGTTAAAAACCCTCACACAAATAACACCAAACAAAACTTTTCATTAAAGTTGCTAAAGAGAATTTGGGTCTCGTTCAAGATGTTAAAAGTATACGAGAAACTTTTCACATTAGGAAAATAGAACACATTAGGTAATGTGCCTTGAGCATATTTAATTAACCAGGTGAAGTTTAAGTATTACAATGTAAATTGCATTATGAATTTACAATGTAATTTGTGCTTTATTTTTGTTATATAAAAAAAATAGAAACAAACTGAAAATTAAGTTTAATATTATAACATTTCTAACGTCGTGGTCTTGCCTCTGGAGGAGAAATTAAAAGCATATGATTGAAATTGACACAAGTTGTAGTTTATTAAAAATTTAATTATGTCGAATAATAAACAATTTAAAAATTGGCTATATTGCTGTCCATTTATGATGGAATTCTGAAATCTCAATATTTGAATTTCCGATAAATTATTTTTTTGATAAGAAGTTAGTAAATGAGTAAAATGATTATTTAACCTTGAAGAAACCAAGTGTAAACGATTTTTTTAAACTCGCCCCGTGAGTAAACAGTAAATTATTTCATGATTGATACTTTTAAAATGTTAGATTTGTATTCAAACTTGGATTACATGATTAATTCATTTGGGGATGAAGTTCTACAAGATATTAGTAATGTAATGTAATGAAATCGATGTAACTAGAAACTAATTTAAGCTTTAATTATTATGATTTTTGAGCGAAGCGAGCGGAGCGCTCTACTGGAGAGAATTTACATTGGTTTTACAAAGTTGGCATTAAAACGGCTTAACGGTTCGGTTTCAAATTTTGCACACATACCATGCTGATATGTTTGGTGGTTTGTCAAAAAAAGATTCAAAAAAATTCATTGTCGTTGAGGAATAATGTCCAAAAAACATCACTCCCATAGACTTCAATGAAAAAAATTAGCGCGAAAAATTGAAGTCTCATTGTGGATGAGCATACCGATTTTTTTTAAACGAATTGTACTGTCCCCCTATTAATTTTTTTTTCCCACACCAAGACCAAACCTTCGGCTTGGCTCGCTTCGCTCAACATGCAAACGGCAGCCGAGATTTCGCGATCGCAGCGAATCGAAATTGAGGATCTGGTGGCGTTTCTAGTATTTTTATTGCTTCATATGTGGGCAATTTAGTAATAGGAAATTACTGAGGTAGAGACGTTAATTGATACCCTAATTAATCACCAAATTAATATCTGATTAGAAGTGTATTGATATTGATATATATCGTAATCCGTGACTATTATTAAATATAATAAGACGATGAAAAGCACTCTACTCTAACACCGCTGATGCGAGATGTCCAGAAAGTTACTGCACGTGTCAGTTTAATAGGGCTCTACTTATAAAGAAAACAAAAAATGTTAAATAAAACTGTAATTATTTAAACTATTCTGCACTGCTAAGTAAATATCGCTAAATTATTATAAAGAAAAGACACGAAACAAAGTTTACGGAGCATTTTTATTTAATAAATGAAGAATATTGTTTATGACAAAAACACTATATGAACATTAATATCAATTTAATTAATAGTTATTATTAATGTACTAAAATACTTACTAAAGATGTTACAGAAAAATATTACATTTATTAAATTACTATAAGATAATTCAATATGTACAGGCCACAGTACAATAATATAATACACGCAACTCACGCCGCAACTCCGCCATGCTCAGAACTCATGAATAACCTCAAATGGCTTCGAAACTTAATTGAGTAAATTCCGATTTATTTACGTGCAACCGGATAGTTATATTTAATAGATGTTGCAAGAGTTGTGTTTTTGTCTTTAAATAATATTCTATTATTTTAAATATAGATACACTTGTCAAGGAAGTATTGACTGTCTTTTTCGACATAATACTATGCCATATATCAATGACCTATATTGATAGGATATTTGTATATATTGTACACAGTCGGGAATGTGAAACACATATATTCTAAGCTGTAACTCTACAACCCATGGATGTTTCGGTAATACATTTTAACATTTCCTTAGTAAGTACATAATTTTGTCGACACAATGTAGTCCCAAGACTAAATAATTAAAATAAGTCTCTCTTTACATGCGTAATGAATGGTATTTCTACTCGCGGGCAACCCTTAATACACGGGAGGGTTGGTTGTTAATTTCACACCTATTAAAATATACCACTCCCTGTAGTAACATACTAAATATAACTAAATTGAAAAACTAAATAATTATAAATTGTGAGTATATATCAACCACAAAATATTTCAAAATGTTAAAAATTTGAAATATTATTTATTTTATCGAAACTTACAAAAATATCGCCCCTATAATTATAGATTGCAGTGGAAAAAAACTTTATCTTTACAAAAATTTCAGTATAAATTGAATTATAAAGCTTTATTCTTTCTCTAAATACTTCAATAGGTAAATCAGCTTAAAAAAATAAAAAAACAAAATAATTTACGATACTGCTGCACTGCTTTTTATAATTATAGAACAAAGATTTTTCTTACTGAGCACCATACAATTGACATTAAGCAATTTAAAAATAAATGAACAGACAGACATAAATATATATACTCAGAAAAAACAAGTCTTTTTTTTTTTTTTTTTTATTGGAAAAGGAGGGCAAACGAGCATGCGGGTCACTGATAATATGTGATCACCGCCGCCCATGAACTCTTGCAACATCCGAAGACTCACAAGAGCGTTGCCGGCCTTGGAGATAGGAATAAACGCCTTTTTTGAAGATACCCATGTCGTATCGATCTGGAAACACCGCCGAAGGAAGCTCATTCCACATCTTTGTGACACGTGGAAGAAAGGTTCTTGCAAACCGCACAGTTGAAGAACGCCATGCATCCAGGTGGTAAGGATGGTAATGAAGGCGGTGACGTGCTGTGCGGTGATGGAATTCGGCGGCAGGCATCAGATCAAATAGCTCTTCGGAACACTCCCCGTTGTAAATGCGATAGAAGACGCACAAGGAAGCCACGTCTCTACGCAATGCCAAAGAGTCCAGCCGTTCACAGAGCACCGGGTCCCCGACAATCCGTACGGCTCTCCGTTGTACGCGGTCAAAAGGTAGAAGCTGATATTGGGGTGATCCGGACCAGAGATGAGAACACTACTCCATATGTGGCCGGACCTGCGCCTTATAGAGCGCAAGTCTTTGGCCAGCATTGAAATACTGCCTCGCTCTATTGATCACACCCAATTTCATCGAGGCCAACTTGGCCTTGCTCTCCAAATGACCACGAAACCGACAGTCTTTTTTTTTTTTTTTTTTTTATGATATAGGAGGGCAAACGAGCGTGCGGGTCACAGGTTAAATGTGATCACCGCCGCCCATGAACTCTTGCAACATCCGAAGACGCACAAGAGCGTTGCCGGCCTTGGAGATAAGAATAAACGCCTTTTTTGAAGGTACCCATGTCGTATCGATCTGGAAACACCGCCGAAGGAAGTTCATTCCACATCTTAGTGGTACGTGGAAGAAAAGTCCTTGAAAACCGCACAGTAGAAGATCGCCATGCATCCAGGTGGTGTGGATGGAAATGCAGGCGGTGACGTGTTGTGCGGTGATGGAATTCGGCGGCAGGCATCAGATCAAATAGCTCTTCGGAACACTCCCCGTTGTAAATGCGATAGAAGACGCACAAAAAAGCCACGTCTCTACGCAATGCCAAAGAGTCCAGCCGTTCACAGAGCACCGGGTCCCCGACAATCCGTACGGCTCTCCGTTGTACGCGGTCAAAAGGTAGAAGCTGATATTGGGGTGATCCGGACCAGAGATGAGAGCAGTACTCCATATGTGGCCGAACCTGCGCCTTATAAAGCGCAAATCTTTGGCCAGGATTGAAATACTGTCTCGCTCTATTAATCACACCCAATTTCATCGAGGCCAACTTGGCCTTGCTCTCCAAGTGACCACGAAACTGACAGTCGCTCGAAATGTCGAGTCCCAGTACTCTGATACTTGGCGAAGCGGTGAGGGGTGTGCTATCGAAGAGCGGCGATACGACAAATGGGGTTTTCTTAGTGGTAAACGCGCAAACCTGTGTCTTTAGGGGATTAAACTGAACGAGGTTCAGTTCACCCCATTCTGAGACCGTCCCCAGGGAGGTCTCTATAGAAGACACAAGTTTCTTTCGGCACTCGTCGACGTTTTCCCGAGAGAGACCTGCACGGCCGGAATATACCGCATCCCCAGTGCTGTCATCCGCATAACAATGTATGTTGGAAATATCCAACATATCATTGATGTGCAGGAGAAACAGGGTTGGGGATAGCACGCAGCCTTGGGTACACCAGCATTCACGGGCTTGGGGTCCGAGCAAAAACCGTCGAGAACGACCTGTATGCTCTGCCCAGTCAGGAAGCTGGTAATCCACTCGCATAAACTCTCGGGAAGCCCATAGGAAGGAAGCTTCGAAAGAAGCCCCTTATGCCATACACGATCGAAGGCTTTCGCCATATCCAGACTAACTGCCAGACCCTCTCCCTTGCTTTCAATAACCGCAGCCCAACGGTGTGTGAGATATAACAGAAGATCACCAGCCGATCGACCATGGCGAAAGCCATATTGCCGGTCATTGATCAACTGGTGATCCTCGAGGTACGCGAGGAGCTGACGGTTTATGATATTCTCCATTATTTTGGAGAGAAGAGAGGTGATGGCGATAGGTCTGTAGTTAGCCGGATCCGAGCTATCACCTTTTTTAGGGATCGGATGGACAAGGCACACTTCCACGAGACCGGGACTACGCCTTTGAGATAGGAGTGCCGAAACAAACGCGTTAGCACTGGAGTCAACTCAGGGGCACGCGTTCGTAGCACCAATAGGGAAATACCATCCGGTCTGCTCGACTTATGAACATCCAAGGAAAGTAGAGAACGACGAATGGTTTTTTGCCGGAAAATTATTTCCGGCATTGAACTCTGACACCGCTGGATGGTAGGCGGTGTTTTCCCTTGGTCGTTCAAAGTCGAGTTTGAGGCAAAAATAGTGCCCAAGAGATCGGTTTTCTCTTTTGCCGTATGGGCCAGAGAATCATTCCCCGTGTGCAATGGCGGTAGGGACGGCTGGCAAAAGTTACCCAGAGTGGCTTTAGAAAGCGCCCAGAACTTGCGCGTGCCTGGTGGGTACCTTGCCAACTGATCCCCAATTTTGACGACATGCTTGAACTTTGCTCTAGCGATTTGCCGTTTGAAGAATCTGGAGGCACGAATATGTTTCCTCTTCAGAACTCTAGAGTTCGGATCCCTTGTGACTATCGATTTAGCCCAAGCCCGGTACGCCTGCCGTTTGCCGGCTGCTGCAGCCCTGACAGACGCATCAAACCAAGGCCGCGATCTGCCACCAAGCGGTACCACAGAGCTTGGAACAAATAGTTCCATGCCCTGTAGTATCACATCAGCTACAGCCGCAGCGCAGTCACTGGGATCATCGGAAGAGAAACAAATCGGCCCCCATGGGTAGGATGCAAAGAAAGACCGCATTCCATCCCAATCTGCTGACTTGTAGTGCCAAACGCCACGGGTCGCAGGTGTTGTGCGAGCCGGACGTTGAAGTGGCACTACACTCCGCACCAGGCAATGATTGGAGGACCCAAGGGGGGCCTCAACAATAACCTGGTACTTTCCGGGATGTGTAGTCAGCAGAAGATCCAACAAAGAGGGCATGTGACTGTCCACGTCTGGTAGACGGGTGTGCGTCTGAACCAACTGGGACAAACCATTTGCCAGAGCAAAGTTAAACACAGATCTCCCCGCGTAGTCAGTGGAACGCGACCCTAGCCACTCGGCATTGTGCGCGTTGAAGTCCCATAGGACTATGACTTCAGCTGAGGGAGTCTGTGAAAGCAGTTCGTCAATCTTCGCCTGAACATGGCCCAAGAGTTGCTCCGTTTCTGCATTACCACTGTGGGACCTGTAGAGGCACGCGTAGACTCTGACATGATCGTCCATGTCCACGCGCAGCCAAAGTAAAGACAGATCCCGACCTTCAAAAATCTGGAGGCGACGGTAGCAGATATCCTCCCTCACGAACACAGATACCCCGGCGTGTGGTATAAAATGATGTTCAAGTTTATACCCGGGGTATGAAAGGTACGCTGTGTCGCTAGGTTGAGATATCTGCGTCTCCGTCAAAAACAACAAGGCCGGCTGCGCCGTCTTAAGGTGGTAGTGGACGGCGTTTAGGTTAGAGTGAAGTCCCCGGATGTTGCAAAAATCCACATTTAAAGTGGAGCGGGGTGCCGCTCTGTTTCCTCGTCAATTGCCCTCTGTAAACACAAAATGCGATACTTTGCCCGGCCCAGATACGACGGGCTGCCCGAGCAAAATCGGAGAGTGGTTTCCCCGATTTTGCTCGGGGAGGGATTCTCCGGCTTCATGAAAGCTGGTACCCTCCTGGGGTATATTTATTTTAGTAGCCGCATTCATGTTTTGGCGGAGGAGAGGGGAGGGGGGGAGTTGGGCTTCCGGAAGCTCTCACTCACCGGACGGAACATAACCAAATAAGTTTGGTGACTTCACGCCGATCTTTTGTGAGAGGGTGGACCTTCCCCGGACGAGCCAGCCCAATACGAGCTGTAGTCAGATGACTACAGCTAGGCTCTACCACCGTCATATGTTTTAAAAAAATCAACGAATAAATAAAATGTTTTATAAACTTATTTCGTGTATAATAAAAGTTATTTTTTAAAACTACACATTTTAATGTTTTGCAAGGGAGGTTGCATTGAAAAGAGTAAATGTTAGAAGTTTAGTTAGTAGGCTAGTTAATCATCGACTTTGAACTTATTTTGTAGTTTTCGACGTAAATGTTATTTTGTTGTTTTGAGAAATAAAGATGCAATAGATCAGATGTAGTGATTCCTATCATTCTCTATATCTGGCAAATTTAGTTAATTTCTCAAAGAAAATATTTTGTACACTATTACGAACTTTGTAGATATTTAATATAATACTACACAAGAAACAGAACAAAACAGAAAAGTTATGATTAATGTGTTCTCTTTTGTTTAAATAACCTGACGAATATTATTATTATGATAAATGTGTTATGACAAAGAAATGTAAATATCTGAATAAGCATTACCAATCCTTTTAGTGATAATGAAGCGACTTTTTGTGTCCTATAATAATAACATTAAGAGTAACATGTTGCTAAAAGCATGAAATTTGTTCACCCATAAATATAAAATTTGGATAACAGTACTTCAAATCCTAATTTGTGTATTTGAAATATATAAATTATCTAGATAGAATCCATCTTAAGAGATCAGATTGAAGGAAAGCAATAAGAAGAACAATGCCTGAAATACTGTTTACTACTAATTTTTTTACATCTTATTTTGTATATCTATGTAATTTCTTGTTATCCAAATATTTTTTTTTTACATATGATTCTGTTAATTGTACGTTGTTTCTGTTTTATTAGTAGTAGCACGGTCAGAGTCTACGGAATGTATAGCACAGGGTATCCAGGATAATTAAATGTTCAAACCATCCTTCTTGATTTCTTACATAATATGATGAATTGTATTGTAAGTATATGTTATATAATAAATAAATAAATAAATAAAATATATAAATAAATTCCTTTTACGTCCGTGATGTCGAGTAAAGAGTTCAACTGAAAACCAGTGTATAAGGTAAATTTCGCCTTGTATGAATGCTGAGATGTGCCCTTTTCTTGGCATCACAAAATATTGGCACATATTTTTTTTTGATTTAAAATAAATACGTATCTTTGTTTTTATTTTTTTTTACTTTGTCTTCATTAATTGTTATATATTTTTTTCACTTTATTAATATTGTGATACTGTCAATGTTGTGTGGTGTTCTTGAATAAATGTTATATCTTTCTTTCTTCTTTCTTTCTAATGCATGGAAAAAGTCCCTCGGGATGAGCTAAATGAACGTGTTCCTGAGCTCTCATTCCTATTGAGATAAGTAATTATTGAGGTCACTGTTTTTCATGTTCATTATTACAATATAACGTCCGACACGCCTTTTATTAGTATTTCTTATTCCTACATTTATTTCACTAATATGAATAACATTATACTTTCACCATAAAATGATTTAATTTTATCATTACCCAATATTTATTCTATTAAAATGTTTGTACGATTAAACAAACGTGCAAAAAAAAACCATAAATGTTTAGCTTCACATTACATGATAAAGCATAAGCTTAATATTTAAAAATATATAATAACTTTTATAATATTTACCTGATAATGTAAAATGTTTACGACAACTTATAATATTTTATAAGTTGCAAGTGAATAGTCTATCTCTTTCGTTTCATTTCGTTTTTTACATAATAATGTAAAAATAGTTCTATAAGAAAGAATATACTATCTTGTTAATCATGCATATAAATTTATTGTAAGTCTACTAGTACGGTACTACTACTTGAAGTACATACTACAAAGTTAGACTCTGATAGAACCAGAACATGGAATACGTCCCACGAAATGAACATGTATCTGAACTCGTAAGTTCAGATTTACTTCTCTTCCAAAATTGCTAATTTTAATTAACATATTATAAAAATTTTTCGTTAAAAAATTTTTTTTTTTTTTATTTAAAGATACTCTTTAGTTGAATATTTTATAGAATTAAAACTAATATTTTCATCCATTCGCTTTCCATTAAAATTTTTTCGTTTGTGATTAAAAAACATTTTTCCCGAAGCTTTAAACGAATTTCCAACATCAAACTTTAAAATGCTGTTATTTTACTCTGATCCCATTTTGAGTGAAAAATATCACAGTAAAGTTTGAGTGTAATAGCATTAGGTGATTTAGTATTATATTAGATATATTCAAAAACATATATCACTAAAATTTATAGATGGTTGATAGTTACTTAAAAATTAGTTTTTTATTAGTTAGTAGTTAGTAGTTTTAGTACCTTTTTTTTTATTTCAAAATATTAGTTATTCAGTTAACTTCATATTTAATCTATTATAAAGATTGTCCGTAACATTTTCAATTACTTACTCATATAACATATTGCATATTAATCGAGATGATAATTTTGAAAAGGTATAGCATTACAATGCTGTAAGCATTAAAGGATAAAATTGCAAATATTTGTTTTTATTTTACGAGCACTTATTTCGCCAACAAGTTTGATTAGACTGGATTCAAAAGCGAATGTATATTTTGTACTTTCTGAAGCTAATTCCCAAAAGATCAGGGCATTATTATTTGTTATGGTTTGACTTAAATATATAAATATATGTCTTTATCGCATCTTGAAACTAGAAACGCAACATGAAACGTGCAAAAATTTTTTATAATATATGTAATCATTATCTGTTAATTTATTTGGTTTAAAAATTAAAGATATTCTATAGACTTGGCTATAATGGCATAAAAAGTAATTCAGAGTTTTCAGATTCTCAACGCAACAAATTATCAAAATAAATTTTAAAAATATTCGTTTATTTATTATTTCATAATCGGTCAATTGATAAGCAGAGTGATGCTAATAACATGATAATATACAGTATTGTGCAAAATTATGTTATAAGTAACTAAATAAAACTTTTTAAACACTTGCTTTTGAACTTTAAACAGGTAATAGCTGAGTACTTAAGTACTTAGCAGCAAGTGTGTTGAAAACTTGTAGAACTAGAAAATCTGAAATAACTACTAAATGACAATTACAACATGTAACTCTTTAAACGTTTAAAAAAAAAAAGTAATAGCATAGTACGTAATATTATTATATGATCATCTATCAAAATTTCATAATGATCTCAAATGGTTGCTTATTCGACTTCTCCGGCATCCTCACACTCTTTTCCTTTTATACTGTACCTTATTTATTTAATCCATCTAGTCCTTCTTACTTAAAAAACAAATTTAGTCTAGTTAAGTCTGATAATAGATGTGTAAGGTCATCTCGCAGTCTTTTATTCAAAATTCCATCACACAATTCCATTTTTTATAAAACTCTTTTGTTGTTAGGGCTTTTCTACTATGGAATGCCTCAGCATTAAGACAATCGCCTTCGATTGTAATTAAAAATATATATATATAATCATTTTACCTTTAACAAGTAAATTAGTATTAAAATATTATATATTCTTATTTATTATTTTGAAAGTATTATGTGGAGTAAGTTCTATTATATGTATGTATAAAAGTATCAATTATATGTTTGCTCAGTTTTAAATATATCTATTTTGGACCCCCTTTTTTATTTCTCAATATTTTATTTCATTAATCGTATGAGGTTGTCTGGAAGAAGTCGATGCTTAGCGATAATGCCGCCTCGTTGTACAAAATGCATTGCATTCTATGTACTTGTAAATTGTTATGTGGTGTACAATAAAAATGTTAAAAAATAAATAATTAAATATTTATATATTTATATATATAGTTTTTAAATCACCTTAAAAATACAATAAGTAATAGAGAGTGAATTAAAGTTATTTTAATATCAAATATTTTAGATTGTGCTCATTCAGCATAGAACAAATTTGTATCACAATTATAATTTTAAGGAAACATCAGAGATTTGTGTTCATTTGTTATCAAGGCATTTTATTATTTATTTTATGTTTTGCTTCTCAAATAACATAAAATATAATGTATTATATATTATACTTTATTATCCTCAAGGGATCACTTGTTCTATGTTCACGCGCCTTCATTCCCAAATAGAAAAGTAGTAATTGAGGTATTAGGTTCTTTTGTATGTGACTAGAATATGACGACAAACCTACTTTTTAAAATATATAACTACCCATTATCAAACTTACAATCATTATAATTGGAAATAGTGATTTCAATTTCTATCATTTTAAAAATAATATATAACCCTATTATGTTTATAATAATAACTTCAATAATCTTATTGAACTTGCTCTAAACTTACTAAGCTTACTGAGGATATACAGAAAAACTCTATCCATCAATAAAACTTTTTAAACTAGATTAAACCGCTATCTATATGAACGATTTCAAGTCTACAGCAAAAGCCGTTCACCGTATTAGAGATTTCAATGACAGTACATAGTAGAAATTACCGGCACAGTAAGATAATAGGCCAAGCGACAAAGCAGGACGGTTTCCTATTAGTTTCAGATTCGCATCCTGTCCCGGATTTAAACTTTTTTTCAATACTTAAATTAACTAGGGGCGCATCTAAGCGCATTTTCGGGTGCTGTTGACATATTGAGCGAAGCAAGTAGTGGTCAGAAAAAAACATTTATTGAAGTGCTCTTTAACACTAATGTAGGTGCGGTCATCGAGAAATATTTATTTTAAATAGGTTGCCAGTCGTGTTATTGCGTCGGTCTGATTGCGGCCTATGGGGATTTTAATACAATCATTATTTCTCAACGCCACAGATTTTTTTTTAATATCACCGTGTGTACATGATTAACATGTGTACAAAATTTCATCTTGATCGGATGAGTTGTTTAGACACCGACCCCGGACATTCGATCAGAAAAGTGTCACATAGAGCCCTGCGCTCGCTTCGCTCAATAATTTAAAGTTACTCCGAACTTAATACGACTTGTTAACATTTCACAATATATATATTTAATTTCTCTATAGTTAATAAAAACTTGAATTCTTGACTATATATATATATTTCTTGGCTATATATTATATTATTTCATAACGAACTGATGACAGATATGATATGATATTACATTCGAGTCACGAGGGTTGAATCTGAACCTCAATTATTGTATTTCTCTTTCTGAATTGAAACAGATACGGATGCGAATGCGGATGGCTTGGGACAAGATATAATTATGAAAAAAATAACCTATGCTTTTTAAAATTATAATTTAGTTTAAACAAACGTCGAACTGTTGGCTTAGTGATAAATATGAGAAATTTGATCTAAGTACCCATCAAAACATAAGGTTTTGTACGAATTAACTAAAACCATGTGAGAAGGAATGCTTTTGATGCTCATTTCTCCAATATGTCAAGCGTTAACAAACAAGTGATGACAAAATGTATCGTCTTCATGATACTGTTTACTCACTGCACGTCAACCTTACTCCAATATATACAGGAAGATTAAAGGAATCTCCAGCACTCTGATTAATTAAAACTATTTCGAGTAATGACTAGATGGAATCAAACTAAACCAAGTAAATCATTGTTCTAAAGTGAAAAATTTTCTCAAACATTAGAAAAGCATAATCTAATCTATTAATGTATATTCATTTCTTGCAAAGAATTATACTATTGTTTTAAAGCGATATTAAATATCATTTGGTCACTACAAAATAATTCTACCGTATCATATGTCAAATGTCAATATGTCAAACACTGACTAAAATGTCATCAAAGTTCAAAAGATGAAGTTACATATGTCATTAAAAATTTAAACAACATCGAATTTTTGTGAAGATATTAGCCAAATTATTGTAACTAATTGTCAAATTTGCTTACTCCAGGAATCGGACATTTCACCATAAACTTTCATTAGGTTCCGGCAAATCTATAAATCTGTCTCAAATACAGGTTTTAAATGCCTTTGTATAACATTATCAGCATATAAGCTAAACATATTTACTTAATAGTGCTAAAATTATATGAACATCGTAAACAAAATGTATTGTTAGTTTTATATTCAAATTACAAAGTGAATAATCGAAGAGCGTACTCGCCTAGCTTTAACTTTCGTTACAAAGTTAGCGTTGCATGGAATTGTCAACATCGTAAAAGAGAGAGCTTTAATACTTAACTGGTTTAATTTATTTGTTTTGAAGTAAAATCTTGAGAACTATGATTTAATATGTATAACTCAAACACCTTATAATGTTAATTATTTTTAATATATGTAAATAATTTAACCATAATAATTACATTAAGTAATCAGACAGAAAATCCTTAGATATAAAAATATGCTTATATTACAAAGTGCACCAACATGTTTGCAGTTACAGTAAAATTTCATTGCAAATTTTCTCATGTTTTAAAACAAGAACTTTAGAACTAAATTATAATTTAAAACCATTCAGCGTCCATTAATACGTTCCCAGCATTTTAATACGAATTTTAAACATTAGATTCTGAAATGCTCTTTACTCTCATCCAGTACGCGAAGCAAATTGCTAACTCATTACAATGTATAAAATGCACTCCGTATCCATGAGTAATTTTTTATTATTACATAACAAATGAAAAAAGAAAATTGATTATAATACGCCCTGATTTGGTTTTGAATTTTCTTGTTGGTACTTTATTTTGTTCCATTCAGTACTATATATGAAAAATAAAATGAATTTGGTACTTGCGATGAACAAATTAGGCAGTTTTATCGTTTTACATCGGAATTTTTATAAACTTTATATTTTGCATGCATCAATGCACAAGTCCGAAATTTAACAACTTCGTAATCATTACTATATACAACGTTATGAATATCAAACGAAATTTAAATATTAATTATCTCATTTTATAATAAAAGGTTAAAAAGTGTTACCGTTCTGTATTTTTCTTTGATTCATTTTCAATAACATTTACTAATCACAAAATAATGTGTATAAATTATGAATATGTATCACCTCTAAAATGCAAAATAAATAAAAAAAATAGTAAAAATCAGCATGTACATAAAAATAAGTAAATAAATTTTAAAAAAATAGTAATAATGTACAGAAAGAGAGACAGACAGAACAGATGTAGAGTTTTACTATTTTTTTTTTTTGTGTAACTGTAAAAACTCACAATTACAAATCAGCTACAGTTACCTAGTTACCGGTTACCTGTTTTAAAGATATCACAACATTATACTGCGAAGGTCGCTGAGTATCATCTCGGTAAGCGCAAAAAGGTAACTTTCATTATAGCGACACTTCTAAGATGCTTCAGCTTCCACATACTTCATATTTTAATTTTCAAACCAGAAACCGAATATGTTTAACTTATCATTTTGTAAAAGCATATTATATCATTTAATTAATTGACCAAATATCTTCATTAATATTGAGTCCCCATCTGCTATTTATTTATTTTCTTAATTATTTATTTTTATTTTGGAAACAAATGGTATAATAATAATAAATAAAATAGAAAACATTAAAACAGTTTCCAATGTTACAATAAAACACATAATAAAATTAGGAAAAAAGATGCACAGCGTTAACAATAATTAGAGAATAAATAATAATGAAAACAAACAATTGGTAACTATTGAATATACATAATCTGAATAATAATTAGAGAATGGGAAGACTACAACTACTAAATAACAATAAAATTAAACAATCACAATTACAATTCAATAAGACAGTATCCATTTAAGCAACAACGCATCGAATCCGATAATAACAAGCTAGCAAGTAATCCCCGATAAGATCCACGTTTTTTATGATAAATATTTCTTGGTTTAAGTTTAAAAAAAAAATTCTAGAAGTATTTTTAATACTTCTCAAGCCCATGAATTAAGATCTACATAATATTTCATTAATTAGAAAAAAAATTGTTTGAGTACTAAGAACACATACAAGTATTTATGGTTATAAATAACTAGCTGTAACTCGCGGTTCCACCCGTGGACGAAAAATTTATTTACTATTAGAATATCTAAGAATAGTAGTCTTAATAGGCCGGCCGGGTGACGGCCGGGGGGTGATGTGGGACTCCCCGGCAGCATAGAGGATGCTGCCATTTTTAATGCTACCCACTAAAAAACCAATGGTTGCCCTCTGCGCCGTAATGGGACGGGATCGCGTTAGCACACACTGTGACATACCGTTTCACTCCTAGCTAGTAAAAGTGTAATAAAAAGATGCCGTTGAACCTTTATAATTTATTTTAAAGCGACTTACGGTCTTGAATCTTAATGTAAGAAAAAAACAGTTGTTCCAGAAATGTCTTTGGAGTGCGTTGTACTTGTTAGGCGCTTGAATCGATCGCGTGTAGGCTTACAATCAAATACCGTGACAGCAGCTTGTTAAGCAGCGCATAGAGGATGCTTCACGAACGGTAGTGAAATGGCTGTTAGGGCTGATACTCAAACTTCTGGAATACCCTTCGTATTATATTCAATGCATTGAACCTAGTTTTCGCTTACATCAAACAGTCTACGAAATAAAAGTCATAGTGTTACTATTTATTTATAGTTAAAAACTATTTATATTACGTTAATACATACAGTTTAAATAAAAAGGACACCCAGCTTATAAGGCTAAAAAATTTCGTTAAGCTATTTAACTATGTAATAAAACAATATACTAGAAAATATAGATAATATATTAAACATAAACTATACATGCTCAAAAAAAAATAAAAATTAAAAAAAAATTAGTTAGGAATTCAAATTTTTAATAACACTAATAAACAGACTAAGAAACATGGTATCAATGTTTTCAATTGAGCACGATAATCCGCTAGTATTTAGTCTATACACTCGCAAGCGGTATTTAAATAAATAATTTTGTTTTTGTTGTATTTGGAATTTGATTTTTAATAACATTTTATTGTAATGATATATTTTATTCTATAATAAGAACTTTATATTCCTGTAAGGCAACACACTGTGTAGAAGTTACTTCGTCTCAGTGAGAACTAGTATAGCCCAGAGGAATTTAGGCGAACCGAACATTCACCACTTTTCCTGTATTAGTTCAGTTTGAGCGGATCAAAACATAAATGAAATATCAGAAGATTTGCTTTGTTATTTTTATAAACAATATAGTCTAGTTCCTTTTTTTTTTATCTGCCGGAGGGTTTAAACACCCCGGCAAAGAATTTTTTTTTTTTTTAGTAATTGGTTTCTTTTCAATATACACAAGTTCGATAATTTCTGTTTAACAAAATAATAAGAATTGTATAAACAAATATTGTTACAGATGTCACCACAGAGGGAACTCATGTTAAGAACTTTTAAATATTTAAATTACCTGTATTCTATACATAATGAAAATAATAAAGATTTATATTACAACACATCGGACACAACAAACATATCTTTATGCAAATTGGCTATAAAAGCATTTTTATGGCGTAACGTGTGCCGAGGAACTAAGAACAATAAAACTAAATAAATTAATAAAGCTCTATATATAAAAAGTATTCGATTACTATGAAGAATGTTTATTTACAAAAACCAACATTTCTTTATTATTATCTATTGCCATATCAAACATAAATATATAATCCTTCATTTAATAAAAAATACTCTTAAATATAAATGAAATAATAATTATGACCAGGGACGTCAATATATAAGACAATATATAAAGCATATTTTATTGGAAGATAAATATATTTCTGTAAATTATATATATTTTTAATTCGTTTATTTAAATGAAGTGAAACAATTGTAGCTTGTTACTGAGCAACTTACTTTCCTAGCGGGTATTCAAAACATATCGAGCATGAGTCAGTATTCTCGATATTGTATATAAATATCAATTAAGTAGAAGATTATTAAATATAAATTAAAATTAAAAAGAAAGTTTACAAATTTTATGAAAATCTGTAAACTGTTTCATTATACAATATTTGGAAATTAGATTGAATTATAGTAAGGTAACTTATATCAACACTGAAAATTGACTTTGGCTTCTCGTATCGAATTATGTTTGCAATTTCAATATAATTTGTGACAATTATAAGGCAGCTGTGTCGAGCTATATGAGTAAATTTTTCTGGGCCCGACCGGTAGCGCTATCAAAACAACATGGACAATATATTTTTTTATGTATATAAATTATATAGCCTGTACATTATATCATTACACGATCATATATGATAATAACAAGATAGAAAAAATATATATTATTAGTAGTAGGAAATAACTGTAAAAGTAATAATACACACTCAACCATGGAAAAAATTTTGGATAAATATTTAAAACAAATTGGAAACAGATATTCTGAAAAGGTCTCAATCAAAGATCTAAACAAGCATATTTATTATGAAAATAACATTTTCTTTAAATACAATGATTATGACTTATTTTTCATGCAATGATTATGATTATCTTTTCTATTTAATTTGAAGGTAAATAAAACAGTTACTTTTTTAAATATATTTTTCACATCAAACATCAATAGCAAATATTGATTTAAAAATCATTAATTATAGTTCAAGTTAAAATAAAATTATTTCGAGAATGTACTTTAAAATTAATCATTTTTGATAATTAGAATTTTGAGAGTAAGCAAGATATATGTTTTTCTTTTACAAAAAAGTTTTTCCAAAAAGAAGAATGACGAACACGAAAGAGACACTAAACTCTTATCTAAGAAGCTCATTATAACTCTAATTTTATACTTTTATTTTCAATTAATGGTCTTATGAAGTGTTAATTTTAAGTATTCTTGAAACACTTTTTATACGTCATTGTTTCAGCATTATTAGTTATTATAATTTATAATAAAACTATTTTTACTTATTAATTTTTAAGCATTCGAAAAACGTCGGGTTAAAATTAAAATGTAACCAAATTATACGCGAGTTTAATCCGTAAAAATAGTTTTATTTCAAATGTGTAGTCGCGAAAATCTAAGAAAATACTATTATAATTTATTTTTAATATTCAATAACTGATATGAAATCATAATATTAACCTGAGCGCTTAAAAGCAGCCACACCACTGATTAATTTTGTAAAATAATTTTGAAATACTATCAGCAGTGTATTTGATATCAGCAGTTAATTAATATTTTATAAGATTTCTTAATGTTTAATTTAACATATTAAAATTATATTCATCAAATCTTATATTACATTTACATTAAAAATTTATGGTAAATAAAAAAAAAAGTCAAAATAAAAAATCTGGAAAAGGACTTTTAGATGCCAGATAGCGTTAAAAATATTTTTTTACATTTATCTGTGTGAAGTTAAAAATATATTAAATTATTTAATACAAGATAGGTTTAAAAACAATTGGATAATGCTTAACTCTAGATGTTAAGAATTTAAATAAAATGTATATAGGTCGTTTGTAATTTTATGTATTGAATTTAGGACTCGTATTGAAAAACCCTATACAATGTTTAAAGTACTTCTATATATTTATTACCCTATCGTTATTTAAAGAAGTATATCAAAGAAATTAAGCAATCTATTTGTTTCTAGGAAAATATTGTCAATAATAAATAATAAGAAAAATTTTCAAAAACTCATTTCGAACAGAAGGTTGTTAAAGATAACAAATAAAACAACAAATCATCCGGATGTTGAGATGTCTTTGGGTCCGCCAATCATTAGTACCGGTAGGGATCGGGTAGATCTAGAGCTCTGAGGGAGGAACATCTGTAGGACGACCAAGACGCTTTGTAACAACAAGAAGTGTAAATAATAGATTTCCTGCGCTGACACATAAATAACCATTGGAGCGGTCATTTTTCCTTTTAGAAAAGCCAAAGTTGTAACCAAAATACAATTTAATAATCACCAAAGATTTGACTAATGAAGATTACATAAAAAAAATATTGTATTAATGACAATATTATAAAACAAGATAAACAAAACATACTTTTAAACTCAGAAAAAAAGTTAAGACTAAGTTTCAAAGAGTTTAAACCTTTTATAGCAGAACTTTTATTATTGGGGGTCAATAAATTTACCTAAAGTAAGACAGTATTAGTCGAAATCTTACCGCGTACAAAACATAAAAAATACTTATATATTTTAAGATTTGCTTATCTTTAAAAGTTGTTTTGGATGACGAAGATAGTTTTAAAGAAAAAACAAATAAGATTTGTAAATTTATTCTACAACAATTTTTAAACTATTTTACTACTCTTTTTCTTTTTGGTCAATCAAGAGAAGATAATATTAGTTTATTATAATATGATAATTATTTTGAGTTGTAATTGTTGAATACGTCAATATTGAAGTAATTAATCACATCAAAGGATTTAAAAACTCTACACAATCAGTCAAAAACACATAGCAACTAGCAAATAAAAAAATAAAGAATGAAATACAGTCATTCAAAATGGTTTTCCACTCATCTGATTGTTGAGAACAATATTCTCAACGGAGGTATTGTGTAACTGACTTATATCGAGTTACATTGCGTTTGTGTAAAATATATTGTTTTAAACAAATAAAAATATATAAAAATATATTACATAATAATAAGATGTCAACAAAAGTAAGGTATATGTAAATTAATATCTATAATCTAAAAACAATAAATATAATATAAAACATACTTTGTAAATTATAAATTATTCAGCTGGAGGGTATAACAATTTGTATATCAGAATATCGTAACATAAAAATTGGGTATAATCATTGATCTTTGATCAATACGTGTGGAAAGCAATGATCAAAAAACCATAAAGACTGTTTATTACGGAACAAGGTATTTACAATTCTGTAATTTTATAAAACGTTTTACCTGATATACGTCATCTACGATTATTTCTCTGAAAGATTTCAACATAAAGTTTGCATAAAAATTAAATGAAACAAAGTCGGATAAGTGTATACACATTCATCCAACAAAACTGGCTGAACAGTTTGAATTAATAAGTTTAAGAAAGAAAAATTATTAGCGAAAATGTGTTTAAACAACCAATAAAATATAAACAAGTTATTTGGAGAAAGAGGATTCAAAGAAAACTTTTTATTTTCCACTGAAACAGTAAATGTAACATTAACTAAAATAGTTAAAATATATACATGTATCTTGAATTAAAGTATATAACTAATCCAATTGAATCAATTAAGATGGTTCCTATATTATTTTTACCAACACAAAAAATGTCCAAACGGTAAATCTATGAGAATTTTAACTATGTTAGCTGTCCTACAGGGATTTTAGGATTAAGTTTTTTTTTGGTTGGCCCCGATTTCAAAAGATTTTTGATATTCATTTTTAGAAATAACTATTCTTACTAGAAGTTTGCAATTCTCGATTTTTATCAAGCAAGAGATATATAGTATGTTCGCTTGCAACGGTGATAAGACCATTACTTTTGTACGATTCTCATATAGACCTGTGCTTTGTATGATTGGCACATTGTTTTTTTTCTCTAATGTGGTTATTGTTTTCAATCATAAAATCATGTACCTGCTCTTATTTCGATTATTTCTGGACGATATTGATAATATCTTCCACGCTCTTGTATGAAATGCCATCCCAAAGGAGAATAGGTTTTCTTGCACTAAAAATAAATGTAATAAAAATAAATATATAAGGGGTTTAGGAAAATATTGTAGGATGTAAAATACTATTATATTTTCCTGAACATAAAAGTGATGTGTATGAATTACTTTGAGTTTCAAACATAACACTGTTAAGGAAGATCATTAAAATATTTTGTACCGAACGTGCTCTTTACTAAATTTTGTTAGAAGTTGAAGCTTCAAAGAATCTTCAAGTTACCTTAGAATCAATAGAAAGATTCGGGAAGAAAGTCAACGCTATTTGTAAGAAACTATATAACCTAAAAATAAATAAATATAAAGTAGCCATTATTACATCTTTAAATTGTATTGGTTGTAAATTGTACCTTGGTTGACAACGTATTATTTTTTTGTTTATTATCTTAATTTTTTTGAATTGAGATTTTATCCATAAGAATATATAATATCCATCGTATATTATGTTTAAAATTAATATAAAGTAAATTAAGTAATAATATTTCAAATATTTAAGAATAATATTAGGTAAAATGATGATATATTGCAAAGTGAAGGAACTATAGATTTGTTTAATAAAGGCATCTCTATTGTGATGCATGGCTGAAATGAAAATGGTTTAGTTTGATTTTTGTAGCTAAGAAATAATGTTAAAGTTTTGTCGTGATTTAACTTATAGTCCTTTGAGTCTTGTAGATATTTTGAGTTCGTGCACCGTATTTTAGTTACTCCTTGGCTTTGTATCATTTGGGAACTTTTACTTTGAGATCAGCTTTAGTTTCAGATTTGAAATAAAATTTATTTAGCGATCTTTTGACAATTAAGATAAACCTCTGATTATAGCCACTATTTATAAGTGTCAATTAAAAATTTTAATAATCTTTTAAAAATAAGTAAGTCTTTGAGACTTGTTAATTTTTTTTTATTTCATATTATCTTTCAGTTTCAGTTTCAATTTCATATAGTCTATATATGATTAGTTTTGCGACAGTTTTTTATGTTTTGGAATCGTGGTAAGTTATAATTTATTTTGAAAATTCTTTTATTTGAAAGTTAAAATTTATTCATTTTCAGTTGACGTATATGTTTTTCTAGCATGTCCTGTTTTGAAGAAATGAATCTTCTTTAGGACAATTTTCTTTTAGTGTTTCTTAATTACGTTTCATGAACAAAATGACAAAATCATGCTGCTGTGTGCAACTGCTGTAACAATTTTAAGTACAGTCACTTACATTTGAAGAATATGAAAAGAAGTGGTTTTATGAAAGCTGTTTCTTTAAGAAATTACAGTTTACAAGATACGATGAATAATTTCAAAGAACGTACGCGATTATAATAACATAACAAGTGGCAAATCTGGGATTTAATAATACGACCTAGTAATAAAGTGCCAGTCAAGAGTGATGTTAATAAACAAAACAATGCTTACGGAATCGAGAAGAAATAAAAAAAATTTTTTTTTCAGAAATCAGTACGACATATAATTGTGCAATGTTAGTATTCCCTTAATATTTTTACTGATAATTCAACAATACAGTAGATTAAGAAAGTCTTAATTAAAAATTATTACCATTGTAAATATATAATAATAATCATTAGTATAATTATAATCATCTTGAACCTAATTCATTTTAATAGCATCTTCAAACTGAATTTTAAACCTGAATCTCATTTAATCTCGTATATTTTGTATAAAATAAATTTAAAGAACATAGCTGTCAAGACACAATAATACTATATTTCTAATAATAATTAGTTTTTTTAAATATATTTATATTCATTTCAATTTGAAAACAATTGTATATAATTATAGGCTTGATATATTTGTCTAAAACTAAAATATTAGTAAGAATTTATTTTTTAAATAAATAATCTATTTGGCGTTC
The DNA here is from genome assembly GCA_959347395.1 of Mechanitis mazaeus. Taxonomy (NCBI): domain Eukaryota; kingdom Metazoa; phylum Arthropoda; class Insecta; order Lepidoptera; family Nymphalidae; genus Mechanitis; species Mechanitis mazaeus. Next base: position 15,427,721 of record OY365755.1, read on the forward strand.
AATTTATTGCAGTAAAAACACATTAAACCATTTTCATATTTATGTCGTTTAAATGTTACAGTCAAACCAAAGCTCTTAACAAATGCTCTCTCATTCTACCGTCTTTGTGTTTAAAAGATAAATTCTCTAACGACAGTGCAGTTAATCTTGTTAAGTTTTTTGCCTCTTTTGTGTTCTTATTTTTTGTTCTAGTTTTTAACTTCACATTCATAAATATTAGTGACCCAAGTTTCATTCTTTATTCCATGTTATATACGCAGAGTACGTCCATTTTATGATGTTTCTGATAAATATTTAAAAAATCCTATTACAATAAAAATTACTAATTTACTGCAAGTGATGTGTTTTATCTTTATCTACACGCTTTTCAGGCAAGATATTTTATATATCTGATATAATATAACTGGTCTATTCTATAATATGATAGTTAGCTGATGTATGTAAGTTACGCTTACTTCTTTTTTTTTTTTTTTTTCGTTGGAAAAACCTGTTACGGGTACCCCGTCTGCCCATGGGAGTGACGGCCGGGGGGTGATGTGGGACTACCCGGCAGCATAGAGCATGCTGCCATTTTTAAGGCTACCCACTAAAAAACCAACGGTTGCCCTCTGCGCCGTAATGGGACGTCACGGGATCGCGGTAGCATACACCGTGACGCCCACGCTTACTTCTACGCAATGATTAAAAATAATTAATTTAGTTGAATACATTCAAAAACTTTTACAAATATAAATTTAAAAGTACACAATACTAGAACTATTTTATCAATTTTCATTCCAAATAAAAATTACATTACAATACGAGTAATTCATAAGTCGTAATTTATTATAAGAATACCCTACTGAATATTATTTGGCTAAATTAACTTTCATTGAAGTTTAATTGAGGTATAACACACACCTCTTAAAAAAATATGAATTTTACCTCGAGAGTTACTTTATTTTATGAGACTGTAACATAAGTTACGACTTACAGGAACACTTATTTTTATTATATACTTCTAAACTTATGAGCACTGAAAAGTCCCGTATAAATATAGGTCCATTACATATTTTAGAAATTAATATAAATTTAGTTGACAACTTGAAAGCTATCATGATTATTATAGTACAGAGGAATATATTTTTGCTACTGCTTGCTTTTATTAACAAAAAATTGATTTTAAGTTGTTATTTTATTTCAAAGTGCAACAAGATTATTGCTACTGTACTAAATAATCAAATGTTTTCTTTATAAAGAAAATGTCATTAATTGTAATTTTGGTACTACATACTAGCAAGAAAAACAATTTAACAAAATTTATCAATTTACTATAATTTCTAAAAAACAATCAATATTCTTCGTCTCTTAAACTTAGGCAGTAACGAAAAGTAACGAAACGTCAATGACTTTTATCTTTTAGATAAAAGAAAAGTTGTTTTGGAGAAGTTAAATCTCTCGTTTCGTAGGATTAATGTTCAGAATTTATCTTTTTCATAGCACTGGCTTGAGATGTTAAAGTAAAATTTAGTTGTTTTTTAAAGAAGTGAAGAAAATGGATTGATATTGTCACTTTTTTTTTAATTTAAGATAATATCAATTTATTTATTTTTTCTCCGGTAACTCTGTCACGCATTTTCAATGTTGAAGTATTATTTAAGTATCTACTCTGTAATTATATTATATATTAAAACTGGCAATGACATGAACATTTCATAATTTAGGAAATAGACGGAATGCCAACATTGATAGGAAAGAAGATACTGGTCTGCTGGTTGGACAATCCGCTAATAATATTTACTTTATGCCTATTATTTAGCGCTCTTCAATTAATCGGCATAATGATAAGGGTAGAGCGAAAGCAGCCTGTAGAACCAACAAGTGAATTTACACTTAATTAATTTTATTAAAATTAATAAAATTATGAAATATTATTCTGTATGTATACAAACACCCATAGCTGTATAAGTGATTTTACCTAGCGTACTCTTGCATTTGAAAATATGCTTTACGAAAAGAAAAAATAAATGGAAAACAAATGAACGTAAGTTCTACCTATCTCAAACATTTTCTACGTTTATAGAATTAAAAGAAAATATTATTTTTAAAATATAAAATAAGAAAGCTTGAGAACTTTTAATTATTTTTATATAATTTTTTATAAAACATATAAAAAATTTGGAATAACTGTTATAATTAATTGTTGGTAATTTCTTAATTTTTATTACAATTTAAATAATTAAACAAGAACAGAACGAATGTTTTTTAAATAATTAATCTATTTTGGTGTGTTTTAAAGTGATAACTTCTTATGGGGAGGTAAATACGTAACCTTTGTTATGTAACGCTTAACGACAGCCTCTGCTGGCTCCCCTTTTCTCACGCATAAGAAAGCAGCCGACAGGCTCCTCGTCTCTTACCCTAACCTTCAACGTTAGTTGTATTTCGATATACAGTATATTTCATATATTACGGCACTTCATATACAATATGTATTGCCGTGTCTTGTAGGATAAAATAAAGATTCTATTAATGTACATACGAAAATTAATGTACATAATAAAGAATTGTAAGTAAGAACAAAATACATTTTATTATCAATAAAACATATTATTAATAAATAATATTTCATCACACTATCACATTAATATACTCAAAATTTAATATTTATTAAATGTGATACATTTGTTCATATTATAAAAGAAGTTTTAATCGGTTCATTTTGATTCAAAAAATGTTTACAAAGCTCAATAAATTCTTCTTCATATCTAAATTTTGTTCGATAAGAAACAACTAGTCAAATTGAGTAGCTGGGTCTAAAAGTTATTTCGTCGTTGCATACTTAGTTGAGTAAAGAGTGAACCTTTTTTTTTTTTTTTGTTTTGTTTTTTTTTTTGTGTAAAGAGTGAACCTACCTCAATTTTACTATACGAATTGAATATACGATTACCGCTTTTATGTCCTTCTTTTTTGATACTGTTTTAGAATACTATCTTAGAGCAACGTTTATCACAAGCATCAAGTTGTTTCAATAACTTTTTTCATGATTTATCTTCTAGAAAAAAATTCCTACAGAATGAAATAAATAAATTTGTTACATATTTATGTATATATTTGAGAGATATAAGCGTATACTTATTATATATTAAATTAAATCTGACGTCACACATCATCTATAAAATGTGTCAACGCACAATACGTGCGGTAAATGTGTCAACATTCATTTAATGACTTATTGATAGATAAATGACTAAATGACAAATACTGATAGCTCATGAGGCTCAAACGACAGGTAAAAATTAACATGTAACAAATGAAATATTATGGTATATCTGAATTAAGTTGTTCTAATAACTTAGTACAAGTAATTATAACATTTTCCTTAACCAGGAAGTCAATGCGATGGCGTTCAAACATTTAATGGTTGTTTTAAAAAAGTTATTTTATTCAAATATACAATAAAAGAAACAAACAAAACTCAAAATTAATATTTATTACTTTAAGAATATTAAATACTAGATTTTATCAGATGGAAACCTCAAAAATTGTAGTAACAATTAAGGCTATAGTTAAAATTAAAATCAATTATCCACATCATTGTCCTTTATAACAAATTTCTCTTAAAATTCTATCGATAGGCTCGTTATAACAAAGTAAAATAAAAGTCACAATAAGTAAGAAAACAGCGCACTAATGTATTGATAAAAATGATGCAAAATTTTTTGAGACAATAATAATAAAAATAGTCTAACCAAAGAAAGCTTATTATAAGATTATACTATTATAGCAATTAATAAGGTATATTAATATCGTACATTATAATATAGTTAATATATTCCTAATGCTAATATTTTTAGAAGATACTTTTTTCAAATAAAATCCGCAACTTCTAAGAGCGACAAGGCTTTGTGTTGATGACAATTTTCGTTTGTGGATTGTTTTTGTAAAATTCCCGGAAGGTACATTCTTTTATTGTTTGTTACTAATGACATAATATAATATTATCTCTCTCAAAGACAATTTTACAATACAAAGCCCTCTCGGCTTTTATGTATTAAATATAAGGTTAAAAATAGAAATTATTCAATATTATATAATTAATAGTAACAACATTCAGGTCAAGTAAATGAATATAAAATAAGGCAAAAACGAACAGCTGAATAAATGCATCCCGCGCCAAACTCCACCAACAAATGACCGCTTTTACGTCCACTAGTAGTTGCCTACGACGCTCTGTTTTGTATGCAACAGTGACATTGCCATTCGGGCACATGTCGCACTTTACTTAACGCAAGGCTACCTTTACCTTTATGCCACTCTCATATATGTATATATATCGAATAACAAAAAAATTTTTGAAATCGGTTTTTATAGTTTTTAATCTTTTTCGATACAAACACTAAAAAAATATTACCTTTTATAATATAAGTATGAATTATATATTTTAAAAACCGATATTTAGTTTATATAATATCAATATTTAAATTATATAATATCAATATTTAAATAAATAACTTTACCAAAGTAGGTGATTTCAAGCATTGTTTATGTGAATTAGTAGTATCCGAATCGGAGAACCAATATATTTTGCAAACTGGATCATTATACTTTAAACTTTACTGTTTTTATTACCTTATCGTGCCTCTTCTTTTAAAATCAATGAAAAGTAAAATGGATTTCAATAAATTCTTTATCAAGATAAACAAAACATAAATTTACAATGCTTTTCAATATAAAACATTAGTTTTCTAAATGCAATTCTTGAAGAAAGTTATAAAAAATGTTAAATAATTTATTATTATAGCTAATTAACCCAATTTTTTCTTAACAATATCAGGCTATCAGAATAATGAAGGTTAGATGAATGACCGGCGCAGTAATTGTGTCAGCCATCTGTTTTGCAAGTAAAAGAATATTTAAATTAGATTCAATCCCTAGCAATTAAGGTAGAATGAAGCAATAACTCTTAAAGACATAATATAAACAAGTATTTAATATGGTTTATTATAATAAAATACTTCAGACAGTAAATATTAACTTTCATTTTATATTGTTCATAGTTTCTAGCGAGAGTAATGTTCTTTTAATAACATTTATATAAATCTATTATTAAGATACACCGTCTTCAATAATTCCATCAATAATTCTTTTGCTAAACCCAAGTTATGTTACACGAGATCCTCTTAGAATGGATACAAGAAATCCCTAAATCGTTTTAAGAGTGGGTAAGCTTTTATCAACGACCCGCGACTGCGTAAATTACAGAAAAAACATTTTCATACCCTGAAAAGAATTCGACATCGATCCAGAGTCAATTGGATCATGAACGGTTTGTATTAAGGCGAAATGATTATAGTATATAAATGAAAAGACTTAACAGCCAGAAAACGCGTTTTTCAAATGTAGAAAGACAGATGAAATATTTTTTTGAAACAAAATAGAAACGTTAAAAAATAAGGTAATATTGGAACGCTATTCATTTCAAAAAATTGCCCAAATTATGCAACCTCCGAAAGACTTTATCGTTGTGCGGGTGTTTATCAAATCGATTGTGGAGGTGGATCAAATATTGGCTTAACTTAGTAACTATCCGGAATATTGGAGAACATAAAAGCGTTAACGAAACTAAACATGGGTTTAAACTCCATAAACCTTACGTTTTTTCCATCACCAAACCAGTATTAGAACCTTAGTAAGTCACGAAATATTATTTCGTGGCGTCCTGTCCTGAAGTGTCCTGTACTCTGCTGTCCGGTCCGGTCCTGTCCAGTCTTATTTTATCTCATTCTTTACTATTAACATTTTATAAGAAAATATCATGGAGTTATTCCAGGTTTTGGTTTTTAGGCCACGTTGATAATTAGTAAAACATTATAATAATGGAAAAGTTGACAACTCATTTATTTCCTTACATTCACATTCTTTAGCTTAAAATGGATAATAAATGATGTGTTACAGCCCTTTCACTTCAAAAAGGTAATATCTACGCGGTCGCATTTTGGATTCCTTGAGTACATTTTTTGTGGAGTTTGAAAAAGGTTCTTCAAAAACAAAAAGTGAAAAGAAATCCTGATACCTTGAAAAAGAGGTGTGGTTATTTTATATGTTCTCTTTTATATATAATTTAGGAGTCACTTAGGTGTATAAAGAGCGTCTCTGCTACAATCTTAGGAGAAAAAGGCGTTTGATGAATAACTAAAAATAAAACTATTTGTCTTTCATAACTTTTTTTTCATCTCAAAAAATTATTTATTTATCTAGTAGTTGTTGAAATTTAATGATTATTTCTTAGAAATACTTAACTCAATTTTTGTATGTAACTATTATTGTTACGGTTTTCATAATTAAAGTCTTTAAAAAATGTTTATACAAAAGTGCAAATATTCGGTTTTGATAATAATAAGTTAATAATAAATTTATTAATTATATTAGTTCTATGAATCGCACAGTGACCAAATAAAATTTAATTATTTATTTTCAAATCAAAAATTTTACAAATTCCAATATTATCTAAGTATTGTAGTAAAATCAACTCTTTAATATAAAGTTAATGTTTTAGTGTAATATAAAAGGTAAACGAGCTTGATGTAAATTTACGTTGCAATTTGAATATAAAACTACCTTCACCGGTGTTATATTAAATGTGTGTTACACTTTAATGCGTGTTCAAATGTTGTAATAACTGTTGAAATTTCACTGGAATTAATAACATCGACATAGATTTATTTTGTTAAACTAAAATGTTGTAAGCAATATATATTACAAAAATAAAAAGATGGAATTATAAATTTTCAAAATAATTATTATTAATACATTTCTTCTAAGTAACTTAATATTATCATTAAAATTTTTGAGCGCAGGAGTATATAGTTACCGACATAAGGACATTCTGTTTCTTAAGATATAAGATCTCATGAATAATTTATTTTTCCTGCTAAGGCGAATAATTGGCGGTAGGAATTTTTGATATTGCTTTTATATTTTCCTTCAATTAAGAAATAATATACTATAATAAATATTATGTTCTTTATAAAAACCTATTAAATGTACTACATGAAATATTTGAAATTTGGTACGAGCGTTTCATATTGACGAGAATAAAAATTAGTCTACATTTAATTATGTGACTGACTTTGTCTAACAGTGATGGTGTTATTTTTTTTATATTTATTTTATTTATTTAAAAAATATTTTACTAAACAATTTCTTCTCACCAAGCTGTTATGCTTAAAGGCGCGACGCGCGCGCTGTTGATTTTGTTTGTCGCCACTTTTTTTTGTATGACCTAATAACACATAAATATTTAACAATAATGTCAACAATTCTTCATTTTGAAATTTTAATTATTGTATAATTTTAAAAAACATTTTCACATTGACATTAAAAAAAATATTTCATAACATAATACAAATTATATAACTTTCTTTCTTTAACGATAAAATAATAATTTAAAGGATTATTTATGAAGCAACTTATTTTTTAAATCTATTTTAATCTTAAATTTTTATTCTATAAAAAAAAAATTTTGGGAAGGACATTTGTAAATATAAAATAAAAAATATAAATCTTTACCAAATTACAAAAAAAAATTTGAAAGGTCTTCTGTTTGTGTATTTAAACTTTCCATGATAACTATTATGTATTGTAACTCTACTCACATAAATAGTATAGGAATTGATTGAGCATCTTGGAATTGCAACAGCTTTTGCGAGATTCGGCCAAGATCAGAGATTATGAATAAGGGGTAAATTTGGATAGTATTAACATGAACACAGTGACATTATACAATATAATCTTATGTTTTGTTGTAAATATGTTTTTAATCTATAACTTAACTTTTTATAAAAGGTCTGATTAATATTATCTTATCTGTTTAAAAAGTTTATATCATTAAGTACAACAATTAAGTAACACCATGGAATATTTTAAAACCACCACCAGACTGATGTCTATCAGTGTGCAAAATTTTCGGGTATACCGTTTTTGATTAATGCCTGCACAAAGGATCCAGAAAAGTTACTCATAGAGAGCTTCGGTCAATAACCGTTTATGACTATGATAAAAATATTAATTTTAATATTTTTCAATATATATTTTTCTCCTTTATTATATTATTGTACTATGGCCTACATATTGAATTATGGTATAGTATTTTAATAATTTAATATGTAGGTCATACAAAAAACCAATTAGAAAACTATTTAATTTCGTTGACACAATAAAAGTTTAATATATTAGAATTATTATTTTTGGGAATTTAGTATTATTTAGAACATTGTTTTATTCTTATTACTGATATAACATTAAAGTGATAAAAGTTGTTGATTTGATAAATTGTCATAAGCTATTGTTATCATATTAAGTTATTGTATTTACATACTTTATTTAATAATAAAGAAATACCATTAATATATTGTTACAACACCATTTAAGAATTAAGAATCATACTGTAAAATAGTTTATAATTAAATACAGTTTACTATGTTTAAAAGTTATGAATATGATTAAACTTCAGTTGATCACAGCGCTGCTGTCGCTTTTAAAATTTGTTATAAATAGGGCTTAGAGCCATTATTGAGGCATTGTTCGTATTGGAGAGGGAGATGGCAAGTTAAGTTATTTTGTTTATACATTTTGTGTAATATTTTTCTGTTACATCTTTTGTGGGTATTTTAGTACATTAATAATTATTATTAATTAAATTGATATTAATGTTCATATTGTGTTTTTCTAATAAACAATATTCTTCATTTATTAAATATAAATACTAAGTAATCTTTGTTTCGTTTCTTTTCTTTATAATAATTTAGCGACATTTAGTTAGTTGTGCAGAATAGTTTAAATAATCACAGTATTATTTAATATATTTTGTTTTCTTTATTAATAGAGCCCCATTAATCTAACATCAGAAGTGGGATGGAGTCCATTTTATTTAAATCTATAATCTTGTTTAAGGTGGGTATAACTGCCGTACACGAGGTTCTTCGGGTCATCAAAGGCTGTTCCCGGTACTCAACAAAGGCATTACGACGTAGCACTGCCTATCTACATTCCAACGTCGAGTGGTCTAGGCGCTGAATTATGGAGCAGCAACATCGAGGCCCTATCAAAAGAATTTGGCTGAAGCAGCAGTCTAACCTCCACTAAAGTTAGTAAGATCTTTATAGGGTCTATGTTATCATGGTACGTATTATCGGACCCTTTAGGGGGTATTTTATGGGAAAAGTTACGTAATTGACGGATGTATCGGATAAGCTTTAGAAAACAGTTTTCTTTCCTTTAAAATTAGCGGACTCTTACTGTGAATAAAAAAAAAAAAAAGAAAAAATGGTTATTGTGTAACGCTACAATTATTATCAGTGAATTACGGTTAATTGAATGTGTGGAAGCATATCTGACAATGTTAGAATGACTTCTGATACTTATAGCAACGTCAAAGCGACATCTGATAACTTTGATCAATTCATATAGTATAATAAAAACAAAAAAAAAAACTACTACTAGAAAAGTGCGGTCGGTATATACACGGTCCAACGATTTAATTTTTTTTTTTATAAAATTAGGGTATATCAAGGCACAATATTTTTTTTTGGTAAAGAAGCGCAGCCTAACGGTTCACAAGTTGAAGGTAGTAAAAGATTTGGAATATTAAAAAAAAAAAATAGCTAAATGTGATAATAAAATTATAATAACTGAAGAGGGTTTTTTTGTTTTTTTCTCGAAGAACAGATTCTAAACTATCAAACGTATGTTCTAACGTTATGTTCACGGTTATCAAGTAAACATGTTCATTAAATTACATTAAAAATAATTCTTTGAGGTCCTAATTGTAATTTTGATCCACTATTTGAACTTTCGATAAGGATTGATTATTTAGATAGCGAATTACAATACAAAATTAAAACGTTTCTCTAATATCCCGCAATAATAATAAAAAAAAAAAAACAATAGGCTATGTACGGACTGAATTAATAATTAGGTTAAAAGGGATAACATTATATTTCGTATATTGATTATATTTTATATTTTGTATATTGATTAATTTTGTATTATTAAAAATCTGATTCGCCATGTCATTTCGGATACTAAAAAGAAAAATGTTTGTTTATTCTGATACTCAAAATATTTTAGCACAATTTAAAAAAAAAAGTGATTTAGATTCTAATCAATATTTCATAAAAAAATAATTTGTGAAATTATGAAAGTGATCGTCCGATGGCATATTAAAACAACTTTACGAAAAAGTCCATAATGTGGGTTATGATAAAGTTTTAGACAGAATTTATAAAAACAATTGATTTGTTTTCCTGGATTGTCTGCGTTTGTTAAAAAAGTATGTATATATTTTTCATTGTTTATTTTGTAAAAGAAAAAGAGAGCCATACATGTCCAAAACAAGGGATCTTATACCCATTTTATGAAACGGCTATACTCTTTTATACAATGTATTATCATTGCACTTGGCCTTTTCTGATAATGAGTGGAGGTTTTAACATATCCTTTCACTATTTGACGGTTTTAATAGGGTCATACACACATACTGTTACATTAATTGGTACAGTAGATAGTTACATTTTTTAGTTATATGTTGAGTACTGTGTAATGGCGTGTCAGATTGGCCGAACAGTTTCTGGAAGGTTCAGCAATATATTAATACCGCAAATCAAAACTACTTAGTTTTCTCGTTTTCGTATGTTAATCGGAGTAGAAGCGAACATATCTATTGTTCAATCCCTTTCAATATATTTATTTAAAACACTAACTTAAACTATAATATCGACATGGAAGACGTTGATAAGTTGCCATTTTGCGTTATGTGATATAGTTTACGTATATCAAAACCCCAGACAGAATGAGAAATTAAGGTAAAAGTTTAACATTTTTAAAATTCTTCCCAATGAAGAAGTTATGAAGAGTTTAAGAAAAGTAAGAAATATAGTTATTGCAAAAAAATAATTAAAAAAATATATGGTTTTGTTTTAAGTGTTTGGTTTTGTGATTAAAGTGAGTGGATAAAAATATTGTTATTGTAAATGAAATGTGAATTTAAGTTCATAAATATTTTTTTTTTAATATATGTAAATGATATAAAAATGTTCCAATAAAGTATTGTCTGGTATTACTTGGATATTTTTCAAAGCAGAGTCTGGTATTACTTGTATATTTATATAAAAAAAGGCTGGTAGACCGTAGCTAGGTGCTGATTTGTCTCATCGTCCAGCCGGTGAATGCTATCAGCATGTCTAGGTTACTGGTTCATTTAGTATATATAAAAAAGGCTGGTAGACCCGTAGCTTGGTGCTGATTTGTCTCATCGTCCAGCCGGTGAATGCTATCAGCATGTCTAGGTTACAGGTCCATAAAGTATGTTATCCGCTGGTCGGCCTTCTATTTGGTACCAATCGGTCTCACTGGCAGCGGGTGAATGTGGTTGGTATGTCTATGTAGTTGGCAAACATACAAAAAAAAAATATATAAAAAAAAAGTCTAAAAATGTTATGATACACCTATATACTAATTATCCCGGTTTTGTATTGAAATCCTTTCACCTAAAGGTTGTCTGACAGAGATTGCTTATAGCAATAAGACCACCTTTGCATATTGTTCAATTTTTCGTTTGTATCACTTAATATTGTAAGTTTTAATTGTTTAATTGTATTGTCTAATATGCTATAAAGTATCCATCTATCTGTATATTTTGAAATAAAAATAAAAAGAATATTGTTATCAGTATATTATGATCAATGTTAATTTTGTGTTATCATGTTTACAATGTTTTAAGTACTTCGAGGACGAAGTACTGTCAGTATGGCCGTATTATATTATTGTACTATGGCCTACATATTGAATTATGGTATAGTATTTTAATAATTTAATATGTAGGTCATACAAAAAACCAATTAGAAAACTATTTAATTTCGTTGACACAATAAAAGTTTAATATATTAGAATTATTATTTTTGGGAATTTAGTATTATTTAGAACATTGTTTTATTCTTATTACTGATATAACATTAAAGTGATAAAAGTTGTTGATTTGATAAATTGTCATAAGCTATTGTTATCATATTAAGTTATTGTATTTACATACTTTATTTAATAATAAAGAAATACCATTAATATATTGTTACAACACCATTTAAGAATTAAGAATCATACTGTAAAATAGTTTATAATTAAATACAGTTTACTATGTTTAAAAGTTATGAATATGATTAAACTTCAGTTGATCACAGCGCTGCTGTCGCTTTTAAAATTTGTTATAAATAGGGCTTAGAGCCATTATTGAGGCATTGTTCGTATTGGAGAGGGAGATGGCAAGTTAAGTTATTTTGTTTATACATTTTGTGTAATATTTTTCTGTTACATCTTTTGTGGGTATTTTAGTACATTAATAATTATTATTAATTAAATTGATATTAATGTTCATATTGTGTTTTTCTAATAAACAATATTCTTCATTTATTAAATATAAATACTAAGTAATCTTTGTTTCGTTTCTTTTCTTTATAATAATTTAGCGACATTTAGTTAGTTGTGCAGAATAGTTTAAATAATCACAGTATTATTTAATATATTTTGTTTTCTTTATTAATAGAGCCCCATTAATCTAACACCTTCATAGTTCAAGTATTATGAGGAACAACTCGGAAGAAGCCAAACCCGTTTTTGTAATATGTATTTAAATAATTTTCATAACCGTCATAGCTGACGTCCTTAAGTTTGACCATTTTTTTGAAACAAAAGGTAATAAAAAATAATTTTATCATTTTTGTAAATAAAAAATAAATTTTATCATTTTTGTACGGTTTATTAAATAATAAACCGTGAAAAATTTAATACAACGAACAAACATCATTCGAACGACCTCTAGAAGTTCACGTCTTTGTTATACACTTCGATTTTAAAAATTAAAAAATTGTTACCATAATATGGTTACATGTTTACAAGTAAAAATTATTAAAAATATTTTTATTAATGTCTTGTATATTAAGTGACTGATCAAACCCAAACCGACAGATATTCGTAATATCTGCGCGGAATTGCTTGTATCAAACATTTCTATTTTTATTCAAGTATTATTTTACTTTCATTATTTATACGGTTAGCTTTGTTACTTTATTCTATCTTAATCGCTAGAGATTGAATCTAATTTCAATATACTTTTACTTGCAAAGCAGATGGCTTTCACAATACCTTTGGTCGGTCATTCCTGACCTTTATTATGTTAATAGCGTGGCATTATAAAGAAAATTTTAGGGTTAATTGGACTATATAATTTGACCAAGTAGTTTTAATAAAGTATCAAAGACTTTTGATTTTTAAATAATATAAATAATACATACAATTTGAAATAAACTGTGCCATATACTATTAAATAATAAATTTATAATTTATTTATTTCATTAGTAGTAAATTAATTTAATCAAATTTTTGTTATTTAACCTTTTTAATATTTTAAATATTAATTTAGTAATACTATAAAAGTCATGTGTACTATAATTCAGACTTTACGAATATGTTTTGCTAGTTTGAGGACCAAATAATATCCTATTTTAGATTATTAAGAATAAAATAGATTAAACTTAAAAGATAAAAGAAACTAATTAGAAAACAAATAAGATTAACAGAGATTACAAATACATAAAAGTATTTATTACGTATTGTAATCATTCTATATTAAATCGTTTATTAGGAGTACTAATTAATATAAAAAAAAAATTGTTTGTCACTTTAGTCATTTACTACAAAAATCACAAACACTGCTGTGCTAGTCACACCTTATCCATTTTATTCTAAATCTTTGTCTTGCTATAAATAATATAATAAAATCTTAATACTATTAACCTTACAGCGGCGCTTGTTAACACTTTTATAGTATTAAATGTGTGTATACATACAAGGAGCACATTTTAAAATAGGAGAAACTAAAACTTTTAGGCGATTGCTTAAAATTTACACATTTATTCACATCAAGACTACAAGTTTCTTAAACTGTTGTTCTTGTTAAACTTTTAGTTGTAGACATTAAACATTACAATGCATAAAACTATTAAGAAAACTAAATAATAATTGAAATTACACAAAGGCGGACTGATGCCTTAAAAAGATTTCTTCTAGACAATCTTTGAGTTATTTTAAAAAGAAAATATGTTAAAAATTTACAAGAATTACAATAAAAAAGTAATATAATATATATGTACGAAATAAATAAATCATGATTAAAAAATTAAAAAATAAATTAAAATTCTTGTGAATAAATAAAATAGAAACTGTATATTAAATGATAAAAGTCCATTGAATTACATATTAATCATAGTAAATTATAAAAACAAGATAAAATAATGATGTTACGAGTAAAACACTGCGTACTGATATAAATAAGTTGCCAGTTGGAAAAACTAGTGACAGCTAGATATATTAAACGCTCTTTTAAATAAGAGGGTTGAAGACATTTGACACAGTGCAAGAATGTGCAAGTTTTTTTGTGATTTTATCGAAAGTTGTTTTAATTTCTTACGAAATTCGTTAATAATCAGATGTATGTAAAATAATTATAAAAATGATTTTGTAGGCCTTATTTTGGAGGCTTTCAAGCGTTTATTTTTATCCGATATTTCAAGAAAAATTGCAGTTACTGTGCCGCAATGAAATATAAGAGTATTATTCACTATAATCTTGGTTTTCGTTATTAGAACACTTTGGGATCGCTTCACCAAATCAAAGGATCTACACCTATTATGGAAATAAATAAAAAATGTATCACTAATGTTACGACTGTTAAGTAAATTTAACTAGTTTTCTTATAATTTCTGAGGAAACTTAAATAAGGTAATAGATGAGGTTTATTTTATTTTACGTGTAATATAACAATTAATATGACTTTTGAGAAAAGCAGCCTTTTCATAAAATTCGGGGCTTTTAACGGCATACTTTGGCTTTTATGTGCATCTAAACGAGATATACGTGCTTAAAATGAGCTTCATCGCGACATTTTATCAAGACTTTAACGTTGTATGCAACCCATGAATAAAAATTCTCCCTAATTTTTTGCAACTTTGTCAGGTGTAATCTTATTAAATATTAAAATAACAAAAAATAATACTAAGTTTATATTAGATGTATACAATATTATTATAAATTTTGGCGTGTCAAATTTCAATTAATTTTTAAAGATATTTTTTTGAAGCTTTTTCATTTTTAAATATTGAACTCACACAAAAAGTTATGGAACTGAGACTAGTTATGAGGTCGATATATGCTTTATATAACTGTATTGCTATTTATATAAATAAGATCCAAATTTTTTATCGTCAAATTTAAGTGTAGTATTTAGTTATTAGTATTTAATAATAATAAATATTTATATATTATTTAAAAGTCATATATATATATTTTTAAAAATAATATATGTTGTTTAAATACGTTAATGGAGTCGGTTACACCGTTAAGAAAGCTAATGACATTAAACCGGGGAAATCTGTATCCAGATGTAAGAGATTTCTCGTTTAAACCTAGTCGTAACAAGGATACCAGAGGATAATCAGCTTCCGATATACAATCCAACGTCACCTTCACGACTGCGTACTTCTGATTTAGGGATGCAAGAGATATTTCCGGGGACCGACGGCTCTTCTCACTAGCTATTAAACACATGTAATTTATGTCTAAGCATCTTAATTCTGGCAATCCATGTTAACTATTAGTTTTTTGTAAAGTGTACTTAGCGATCTTAACTTACATTTTTGCATTATAGGTTTTAATAATATTTGCGCTATACACACTTGGCAAGATTGGAAAACATTTTAAAACAGCTTTTTTTATTTTTTTTAAACACAAAAATTTACCTAAAAATCATAAGAAATATACCTATAACAATAAAAAAATATTAGTTTTTTTTTGCGTTTATTGAAACAGCTCAGCGTCAAAAAATTATCTCAAGATAAAACTCGACCGTGTGTCTTGCATACATTTGCCTTCTTCCATGTGTAGCACTACCGAAGTTTACATCCCATTTCCTCTGTTTTGTGAATTAAAACAATTGAATTAAGTGAGGCGTTCATTTAGAATCGATGTGAATGCCCATCCAATATCCCTATAGTGTCAGTTTCGCGGCGGAAAAAGGGTCACACGGGGTAATTAATTTGCCAAGTCGAGACGCGCGATACCACTACTATAACCGTATAAAAACGATTAAGTTCGATTTGGCTCTCACGTATGGCAGACAAGTCTCTCATAGCGGCTTCACTCGCCCCGTTCGCTTCTTTCCATAAATTTTCTATGAATTGTTCTCCTTAACCCAAAAAAAAAATAATAGCAACGATAGCTTATAACTCAAGTTTTAAAGTATTGTTATCCGGTGTGTGGAATACATACAGATATAAGAATAAGTTCTTTCGTTAACGTAATGCTTATCAAATTCACACTATAAGCAGAGCATGAAATTAACAATGCATTATTACTATTTTAAATTATAACAAAATTTAATTTGACTAGGTTTAATCTACTCGTACTCTATAGATTGAATTTTGTATGATACACATTTATAGCGCGGGTACTCTGTCTTCTAGCACTTATATTGCTTTTAGGATTTTGCAGTACGTTCCACTTTGAAAATTACTTTTGTTCTGCCTGGAGTGAGCATTTTATGAACATAGATGGATGGATTATTTATTACGGATTATTTGTATAAATATTTAAATCTATTCCTCGAGGATAAATATAATCTTAACCAAATAACCAACTTTTGGCCCTAAAATATATTTATTAACATTTTAAAATTTTGCTATAATATATTTTGAACACATTTTTTCAGATTTTCTATTTATTCTAATAATTATGCTTTAGATAGCATTAGGCCGGTTTTAAAATGAGATAACAGGCTATTGAGATAACAGGTCTTGGGAACCCTTTAATAGAGTAGTAAGTTTGTTTTTGAGAAAATCATTATAGGTTATTTGTTTTTATACAACCAAAAGAAGTTAATATTGGATTAGCTTTCAAATTATTTTTCTCATTAAAATTAATGATTTTTCAGCAGCGAAAAGCATTTTAGAGCATAATACGTAAGAAACATACTATACCTTATTAAAATTCTTCTAATTACTTTTTTAATATTATATTTTGTATATACATTTTTTAGTATTCATTATTTTGATAAGTAGAGTTTTTATATTTGAGATAATTAGAGAAAAAGAAATGAATACATTACTACTAAGAATCATCTGCTCTGCTCTTTCTGATTTTTGAGGTATTTTAAATTTATAATGTTAATCACTCCGCTATAGTTTCGTGTAACAAAAAACTTTACCTCTATTTTTTTTATGCGAAGTAAAGTTTATAACGCAGATTACACATTATTTATATGTAATCACAAAACGGTTTCTTTCGAAATTAAATTTTTCTTAATCTTTAAATGGTTTATAAACACAGTTCTATTAAGATAAATAGTCATATAATTTCTCTTCCAACCAACTTTTTGTTTTGGTTTTGGTTATGTTCACATTCTAACATAAAAATGTTATTATAAATTTCTAGGATTGAGAAAATGAATGAAATGACATTCAAAAAATAAAAATTAATTGATTATATTCCTATTTTACGGTGCTAAAGTTATAATTATAAAAACAAGAGGCAAATTATATATTAATCAATAATTTAAGTTACGTAAATAAACACGACGACAGTCATAATCTATAATAAAAGGTTTTTGTGACAAATTATTAAAAAAAAAAGTTTTTTTAAACATTTATTAAACAAAAATTCAAAACTTTTGCTTTTTTATAATTTTCATTTATATACAAAAATAAAAGTGACTGGTCTCTAAACTATTCTCTACAAAAATTGTCAAAGAATTTTGATAAAGGGTAGGATTTAGATAATTACTGAACAAATAATTAAAAAAAACTAAATTTGTAATAGAAGTTATTAAAATAAAGACTAAGATTTAAATGTTCAAGTGCGAACTTCAACTTTACTTAACAATAGGTATTTCTAAATTTTCAGTTACGTAACGTCTGTTAGTTATTTAAGCGACATTTTACGATATTTATTATTACTTATTGTAAATATATACTTAGTTATATACATTTTATAATATTATATTTCGTATATTTTGTATAATCACCGACAAGATATATTCAATAAAAGCAAACTTTCATTTTATTCAATCCATTTTATTTAAAATGTATTTGCAGAACACAAAACTGCTCTTAAATTTATCTCCTTATATGTCAATTCCTTCATTTTATTCGTTCTTCCGTAATGTTATTTTCTTGTTTATTTTTAAAAAGTTTTGTTTTATAATAACTTCATTTTGATTATTTTGATATAAGATATTCTTTTTAATAACTATAAATGCAATAGTTACTACCAAACACTTAAATTTTTAAATATCTAACATCTGTAACCAGTACTGAAGCTCAGTTCTGTATCGATATAATTGTGCCCTCAATATTGCTCTATACGACGAACTAATCCTAAAAATGTAATATATTATTGTTATTCTTATACCAGAATAAGTAACGTAAGATTTTTGGTTTTGATAACTAAACAAATATTTTTAATATAATTAATTAGTAATTATGAAATATGTTTTTTTAATGTCATATAAATAAAATAAATTGATTTATTATTTTATACTGTCGTTTTTATTTTACAGGGCAAATAAGAACGACAAAAATTCACAAAAAACATTCAAATAGTTCCTCACATAGTAATGCTCTGGGTCCACTTACAATTCCCCATCTGGGTTACAATTCACAATATATGTGTATATTCTTAATGACTACTTATATAAGTTTAGCTATAATACTTCTTTCTTATTCCTTCCTCTAATTTTTATAGCAAACTGAGCCACGTTTCTTTAATACAATCTCCTATTCTCCTCAAAGACCATCACAATCACAATTCGTGTTTAACCAAACTATATCTTTTCTAAAACATATTCTACCCACATCAAATATATAAATTAAATTCTGTCTACCCTATATAGATTTATAAACATTCTACCTACATCAAATGGCACACTTAAATTAAACTAAATTGAACCTAACATTTATATCTATATATTTTAAGTTGTTCCTCAATATTTTTTTGTAATGATGAATGTTCAGTATCAGTTTTTCAACAGCCTTACCCCTAACTTAAACAAAAAAATAAGTTTTTCTATGTCTTATGAAACGAAAATTATAAAATGAAGGCATTTCAAGTATTTCATTATAAAATAAAACGAGTTTAATAACTCAAACAACTTATTATATCTATATTTCTGGAAACAACATACACAAAATGAGTATCCTGTTTTTGAAATGATACTAAAATTAATTAAATAACTTCATTTAAATTGTATATGAAATATGTTAGCTATTTGAAATTGTTTAAAATGTAGTGTTAGCTACCTTTTTCTAAACAGCGGGTACTTTTTAATGTAAATATTAAGGTAAAGTTTGTCTCGCTAACCATCACGCAGACAGTAGATTAATGGACATAGACATACATATAACATAACCTGGAAAAGTTCGCAGACATTTTTTATCCCGAGACAAGAATGCGAAGCCACGATTCTTCATAAGAAAAAGAACATTTTTGTTATCAGCTTTTTAAGGAGTGTTTTTCTTTTGTTTTATTTTACAGAATTGTCGGCCTTCTTGTCCTTAAAGTCGTTGCTGTTGTTAAAATTTTAATACTATTTATATTATTCTCTTATTATTTATGTAAATATTTTTATTATATTTTTGTAAAGTAGCGCGATGTTTTATAAAAACATTACCTGAATATAGAAAATAAAATAAGAATATATAAAACCGTTATTTTAATAAAAAAAAGAAGAATGATATTTTGTACAATCTCAATAAAAGATGACATCGTGAGATGATAAAAACACAAACAATAGTAATAGTAAAATAAAATAACAAATGTAATAATAAACACAAATAAATCCAAAATCTATAAAAGAGATGTAAAAGAACCAAAAAAATTAATATATACGAATACAATGCATGTGAGAAATAAACTTTTCCACTTCATTCATGTTAACTATAGATGGACATAACAAGTTCGAACCGTAACTTAAAAATAATAGTTGTGATCTTTTGGAGAAAACAGTGGTATGTTTTTGAACAACGTATTTTAAATACTGCGATACATTTTTTTTATAAATAAATAAAACTCCGCTTGTCAGTTTATTGGTTCAGTGGTTAGTGAACCTGAAAGCTGAAACAAAGTTCCATTTAAACAAAAATTGTTGTTTTGAATCTGGAGGTAGAATACAAGCTATTTGATTTTATAACTACGCAGATTACTTATATATCCTACTACGCGCTACTTTATTGAAATATGTTATATATACTATATAACAAATGTGACTATTACGGTCTAGATTCAAATAATACAGCCTGAAATATATAGAACAAAAGTTAAATTATTCTGCCTCATCTAGCATAATAATGCAATGTATGTAATGTAGATTCTCGTTATTGACTTATATTTCATTAATATTCAAATGGAGCTGAATTATTCATGTAACGAAAATGTATGTGTGTTAAACATTAAAGTCGTGGCACTCAGTAATTACGAAAATTCTATGGCGAAGAAAATGACACGCTCACAAAATTCCGGTGAATGTAAAAGTAATTGTGAAAAAAGGGTTTTCAATATATTTAATGTTTATGGATGAGATAACTTAAATTTATTATTATCAATAAATATTATATAAAGATAATAACATCTTGTCGTAGTTATTATTTTAGAATTAATTGGCGATTTTATGTTATTCAATAATATTTAGATGTGAGAGGAAAAAACAGTTCAAAACAAAACGTAATCGCGAGACTTAACTCTAAATATCTTTAACGAGCGTGTCGTTTCCGTCTCTTTATCTTTTTCTTGACAAATTCGCTGTATACTTAAAAGTATACCCTAAACTAAGGTAGCAAAGTGAAGAATTGAACAATTAACATTGTTAAGTTCGTTATTCCTAAAAAACCGCGTTCTTTTGCCAGAGGTAGATGAAGTAGTGATTGTTTTGAGGCCTTGAATGTAGCGTTTGTTCATTAGAATTCTAAAATGCTTATGCAAAAGCATTAATTACTCGATATAAAAAATGTAATTTTTAGTTATAGGTTAATATCTTTCTATAATAGTTGTCTAAAGATCGTCGCTAAATAAATAAAATTACGTGTAGGTAATATTATAGAAAATAAATATTTTATTAACTTAAGTTACAATACAAATATTTTTACGTCTAATGACCACAATTCAAAAACAGGTGATTGAAAGCTCTTCTTTTAACAACTTAAAGGAAAAATGTGGTATTTGCCTGGGAGGTGTATATGTCATGATGTATTATTACATACAAATGCCTAGTCATATAAGTCACTTGTCGAGATGTCGCATGAGGGTTATAAGTCTCGTATCATTTGTATCTTTTTCCGTGATTTCATGGAGCTTTTTGTTAATTTACAGGATAATAGGGCTATTACTATAGGAACGAAGCTTCATATTGCATGGATTCACTGTACGAGTGCGGGTCCCACCGCGATTTAGGGAGAAGACTGCGAACAGTATAAATAAAACCCATTTTTTTATTTTTCATAACTTATACAACTAAATTGTTGAGACTCAGATGAGTCTGTAGATACTGAGACTAATCAGTAGGTTAGTCTATTTAATAAAGTGACAATATAAATAATTTGTTTTCTAACATTCTTTTTCGTTCATAAGAGATTTACAAGTAGCAACTTACAATGACATTAAAACAGTTCATATTGCCATATTTATTATTCATAGTAAATTTATTTTAAAATATGAAAAGTGTAGTTACATTTTGCTTTATTAATTATTAAATTACAAATTTTAAGTTCGGGTTCACGAGTGGGAATATGCAGGGCTCTTAAATTTCAGTCTTTGCAAATATTCATGTAACGTAATAATGTTATATTTGATTTTGGAAAAGATCGGTAATATTCAGATGTATATGTCTAGAAAAAAAAAACTATCATCAATAAATCATTTTAAATGAGCTCATTTTACTAAGTTTTACTCAAATTTAAGTAGATTTCTTGAACGCAGCCTTTTTCAAGTAAATTTTTGTTTCATTTAAATAAATTTAATGTTTTTACACAAAAAGTGAAATAATGCAGAATCATAATATTCCTTCACTATATCAACGTTGGATTCACCTTTATGAAAGAGATGAATACAAAAATTAAGACTATGATTCCTTTCGTTGGTTATGTTTTTCTAAAACTACTCGTAGCTACCGCTATCAAAATTATTTGCTCCATTTAATAAGAATACTAAATGCCTATTATTCCAGATTATTGTATTGGTGGAGATCAATATTATAATTTATAAATGAGGTATAATTTAATGATTAAGTACTAAAGAAGATATAACATTTTAAAGAAATTACGAGTTACCTCAAATAGGCAATATTAATTTCCTAAAACATTAAGAAATGAGACGGAAAGAGAAGTCTACAGATGATAAATTAAAATAATAAATGAAAAATTCACTCGCGGGCGCTCCTTCGAAACGGACGTGTCGGGCGTTAAAACAGTATTATATTCTGATTATTATATATCTGTAAATCATGAAATGTGACAGGTGTTTCAAACAAGCCAAAGAAGGCACATCTCTTATTTGTTCAAATTGTAAAAAGTGTTTTCATATGAAATGCTTAAATATATCACTTACACAATACAACAAATTAAAAGGTAATATTTGGTATTGCCCTACGTGTCCTACAAATAGTTCAAGACGTGAAAACTCCCCTTTTAGGGAAACTTTGGATGACGATGATGATTATTCGAGTACTTCAGAAACTGACATACGGGAATCACACAAGGGGCCGCAGCTCTGTAAAAAATCTACGCCTACCCTCACAATATCACGTCCCGCCATGAGTCCTCAACCTTCGGATCCTTCACTAAACTCTTTGCTTTCGACGATATCTTCTCAAATTGCGGAGTTACAATCACAAATGTCAACCGTACAGTCAATAAGAGACGATATATATACCATGAAAAATGATATTTTGGAACTGAAAAATATCTTCTTTTCCAAACTTGAAGATTTAGACAAACGTATCTCAAATGTTGAATTTAAAATGTCTGATTTGGATGAAATAAAAGCAGAAAATGAAGATCTAAAGACGAAAATCACCCACATCATGGACAACTGTAATAAAAATGAGCAATGGGTGAGAAGGTCCAACATACAAATAAATGGTATACCACAGAGAAAAGACGAGAACCTAATAAAAGTCATCGAAAACTTATCCAAAATGAGTGGTTATTCTTTGGATCCATCTAAAGATATCGATTTTGTCACCCGTGTTGCTGTTAAAAACGATGTTGATAGTTCATTTCCTAAGCCTATAATTGTAAAATTTCTAGCAAGATATAAAAAAGATGACTTCTTGTCTGCTCTGCGACGACTTAAAAATTTAAAGGCGTCTGACATAGGCTTTCATGGAAATGATAATCGTATTTATGTGAATGATCACCTTTCTAGCTACAATAAAATGCTTTTACATAAGACAAAACTAAAGATAAAAGATAAAAAATATGATTTTTGTTGGGTTCGCAACTGCACTATTATGGTCCGTCAAAACGAAAAATCAAAAATCATTCATATCACCTCTGAAGAGTCGTTAAAAAAAATTATTTAAGTAATATATTATCTGTTCTTTGTGACATTCATAGTGTTCTTATAAAAATAAACTCTTTGTTTAATGAAGTGCTGTTTATGAAAAATATAAGTGTAGTTTTTAGTGCTTATTGGAAAAGGTTTGTAACCACTGCTTACTCATTAGTGTTGCCGGTTAATTTACTCGTACCCTGCTATTTTTATTATAAGATTTACGTTATTTTATTTTTTTATTATTCTTTATACAAAGTTGTTGATATTATTAGAGATTTTTACAACATAAAAATGTTAACTTTAATCTGTTGTGATCATTGTTTTTACATATTATGCTATTATGCATATGGCATATTGTGCTATTTAGGAATTATTATTCTTTTTCATCTTGAGTTCTCTTGTATTTGTATATGTATACCACACTCATTTGCAATTGCCGTTTTATATTTTGCTATGTTTTTGTTCATTCAGTTTGTACTCGAATCATCTTATAATGTAGACTTGAAAACAATGAAATATGATCATATTCGTTTTATATATTTTGATTTCCTTATAACTGATACAAATATAAACAAAAGTAATTTTGTTATTTTATATATATTGGGCCTTGAGATTGAGTGTCTGTTAAAAAAAAATGTATGTGTGTATATTATATACATCATTATAATATTTAGCTCTGAACAATTAAATTATAATTTAGGGCTATGTAAAATTAGTATTAATTTTGAAAAATGCTTATAAATATTTTTTATCAGAACGTTCGTGGGCTACGAACGAAAACAACTGAATTTATAAGAAATCTATTACAGAATAATTATCATATTGTTTGTTTAACCGAAACTTGGCTTTTAGAGGGAATTAGGGATGAAGAATTATTTGATTCAAGATATAACGTTTATAGAACTGATCGTGACTACGAACGATTAGGTAAAAGGATGGGAGGTGGGACTTTAATCGCTGTGCAACGTTCTCTTATTACTAATTTAATTAATACGCGCGAGTTGCCTTCATTTCCTGATGCTGAAATAACTCAAATCAATATATCATTATGCCGTTTGCCCGTTGTAAAAAATTTAAGACTATTTTGCTGTTATTTCCCACAAAATTTACATCAAGCAGCGTCGCAATTACAATTTTATGAATACTTGTCAGATTTAAGTTTTGAGTATCCTTCTGATGCGTATTTAGTGTTAGGAGACTTTAACATACCGAATACTGAATGGCAGTCAAGCTCAAATGGTTTTAACTACAATATTCTAAATTCCTCTGTTGATCCTTTAACTTCTCAACTTTTTTCTTTCCTTTGTTTTACGGGATGGTTGCAATTCAATTCTGTAAGTAATGGCAATGCTAGGCATTTGGACCTAGTTATATGTAGTAGTTTTCAATGTACAGTATCTCGAGCTGTACCATTAGCGGTACCAGAGGACAGTCATCATCCAGCTCTTAATATTAATGTTGAGTTTGATTTTAATTTACCTTTCCTGCGACCGTCCCCTCGTCTTGTTCGTCAATATCATACAGCTAACTACACGATCATTAATGATGAACTATCCAAAATTGACTGGCTAGAAGAATTAGGAGATAAAAACATTGAAGATTCTGTTACTCAATTTTATTCCATAATTAACTTAATAATCAATAAATACGTTTCATCGAAGCTAGCTATTAACAACTCTAGATTTCCCAAATGGTATACACGTCCATTAATTAGACTAATAAATAAAAAAATAAATATTCATAAAAAATGGAAAATTTATGGTAGAGTGTATTACTACAATTGGTTTTCAGATCTAAGACACGAGTGCAAAAAATTAGAAGCATCTTGTTACATATCATTTATTTCACACACAGAAGCTAATATCTCAAAAATAAGCTCCAAAAGTTTTTGGTCATTTATTCATTCAAAATATCACTCTAATACCATTCCAGACAGTTTATTTCTTGATGAGGAAAATACGTATGATGGACTTCGAATAGCTCAGCTTTTTAATAATTTCTTTGAGTCAGTTTTTGAAAAAGGTTCTGACGTTATCAATAATAATGACATTGAGGATTCCCCCGAGACCATTATCGGAAATGTTGATATAACTTTAGAAATTGTGGAAAAATCCTTACAAACCATAAATACAACGAAGGGCAGTGGTCCCGATGGCTTGCATCCTATATTTTTGAAGAAATGTTGCAAGAACTTAGGTACTCCTCTAACGATTCTATTTCAGAAATCCCTTAATTCAGGGAATTTACCAAAAATTTGGAAACAATCAATCATAGTTCCAATTTATAAAAGTGGTGACAAACATAATATTCGTAATTATCGGGGTATTTCTAAACTATCTCTCATTCCTAAGCTTTTCGAAAAGATTATATACGATAAACTATTCCCTGCCATAAAACCATTATTGACTTCTTCTCAACATGGTTTCATAAAGAGTCGTTCTACTGAAACAAATATTTGTGAATTCCTTGATTTTGTTTTAGACGCCATGGATCAAGGATTCCAAGTTGATGCTGTGTATACCGACTATTCTAAGGCTTTCGACAAAATTTCACATGACTTATTAATCAAAAAAATTAAGGCAATAGGAATACACGGTGACCTATTGAGGTGGCTAATTTCCTATTTACGTGACCGGTCCCAAGCTGTTGCAGTTAAAGGGTTTACTACGTCTTTTACGCCTGTCACATCTGGGGTTCCTCAGGGCTCTCACCTCGGTCCACTATTATTTAATATTTTTATCAATGATTTGGGTAAATATATACATAATTCAAAATTTCTTCTATATGCCGATGATACAAAGATATTTAAAATAGTAAAATCAAAAACGGACTGCATCGAACTCCAAGATGATTTAGATCGATTAAATCTTTACTACAAGAATAATCGATTAGCATTAAATATAAATAAATGTTCAATCATCACATTTTCACGGAAAAAAAAGGAAATTCATCATAAATATTATCTACTTGGTGTTAATTTGCAAAGGGTGTTGGAAGTGAGAGACCTGGGAATCCAGTTGGACAGTAAGCTATTATTTAAATCTCATCTGACTAAACTACGAGGTAAAGCTTATAAGATGTTGGGTTTTATTTTACGTCAATCAAAGGACTTCAAGAATCCTAAAACGCTTACTTTGCTTTTTGATTCTCTTGTTAGATCCCATTTGGAATATGCTTCGACTGCCTGGAATCCATACTATGATGTTTATATTAATATGTTAGAAAGTATACAACGAAAGTTTTATAAATTTCTGAAGAAAAGATTTGAAACTGAAAATACTTCCACTAGTTTGATTTCTTTAGAACAGAGGCGTGAATACAAGGACCAAATCTTTTTATACAAAATCATTAATGGTTTGGTTGAGTCACCTTATTTGTTAAGCAAAATTTTACTACGTTGTCCAAGAATCAATAAACGAATTAATAAAATTTTAGAAGTGCCAATAGTTGGAACCAAATATGCGAAGAATAGATTCTTAATTCGAGCTTGTAATATATACAATTGTAAATATAACAACATTGATCACTTTAGATATAATTTAAATCAATTTAAATCTCTAATAAGAGCTAAAAACAATTAAATTAATATTTAAAATTATAATAATATGTACTTTTCTATCTTAGATTTTGTGGTAATACTACTCTCATATTACTGAGTGTAGTATTACCATGAAATCTTACGTTTAATGATATTAAGAAATATTTACTGTTTATGATCCGACTACTACCCGCTTATGATGTATGTATTAAATATATTGTGAAAACTTAATTGGCTTATGTATGAATTGTTTGTGATGTTTTAAGTTTATTATTGTAATTGCTGTTTGTTTTCCTTAATAAAAAAAAAAAAAAAAAAAAAAAAAAAAAAAAAATATTTTTCGATTTGACAGAAAATAAAAATATATAACTAAAACCTTTAAATAGTTTAAAAAAAAATAATTTTTATGTAACGAGTTTAAGGTTAAGAAAGAAAGAAAGAAAGAAAAACATTAACAAAACAGTAACATGAAAATATAACGTATATTACATATAAAACATTATATGTTTCGGAATGTTGGAAAGTGAGAGGATTAAATGTGAAACAAGTGCAAGCTGCTGCTGTAATGAAATGTTGAGTTGGACGTGTTGCGTGACAAGAGTGAAAATGTAAGAAATGAGTTTGTAAGATTTACCTTGAAAGTAGCATCGGTAAAAAAAATATGTGTAGTAATTGTAATAATAGGGATAAAGAAAAGGTGAATAATAAAATACAGTTAACAAAAGAGTTTTTTTATCTATATAAAAATCATTATTTCAATTTATAAAAACTAAAGATACCTGAACACTTTATTTAATGCTAGTTTCTATATTAATATTAAAAACTAAAGACTTGGCTTGTTAGTATGTTTAGCTAATCTTCAAAACTACTGGATGGATTTTGACAATGCTTTCTGGTTATGATAGGCAGGTTCATGAGAAGGGCTTGTATGGCTATCTAAAATTACACTACTATTCTTAGTTATTATAATAGAAAATAAAGGTAGTAAATAATAAATAAAGTGTGTATCTTTTATAGTTCAGTATCATATTAATTTTAATAAATATAACGGTAACAATATATTCATTAGCTGGAATTGATGGTATTAACAATATCAAATAAATGTTAAGTTTTATTTTATAAAATACATTTGTAATATAATTTCTTATCTTCTTCAAACAGCTTTCGAAACGATTGAATTTAATTTGCTATGTGAATTATTATGACTGTTATTTCTATAATTAAAGACTTGAATTGAATTTTCTTCAAGTACTTATATTAAATACTATCGAGACAGACCGTTTATATATTTTATTAGTAAGTGAAATGTGACTGACTGTGACGTGACTGACTGACTGACTGACAGACACCATCATCTCGTCTTATCGTGAACACGTTTGCTGCAAAGCATCCGAAACATGGGGTTAAATATAAAAATGTAATAATAAACGCGAGTTATATCCGAAAAATAGTTTTATTGAAATGTGTAGTAGTCGTGTAAATCTTAGAAAACATTACATAATTATTTATTTCGTTTATAACTAGGCCTCTATTTTTAATATCCGTTACATAATTTGGTTTAGTATTGTCATCTTTTTTTATATAATCTATTATTATATGGGATTAGATGGCAAATATGAAGAAGCTAAAAGTAATCCATCTGTTCTAAATATATTTACAAATATGAGATTGAGTAACGAGGGTGAGGAGACTAAGATAAACCAAAAGAAAAGGATTGGGTTTTGGAGATCAGGTTACATTCCATATTTATAATTTTATAAATAAGTAATAATGATGACTGCAAAGAAAAAATATTTTTTAAAGGAATATTCTAAAGTATAATAATAATTTTTTTACTTAAACCTGAGAGGTATACTAAGATGTAACTTTTTTGTTTATAGATGAGTGATGACGATAATGGTAAAGAAGTAGTAAACGAAATGGATAGCCTGTTTTTTAAACATATCCATATATATATATATATTGCAATTTATCTTTTTCACAAACGTACTATGTACTCACGCCACTGAAAAAAAACGGTGAATAAAGTAAAAATATATAAGGTGAATCGTAACTTATACAGTCAAATAAAACTGAAAACCCTGGATCATAAATACATATATGGTGTTTTTTATTATATAATTTTAGCTTCATTTACTTTTGAAATAAATTAAATCCTAACAAATCATTATTTATAATTATAATTAGCTTGAAGGTGTTGAGTATTAAATTAAGAATGAAGTCGTTGAACCTTTGAGTACTTTTTGTTTAATTTGGTGTCAGTAAAAGTTTGCGTTAACTCTATAAATTCTGAATTGACTTTGCACTTGAGTATAACAACTACTTGAAATGGAGCGCTAAAACAATAACAAATTTTTTGTATAGAAAAACAAAATAATATCTTTATTTAGAAAATCACAACATGTAAATAATTATGTTATTACTTATATTTTCCTCATGTTGGCCTACAAATAAACATTACATTATATTTAATTTTTCATGAATCTATAGCACAAAAGAAAAACAATTTTTTATATTTAAATATATAAGAGCCTCTATTTTTATAATTAGTACCAAAACAAAAACAGAATCGATTTCCTTATAATAGGAAATTAGGTCACCTTAGACTAGAGATAAAATTGATTGTAGTGAGGTATCTTTAACTTTTGGTGAACGAACAGTACTAATCGTTACTTGTCTTAGAAGACAAGCGTTACAAATACTAGTATTAATACCAAAAACAAATTTAAAAAATAAAATCTTGAGTCCAACTTCACTTGGAATAGGATAGGAAAGAAAAAGTTTATATTTCTTTTAAAAAATTTTTTTATAAGCTTTCTTAACTATTTTAGCCATTTACGTTTTTTTCAAACGAGCTCGGGTTGTGAGAAATTGAGAGGTGGCAGTTTTAATTGACGTGCCTTGTAATTCCCGCAGCATGTGGGGACTGCCTTTACCCAGTTTAATACAAACCTTTTACAGGAAATTCGAAAGCTATGATGAAGCTATTATGAATGTCGTTAGTACAGTAACGGAGAGAGACAAATTATTCAAAGACTCAAAGTAAATTAAGTTGCTTTTAAATTTATAATTGTTATATCATTACGATATTACTTCTTATATCTGAAATTTGATTTTACAGATGCGTCATATTTTTACGACGGTATGTTGTTATTGCCTGCATTCAATTTTAGTTTTCCTAGAATCAATAAGTGCTTTGAAGACCTACGACTCTTTTTTTCAAAGTAATCGTTATTATTTATAATTTTCACTTCATTGATACATAATGATTCCAAGTAGATAAAAAAATAGAAACTCTTATCTTAAATTTTAATAAAAAATGAAAACTATGATACTAAGTAGGTGAAAAAATGCTTAAGAATCAAATTTTTGTTAATAATAAGGAATCACGGCGAGAAAATAGAAAAGATGTTTTTCATTCAGGATTTACGACATTGTTTGTTGGAGAATAAATTTTACAACCGTTGACAGATAGACTGACTGTGAGAGTGGAGTATTATATTGTATGTTCTATGCATGTGTTATTTAATTTGATACGAATTGTTCAATAAAAATAATCATAAGAAATTAATATTGTGAATAATTTAATATTAGAAGCTTTTTTTTATTATTAAATTAAATGTTATTATAAATATTTTTTTATACTACATTTATAATTATAAACAGGGCATAAGGTGCTACGATAAACCATCAAGTATTTTTAAGTCAAATTAAAATTGACAGTTCTATTAAATAAAAAATATTATATCAAAAGTTGTCGACTTTTTTCACAATATTTTATTCTCGTTCTTCCACAGATAACATTTAATATTGAAACAAAATCTGAATTAAGTAGCAAGCAACGGTTTTGGAGGAATTTATTGCTCTTTGTCCCCAACTTATGACGTTTTTTTCTGTCTCATTATTTATAAAATCATTCATTTGTATTTGAATAAAAATACATCTAAATTTTAACATTTTCCTTTCTTAAAATTCCTTTTATCAGGTATATGATTTGGTTAATAAAATATCACACTTTGGATATTCTTCTGCATAATGACTAATATATTTATTTTAATTATAAATATTTGATCAGTTGCTCTGTGTCAACATGATTTATAACTTGTGACTCAATGTAAAATAATTTTAATTTATAAAATTAAATCTTTGATGTCTTCATATTATTAATTCAATACAGCTTATCAAATAACCTTATTAAATAAAATGAAGTTCTAAAGCGTGTCAAAGATACAAAAAAATACATTTTCAGGCAGAGAGACAAACTTATATAAAACACTATTTGCAAGTTTTAAAATAGTTAAATAAGTATCTTTAATATTTGTCTACTTTTTCATTAAAGTCTGTAACCACTAGTTGGGACATTAATGTCAGAGGTTTTTAATGCGCTCATTGTTCATTGTGCATGTATTAGATTGTTAATGCTCTACTAATAAAAAACTGGAAATATTAAATAACACTATTTATTCAAGCTATTTAGTCCTTCAAGAAATATCGTTAAATTATTATAAAAAGAAACAAAACAAAGAAACTCTTTATCTATTATTTATATTTAATAAGTGGAGAAAAGGTTTAATATAAAAGCACAATATTAACAAAAATATAAATTTAATTAAGAATTAATGGTACAGTAAAATACCCACAAAAGATATAATAGCAAAATATGACATAATAGCAAAATATTACAAACAATATAAGTATAAAAATAACTTAACTTGCCAGTTCCAACTCCAGTACGAAACAATCCCTTAATAATGGCTATAAGCCCTATTTATAACAATTTTTAAAAGCGACAGCAGCGCTATGATTAAGTCTGAAGTTTTATCATATTCATAACTTTTGAACATAATAAACAATATTTAATTATGATCTCTTTTACAGTATGATTCTTAATTCTTAAATGTATTTGTAATAATTATATTAATGGTATTTTCTTCTTATTAAATAAAGTATGTAAATACAATAGATTAATATGATAAGTATAGGTTATGACAATTTTATCAAATCAACAACTTTTATTACTTCAATGTTATTTTATCACTTTAATTTTACATAAGTAATAACAGTAAAACATTGTTCTAAATAATGCTAAATTCCCAAAGATAATAATTATAATATATTACACTTTTATTGTATCAAGGCAATTAAATAGTTGTCTAATTGATTTTTGTATGACCTACATATTAAATTACAATATCATAATTCAATATGTAGGTCATAATACAATATAATACATGCAACTTTTGCTCTTTCTCTTTATATTGATAAACAACAGCTTTATAATTTAATTGCAGACACTACTCCTTTTCATTACTTGTTTTAGAAATTGTATTTAAAATATAATAGATATCCATAATAAAAAACTATTTAAGAGAATTAATAAATCATTTTGTATGAACTCAAATAAGATGGCAAATGTGATGAGTGTAATTATAATGCAACTTTTTAAATCAATTTAAATAATTAAGGACATTTGCTACAAAGGAAATATGTATTTTCTCCCTTATCTTTAGAAACTTAAACAACTTTAAAAGAGGTTAAGTTGTTAGACGTCTATTTAACAACTTGATTTTTACTTTTAACTTAAATTATATTAAAGTATAAATTATATTTTCTCTGTTAAACAAAGACATCGTTAAAGTTAAAGTGTTTTGTACGTAAAAGATAAATCAATTTTTTTTGTCATGTAATTAAAAAAAACCGTTTTAAAAAAAATTTTATACTACAGTTTTTTAAAAAAATGAAAGATTAAGATGGACTATATTTTATCAACAACTATGTGTAACTGAGATAAAGCATTGAATAATAATCACTAAATTTCTTATTTGAGATATTTCTTCTCAGATCATATTACTTATTTTGTCCACGCAACTCAAAGCGGAAGGTTTGTTATTCTCTCAATAGTATTAAATAGTTGATACTAAATAGTGAAATGAGTATTAAAGGGAAATAGGTGATACCAATTTTTGGTAATTGGTGGTTCCATTCGCGGTCTGGTGATAATAAAATTATGATAAAAAGCAGCTATTACTTTTAAGCTAAACGCTTGTCATTCCTATGTAACTATTTACCAAAAATCCAAACTTAAGAGTTCTTAAATGAAAAGTAGTCCTTTCGAATTCAGTTTCAAAAGTTAAGTTACGTATTACATTCCTTAACGTATACCGGGCTGTTTCATTCGAGTCTACTTATACCTACGATTCGGTTGCTTCTGGTACTTTTTCGGTACTTCCATTTAAATAGTAGTACCTAGTATGAACTCCAAAAGCCAGTTTGACATTTTTGACTCCTGTTGATATATGTCTATCCTATTCAATAAACAACAGGGAAATTTGCAGGTTAATTGCGTCTGCAAAAGATGCAATTTATTTCCATGCAGGACTTTCTTACTGACTGTTCCAGTCATTCTGACATAAGCTAACCTAATCAAAGGCCTTTTTTTTTTTTTTTTTTTTTTTTTTTTTTTTTTTTTTTTTTTTTTTTTTGTCAGGTAATGCATTTACGCATACCCGGCGCGTCGGGGGGCGCAGCCTGGGGTATGTGGGACTCGACCGAGGTAATACCCACTAAAACCTGACAGTGGTCCGCCTTCGGCGGGAAGTAGGAGGGCCCGCGGAACTCCTTGCGGAACGTCACAGGGCCCCCACCCGCTGGGTATTGCTAGTCCCGTACCGGGGGAGCTTAACACGCGCTCCCCCCAGCACCCTCGCCGGTGCTAGCTACGGCAAGACGGTACCACGGGCCGTCAGCCGTCCTTCCCGAGGTCGCGGAGATGGTGAGAAAGGCCCGCCGGGCCCCCACCCGACGAACCTGCGACCCCAGGGGCCCCGCTTATGGTGGGGGAGCACCAGAAGGACCGCGACGGGACTTACCTGCGCCCCGGCGGCGTCCTCGTCGAGCCGGATCCGAGGTCCTCTCGCGACCCCGCTCAGCGGCCTCCTTCCGGGACATCACTGTCTCGCAGAAGGAGGCCACGGCCCTCCACGCCGTATCCCCGCCGAGCATTGCCGACACAACTGCTGGCAGGGAGAGATTCTGACCGATCCGGGTGACCAGGACTTGCCGCTCTGCACTCCACGCAGGGCACATGGCGAGCGTGTGCTGGGCACTGTCCTGGCTCTTCCCATCGCAGTGGAAGCAGTTCGCCGTCGCTTCGCGTCCGATCTTACACAAATAATCACCGAAGCACCCATGCCCGGTGATTATCTGTGTGAGTCTGTAGGTGAGCCTTCCGCCCCGTCGCTGCATCCAGGCTTCG
Source organism: Mechanitis mazaeus (assembly GCA_959347395.1). Taxonomy (NCBI): domain Eukaryota; kingdom Metazoa; phylum Arthropoda; class Insecta; order Lepidoptera; family Nymphalidae; genus Mechanitis; species Mechanitis mazaeus. The sequence continues at coordinate 15,462,139 of OY365755.1, forward strand.
AGGTTCGGCAGGAATGCCCCCACAACGCGTCTGCGTGCTACGTGCTCTTCTGAGAGCCGCGCGCGCCACGTTGCGAGAGCGGCCTGTCGTTCCTGCCGTCGTAGGCCTTCGATCGCCTCTTCTGGCCCGCCTCTGCCCTCCTGATGGATGGAGCGGAGCCGGTGATACACCCTCGCATCCATCTCGGCTAGGATATCCAGGGGCGGAAAACGGGCAAGGATTGTCGCCGCCTCAAAGGACAACGTCCGGTATCCGCGTGCGACCCGTATTGCCATCTTTCGTTGGACGCTGTACACTTTCGTGCGACAGCGTCTGATAGCCAGCCTCTTCGCCCAAACAGGCGCCCCGTAAAGGGCTACGGATCGTACGACCCCGGCGTAGAGGCGGCGGACTTCCTCACTCGGTCCCCCGAGATTGGGTAGGATCCGGTGCAGAGCACCCGCTACCCTCTCGATCCGGGGGACCAGGCGTTCGAAGTGCTCCTCGAAGCCCCAGCGACTGTCAAGGGTGAGGCCTAGGTACTTCATGTACGGCCCCACCCGGACTTCAGACTCACCCACTCGGACGCGGGGTCGGGGGGTTCCCTGCTCCTCGGCAGCTTGTGGAACCATAGCGCCTCGGTCTTGTGAGGCGCTATCACCAATTCCAACTCGCGGATTTTAGCGACGACGACGCTAGCCCCAAGTTCAGCGAGCTCCCTGGTCCTCTCGAATGTGTCTCCGCCGGCGACCACTAGTGTATCGTCCGCATAGCATACGATATCTACGCCAGCGGGGAGATCGACACGCAGAACCGCATCATATGCAAGGTTCCACAGTACCGGGCCCAAAACTGAGCCCTGTGGAACCCCACAATGGATCTCCCTCCGGATCCTCGTACCGTCTTGATCCATGTACAAGATGTACCGGTCGCGCAAGTAGTCCTCGATCAAGCCACGCAGGGAGGGGGGCACACGATGGTGGTTTAGCGCCCCCCTGATCGCGTCCCAGGGCAGGGAATTAAAGGCATTTACAATATCCAGGCTAATCGCCAACGCCACCCCACCCAGGGACACCACCTGCTCCGACAGGGCGCGGACGCGTAAGACCGCGTCAACGGTCGAACGACCCTGCCGGAAGCCAAACTGGCTATCAGCTAGATCGGGACCGACACACGACAGATGCTCGTTGAGACGGGCGGCTAGTATTCTTTCAAATAGTTTGCCGACCTCGTCCAGCAAGCAACCTAATCAAAGGCCTGACATAAGCTAACCTAATCAAAGGCTATTCCTATATAGAAAGTCATGTAAGGAGAATTCTCTATCTCTTTCATTTCTATGGCGAGGTTTTCGAGAATAAGCTTTAAAAAAAATATTTTATAATATCTAAATAATTTTAAGAGATGCTTAAATTAATAATCATTAACAACAATGAAATTAAGCTGCTTTTTTAAAAAATGCAATCTAAGAATGAATTTTCTAGATTTACGAATTGCTTCTACGAATGTGGTAATTTTACAGTTTTATCAAAATATTTGTCACTTTCCTCCCATAATCCTTTTAAAGGTTATTTTTAATTAAATTGAATATTTAAAAATAATATTTAGACATTTGTACACTTGTAATATTTATATTTTTAAAACCTTTTGAATAAGATCATAAAATTGGTTAGAAAAGATATTAAAACTATGATACTAACTTTAACACGCTCTAAGTTAACATGATTTATAAGTTTTGTTGAACGAAATATACTTTCTCGTCCCTTCGCTATTCTCCACATTTTCTACAGAAATAAAATACTAGATACATTTTATCACCTTTCCGATTCTTCGATCGATCAGGAAGTCCCTTTGATGTGAGGAAAATATTTACAGAAATAACTCTTACTGTTTTTATAATAAGGACTATAATTTGATAACTTCAACTAATTGAATACTTTATAGAATCCTTTAAATATATTTATATATAATCTTTACGTAAGTATTTTGTTACATTTAGTGCCAATGGCAACAAAGTAGCTTAATTAATTACATTATACAGGTATTATTTATTAACTTCCTGATCAAAAAAGTTATTGAAGTATCCCCGATTTTCGAAATGCGTCTTTTTGTTATACCTTTATGTGTAGGTCCTAATAGGTGTTCTGAGTACTTCTAGATAATAAAAAAAACATGTATGGATAATGCTTCATTTTTTCTCGACGTGATTAAGCAATAGACTATGTTTTCGGACAAATTGATGAATATTTACGTAACTTAGATCTGATTAGTGTAATACGCATTCATTAGTACCAAAACGAAAACAATTGCATTATCAGAAAAAGTGAGGAAAAAACGCTTATTTACAAAGATAACACATACACACAGTGTATGTGTATGTGTTATCTACACACAGACACATATGCATATAAACATGCACACAATACATGTTTTAAAAATGTTTCTAAAATTATTTAGGACTCCTCAAAACGTAAAATTATTACAAAAAAATCGAATTCGAAAATCGGGGTGATTACAATAAATCCCTTAATCAGTAAGGTAGCAAATGTTTATCATTTTTATTTTATGGTAATATTTAGTGTTATATTTGTATTTTTAAATTTGTACGAATAGAATAGAATTAATATGAAATATATAATAATACTCATTTATAAGGAGTTTTCTATAACACTTTGTTTTGATTGTTTAAAACTTCCATTAATTTTTCATACATTTTTATATGAAAAATTAATGGAATTTCTTACTATTTTATTTTTATTTATATTATTTATCCTTTATTGTTATATTAAAAGGCGAACTTAATTCCCAGTGGCATACTCTAACAGATAACCTTCGAGAAGGTGAAAAATTGGGGTAGGCGTTTATAAAAAAAAATACAAGACAAAAAACAATACCAATAAAATTCGAATATAATATATAATATAATAAATATTTTATAATAATAATTAATATAAAATACAATATAATATAATATACTACTATATCACTTTTATATAATTACTACGATTGGCCTACCATATTTACTTTACCAACACGACAACTTTCAAATTTAAACTGCATCAGGCATTTGTTACTATTTACTTAAATGAATCTAAATAAGTAAACAATTTTTGAAAATTTCTAAATATTTTTTTGGAATATTTTGTCTTGTACAATTTAAAATATATTTTCGCTTCACAGTTTCGTCGTAATTCAAGTAATTTGTCGATCTTTACTGTAATCTAAGACAAATCATTACTTAATTAGGTCTATCTTCTTCTTCTCAATGTAGTTTAGGTATTAGAAGTTAGTTTACTACTTATAACAATAGTAATGCATTAAATTATATTTTTTAAACTTTATTTAGCACGTTGCAAACTTTTGAAAAATTTTACACCGGTTGATGTATCGATTTACTAACCAGATTACTAAATAATGGAATGAAAATTGTATCAACATGGGCAGGAGTCGAACTAATTACTCTAGTTTTTGTTCAAGTAAATAATGTATTAAAAATAGACTAACATTAACAATTTCTTTTATTGAACATATTCTTTATTGTTTAAGAATATGAAAAGGCCAAAAATGTATGATGCAAAAAAAGTAATAAGTCGAGAACAAAGAAAAATAAATGGTCTCAAAACCGTCTGCCAGCTTTTTAATTAACATTTTGCTTCAACCTTAAGTTTGCGGCTTATACAGTTTGATTAATTTGTATCATTACGTACTTTGGTTTTGAATAATTTATTTCTTTGCAGAAAATAAAATTTTAAAAATTTTATCCATAAATATTAAACAATTTGGCGACCAAACAAACTATTAATATACATAATTTAAATCGTGTATATTCTGAGTGTAATGATAATAAAAACAGATAAACATTGTGGGACTTTATTTTTGAATATGTACTGTACTCAGCTGAATACAATACACATTTGAGATTTAATAACAAACAAAAAAGGTATTCACAAAATAATTAACAAATATTTCTTTCCAATTTATTATGGTTCAATTATTATGGTTCAATAGAGCTATGATGCCAATTTTAGCTTTTCCTAATCAAGGGATGAAAAAAGGCAGCTCCTAGTAAGAGTTTTTCAACAAACTTGGAGAATAGTAATACCAAAACATATAAGAATTAAGTAAAACCTTTACATTTCTCATCATAGTTTAGCGGTTCATTTTAAAAACTTCTACATCATAATAATATTATATTCTAGGTCTTTGATATAATTTAGTAATTTGTTATTTTATAACTCAATATGGCTTGCAATATCAAGCATTTTCCATTCGCTTCTCAACTGCAATAGTGTGTATAGTATCAATAAAATAATTTTATACCTAGTTTTAAGATTTTAAATATTCCCAACCTCGGAGGGCCGCTCCATGACGACTTTTGTATGCCGGCATAGTGAGGAGCATGGCCTTCTACGGTGCCCCCATATAGTTGGGAGCTCTCACTCGCGATTCTAAGGTCCTCTTGTAACAATCGTAGAGGACCATCGCGGTGAGAGTGATCAGGGAGTACTGTACGGTATCGTTTACTGCGGCGACACTGCTGGCAAACGACCCTCCTTGGGAGCTCCAGGCAGAGGTCGTCGCGGCAGTGTACTGGCACCGGGCTGAGGCTGAAAATATTATTATCTTCTCATCTGACAAGAGAAACAAGTAAACATAAAAACAACAATAAACTAATAAAATTTAAATTAACTACTACATTAATAAAATATTAATACTTACATACAACGACACCTGAAATGACAATAGGACCTTGTCGATGTATGGTTTACAAGCTTGAAAATGCTTGTGTAGCATACTAAATGCAAAAATTTTACTCGTGTTTATTGACCAATGATTATAAATTGATATAGTTTTCTACATCAATATTGTCAATTATTATATAAATCTTAAATCATATATCTTAATACAATTACGAAAATAAGCAAACAAAATTTTGTTGTTACTTATTTATCAGTACAACAACAATGAAGATAATAAATTTATAATGTCACTTATTAGTTATCTATATTTATTTATCTACTAATACATATTTTTAAAAACTAAAAACAGTGTATTTGTAGTTTCTTAAAAACTTAAAATAATGTATTTGTAATTTCTTAAAAACTAACAACAATTTGTTTTTAATTTCTTAAAAACTAAATGCGTGATCGGGGTGGTTGTGGTACCAACTGAAGTGCGTTAATATGAGTAAAAAGTATTAATTACTAAAGAGAATCTTAAGAAATATAAAAAAATAGGATCATGTTATCTAATAATCAAATAATGCCATAGGTTTAATAAAAAAAGAGAAATTAAAATAATAGAAAAACAAATAAATAATAAAACATTTTTTTTAACCAGGAAGTTAATATTATGGGACTGGCGCCCATTACTACTTTATGTTGGAGAGCCGAAGCTACCACGCTAGACTATCTCATGTCGTTATCTTGTAGAACATGACGCAATTCAGTAAAAGAGACTGAAAATCAGTTCACTCCTCAATGTTTTTCATCATTTGGGGCTAGCGTTTAATCCAAATAGTCACTATTTGGTACGCAACGGATCCCATAATGTTTCCCGAATCTTTTTTATTTAGTCGGTTATGAACGTAATCGTTGGTTTTAAGTAAGTATTCTCTTAAAAGGTACTGAAGGTCCTATATAAATGGCCTTACCTACTACTAGATTGGAAAAAATTTGTTCATACTCAGTTAAAAAAAATACGAGCATTTTATAAAATATGAATATGATGTCCCCCTTCACATTTTACAAAGCGCTAACATTTGTTACCATTCTCTTCTCAGTTAGAGCCGCCATAGCTCTTAGTGATTTAGACTACCATTCTCAAAACTTATCTTAATGCAATTGTTCAGGAGAACTTAGTTTATAGTTTTTTCGGTGGTAGACCATAACATCGGGTCGCCGGCAAGGTTACCACCCATTGGGCAAAGTCGTGCCGCAAAGCGACCTAGTCGTGTTCCGGCACGCTGCTCAATGAAGCCGTATATGGGAAATGGGTCTGAACAGCTGCGTTGCGTTGGCGAACCGGTTTGGCGTCGAGTTGATGTTGGTTGTGTCGGGTGCCTAGTCGAGGAGGGTAGCGGGATCCGAAGCGACGGCTTTCCGCTGGCCGCCCGCAGATAGTTGGGGGCCCAAATAGTAGGTTAGCCACCCACGAAAGGCTGCCCCGCCAGCTGCGAAAAATCCCAGGGTGGCTCCATCGTGCTGGTTGGCGACCAGACGAGGAGGCCCGATGGCGATCCCTGGGGGGGTTCGGGCGTCCCCGCAGTCTCCAGACTAGCCTCCCAGTGGCATGACAACACCAATTTCGACGTCGGGTTCGATACGCAGCGCCTCGTTCAACTGCCATTTCCCATCCTATTCACTCTGATATATTTATTTTATGAAAAGGTTTAAAAAAGGGAACAAGTTTTTTCAGCGGTTGCACTCCTCCTCACTTTTAGTGCACCTCAGTAACATCCGAGGCTTGCACTCAAATCTCGAACCTGTCCACCACCATCTCGAGACAGCGCAGCCGCACTTGCTCTTTTTGACGGAGACGCAGATTCAATGTCCTATGAGTGCTGCACACCTGGATTATCCCGGTTACACGTTAGAGCACAACTTTCGCTCACGTGCCGGGGTATGTGTGTACGCGCGGAACGACCTCTGTATCCATCGTCTCCGTCACCTTGAAGACCCCACTTTTTCTTCCATATGGGTTTTAGTAGATACAGGAATCGAAAAAATCCTGTATTCCTGTGTCTACCGTTCGCACAGCGGTGATCAGGAGACCACTCGTTTATTTGAGTATCTTAGTGAGGCTGCTGATATGGCTCTGCATCGATACCCTTCAGCGCAGCTCGTCTTTCTGGGGGATTTTAATGCCTGTCATCAGGAATGGCTGTACCCGTACCAGAAGACGGACCATGCTGGAAGAGAGGCGCGGAACTTCGCGTTGTCTTTGAACCTCTTTCAGCTGGTTAGGCAAGCGACGAGGGTCCCTGATGTGGAGTCCCATACAGCCAACTGCCTTGACCTTCTGCTGACAACTGATCCGGACAGATATCGTGTTGAGGTTTCCTCCCCCTTGGGAACTTCCGATCACTGTCTGGTGAAATCTGTATTTACTTATTCCCCACCAGTTTCCGAACCGCATGGTGTCAGGCGAATATGGAAATACAAGTCAGCAGATTGGGATGAGATGCGGCACTTTTTTGCATCTTATCCTTGGCGGCAGGTCTGCTTCTCTTCTTTGGATCCGTCGAGCTGCGCAGATGCTATAACCGATGTGGTGCATCAAGCAATGGAGTATTTCATTCCGTTTGCTGATGTACCCATCGGTGGCAAAGCTCGCCCATGGTTTAATGCCGAATGTGGTCATGCTGAAGGCCGAAAACATTCGGCATACCTCAGTTGGGCCGACGCTCGAAGCCGCAAATCTCCGGATGTAAGATCTAAGAAGAGAGCCTTTAACCGAGCTGCCAAGTCTTACAAAAAGGCGTTGCGGAAGGCTCGTCTCGATCGAATCGCTAGGAATGGCGAAGAGCTCTCTGTCAGACCAACCGGCAGTCGAGCTTTTTGGTCTCTTGCCAAATCGATCGAGTTGAACTTCTGTAAACCCTCACTGCCTGCAATGCAGAAGCCGGACGGATCCCTGGCCCATACAGCGACAGAGAAAGCGAATTTACTTGCTTCTCTGTTTGCTAATAATTCACATCTTGACACTAGCAATGCGTCTCCAGCACATCTTCCTCACTGCGGTATTTCGATGCCTGAAATCCGCATCACAAACAGAGAGGTACGGAGAACATTGTGTCGTTTGGATGTGAATAAAGCCAGTGGTCCTGATGGTATACCAGCCATTCTGCTTAAAACATGCGCAGCTGAGTTGTCTCCTATATTAACACGTCTGTATCGCCTCTCTTTCGAGACTGGAATAGTGCCGAAATCCTGGAAGCTTGCCAACGTGCAACCAGTGCCCAAAAAAGGCAGACGTGCCGATCCTGCCAATTACAGACCGATTGCAATCACCTCCATACTCTGCAAGATTATGGAGCGTGTATTGAACTCGCGCCTTTTAGCATACCTAGAAGGTAACGATCTCCTCAGTGACCGACAGTACGGGTTTCGCCGAAATAGGTCCACTGGGGACCTTTTAGTGTATGCTACTCACATTTTAGGCGAGGCTATCGAGAAGAACGGAGAAGCGGTCGCCGTCTCTCTGGATGTCTCGAAGGCTTTTGACAGGGTCTGGCATGCGAGCCTTATAAGCAAGCTTTCAGCGTACGGTATTTCTCCTGGTCTGATCGGCTGGGTTACGGACTTCCTGAACCTTAGAACTATCCGAGTTATTGTTGAAGGGTGCTCGTCGGAGCCCTTAACAATAAATGCCGGGGTTCCTCAGGGGTCCGTTCTTTCTGCAACTCTTTTCCTGCTGCATATAAACGATCTGCTGAAGCCCGGAATTTATGGGTACGCAGACGACAGCACAGTTGTAGAAAGATATCTGCCAAGCACTCGTGCTAGTAGAGAACAAGTACAGTCAGAAAGAGAAGCCATGGTGCAACGTTTGAGTGACAAACTTCAGGCAGTCTCTGCATGGGGCAGTGCCAATCTTGTCACATTCAACGCCACCAAAACGCAGACGTGTTTGTTCACCGCCAAAAGGAGCCCTTTCACCTTGGCTCCTTCTTTTCAGAATGTATCTTTGGAATAGAGTGACCGACTTCAGTTGTTAGGCTTAGAGATTTCCTCGAACCTCAACTATGGTCGGTGCATTGAGTCCAGAGCAAGAGCAGCTGCAGGAAAGCTTGCCATTCTTGCGAAGGTCCGACAGTACTTTACACCGGGACAGCTACTTGTATTATACAAAGCACAGATCCGGTCGTGTGTGGAGTACTGTGGTCACATATTTGCTGGTGCCGCAAAGTCTCATCTAGCGGTTCTGGACTCAATCGAGAGGCGAGCAAAAAGGCTTATTGGTGACCAAGACTTGGTTGACGCCAATCTTCAAAGCCTTGAACACAGGCGGAGAATTGCTGGCCTCTCAGTATTCTATAGGATACATTTTGGAGAGTGTGCACAGGAATTACATGACGTAATTCCCCCATCCCCCTTCTACCAACGGACATCCCGACGCACGGCGAGTATCCATCCATACGTTGTGGACATTCCACCTGTCCGAACGAAGCGCTTTGCTTCGTCTTTCTTTATTCGCACGGCGAAGGACTGGAACAGCTTGCCTGCGTCGGTATTTCCATCTGAATATAATGTGGGTGTCTTCAAGAGAAGAGTGAATAGGTTACTGAGTTAATGCGCCTTACCATCTATGACTACATTTCCACTTTCCATCAGGTGGAATGTAGTCAAGCGTTAACTCAGACAGTGTAAAAAAAAAAAAAAATAAAAAAAAATAAACACCGCTGGCCTTGGCAAATAGTAAATAATTCAGAATAATTAAAATAGCTTAAAATAATTGTGATATTACTCCGATTTTCAAACAGAATTTTAATTATGGAATACCAAAACTGTTGATGTTTGTATTTCACTCCTCGGACATTGTGTACTGTACACATTCAGTACATATACGACGTACCTCGTCGCAAATAGATTAACTTTGACTTTTAACACATTGATTCAAAACCGTTTTCAGAAATCAATGTTTCCAAATTTTAGTTATATTTTTAGTTATAGACAAAGTACAAATAAATAATTCATAGGACGTATCAATGGATATGACAGAAAAAAAGATATAATATTTATTAGTAGTTCTTGAAGATCAGAAACATTTAATTTCGGATAAAAATGGTCATCAAGGTTTTAGATTTAGAATCACGAGGATAATAGTTAAACCAAAAACAATAAAATATACATTTGCAGTATAATTTATTTATACTTCGTACATTGATTTTTTTTGTATGGCTCATTTGTGTTTGCTCCAAAATGTGTATAAAAAATTAATAATATATTTATGTTTTTCTTACACTAGCACTTAATTAGCATACATTTAAAATATTTCTAAATTCGAGTCGTCGTAGAGTATGTGGTCTCCTCGTGCCATTGGAACTAATTTATTCGACCGGTGGCGAGCGGTCGATTGCCGGAGGTGTTACAATTGAATTTTGATTAAATAATTAACCAAATATAAAATACATTTTTGTTTCATTTCAGTTAGTGAAAATCAACTGAAATTGATTTATGTATATAGGTGACTGCTTCATACAGAATTAGTATTGTCACACAGTAAATATTTTTTGGTAATGATTTTAAATAATGTTTCAAACAATTTGGTAGAGTTGTTACTTATTTAAATATTTCTTTTACAACCTCCGCGCCAAAACCATAATTATATACACAAGAATATTGTTACTTTAAAAATATAATTAATAATAAAACTTAGCCATCCTTAGCATTATTTACGTTTCATATGTTAGGCGAGGTTCCTGATGCACGAGGTTAGGCTGACTTCAACGTTACGCTGATTTTAACAAAGACTTCTTAGTTTACTAATTCCCTATTACAGGTATGTAGTATACTATAAGAATGGGATCCGGAATGCGATATTAGTAAACAAAGAGCCCACAGCAAGACATCAGTGCTTGAACCAAGAACGACCGCAACACTTGCCTGCTTGTTGGATTCCGTCGCCTTAGAATTGAATTACTCTTCTGAATAGGGACGGTATTTTAAAGTAGATTATGTAAATTTTTGCTGATTTTATTTTAACATATAAGCAGATGTACTTTTTTTCTTATTTTAGTGTAATATATATAGGCTACAATATACCAGACCTGTTCTATTATTCATACAAACCTTCCGTGGAAATATAAGAAAAAATACTGTCAAAAACCGAAAATGACTTTTGTTGTATGAAGGCTATTGTAGAAAAAGTACTATTTCAGTTTGAAATAAAAAATATATTTTTGTTGGGAAATGTTCTTCGTCACGAAAACCTTCATTTGGATCTGGCGACTAATCCAAGAAGTCATAATTGAGTACACAAAGACTCCCGTGATATCTAAGGAGCTTTTCTACTTAGTCGGTTAGGTCAGTAACGTAACGGTTGGTTTTACGTAAGTATTCTTTAAAATGGTACTGAAAGTCCTACCTCATCACCTATGTAGTCGGGGAGGCTTTCATCATTCTCAGATAAAGAAAATACGAGCCTTTTGTTAAATATGAGTCTGATGTCCCCCTTCATACTTTACAAAGCGCTAACATTTGTTACGATTCTCTGCTCAGTTAGAGCCGCAATATATCGCAGTGATTTAGTGGACCATTCTCACGACCTACCTTAATGCACTTGTTCCGAAGAACATAGTGTATATAAACACTGCTGACGAAATGGTCTTGACAAATAGTAAATAATTCAGAAAGCAACAGAAATTGACTTATATATGCACATATATATGTACTGCTTCATCCGTAATTTGTATTTTCATACAGTTTACTTTTTTCGCTTTATGATTTAAAAAGGGTTTGTAACGATTTATGTACGCTTGTTACTTCTTTAATTATTTTTTAACAAACCCCCGCACCTAAACCATATTTATACACCTAAGACTATTGTTACCTTATAAATAGATGTAATAAAAAGTTGAAATCTACTTAGACATCGTTGTCATTATTAATGTTTCGTATTTAGGGCGAAGTTCATAGAGCACGCAGTTACTAGCTGAAGTCTTTATTTACAAATTACAAGTACAGGTATGTAGGTATGTATGTAGTGTGTCCATAGAATGGGATCCGGGATGCGGTATTTGTAGACAAAGAGCCCGCGGCAAGACATCCGTGCGGCAACCGAGAACGAACGCAACACTTGATTGCTTGTTGGATTCCGCCGCCTTAGAATTGAATTACTTTTCTAAATAGGGACTGCATTTTAAAATAGGTGATGTAAATGGTTATTGTTTTTATTTTAATAAATTACCAGGTGTATTATTGTTCTTATTCTAGAGCAAATTATATTGCCTAGGATATAAAATACTTGTTGCATATTAAATTGAAAGAATATGTAAAGACACACATAAATGTTACAAACTTTACGTAAAAAAATAGTAGTCGAAAAACTGGTGCGGGTTTTGCTGTAGATTACTCATTTAATCCGGAAAAGTTTTAAATTTTTAACATGACAAGTAAAGAAGATGTAGAGTGTAGAAAACTAATTCTGAACGATTTTCCGTTTAGATAAAAAAAAATCAGGCTAGGCCAGGTGGTCTACAAGTTGTACGCTGCAGGTGCAGCGTACAACTTTTGTATAACCCAAATTCAAATTCAAAAAAATTTGAATTCTAGAATGTAACTGTAAAGTCGGGTTAAAACCAGTATAACCCTATAAATTGTAAGCTATATTATTCTTTACTCAGGAATATAATTTTAAGTTTTTGCAGTTTTTGATGATACTGCATTGCAGCTGGAATATGAGCTTTATTATGTGTACTGTAAGATCTTTTCTTTCAACTACATTCTTTGTTCTGATTATGAATATTGCTCCCCGCATTTTGTTATTGCGGACTTCATTTAGTGGAAGATTTTAAAACTAGACTAAATCTTTTCAAGGCCTATTGACAATTGATTCATGTTTACATTCAAATGAATATTACGTCTAAGAAAGAAAAAAAATTATTTATTATAAATATATTTTTACAGTATATTTCTAAGGCTACTTTTTTTTCTCAGTTCTAATTTTATAAACGTTTGTTATACTAAAAATCTCTATAGATTTTCAGACATTTTACATACTGTATGTTATTGTGTTTTTATTTTTCAATTTAGTCTGGGTGGCAGCAACAGAATTACACGCAATCGCACAAAGTGGCCTTCAGTTAATATCAGGAGTCTTCGAAATCTTGGTATCAATCGTATTTCAATTGAACTAAGAGCAGTGCCACCTTATTTCTGGTAGATGGCGTTGCTTTTATTTTATACAAAACGAGGTTCACACTAAAGCGATCGATTTATTTTTAAACCCCATTCAGAGGTCAAAGTGATAGGACTTGTACGAAAGAATAAATTTTTGAGTCTTGTCCGTGTTAATAAATGTTTTCTTTCGCTATTTAAAAATTATTGTTTTATTTTGTTAACATAGGTTAATATATATTTATATTAACCTTAATAATCATTGTAGGGTCATTAAGTTCATAATACTTTATAAAATTTGCATTTTCAATTGGAACATTCAGATGGCCAGAGATTAATACTAAGAGCAATTCCTTTAAGCGAAAATAACAAATTATCTGAATAAAAAACAACATAAAATGTTGAAATATATAATATTTAAGGTAACATAAAATCAAATTTGATAAAAATCCATTTCAGTGTTTCGGTTGTATTGTTACTATAGCCAAAATAACATTTTTGTGGTTTCCCGTGAAATACTAGAATTATATTTATATAGTTAAGTTTATTAGGTTTTACGTTGGCGAGCCAGCAAATAGACAAATATTATTGTTTTTAATAGTATTTCATGTGCTAAATACATTAGTTAATGTTCATAAAGACATTAAATACGTTACAGTTATTGCTCAAAAATTAAATTATATACATTAAAATTTCAAGTATATCCTCATTGATGTTTATTAAATATATAGATTGAGCAAACACCTCAAGAGCATTCGTCTCAAAGGCGAGAAGCAAATGATTAATAGCCTCTAATGGCGCCAGTCGATTCCGTTTCGGGTAGGTCTAATTTACAAATATTTCTTGAATATTTATTTGTTTTGAATTCGAATTATTATTTCGAATGCTCTTGTAAACTGATCGGTTTGTAAGTTAATGTTTAGTTTCTTTTTTTTCAAAGTTAGGTTCGCGTTTAACTGAAGCCTGCCTGTTGTTAAGTATCACTATAGTATAGGATGCTACACCACTACCTAACAAATAAAACATTTTTACTATGCATTTACAGGAATGTACTAGTCGATTGTTATTTTCAGGAAACACCGATCCTGGTACAAAATTCCAAATTGTTGTCTTTCATACAATACAAGTTAAAACCCCATTAGGCTTTCTTAAGTGAAACTAAGTGTAAGAGTATGTGAGGGTAAAAAATATCCATGTACAGCCCGAAAGTGTTTTTGATTGTAATGATTGTATTGAAGTGTGCTTGATTTTTCTTTATATTATTTTAGCATCGACTACTTCTCTATTCTCCTTTCACTAAATAAATAATTTTTAATTGTTGGGTTTGCTTTATCTGATTCATATTTTCGTTCACCCTATATGTTTTCGAATTTGTCTTCTTCGGTGGGATGGTGAAAGCATATATATAGCAATTATCAGGAAGATAGCAGAGAAATAGCGTTATATACTCTTAGTAAACCGTAACGAACGGATAATTATTTTTATTATGTTCTCGCTTCATATTATAGGTGAAGAACTATATACACAGAGAAGACGTCGTAAGAAAAAGCTCTCATGAATATGAACGTTATTATGAACGACTAGGCAAAAAACGATGAATGAGCTGTTTAACATGAGATTTTTATAGGAGGAAAGAGAGATTTGATAAATAGCATAAATGAATTTATTATAAATTTCATTGTGCCGACCCTATCTAGAGAGAAAAAATAGAAGGAAATTGATGATGAATAATAAAGATAAAATAACTGACCTGTTTAACTAAAACATATATTTTTCTTAGATCTACTTGCTTAATCAAAATCAAGTAAAGTAGGTATTGTTTTTTTTTTTTAATTTATTTACATACCTACAAGAAATATGTAATGTTTTTTTCGTTTTAATAAATTTATATACCAATTAACTCCGGCAAAGCTAAAAAATCGTTTTTGAGTTGATTTGGTTTTCATAAATCAACTACCCCCCTTTAATAAGAACTCTAAGTTTGAACAAAATCGGTCATGTAATTTATTAACCTGACCTTCCAACTTTGACCCTTCATAACTTTTGCTCAAGAAATCGACCACACCTAAAACTATTTTTTTCGAATTCAGGTCAAGATCTATGACTTTCAAGAAGTTCACGATGAGTCAGGGTATAAGTACAGTCCTTCTATGATTTTAATCAAAAAGCAACGGAACAACGAAAAACAACGATTTTACAAGTTATAACTAGTTACTATAAAATATTATATATTAATATTATTTTGTACCTAAAGAATACTTAGATGCTCAAAAGCATTTCATACATTAATACCGACTCTTACTCACGATACCACACAAAAAGTAGACTAAAAAAAAAATCAATATACTCGGATTGTTGGTTATTCCTCAAGGTTAAAGACAAAAAATTCCAGTCATATTTTTTAATTTAGCATTCTAAGCAACATCACCTTTCTTAAATCACAAACTATATATTTGTATGATATTTGTGGTAAACTACTCGAGTTATGAGCAACTATTTCACTAATCGTAGTCAAAATTATAAGTTATATATCTAGAGACATAAAGTAATCCACAGGGTCTAGAATATTTTAATATATATAAATGATATTTACCGAATATATTTTTTATTTAAATAATAGGCTTTGCTGAAAATAGAGTAGATACGAATGTTTTAGAAAGAAAACTATATGAACGTGTATATGAAGAACTCAGCGGGACTCAAACCTGGTGTAGTTTTGAAAAATGTGCAAAGGTTTATCAATACTTTTCCCAACTAAATATTTATTTTTTTTTAAGAAATCTACTCTACTGGAAAGCCTAAAAAGTACCTTAATTAATGAATTAAATTGCTGGGAAGGTTCTGATTTATTCAAGTATCGTGTTTGTTTCTTATTTGCCCCATATTAATCTTTTGGATGATGCTTATAAATAATAACTGTAAAAAAATCCAATTTAAGAAAACTAAGCAGTTTAATACATTCGCTTAGTATTACTGCTGTTTCAAAAATTTTCAATATTCACTTTTATATTAGAACCCGCAACTCCCTTTCAGACGCCGCTAAGCTGTCAACTACAAACTCCTTATAGTGTGAGAGTATATTTTGCATACGGTTTCAACCTTTAAACAATATTAAATAGAAGTAAGTAATGTTTTCTTATTTCAGTTTTTAAAAAAGTTACTGTTGTTTGTTATTCAGAAAAAGAAACTACATTTATACGTCTTGGCATATTTTGTTTAATTTTTAAATTTTTATAAAATACAATAAAATTTATTCATTCTATAAATTAATATTAAATGGTGCTCCTTTTTTTTAGTACATTTGTAAGCTGAGGGTCAGAAGAAATAGATTTTCTGTTACATTATTAATTGAATATTTGAACATTTTTAAGAAATTTTAGAAAGAAAGAATTAAACTTATTTTTAAAGAAATTATTGTAATTCCCCGATTTCTGAAATTGAATTTGATTGTAATATCTTTATATTTTCAGAAAACACACTTTTTAAGAACATGTTTGTATGTGAGTGTTTGTCGGTGGGCGGATGTGTATGTATGTGAGCGTTTTTTTTTTCGACTCTATTTTCTCGCGACTTGATAATGAAATTGATTTCATTTTGGTATAAATCGATGAGTATTTGTCTAACTTAGAGCTGATTAGTTTTCAAGGGAAATTGAAGAGATGGCTTTTTAGGTTTAAAAAAGAAACTGATAACTACGTATTCGCGATTTCTAAAAAACTAAATGAAGAATCGGAGTTATTGTAGTACCAATTGATGTGTATTCACGTAACTTAGTATAACATTTTCAGTGAAATCAACCAACCCTTTTTTTTAACTGTATACCGAACATTTGCAATAACAATATTTTCATTATAAATATATAAAACAAATAATTGCGCTTTTTGGGTGGTTTTTGGGTCAACAAAAAGTTTACATTTCGTAGTTGTTTTTTTTTAAATTGTAGAAAATGTATTAAATTTATTGTTAAATTTTCATAGTTATGAAATGTGCTCCGCAATAAGTTGTTTCAATGATTTAACTGCAAGTAAGGCTGGAATGGATTTTTTAAAAAATAATAATAATGATGATAATAATATTTTTTTTTTCAAACAGAAAGTTAATTTGATATAGTTTGCACTCATTAGCGCTTGTTTTTATTTGTAAAGAAATCATTAAATATTTTAATTTTTGAGTTGACTCAATGGGTTAGAAATTTTAAAAAACCACTGGTACATAATGATTTATCTTTATACTTAATAACCGTTTATGAGAGCGTAAGAAATAATTATCTTATTTATAAAATAGAAAGCCTATGTCAGCTTATGTCTTTACATATATTTGTGTTAATTTTTTATTAGGACATTATTAAGAAATATAGTCAACAAATGGATAAGAGTTTTTTTAATTATAAGCTTATATATTGATGATTTATACTGAGGAGTTTGCGTTTGTGATATTATTATTCAGAATAACTTAAAACAAAAAAAAATGCAATTTTAGCCATCATTCCTTTGTAATTATCTTTTGTTTATAACAGTATTGAGTCAGTACGATACATAAATAACATCTCCTAAGCTACGCTCGTCGAGATATTGAGGTAATGTTAATTCTAACATTCACTTACTACATGACATATTACACTTATGAGGTTTGAAAAAGAGAACATTTCATAGTGTACTATAACACAATATGAGAGAGTATGTTACAATAACATTTTTAACAGCAAATAGTGGACACATAAGTTATAAAATCATTTAAATGCGTCTTTAAACATTTTTCTATTCACATGCTTTTTGCAAAGTATTATCTAATTGCTACTTATTAAATCATGCTCAAAATACAGAATTTAACGTAAATATGCTTTTCTTTTCCTCGTATTGAGACATTCATCTTTTCACTTGTCATTTGATCATTCAAAAGCGGCGCATCAATCATCTCACTGTTCCTGTACAGGAAGGTTTCATTTCTGTTTAGTTAAATGGACGGTGTTTATTCAAAATCTTCCCCTACTTTAATATTTTTTTCTATTATTTGTTATTTGTGGAAAACTCAAACCGGAAATTAATCAAATAAATGTTTTAAGATTTTTTTTTTATTGTGTAAGACGATATTCTAAACTCATAATTCTAGCATAGTATTTAATTATACTTTTAAATACTATAATAAAAACAAAGAAAGTTTTTTTACTATCCAGTACTTAGTCAGGTAGGCTCATCATATTTAAGAATTAAGAGAAACATGAGAGAAACAATCGTGATTGGATACTGATACATAGTTATTGTCGGCGACAAATCAGTTTAATGTCTGCTCTGATTATTTATTATTTTAATCAATCAGTCTGGTATTAGTATTTAATCATATTTCAATTATCTCATGTACATGTTTTCAGAAAACTAGTGTCTCGTTATGTATCATTCTTTTGTGAAACTAATGGGTGTGACAGAGATGATAAGATGTTAGCATCTCTGTCCCACACTTCGTAATTTATAGTCATAGAATTAGTCTCTCGTTAGGCAGCAATCTATTGTCAAACTGATGGGTATGACAGAGATAGCAAGATGTTGGCATCTCTGTCTCGCACTTGAGTTTAGTATGAAAATTATAATTAGATTTTCCTTTATTTTTCTTTTGCAATTAAATAAAGCACTTATAACCGTTTATAAATATGTTTAGATTATAGTTGAGAGATGGATAGTTTTGACATAATAACGAATTTTAGGTTGTTAAAAGTACCGTTTTTTGTATTATATTGCATGTTTTTTTACGTATTATTTTAGATTTATGATTATAACCGTTTTGTATTATATACATTTAGATAGATTTTAAGAAGACGATTATTTTGATGTATAATATGTTTAAGTATAAGATCTCGAGAAATAAATATTAGCGAAAAAGCAGACCAGCCATAGTAAAAAATGTTAGTAAAATGGGTCTATAAACCGCGGCTCTCTTTACGGTATACGTGGCGTGCTACACCCGGCAGTATGGCGCCACTACCGATATTACTTCCGACGGCTAAGAAGAACAAGAAGAACTCTCAAGAAAAAAGGAACTCTGAAGAAAAGGGAACTAGAAGAATTGAAAATATTATTGTGGCTGGTTCGCTATCGCGTCTACACGTCGTACTCCAGTGTTTTCAATCGCGACCCCCTCCACCGAACCCAGGATCCTAAGAGACGGACCTACCAGCGCCCGTCTGAGATAGCCATACTGTTTCACGACTTTCTTGTTTCAACTTGCTATCTCAGCGGCACCATAAGGTCCGTCCCCCGAGGGTGGCGCCAATATTTTTCGATATAGCGCCCCACCCCAACAGTTATAAATAACTTGAATCGGTTTAACGGTATTTTATCATAAGCAGCTTATATATGTATTTTGGTATTAATACAATATATTTTAATAAACTAATATAAAAATGATTTTATTACTGAAACCAACATTTTATCAGTATATTCAAACACAGAACAAGTCCCTAATATCAATTCAAACTATCTAATAATATTCCAATTAATAGAATTATTCCCTTAATTATAGAATAATAAATTCAACAAAGCCATTTCTGATTCATATTATAGTGGACATGAAGCAGAATATCTAACATGAATTTTCCATAATTTTATAGTTTATTGTTCATAGTGTATGTTAGGAGTTAATTTAATATGTAGCAAATTGTTATTAGTGTTCAGAATAATAATAAGCAGGTAAATATCCTTTTTTTGTAACTGTTAAAACAAAACCTGCATAATTATAATATAAATTATGAAAATATGACAAAATTAATGTATAAAATTAATTGAAACGAAGTTTCCTAGCTAAGATAATTGGAGATAAGTGCAGATAAAGACGCTGATGACAAAAGTGTTCAATAAATCCAGTGCAGCGCAGTGTGAAATGTGAAACATTTCCATTTAAGGCATTCCTTTCAATAGATTCTACCAATGCAGAAAATGTAAATACTGTTAAACTGTTCATTGAATTTAAGTGAATTTTAGGACTGTTAAAAGGATTACATGAGTTATTAATTTATTAGAGTTCTTATTCAATTCATTTGAAAATAAGAATATTTATTTAAATGCAAAATTATTATAATCCCGTTTAACAAGAAATAAATTACCTGTCTTTAGGGGAAACATTTCTTCGATTTCAAGCCATTATTTTGGAATTTAAATAAGATTTCCGTTTAAATATTCGGAATAGACGAATTGAAATTGAAAAAAAATATTTGGTCGTAAAGAACTCGTACGGAATTTATCAATATTTTAAATGAATGAATGTAATTTAAATTTTCAATAATTTGTTTTATGTTAAAATTTTGTTATTATTTAGAGTAATATAAATACTTACGATACTTGATACTTTATTTTTTAGATAAGTAAGTGATTGAACATATATAGCACAAAATAAAACTTTTTCATTCATTTTCTTCCACCAAACCTTACAATGTTTGTTGAGAAAAAAATGGATACTCTAACATATACCCTTTCGAATTTCATAAACATTATTTATTTATGATACAATTAGTTAATATCAAATATGATAGTTGTGGATCCTCGACCCGACAAAAAATCTGAACTCGTTTTAGGTGTTCCCACGTTACTCGCTATACTATAAGTTTCAGCTATACGTCTTTTACTTTAATAATAAAACTACTCGAAACCGGGTTTTAACGTCAGTATTGCGGTTGTCGTAGAATCTACCTCCATATAAGCTTTCATTCTTCTTTCCTTTTCCCACATGGGTATTCAAATTGTCATCTTCATACACAATTTAACTTTTGAAAGATCCATCCCCAAAGAACCAGACAAAAAAAGTCCTATAAAATCAATCATCATTCTTTTTGCCAAATCTATTTCTACATAGTGTCGGCACCCCGAATTTTTCTTCCACTTACTAATGTCATACATCAGCGATAGCTCAACTCTTTTTATCGCCATGCCATTATTTACACAGACTATCTATGTCTTATTTTGGCATCTCTCTAAGAGCATATCCATCCATAATCGTATTCATAACTCGTTTTATCACATCATATTCATCCCTTCACTCGATGCCACTCTCTTTATCGTTTTGAAATAGTAAAGCAAGGTATAAAACCTCTGATCAGAAGCGTTTATTAGAACAAGAAAATTCTTGAAAATAAAATAGAATATCACAAATTAGGCACTTACAAGTTGATTATTATGTATTTCTTGTAATCGTTTTAATAGTTTAAAACATTAATATAATTTCATAATTTAAAAGTATTAAAATATTCATAAGATCAATTCCAAAAAAGCAAGAATATACATTCATCATATTTACGACATGTAAAATTAGACTGAGACATTTACAGCATCTGACGCTGAGTCATTATTAAAATACGTTAACAGTTATTTCTGCTGATAGTACTATTTACAGCTATATTGTATCTGTACTTTACAATTTTGTCATTATCTAGTTGGAGTTACACATTCAAATGGAAATAATTCTATTCTGCAGATAACATTAATCAGGAGCGTGGAGAACCACAAAAACATGTTTGATTGTTAGAACGCCACAAAGCATTGCCTCGGTTGTTTACAGACCGACAGTTAATTGAACAATGTTGTTTCTGTGTTATTTAACAAGCTTTCGATATTTCGATATTAATGCTTTTCAATTATAAAATACGTTGTGTTTAATTTTAACCATATTGAAAACTTTTCTAATACTCTGTATATGCAAGTTAATAAATCAAATGAAAGTATTCAATATAAATTATTATATACCTTCCTAACCAGACTACCAAGTTAAAGGCAACTTCAAACCTTACTGTGGTTAAATGATTGACTACAATGTACAACAATTATTTTATAAATATTTTCTTATTTCACGACCTTTGGCTCAGATGACAAAGCCAACCACTAACCACTGAACGAAACGGCAATCTAGATATACGATTTTTAGATTTAGATTTAATTTCGTAATTGATTTAAATTCTTATTTATATACAAAATAGGAATTAAAATAAGAATAAATATTTATATTTATATTGTGTACACAACATAAATAAAACCCGTTATTCTGTATTTACTGCATTCATTAAAAATGTTTTCAATTGTTTTTGATGATTTAATTTCATAATTTAGAAAACAGTTAGTTTATAAACTAGGTCCACGCAGGCGGGCTTAACCTCGCGACGCAATCGAGCGTATCAATGTCTAGAGTTAAATATTGATATCTACGCCTCTGAAGTAGTGTAGTAGGTATGGTCGCGCGTGCGAAAAAAAAACTTTCTATATGTTAACTATATGGGACACATTTTATCAATTATTTCGAAAACTATAATTACGATTCGGCTGATTTTCAATCCAGAACGAGTTTTGCTTATTATGCGCATGTGTGCAATAACTTTGCAATCTGTCAGTATAAAAGAATAAATATATATATTTTTTAAATTCAATACAACTGAAGGTTTTATTATGGTTATTGTATATGATTATTCATTTCATAGGATTTTGTTATAAAATATAATTTGGTTATTAGTTTTAGCTGAAGCGTTAAATAAAGTAGGTACAAACACAATTTTTCAAATTTCAAGCAAAAATTTTATCCGGCAATAGAGCAGTTTTGAAAATGTTTCTTTTTTGTGGACTACAATATTTCAAATATTCACTAAATAAGTTTCTTTTACAAAGCAGCAACCGTAACAGTTACTCGTGTTACTAAGTATACTTCAGTATACTAATGTTAATTCAGATAAGTTTGTGTTTTTGTTCACTATATGCCAACAGATGGCTTTAGTAAAACAACGCTCAAATCTGTATCACGCAAGCGAGTACTAAACTGTTTTATTTATAGGTCCTTTGTACTGTAAATAGACCCAGAAAATTGAAAATACTATATCCCTTAGTTTAATTAAAAAATAACAATAATGAATAACACTTTTTATTGATATGAAATATTTTTAAAACTTAAAATATTATTTTCATGGGTATCAAACAAATCCTGGAAATAATTTAGTTTAAACATAAAATTAAGTACATTACACCTACTTTTAAATATTTTCGAATGAATAAATGTAAACTTCACATGCTGTTAAATTTCTACGGACAGATAATCTCAGTTGTAGATCAAAAGTTCATGAGAAGTTCTCAGTAAAGCCACTATTGAACTACGAATCTTTGTAAGTTTTCAATTGAGAGTTAGTTCGTGCTCCTTTGTGTAACATAAAACAGGACTAAAGACTTTTGAAGTTGCTTTATAAAGAAAATTCTAAGGAAGTAGTAGAATTTTAGTTTCACTCTTTAACTTTTTGATTTATTACGTAAATATATTCGTAATAAATCTTAAATTTTCTTATGTGAATCTTCTTTAACTACATTAACACACAAAAAAACGTATTTTTCTGGGTAGATCATATTTTATTGAAAAGAACAAGGTTTCTAACAATATATATATATATTAAAGTAAAAAGCAAAATAAATTATTTTATAATTTATTTTGCTTTTTATTTTATGATGGATCGACTGTATCGTATCAAAACTGAAACACTTGTTAGTAACAAATTGAACAACTTGAACAACTTGTTACTTTGATTTTAGTTCTTACTGTATTATTCCGTAGGTGTTTTCCTCTGTTTTGTTCTGTGTATGCAGATAATTTGTTTGCTTTTTTGAAGTATTCTCCGAAACCTAAATGACATTCTAAAAATTTTTGCTGACGAAATTATCAACATGCTTTCATATTGATATTAAAATACTAGTTAAACTATCAGGTTCTTACATAGTAAATATATATATTTAAACGTATGTGCTCTTATTACCTATATATCTATATAACTAAACACTACTACTAAAGGATAAAATTAGTCTACTATGAAGCAGAAAATGTAATATAATGCATTAACCCGAGATAGCAATTTCCGTTTTATTAAATAACTTCTCAGTAACCTTTGATTCACAAGTTGTTTTAGGTGTTAGAAAGGATACAGAATATCAAACTAACTGCTGGGTTAAGTAATGACAATTTAAGTATCTTATTAATGCGAACCTCTACTATTATCTCTATTTATTTATTTATTTTATACCTCTATTTATTTATTTATTTTATACTGTATTACACATATAAAATAAAAGAATAAAGAGTGGGCTTACGGCTAATGCAATGCATATAGGATTGCTTCAAGTAAGAAACAGATATTTGAAAGGTTTATTAAATTTTCTAAATTCTTTACAAACATTTTAATGTGCGTTTCAAAACACATATTATTAATTTAAAACTATTTTTTAAAATAAATTAAAATATAAAGTATGTGTTAACATCGTTAATAGTTAACGTCTAACATATATTAGAATTTGTGGCTCAATCGCTTTAACGGCAATGTAAATGTAGTCCTGGCAACGTTTCAAATCTTGAGTCTTGAGCAGCGTCGGTTGTAAACAATAGTCTACGCCTTACTGAAACACACACTTATGTCGACATTTTTATAGAGATAACGTGAGATAAGTATATAATTAAGAAGCCCCAAAGAGGCATAGTTCATAATTTGCCACCTAGTATTGCATAGTGAATCCGAAAACTATTAGTTTTTCGAACTTCAATTTCAAAATATTTAAACGATCAAATTTGTTACTCACACTGTCGTTTCAAAATAATAGAAAACTTCGACTGATGCGTGTTTCTTTACGATACTTAGGAACTTATAATCATAGAGTATACTGTAAAATTACAAATTTCAAAAGTTTACTAAGTTTTATTATAGAATGGATTCAAAAACTGTGGTACTGTGTAGCTTTATGATATTATCTTAGTTGTAAAGTAAGTATTAAAAAGCTACCTTGTTTTATAATATCTTTAATATATCTAAATGCATCAATAAAGAGGATTGTTTTGTGTAAGTTAATAGTTTAAATCGTATGCTTTTCGATGACTTTATCTCTGAAGTTATTTCTATCCAAAGAAGATTCAGTATTCAAAGACTGAAAGAGAATTTGAAAAAAACATGTTATATAGAATACAAAATATGTTAAATATTAAATTTATATTATTCGCTTTAATAATTATTAATAGATCAAATACTCAGATTAGTAACTTATATTAAATTTATTAATATTTTAGGTAATCTTGTGACTCCAAAGTCCGTTAAAAATTTTAAGGTATTTTTTTTCATTACTATTGCCGTATTAGTGAAATTCCAAATAAAAATCAATACAAACAAATATCCTTTAGATACAGTAATTTAATTCATTTACTGAAATTAATACAACTTTTATTTAAAAAAAAACACTTTTGTCAAATATACACTTATATAATAACAACATAATTATGTACTATAACTAAATGAATAAAAATCAACATTATAAGTTTTCTTTCAGGTATGTTTAAGTTTTATAAGTTGTAGCTAGTTTACCAACAAGTAGTTTAGCTTAAGTCCTATAGATCACTCACTTCACTGCCATCGATTTATCACGCGCCACTTGCTTTTGAAATTAATATTGTTTGATAAATTAACAGAAATATATAATATTCTATTTTAGAATGTTATTTACTATATAATAATATATTTAAATTACAATTTATCTCAAGTTATAAAACCGGCAGCCGGAGAATACAAAAAAAGTTACTATAATATATTTATTAAACTATAATTAAAAGAATAATTAGATATATCATGCAGTAATTAGCTTAAGTGTTGACAGATTTGAATTGTGAATGCAATTGGATGACGTCTGGAGTGTTTTAGTCCCTCGTAAGCTGCAATATCAACGTTTCCGTCAGTATAGCATGAAAGGATCTATGCTTATTTTCTTCAATTAAACTTCAATTGATACGATATTCAACTATTTTATTTAAACACAACCGTCCGGTACAAATGTCGAGAATAGAATTAAATACCCACATTATCACATCATTTTAAAATGTCAAGAAGCATTTGTCCACTCCTATTCTGCCAAACTTAAATAATGAACTGAAACTAACTAATTCTTATATTAATGTATGATGTAACAATGAGTGTATATCACATAGTATTTAATAACAAATAAATACATCTTAATATATATAGTATCTTGGCTAATTAACCTTACAAGCAGAAATTAACTTCTACACCTTCACATGGCCGGCCCCGTGGGCATTGACGTCACAGCTTATAACAGTACCATGTATGTAGGCGTATATCAAGTTTCAATTATATAATAAAATAAGAAGTACTTATACTACATAAATATAAATTTTTATTTATATATTGTTTAGTTTATTACTTCATATTTATTGAATATATTATGTATTAGTATGTAGTTATGAAGTAGTTAGTATGTATAATATGTGAATATATACATTGTTTTTCATATACCCACATTTACTAGACTTATGTATATTTTTTCAAAACCTAAGTTTGTCTGGAAGAAATCGTCGACTGTCGATAAGACCGCCTCTTGTAAATTCCTAAATTGTTTTTTTTTATTGTCCTTTATGTATTATTTTCATTTCTTGTGGTGTACAATAAAGTATATAAATAAATAAAAATAAATTAACAACCTCATGAACCAAAGTCAAGGGTTCTATTAAATGAACAACTCATTAAAAGAATATTTGAGATACTTGAGTATAAAAACGACTAACAATTTCAGCTTTCTTATATTGCCAGAGAGAATGATTGCTTTAAACCTGCAAAATTGTGATTGTACCTACGTTATTTAATGTTTCAGTGCCTAGTTTGAATTTTTCTTATATTTTATAATAAAGTTATATGTATGAAATAATCAAATACAGTACATATTTTAAAATTTATATTATAAAATAACTTAACAAATTTTATATTCACAATTTTCTGTAAAACCTCCAAATTATAAACAAGACTCTCACTTTTGAGAGAACACAATAATAGCAGGTATAATATTATACCACTATAAAAGCTTTTAATATTAAATTACTATATAGGTTTCTGGTAAAAACAAGTACATAATACATAAAATTTTTTAATAAATTTGTTCTTATAAAAATATTAATAATGTTATTATTAATTAAATATTATGTTTTTTTTAAATATAATTTACATCTAAAGTGATTTTTTACAAAATTAAAAAAAAATTAATGAGGTGGAGACAAAGAGGTAGTTTTGAATTAAGTTGCTGGTAGTCTCTGCTACTAATGATCAGATTTTGAAAACTCTTTCACATTTATTAGGGTATCCCCGAGTGATATAAGTTATTTTATTTTTGATAAAAATTTATAAATAAGTTAAAGGATAGCTACGGAATCTAGGATATCTACGGAATTTCTTGTCTTGTCGATCGATTCCTTGTACTAATGCAAACAAAGTATGAAGTTTCGTAAGTGCATAAAAAATTGACTTTTAGTTTTAAGAGGCCGTTTTGGACCCAATAGAGAAAAGCGTCAGCGATACAATTGTGCCGCTTAATTCCCATCAACGCAACCACTCAAACGCAATAAATTTGCTTACAAGATAAAACTACCCAATCCTGATAACGCCAGTATTTCGAACTTTACTAAAACTGACGATTTGTTCTCGTCTACTTGATAACGAGCTACGGCCGGTTTTAAATGATATGGCATATTATATTTATTTATTTATTTTTTTATGGAATGGGAGGACAAACGAGCCCTTTGACCTACTTTAAAAAACACGATAATTTTAATTCTCTTAAGAAATCATTTTCTGATTTATCATGAAGCTGTCAATAAATTTGTAAATTCGTGACTTTTTCATAGTGATAATCTAACAGGCCAAAGATTGTTGCGATTTTAATACATAATAATATTACATTAGTTATAATCGGAGTAGGTAGATGTAGATACGTTAGTACTTTAAATTAAAATCTGTACAAAAATCCGTTTGTATTTATAGGAGTTATTACTGATGTAAATAGATAATTTACGTTAGTAATAACTCCTATAAATCTGTATTCTAATAAACAAATTCAGAAGATGCTAAATAGCTCGTTTTCAGTATAGATATGAATATGTTGAAGTGGTGGTGATAATATTGACATAACCTACTTTACCTAATCCGTAGTAAACTTTACTATAGACATAAAAGACAGATAATATCAGATATATGTTTTTATTGGAAAATAAAAATAGTAAGGAGTGTTTTAAATTGAACGCAATATTTTTATAAAATGAAACACTTTAGTTTTTTTTAATTGTTTTTTGTTTATTTACTTATAAAGTATACAGAATAGTGTCATATATGAAAAAAAGCAAAATGCAATTTCCTTTCAATGGTCGTACTTGTACAGAAGCGCTCTTTTGTAAAGAAATTTCATGGCCATTATAAATGAGGCTGAATTTCGTTGGTGCAATTTTGAAGGTCCCATTTAATGCATGCTTGTGAGTTTGTTATTTTTAACTTTTGATTTGACATAACCACTATATAGAAATTCGATGTTTGATTTGACATAACCAATATACAGAAATTCAATGAATTCTTGGTACAGACACACTCACCATCACCCTTTATACATATTTCTTAGACGAAAAAATATACTCCAGTGATGCCTCCAGTCCAAAATGACGCAAATAAGTTTTTTAATAATACTAAAATATCAGCATTTTTTTTTAACGTCATTACCAACTCCTTACAACATCCTTAACAACTTTCATTATATCATCATCATCATCATCATCTTCTTATTCTCCGGCTGTCTATCCCTCCCCTCCAAAACATCGACAATTTTCCCGTAGGAGAGACCGCCGCCCCTTTCAGTCATTAGATACGAACTCTCATGGCCAACTGGCGTCAAAACATGACTTAGCCAACCGTTAGCCCTAAGGAATTCATTCACCATTGCTAAGAGCGCACCGACACCTACCGTTTTTACCACAACGTTAACAACAAATTATTACATAAAAAAAAAAATTCTAATACAATGAAAAAAATATTACAAATTTACGATGGCATAGAACTTCTAAAAAATTTATTATATTTGATTTAATTTTTAAGTGCATCAACAGAAAAAAATTCAATATGTTGGTTTCCTCTATTAACGGAAACTTATGTTATCGTAACTTGAAGTAATTGGCTGTAACGACAAACGCCATGTGTGGGCGACTTCCCGACAAGAAATTCTTATTACACTCTTTTCTCAAAACGTTTAGTCCAAGTTAATTTTTAAGATGTTCCGTGAAAATGGATTGGATTCGCATTGTAGGTTTTGCCTTTTATAAGAAACTAATACGACATTAAATTTTATAAAATTCATCCAGGGCTTTTGTTAATAAGATAATAAATTAATAATAATTTGTTTCATGAAGATGCTTGAAAGATAAAGTTGACTTGTAGAAAATGTCTTTGTGGTTATGTCAAATCAAAAGTTAAAAATAACAAACTCACAAGCATGCATTAAATGGGACCTTCAAAATTGCACCAACGAAATTCAGCCTCATTTATAATGGCCATGAAATTTCTTTACAAAAGAGCGCTTCTGTACAAGTACGACCATTGAAAGGAAATTGCATTTTGCATTTTTTCATATATGACACTATTCTGTATACTTTATAAGTAAATAAACAAAAAACAATTTAAAAAAAACTAAAGTGTTTCATTTTATAAAAATATTGCGTTCAATTTAAAACACTTCTTACTATTTTTATTTTCCAATAAAAACATATATCTGATATTATCTGTCTTTTATGTCTATAGTAAAGTTTACTACGGATTAGGTAAAGTAGGTTATGTCAATATTATCACCACCACTTCAACATATTCATATCTATACTGAAAACGAGCTATTTAGCATCTTCTGAATTTGTTTATTAGAATACAGATTTATAGGAGTTATTACTAACGTAAATTATCTATTTACATCAGTAATAACTCCTATAAATACAAACGGATTTTTGTACAGATTTTAACAATAAATAGATTATTAATGAATTATAAAATTCATTCTCGTTTTATATAAATTGACTGAATTATTATTATTATTATTATTATTCGTGAAGTAGTTGCAAGAAAAATGTACCTAAATAAATAAATATTACAGTAAGTATAATTTTGTAACATTTCGATTTTAACCCGACGTTTCGAATACGTTGCAGTAATCGTGTTCACGGGTAGACGAGATGAAAGTGTCTGTACACAGACATCAAAATGTAACCAAATAATAAGCGAGTTTTAATCCTTAAAAATAGTTTTATTTCAAATGTGTACTCGTGAAAATCTAAGAAAATACTATTACAGTAAGTTTAGAATATCCTAAGAAGTAACAACTCCCTTCTTAATATTATCAAAAAGGTTCCTGGTAACCGAAATCTACGCAGATAAATTAGTTGTTTTATTAAATAAACACTTTTTTATTGATATTTTTTCTTTACATAAAATGTTTTCCGATTTCAAAGAATTTTGAATTCGGAATTTTAAAACTATTTCTAATCTGAAATAAAAAATAATCAACAAAATCACTTGTACTTACAATTATATTGTTTGTACAATGGAATGGAATTATATTATATATATAAACGGGAGATGTAAAAGAGTTTTGTATTACTTTCCATTTCATAAAAATATAAACACAAATGCAACATATGTCAGATCAGAGATTACAGCTAGCACAGTTAAGACAGTTAATTTAAAACTTAACCTAGCCTTCTTCTAGAAATAGCCAGCGGAAATTGTTGGAGAACATAATTTTAATAAATTTAATCGTATGTACTTAAATACCTTATAATATATTTACTTAAATACTAGGTCCGCCACTGTGCACGACGGGTCGAGTTGAGCGAAGCATTGTAGCTGAATGAGTTTTTCATATTTGCAAAATTGTAGAGTAAAAGCAGAGTAAAAGTATATACAGTGGCTATAATCTTAAGCCTAATAGAAGAAAAGTAGCATTAGTAACAAAACAAACAATATTATGAGTGTTATAATACAAAGATCGTATTAAACGAAACTTACTTTTACCTTGACACTCCTAAAAAATTTACAGTACAATGTAAGAAGACATAACAGACAGACCCGTACAAAAAGTTTGAAAAAAATTTACTAAGGAATAAAATGTTCTTTAACTGTAATACAATATATGAAAATTATGAATGAACTTGAATAACCTCTCAATAATCTATCGGTCGCTAAAAGACGAGTGTGGTTAGCTACCTGACATTAAAATATAGTCTTACATTAAAACGACAAAGAGGACATTTTCACGCTCTGTAATTCATTTATTATTGTATTGTATTTAATGTCTAAATCCAATCGTTAAACAAAACACTAATGGGGTTGTAATTTAGTACAAAAACTCTGTCCAAAGGTAAACTCCATTAAAGATAAAAAAAACAAAACAGATAAAATTTCTGTTGTCAATATATAAACATATTTTCTGTCTTCAAAAGGCAAATGAAATAGATTAACAGTGTTTTCATTAGTATTTAGGTCGCTTATTAGTTGGTGAGACTATTTATAATTCACGGAGATCGCCCTAGTATGTTATATTGTTTTTTATTATTTTAATATTTTATTAAAAAATAACATATTATATTGAGGATAGTTTTATTTTTTAATTATATTATCTATAATTACATAAATTTTAAATAGATTTTAACATATATTATACGAAAACGAATTACCACAATTATGGGAATGAATTTATTTATGTACTGAAATCAATACGATAAGAACAGCATCGTATCGTTCTCGTTAAATGTAAATTGCAATTTTTATCAGGATTACATCCAGGAAGGCAACATTCAAAATATAAAACATAATACAACATAATACCACATTATTTGAAGTAGTACAAAATGCTTTAGCAGGGAGTCTGCCTATTTTAACATTTTGTTCAAATTTTATTAAATATATAAATACTAATAAATACTAATTCCTGGTCTTTATAACTGGATGTACTAAAGGATAATAAAAGTTCACATTATCCTGTATTATTTTTTAGTATAAAAAAAAACTCTAAGAAATATAAATTAAATTAATATATTTTATATAGACTGTAAATGGTGATCTGCGAGTATTAACAGATTTTTTTGAAAGAAAATATATAGCTACTTGCGGACTCAGAATATCAAATGAAAATATTGTATTTGTTTAAATTTTTAAATTCTGTTGCCCTACAAAGAACTTAAAAGTTATGGGTCTTTATACAAAATTTCATTTAGAATATGCAAAACTTCAGTCACAATAACAAGTTTCTAACGGTCTATAACGTGCGTTCAGAGATCAGATAATAAGATTTTTAATTTTGTCTAGATATTTTAGTATTTTGTGAAGTTTATATGTGGCTTTTCATCTACGGTTAGGTATCGACGTATATTACAAATTTTCCATAAGTGACATAACAAAAGATTTTATTAAATGAAAAGAAAATACAAGATAAAAATGCCAGATAGAAATGAAAATACAAGATACAAATGTCCTGGTAAATCAAAAATATAATTTATATTAGTTTTTATTAAGGTCATCATGTGCTGCAAAATATTTCAGAGATCCTTCCATAAAAAATACCCCAAAGTTATACCAGGTAATATTAAGGACGGGTACCTATTCTGGATTATTTTTTTATTTATGTATTTAAACTGAATGCTTTAGGCATTTTCTACCAAGCAGCCAAAAGAGGGAAACATCTCAAAGTCCCATATAAGTCAAACAAATAATAATTTGTAATATATTTCATAGTTCTTTTGGGATCATTATAAATATTTTTTCCAAATATAACGTAAAACTAAATTATAAAAATTACGCGCTTCTTTAATCTTTTTACAAAAATTCTTTTAAATCAAATTTTCTCAACTGAAATACTTATTGGTTTACTACAAGTCATATCATGTCTTTTGTAAATATACATACGAGTATATGCTTACTTACACCAACTTGCTTCTAAAATGTAGACTTTATGTTATAATCTAATATTTATTAAGAAATGTTTTAAATGTGTTAAAAATTTGTTTATATGTTAATGAATATTAGATGATTACACCTTTGGTTTTTTGATTAACCCTAATAAATTCCAGTATTGATATTTGTAACTACAATAGATATAACTAGACAGTTATGTCTACAATGATATTATTTGAAACAGCAAAAAAGTGTTTTGTCATGTCCATGAGATAAGTAAACATATTATATATATTATATCCACCAAAAATTAAAGACGCGTGTTGCGTTTTTAAAGCCTTTATTTCAAAAATATTCTTGGCCCAATGCTTTTTTTAATCATTATTAAGCTTTTGATATTAAGACAAGCAAATATAATAAAAAGAGCTGAGGTCGAAGCTTATCGTCAATATACAGGCCATGCTCTCAATCAATAGCTATAATTTACACAGTCGATCTATCAAAATGACAACAAGAGAACGAGCCTACAAGCACGCATGCATTGAAGGAGACTTCAACGCTGATTTAACGAAATTCTACTTTATTTATGCCAAATGTTTAAGCAATGTTGATCCGTGGACGCCATCTGCGCTGTGTTTTTTTTTTATATATACATATAACTATGTTGTGTACTTTACGAATCAATAGAAAAGTAACAAATTAATGAAAAAGAACTATGTATTTTTTTTTATTAAATATTTTGCTTGAATCTTAGAAAACCTTTTACTATACGAAAAATAAACTTATATGTGCTATTATCAGCTGTCAATTAATTTCCTGAGTATTGTATATTTCGCTGCAACATACTAAAGACAATCATTGAAATCATTTTTGTCACACTCATGGGTAGCTGGTAGAGATCTCTTGTTAGAGATAAGCTTATCCAATGTTTTTCTTTTTGTCTCTTTCCTAATGTTATTTATGTTTCACCTGGTACATAAATAAATAAATAAATAAATACAGACGAGATCCTTTTTTTCTAAAATTTTTAAAACAATAACAGAGGAGAGAAGAAGAACACAGGTTTAAGGAGACATTTTTCATACTTTGTCTTTTGTAAGCATTCTACTAAGTCGTTAAGATAGTGACTGAAAATAGTGGTAGGTCTTTTTATTTATTTACTTCGATTGTGTAATAATGCATAGCATTTTCTTCGATTTTCACGAGTACACATAAGAAATAAAACTATTTTTTTTGCGGATTTAGCTCGCGTATAATTTGGTTAAATTTCAATTTTAATTCTTGGTTTCAAATGCTTTAAATACCAAGAATGATTCGCGATTGAAATTGTACGCGAGTTTAATCCGTAAAAAGTAGTTTTATTTCAAGTTAAATGCAATGAGATCTTATAAAGATATATAATTGTGTATTATCGAACGACAGACCCGTATGTACAACTGATTCTGCTTCAGGCCCAAGATTTGAACAATGCCAGAACTACATTTACATTGCAGTTTCCAGAGATTGAACCACAAACGCTAATACATATTAAATGTTAAGTACTGCTAACGTAAACACATAGTATACATGTATTCCGAAACAAAAGTAACGGGTTTGTAATTCATATACCTGAAAATCATATCTTTATTGAAAATATATTTGAAAGATTTAAAGGAATTTAGGGTTCTTTAACGACACTATAATAAAAGATATATAGAAAGTTATTTAAATTTACCTCTCAATAATTTGTCGATTCAAGATGAGTATCATGACTTGTACTTGACGACTTGACATTAATATAGACTCACGTTAAGACACTATTTATTTCTTTATATAAGACTTGAATTAAGATTTAGTTTGGTATTCTATAAACTTTAAAATACCTTTTAATATTTACAACCACTATTGTACGAAAATATTATTACGTAATAATGTAGCAAGAAGAAAAACTCTATGACAACCTATTCTATATCTTAAGAAACCAAACAAAATAGAATTACAGTATTTTCGACCTAAATTTAGGTCACTTTTTAGTTTTTGAGGTTATTTGTAATTCACCAAGACATCGTCATACGATATAAATAATTGCTTAATTATTTTACTATATTATTAAAATAAAGTTATTTAAAAATAGCGATGATTTTTTTTTTTTAAATTATACTTTTATGAAAGGCACTTTTATTGACGTTAGAGTTGTTTTTTTTAATAATGGAGCGAAATATAATTTCGTTTATATTAGAACATTAACATATTGTCCAGAGATTGAATATAAATTAGATTTTTCTACTATATTTTCATCTGTTAATTAAAATGCTAAATATATTTCTTTCTTAAAATTAGTACCACATAATTAATCAATGAATTACAACTGTTATAGGAGTCAATTGAATGATGCACTTATGATATTGAATGATGCACTTATAATATCAATTCGATATAGACAATAAATAAAATATCTTATCGTTCTCGTCTAAACATATTTAAGTTTAAAAACCTAATCTAAAACTAGTAGTAACCTCAAACAAAAATATATATTATGATGGCTTAGGTTTTACATACGACAGAAGTTATAACACGATATATTATAAAAAAAAAAATATTTCTTTTACTTCTATAATTCTGTTCGCTTATTAGTTATGGATTTTTATACAAACTTTCATCCACTGATATGAACTGCTTTAGAACTAGACTATAAATTACTTATAAAAAATAAGTTTCTAATAACGTATTAGGTACGTGGAGTGGCCAAATAATAGGACTTGTACTTCTTGATATATTGGAATTTTCAGAGGTTAATGAGTAGCGTTTTATCTACATCTAGGTGAAGGTGAATATTATAAATAGCCATCGTCACTTAACGAACACAGAAATTTTACGTCAAAAGTTTATAATGAATTTTCAATAAATTTTGTGATTAACTAAAGATTTTATCAAGTTAAAAGAAAATGCCCACATCATATCATGTACACAATTAATTAATAGCTACATATTGGGTACGACCACACATAAAACAAAAAAACAAACATTATAAATTTTTCTTTCAAAGTTTAAGTTCATTATTTGTAAGTTACTTAAAGTTGCTTAGTTCCACTTCGAAAGCGTTGGTTCATTGCTCCACACTTTCTTTTGAGTCTAGTATTGTTAGATATTTCCAGCAAAATATGTCATTTTGTTTTTATTTTTTAAATATAATAATGTTATAAATTAATAATATAGCTAATTTCAACATATATTGCCATAAATATTGTTACAAGAATTTTTTTTTTTCGATTGCATAAAACATTTATTTCTATAATGTATGTTAGTTTATACATTATTATATCTTAAAGGAACCATTATTCTGCATATATTATTGCAATTTTTAATATACATTTCGTTGTGCAGTAGTAGTCGATTGTATTAAGAGTAAGCTAAGTAGTATTTTTAAGGCTAGGGCGCAACTTTGAAGCACGAGCGAAGCGAGGGATTGCAGATTAGAATCCTGAGCGCAGCAAGGGATTCAAAATATATCGCCCGAGGGAAAATAATTTGCTCTCGAGTCATACACTCTAAATTTCATTCCCTTTCTAGTAATAATTAACATTGTACGCGCGGTTTTTTTAGTTAGCACAGGTCCTGTCGCCGTGCAGCAAGCGTGCACCAGCCAGTAATTCATACAATTTGGTTTCCATTACTATGAAAGTTCTTACCGAAATGTGTGTTCCACATTCAAACTATATATATTTTCTGATAGGAACTTTCCACGCGATAAAAAGTTCCTATCGGAAAATAGCTATTTTGCTCCCACTTCAAAAGGAACAGAGCGACCCTTTTGAATAGAAGGGATGAAAAAAATAATTGAGAGAACGTTGTTATTAATATATATCAAGCAAAAATAGAACTTATTGGTCATGGTATATGGTCAGATCAAGTAGAGAACCTTTCATTGCACCTATAAATAGTGATACACAAACATTCGACCGATAAAGTTTCAAGTTGCAAGAATTGCATTTATACTACTCTGTGTAATGCATTTGCAGCTATTCAATTCTCTTTATCACGCCACTTTAATTCAATTTCACAAAATTATTTAAGACCATTTGCCAAAACACAATATCCATTGTGTCGAAAAAACACAATGAAAAGATGAAAGATTCAAAATTCAATATAAATTAAGGTTTTTTTTAATAGTAATTGAAATCGTCTAAAATATTCTGTTACATCAAAAAGATAAACAATGAAAGTAAAATACTTTTATATTCTTAGCAGCTTCTTTGTATGGAAAAAATGCTTAGTTATAAAGATAATAAATGGTTATAAAGATTCGAAGAACAATAGTGGCTTTAGCCAAAACCACTAATGAACTTTTGATCTGTGTCTGAGATTATCTGACACAGCTCATTTAAAACTAATTGTTTTCTTTAGCAACAAAGTGTTTTATATTTTTTGAGTAAATTTATCTTTAATAAAAATATTACTATATATAAAATAATTATGTTTCATTCCTTTTAGAAATTATTTTTTCTATTTATACAATATGCCAATTATTGGAACGTGATATAATACAAATACTACAACTTATGTACGAAGGCCGAGGGTATCGTTAAAACAACTCATTTAGTGAATGTTTGAGATACTTGAGTCCACAAATGACAAACACTTTCAACAAGGCTCCATTGGCGGAGAGAATGACTGTTTTAAATTTTGTTTGTGCATACGTCATTTAATGTTCTAGCTTGTTTGTTTTGTTTGTTGATTTGTTTTAATATTTTAAATTAAAATTGAAAGTTATATGTATTTATAACAAAATACTAAAAATTTAATAATCAAATACCATTATATCATCATCCCCCCGGACCGCTGAGAGGTTTTGACGTGTACTCAGAGTTATATCCAGTGTTATTGAAATATTTTGGTAAAATTTCATTTCGTTCAAAGTATTCGGAGTGTATAAACATCGAAGATCATCGACCAGATACGCATCCGCTAAACATCCTCCTAGACTACATAACCGCCTGGTACGTCGCTACGCTACTAGCCACTGATGACGCCGGCCTTCAAGTAAGATTCTTATTTACAATTAATTGCGAATACGCATCAATCACTACTAATCACCTCTCGCAAAGAACGCCCCAACTGCAATTCCATTGGCGAACTTCTGCACCCTATGCCCCACCCTCCGGTGACGATAGACGTAAACCACAGCCCAGGCTCATGCGCAAGTGTCCACCCATTTTTGTCTACCCTCATTTGCTAATATATTTCTGTGTTATTATAAACAAATGGGCTCACCGATGAACAAATCTGTGCCGGACATGGACATTAATTTAGAGGATAGTAGAAGTAATACACCCCCGAATTACATATTTCAAAGAGTTAAGAGAAGCAGAGAGCACAAGGACGATAGTCTCAATAAGCAGTTGGAAGAATTTAAAGAAGAGATAAGGAAAATGATGACGCTTTTTACAATCAACCATGGAAGTGAAATGCACAAAATATCCACAACACTGACGGAAATACAACAATCAAACGCTAATATTGAAACTGCAATTTCATTTCTTACCGCGCAAAATGAAGAGTTTCAAC
The DNA here is from genome assembly GCA_959347395.1 of Mechanitis mazaeus. Lineage (NCBI taxonomy): Eukaryota > Metazoa > Arthropoda > Insecta > Lepidoptera > Nymphalidae > Mechanitis > Mechanitis mazaeus. Next base: position 15,500,239 of record OY365755.1, read on the forward strand.
AAAAAATTCATCAATTAGAGAACCAGGTCAAGACGATAAAAAGTATATAACCACACTGGAGAATAAAATAGAAGAAATGCAGACTTCTGATCGTAAAAGTAATTTTGTGATAAAAAATGTCCCAAAGAGAAATAATGAAACTAAGGAAGACCTATTAGAAATAATGACGCATCTCTCTCAAAGCATTGTTTGTAAGATAAATAAATACAGTATCAGTGACATATACAGAATACGAGGAAAGGATGTTGAGAACCAGACGTCTCCTATCATTGTAGGAACTTGCTCCACACTTCTGAAGAACGATGTTCTCAAAATGGCAAAAGCTTTTTTTTAATATAAAGCACAAGTCTAAGTTTTGCTGTAAGCATCTCGGATTTATAACGCTTGAAGACCCACCGATTTTTCTTTCTGAGCATTTGACGTCTAAAGGATGATATCATAAAAAGATCAAATAAACTAAATAGATACAAATATTTCCGTTCATTGTTTCCTCATACTCACAAAGCAAATCAGGATCAAGAGGATTTTTTTATAAATTTATCAATTGTTCTGTTTTGTAATTTACTGAATAAAAACATCAATAGGACTCTACAATTGAAATTTTTTATGATCTGATGCAATAAAATATTGTATTGAATATTTTATGTATTAATATATTTAAAGCCTTTATTGAAGTAAACATGGAACTTGAGTTCACTTAACATAAGAAAAACTTATTATTAAAAAAAATTAACAAATATCTAAGTTATATTTTATGATTCAAAAGTATCAATATCTAAATATCTAAAGCCTATTATAATAACGTTGTTAAATTAACTTTTAATCTGTAAACAACTACACTGCTTTGTGGAGTTCTGACAATTAAAACTTTTTGTGGTTCCTTGTGTCAGTTATAAATTTATATGCAGAATAGGATTATTTCAGTTAAAGTATAAATCTAGATATCGACAAAATTGTAGATATTTAATAATACATTGAGATACTTAAAATATTACAGAAAGGATTATTTTGAAGAGTTGGTTTATGTTGTAGTATGTGACAAATTCCAAAAAAAAATCCTATTCAATTTATTGTACACCCCCAATATTATTATCTATCGCAGTACCTAGAAAATTTCTCTTAAAATAAACAAAAAAATGGAGAACTGCAAAATGATTACTTCTGCTGTATATAGTATTGTTATTTTGTTATTAAATTTAGCTAGAATGTCGTAAATTGTATGCGCACACACACACACACACGCATACACACACACACACGCACACACACACACACAAACACACACACACACACACACACAAACACACACACACACACACACAAACACACACACACGCACACAAACACAAACACAAACACACACACACGCACACAGAGACAGACACACGCACACGCACACGCAGAGTTGTTGGTTATAGATTGTCAGAATTATATTTTTATTTAATGACTGTCTTGGTATCATTTAGCAATATGTTATTAGCTTCAAACTTTTAAACGGATCCTTATTTACATAAACATTGTAATGCTGTAAAACGTCGAACACAAAAAATGACATAAGCATCTTGTGATTCCTCCCAGGCTCCAACTACAACCACACCAGCATCTATTGTTCCGCAACAACGAAAGAAACCACTGTCTATTATGTAAAAGATAATTATTATTAAAGATGACTTCGGCCATATCAACCATTTTCATACATTGTAGGTACTATATACATCACTGGAGAGTGCTCCTTTAGTAATTTTACCATAAATAATCATTCTTCTATTCATATGCATTAATCGAATCCTTTCTGTGATAAAATGTAGTAAATAAATAAACTTACATAATATGATGCAAAAGATTTGAGTCATATCTTTCACAATCAAATCCTTTCCATGGCTTAGTTTCTATGAATTTTACATACATAACTTCACTTATACAGTCGTATATTAGTTATTAACAAAGTTATTACTTATTCAGGTGATTATTTGAACAGTTGTAGAGAAATTTAGTTTTGTAAATTTACCTGATTTAATTTTACAAAATAACTTAAACTCTAACTACTATTTTATGAGATATAAAATTAGGTCCTAAACTAAACTAGAAACAATAATAAGGTATGAAACTAAGTTAATTTCACGTTAATTCTGTTTCCTCTCCAAATAGCTTTTTCAAATTAGTTATGCTTTAATTTAGTTTAATAATTAGGTTAACTGTAAAATTATAAGGTTATTAAAATATATGACATTGTTCACTTGCTATGAGTTCCAACATATTGAAAGACAGACTATTTTTAGTTGTTGACATTTATTTATATTTTTGGTACTACAATGCCTAAGCTAAAAGTTATGATAAAACATTGGTAAATCAAATCAATTTTTTAATTATAATTCATAAGCGCATTTAAAGCGAACACGATTGTTTCTCATGCAACTCTTAAGTATTAAATTCCACATAAAATATTTTTTCCATTAATTTCAAATTTGCGTTTTCTGTAAATAATAAAGTCAATATTAAAGAAGGGGAAGATTTTAAATAAACCCCGATCATTTAAGTAAATAGAAATAAAATATTCCTGTCCAGGAATAGTCTGATCTACTTTTATGTTTAATAAGTACAATTTAATACTCGCGTTAGATTGTTTAACTGGATTATATAAGTTTAAAGTATTTAAAACTTTGCTAAACGCATCAAATTTTTTTCTAAGTCGTTTTTGACCACTAACTCACTTACTGTTAGGTGAAAGTGTTGTTCGTATATGATGCAATATAATAAAGTATTATCACATTGTACATCAAATATGTCTTAATAACTGATATTCTGAATAATATTTATAGATAATACATCTCGTATTATGAGTGAATAAAAATATATATTTAAAGGCTTTGAATGCGAGATTCCATAGGTCTCCATAAGAGTTCCATTAATTTGTCTAGATGAAGAGTATCGAAAATTTTAATTCGTTTAAATTATATACTTAGCTTGCATAAAACATAAGTCAACATATGTCGCACCACGTACCCTATTAGGTACAAGTGACGCTGCTCCTGGCCCAAGATTTGAAACGTTGCCAGAACTACATTTACACTGCCGTCTCAAGGGATTGAGCCATAATTGCTAATATATGGTAGACGTTAACTAGTACTTACATAAACACATACTTTAAATTCCAAAACTAAATTATACAGAGTTTACATAATATACCTAGTAATAAAAAATAACACTAAAACTCGTAATACGTATCTTTCTTTTAAAAATATATAAAATATTTCATCAGAATTTAGGAAAGTTAAAATCGTTAAAGATGAATTGATATGATTAATATTGATGAGTTGCTATTATATTTGAAATATTTAAAAAAATATAAATTAACATCAATATTCTCCCAATTATCTGTAACTAACACACAAATATTATTTTACGAAATTGTTTTAAAGAAAGTATGCTGTTAATGAAAGATTGAGTGTATATTTAGACAATATTTTGAACTCTAAACGGTCGTTGCCTGTCTGCAACTTAAGTAATTTATTATTTAGAGACAATTGTGTATCTTAATAACTAATAACCAACACAGAACATCTCATAAGAATTAAGAGTTAGCAGTTCCCAGCGCTTATTAAAATTATTTGACTGTTTCTTTTTTTAACGAAAAGCGTAGACACGATTGTATTTTGTATCTGGTTGTTAGAGGCTACTGCAGCTCAAGGACAAGTGGGAAAAGGTATGAACGAAAACAGCTCACGCCAATTTTTAATAACAGGTTCCTCCGCAGTTTCTACCACAGTTTAAAAATCTTAAACGAGTATAAATAATTTATCATTTTCTGTTAAGGTATATCAAAACTGTTTACTTTAATTAAAGACGATTTTTTTCGTATCTTTTCGTGAAAACAAGAACATTTTCCTTATTGAAAAGCTTGTTATATAATTTCTATAGCGGTTTCTAGAACATTCTTGTATGTTATGGACTTTTATAATATGAAATATATAATTCGAATTGGATCTAAAACTTAATAACGTGTTGGTGTACCAATTTTAAATTTCCTACTTTTCAGTTTGATTCACATCATTATGCAGAGTTTATGCAGACGTAGAGTAAATTAATGAGAGAGCTCTACACAGAGAAACTAAGAGCTGGAAATTCGTATATCTGTTTCCCAATCTTCTAAACCTTTCTTATGATCTCACAGAGTAGTATTATTGTTATCGTGTTTTCAAACTGATAAAGATAAAATTTAAACAGGTAATACGAACAGGTAATTACAAAATATAATTTATTTTTGTACAAAAGGAAGCCTTATCAAATGTTTATTCTGTTGTGTGACATGATAAACTGTAATTTCAATACATATTTCATTTAACTATAAGTTTTTCTTAGGACTCATTACGAAGATACATTTATTGACTGAGGTAGGAAACATACTCGTATAATAATTCTTAAAATGGCATTTAAATAAATAGTTTAATATGTTTTCATAAGAAGATGACTACAAGACTAAGAGACTACAAATAAAATCTTGATTAATAAATTCCGCTAAAACTAAAAGAATATCTTCATTAAATTATGAGGAGTTATTGAAAACGAACCATATATATCAATCTCTTTTTCTTTCCATTCTTGATTATGCCAATGCAAATTACCCAAATTTGACCGAGGACTATTTAAATAAACTTGAACGACTTCAAAATATTGCTATAAGGTTCATATTTGGCTTACGTAAATATGACTACGTTTAACACTTTCGTCAACAACTCAAGTGGCTCCTATTCGCTGACGCCGTGATTTAAGATTTCTTTCTCTTTTATACTATGTGTTATTTCACCCAAACTCACCTTCATACTTGAAAGAGAGATTTCAGTTTCTGGGAACTCCTCCCGGACTTGCGTCCTTCTCGAAATCTCACTGTAAAAACACCTATCCATAAGTCAACGCTCTATAAGCACTCCTTTACAGTCTCTGTCATTACATTAAGTTATGGAATAAATCCCCCTTCACATTCGCAAGTCAGAATCTTTACATATATTTAAAAAAACTGTCATGCTTTATTATTTATCTTTGGATATTTAGATCGGTTTATAGAAATGTTATATAAAGTTATATAAAGTTAAATATATATTTAACTTTTGTTAATGTATTTTTTTTATGTACATATTAAATAAAATTATTAAAATTTTAAAATATTGTTTAGTGTGTTAGATTATATTTATTGTATTGGGTATATATGTATATCTATATGTATTAGTGTGTCAATATTTGTATGTATCTCTATTGCTATATTATAGCTTTGTACCACCTGCCTCTATGTTGTTTTAATAAATACTATCCGTTCGGTAAGGTTGCCTGGAAGAAATCGCCCTTAGGTGAAAAGGCCGCCACTTGTTCCTATGTGTTTTTAATTTTTGTGTTTTAGTCTTGTATGTTTTTTTTGGTGTACAATAAAGATAAATATATATATATATATATATATATATGACACTATACAAATGTAAGTGATTTATTATTGTGGCATATTACAACCAAAAGTGTAATGTACTCGTGACTTCATCTCTTGTTGAATAAAAAAATAAGACATTCGTCCTAATAAAAAAGTTACGAGATATAAAGTTTAGATATACCGTAAAGTTTAAGAACCACAACTTTTTGAAATTTCTTAATGATATCTTATATCTATTACCGTGTGTATTAAATAAAGTTAGGTAAATCGAAATAACAATTCACTAACTGAATTACCAAAGCAAGTCTGTTTATACAAAATGGGCTTTACCAACGGCAGTGCTAGAGACATCTAAAAGACAATCTTGTTTTGACGGCTTTCTAAGTCTTTTCTCTCCATTACAAACAGTTTTTTTTTCCGAGTTACTATAAAAAAGTGTGAACCCGTACCAATAATAAAGTGTGAATTAAATTGTATAAATGAACAAATATTCTTATCTTATATTAATTTAGCTTTTTGTCTTTACTAGCCTTCACATTTCTGATCTTATTGCTAAATATAAAAATGAGAGTCTTCTAAACGGTTGGAGCGGATAAATGACTTTATAATTAAATTTTGGTTTTTGTTGATGACTTGCAAGTTAGAGAACGCTTTTTAGCTCTGACTTAACTTTGTATTTTGCGAAATTCCGTAAAGGGTAATAAACAATGTACGATATAATCCTTTTTATTTATATAGGTACAAGAATTAATAATAGATGTATGTACCACTAGATATATATTACTTATTCTTAAAAATGTCTCTAAATATCGTTGACAATATTTAAAGACTTTTTACAGCTTTAAGCTATTTTTAAATATAAATGTAAATATAAAGTAATTGATTATAACATGAAAACTTCATCGATCTGACACTACACAGATAGACAAAGCTGAAAAGATTGTGGTTATCTTTCTTTTTTTTTATAAATAGCTAAAAATAAAAGGGCGCAGGTTTTAAAAGTTATTTTACTATTTATTTATTTATTTATGTACCATAAAACAGACATAGAGACATATAAGCTAAGACAATTTACACAAAGGATGACTTATCTCTTCACAAGAGATCTCTACCTTTGGTTATAAGAAATATTGATTGACAAGGGTAAGGTACAAAGCAAAATAAAATATATATATATATACATAAGATTACATAAATATTAACATACACAAATACAAAAACATATATATATACATATAGCAAAAGCATCTACATATACACATACAAATACATGAACACATTATATCAGAGTAAATAAATAATGATGATAACTGCATTCAAATTGAAAGTAAGTAATTCTTCAGTCTCAATTTAAATGTGATATTGGGAGTCTTTTTAAATAAAATAGGGGAGTAAATTCCATAAATGCGCAGCACTTATAGAAAGGATTTACTATAATGACTTATGTTGTACTTTGGCACCTCGAGGAACTTCTGTACAACACAAGAGCGTTCAGGTAGCTTCCTAGGGGAACATAATTGAAGGCGTTCCCGAAGGTAGGATGGACAATCATTTTTTTAAAACCTTTTATAGAAGTGTTAACACATGCATACTCCGGCGATAACGAACGGGGAGCCACGTCAACTTATTGCGGTATTCAGAAACGTGATCAAATTTGCGCAAACCGAAGATAAAACGGATGCTCGAATTTCGGAGACTTTCTAATTTATCCAACAGCTACTGTTTTTCATCATCATCATAATGTCAGCCTACAAAATCTCTACTAGCACAGGTTTCTCCCAAAGTTCGCCACGATAACCGGGCATGCGTTACCCGCATCCAACGATTTACCACGACCTTGACTATGTCGTTGCTCCTCCTAGTGGGGACCTACTCACGCCGCCATGCCACGTATACTGGCTCGTGGTTGCCAATCGAAAACCTTTGTGCCTCATCGACCTTCGTTTTACACGAGCTATGTCCCCCCCCATTGATACTTCAGGAAAGCAATGTATCAAGTTACGTTGGTGACCCTTGATTTCCTTCTTTCTCATTTGATTTGGCAACAAAACTTCCAGCATAGCCCATTCTTTACTTATTTTTAGGGTATACTTGGACTTTTTGTAAGGCACCTTGTATACAACCAAATGTCAGATCCATAAGACTGAGGCAACACACACTTGTCAAAGACCTTCGTCTTTAGACATTGCGGTATTTCGGATGATTAAATGTTTCAGAGTTCCCCGAACACTGCGCGTCCGAGTTGGGTTGGGTTTGTGATCTCTTTCTCGAAGTTTAATCTACCTAGCTAGATGGTTTTTTACAAATATATGTAATCGTCTACAATCTCGAGCTTATTAACTCCGACAACTACATGAGTAGCATTGTTCCCAGATCGTTCATGTTTTCAGCCATTATTACTATGTCGTCAGCAATCTGAAGGCGAGTGATGTTCTCGCCGTTTATATTGATGCCAAGCTTTCTCCAGTCCAGCTTGAAGACATTTTCCAGTATAGCGGTGAATAGTTTCAGAGAGATAATGTCTTCCCGTCTAACAACTTTACGCTGCTGGATAGCACGTCAGTACATAGATGTACCGAAAGTCGAGTCGTGTTTTGAGAGACTGCAATACAGCCCAGGTCTCGACCGAAAAGAAGGTTTTCTCATAATTCACAAACGCCAAGCATAGAGGCCGATTACACTTTTCAGTTTTCTGTATATTATGATGCAGCGTACGTATAAAATATAACTTTATATATTTCTATGGTTTAACACCATTTACGAATACCAGATTGTTCGGGAGGCTGAAATTCATCAAATGTGATTGCGAGATGATTCATAATGACCGAGAACAACTTTTAGATATAGCTCAAAAGTGAGATAGGTCTTTTTACTACAGACTGAATACTTTCAAAAAGGTATTAACTCTTTAAGTAATCCTCTACATCCATAGTCTTTTTGAAGCACGATTGGTAGGAAAATCTAATAAAAAAATACTTATATTAAGATAATTGTATTTATTTATATATAATTAAATATTAACAAAGACCGTATTAAAATAACATTTTGAAATCAAGACGGCTTAGATTTGATTGACATTTAAAGAATATTTTATAAATTAATTTTGCTAAGGTATTAATTATAAATTTCAATAATTTAAGATTTGAGGTTCATTTATTTTGCCACGACATACGACTTTGCCTGAAGTATTGAATGAGGTAGTAACATTCAATTTATTGTGTAAAAATTAACATATTGATAATGAATGAAAGAATATAATGAGAGTGCAGTTAATTGTTTACTGTTTATAAAGATTTCCTTTTTTTGACAATACATAAACAAATATATACTATATATTCTGAGAAAGAGAGACTCTTTTGATTTAATTCTCAGAAAAATCGTTTAGCGGAATGAGAGATTAGCCCCGACAAACATACAGAAATAATAATATTTATATAAGGCGTTTTTAGATATCAGTAATGCGCAAACGATAAACAACAACTTGAGCTTAAGTAAAACATATACTTCGGAATCACAGACAAACACTTTTCGTGAATAAGGAACGACGGAATAAACAAAGGATAGACGCGTTTTTTACGAAAGTAAAACAAATATTGCTTCAATGTCAATTATTTATATGACTTGAATGTAATTTCTTCCGTTTAAAAATACTAGTCAGTATTATTTATTAGTAATAGATAGCCTATATAAATCATTTTATTTAGTAAAAATACTTCAAGAAAACAAATACAAATTAATAAAATTTAAATTTTTACATACAACAAATTACATGTAAAAATTTAAATGTCGAAAGATAAATGAGAGACAAAGTAATTATTATTTTCAGCGTCTGCAGGCGCGTTAGTAGGGTTTAGGAGCTTTGACCGAATAAATATATTAACGTATTTACAACTGCAACTTAGATAAGTCTAGGCATTATTTAGCCTACATGATATACGTTATTGGAAGTTGAGGATATTTCTAAGTAAATGGTAGGTATATGCTGTTATAAATTAGAATATTAGTGTCAATTGGTGGAATTATTGTTATAACTAGTTTGCGTGTGGAAGCTCTACAGGTATTTTATGATTGATGGTATGATGTATGTTGACGTTGTTTAGATTTATATAACTATATTTAATTCGGTCCTTGTGTTTATTTTCAGTAGTCGTTAAATAAAAGTTATTGCATTTAATAATGTAAAATATTTAAATGTCTTCTAAGATTTACACGAGTACTACACATTTCAATAAAACTATAAGACACCATCATCTCGTCTTACCGCGAACACGTTTGGTGCAAAGCATCCGAACTTCGGGATAAATATAAAAATGTAATAATAAACTCGAGTTATATCCGAAAAATAGTTTTATTGAAATATTTAAATGTCGTGATTATATCAAATTGTTTTTTTTTATTAAAATTCCACCAAATACAAAAAAATGGCACTTATGCCACTATTCTTGTTTGTATTATTTATCTGTTTTTTCAAATAAACGAATATTAAATAAAGATTACATAAAACATCTTTTAGATTTAAAAAATAAAGCTACTGTAAGAAGATCGGACCAATGATATCACAAGCACTTAAACACGTTCATATCTACACTTACAAAGCGCTATTTACTGTCTCCTAAACTTGAGTGTAAGAACACAGGTTTAAGGGAGACATTATCTTACACTTTGTTCTCTCGACAGGCTTCCACTACTACGTCTAGACAAAGATTGATGAACGTATTAAGGCTTTTAAATTATACACTTTTGCTTAAGTGAGATAAGTAAAATGCGTTACGATATTCAACATAAGTGTATATTATCGTACTTCGCACCGTATTATTAAAAATTCATGTTGCTAAGGTTCCCCTATGTAAATGTTTTTCAGACCCATATATACTCTATGATCTGTAGTGAATAAGCCACAAAAGTTAATATATATAAATGTTAGATAATACCAGAGTAAAAACATCATAATATGTTCTGAAAGAATTAACGGCCTACATATAGCTACGAGGTATACATATTTCCGAAAAAGATGCGATTTCTCACAATTTAGAGAGGTTAAATGGTAGACAATGCCATTAGCCTTAGGTTCAATTGTTTAAAAAACATCAAAGAGTAAATAAAAAAATATATAAAATAAAATATAAAAAATATACTAATATACTTAAATTGAAATAATAACACACTCATGCAGAAGAACAACTTACTTAAAATTAGCATAGTTTGATAGTTCATTGCGGCGTCTAAGTTAATTCAATTTGGAGTAAACAGTTTATGATATAATAAAGTTTAAATATTTTAAATTTCTCTACAAACATGTTTAGTTATGTTAAGCTTAAAATATTATATACGATATAGGTATTACAGCAAAGCTTGGTTTTCCCAGAGGCATGTGCCGGAGTCGACAAATTTTTTGTCTATATTTAGTTTATTTTTATTTTTATTTAAAATAAAAATAGCCTGATCTTAACTGTTTTTACATTTTTAAAACCTTTGAATATTTTTTTTCCACAACCAAATTTAAATAAATATATTTTTATTTTAAATATCCAGTAATTTCCGTTTATTACACATAAAATATTTTTATCAGTTTAAAAAAAACAGAATGTAAAAAAATCTATTCATAGCCAGGTGTCAAAAGCCAGTACTAAAGACATCTTGACAATTTTGAGTATGATAAATTATCAATAATTAGTTATTTTTTTATTTATTTAAATAAAATTATGACATTAGTTTTTTTCTAACAGTACTTCATAACTAATGATTTTATATTTATTTGCAACTTACACATTTTAAACAATATCATAAGGCAGAAAACACAGATTTTAGTTCTGAGTCTGGGTGAACTTTATTTCTCCCATTTAAAAATTTAACAAAATTAATAAAGGTTGTGAGACAGTGAGAATCGAGAGAATATTATATTTTTAAGTCAACGTGGGCAGAGCGTTTAGAGGGCAACTAGTACATACTCGTATAAAGATTTAAAAATGTATTGTGCCATAATAATTACTTGTTGCGTGACTAACTTTAAGATTATCTGCTGTCCTTTTACATTAATTATATCACTAAAACTTTGTTTATTGCTAGTCATAAATAACCACCAAATAGCCTTACTTGTTAGCTTACCAAAAGTAAGTTGTTTGATTAAAGACTGAGCGGTAATTAAACAATGTTGTTTCATAGAACAAGGCTGATTATTAAGCATCATTCTTTGAAACTTCATACATAATATTATATCGAATATTTTAAGATTTATTTGTGGTTAAAAAGTCTTTGATAACGTGTACTATAAAATAAATTTGAAAAGTAAAAACCTCAAAAAATCCTTCCAATAAAAAAATAACTTTAAAAAGAACATTGAAAAATACAATAGTGATCACTCAATCGAATAATATTGACCTGCGAAACTCGCGAAGTGAGACTTCCTCGATTAGAAATAAGTTCTTACACAAATATTCCATCTCAGAAGTTGTCGCAAATTTTTATTTAATATATTTATTGAAATTTAACAAAATACGAATAATGGAATGGCTAAAACATTTACATTTACTCAATCCTATTCGGTTTATGGATCATGTTCACTTAAACTTAGTGGATAAATATTATGTTTTTGTGCGTATCTTTAATGTATTTACGTTGTTATAAAAACATGTTAAATGTTAGCTGATTATTTTTTTTTTTTGTAACCCGAGGAATATTATTTTATTTATTTTAATCACTGCGAAAAGGTTATGTATATGTATGATTATTTTCTCCCTTACATTGTAATGACCTATAAGTGTAAAAAAATAAAAATGTATTTAAGATAAAAATGGAAATTTTTTAAAACTTCAAAATGAAAAGCGTTTTGCTTATATTTAATTAAAGCAACTTTAAAATAATACAAAAAGTGTAAGTTAACTAGGTATGTAATATTTTATTAAAAAAATACAGGAATCTATTTTTTTTATTAGTGTAAATGTATGATAAATGTATTTATCCATAAAATTGCCTGAATACAATTGTCTTCACGGAAATATTGCTTCGATCGTTTACAATAAGCGAACTCAGCAAAATAACCATTCAGACCGAGTCCATGTTCTTCGTAACGAAAGTAATGCAATCGAGCAAACAAATGGAGATTTACATTTTAAATTTCATTTTAATTTTATAATGGCGTAGTTTCGAATGTTTTACAAAAGCCGTCTTTTCGAAAAGACGTCTTCCGTACCGACCGTAAAGACCGTATAGAATATGTAGAATCTCCCAAGCATTGCTTAAAACATATGACTAAAATGGCCATATAATGCGTAGAAATAATTTCTTTATACAATGGTGTTAATTGAGGGGTAGAGATTCCTCAATTTGTTGCTACAATTTATGATGTCTAAATATGCATGTATAGGTTTTATTGTGTTTTGTATTCAAGTATATCTTTTTGAATTTAAATATTTTATTATACTTTCAGGTAAAGAAGCTACTAGCGTTCGTCATTAATTGTGGACTCGAGTATCTCAAACAATCAGTAAATGAGTTTTTCATTTTATAAAACCACCGCTCTTAGTAGATCTCACAACGGCTTGTTATTATATTATATTAGTACATAATTTACAAATAAGTACAGTTTTTTTTTGTTAACTTAAAACTTTAAATCAGTTGTTTTTATGAGGTATACACATAAGTTGAAACATTAAAAAATAATTTAATAATTCAATCATTTATAAATTAAATCATGATAAATAAATATGATCATGTTTTAAATAATTGCAGTCCTGTTTGATCCCATTAACTTAGATAATCTCAGATGTTCATGAAAGTTCATACAAACCGGGATTTTTGTAAAGCCACTATTAAACTAAGGATTTTAGTTTAAGTTTTTAAAGCCACTATTAAATAAACATATCTTGACAGGTTTAGAAAAGTACATTTACATATACTATATATACATATAGTTTATACAAACATATATTTTACACCAAGAACTTTTTTAGTTTTATTTTTTTTATGAAATTTATATTAGCTTATTCGTGTCATGTTAAAATGACAATCACTATATAATTTCCACATCAGTCACAGTCCATAGCGGCCCATTAAAATTTGGATTTTCGCTTGTCGAGCTTGGAAACTGTTGTTTAAACTGTTACATGGTTAGAAAGTTTCCATTTCTAAGTATTTTTTTTTATAATTTAAGTTTAAAATGAGTTTTGACAGAAATTCATTTTCAAATAGAAATCGTGTTGCCCCTTTTTAGTTTATTATTTCACACAGCGGTGCATTCTATAAATGTAAATTTTACGTTTCCTATTTATTTTTTATAAAATTTTCAAAAGGAAACTCAAAAACCGCTTGGTCGATTTCACTGGAAAACTAATCAGCTTTAAGTTACACGAATGCGCATGGATTAGTACTAAAACAAAAAAAAAAAAGAAATTGTGTCAGTTGCATATTCACATAAAAAATACATGCCTTTAAAAGGTTTTTTTTATTTTTTTTAATAAGCATAATGGCTCAACTGTGCCTGATGTTAAGCAGTCAGTGGAGTCCAAAGGTGGAGTCCAGAGGTAAACGAAGAAATCTAAGAATTCTATATCTACTTTACTCTATTCTCTTTAATCCTTCCACCCCTGCTTACCTAAAAAGCAATTTCAAGTTTTTAGCGGATGTACATGATAGATCACTCCGTTCTTCTAGCAATTTACTGCTTCATACTCCTCTTCATCGCACTGGATTTGTGTCCAACTCATTTGCTATAGCTGCTGTCAGACTCTGGAACGAGCTACCAGAACATTTAAGAAAATCCAGAACGCGTGAATTATTCTAACGTCAAGTCAAGGAACTCTATCTCCAATAAATAATGTATATATCTGTATAGCACTTTATTTGTATATATTTTGTTAGTTTTTATGTGTATGTTTTGATAATGGTATTTAGATCAAAATGTATAAATATGTATATATATTATAAATATATATGTATATTTATAATATGTTATGTATTTTATTTAAATATCTGCTTACATTTATTTGTTTTCCTCTCTCTTTTACTTTTTTTTTGCACCCCTACTAACGTCCTCTCCTGGACATCTAAGGTTGGCTGGTAGAGAATGTCTTAGTAGCTTTTGTACATTATGTTGAGTATTGTGCAGTAAAGAATAAATAAATAAATAAACATTCCTATTGGTGATCTACCAATGTGGTATGTCGACATCCACTATGGCGGCTTTATAAGATGCGATTTCACGCTCCGCTTAAAGGACCCAAGGTGGTATGAGGAAGGAAACACATACGCTGGTAGAGAGTTCCAGGCTTTAGCCGTTCGGCTTATGAAAAAGGTGAAACCGTTTGATTCGTGTTCCTTTGATGTCAAAGGTAAAGAGGTGACCTTATCCCTTCACGAGTGGTTCGGGATAGGAAAGGATAGGGTGCGATCAGGTCAAAGAGCTCCTCAGCACACTCACCGTGATATTATCTGTAGAAGACTGCCAGCGAAGCAACATGTCTTCGTAATTACAATGACTCAAGGGTCTTACATGCGACGATGCGGATAGCACGCCGCTGTAACCGATCGAGAACGTCTAATAAGTAGTGTCCGGAGCCATTCCAATCGTGAAAACAGTACTCCACACAGGAACGCAAAACTCCAAAGTTTGGACCATCGCCGCAAGGTGGCTAGTTTGTCGGTCTTTTATCGGATACATTTCGGAGAGTGTGCAACAGAGCTGCACAACTTGATACACCCAGCTCCTTTCAGTCACCGAACGACGAGAAGCTCAAATAGGAAACATCAATTTACGGTTGAGGTTCCAAAGTCCCGTACAAAGCGTTTTGCTTCCACATTCCTTGTGCGGACGGCGAAAATTTGGAATTCTCTGCCAGAGTCGGTGTTTCCTGATTGTTACAATCTGGGGGTCTTCAAATCGAAAGTTAATAGGTACTTATTAGGTAAGCGTGCCACACTTTAGACTACAGCCTATGCTTAACATCAGGCGGGCTGTAGTCAAACGCTTACCTATTGTGGTTTAAAAAAAAAAAAAAAGAACGAACTTGAGTTTTCTATAAAAAACACAGCTGCTCCGGCGCGAAGAACTGTCTCACCCTGTTCAGGACTCCGAATTTGCAAGATGCTGTTTTAATGACACTCTCGATATAATTTTTTGGGTTAAGATTTGCGCTGATATCCATACCCAAGATGTTGAGGCTACCCTGTAGTGGCCGTGGAGTAGTCTGAAGAGAGGACAGTGGAAGGAATGGAGACGCTTTTGATGAAAACGCACATACCTGAGTTTTCTTGGCATTGAACTCGATCAGGTTCTTGGCACCCCATTCAGATATTCTATTCAAGGTCTCATCGAGTTCAACAACAAGTTGTTGTCTTTTTTTTTCTATTTGCCTGTTTGAACGCAGATTATCCGTAATATCGACCATGCACTATACTATCGTCTGCATAGTAATGAATGTTGCCAAGGGTCAGCATGTCATTGATATGCAAAAGAAACAAAGTGGGCGATAATACAAAACCCTGCGGCACGCCAGCGTTAACCCGATGAAAGTCGGTGGCCCTGCCGTAACAAAGTACTCGAATTCGGCGCTCGTTCAGTAACTTGGCTATCCAGTTGCATAGACGGGGAAGCAAACCCTATGTAGGAAGCTTGGAAAGAAGCGAACGATGCCAGACTCTATTGAAGATTTTGGCGATGTCCAGGACAATGGACAACGACTCACCATACCTGTTCATAGCTTCACCCCATAAGTGCGTGACATAGGATAAAAGATCACCCGTCGATCGATTCGGATGAAAGCCGTATTGTCGATCGTTTATTAACGAGTGATCCTCTAAGTAGCGGATCAACTGGGTGTTAATGATCCGCTCAAACACCTTACATTGAATAGAGGTGATGGCTGTGGGTCGATAATTAGGTTTCCAGAGTTACTTTGGATATCTTAAAAAAAGTAGAAATATACCATCTTGCGGGGCTGCTGGCTCCAAGCGCGTTGCTGGAGCGGGTACTTGGAAACAAGGTTACAGACGGGGTTATGGATGATTTCTTCTAACGGAGTCTAGTCGTATTTCATAGCCATCGCGAGGAAATGACTGCTTTTTCAAATTTAGGAGTTCTTTACGAGTCTGGTTCCTAGAGAACAGTGGGACCAAGACAAATCTATTCTGAGCGTCAAATAGCTGGGTGTAGAGGTACGAGTATCTCTAGAAATGGCCTGGCCGGCATGGCTGAGGATCGGGAGGAGCCTTGACTTGGGTGGTAGATATTTGCTGTCGGAACATCGTGAACGAATTCTATGTTTAACCCAGCACTCTGCTCCACTAAAGGTTGGTAATTAAGACTTTTTTCTTTGCAAGTTTCGTTATTCTTATATTCTTATTGTATTTAATATAAGCAACAATAAACTAACAATAATATATTTTTAATTTTTGAACCAGATACAGATTCACAAAAGTTTTTACATTAAAGCTACAAAGTTTTCCTTATAACTTATATTATAGTGCTTTTGACATAAAAAATAGTTCAAAAATATTATAAAGTATGAAACTAAATCCTCGGTTAAGTCTTAAGCAAAGAAATAACGAGTGTTGAAGTATCGTTTACTGTGAGACTCTTAAGACATTAATGTTAGGTCGCTAATGGCTCTCGTCTTAGAGCGAGCTACAGATGATTGAGAGGTTAGGATCATTTATAATTTTTATTATCCTTTAGAAAGCTTTTATATAAACTGAAATTCCTCTATTTCAGTTTCACTTCTTCTTAATTCTGCTGTAAAATATTTTTTTTCACATTTAAAAAATATGTATAATGAGTTTAAGTTTTAATTTATATTGATAGGTTATCTAAAATCTATTTAACTTTGTTAGGGCTTTGAAATTATAAGGCATATGTTAGTCAGTAGTTTATAACGTCTAACATATATTAGCATTTGTGTCCCAATCGCTAGAAACGTCAGTGTAAATGTAGTTCTGGCAACGTTTCAAATCTTGGGCCTGGAGCAGCGTCACTTGTAACTAATAGGGTACGTGGTACGACTTATGTTGACTTATATCTCACACAAGCTAATTATATAATTTAAATACCTTAACAGTTTCAATACTCTTCGCCTGGACTCGAGACGAATGAATAGAGCATTTACAAAGGTACGGAATTTAGCGTTTAAAGCCTTCAAAATATCTATTCTTATTTCACTTAAGTTTACGATATTTTGATCTCTTTTAGAAAAGCTTGATATCTTCGACAACATTAAATAGTACAAAGTATTAATATACTACTATGATTTTTTTTTTATTTTAATTACACTTTCACCTAACAGTAGGTAAGAACATTACCACATATGTTGTCATTGTCAACAAAATGTCATTCAATTGTGTCTTTAGAAATCTTTTTCTAGAAAAGTGTTTCCTAATTTTTACTTATTTTAGTATATTCAATTAAAAAAATATAACGCAAGTTTCATTTTCTACGTTTGGATATTCATCCTAATACTTGTCATTTCCTTATTCAAAAGCGGCGCATCAATCATCTCACGTTTCCTGAACAGGAAGGTTTCATTTCTCTTTTTTTAAATGGTGAGTGTGTATTCAAAATCATCCCTCCTTTCATAATTACATTATTATTTGTTATTTATAGAAAACTCGAGTCTAAAATCGATAAAAGAAATATATTGTTTCATTTAAGACTTAAGAGTCTCATGAGACACAATTGCGATCGCTTTAAGGTCACGTAACATTGTACTATTATCATAACTAGTTTAAGCATTTTAGTATCAGTACAACATACTATAATAATGAAGACTTCAAATATATAAATAAATGATTTTAATTCTCAACCTATCATTGTTTGTGCATATATTTAATAAACAAGTCCAGTATATTAAAATTTAGTAAAAATGTTTTGTATTTACTTTACCCACTTTATAATTTTACAATTAAACTAATTATTATAAACTATATTAGAGCATAACAAATTCCACAAAATCATTTCTTTTACGTATTAGGCTGGACAGGAAGCACAATTAACGTGAAATTTCCATAGTTTTATAGTACATTGCTGTTTCTAGTTTATGTTAGGAGTTAATTTAATTGGTAACAAAGTGTTAGTTAGTTTTCAGGTTAATTTAGCAAAATTATTTCAGGTTACGGGAATATTTTTAATACTGTTCCAAGTATTGACCGTTATTTTTACCTCTGCATAAGGTGGGACAAATATTCTTGGTACCAGCGTTAAGAAAATAATTATAGTATGCCCTGATTATATTGCCATATTGATAAATGATTCACATCCACGTTATAATTGGTATACCAGATAGCATATGTAGTAGTGTCCAGGTGAAAAAAAAATTACAGGTGTTTTGAATGAAAAAATAGGTTTCCCTTTGTGTCGTACTTTTCAAAACTATTCAAGTCTAAACAACTCAAAGGACAATTGCGTTATTGTTAATAAACAATATATGAATATCAACTAACTTACTACTTAGTACTTCACTCTTACAAAATATAATTCAGTACGTGCACCTCGTAGTTAAAATATCTAGCGCTCCCTAACTTCGCTTGCGGCAATCGTGCACTCTTCATGCATCGATTCACAGCGAGTAACACCGGCGATCCGGAAAATTCTATCCGGGCTCTATGGATCAATGTTAAATACCGACACATAGTTTAGAGTCCAGTATTATATTTTGATCTTTTTGTATATACTAGTAAGGTTGGGAACAGAAATGAAACCATACTGTATACTGATCTACGGCTAGCTTAGTAAAGCTTAAGTCTCAGATCGCTAACCGCAGGCATAATTTATTGACCTTCCAAGACTTTGGTGATTTTGTTGATCAAATTTTCTTGTGTTAAGGATCATATTACTGACGCCATCTCGTTTTCAAAAAATATAAACTCATAACTAGTAAATACTTGTAAAAACAAACACAAAATTTCATTTTGGAATCGTAATAGTGCTGGTTAATTTTTGATGTCAGTTGAAGCAATAAAAATTACACATTTTATGCCATATTCGTAATTGTTTATAGAATCTAGTGATAATTAGAGGTTCGAAAATTTACTATTTTCTTTTGACTTCAAAAGGTTCTTCTACTTCTTTATTAATGTATATATTTGTAGATATAGTACCGTTATTTATTAAAATTGTACCTAATTTCTTTAAGGATTTATACAAAATTTAATAGGATAGGATACTATATACACTTACTTTTACTAATTAAACTAATCCTACTAATATTTTTTTAAAGAGAATAAATTGCGTTTAAGTTTAGTAAAAAGAATAGATCAAAGCTTTATTTTTTTTAGTTTTTGTACTCAAAAAAAAATGTAATAACATTATATTTACAGAAAAAGTGACTTTTACTTATTTATTCTATTTTTTCCTTATTAACTTAAAAGTATGTTTGTGATTCTGAAATATTTGTTTATTCTTAAGCTCAAGTTGTTTGTTGTTTGCGGGTTACTAAAATCTAACCACGCCGTATGTAATATGGTTCTTTATGTTTTGAGGGGATAATCTCCCAAGCGGCTAAACCGATATTTTTTCGAGAAAATATTTAAAAGTTTAGGAACACCGCATACAATATTTGGATTTACATTTTTTTGCAATTTTTATTTGTTTGCAAAATAGTGCAGCTATCCTACTTTTACTAATTAAACTAATCCTACTAATATTTTTTTCAAAGGGAATAAATTGCTTTATTCTTTTTAGTTTTTGTATTCTTTTAGTTTTTGTACTCAAAATAAAATTTATAACATTAAATTTACAGAAAATTGACTATTACTTATTTATTGCTAATTTTCGATAGTTCCTCAATCAATTAACAGCATACTAGGTTAATCTTTGTTATTTCTAAATATAATATATTGTTAGAGAAAAGAAGTTTTTCGGTAAAACATCTATAAATGGAACGTTTCAATCATATTTACATTAATTTGTTGGTTTGTTCTCGAATCGAACGGACGTAATCGTTTAGTGGTTTCAGTATTAATGTAACGGTCACGTAAGCCATTTTTGCTGATCGAATTACGAAAGTAATCGTTACGTTTATATTTTAGTTTATATTTGTTTTTTTATTGTTAATTTGATTCCCTAGCTTTATTACGCTTATTTTACAATTCTGTTAAAAATAAATAAATTGTAATTGTCGTTGGATTCCTTTTTTTTAAGTAATTTCCATTTCTGATTATTATAATATATATATAATTTTCCATCGTGTGGGTCACCTATTTTATTTATGTTCCCTTAATGAACAAATTGTACTACCTCATTGAATACTTCAGCCAATATTGCGATGAAATAAATGATCATGTTCAGTTGTAATTTGTTAATTATTCTTTCAGCAATATTAATTTAGAAATTAATCTTAAATATTTCAAATTCAGCCACCTTGATTTATAAATGTTATTTTTATTTTATTGTAACAAAGTATATATATTTATAATTTCTAAATATATTAAACAGTTAAAAAATACAAACCTATAAATAAAAGCTTAATATTATAAATCGATAAATACGTTTTATCTTACACAAATATAAATTAAAGAAAATACACAAATAAGTAAGTAAAAGTACATTACTCATTTTCCTGACTTTATAAAAGCAAAATACGAAGCTCAACTAGGGCTAAAACCCTATTTTCTCTAAGTTGCAAGTCATCAACAAAAACAAAAATTTAATTACAAAGTCATTTATCCGCTCCACCCGTTTAGAAAACTCTCACTGTTATACTTAGAAAAAGTTCAGAAACATGAAAGCTATTAAAGACAAGCTTAATTAATAAATTAAGCTTGTCATTAATAGCTTTTACGTTTCTGATCTAAGATAAGAATATTTGTTCATACATACAATTTTAATTACACCTTGTTATTGTTACAGGATTATGCACAACTAGAATCTCGAAAAAAATAACATTGTTGAGGGATAGAAAAACTTTTAGATGGTCGGTCGACAAAACAATATTGTTTTTTAGCTAGCTGGCATTACCGCTGGTAAAGCTCGTTCTATATAAATACACTTACGTTGTAAATTGAGTAAACGAACTGTTATTTCTATTTACCTAACCTTATATTAAACACACCGTAGTATGTATAATATATTATTAAGAATCTTCTGAAGATATAATCGTAAATCCGAATGGAATTTCTGAACGTTTGTTCATTTCTATCAATATTTTATTCAACAAGGGAGGAATTTGTAAGTAGTTTAATATATTGTTATATAAAAGGTTGTAATGTGCCACAAGACATCAATCACAGACCATTTGCGTGTATCTTTTTATTGTTCGTCTTCATTAATGACTATATAGATAATTTCCAAAAGAAATAAAACGCCTCGTCACTTAATGAAGATATCCTAATAGTTTTAGCGAAATACTATTCATCAAGATCTTATTTAGTTTCATCTTTTTGCGAAAGTTTTATTAACCTATTTACTTATATATTATAATAACAATAACTATACGGGTATATCTCCTACCCCACAGTCAATATTTGTATCTTCCTATTGGTTTCCTCAGCGACCCATCTAATGTTGGATTTTCACACATGTCCCGTTTGAGACACTTTTTAGAATTAAATATTTATGATTTCTAATTAACTCTTATAATTTAAGTGTAATGTACAACTGTTACACTGATTTTAACCCTTAAAAGAAATGAAGATAAATGAGAAATGTGTTGCCATTTACTGTTTTTCATTTCACACAGCAATATGTCCTGTTTATATAATAAACTTATTATTAACCTTGTCTTGAACAAAAACAACTAATATTTTGTATAAAAATAGTAAAGTGAATAACATAAAATTACTGTATGGAAAGTGCCTAAGTTGAATTCCTGTTACTTTGTATTTAATATTATATTTTGTCCATACAGCATTTGCGTAATGTTCCCATAAATTTTATTGTATAACATATTTTGTAAGAATGATCATTTCTTATTCCCACATCGAAGGGGAATCATCATTCATAGGTTTAGTTTGTTTTAATTCAATTAAAGTTAATTTTTAAAACCATTTCGGTTTTATTTTTAATCTTCTGTCTGTCGCAAACGTAATTAGTGTCAATAGAGTTATAAACAAATAATAAATAAAAATTGCAATATAAAAATATAAAATATAAATAACATAAATATTAAATGAATGTGAAATTATACGTATTCGGGCAATGTGAGATCATAAGTAAGATTTAGGAGATTATGAAATAGATATACGAATTTCCAGCTTTTACTTTATCCATGTAGAGCACTCTCATTAATATACTCTACAACTGCATAACCTGCATTAAATGTGTATCAAAATGTAGTGTGGATAGTGAGAAAAATAATTAAAATATTAGACTAATATATTTTTATTAAATTAATTAATTATAGATTTACTTAGAATTATTAAACGAGATAGGTAGTCGTTAACTAAAATGATTTACTACCAAATGTCTTGACACTTAATTGAAGTTTATAGCAGCAACTTTAATAGTTTAACAATATATAAGGACCCTTAAAACTCTCTTTATAAAATATATATATATATATATATATATATATATATTAACTCCAATAAATAAAAATGTTTCCTGTTTTCGTACAGTTCTCTGAACTATTATTCAGAATGTGTTTCAAGTCACTGAGAACAACTAGAACTTTATATATACTTAGGATACTTTTTGTTTCTCAAAGACTTACACTGTCACTCGTCTAATCGAATGATGAACTTGTAAGGATGTTTATTCTGTTGATTTTAAAAGATAAAGTTTATACAAATTATAGTTTGTATTTAACGTTACATGAAGTGTTTTAATAGCAATATAATTAAATGATCTATTGAAATGCATTTGACATTACAATAATAATAATATTTTTTTTTTGTAATTACCTGTTTAAATAGTATGTTGTACGAATTTGATTAGCGAAAAACTCTTTGTTATAAAAATAATAAAATTTTGATTACTTATTTTTATGTAATAATACGAATGAACCTACTATTGAATACAAATTAAGCAATGTTTCCACTTCTTTTTTCATATTAAATAAGGTTTAAGAGACCTTTATAAAAATAAAGAAACGTAACTAAATGCACTATTGTCTTCCCCGCCACATATTACTTGAATAAAAATTTAAATTGAAATTTATTGTAGAAATAAAAATTTTATGTGACTATAGTATTCACTAATTCAGGCATAGTTGCAGGTTGCGTTGAAATAAATATGCATATTAAATTTTTGAATTTTGTTATTGATATTTTATCACTATAAAGTGTAAAGCTAGTCCATTTCTAACAGGGGAGGTGGCGGGACGGTATCTTGGATGTTTAGACGTGAACATGGATTCTTGGGACAGGCAAGATGACCTTACTCAGCAGCCGTCACGAGTAGAGAATAGTCGCTGGAGACTTCGAGTTCCATGCTTTTTAGATTCCTGTGCCCTAGAGGGTGATTTTGTCATGATCCATTAAAAATGATTGCTAGTTGTGGTTGGCTCGGTGAAGAGGGATATCTAAGTCTGATTCTTTAATTTGTCGAAGGAGTTCACTTTCCTCGAGAACTTGTCTGTAATAATGTGAAAGTGTGTTTTATTACCTACCTACACTACCTACCCTAAAAGCAAAATTAATTATGAACGATATGATGTCGCGGCCACCCGTGACGCGATAAATATAAAATGTCGATGTCGATGTTATAGTTTCAGTTTGGTTTCAGAAAGAAAGCCTTCTGCTTACTGACTTTCCATTAAACTTTGATACTTATAAATTTATTTCTAAAATATGTAAAGTTTATTTATTCTTATGGTCTAAAACTATTTAATATTTTACTTATATTTCAGCAATACATATTAAATTTTTGATCTAAAAAACAAATTCATATAAGTTTATATCTTAAGGCTAGAAAGTGCCTTAGGCACTAAAAATAGTTCAAAGATATTATAGAGTGTGAAACTAAATCCTCGGTTAAGTCTTTAGCAAAGAAATAACGAGTGTTTAAGTATCGTCTACTGTGAGACTCTTAAGACATTAATGTTAGGTCGCTAATGGCTCTCGTCTTAGAGCAAGCTACAGATGATTGAGAGGTTATTCAGTTTCTTTCTAATTTTTTTATCCTTTAGACTAAAAATTTATACTTAAACCAACAAGTTGTAAAAGTGCAACAAAGAAATTGGAAAATAGTTCCAAATCCTCTGTTTCACGTTTATAACTTTCCAGAAGTCTGCTAAAATAAAAAATGTTTAAATATTTTAAAAATATATGTATTCTAAACATCACTTACTATTACAAGGTATATTATATAGACTATGTTTAACTTTGTCACAGACCAAATAGTATGGTTTCTTCAGTATCAGCATTTGTGGCTCAATCCCTTGAAACGACAATGTAAATGTAGCTGGCAGCTCTTCAACTCTTAAAGCTGGAACAGCGTCACTTTTAATTAATAGGGTATGTGGTACAACATATCGTAAATAAGCTAAGCATATAATTTACAAGCCGTAACAGCTAATAAACCTAATCATCGCAGTAACGCAAAACATATAACAATGTATTAAAGAAGGTAATTTTCGCTAACTTTTATTTATTTTAATTCATACAAACTAAAGAATCTAAGTATTATTTCGTTTTCCTCGTTTTGAGAAATTCATCTTTTGTACTTGTCATTTGCTTATTTAGAAGCGGCGCATCAATCATCTCACTGTTCCTGTACAGGAAGGTTTCATTTCTGTTTAGTTAAATGACCCCTGTGTATTCAAAAACTTCCACTGCTTTAATATTATTTTCTAAGAATTACACGAGTACTACACAATTCAATAAAATTATTTAACGGATATAACTCGCGTTTATTATTACATTTTTTAAATTTAAACCCATATTCGAGGTAAGACAGACACCGACATCTCGTCTTACCGCGAACACGTTTGCTGCAAAGCATTTAAAACATAGGTTTAAATTTAGAAAATGTAATAATAAACGCGAGTTATATTCTTAAAATTCTTATGTTTAGAGTCGCTAAAAACACTTGCAATTGCTTTAGGGGCACATTTAATATTCATTTATAACTTTATTTCATATACCAATGTTGACCATAGTTTAAACATTGTGGTGTCATACAACATATTGAAACATTGTTGCGTTCAAATACATAAATAAATGATTTTAGTTCTAAGTATATCATTGTCTAATCGTCAATATGTTCAATTTCAAGACCAGTAATTAGTATTTATTTTAATAGTAATTTTACAACTAACTTTAATATTAAACTAAATTACCAAATTATAAACTTAACAAACCAATTTCTGCTACATATTAGTCTGGACAGGAAGCACAATTAACGTAAAATTTATATAGTTTTATAGTTCATTGTTGCTTCTAGTTTACGTTAGAAGTTAATCTAATTTGTAACAAAATGTTAGTTAGAGTTCAGGTTAATTTTGTAAAATTATATCAGGTAAATAAAAACTGTGTAAATGAAGTTATGTTAAATTGATATAATCTAATTCTAGATTTTATGGATTATACACAAATCTGAATTGAATATGAAAGTAATAGTTATTTATCGGTCCAATTTCTCAGTTAAGGACGATCATGTCAATACTCTTTTGAATTTATGCTTTGAATATTTAGCTAAATATTATGTAACTTTATTAAGTTTCGTTCGGTTCTTCATGAACCGAACGACATTGAATCGACAAACGATTATGTAATGCTGATTGGTAATGTTTATTCATATAATGCTATTATACAAAAAATATAAGACGGGCCCAGATGTAGTCCATTTTTCGTTTTACAGAATCTTAGGCCAACACAATCCAACTTTTATTGTTTTTCGGTCCTTAACAAACTGTCAACAGGAAGAGTCAAGGGCTTGAAACCTATCATGCCCACTGAGACATTTAAGCCGGCTGTGAAATTAATTGCTAACATCCGTTTTGAGTGACTAAGCTTATAGTATACATAACGGATCAACTCCTTAGACAGAAAGGTGTCCCTACAGGGTATTCTTTTGAACGCATTTTCGAGATCTGTACAAATCATATTAAAGGATTTTTACACATTTCTGTATTGGCGAAGATAAAATATTAAAATTAAAGTTCCTCGACCCGAAATAAATAACAATTGCTTTTAAGCGTCTCCTTTGCTCGTTGTTGTTTTTCTTTTTTTCACCTTCGAGTTGGTTATTTTTTATTAATACAATAGATACAAAATTTTATAATAATTATATTCAACGGAAAATATTTATAATGGACACCCAGGACCACCAAAACATGTTGAATTGTTAGAACATAACAAAGCAGTGGAGTTTACAGACCTATAGTTAATTGAACAATTTGCTTAACATGTTAAATATATATATATATACTTTTGAATCATGTAAGTGATATACACAAATAAATATGTCTTGGAGATATGTTTCATTTTAAAGAAATTCCTCTAAGCTACACCTTCCCTGTATAATTTCCCTGTCATATTATATTACTAATGATATTCAGCCCGCGTTTTCGCCAAAAATACAGTATGTCTAATTCTAGTAAAACCAACTCAGTTTAGCCATAAAACATACAATTATCATAATTTTTATTTACTTTTACAGATACGGACATATCGATAAAAGTTACAGTAGTGAAGATTTCATTGAAATCAATGAAACGGTTCAAAAGTTATAAAAAATGCGTGAGTGAGTAAGCGTGGGTGGTGGTGGGTCTCTAAAACCTGGCGATATATGATCTATCTATACGCAAAGTTTCAGCTTGATCAGTGTAGTAATTTAGTCAGGCAACACACATAAAGAAATTTTCTATTTTAAAAGTGTGAAATGTAATAAAATATACGTATACATAAATAAATTTCATTAAACCAAAATATCACTTACAGATTTAATATAATTTTACAGAAATATATCTCATTCCCTTTTAAATTTTCATTGATGATTTTATTCCGTAAATTACAGAACAATTTATAAAAAACCTGGTAGTTTGATTGATTAATACAATATTGTTTTAATGTAAAACTACTGATCATTTTATTATATAATTGTAGTATTAAATTTCTATTATGATCATGAAAAATAAACCAATTCCAATTTAAATCAAAAACAATAAAACAAATTAACGAACAAAAACAAACGAGCTAAAATATTAAATGATATAGGCACAAACAAAATTTAAAGCATTCTCTCCCGCAATAGAGGAGCGTTCAAAGTGTTCGTCATTTGTATACGTTCACTAAATGAGTTGTTTAAACGAAACCCTCGACCTTCGCGCATATGTTATACCTATGTGTATCATATTCACTTCTACATTGAAATAACAAAATATTTTATATAAATAGAAAAAGACTTTTTTTCACAAGTAAACTAAATAATTTGAAAAATGTTTATTGATAGACGTTAACTTCGTAGATGTTTTAGTCAGACAATCTCAAATGTAGATCAAAAGATCATAAAAGGTTCTCGGTAAACCGAATTTTAAACTACGAATCCTTATAAACTTTCTATGGAGAGTTATTTCATACTCAATTCATTTGTTATTTTGTACTCAAAACAATAGTAAATGATTTAGAAGATGTCTTAAAAACACTTGTAAGAATGTAGAAGAATTTTTGTTTCACTCTCTATCTTTTCTATTTATCAGAACAATAGATACCAATATCGTATCAATATTGTTTACAATATTGTAAAAAACAAATATGTATATCTGTATACATAGTTAGATTTATAATTAAGAATATTATTACGACTTAAATACAAAGCAAAATAAAATATACTGCTGGTAATATATCTAATAACATTTAACTCAAAAACAAGTATTGAGTACTTCATTACGATATCTAAGCTTAACAAGCTGTTGTTAAACTAACTTACAAATAATAAAGTTAAACCTATTTGTAATAAAATCTTATAGTATTTGTTTTTTGTTGTATGGATGGCTTATTTGTTACGTGGAAGTGTATTAGCATGATTATTATATGATAGCATTACAAAGTTTGGTGGTTTATTTCGTTTGCAATTTTCTCTTTATCCTTAACGTCTTTATAATGCTCTAATTATTGTTAACGCTGTGCATCTTTTTTCCTAATTTTATTATGTGTTTTATTGTAACATTGGAAACTTTTTTAATGTTTTCTATTTTATTTATTATTATTATACCGTTTGTTTCAAAAATAAAAAATAAATAAATAAACGTCGATGAGAAGATACGCGTCGACCCTACAAAAACCCAACATATCTCAATAAAAGTGAAAATCCTATTCTAACCTCTCATGGAGAGGTGCACGTGATAGTTAGAAACTTTTCATTTTGACTGCAGATTTTTATTCCATCCATTGATAGCAGGGAATGAAAGCATGAAAACGCATAACTTTTTTAGTTCTTTATAAACCATCAGAATTTTAAAACTTAAAGTAGCAGGTAACTTGTATTTAGTATATCCTGTTATTCTATATTTTACTGAGTTCATAAAAAGACACGTTTTATTGTAACATGAATATTTTTAACAAATCTGTTTATTCTAAATACTTAACTTTAATTGTTAATATATAATAGTATTTGTGGTTCAATCACTGGATATGTGGTTCTGGCAATGGTTCAAATTTTGCGCCTTAGACAGCGACAATTGTAAACAATAGAGTATGTCGTTCAATACACACTTGATTCCAACATAAGATCCAATTACATTTCACTTAAACTAAGTATATACATTAGAAGCCCAACAGTTTTTTTATTAACTATCTAGATAATTTAGTGGAAACCTTACGAAAAGACAAAGTAAAAAAAAAGTCGTTTAAAACCTGACTTCTTTTACTCAAGTTAAGGAGATATAAAATAGCAGTATGGAAGTGTTTATGAAAAGTATTTGAACCTACTGAAAATTTGTTCAAGTTTAACAGATATATAATACTATAAATATATTTATTCTTAAAACAGTTGCTTAACTGTAAAAAAAATATTTAAATATCAAAATAAAATGATAATTGACTTGACTATATTTTTACTTATATTATATGCAATTATTTGTTTTTTTTAATCTTTTTATTATACAAAGTTTTAGTTTTATACTTTATGTTAGTCACAATATTTTGAATTTGAAATTTAATTGTTAATTTCTTATATTCTTCTAAAAATCATATTCAACGCTGAACAAATAAAACATCCTTCTTTAAGCAAATACAATTGCCTATAAGTTATGTTCTTAAACAACTGTCTTCGCTTAGTAGAAGGCTAAGGAGTAGCGGATTACTTGGTACAAAAAGTAATTAAGTAAATAGACAAGGTCTTCACCCTTAAGTCCCTGTTCTGAAGAATGTTAAAAGCGTGTTTACTTTTATGAGCTAGAAAGTAACGGAAACTTTTTACATCTCCCGTTTTATATATACAATAATATTCAAAAGCAGTACAATACTATTCACAGTCAGTATTCTTTGCGTGTTAGACAAACACAAATACAAGTCATTACCTTGAAAAATTTTATTTCAGATAAAGAATACTTTTAATATTCTGACTTCAAAACACTTTGAAACCTAAAAACGCTTTATGTAAAGAAAAAGTATGAACAAACAATTATACATATATAATATAAGTAAAAATAAAATTAATTCAATTGGTGTTTCATTTATGTTGCAATTACAGATTCATATGAGGTTTATTTGAAGCTAGAAAATATTGAAAAATATTTCAGAGACCCTTCTATAAAAACACCGAAAAAGGTACCGCAAGAATGAGGTCAACATCCTAACTGCGGATGTCATATTAAGAACTGGGACTCGTAGCTTTATAACGCATAAAAAAAAATGTTAATTCTATTTAATCTAATATTAATTTATTGTTATAATTATTTATTTATATAAAATAACTAGCCTCCGCCCGCGGCTTCACCCACGTGTTCAGTAGCAGTGATCCTTTTTGTTAATAATAAAAATTGAGTTATTTCTACCTAAGATATTGTAAATTTACTGTATTATTTATACATTCAAGCAACATCTTTGGAATTCCTTCAAAAACGAATATAAAAATAATATTGGATTGTTCATAAATAATCTATTTGTAGTAAAAGTCTGTACAAAAATACATTTGTTATTTTTTGAGTTAGTCGCGTTTTTACAGAAAGACTGGTGCAGCCGGGGATATTTTATTTTATAAAATATGTTAATGATATCTCAGTTGATTTATAATTAATATTATCTTTTAGTACAGGAATAACACCTAAAATTCTGGTCTTTTATATTTTCAAGTTTTCAAATTGAACAAAAACATTTAATAAAATATTTATTAAACAAAGATATGTAAAAGCTTGCTAGGATTTAAAATTTGTTTAATATTAATATAATTGCATATTATACAGTATCTGTTTACGTTAAAATAGAAAATATGTGGTCTAGAACAACGTGCAGAAGATGGTAAATAGCTTGTTTTCAGTATAGATATTAACGTGTTTAGAACCTGGTAATAATATTGGCATTACCTAATGCGTCGTAAACTTAACTATAGATATAACAGACAGATAATATCAAATAAATGTTTTATTAGAAAATAAAAATAGTAAGAATGTAAAAAATTTAAGTAATATTTGAATAAAACGAAACACCTTTTTTTTTCCTAAAAAAAATTACAAAAAGCCAATTTTCTCTATAGTTGTGCAAATGCGCTCTTGTGTTAGGAATATCATAGCCATTACAAATGAGGCGGAATTTCGTTGGTATACCTTTAAAAGTTTTTTTTAATGCATGCATGTTGCCTTTGATTTTTTATTTCAAATAAACAGTATAA
This sequence comes from Mechanitis mazaeus, assembly GCA_959347395.1. Taxonomy (NCBI): domain Eukaryota; kingdom Metazoa; phylum Arthropoda; class Insecta; order Lepidoptera; family Nymphalidae; genus Mechanitis; species Mechanitis mazaeus. Next base: position 15,531,348 of record OY365755.1, read on the forward strand.
AGAAATTCGATGAACTCTTATTGCCGCAACGAGTAAGACCGAGGATAGAAAAAGCCTTGAAATAATTAAATTCTTCAACGGCCTCATTCACCAGGACCATTTAGATTTTTTAAAGGAAAAAATATACTCTAGTCTTGCCTCCAGTCCAAACACCGCTTCGTACAATTACTGTTATTATTATAAGCTACTTTTTTTACTTTTTAATTTGATTCATTGTATTAACTTGAACTTGTTATCTTAATGAACAATATTGTCTGTAATGACCAACGGCATACGTTGTTGTTGTCAAACAAGAAACTCTTATTATACCTTTTACTTAAAGAGATATTTCTAAAATAGTTTTCGGAATTTTAGGTATCGTGTGCATAGAAAAAAAGAGAGTATAAGAAGCGTCTCCTGGTAGACCCTACACAATTATAAGAATGCTAATCACTCTCTTTGGTTGTTGAATTAGTTTCAAATCAAAGTATTTTAACAAAAGATTTTTTTATTATAAATCGGAAAACTATTTAAAATCCTAAACTTTCCATTTACTTTTAAATCTTTATTAAAATTATTATTGGAATATATAAAAAATGGTAGTAAACTAAATAAATATACCAGTACATTTTGTTTCATATTTGAATTTCAGTGGATAAATAAGAGACTAAGTTCAAATTATTATTTTAAGCGCTGCAGGAGTAAGGCTCTTTAGTAAGGTTTAGAAGCTTTGACCAAATAAATATATTAATGTATCTACCTACCCTGACCGTAAGTGAGAAATTAAAATGCATATATTTTATATGAAAAAATGTAATTTTAATATATATTGAAATCACACCAATCTTTGCCCTGCTAGTTTATCACAACGAAAAATATTACGATTTTACCGATTTAGTTACCGCTTCATGATAAATTCTGGAATTGATTTCTTAAGAGAATTAAAGTCATCGTGTTATTTAAAGTAGAACATATTGCTTAAAACTGACCATAACTTGTCATCAGGTAGACAAGAAGTAGACAAGAAGTAGATAATATTTTTAAAATTGGATCAATAGTAGCAGAAGTCTCTGATGTTGATAGTCATCAACATCTATACTCACAACTTTACCATCTGAACTCCAAAATATTTAACTGTTATGGATACAAAAAAATGAGTTAATAGATATAAAAAAAAAATCTCTAATTATTATTTTTTCAAGACCGATATTAAGGACAGACATTAAAAAATTAAGGTTTTTCGTACATTTTATTCTTTTCATACGAATGTATGAATATTTATAGCTATTCCTCTATTATCTTTAAAACTACGTCTACGTCGTACTAATCCTCTATTATCTCTAAAACTACGTAACCGATTATGTCGGAGCTTTAGCTAATTTAGTATACATACTTTCAGTATGGAATTAGTATAAAATATATAGTGTTGTTAATATATCGAACAATATTAATTTCAAAAGCAAGTGGCGCGTGATAAATCGATGGCAGTGAAGTGAGTGATCTATAGGACTTAAGCTAAACTACTTGTTGGTAAACTAGCTACAACTTATAAAACTTAAACATACCTGAAAGAAAACTTATAATGTTGGTTTTATTGTTTTCATCTTAGTATATAATTATGTAGCAATTAGTATATTGCTACCATACTCGTATGTGAAAAGGTAGGCATTTCTTTAATAGAATAAAACTTTTATTTATGTCAGTAAATTAATTGGATATTAAGAAGTTTTGTATTTTGTTTGCACATTTCTTTATTGCATTAATAGTACCGAAGAATATTTCTTTAAAAAGTTAAACAGACTTTGGAGTCACACGACACAAAAAAAAATCTAATGTATTTAACATATTTTGCTTTCTATATAACATTGTTTTTTCAAAATCTCTTTCATTCTTTGATCTTCGTAGGATAGTAATAACTTCAGAGAGTTGTTAATAAATTCATTAAATAACATATGATTAAACTATTTACTTAAAACCTATAAAAGCAATCCTCTTCATTGATACATTTAAATATATTGAAGATTTTGTAAAAAAAAAGTAACTGATTTTGTTTAACATAATTAACGAATATAGTTTTCGAATCTGTTAAGTCATAAAACTAGATAAAATTTTGAAAATTTAAATGGTTCGGCATACTCTGTGAGTATATGATGTTACTAAGTATCGTAAAGAAAAACGCATCAGTTGAAGCTTTATATTAGTTTGCAAAGACAGTATGATTTACAACTTTGAAAGCTTAAATACTTTAAAACCGACGTTCAAGAAACTGATAGTTTTTTGAATTCACTGAATATTATTAGGTGAGCACTTGATACGTATGAAAAAGATTTAAAATTTTTGCCAGAACTACATTAACACTGCCGTTCGAGCGATTGAGCTACAATAGCAAATATATGTCAGACGTAGACTACGTAGACATAAACACATACTTTATATTTAAGTGACTAATTTTAAAAAATATATTCTTAAATTACACTCTATATAATTATAGTATTTGGGGAATAAAAACAATCAATGCGGAATTTTATACTGAATATAAAAAAACCAACAGTCATGACGAGCCAGTTTCTTAAACACAAATTTTGTAATACTTGTGATAAATGTATTGAAAAAGATATTCAAATGTTTCTACAGAATTTGGAAAATTTAATCAACTTGTATGATCTCTCAATTATCTCTTGCTTGCTTGAAGACGAGAACCATTAGTGATCTAACATAAATGTAGAGTCTCGCATTAAGACTATACTTAAACTCTCGTTATTTCTTTGCACAAGACTTAACCCAGGATTTAGTTTCATATTAAAAATACCGATATTTTTCATTAACTCTGAAATACAAAGACTGTTCTCCTTGTAAAATTACATACAACTTGGATAATCCATTATCGATTGTTCTAAAAAGTTTTAACAACCTTTATATAAATATGTATACAGTGAATGATGCGTAGAAGGTATTAAATGCTTTTCATTTAAATAGTGTACAGAGTATATAATATTTAAAGCATTATAAAAAAAAGATATTTACCTATTTATGTTTAAAAATATTTTAAATCACTGCAATACGAACAAAATTGTATCGTAATCGTCAAATGTTAATTGCAATCTGTAGCAGAATTACATAAAAGAAGACATCTATATTAACATTCATGAAACAAAACATAATACAGTAATTATAATAATTAATTCTTGATGTTTATGCTCATATATAAATTTTTGTTATATTATATAACATTATTATGAGTACAGCAAAAACAGAGAATTTTAAGAATATACATAAAACATATGATGGTGTATTAGAATATAGTGCTAATTTGGGAGAGTCAATAGGTTACAGTGCTATTTCAATATTAGTATATTATTAAGCAATATATTTTACTTTGTATATGAAGCAACTTCAAAAGTCTTTAGTCCTGTTTTATGTTACACAAAGGAGCACGAACTAACTCTCAATAGAAAACTTTTAAAGATTCGTAATTCAAGAGTAACTTTAGCTTCTTATGAACTTTTGATCTACATCTGAGATTATCTGACCTTAGGATTTTTACTATTTACGAAGTTCATATTCATCTTTTAGATATTTATATAAAATAGATCTACTTCATTTAAATATAAAGATTTTTTTATTAAATAAAAACAATTTCAGATTTTGTTTTATTCCTATAAAAATCCTAGTTTATTGTTAAGAAATAATTCATTATAATCATTAAAAATCATTGCAGTGTATTATTATTATTATTGTGATAGGTATACGCAATAATACCGTTTAAAGTAACAGTTACGGGTTCTGTGAACCGAATAAATAATTTACTGAATGTTTGATATAAATCTACAAATGACAAACACTTTTAACACGGCTCTATTGCCGGAGAGAATATTTTGAATTTGAGAAATTGTATTTATGTCTTCGTTATTTAATTTTTTATCTGAAAATTAGAATCTAATTATATTTTTTACAAAAATTCTATGAATTGAATAATCAACAACAATTATATAAAAAAAATCTTTTACTTATCAATTAAAATTAATTTTTCTTTCTTTCATACCGACAGATCACAAGGTTTTTTTTTATAAATCAACTGTTTTTAAATTATAGAACTAAATCATCGAGTAACATCCAAACCCACTTTTAGTTTGTACAGTAAATATATAATACCAGGTTTAATTCTGGTTCTAGTTGTTCGTAAATTGTTTACTTTATATGGACGTTTGTGAAACAGTGATCACAATTTTAAAAAAAACCGGCTGAGTTTGTTGTGTGTATCTTCTCAGACCAGGCCGCGCTTAGAACCCTCGTTGTTTTAGTTGTAAGTAGGACAGTGACTCTACAGAAGGGCTTATTTAGATATGTAAGACATCAAAATAGGCCTTCCTGGCACTTCGTATCATTTGAAGTACACAAGTGACAATTGGTATTGATTGAAAGTGGAAAAAAAAAATTACGTCTTAGTTCATGGAAATATAAAGATTTATATTTTGTATATTATTAAGACGTAAAATTTAGGGAAGTAAATCTAAATCTAAGAATCTATGTTCTTTATCTGGAAGGCCGATTGGTGTAGTGGTTAGTGGTTGATCTTGCCTGCTAAGCCAAGTCGTGGGAATATTTTTAACATAATCGTCGTAGCTGTAGTCTATCATATAACCAGAACAAGAGTTGAAGGTGTATTTAAATTGGTAATTTGCTTCAAAAGGTACTATAATTATTAGGTTAAATACTTTTATTTAATTTATTACCTTGTCTTCAAGGAGTATTAGAATAATTTTCAATACGTTTAAAATTAAACACAACATATTTTATAATTCAATAGTATAAATATCGAAATATCGAAAGCTTGTTAAATAACACAGAAACAACATTGTTCAATTAACTGTCGGTCTGTAAACAACCGAGGCAATGCTTTGTGGTGTTCTAACAATCAAACCTGTTTTTGTGGTTCTCCACGCTCCTGATTAATGTTATCTGCAGAATAGGATTATTTCCATTTGAATGTGTAAATCCGTTCAGGTAACGACAAAATTGGAAAGTACGAACACAATACAGTTGTAAATAATACAGTCAAAATATTGAGTATATAATATTATAACAACGATTATTTAAAAGAGCTTGTGAATATAGTACAATGTTTAACTTTTTTTTTTAATTTTCATTTTTATAATTTTTTTTTAATTGCGAAATATTCTATAACTTGTGACTGATAAAGTAAGAGTCATAAAAAATAATACAATTCTGAACTCACAATGCTATTATCTTTTATGGTACTTAAAAAAAACAACATTACTTATATTTAAAATAATTGTTAAAATATTTTAATAATAAGTTTATATGTCTTTGAAATTGATCTTTTCAATATTCTACATCTTTCATGTTTTTAAATAGCATTAACATTAATATTATAAACTGTTAAACCTAAAACCTATTAATATTTTCATGGAGTCGAGAGTCAAGTATACATACAAAAAATTTATAATTATATTTGATATTAGCAATTTTTTTATGGATCTCAGAAAGGTGTATGGCAGATAATGCTATAAGATTTGGTTATAGGAATTAAATGAAAAAAGCGTGGAGTTGTTGCATATCAATCTCGTAGTCAGTTCTAAGGTAACATTTCAACTATTCCAAGTACTTTTAATCGAAGTATTAAAAAAATAATTTTTAAAATACAACAACCTATTGCAAATATAATTTCATTCATTCATTTAAAATATTGATAAATTCCGTACAACTTCTTTACAACCAAATCATTTTATTTTCAATCAAAGGAAACAAATCGGCTAACGGCTAATCGCTAGACCAAATTTTACGCATATCATTAAAATGAGGGATCAGTTGGCAAAGTGGGTAACCAGGCACGCGCAAGTTCTATACAAGCAATTTCTCAAATTATTGCAATGGACGCGGGATACACTGAGGCTTAGTAAATAGAGCTGAGCGAAACGAAGCTCTTTACCGGACAACTCGATCAAATTTTGTCCTCTATTTCCGTCTACACTGATCAAATTATACTTACTAAATTTGTACCAGTAGATTATTACATCTCTAAATAGATGTTAAAAAAAAATGTAATTGTAGATTACGAGCCATTTACAATTAGATTTTTTATTAATTGAAACGTTCTATTGCATGCATTGCATTTACCATTTGCGGTAAATTCTTACTCTGATTGTCAATGTAAAGTAAAAGTTTTCGTAATATTTTTCGTTTTGCTCAGCTTTCCAAGCCTGCTTACTGACCGACCTCCAAACGTAAACTAGACACAACAATGACCTACAAAATTATTGAAATTTCACGTTATTTTTTCTGATTCTTGTCCAAAAAAATATGTATCAGAAATGGTTTTGTTGAGTTTATTATTCTATTATTGAGGTAACAATTATATTAATTGTAATATTATCAGGTAAAATTCAGTAAAATGTGAACCTATAACCTACAAACTGATATACGTTAGTATAAGAATATTCGAACAAAATTCATTCAAAATAAAGAAATATCAAAGATAATTTATAATTTAGAGTTAACGTAAACGAAGCGACCTCGGCACGCGCCATTAGAGGTTATTAATCACTTGCCGCTCGCCCTTGAGATGAATGTTCTTGAGGTGTTTGATCAATTTATATATTTAATAAACTGCAACAAGGCGACATATACCAAGATTTTGAATGCTCTTGATATTACCCGAAGGCTACCCCTTTGTGAGAGTCAGTCACTATAATTCTGTTGCTTCCACCCAGTCCCTATTATAATAACAAAAGCTCAACTTGTATGAGAAATACCTGTAAATTTATAAAAGAATTAAACGTAATAAAAGTATAATTTTATTTTATTTCATAAAAAAAGAATCCCTAGAAATAAAAAGTAGCAATAAAAATTTATTTCATAAAAAAAATATTTCATTTCACCTCTTTCATAGACGTAATATTTGTTTTGTTTGAATAGTTTTTAAACCTTTCTATTTTCTGTTTATTTAAACGTAAACATGAATCAATTTTCAAAACACCTTGAAAAACATTAGTGTAGTTAAAATCTTCCTCTAAATGAAGTCTGAAATAACAGGAGTGGTGAGCTGTTTTTAAAAACAGAATAAAGATTCTTGCCGATAGTACAGATCTTATAGAACACGTAATAGAGTTCATATTGCAGTTCAATATCTTGAAGGAGACTGCACCTATTTGAACCTTACATAGCTTCTTAGCTTCGTTATTTATGAGCTCAATTTAATAAATAATATGAAACACATAACAAATAAACACCTCCGTTTTTTCGTCAAGAGCAAAACATATTTATTTGAATATATAATATAATCTTGTAGATATTCGTTTTTAATTAAAATTTTTGTGATTCATGATTACTATTGTACAATTAAGGAATTGTTTAATAATATTAATTAGTATAAAATGTTAAAGGTTTAGTTAATAACATGGATGGCACTGCGTGAACTCTGAATCACGCTAATCTATTTTAATTATATATGAGGTAAAGAGATATTGAAATGAATTGTCTATACTTTCTCCGGGTAAAATGAAGTTTCATTGTCGGGGCATAAATAATATAATTACAATATCTTCATAATATAATTTACCACTATTATATATAATTATCCGGCTGTACTCACTATTCGGGGTCCGTAATCATAGGCTCTCGTGAACCTAACCGTGAACCGAATAATTATTATATAATTATATATTACGATTCGGCTGATTTTCAATCCAGAACAAGTTTTGCTCATTATGTGTATGTATTAAAAATTGAAGGAGGAGTAGGGTAACAAAGAGTTGAAAATTTGAGTAATAAAGAGCTTCGCTGTGCTCAGCTCAATAACTTAGCAAGTATTTTATAACCTAGCTAAAATATATTGCACTTAAATGAGTACAACAATATATGTGATAATACATTATAATAAAACCAGCCAATACTTATATCACCAAAGTAATTTAATTTAAGAGGACGGAATCCAACAAACAGGCAGATTATAATTCAATTTTGATTTTAATTGATTTCGAATTGAGCACGAACTTTATATCGTGGACTATATAAGAAAAACAATACATCTTAATATGTTAAAATAAAATCATCAATTTATTTATTAATTTATTTATTTGGCTGCTTTCGACAGTACAGTGTGTTTCGATTTATCTCAGAGTTGGTTATCAAGATAATAATAGAATTTTTTAAAATAATTTGCAAGCATATTGAGAAAATATATTTTTAATAAAATGTTTCATTTTTTTAAATAACTTTTAATTATTAACATTTCAGTCTTTTGTCCCGCGAACGTAGAATTGCCCTAACCACGTGGACTAAACTACACGTTAAAACGGGCAATTATTTCATAACTAGTAACCGAACCCTAAAAATAATTATTCCAACTTAAAAATAAAAAAAAATTATTTCAATTAATAATAGTCCATTCGTTAGTCTGGTGGCGCTGACAAAATAATATTATATGAAAAACTAAAATCTTAAATAAAACTATTTTGTACGGATTAAATTCGCGTATAATTATGGTAACATTTTCATTTTAACACGATGTTTCGCTATTCATTTAATGACTAATTAACTGACTTACTGACAGACAGTTACATCTCGTCTATCCGTGAACACTATTGCTGCAAATCATTCGAAACGTAGGGTTAAAATTAAAATGTGACCAAAATTATACGCGAATTTAATACGTACAAAATAGTTTTATTTAAAATTTTAGTTTAAGATTTTAGTTTAATTTAGTTTTACAATAACAAAGCTTATCAAATAACTTTATGAAATGCCAAAGATAAAAATGCGAAATTTTTAACTGTCAGACAAAGTCACATTAAACACTGTTTGAAAGCTTTAAAATAGATAAATAAATGTCATTAATATTTGTCTACTTTTTCATTAAAGTCTGTAACCACCAGTTGGGACATTAATGTCAGAGAGGTTTTTAATGCGCTTATCATTGTTCATTGTGCATGCAATTCTTGCTCTTACTATTTTATATTGTTAAACAACAGCGGGTATTCAACTATACCATTTTAATTGCATACATTACTTTATAAATTATTTTGTTTTAAAATTATGTAAAGATTTCCAATATCAATAAGAAACTACTAAAGAGAAATAATTAAAAATTATGTTATAAATTCAAATAAATTTGCAATTCTACTAACTGTTACTATAATGTTATTTTTAAAATTATTTACTGACATGTGACCTAAAACGTTAGATCAATTAACTATATTAAAGTACACTTTATTACCATAAAATTGAATCAGTGAGTTGATATTGCTTAAATATATATGTTGTTTTGAAATTTGCATTGTAATAAATGAGTGTATTTTAATTTTATATGCTTGGTATATTATCTAAAGTGATGTTTTCCTATTAAAAATAGTCTGCTACATTCGGGTCTCTAACACAGTCAAAGTTTGTAAAAATATTCAAGTCATTGTTCTAAATTGTATTGAGTATAATTTAGAATTTTATTGCAAACTCGTTAACAATTGGTTCGTGTGGAATATTTTTTGTCTATAGGAGTTTGTCTGTAAAATAAGAGTACATTTTAAATTGGTAAAAGTTTCAATTGGTTTTATTGATTAATTAAAAACGTGTGAATTATTGAAGCATGGTCTAAATTGAAATAACTGCGGTATTTAATAAAATAAATTTTGTGAAATAGGAACATGTTACAAAAAAAAATGTTTTTATGACGTCAACAACTTTTCAAAATTATTGTTATGGAATAATAGCTATATATAGTATCGCCTCATGAACGATATAGCGGGAAACAAAAAAACAGCATTTATTTATGCGAGCACAATCACATTAACTTCCTGATAAAGAAAAATGTTAAATTAGTATTAGTATTTAACATAAATCTTATTAAATGAAAAATATTCATTACAGTAATATTAAACATAATATACATTACAGTAATACAGTAGGCCCGAGTCATGTTTATTTATTTTATTAATATGTTCTTAAATTGAAATTTGTATTTAGAATAAATTGTCTTCTAAGAAATTTCAAATATTTATCTTCTTATAATTATATTATATATACAAACGAGCTATGAAATATACAAACGAGCTCTGGAGACATTGTCCTGCCCTAAACAAAAAATGCTTATATTACGATTATTGCTCCAAGAAAAGAATCTAACTTTTAACCCTACAAACCTAGAGACTCACACTTACGCAAAAACAAAATCAAGATCGATCCAGCCACAACAGTGGCCAAAGCATATAATTAAGTTATTGAAAATATAATATTTAAAATTCTTTTACTTTTACTTATTTGAATCTTTTAACTAAACGGGTTAAAATAATCAAATTTATACTAGTTTCAAATTTACAAAATATTACATTATGGTATTTCATTGAGTATATTAACTCGTTAACAGCAAGAAATTAACTCTTTTAAAATTTATTTATACTAGAAACTTTTATTGTCTTCCTTATCTTTAAAAAGTTTAACAACTTCAAAAGAGTTAAGTCGTTAGCTGGCTAGTTAACAACTTGATTTTTACTCTTAAATCATATTAAATTAAAGTTTAAGTTTTATTTTCTCTGTTAAACAAGACATCGTAAAACTCTCAATGATTGAATTTAAAAAATTAATCGTATTTTCTTTCTTTTAGAATTTATCTCAAAAAAATTTATGACCTAAAATGAAAATAAAAGATTGAGTTATCAAGATAATTTTATCAACCACGTAAGGTGAGGTAATCGGAGCGCACTCCTCCCTTCTCACCCCGAAGTTGGTTTCCACCGCAGCTGCTTTGGGAAGGCTTCTGCCGAACGTCGTTGGGCCGCAAGATCCATGCCGTCGCCTATATGCCGGCATCGTGAGGACCACGGCCCTATACGGTGCTCCCTTATGGTCGGGGTCCCTCACCGAAAAAAAGGCAAAAAAAAAAAAAAGAAAAAGTAAGGTAAGGTAATATATTGCAGGTTATTTCGGCCCGAAAAAAATCCAACTTATTCCAATCATTCTGGATCTGTTATTGTATTTATATTCATTCTGATAACAAAGGAATCAAAGGCCCTTTAAACCAACCTTATATACCCTTATAAATAACCATGTTAGAAGAACTTCAACTGTTCAATCAATCAATCAATCAATCAATCAATCATTCAATCTATGGGCTAAAATATTTAAGAATAAGTATTTAATAATTAATTAATAATATTTAATTTACTTTAAGAGCAACCTAAATTTATAATAATAAATTTAAGCTGTTTTTTTTAATAAAATAAAAATAATACAATTCAGTACCTAGAAAATAGATTCTCAGATTTTTCTAAATATTTCTTTTAAAGCTATAGCTTAAAAAATTCTAAGAAGCTATTGCAATCTAAATCGAAATGTGATAATTTTACAGCCTTATCAAAATGTTAGTCACTTTTATAGAATTTTCAGATTCATAAGCAATTTAATTGAATATTTAAGACATATATTTATATTTTTTATATTTACAAAATTTATATTGTTTCAATAAAATTATCCAATAATATAGAAAAGATAGTAAAACTATATTTCTAACTTTAACATGTTCTAAGTCAACATGATTTATAAGTTTTGTTGAACGAAATATACTTTCTCGTCCCTTCGCTATTCTTCACATTTTCTACAGAAATAAAATACCAGATACATTTTATCACCTTTCCGATTCTTCGATCGATCAGGAAGTCCCTTTGATGTGAGGAATATATTTACAGATATAACTCTTATTGATTTAGTAATAAGGACTATAATTTGATAACTTCAACTAATTGAATACTTTATAGAATCCTTTAAATGTATTTTTATATAATCTTTATGTAAGTGTACTGTGACGTTTATTACCAATGGCATCAAAGTAGCTTAATTAATTAAGTTTTACAGGTATTATTTATTAACTTATAGATTAAAAAAGTTATTTTAATATTTCCTGATTTTTGAAATGCGATTTTGGTTTTATTTTTGTTCTAGACAATTTTATAAAAACATATATGGATGTATGTATGTAATCGTTTTTTTGGCTCCCATTTTCTCTCGACCTGAATAAACAATGGATGCGAACTCACGTAACTAACATCTGATTATTTTTCCAGTGAAAACGAATAAACTTTATATTAGTTTAAAAAACTGAACAACGCGAATTTATGATTTATAATTACGCTAATGTGCTTGTCATACCAAAAAATTCTTTAAAATTTTAATATTTTTGCATCTTGAGATATCCCAATATCATATCCTAGTTTTTTCCAAATATAAGCAGCCATCAGTGACTACTCGTATAATGCTCGATCCCTCAAAACGTCTAATATCCACGCACACAATATATAAAGCCATTTGAAGCCATTCCTTGTCGTAGGCCTTGGAAGTATTTAGAAAAACCGCCAGTGCTTCACCGAACTTCTCGACAGCTTCAATCGGAATGTGTGACGTACTTAAAAACTTCAGTTGATCAATTTCTGCGAAAGCCATATTGTCGATCACTGGGGAGTTCATTTGGTTCTAGGTGCGCCAGGGGCTTGCTATTTAAGACACATTTCATATGCTGTTAGAGTATGGATGTCACTAATATGAATCTGTAGTTAACAGGATTGGCACGATACCTTTTTTGATTGCACGTAGGCAAACTTCCAAGAACTCGGCACTTTCCCAATCTAAAAAGAAGCCTAAAGAGACGTATCAGTATAAGAGACGATTCAGGTGTATATCTCTTTAGTATAATTATATAAAAATAAAGTAATGTTTTCTAAGATTTAAACGACTACATATTTCAATAAAACTATTTTACGGATATAAATCGCGTTCATTATTACAATTTTAAATTTAGCCCGACGTTTCCAATAATTTGCAGCAAACGTGTTCGCGGTAAGACGAGATGATGGTGACACACATATATTCATTATTTACCTTCGATTTTCTGCAAAAGCGCAGTACTCGTCGAGTTACTCATCCAAGATGTAGTCTAAATTACATGTAGGCTCCCTAGACTCTAGCAACTGAAAATCAAATATAGAACAACTTACTGGAAATTAGCAGAATTTTCTTTATGATGTTGTGTTCTTTATTTCCTGAATATTCATTTTTTTTAGTTTCCAGAACGTGTTCGATATCATGCCACATAATCTTCTAATATATATCAAATCAGCTTACTAGCTAGTAAGTTCAGATTCTATTAAATATATTAATCAGTATAGAATTTAATTTATAATTAAAATGTAAAACAATAAAAGTATAAAATTATTAAAAACCAAAACAAAGGGGAACACAAAATGAGAATAATTCAAACGGGCTGTATGTGACGCAGCTTTTTCATCTGTCAACTTCACGACTTCACGACTGTTTTAATATTTAAGTATTTACATGTTTATGAGGATTAAATTGAATATTAATATATCAAATATTTTGTCTTTGTAATAAACCAGGTTATTTTATTTATTGGTGTACAAATAATATTATTACTTTTATTTTATAAACATAATAAAAAAGAGTTTCTATAAATCTGTGTTTTCACTTCAATTGTGTAGTGGAAGTGAAATGTTATATTTAATGTTTTAAGTTTGGTTAAATAAAAAGCGTTCGTAACTTACTCAAATATGTTTCATGGATAGAAAAACCTTCTGCAAAAGTCCAAAGTAAAAAAACCTTTTAGACACTTAACAGTTGTTATTTTTCTGAATAATTAGAGATACTGGCTTGGGGCCCTCAGAGCATAAGTTTGCATGTGATTATTCAAATAAGCGCTTTCAAAATTCATTTCGTATTTATCAGATGTTAGCTATATTTTTTTTCTGACAAAAGCAATTTTCATTGCAATACTGCAAATATATTTGAGGAAGTAGGCATAAAACATACTTCATACAAACAAACTTAATACAACATTGTAAATTTGTAAATATAAAAAATATATACGTTGTATACTATCAGCTATTCTTTAATTAAAAAAAAATTAGAATCAAAGCATTCAATCGCAAGCACAACATACAAACATTTTAAAAGCATATTTTAATACGAGTATTTAAACATTTTAAAATAGTATTTTAATACGAGTGTGTAAAGTTATCCTTAGATTTTCACGAGTACACATTGAAATAAAACAATTTTTAACATATTGGTTACATTTTAATTTACTTTTAATCCGACTTATCAAGAATCCTAACATACTAAAATACATTGTTTATAGGAAACCCACATATACACATAAAAATCTCTATGGTAAATCCTACCCAAACCCAAGCCAGTTAGCTACAGTTGGCAAATCCTTGATAAGCCTCTCACATTTGAACGGCAACCCGTGCTACCCTATGTGAAGGGTGTTACTGACAGAATTGGTAATTAAAAAGATTTCTTAAAGGCCTCATAGAAAAGTGAGACTTGTTTTAAAAAAAAGTCTTTAATAATGTGCCGGGGTATATAAACTTGACGTAATTGTGGTATGTTATACAATGGTTAAACACAGAAGAGCTTCATGTGTGATATCAGGTTTAGGCATAGATCGAAGTCAGCAGCGTGAACATAGATAAGTCCAAACTTTATATTAGAATTGATAAACTATTAAACTACGCTAGGAAACCCCACCAAGAATATAATTATGGCTAAAAACTATATTTGATAAAATATCAGAACTTTTTGTGTATATTCTTAACTCATTGCCCGAAAACTAAGAAGCCGTTGGAGGTAGATGACTAATTAACTGACGCTGAAATCCATTACTGCAAGCATTCGAAACGTCGGATTAAAAGTAAATTAAAATAATAAATAAGCGTTTCCAAATTCCATATCATTGACAAAGTACAAAGCAATACTTCATATGACAAAGCAACGGATGGGACATCAAAAACAAGGTATAATAATTATTAGTTGTTCTTATGTTTCAGCTCGCAAAATTTATTGTCGGATACAAATGGTCATTAAGTTTCTCGATTTATATTCATAGAGCGAGTACTGACGTTACTAAAGTTTTTGATCAAAAATTACCTAATAAACATTCAATATTTTTTATTGATTATCGAAGCTTCAACGTAATTTAGATTTTTTATTGTCAAATTTAAAAATAATGAAATATATATTTGCATTTATTAATACTTATTTATATATTGCTTAAATTTTTATATATGTATGTTGAAAATAATTATTATGTTTTTATGTTTCTTAAACTAGCACTTTTTAGCTGTCATCTAAAGTATTTGTAAATTCAAGTCATCATAGTCTAAGTGGTCTCCTCTTGTCATTGCAATTAATTTATTCGACCGGCGACGAGCGGTCGATTGCCGGAGGCGTTACTATTGAGTTTCGATTAATAATTATGAATATATAAAACAAATTTTCGCTTTACTTCAGTTTTATTTATTATCTTACAAAGCTACTTTTCTTAACCACTATTGAAAGTAGAGTTTCATCCAAGAGTGTTTACCGGTTATTAAAAAATCAGTAATTAATCTTAAAACAGACCTATTCAAATTATAACACAAGGAATTTAATATTTCATAATTATTGTTAATGAAATCTTTGTATCCGAAAATACACGTACTTTTCTCTTTTTCTCATGTTAAATACTTTAAACTTATAATTTAAATTGTAGTCGTTTTTTGGCAAAAATTGTTGGTTTTTTGGGGAATATTTTTTTTAGCCTTATAATTATTTTTACATTTCAAACTTGTTAACAATAGTTTATTTTATTATAATTGTGTAAAAAAAAAATATCAAAACATCAATTTCACTAACATTATTTACTGAGCTAGTTTTTAGTAGGCTTATAATTAAAGTAAGAATTAGGACTTCAATGACCCTAAAGTAGCATAGCATTTCTTATATTTTAAAGTTGATATGACAAAAATAATTTACACTTATATATAAATTAATGAAAGAATATTTTTGTTTTTATGCTGTATATGTATATATATATGTATAACATGAAATACATATATATATATATATGTATAAAATGTAACGTATAACATATAACACAAAATATTTAACAACAACATATAACATAATATATATATATATATATATATATATATATATCTATTTGTCATTTAGCACAAAAACATCAAAATAATTCTGAACTATTTTTAAACTATAGAAATAAAAAAGAGTTATTCGGATAATTTTTTATTGAAATTCGTGTCATTTTTGCGATATATTTTCATCAGAATGAATACTAGAATACTATTTGCGAATTAGTTATTTATATTCTTTTTTGCACACTTTACATATAAAAAATATTTAAAAAACAACATATAAAACATAAAAATAAGTAAATTTATAACCAATAACCCGAAAATGATGGAGATACAAAAGGCGATTTCTTCCAGACAACCTGTGTTATGGTGGATATATACATTATGCATGTCATGTTGTTCTAATTGTTACGTTTAGGTTTGTCTGTCATGTAAACTTACCATACATGAAGTTTTTGCTAGCTGGGTTCACTTTGCGTATGCGATACTTTTAACATTTAAATTAACAGTCATATTAACGTGATTTATTTATATTATATAAGAACAAAAAATCTTATTTTAGAGAATATACTGATGACAGATCAATCAAAGTTTCTGATTGATCTGATTCTCTTTTTTTTTTCTTTTGAAAGACGCCGTTATATAACTTTATACTACTCATCATATAAACGTTTTTTTTTTGACAAGAAATTCAACTTTTGCAAGTTATTCAGTACCAAAATTATGATAGATTTGAAGGACGTAAAAGCGGTAGCCGGAGAAACGGTGGTTTTACAAAATTAAAGTTTATGTAATTGTTTTTGAAACTTATTTAATTTTTGACTTCAAGATTAGTTACATTACGACCAGTGACTTTTGATGGATTCCATTCTGGACAGTTTTATAAATATAATGTAAAATACTAAACTCTTAATTAGGAGAACAATTAATGTGTAGTTCACTATATGAGCTTTAACTCATTTAGTAAGAGTTTTGCATTTAAATTACTATTTAAATATTAATTTCTTTCTTTACTTTTTGTACCATAAAACAGAGATTTTTTTTTTAAATTAAAATTTAATTTAATTGACTCGTTATAAAATGGAAGTATAAAAATTTTAAAAGTCATAAACAAAATGGAAAATTTATTCTATGAATCAAATAAATACTTAATAAACTGAATTTTTAGAAATTGAAGATTCGTGAAAATTGAGATACATTTTTATTCGAATACAAATGAATGATTTGAAAATAATGAGATTCAGAAAATAACGTCGTAAGTCTGGACGAAGAACAAAAAATTCCTCCAAAACCGTTGCTAGCGACTTAATTAAGATTTTATTTCAATATTATATCTTAACTTTGGACGGGCGAAAATATAATATTGTAGAGAGTCAACACCTCTTGAAATAATATTTTTCAATTAATTTTAATTACATCATTCCCATATAAATTCATAGTGATTATTTTATATATACAATTATTAACGAAAATTTATTTCTTAGGTGGTTTTGGAATAATTTATTACAACACGCTTATAATATACATATATTTTTAACTTATATCAATAAATTGAAATTATATGCTTGCGATGGTTGACTGTCTTGCAAGCCAAATGCAATATTTATTTAATAAAATCTTTGGGAATTCATATTGAATTGATTGCGATGACTCTAGTTGCTCATAAAAAAAATCAATATTTTGACGTTTGTAAAACAGTAATCACAATAAAAAAATTCTTGGCTGAGTTCGGTGTATGGTTCTTTTCAGACCAGGGCGCGTTTGGTTTCCTCATGGCATTAACTCGTAAGTTGGAAAATGCCCAGAATCGCTTATTTCGATAAGTATGATATCAGAATGGGCCCTGCTGACTCTTCACAAGTACACAAGTGATCACTGATATGGATTCAAAATGGAAAAGCTATAAATAAATAAAATAAATATATAATAGTTATTGCGTTGAAAAAACTACAACGTACCGTCGAAAAATGATAACAATTTCTAAAAAGTAAAATTTCAAATTTAAGAAGTAACGGTTTAACATATAAACTTTGAAAAGCAACTTAATTTGCTTTCACTCTGCACTACTGATTAATTTGTCTCTGCGTTACTGTACTAACGACATCTATAATAGCTTTATCATAGCTTCATAAAGGTTTGTATTCTGTAAAAGGTTTGTATTAAACTTGGTAAAGGAAGTCCGCACATACTGCGGGCATTTCAATGCACGTCAATTAATTAAATAATTTATTTATATATTTTCCACTTTCAACCAATACCAATGATCACTTATGTACGTCAAATGGAGGTGCCAGTAGGGCCTATTTTGATTCCGAAATAAGCCCTTCTCTAGAGTCACTGTCCCACTTAAAACTAAAGCAACGAGGGTTCCCTGGTCTGAGAAGAACCATACAACAAACCCAGCCGGGTTTTTTTTTATATTGTGATCACTGTTTCACAAACGGCCATATTTAGTAAACAATTTACGAACAACTAAAACCATTGCAATCAATTCCTTGTGGAGGCTAAATTATAAAAACCAATTATGCAAATAAAATTAAACTATAATTATGAAACTGAGCCAGCAAGACGACCAGTCACCGCAAGCAGCACCCGTTCACCCGTTAACGCAAGGGTCAGCCATATTTGAGGGAAGCGGGTAACCCGACCCCCAACGTCACCGCAAGTAATGACTTCTAAGGGAGCGGTGTAATGCTGCCAGTTGATCAACAAGAGAAAAAAACAAAGGCAAATTGCATAGGTCCGAGTCAATCGCCAAAAATACAATTCATTTCCAGGCCATACCGTCGTTAATGAAATCCTTTACACAATAATAGGATTTTTTTATCAAATTCCTTTTAATTTATAATTTAAATTTATTTAAAGATAAATATGAGGCTTCGTTAGGGAGTTTATTATAGAAACATATACAATTAATCTTGAAAGAATTACCTATTTTATGGAGCCTAGTGGTAGGTAAAATTCCACCTCTCAATTTCTCACAACCCGAGCTCGTTTGAAAAAAACATAAATGGCTATAATGGTTAAAAAAAACTTAAAAAAGGAAATTTTAAACTAAAAACAAGTGTTTTATTTCCTCTCCTATTCCAAGTGAACTTGGTCCTGTGGCATGACTTTTGAGACTTGTTCTCGGTGTCAATACTATTAGTTTAAATGCTTTTCTTTTAAGACAAGTTACGTTTAGTACTTTTCGTTCACGAAAAGTAAAAGATATCTCACTACTATCAATTTTGTCTCTAGCCGATTTTTCTAAAACAATATTGTGATTCTGTAAATATTTGGAAAAACTGAAAATGACGCAATTTCTATTCTTACAAACGAACAGTTTCTTTCTTTTTTAATTGGTAACAATAGAATTTTGACAATTTAAATATTAATTAAAATATAGGGCAACATTAGGAAAATATAAGTATGAAAATATTTTTGTATAAAATTTGTTACTATTTGTGCGTTTCATTTCATATTGCTGAAGTTGTTATACTGAAGTGCAAAGTCAATACAGTATTTATAAAGTCAACGCGTATTTATTAATGACACCAAATAAAATAAAAAGAACTCGAAAGGTTCAAAAACTTTATTATTAATTTATGTTTTTTGATTGCACTCTTACCTCATGATTTATTCATTTTGTACCTTATTATAATTATTATAAATAATCGTTTTCTAAGATTTTTATATTTCAAGTGTAAATAAATTGTAAATTATATAATATTATATATTATTCTTCATCTTTCGTTGGCATCATTCATCCATTTACAACAAAAAGTTTCATCTTAATATCATCTTAACATGGTCGTCCCTTTGAGTAAAACAATTATTATTGTATATTTTAACATTTCTTTAAAAAATATTGTTCATTGCAGACTCATAATTATTACTTATTTATAAAATTTTTAATTTTTAATGTAACCTGATCTCCAAACCCCACTCCATTTCTTGAGGTTCATCCTAGTCCCCTCGTTACTCAGTCTCATATCTAAATTTATTTAGAACAGATTAGTTTTAGCTTCTTCTTGTTTGCTAATCCCATAATAATATTGCATAATATAAAAAATATGCCAATACTAAACCGAAGTATATAACTCATGTTCATATTAGAGGCCATGTTATATACTAAATAGATAATTATGATTAAATTAAAAATATATCGCAATTAAGTACTTTTCTAATAAAATGTATAAACGGTCTTTCTCGATAGTTAACGTTAGCACTTGAGTATAATTCATTTCAATTCTTGCAGAATTAATTATAAAAATAACGGCCTTCATAATTCAGCTTGCAGATTAAAGCCAATTGTCTCGAAAGCTTGGAGAAGATAAG
This sequence comes from Mechanitis mazaeus, assembly GCA_959347395.1. Classification (NCBI taxonomy): domain Eukaryota; kingdom Metazoa; phylum Arthropoda; class Insecta; order Lepidoptera; family Nymphalidae; genus Mechanitis; species Mechanitis mazaeus. The sequence goes on from OY365755.1 coordinate 15,551,582, forward strand.
AAATTCTATTACAAATATATTTTATAAAATAAAACTAGATATATATTTGAAATTTTCAAAACGATCAATTTCAGGTATAAAATAAATAGTTACTTTTATTGTATTTGTGAAGCTAAACTGATTCACACTTTATATATTAATTTAAATTATAATAGCATTTAACAAAGCGTAGGGTGTTTATTTGGAAAACTTACGGCTAATGTTTTATATAAATAAAAATAAGCCGTTTTATAAAGTTAATAATTAATATTTCTTTATTATATCTGCCTCTTATATCTATTATTTTACGATTGCTACACCTTTTCTATTACCACTGCTACTTTCAAGATAATTCTTAGACACTCATTTATATATTTTTTCATTCTAGTCACGCAACACGTCCAACTCAACATTCCCTTTCACAACTTTCACTTGTCTTACATTTAATCCTCTCATTTTCTAGCGCTCCAAAGCATACCACACGGCAGTGTGTTACTATTTTGTTAATCTTTTTCTCTTCACCCCTATATCTTCTTTTTAAAATTTAATTTTTATACCTATTTAAATATTTTAATTATAAATTCCTATTTTTATTCTAACAAATCTAAAGATTTCAAGTTAAATAATTATTTGTAGACTACTCATTAAAGTGACTAAATTAGTCTTTTACATTTCTTACCGTTTTAGGAAATTAATATTGCCCAGTTGAGGTTACTCTTAATTTCCTTATAATGTAATTGAAATATATATTTTGTACTTACTTAATTAGATTTTTTACTTAGTGTATAAATTATTGAGCGAAGCTCTCTATGAGAGACTTTTCTGCATCCTTTGTCCAAGCATCAATCAAAAACGATATTTCTGAAATTTTCCAAATTTTTAACACTAATAGATATCAGTCTGGTGGAAGTTTAAAAAAAAAATCTTAAAAAAAATTAAAAAAAAAAGTAACAATGTGTCTCATTTTGAAAAATACGATTATTTGTAAAAGCAACTTCGATGCTGTTTGCACCTCGCTTCGCTCAATATGCACATACCGAGATTTTACAAGCGTAGAGAGTCAAAATTGAAGTCTGGTAGGCGCTCCTAGTTATATTGAGAAAATACTGAATGCATATTATTTGAGAGTAGTAGCGCACTTGTTTGTTTTCAAAGACTTAACGTACCTTTAATGTAACGATTTTAGATTAGTGGATTTATTATCTTTTTTGTTCGCTATTTTTAATTTACCCATATTTGGTTGGACGTAATGTGTTAGTAGCAACACTGAGCTTCAATAAAACGTAAGTATACGCTTCAACTTTTATTTATACCGTTTGCAGTTCCCTTCCTGCATCACAATGGACACAAGCAACGTGAATCCATAGAATATAAGAGTTCTAAAATAATAGCACCATTATCCTATTAACTGACAAAAGCTCCATCAAATCACGGAAAAGACACAAATGACAAGATCCTAATAATCCTCAAGCGATATCTTTTCGTTTGACTTATATGATTAGCCATTTGTACGTAATATATCATGACATATACACCTCCCACACAAAAAACCACGACATTTTTCTTGGAAGTACAAAAAAGAACAGCTTTCAATCACTTGCTTTTGAATTGTGGTCATTAAAAGTAAAAATATTTATAAAATAACCTAACTTAATAAAACCTTTGATTTAGATACTATTACCCACATGTATTTTTTTTATTTAACTACAATATTTAGACAATCTATTACAATGCAATCAGTTTGTAAAATGGTATTAGGATGGTATCATTTAACTATAACTATAAAATTGTTATTTATATTGTGAAACCAATTCTATCACTGAAATATATTTTCGGAAATTCTATTACTATCAGCGTCTTTACGCTATATTCATGGCCCCAAAGCAGATACTACTGCATCCACCTCTGACAAATGTACGCGGTTTTTTAAACGCAAAGAACGAAAACAATGTTATTCGTACAATTCTTCACCTTAACACCTTAGTTTAGAGTTGAGATTTAAATGCACAGCATATTTGTCAGGAAAAGATAAACAGACGGAAACGACCAGCTCGTTAAAGCTATTTAGCGTTAAGTCTCGCGATTACATTTTACTTGGAACTGATTTTTCCTGTCTCGTCTAAAAATGATTAAATGACACGTGAAATCACAAATTCTTTCTAAAATAATGACGATAGAAATGAAATGATTTTTATATTTATTTATTTTATTATATTTTACGTAACAGTCTTACGTAATAATTATTTAGTCACTAATAAGATTAAGTGATGAAAGATATCTATATTTTTGTCATTCATTACATTAAATACAATAGAAACGCTATTTCCACAATTGTTTTTACATTCAGCGGAATTTCATTTGCGTAAAATTTTCTTCTTCATCGAATTTTCGTAATGACTGAACGCCACAGTTTTCATGACTAACACACATATTTGTTACATTAATAATTCAGCTCCATTTGAATATTAATGAAATATAAGTCAATAACCAGAATCTACATTACATACATTTTACAATGATGGAAAGCTAAATTCTCTAGATGATTGACAGAATAAATTAATTTTGGTTCTCTATATTTCAGTTTATTATTTGTTGCCACAGTTGAGATAAAGAACTATAAAATTTATTTCTAACTAATCTGTGTCGCTAAAAATCAAATAAAAATGTACATCCAGATTCAAAACAACAATTTATGTAGATATGGAACTTTGTTTCAGCTGTCAGGTTCACTAACCACTGAACCAATAGACTGACAGACGGACTTTTATTTATTTGTTGTTTGTATTAAAAATACAAACCAAATTCTTAAAATGTATAACAATACATTTTAGAGCCAATAATATAATTATTAAACGTAATCGTACGTGAAAGCTGAGATTATCTACTAATTAAATTATTGTCTATTGTAACCATTTTCATTAACATATCAACAAATAATAAATAAAACCCTAATTGTTTTTGATAACTCCAGTCTCAAAGAACTTTATAGTGTATAATATGACATATATAATATATATAATATGAAATATAGGGCAGTATTTAAAGCGTGTTCTAAAATGCTCCTACAATTTTCTCCATAAGTTTGATCACAATTATTGTTCTAAAGTTAAGTTTCGAAAGTGTTATGCCCATCTATGGTTCACATGGATGGAGTCGAACACTATATTACTGATATGTATAGTAATAATCTTCGTGTTATATAATTATTGTATAAAACATTTTACTCTACAAATATATAATAAAATAATAATTAAAAAATAAAAAATAATCAAAATAAATACCGTCAAATTTATAATAAAGACTTAAAAAGATACAAAAATTTAAAGCGATGTTTTTATGAAATAAAATAAAATTAAAGGTTTCCTTAAAAAAATCATAACAAAAACTATCTTCTTTTGAAGAATGGTGGCTTCGCATTATTTTAAAGTCAAACTTTTAGCTTAAGAAGGATAAGATTAATAAATACGCGTTGTTTAGAACAAGGGGGCTGTCTATGAATACATTTTAAAGAAAATTATAAATAAACCAAAAAACTAATCTACATTATTTCCAGGAATGTATTCATAATATATTTGATGCAGCAACCATATACACTTAACTTTTAATGAAATTCTTTTAATTAATTTTAGTGTCATTTCAAAAACAGGTCACTGTTTTTGTGTATGTCTGTGTTAAATACAGATATAATAAGCTGAGGTTGTTAATGAAGTCGTTTTATATTATAATGAAATACTTGAAATGTCTTCGTTCATAATTTTGTTACTAAACATAATTTTTGTATTTAAGTTACTTTTAATTAGTAATTTTACAATTTTAGTGGTCTGATGATATGAGAGACTTGCTTCCGTCTTCAGTAAAATAAAGAAAAGGTGACTTTACATAAATATCTAACATGTGGCTGTTTTGGATATAATGGCTAAGGGCATTGAAAGACTGATACTGAAAATTCGTCTTTAAAAATTACATTTCGAAAAAACTTAAATATACTTCTATCGCATCTATATTGTGATTTTTAAATGTTTATATAGTATGGGTTAATATATGTATATTATAATTATGATGTTTATATAGAATAATCAAAATAGTACAAACTAATAGTATAAATTATTTTACTAATATGAGTTTGAAAAATTAATAAGGCGGCATCTCATTCCCCATACTTTTGTAAAAATAAAACATATTAGAATTTAGTCCAATTCAAGATTACCAAAAATGTAGCTTACATCTATTATACGTTTAATATAAGACTTAAGTTTTATATTAGATATATAATATATGTGGTATTATTTTATGTTAATCAAAGCCTTAACATAAAATAATACCAGGCGGGCATTGAAAAAAAGATAGACAGAAACATAAAATATTTGTAGAATAAATCATCGTTGTAAATAATTATTTCAATAATATATTTTAACAAAATAATATTATGATTGCAAAGATAAATACGTCTTTTAATCATATCAATTTATAATACGAATTATTCTTTAATTTTAATAATAGTATTAAGTTATGAAAAACAAAAAAAAGTTCTAATTTAGATAGAATAAGTTAAACAATACTAAAGTACCATTGTGCAACCGGTAAATACAATTTTCGTAGAATCCTTAAGTTCTCATCTAGACTATCAAAAGAACGACCAAAGTCATTTATATTTTGACTTTTAAAAGTGATATTTAATAAATCCACCAACAAGTCAAAGCTAGTTCTCTCCTGTTTTGATAACGCCCAATCAAAGCGCTAAAGCATCTGAGTAATATTCACCTGCGGCCGAATACACTAGGATATTAGATAACGAGGAAACCAAGTAATAAAACTACCCAATACTTGTAAGAGATTTACAATTATGAATAAGCGCATTGAACGTATCGATAAATTCAGGCCACTTTTTAATGTTTCCCGAAAACAAGGGTAACTGTATCTTCGACCATCGGATATAAAGAAGATTTATTATTAAAATCAGATAACGAATTATTTAAAGTTTCAGTAAAATTTAAACTTGTTTTTGATAAATAACGGTGTGTCGCCTTAACTTGAAAATATAAATCATCGAAACGAGTGCGTATGGCATCATTATCATCAACATCATTTTTTTCTAAAAGACCTAAAATCGAATAATGCGAGTCCTCAAAGTCGGATATAATATTCTTAATCTGATCGCAATATGAAAAGAAAAGATCGCATTGACCTTCATCGCTTCTCGCTACCTTTCCTACTTCTAAAGCCTTTGAAATACGATTTATAGCGATTATTTGTTTTCGACGTAAAGTAGGTAAATCGTAAACAGTATAATTATCTAATTCTGAATATTTAGACTTAAATTGACTTGTAGAACTAAACTTACAAAATAGTACGCTTCGGATTAAACGACATTCTTAAAAATAAAACAAATATATATATACAATAAGACAACTGCTAATGATCATTTAATGAAGTAAACAAATAGATACCTATAAATATAAATATCATACAGTAAGCAGTGTGCCGAAGGTCGTAGCTCGAGAAGAATGAGTCACGTTCGATGTCCCGACTCCCGATATTACGCAACTAATTTGAGTTGTAGGAAGGCTACAGGTATTAATTTAAATAAGTAATTTTATGTAAAGTTCTCAATTATTTATGTGAAAAAAAAATCAAGTCGATTCATGTTGTAAAAATAACAAATATTGCAGTCGATAATATGACATGTAAACGAATAAACATTAAAGGTAAATACTGATTCTAGCTCTGCAATGTTAAAAGAAATACAATATATGAAATACAGGGTTAAGATTGTTATAATAGATGTAGGATGGTGAGTTAATGAATTAATATTTTAAATATTCACAGCCGGTAAATACTTATAAACACCGATTAACTGTTTTAAGATTGTTTATATGTTTACTACATACTAATTTATGCTGCAAACGTATAGGCTAACAATTAATATTTGAAAATAGTAATACTCCAAGCTTTAATGAAATATAATAGTATCTGTATACACACTTTAGTAATTAAGAACGAATAAGAATGACGCGCTAGAATGAAAAGAATGATGTTATGTTGATAATGAATATTATTGAGTGATGAATTCTACGGAATGAAGTTGAATGTTGATAGTTGAACTTCGATTGAATGCGTTTGAATGAAAAATGAACGAATGAATCTCAATTTAAATATTATCTACCTACATATTTTAGAAAACTAAATATTAATATGATACTATCGAAACTGTAATGAAACGATACCTTATATATATTTAAGTATGAACCGGTAAGTAAATATATAAAATATAAGATACAGTAAAAATATTGTTAAATACGTAATATTCATAGAAAATCGCAGCTATATATTTGAATTTTAAATAAGACGCACAATAAAGCAAACTGGCACCTTCCCGGGTTTCGGCACCAAAAAGATGTAACGAAACGAATAAGCCGAGATGACCCGTCAGCGTCACTGGGTCAGAACACGAATTTAATAGTAGTTACGCCGTTGGAAAAATGAAAAAAAGGTTCTAGATTAATTATACGCGTCGGCCTGAAAAAACAAGAATTACTTACAGTTAAGGCTCGTAGCTGTCCAGACCACGCACCCGAAGATGTTCCATGTCTTTATTTCTTCGTGCAGGGGGTAGGTGGCACGGGGCGGTATCGCCAGTTCTGATATAGCAGGATATCACTTCCATACACTGACACTACATACACTTCCGTTTTACGTATTTTGCATCAGACGATTGAATTGCTCTTGCAGCGTCGCGATCACCATTTTCGAATGAAGTCCCCGCCAATCACCCGATACTGTGTGTTCCATTCGAGTCTAGCTATTGGCCATATCAATAATGTTGCGCACGATAAACAAATTACGAATTCGTTTAGAAATATAATAAATATAATAAGCGAATAGCGAAGAGAAATAAAAAAATACTCATGTTAGAAAAAGTCAAAATCTGTTAAATCTTTACATTTTAATATAGTATACTTTAAATATATGCACTGTAAAATATAAACAAAAATATAAGAAAAGAGAAATTCAAATTCAGAAAAATATATTTTTCGATTAATATATTATTATGTTATTGCAAACTGATAAAAATAAATAAAAATAAATTCACAAGCTACATCACAAAATCCGAACAGGTTCGACGTCTGTCCACACATGTATCTAATGTAACGAATGTATCGGATTTCTCATTAATTAACGTAGGAAGAGGGACTGGTACATAAGCCACAAGAAAATTCGACATCGCTCTTTTGTCGTACCTACATATTTTTGTATTTGTAAGAATAATATAGGAGCTATCTTATGATTACATAATGGATAACATCTTATTGAAATTATGTTAATTGGCGTAATGTAAATCTTAGAAAACATCTTATAGAACTGTCGCTATACCACAATGCTCCATCAATTCCTGTCCCATCTATGTGAGTACAGCGGAATAATTATATTTAATAGTCAAAATGGAAAATTAAAATAAGACCTTGTGCTTAAAAAAAATTATTTCTAATTTTGTAGAGATTTATATATTTCTTTAATATTTATTACACCAGTGTCCTTTCGAGAAATAAATATTTTTTTAGGTATAATGAATATATTCATGAATAACCTTCAAACTGACATTCGTTAAAGAAATATTTTGTATTATGTAAGATTAAAGGGTAAGGCTTTTTTAGAATTTATAATTTGAATATGATTTTTAGTATTAGACAATAAATAAAATTTCAGAATGAAGAATTTATTATATTATTGTTATTTTAAGAGGTTATCATGTCATAATTAAAACGACGACAAATAAAATCAACAACAACACCACTATTACACAAAGTCAGTCAGATAATTAAAGTAAAGAGTCATTTTTATTCTTGTCAATTTGAATATTTTCGTTTTCTTCAAATTTCAAATATATCATGTAGTACATTTACTAGGTTGTATTAAAGAAAAATATATATTATACTATATTATTTCTTAATTGGTATACAATATTAAAAGCAATATAAAAAATTCCTAACGTTCAATTATTCGTCTTTGAAGGAAAAATAAATTATTCATGAGATCTTATTTCTTAAGAAACAGAATTTCAATATATCGGTAAGTCCATATATATTCCTACGCTCAAAAATTTTAATGATAATATTAAGTTACTTAGAAGAAATGTACAAATAATAATTATTTTGAAAATTTATATTTCCATCTTTTTATTTTTGTAAAAAATTTTAGTTTAACAAAATAAATCTCTGTCGATGTTATTAAATGCAGTGAAAGTTCAACACTTATTACAACATTTGAACACGCATTAAAGTGTAACACACATTTAATATAACACCGGTGAAGGTAGTTTTATATTCAAATTGCAACGTAAATTTACATCAAGCTCGTTTACCTTTTATATTACACTAAAACATTAACTTTATATTAAAGAGTTGATTTTACTACAATACTTAGATAATATTAGCAAATGCTAATTATTTTATTTGATCATTGTGCAATTCGGGAAACTCATATAATTAATATAGTTATTATTAGCTTATTAATATCGAAACCAAATATTTTCACCGGTGTATAAGTCTTTAAAGTATATCGATCTTCATATATTTTCATAATTATTTAGTTATACAAAATATTGCCTAATTCTTGTGATATATTTTTTTTAAACCTATTTAAATTAAATAAATAATACAAATACGTATACGACCATAGCAAAGAATATTAAACAATAGTTATAATCGCATTAATAAAGATGCTGATAAAAGGCAGAAGTTATATTCCAGTCACAAACGCGAGAGCAGCCAACTTCAATTACCTCAGTGAAATTTCGTAAACATGAAAACACTCGAGGTGATCCTGAGACATTTAAGAGTCCTTTATTTTTTAATATAAAAAAAAATATTAACTGTAATAAAGTTTTATTTAAAAATAAATTTAACAAACAGTAACAACCATAGTTATTATGCAAGAAGTGAGTAAATTATTTCTTAAGGTATAATTATTTAAGTTCAGATAAATGAATAATTTCTTAAGATAATTAAGATAAAGGAAATTAACAAAACAAATACTTTTATTTTTAGCCATTGACCGTGCTTATTTGCTCCCAAGGGTGCGGCAGAGACGCATTCTGTACAACTAAATGCATGGGTATTCAGGTATATTGATATATCGATTTCTATTGATTTCTGCGATGAGGTTCTAAATTGTATATAAATAGATAATATAAAAAATAACCAAGCCACGTTTTCAAGGATTCAGGATATCTTTCCACTTTTTGTCTTCGTGAGAACCTTACTCAAACTCCAAAAAATGTATTCAAGAAATACAGAGTGTGACCGCCCTAGATATTTCCTTTTTGAAGTGAAAGGGCTGTGACACATCATTTATTATCCACCCTGAGTTGAAGAATGTTCTCATGTATGGAAATACATGAGTTATTAAATTTATTTTAATATTTTATTAATTATCAATGTGGGCTAAAAAAACCAAGACCTAGATTTACTCTATGGTATTTTCCTATATAATGTTTATTATGTGGAATGGGATAGAATAGGACAGGACAGGACAATATGGAACTGGACGCCAACAATTATAAAATAAATTCTCAACCACAGCCAACTTCCAGCTAACGAAATGTGTTTTACACAATGTAACTGTTTTTAACTATCTGACGATCTGTCTCTAGTTTAAGACAATTAAAGTCACGATTAAAGTTACGGTATTTGTGAATTTCAAGGGCTTGGGCCACCATTCTTGATAGGTAGATTTGGTGGTGAATATGACATGAGGATTGTGGAGTTTAATACCGTGATTGGTTCCCTTATCGATTTATCTGCTCCAACAAGCAGGTAGTTATGAGCCGCTTAGTTTGACCAATATATTAGCTACCATGGCTTCAGTTTATTTTATAAATACCCGCACATTTATTAAAGTGCGTTATTACGTAGCGTATATTTCGGAGATTATAAAATTTGGACAATATTTTGTCAAGGAGCGAATACGGTTCTTATATTATATTTCCGATAACGAACTCTTTTCAGGGTATAAAAATGCTTTTTTCTGTAATTTACGCAGTTGCGGATCACTGGTAAGAGCAAGCCCACTCTTAAAGCGATTTAGGGATTTCTTGTATCAATTGATAGAGGATTTCGTGTAATGTAATTCACGTTTAGCAAAAGCATTATTGATGGAATTATTGAAGAATGTGTAACTTAATAATAGATTTATATAAAATTGTTATTAAAAGAACATTACTCTCGCTGGGAACTATGAACAATATAAAATGAAATTTAATATTTACTGTCTGAAGTATTTTATTATAACACACCATTTTAAATACTTGTTTATATTATGTCTTTAAGAGTTATTGCTTCATTCTAACTTAATTGCTAGGGATTGAATCTAATTTAAATATTCTTTTACTTGCAAAACAGATGGCTGACACAATTACTGCGCCGGTCATTCATCTGACCTTCATTATTCTGATAGCCTGATATTGTTAAGAAAAAATTGGGTTAATGAGCTATAATAATAAATTATTTAACATTTTTTCTAACTTTCTTTAAGAATTTCATTTAGATAATTGATATTTTATGTTTTAAAGTATTGTAATTATTTTCTTGGTTTTTGTTGATAGAAAATATATTGAATTCCATTTTATTTTACATTGTTCTTAACATAAATCAAAAACACTAAATGGTAAGAAATAAAGTATGTTAAACGTACAATTGTTCAAAATTTCATATCATTTTATTGAATCGAATCAAAAATTTTAAGTTAAATGTCTTTAGATAAATATAAAATTTTCGTAAACGTCTATTAATTTCCTTGCCTTTCCAAATATTTAATAAATCAATTTATAGTAGTATGGTTAGAATTTATGAGTCTAAATAGATATAATTTGTTTATGTTAAAAAAGTGTGTAAATGTTATTAGTTTTAGTATTCTTGGTTTTTTAGGAATATGATAAAGTTATAGTTAGTTTGGTTTACAGACCTTTCATATGAAAATTCATTTTAGAGCTGAGAATCTTAAATACGTTTTAACTTATGTAACACATTGCTTAATATTGAAGAAATCCTATTTGTAACCATAATAAATTATTATTAAGGTTCATATTTAATACATTATGTTAAAAACCTTGTCATTGTAAAATTATCTTTGAGAGAGATAATATTATATTATGTCATTAGTAACAAACAATAAAAGAATTATTTACCTTGCGGGAATTTTACAAAAACAATCCCCAAACGAAAATTGTCAACAACACAAAGCCTTGTCGCTCTTAGAAGTTGTGGTAATTATTTGAAAAAAATGTCTTTTAAAAATATAAGAATTGAGAATATATGAACAGTACCACAATGTACGTTATTTTTATACTTATATAACCTCATTAATGATAATAATAATATTATCTTATAATTCTTCTTTGGTTATATTATTATTATAAATTAAAATAATTTTAATATTTCAGACAAAGTTTTAGCAAAGGTAGGCATGTAGCGGAAAATATATTTATTATATCTAAAAGTACTAAAGAAACTTCAAAATATTTAAATGTACATTACAAAATAAAACCGATTCTGAAAATTGGGGTGATCACAGTAACTTCCTCATATATATTCAATATATGTTAGGTATTTCTTTACTATTCGTAAGTTATTACAATTGAGATAGGCTAAATCTTAACTCCATAAACTTTGCAAATACGAAATAACTTTCAGATCCTGCTACTTGTATCGACTGATTATTTCTTATCGAACAAAATTTTGGATATTACGAAGATTTTATTGAGCCTCATGAAAATGTGTTTTGAATCAAAATGAACCGATCAAAACTTTTCTTTTATAATATTAATAAATCTATTACATAAAATAAATATATTTATAAACAAATATAATTTAATTGCATAGGTGCTAATGAAGTATTGAAATAAAAACTTTATATACACTTACATAAGTAGGTGTGCGTGTTTTTGTTTTTATTTTTTGTATTGTTTTATTGTTTATTGTTGGATTTTAGTTATTTATATTTTTTGTTTTGATGATAATTAAATGTATTTCTAATTGTAATTTAGGATATGATGGGGCTGACATATCAGAATGCGAATCCGAATAAAAGTCCCATAAAAATAAAGAATAAAATATATATATATATATATATATATAATTTAATATATTTTGTAATTTTGACATTTGTAAGAGGCGCTATAAAATTATATAATTTTACGAAAGTCAGTCAAATCTCAATGCCACTTATCTTGTGTAATTATAAAATTAGTAGATATTGTTAAATATCTCATTTTTCAGGATTATCGTATTATTATCCAAATTAAAATGAAAACTCACTAAGTGATCTATCAGAAAAGATAAACAAGTTTATATTATTTTTAATTTTTCTAAAAAGTGAAAGAATATCAATCCATTATTATTTTCTTCCATATAGTCATTTTAAAAACAACTAAATTTTACTTTTACAACCTAAGCCAGTGCTATGAAAGAGACGAATTCTGAACATTAATCCTTGGAAACGAGAGATTGAACTCCGCTAAAACAACTTTTTTTTTATCTAGAAGATAATTTTTATTGACGACGCTGTTTGTGACTGTAAATCAAGTTTAAGATTCGAAGAATATATTTTTTCTTAGATTAAAATAAACGTAATAGTAAGGCGTAGTAGTAACGCTCAATCAGCGTAAGTGTAATTTTAAAGAACGCCCTTTTTAAAAATGATAGGTTACGAATGTCTTTTGTTATTTTAAAAAATATTTTATTAAATAATACTTTGTATGCAGTAAGTTGAGGTTTTGTATAAGGTTGAGGTTTGGCAATAAGTTGAGGTTTTGTATAATGGTCATGAAAAATGATTAGTTTTTCAAATTTGCACACAACTCAGTTTAAAACTTTAAATATAAGGTAAAAAAATTACAAAATGCCTGAAGAAGTTATAAGGCCGTTTGTTTTTTTTTACGATATTTTTTAAAAACATCTTTAAATATCTCTAAATTCTGAAATAATGTGTTGTAAAATAATAAAAAAAAAAAAGTTAGTTTTTTGCTATACTGTTTTTTTTAGAACTATGAAAACAGTAAATAATTATGTATCCTTTAATTATGTATTTTTAAAAACATAACCTCTCAAAAAAATCATATTTTTATTGGCAACTAGCAACCTGACCTCGCATTGCGGCGGCTAAGATTTATGTTGTATTAAAATGTAGTAAACTTTCAATACAGTGAAGTTATTTTCGAATACAGACGAAAACTTTAAAGCTGATAAACTTGAGGTAAAAATTTGTATGAATTAATATTTTTTTTTTATATTCTTTATTTTTATGGAACTTATGAAATAAATAGTAGGTTAAATAAAACATTTGTACTTTTAACATAACGCCATCTATGGGATACTTACTCAATCCAGACAACTAATTACATTATACCGCCGTTCTTATTAATTCTTTTGAAACTAATATTCAGATTAGAAACAAATTAGAATAAAAAATATTACGACTATAAATGGACATATGCTCTTATTTTTCAAGTTGAGTCAAACTGGAAATGTGTTAAATTTATAAAAATTGGTTCAGCTTAAGTATCCATCGCCGACAAGCAACGTGATGCGAAATTTATATATATAATAATTACCACATAGTTTTGTTAACATAAAATTATAGTTAACTTTCTAGCTTATTGTATATTGATGATTACTTATTATTTATAAATCATGTAATTGATCTATATATTTATATGAGACTTTTCAGAGCTCCTGAGTGTTGACGTACTCGTATATAATAAAAATAAGTGTCCTTGTAACTCGTAACTTATATTACAGTCTCATAAAATAAAGTAACTTCCGAGGGTAAATTCATGTATTTTTTAAGATGTGTGTGTTACAACTAAATTACACTTCAAAGGAAGTCAATTTGGCCAAAATATATTTAATAGAATATTCATGTAATACATTTTTCACATTGTTATATAGTTTCTATTTGGAATGATAATTGACAAAGTATTACTATAGTTATATATATTAGATAATATATCCATATACATATACATTTTAAATTTATTTAATCTTATAGTTTTAAACTTATAAACTTAATTATTTTTAATCATCTTTTTGCAGCCAGCGTGACTTACATACGGATATCAGCCGTACGTCGTTAACGATCACAAGCTATTTCATGAATAATTCATAATAAATTCATAATATTAGTGAAGTTTGAAGTTTGGTAAGACTTATAGAATAGATCAGCTATATTATATTTTGATTGTATAAAAAATCTTGCCCTAAAAGATTGTTGATAACTAACCAATCCAAAGCCTACAAATTTAAAGTACAGTAAATTAGAAATTTTTATTGTAACCATTTGAATTGTGATGACAAGTATTTGTCATAAACATTAATATGACGTACTCTTCGTATATAACAGGGAACAAAGTATGAAAGTTGGTCCAATAATATTTATAAACGTATAGTCAAAAGCTAAAACAAAAAATAAGAACACAAAGAGACACAAAGACTTAGGATATACCGCATTTTGAACACAAGCACAGATGAATGAGAGAGAATTTGTTAAGAGCTTTGGTGTGACTCTATAACATTTAAGCAAAATAAATGTGAAAATGATGTGACGTGACCTACTTTAAAAAACAATATTCAACTGCAAGTCAATATAATAATTTATTTAAGATTAAATTCTGAAGAATAACTCATTTATTTGGTCGTTCTCGATCAAGAATCAAAGACTTAAATGTTACTAAAAACGACAAAAACGACGGTGAAAAAAAAATTTTTGCAAAACTGTTTATACAAGATAACGACTATTTTACAATACCTAAAACTTGTTATGAAAACAAATGAAGTAAATCATTTATTACAAGCATTGAAATGACACCAAAAAATACAAAAAGAAAATCAAAAAAATAGTTAAATAAGTTTTATTTAAAATCTGAAACTAAAGCAAAAGTTCCCAGATGATACAAAGACACAACCTAACTAAAATACTGTATACGAATTCAAAATATCTACAAGTCTCAAAAGTGGAGAAGTTCCATTACGACATAACTTTTACTTTATTTCTTAGGTTCAAAAACTAATTCATGTTCAATTGAGCGTTGTATCACTATAGACTGACATGATGACCACTTGATAACATGTGATTAACAAAATATGTTTAATGTATAATATTCAAATATTAATCAGCTTTCTTTTGTTATAATCGTAACATAGTAACTACGTATATATAGTTTTATATATAAAGTAAAAAACTTTTTGTAACAGAACAAAAAATTCAATACCGCTCAATGTTCATCCATTCCTCAATCTAAAAATTCTAAACTATTAAACCTGTTTAATTTGGAAGTACATTGTAAGTACTATGAAAAAAGCAAATTATATATCATATTAATAATAAAATATATATGCTATATAACTTACATATATAAAATAATTGTACAATCTATGATGTTTTGACAACGCTACAGCGCGGGTCCATAAAATAATTAAACATGTAGCTCAAATCGATACAGCTGCCTCATATTTCTCACAAATTATATTGAAATTGCGAACATAACTCGATACGAGAACCCAAAGTCAATTCCCAGTGTTTTGATATAAGTTATCTGGCTAGAATTCAATCCAAAATCTAAATATTGGATTGAATATTAAAACAGTTTACAGATTTTCATCAGAAGGATACAAATTTGTAAACTGCCTTTTAATTTATATAAAATAGTCTAACAGTAACTGGATTACTGTAAACTAATTAAAAATTTATATGTTTTAAAAATAATATTCAATTTAATTCTTTAAAATATGGCTCCCATCAATGTCACGTAAGATGGAAAAGATTGAAGAGATTGGTCGCTTTATCAAAAAAATTAGGTTCCTTTCGAAAGTAGCTGAATAATAAGATTGTTATTGGAATCCAAAACAACAGATATAAAAATAAATATACTTTCAAATAATTAAAATTAACATAAAATATGACACATACTGTAAAAGACAAATATTATTATTAATTTTTTTATATAAAAGGAAGGCAAACGAACGTGCGGATCACAGATGGAATGTGATCACCACCGCCCACGAACTCAGAAAAGTTTTGCCGGCCTTGGAGGTAGGAATGTACGCCTTTTTTGAAGGTACCAAGTCGAATCGATTTGGAAACACCGCCGAAGAAAGTTCATTCCACATCTTAGTGGTATCCAGGTGGTAGAACTGATAAACAGGCGGTGACGTGCTGTGCGGTGATTAAATTCGGCGGCATGCATCAGATCAAATAGCTTTTCGGAACATTCCCCTTTGTAAATACGATAGGAGACGCACAAGGAAACCACGTCTCTACGCAATAAAAACTTGTACATACATGCCCGAAACGAATTATTTTCAATTAATTAAAAATTTAGTAGATCTTAATTCACGGAATAATCCAAATTAATAAATATTAAAAGATTTAATAGTGTTTTCAATGTTATGTCTGGTTTTGGATCTAAACCGGGATCATTCAACTGAAAATCAGTATCATTACGACAGACAATATATATATAATATATGTATAGGTGGTGCTTTATAACTAGTAAAACTAACACCGCTTGTACACTTAACAAGCCCGGGCTCGTTAAATATTAATACACAGAATATCTCTTATTATATATTTACTTTGATTCAAAAGACAGTTGTACGTGGTTCAGTAAATTTCTCTTTGTACTTGAAAAACATACACAGACTTTAAACGTGAGACAACTATCAGTTGATGCTGAATTTCGAATGTAATTTGTAAATAGATCGTTTTCTCGTATTTTGTTTTCTATTGGTAAAATAAAGTTTTCAATAAATCTTTAATGTTTTTTCTAAATTGCTTTATAGCGGAGTTTCCACTCGCAGTTCTTTCTATTTTATTAAACTAAATATCCTAAGATTTTAGCACTACCATGGAACATATTTTTTATTATTCAAACGACATAGGTTTATTATATAAAATATATAAATTATATAAAATGTTAAAAAAGTAAAAAAGATAGATCTAGGTTTTTTTTTATTTTATTCTAATAAAAATATAAATAAATTTAATTTTATAATAATTTAACTACCCTTAGTTAATTATATATTCGTGTTGTAAAAATGCAATTCTAAAGTGAAAATTTATTCATCGTCTTTTGGAAGATAAAAACTATTAAAATATAAAAACAAGCAACAGAAACAACCGTATAAAGAAATCAAAAGAAGAGAAGTATAATAAAAAAGATTTAAAATTTTATTAACATTTTAATGATAAATAATACTCTAAATAGTATTAGTAAGGTAATCTGAAAAAAAATACATAGTTACATAATTTTATCAATCAGTCTAGTCATTATAAATACTGAAACAAAGGGGATCAAGACCCATTAACAATTTTATTTATAAAATATAATACTCAATGTTTTTCCCATTTGTTATGTAATAATAATATATTACTCATGGATACAGAGTGCATTTTATACATTGTAATGAGTTCTAGCAATTTGCTTCGGTACTGGATGAGAATAAAAGAGCATTTCAGAATCTGATGTTTAAAATTCGTATTAAAATGCTGGGAATGTATTAATGGACGCTGAATCGTTTTAAATTTAAATTTAATTCTTATTTCTAGGTTTAAAACATGAGAAAAATTGTAATAGAATTTTAATATAACTGCAAACGTGTTGGTGCACTTTGTATTTTATAATTTAAGCATAATTTTATATATTGCTATCCTAGTGTTGTCCATCTAATTGATCTATCAATAAAAGGACAACCATCCTAATCAGAGCGATGAAAACTCAGATTTTTTACTTTTTAAAGACTGCGTAAGTCTCACTCACGGCTAGATAAAATTATCTTACATGGATTATTATAATTTATATTTTGGAGTAAGAATGATGTTGTTTCGTAAGATCTCTTTACTACAACAAACAAATAAATGATCATATATTACATTAAAACACAGAGAAGTATACAACAATAGAGCTAAATAAGCTGTGTGGTTTCTAAAAATAACAATATTTATTTTTTAACATTATAAATTGTTTGAGGTATACATATTAAGTCATAGCTCTAAAGTTTTAGCTTCATAACAAATAAATTAAACCAGTTAAGTATTAAAGCTCTCTTTTACGATGTTGACAATTCCATGCAACGCTAACTTTGTAACGAAAGTTCGAGCTAGGCGAGTGCGCTTTTCATTTATTCACTTTGTAATTTGAATATAAAACTAACACACTACACTGTTCAAATAATTTTAGCACTATTAAGCAAATATTTTCATAATATATAATGATAGTGTTTTAAAACGGTATGTAGTACTTGTATATTATACAGATTTAAAAACACCTAGCCTAGATTTTCCAGCACCTTAAAAAAGATTATGGCGAAAGGTGTGATATCTGGAATAAGCAAACCTTACAATTAACTACAATAATTCGCCTAATATCTTCACATTACTTCAACGTCGATTAAATTTTTAATGACTTTCACTTTGTTTAATATTGACATTGCGAAAAAAAACTAGTGTAATATAATTCAGTATTTGGAAACATATAATGTGGTTGAATTATTATGTAGTGACAAAAAATGCCATTAATTTCACCTAAAAACAACAGAAAGACATAATCATATGCAGGAAAAGTATATACATCAATAGATTAGATAAATTTTCACATTTTTTGAGAAAAGAGTAGTTAAGTGATCCCATCTAGTCATTACTTCAAACAGTTTCAGTTAACCAGAGCGCTGCAGTTTCCTTTAATTTTCCTGAATATATTGGCGTAAAGGTGACGTGCAGTGAGTAAACAGTATCATAAGGATGATACGTTTTGTCATCAATTGTTAACGCTTGACAAATTGGAGAAATGAGCATCAAAAAGACTCCTTCTCAAATGATTTAAGTTAATTTGCACAAAAATTATTTTTGTGGGTACTTCAAATCAAGTAGATCAAAAGTGTCTTACTTATCACTAAGCCAACAGTTCAACGTTTATATAAATAAAATATAATAGAAAACAACACAGGTATTTTTATTCATAATTATACCTTGCCCCAAGCCATCCGCATTCGTATCCGTATCTGTCCGAATTCAGAAAGAGAAATATAATAATTGAGGTTTCAGATTCAACCTTCGTGATTCGAATGTAATATCATATCATATCTGTCGTCGGTTCGTTATGAAATAATATATATTTTTAGTCAATTATTGAATTAATTAATAACTATAGAAACATTAAATATAAATATTGTAAAAAGTTAACAACTTGTATTATACACGTTCAAACTTACTTATAGTTTTGAATTTAAATATTAAATAAAAAAATGTCGGACAAAGACTAAAAACGCCGCTCTGACAATATTACATCTTAATGTCCCGATAGTTCTTACAATGATATTCTACATATGATTTTTGTAAAGGCGGAGGTGCCATGTAGTGCATAAATGTGTACATTTCTATACGCATTTATGTACTAGTATATATTGTAAGAAGATATGAGGGTAGTCGAGAGAGAGGAGTGCTATATAAGCAAGTGTCAACGGTAGTCAGGGGTTTTTCTTTCGCGTTCGTCCGTCGGTGAGGTAGATTGTGCTATCGTAATATTGTCTCGATAAATTTGTTTGTCTTGTCGTTAGAATCGTATTTAGTTTTCCGGTTAAAATAAGAAGTGATTGTTTTGAGTTCGATAATTCAAAGTGTCAAATTGTTAGATTTTGTTTCAAATAAATTAAATTTATTGTTAAAGCGTGCGTTATTATTTTTAAAAAGTTCCTTCTGATCTATTTTCCAAGAATATTGTCATTGAACTTTTTACACATTACGGATTTTGTTGTTTCCTGCTTTACAGTATGCGAGTAAGCCGATTGAGATTTGAAATTGTACATGTAGATAGCGCTTATATTGTATTTTTGTTCGACAAGTTTAGTCATTTTAGAACAGTAACTTAAATTATCTTTTTACTAATAAAATTTTTGAGTTAAATATTATTGTTAAAATGACACTAATACAAAATTAAATAATTTTGTCCAGTTAGATGAACAAAATCTGATGATGGGTCGTATATATTTATTAGAAATATTAACATAAGACAGGTGAGACTTCATTCTAGTCACATACAAAAGAACCCGAGACTTCAATATTACATTTCTCTTTGGGTATGAAGGCGCGTGAACATAGAACATCCCTTGAGGCTAATAAAGTATAATATACAATACATGATGTTTTATGTTATTTGAGAAGCAAAACATAAAATAAATAATAATGCCTTAATAACAAACGAACAAAAATCTCTAATGTTACAATCATTAAAATTATATTTGTAATACAAATTGGTTCTATGCCATTTTTAAATTAGTTTGAAATAAATTATTATACTTCACTCTTGGAAACAAATTTCAAGCAAATTTAAAAACAATAAAAATGTTATATAGTAATAATGTTACATTCTATGTTATAACTTTTTTGTCTTGGATATCTAATTAAAAAGTTACTGGTTGTTATTGTCATTACGTAGTTATTTCAGATTATCCTGGTTAAACAAGTTCTTAACAACCTCACCTCACCTGCTAAGTATTTAAGTACTCAGCTATTTCCTGTTTAAAGTTCAAAAACAATTGTTTTAATAGTTTTATTTGTTTACTTATAACATAAATTTTTGCAATACAATAACATTGACTTTAAATAAGTCTTTATACTCTGTTTCGATTTATTAATGAAATAATAAATCAATTACAAAAATATTTTTTTAAAAATGTTTTCGATAATTAATTGCATTTAGAATCTGAAAGTTAAAGCTAGCTTCCTTTTTATTTGATGAAAATATAATCTAATCGAAAATGAAATAAAATAATTAACATTTTTACTTGTCTTTGTAAGAGCATTTCAATGTAATATTTAATTTTTAAAAATAGCTCGCCAAGTTCTCGTTGTTTTTATTACAAAAAAAATATAATACTTGTTTCTTTGTAATTATGGTAATTGCAAAAGTAATAAATAAGGGCATATTTAAAGAATTGTATTTTTATAGATTTTTATATAGAATTATGTCATGTAGGTTTATTTGTTAAATATTGATTTTTCGATTATTTATTTTATTTTGCTCTAAAACGACAGTATAGAAAAAAATGTGATCTTAGCTACTTACATATTAAAAATATTAAGGATTTCTTAAATAAACAAATTTAATACCTGGTATCAATAAAATTAGTGTCAACAGACCTAGTTATTAATTGTTACAATATTGTACGTATTATCGTATTTAACCTATTCAATACTTTCATTTCTTCTTAATAACCATATGAGAGAATTTCACAATCAGACCTTCTTTTTAAAGCGAATTATAGAAGAGTGTTATTCATGCAAAATTATTATCATCTCTAATAGTGTACAATACAATATGTACATTCATTCTTATAAAAGATTTGCTCAGCTTTATTATTAACTAACCCTAAAAGAAAGTCAATTAAATATAAGAGTTGTTATATTTCAATTAATTTAGGTAAATTTTATTCGTATTCTCATTACATAAAAGGAAATACTTCTTATTATATATAATATTTATTGAGTATGTAATAAGAACTGAAATATAAGAGTTGCGATTTCTCGTGAAAAGTTAATTTGTTAAGAATTCCATTTAGAAAAAAATAAAGAATATATGTTCTAATTTTTATAATTATTTTAATAATGTTAAAGCGACCTTTCTCACACTGTATTATATTTTAATGTTAACAGCACAACTATATGAAATAAGATATTATTTTCTAGATAATGAATGTAATACGATTACTGCATTCCACACTCCAGGTGTAAGTATGTTGCAATAATGTATAATATTAAATTGTAATTTATGAGAAACATATTAAATTCCACTTTTACTTCAAATATTCAAAGTCTTTAGGTAAAATATTCTATTGTAAGCTGCTCTAACGTATTCTCAAAAATAATATTCGCATATTTGATGACCGTTTCACTCTTACTTGTAACGTAACTATTAATTATATTCTGTAGAATAACAGTCTAAGCCAGTTTTTCTAATAAAAAAATATTATTGTAATGAATCTTATATTATAGACTTTCCACGACACACAATATGTGGTATTGAAAATGTCAGGGACAATAATTATAATTTTGTAATTATGTATACTAATTACAAAATGGATGATTTGAATAGACAACTCATTAAATTATATTTTAAGTAATTACGAATCCAATATAATTATTTCTCATGTTATTAGTATCGGAATTGGGCCGACTAGTTTAGAATCTATTCGGGGTCCTTATTCATGAGCTCTGACATGGCGGAATTGTGCCGTGAACTGTCACGCCGAGGTAATAACGTGAGTACAGCCGGATAAATACATTTTATTGTAATCATGGATCACGAAAGTTTATATACAATAATTATCAATCATCTATAAATTTTGATAATTAATGGAAAGAATCTTTTTTACAAAGTTGGCATTAAAATGGCTTAACGGTTCGGTTTCAAATTTTGCACACATACCATGCTGATATGTGTGGTGATTTGTAAAAAAAAAATCATTGTCGTTAGGGAATAATGTCCAAAAACATCACTCCCATAGACTTCAATGTAAAAAAATTAGCGCGAAAAATTTAAGTCTCATTTTCGATGCACGTGCCGAATTTTTTTTAATCGAATTGTTACTGTCCCTCTGTTCAATTTTTTTTCCCACACCAAGACGAAGCCTTTGGCTTGGCTCGCTTCGCTCAACATGCAAACGGCACCCGAGATTTCGCGATCGCAGCGAGTCGAAATTGAGGGTCTGATGGCGTTCCTAGTATATATGTATCTCATTTAATATTTTAAATCACCTAATGCAAATTACACTCAAATTACTGCTATGATATCTTTCACTCAAAATGGGATCATAGTAAAGTAACAGCATTTTAAAGTTTGATGTTTGAAATGCGTTTAAAGCTCCGGGAAAAATGTTTTTTAATTACAAACTAAAAATTTTAATGGAAAACGAATTATATAATATTTTAAATTTAAAAAACAGTTAGTTTTAATAATATAAAAATATTAAATGAAAGTGTTTTTATAATAAACTTATAAAAATATAATTTAATTACGAGAAATTATTTTTTTATGTGTAGGTAAATTAAAATTAGCAATTTTATGAAAAAAGCTGAATATAGAATTCAGATACATGTTTATTTCGTGGAAAGTCTACTATATTCTGGTTCGAGCAGTTTCACTTTGAAGTACAACGTATATTCTACTAGAGCGTAAAACTTCTTTTTATATCATATTATCATGAAGTAAATATTATAAAATTATATTTATTTATTTTTATATATTAAGCTAATGTTTATAAATATATAAATATTTTAATGGAATAAATATTGAGTAATGACAAAATTAAATTATTTTATGGTGAAAGTATAATGTTATTCATATTAGTGAAATAAATGTAGGAATTAAACAACAAGTTGTTTACCTCCCCCCTTGTATACCCTGGGATCACAATCGTTATCTTTTTAACTTATGTTTAATAAAACTAATTATTATAATTAATGACTGGAATTTAAAAATAATGGACAGCTTTGTGAAATGCTCTGTTAACTATATTTATGTGAAATATATAAAAAAGAAGGCTCAAAATTTTATAATCAATTAAAATCAATGTAAAAGTAGGAAATAAAATATACAAATATTTATACAATTTTTTATCAATTCATATCCAGAAAGCTAGATAATTTGTATCAATTCAAGATAGACGTATAAGAGGCTAAAATACATATCAACGTCGTCTGTATATCCACTCTGATCACATACAAATCATTTGAAATTGTAGTGGCACCGAAATAGCAAAACTTCATATTCAACAATGAGAAGAAGGTTTATAGCATTTCATGGATTGACCGTGCAGGTATTGGATCCATTGCGTTGCAAGGAGAGGAGAGCAAACAAAGCCTGGGACTTGCGTCCCACCTTCTTTTTTTTTACTGACTACGCTCGTCTGTCTGTCTACATAAATTGGAAATAAATAGAATAAATAATATTATCGGTATGTAACACAGAAAATGCTTCGCATATAATACAAGCGATGTTAGTGTAATTGGTTACATATACGGAATTATTGTTTTTTCACATTTTAAGATATTTTAGTCAAATATAACATAAATGTATTTTTCATACGTTTGGAAATGTTATGAGCCTGATATATATCGTTATAAGTTTAATTATATTTAGTATATTACTACAGCGAGTGATATATTTTAATAGGTGTGAAATTAACAACCAACCCTCCCGTGTATTAAGGGTTGCCCGCGAGTAGAAATACCATTCACTACGCATGTAAAGAGAGATTTATTTTAATTATTTAGTCTTCAGACTACATTGCGCCGAAAGAATTATTTACTTACTAAGGAAATTTTAAAATGTATCACCATTACGGCCATCGCTTGTAGCGATATTAGAATATATGTGTTTCAACGTTAATTTGTTGATTTTTGATTTGATTATGAAACGTTTTTTAAACCTCATTTGTATTGATGTTTTATATCAAGTTGCGGAAACGAATAGATTAGATCAAGGTATACATAAATGTTTACAAACATACTTTTGGAAGTATTAAGCTTTATAGAGATTAAATTGTTATTATTCTTTAAAATTATTATTTGATCAAGTCTTTTATTTTCCAAGAAGAAGAAAGAAGTAATTAAACAAAGGAAAGTTATATTACTACTAGTTCTTTCAATTATATTTTTATTTGGGAGTAATTAATAATTATTTTCGTTCCCATTTCTGAGCTGCCCTGAATACCTACGTAAAGTCATTTTATACCGAAGGATTTGGCTGCGATTGGTTAACAAGGCGATTGAAGGTGGTGTTTAAATCGCTAGATTGGAATAATGATATACTAAAGATATTTACAATATTATAAAAGGCTTGAAAAAGTAGAATAAAATGATTTAAAAAACACTTCTTGCCACGCACCACCACCTTATGGAATCAACTTTCTCATGCGGTGTTTCCATGACTTAGGGACCTTCAAGAACCGAGCTTAAAAATTTTTAAAATAAACTTCAGACCCGTCAGGGCCTGCAAGTGCTCATGGGCGGCGATGACCATTTTTCAACAGGTGGCTCGCTTGCTCATTTGGCTCCTATGGAATATAAAAAATAAAAATTAATAATAATTAACTACTTTGTTAGTTTCCTTCTGACATTACTAAAATTTCTGAAATTTCATCCCTAGACATATTAGACATGGAATTAAAATTTGAATATAAATCTAACAATTCAAAGTAAGAATCACGAAATTATTGACTGTTTACCCACGGGAGAGTTGCTGGGAAAAAAATTGTTTACACTTGGTTTCTCCAAGGTTGAATAAACATTTTACTGATGAACTAGCTTGTCCAATCAAACAGTTTATCAAAAAATTAATTAATAGGAAATTCAAACCTTCCGATTTCATAATTGAGGGGTCCACCTTAAATGGAAAACAACTTAGTTAATTTTTAAATTGTCATATTATTCGACATAATTAATTTATTTTTATTATTTACTGTCATATATTTTGATTTTTCTCTATGTTTATTTGTCTAAAATTGGTTAACATTTCCTAATATCTTTTTTTCTTACTTCTTATTTTCAATTGATAGTAAACTATAACTGGTGTCAATTTCAAATCATTTTAACTTCATTATTCCCCCAGAGACAAGCCTAAGACCTTAGAAATTTAAAAATATTGAACTCCATTGTTTTCTTTTCTAATAACAAAGACAAAGCGTATATTATTATGAAAATGCCTTAAATAATTAAACTTCATCTGGTTAATTAAATTTCTTCAAGACAAATTACCTAATGTATTCTATTTTCCTAACGTGAAAAGTTTAGTCGTATACTTTTAACATTTTGAACGAGACCCAAAATCTCTTTAGCAACTTTAAGTTTTGTTTGATGTTATTTGTATGAGGGTTTTTATCTTATTAAGTTATTGTAAGCCTGTATACATTCTATATTAATCTGACCAGTTAAACTGCTGGAGGTCATAATCCCTCAATTAGTTTAAAACTACTGATTGAACCCGGATAATAGTAATATATCAAAATTTACAAGAAGTTATTTTGAATATTGTTCTGTAATATTTATGATAAACTTAGATAATACCAGTATTGGAATTATCAATATTTGGTCATATTTTTGATAAAGTTAGTTCGATATTCTATATTATAGTACTTAAACTTAAAATGTGTCTTTTTACTTGACTGTGCAAAGTCGTAATAAATATAAATATGAGAAATGATAAAAACTAGGTGATTATTTTATAATGAATGTAATAATGAAAACAATGCATTTTTAATGTAGTTATTATGACACCACCTAGTGATACGATCACGTTATTAAGTAAAGCTTTTAATACAACGGAGGTGCTACGATATATTCGGGTCACGAAAACAAGAGGCGTCTCAATTATTACATTTCCCTCTGGGACTGAAAGCCCATGACAATAGAATAAGTAATCCTATTTAATACAGTGTATTATTTTAGACATGATATTTGCTTGTGATCAGTGATAAAAACGTGTAAGTAATTATAAATATTCATTATTAATTTATTTCTAGATTTCATGTTGTAATGTTTAGTGTTTCAAAAAACAGAAAAGTTCCTGTTAAAATTAACTTTTTTCTAGATTTTTTCTAGTGTTTGCAATCTTTTCGCAAGTGCAATATCTTTTGTGTGTTATGAAAAAATAGTATAATCAAAAAGATTGTTTATTAATTTGCAAAGTTGAACTTTGTATAAAATATAATACATAAAGTCATAAGTCACAATGTTCCAGAGCGAAGAACAACACAATAAAAAATCCTTGTGTGCTTATTATGTGACTCAACAAATCTTGTACGTCATCGCCAGCGAGGTTAATAAAAAAATTACTTCTTAAATAAAGTATCTTAGGAACTCGCAACTATATTCTGCATACTTGCCATATATGATCATAGTATCAGTTCAAACTTTGTATTACAAAATGGGCACAAACAGTCATTGTCATCAGCTTATAATTATATTTTCATCCCTTCTTTTCGGAAAGTGTTGTTCATTTATAGGTAGGAGCCAAACAGCTCTTTTCCGATAGGAACTTTTTTTTTGAACGATATTTTGCATTTAGAACATACATATAGGTATGAATTTACTTCTATGAAAGTTCAGCGGAATATTTTATGAATTACTGGCTGATACATGTTGGCTGCGTGGAATGGGGACCCGCTTTAACTAAAAAAAAAACAAAAGCGTTGAATGACGTCTCTGTTCTTGTAATCAGTTGGTATATATTTTCTCATAGAAAAAGGATGAAAAGTAGGTTATACCACTGGAGATCAAAATTTTTCCCCCGATTATTAACCTTCGCTGCGATCGGAATTCTATTTCTATAATCTTTCGTTTCGCTTTTGATTCAAAGTAGCGGCCTCGCTGTAAAAATACTATTTTGATCCTTTGGTTCACATTCTACTAGTTCTTTTGACATTTATTATTTGATTTTTATATTCGTATCTTATAGCCGTCTACAATATTCAGTAAAACAATGTTTAGAACTACTTATAATAAGGAATTCTGTCTATTTATATTTTTTACCTCTCAGCGTTTTTGTTAGTGTGCACAAAGGTTCGTACTACTAAGATTATTATGTTTATGAAAATAATATTTTATGAGTCCGAATATTGACAAATATATTCGCTATTAAATGAAAGATTTCAGCATGGTTTTATTTTACATTTATCTATAAAACCAGTTTATTTCATTTGAATAGTTAATAATAATATAGTCTTTAGAAATAAATTTCCACTATATGACTGCTCTCAAAGAGATAGTAATTACATTAGAAACTCAGAAATGATCTTCTTTACCACACTTTTTTTAATACATAAATAGTAGATACTTTCATTCAATAATTTTTTATTTTTATATCAATAATTTTAAACAATATTCTTTAAACAAAAACGAAGTATGTATTCAATCGGAATAAAAAATAAACAGTTTGTGTTATATAAAAATATCATATAGTAAAAAAGCAGGTGAAATTTAAATTTTAAAGGATTATAATTTAAGGCAAATACGATGTTCACAGATTACATCAACACTAATCACACTTCAGAATTTTCTCTTATAATGTAACTTCTTCGAGAATTTCTACCCAAAATATAGGCTTGTACAAGCTCTTTATATATTTTAAATACCTCATTCGGCAGTTAATCTTTTGCTGCCTATCCTATCTTTCTTAATTAACGAAACTTAAGAATTTAACATCGAATATAAATTTGAATTTTGGATAACAATTTTTCGCGTAATTTTCAGATATTGAATTACCCAATTAAATTTAATAATTACTTACTAAAGATACCTATTGATTATATAAAATTTATGTTATAATTATAAAAACTGGAAGTTACCGGTCTAACGGGTAACCGTGAAATTCAAATGTATAGTAATACTGTACTTTGTTCACATTATGTTATATAGTGACTTGAGATGTCTTTCGCCTGAAACATCTACAAGTACTACAAAAAAAAATTGTCGGATCTGTTTTCTGAAATTATCTGTATGTCTTTGACTATATGGTACTGTATTAGACTTCGCTAAGAAAAATCAAGATGCCGTTATCTATTCTCATGTGGTTATATCAAATGAGCTAAAGGTACTAGAATACGGGTAAGCTTTTCAGGGCCGTAAATAAGTTAGTGCGTCTACTACAGTCGCAAATAGTCCCCGAGACCCCCACTTTTTGTAAAGATAGACCTGCCAATTAATGTTAATTCAATAATTAAGATTAATTCAACAGCCAATTAACATCTTAATTTTGTATTTTTTTGTTAATTCGTAAAGCTTCCAATAATTCGCCTAGAGTTTTTAAACTGTTTGTTTTTAAATTGTTTTTAAACTGTTAAGGCATTTAAATTATATAATTTAAATGCCTTAATAGTTTAAAAACTAAGGATATCCTTAGCTTATGTCAGATATAAGTCAATATTATCTGTATTATTGTGATGTACTGACTTACGTCAGTAATGTATACCATGTGTCACTACACAGAAGCAATTCACTACAGAATCGAGAATTCCAGTGTAATGATGAACTTCATAAAATCTATTTATAACAAAAAAATATTGCAGCAGAACTTAAAAAATACAGAACTTAAAACTATTACTTTCCAGTTAGTATTGTTGTTCTTAGAACAATAATTAAGGTAATAATAATTATAAATAAACTTAGATAACCTCTCAAGTATCTGTAGTTCATTTGAAAACCACAGCCACTACTTACCTAACCTAATGTCATCAGTCTCATAATATAAAATAATTAAACACTAGTTATTTATTTGTTGAAAACCTGGATGCAAATACTTCAATTTCGCCTTGAGAGATGTCTGTTGAAATTTAGCTTTATATATTTGGCCTATTATACATAATATCTTATACTTGCAATATAAGATTCATTACAATAATATTTTTTTTATTAGCAAAACTGGCTTAGACTGTTATTTTACAGAATATAATTAACAGTTACGTTACAAGTAAGAGTGAAACGGTCATCAAATATGCGAATATTATTTTTGAGAATACGTTAGAGCAGCTTACAATAGAATATTTTACCTAAAGACTTTGAATATTTGAAGTAAAAGTGGAATTTAATATGTTTCTCATAAATTACAATTTAATATTATACATTATTGCAACATACTTACACCTGGAGTGTGGAATGCAGTAATCGCATTAAATTTCAATCTCTAGAAAATAAATTCTAATTTCATATATTTGTGCTGTTAACATTAAAATATAATACAGTGTGAGAAAAGTCTCTTTAACCTTATTAGAATAATAATAAAAATTACAACAAAATTTCTTTTTTTTGTTTGTTTATTCACTGGAATTCTTTACTATTTAACTTTTCTCGAGAAATCGTAACTTTTATGTTTCAGTTCTTATTATATACTTAATAAATATAATATCAAATAGAATAAAAAGTATTTCCTATTATGTAATGAGAATACGAATAAAATTTACCAAAATTAATTGAAATATAACAACTCATATTTTTTTATTTTCTTTTAGGGTTAGTTAATAATAAAGCTCAGCAAATCTTTTATAAGAACCACCCAATTTTTATAAACTGTAAGTGGTAACAATCTATTACCTTTTAAGACTATACAACGTTTTATTATGACTCTATGAACTAGAATTAGTAGTAGAAGAAAAGTTATTAATACAAAGCAACAAATTATACAAAAATTATAACAAAAAAAATAAAAAAGATATTTCTTTTAAATTCTGATATTATTTGATATCCTAAAATATTAATTAATATATATATATATATATATATATATATATATATTTATTTATTTATTTATTTATTTAAAACTTTATTGTAATCATATAACCATAGGGTACAAAGGGCGTACTTAATACCTATTGGCATTTTCCACCAGACAACTCTTGATGACGAAGAGAAGTTACGGTAGGTACTTAAATTTAAAAATTAAGAATAATATACATATTTATTTATATTACTATATAAAAACAATGTATACATACAAACTAATAAGTACATATAATAAATAAATAAAAATACTTAAAGAACTATTATTATTTTTATAAAATAAAATTAGTTAGACAAATAATGCTCACGCACTTGCTTTTTTGCTGATCAGAAAGTCGGCCATCTATCTGTAGTCCATGGGCTGTGATTCATGATTTACTTAGTGCTTCTGCTATTTTAGTAATTCTAGTGCTTCTCAAACATAATATTGTCGGTCAAATAAGCTAAAGATTTATAATCACACATGAACTTAAAACGTAAACTATCTTATGCACAAATTATGTAAAAGCTTGTTACGTACACCTGTTCCATGAGAATTGCTGCCATTCAAATTATGTGTATTGTTTCGTTATTGTTTCGAGTGAATTTGGTCAAATCTGTGCCAGGACAAGTATGTGAATTTTGTCAGGTGTGGATATCGTCACCGTGATATAATGCCAAATTGCATTTTTATAATATTATAAAAATCTAATAGTTTAATTTGAAATCATATTAATTGTTTGATCTTACATCGAGTAGGTTCATTCTTGTAATATTCATAAGTTCATAGTTTTAATTAAAGTGAGTTTAAAGTAGTTTTTGTTTTTTTTTTCCAACTTTCTGACTGTAGCTAACGTAATTAGCTTTTCACCAGCTCAACCGTGTTATAATTCAATTAAACTTCAACAACAACATATCATTCATTACAATTTGACAGACATTTAAGTACACAAATTACTACGGGTCATATAAATGTCAAGTGCATTTCAATATATTAAATATTTATTAATTAAGCACTTACCAGCACAAGTTCAGTAAATGCTGAATAAACTGATAAAATATATTTAGATATATTCTAGACAAGTAAGTAAAAATCTGTAAAATACCTAAGTAAAATAAGTCTTGATAAATGTTTATTCTCATTATATTACACTGAATGATTTGTAAGTATTAAAGTCTCATGTATATATCATTCAATATATCATTCAATATTACACATGAGCTTTCAATAAAGTTTTCAGTTTTTGAAATTCAATACAAAATAACGTTTATTTATACTTAAGACAAATACAATATAATATATTTTGAACTTAAGATAAGAACTCATTTATTATTATATAACAAATGTATAAAAGGTCCATGAAACTATTTCAGCTCAACTAATGTAATTAATTTTGACGATCAAATCCGGATGATCCAAAATAATACGAATGTCTTTGTTTGTCTCGGTGGTAGACCATAACATCGGGTCGCCGGCAAGGTTACCACCCATTGGGCAAAGTCGTGCCGCAAAGCGACCTAGTCGTGTTCCGGCACGCTGCTCAATGAAGCCGTATATGGGAAACGGGTCTGAACAGCTGCGTTGCGTTGGCGAACCGGTTTGGCGTCGAGTTGACGTTGGTTGTGTCGGGTGCCTAGTCGAGGAGGGTAGCGGGATCCGAAGCGACGGCTTTCCGCTGGCCGCCCGCAGATAGTTGGGGGCCCAAATAGTAGGTTAGCCACCCACGAAAGGCTGCCCCGCCAGCTGCGAAAAATCCCAGGGTGGCTCCATCGTGCTGGTTGGCGACCAGACGAGGAGGCCCGATGGCGATCCCTGGGGGGGTTCGGGCGTCCCCGCAGTCTCCAGACTAGCCTCCCAGTGGCATGACAACACCAATTTCGACGTCGGGTTCGATACGCAGCGTCTCGTTCAACTGCCATTTCCCATCCTATTCACTCCTATTATATTGATTTTATGAAAAGGTTTAAAAAAAGGAACAAGTTTTTTCAGCGGTTGCACTCCTCCTCACTTTTAGTGCACCTCAGTAACATCCGAGGCTTGCACTCAAATCTCGAACCTGTCCACCACCATCTCGAGACAGCGCAGCCGCACTTGCTCTTTTTGACGGAGACGCAGATTCAATGTCCTATGAGTGCTGCACACCTGGATTATCCCGGTTACACGTTAGAGCACAACTTTCGCTCACGTGCCGGGGTATGTGTGTACGCGCGGAACGACCTCTGTATCCATCGTCTCCGTCACCTTGAAGACCCCACTTTTTCTTCCATATGGGTTTTAGTAGATACAGGAATCGAAAAAATCCTGTATTCCTGTGTCTACCGTTCGCACAGCGGTGATCAGGAGACCACTCGTTTATTTGAGTATCTCAGTGAGGCTGCTGATATGGCTCTGCATCGATACCCTTCAGCGCAGCTCGTCTTTCTGGGGGACTTTAATGCCTGTCATCAGGAATGGCTGTACCCGTACCAAAAGACGGACCATGCTGGAAGAGAGGCGCGGAACTTCGCGTTGTCTTTGAATCTCTTTCAGCTGGTTAGGCAAGCGACGAGGGTCCCTGATGTGGAGTCCCATACAGCCAACTGCCTTGACCTTCTGCTGACAACTGATCCGGACAGATATCGTGTTGAGGTTTCCTCCCCCTTGGGAACTTCCGATCACTGTCTGGTGAAATCTGTATTTACTTATTCCCCACCAGTTTCCGAACCGCATGGTGTCAGGCGAATATGGAAATACAAGTCAGCAGATTGGGATGAGATGCGGCACTTTTTTGCATCTTATCCTTGGCGGCAGGTCTGCTTCTCTTCTTTGGATCCGTCGAGTTGCGCAGATGCTATAACCGATGTGGTGCATCAAGCAATGGAATATTTCATTCCGTTTGCTGATGTACCCATCGGAGGCAAAGCTCGCCCATGGTTCAATACCGAATGTGGTCATGCTGAAGGCCGAAAACATTCGGCATACCTCAGTTGGGCCGATGCTCGAAGCCGCAAATCTCCGGATGTAAGATCTAAGAAGAGAGCCTTTAACCGAGCTGCCAAGTCTTACAAAAAGGCGTTGCGGAAGGCTCGTCTCGATCGAATCGCTAAAAATGGCGAAGAGCTCTCTGTCAGACCAACCGGCAGTCGAGCTTTTTGGTCTCTTGCCAAATCGATCGAGTCGAACTTCTGTAAACCCTCACTGCCTGCAATGCAGAAGCCGGACGGATCCCTGGCCCATACAGCGACAGAGAAAGCGAATTTACTTGCTTCTCTGTTTGCTAATAATTCACATCTTGACACTAGCAATGCGACTCCAGCACATCTTCCTCACTGCGGTATTTCGATGCCTGAAATCCGCATCACAAACAGAGAGGTACGGAGAACATTGTGTCGTTTGGATGTGAATAAAGCCAGTGGTCCTGATGGTATACCAGCCATTCTGCTTAAAACATGCGCAGCCGAGTTGTCTCCTATATTAACACGTCTGTATCGCCTCTCTTTCGAGACTGGAATAGTGCCGAAATCCTGGAAGCTTGCCAACGTGCAACCAGTGCCCAAAAAAGGCAGACGTGCCAATCCTGCCAATTACAGACCGATTGCAATCACCTCCATACTCTGCAAGATTATGGAGCGTGTATTGAACTCGCGCCTTTTAGCATACCTAGAAGGTAACGATCTCCTCAGTGACCGACAGTACGGGTTTCGCCGAAATAGGTCCACTGGGGACCTTTTAGTGTATGCTACTCACATTTTAGGCGAGGCTATCGAGAAGAACGGAGAAGCGGTCGCCGTCTCTCTGGACGTCTCGAAGGCTTTTGACAGGGTCTGGCATGCGAGCCTTATAAGCAAGCTTTCAGCGTACGGTATTTCTCCTGGTCTGATCGGCTGGGTTACGGACTTCCTGAACCTTAGAACTATCCGAGTTATTGTTGAAGGGTGCTCGTCGGAGCCCTTAACAATAAATGCCGGGGTTCCTCAGGGGTCCGTTCTTTCTGCAACTCTTTTCCTGCTGCATATAAACGATCTGCTGAAGCCCGGAATCTATGGGTACGCAGACGACAGCACAGTTGTAGAAAGATATCTGCCAAGCACTCGTGCTAGTAGAGAACAAGTACAGTCAGAAAGAGAAGCCATGGTGCAACGTTTGAGTGACAAACTTCAGGCAGTCTCTGCATGGGGCAGTGCCAATCTTGTCACATTCAACGCCACCAAAACGCAGACGTGTTTGTTCACCGCCAAAAGGAGCCCTTTCACCTTGGCTCCTTCTTTTCAGAATGTATCTTTGGAATACAGTGACCGGCTTCAGTTGTTAGGCTTAGAGATTTCCTCGAACCTCAACTATGGTCGGTGCATTGAGTCCAGAGCAAGAGCAGCTGCAGGAAAGCTTGCCATTCTTGCGAAGGTCCGACAGTACTTTACACCGGGACAGCTACTTGTATTATACAAAGCACAGATCCGGTCGTGTGTGGAGTACTGTGGTCACATATTTGCTGGTGCCGCAAAGCTTCATCTAGCGGTTCTGGACTCAATCGAGAGGCGAGCAAAAAGGCTTATTGGCGACCAAGACTTGGTTGACCCCAATCTTCAAAGCCTTGAACACAGGCGGAGAATTGCTGGCCTCTCAGTATTTTATAGGATACATTTTGGAGAGTGTGCACAGGAATTACATGACGTAATTCCTCCATCCCCCTTCTACCAACGGACATCCCGACGCACGGCGAGTATCCATCCATACGTTGTGGACATTCCACCTGTCCGAACGAAGCGCTTTGCTTCGTCTTTCTTTATTCGCACGGCGAAGGACTGGAACAGCTTGCCTGCGTCGGTATTTCCATCTGAATACAATGTGGGTGTCTTCAAGAGAAGAGTGAATAGGTTACTGAGTTAATGCGCCTTACCATCTATGAATACATTTCCACTTTCCATCAGGTGGAATGTAGTCAAGCGTTAACTCAGACAGTGTAAAAAAAAAAAAAAAAAAAAAAAGAATTCTGGACTTACAATTAAATAAGTTACGAATTTACGTGTCCCTCACTAATAGTTGGTTACAAAATCATAAATATTATGTATATAATTATATAAAAACAAAACATGTCTACTTAGTGATTACACAATACTTATGAATGTAACATATTCAAAAATATGATTATAATATTATATAAAATCTGTGCTATTGCTTTGGATAACATAGAAAAGAGAGTACCCATTAGTAACACAATTCTTGTCGAGTTTCAGATTAAGACGATACTTAAAGACTCGTTATTTCTTTGCACAAGACTTAAGCCAGCATTTAGTTTGATATCTTCTTAAATTGCCTTCAATTTGTGTTTTAATGTCATAAAAATAGTGAAAAGATTGAAATTTGTTTTTTCTTTCAAATAATAATAAAGAAAAATTTTATAAAATTAATTTTATATATAAATAAAAAAGTTTATTACTCACTAACTTATAACTAACTAACTAATATATATATATATATATATATATATATATATATATATATATATATATATATTTATACACTCAATAAATTATATAAATTATATAGTGAATATATGTAGCCTGTTATGTATCAGAACATATTAAAGTTTGTTTTCACTTTGATGTTATCTGACGTTTAGATAGCCTTTGTGGCCTCTGTCACAAAAGCTAATATATGTAAACGTTAGAGGCATTTATGTTGTTCTGAAAAAACATATATATATATATATATATATATGAAGCAACGTCAATTTTAAATAATACGGTACAGAGTAATATGGTAAATAATATACATTTGTTGAATAACATATCGCATTTTACTTATCTCACTTAAGCAAAGTGTATAATTTAAAAGCCTTAACACTTTCATCAATCTTTGTCTAGACGTAGTAGTGGAAGCCTGTCGAGAGAACAAAGTGTAAGATAATGTCTCCCTTAAACCTGTGTTCTTACACTCAAGTTTAGGAGACAGTAAATAGCGCTTTGTAAGTGTAGATATGAACGTCTTTAAGTGCTTGTGATATCATTGGCCCGATCTTCTTACAGTAGCTTTATTTTTTACATCTAAAAGATATAGTATATAATCGCTTTAGGGTAAAAATACTATATAAATAATTAAATTAAAGAATTTTATTGTCTAAAAAAAATTACAATTGGAAATCTAGAGTACTAATTGGTATAGTGAAAAAAAAATAAAAAGTATATAATAATAATTATTAAAATCTTTCTAATATACTTTAGTCTAATTCTTTTCAAATGTTTTCGTTAGCTTTATACAAATATTAGTAAGATGGTCTCTCACTTTTATTATGTCACACTGGAATATATATTACTTAAGGCATAAAAGACAGATTGTAGATATATATATTTATTTTTTTATAGTAACTGTAAAGAATATTCAAGAAGTAACACATTTTATTACTCAAGTACACATGATACGGTTATAAATGAAATGGAACGCAAATGGCTTCCACGGCTGAGCTTTCACGTTTTATACTTAAGTTTAAAAGATATTATATTTTTTTATAAATATTATACCCAATATAATAAATATTGGGCATACAAATAAATAAAAAAATATATATTTCTGTATATTACACAAAATATATTTTTTGAATATAGGGGAAATTATTTTTTAAACTATATCAGAATACAGTGAATACATTCAGTTTCAAAGTATAAATTTTCCAAATAATAATAATAATTCAAGAATATACTTGTCAGTGTGGTATTTGTACTAACTTATAATGCATATAATTTTATTTTTTTATCTAAGGTCATTACATAATATTTAAAGGTATTATAACAGGCCGCTATCATACATATAATATTTTATTTCATTGAACATATGTATACAGGATGAGTATGGTATAGTATGGTGTAGTTGATATGAAGAGAAAATCTTCGATAACGTAAAATTGTAAAAAAGAATTAAAAAGTAGAATTCTTAGAAAGAAAAGGAGAATTCCTAGAAAGAACTGAAAAGTATATACGAAAAATTAAGCATATATTTAGGAATGCAAAATAATTTTAAAAATTATTTTTTAATATTGATTTTAAAAAAATGTTTACTGAACATTGTAAAATCGAAGTCAATAGATTAATGATTAAATAATCGACTAACACTGACTCGTAAATCGCTTCGATTACAAACAAGCTACTAAACAATTTTTTTTTCGGAAATCGTCTTTTTTTTTAATTTTATATTTTCATTGATATTTAATAAAATACGAATAATAGAACAGTTAAAACATTAACATTTTCTCAATACTATTTGTTTTATGGATCACGTTCACTTAAACTGAGTGGATAGATATTTTGTTTTTGTGCCGAGATTTAATGTATTTACCTGTTCTAATAGTCTATATTTACTTGCGAACATGCTTCTTAAATTGTTTGTTTTATCAATATCTAACTTTATTGGTTATTAAATAATACAAACCTTGATATTATAATGCCACGAAAGGTGAAATAGTGATTTAATATATTTTTATTTTGCTATTAAGGTTTTTCTTAGGCCAGTTTAATTAGATGTTCTTGATACTTCATTTGTAACCTACGAAATACATTTTTTATATTGAAAGGTTTTTTTTTCTTTTTCATAAATGGATAAAATAACTTTAGTTAAATTCACACAGATCACACCATCAATCATTAAATACCTGTACGTGTTCCAAACGCAATCTAGTCATAACAATACTGGCACCAACTGACTCTAATGATCTTATTTATAACAACTGGTCCCTACCATTTAATTAGAAATATCCTTAACTTCCATTAATATATATTAGGTATGTAAAATAACCCCTAGACTTAACTAAGTCGCAGTTGTAAATACGTTAATATATTTATTCGGTCAAAGCTCCTAAACTTTACTAATGCTCCTGCAGACCGCTTAGAATAATAGTTACTTTATCTCTCATTTATCTTTCGATATTTAAATGTTATTTAATTAATTTCTATTTGAATTTCATTTTATTTAGATAAGCTATTACTAACACTAATAAAACAAATACTATTAATATTTTTAAACAGAATAAATTTCATTGAAGTCATATAAAGATATATTGAAGCAACATTTTTTTTAACGTAAACGCGATTATTGCTTATTTATTCCGTCGCTCCTTATTCACGAAAAGTGTTTGTCTGTGATTCCGAAATATATGTTTTCCTTAAGCCCAAGTTGTTGTTTGTCGTTTGCCCGTTACTGATATCTAAAACGCCTCACAGTTATAATGTATTGTTCAACTACTCCATTTTTGACTTATTAATTCAATGAGCAAACACTAAAATCGCTTGAAATAAAACTATTCTTAAGGGTTACAACTATTAAAACTTGCGTATAATTTACATAACTAATTACTTACTAACTAAGTAATTAACTGACTTTCTGACAGACACTTATATCTCGTCTACCCGTGAACACGATTGCTGCAAAGCATTTGAAACGTCGGGTTAAAATTAAAATGTAACCAAATTATACGCGATTTAGTCAGTAAAGATGTTTTTTTTCAAATGTACTCATGAAAATCTAAAAAATACTACAACAATCACTGACTGTCCAGCGTGAAATATTCATTCCATAATTCATTTTATGGTGATGATATATAAAATAATTATTTGAGTATTGTATCAAAATGTTATAATGATAGCATCGTAATATATAAATGATACTCCAGTCTGATACCATAAGTCATATATTGAAATAATACAATAATAATCATATATAAATTAATATAACATCCGTATATAAGTGTTTATTTCTATATATCGGTCGGGTCCAATCTCTCAATCCGCTAACTTCATTTTCCTGAAAATTAAATTAAAAAGATCTGGAATTGTAAGTTAATATAATATATAATGTATAATATAATATAAAATATAATGAGCTCCCCTTGAATTCGTTGGCATTTTTATTTTTTGCAATAAAAACAGTTATCCCTCATCCCTTTTACATAATAAAATTCTTTATTAGCAGATTAATAGAAAAATATTTATGTATTTGTAATACTATTTTAAACATGACATGTACATTTAGGATCTTTACTTTCCATCCCTGCCATAACTTTGAGGTATTTTTATGGAAGGGTCTGTAGAATATTTTTCAACATTTTATGCCTTTTATAAAAAATAATATGAATCCGTTACTGCTTCATTAATTAAAGAAAACGTGAAACCTGCTATGGTGTATATATACATATATACAAACAAACAATTAATAAGCATTAAAATTAATTTTTAATCATGTTCTAAGCAGGAAGATATTTTATTTTGTCAACAAATTTTTTTTTCTACTATATTATTTATATCAATACTTTTCTAGAAAAATTTGATTATTACTGTAATGCTGTGATAATATATAAACAAACAATATAGCAATCTAATCCTATCTTTAAAAAAATCTATATCTGCCAACTTTCATTTGAGTAATATGCTAGATAAATCTAAAACTATAATTTATATATATTTATATTATAGTAAAGACCCTCCAAACCACTACTCTTTTTTAAAAAAGTATAGTAAATATACTTAGTCTAATAAATAAAAATGTTTCCTGTTTTCGTACAGTTCTCTGAACTATTATTCAGAATGTGTTTCAAGTCACTGAGAACAACTAGAACTTTATATATACTTAGGATACTTTTTGTTTCTCAAAGGCTTACACTGTCACTCGTCTAATCGAATGATGAACTTGTAAGGATATTTATTCTGTTGAATTAAAAAAAAAAGTTTATACAAATTATAGCTTGTTTTTAACGATACATGAAGGATTTCAATTTACGCTTAAGGTAATCTGCATATTAAATGATAATTTAAATATTTTTTTTATAAAAAAAATATAAATATTACTATTATGGCTCTTAATTAAATGATATTTTTATGATGTATTAAGATCATTATATTTAAGATTTATATGAATCTGAATATATAACAAATATACTACTAAGAACTACTACTATATAAGAATACTATTTCACACTGATTAAAAAACATTTTACTACAATAGTAATTACATAGTACATTATTACTTTTCATTACTAGGTATATTATGTAAACTCTGTATAACTTTGTTTCGGAATTTAAAGTATGTGTTTATGTAAGTACTAGTTAACGTCTAACATATATTAGCAATTGTGGCTCAATCCCTTGAGACGGCAGTGTAAATGTAGTTCTGGCAACGTTTCAAATCTTGGGCCAGGAGCAGCGTCACTTGGACCTAATAGGGTACGTGGTACGACATATGTTGACTTATATCTCACACAATTAAGTAAATAATTTAAATACGTTAACAGTTACAGCATCCTTCATCTAGATGAATTTTTGAAAAACTTACGAAAGGTATGGAATCTCGCTCTTCAAAGCCTTCAAAACATGTATTTTTATTTCACTCTAGCTTACGAGATAAATTAAATATAAATATTATTTGTATATCAGTCACTAACAGGTATTTCATATTCTGTGCTGGCTTCTAGGATGCGAAATTTTAACATACCATCCCCGGCATACGTATTTTATTCAGGAATATTATAGACTCTAACACATCAGAATATGAGAATTGGATTATGCAACTAGGGTTAGAATTTTGTAATTCATTTTTGCATATCTAACATCCCACTCAAATAACTCTTGGTGCGTTAATATAAGATTACTATCGCCGATTTTGTTGGATAGTTACTAACAGTTTTTGCGATTGAATTTGGAATATATTAATGCATCAAAACGTGTCGTTAGAAGACAATACCAATATTGTACAATATTACTCAAGTAAGAAATATCCAATAAAGAATCCTAAAAGAATATTTGGATTATGAAATTGTTGTGACGAAATATTTGTGTATATAACGCTCTTCGGGATTTTCTACAGGCACCCTTTAAACAAACATGATATTTTCGACATTTCATAGTATAATATTATAATACTTTATTATATTGTTTCATATATGAATAACACTTTCACTTAATTGTAGGTGACAGAGTGGTCAAAATAAGTTATAACAATAAAATTACATTCAAACATGTCGTCACTTTAAACATCTTTCTATTTTTATAATTTTAGCAGATAAAATAAGGGAATACTTATTTTATCTTATTTTATTATATTCAAGATAAAGAATCTAACTCAAGTAAGTTTGTTTTCCTCGTTTGAAGACATTTATCTTTATTATTATCATTGGCTTATTCAAAAGCGGACCATCAATCATCTTTCTATTAATGTACAGGAAGATTTCACATCTGTTCAGTTACAACTGTACATTCAAAATCTTTCCCTACTTTAATATGGTCATTATTATTCATAGAAAATTAAAAGCTGAAATTTATAAAATGAATATTTTATGTGACATTTAAGACTTAATAGTGGCATGAGAAACAACTGCGTTCGATGTAAGCGCAAATAATTATTGACAACTTGATTTGATTTTCAAATTTTTATCATATCATTGTGGTTTCATTACAATATATTTTAAGATTGATGCGTTCAAATATATAAATAAATGTATGTACTCAAAAATGTATGTATGGCAGTATGTTGCAATTCAGAACAATTTGAAACAGCTTTTTCGTATATATATTAGTCTGGACAAGAAACATAATCAACGCGAAATTTACTAACGTTTATAGCTCATAATTTTTTCAATTAATATCAAGTAAATTTGCATGAATAAATTTCTCTACTACTGTGCAAATAAGCACCAGCATAAGTAATAACTTTGTTAATAACTAAAATACGACTGTTTAAATGAAGTTATGTACAATTCATAGAAACTAAGGCTTGGGAAAGATTTGACTTCGAAAGTTATGACTCGAATCTTTCGCATCACACATTCGAACACAGAAAGAATTCGATTGATCCACGGGGATCGAAAAAAAAATATATATTTATGGCTGATCATATCACCGAAATAACAATTTGATCTTTATTACCATAATCTTAAACAATTAAGCCTTAGGAGCACTATGGAGTAATATCGATAAATACAATGTATAAAAATAATGTATATCGCCGGAACAATATTTTTAATAATAATAACCTTTTGTATGAGTTTTGTTTGATTCGTGGTAACTCAACAACAGATGCTGGAGCTGAATTATTACTGAATATCAAGCCTGGAAAGAATATAAGATAACGTAGGCCCAAACAAAATATAAAGCAATCATTCTCTCCAGCAACAGAACCATGTTAAAAGTGTTTGTCATTTGTAGACACAAGTATCTCAAATATTCACTAAATGCGGTAATCTAACAGAACCTTCGTACATATGTCGTTATACTAATATGTATGACATTCATAAATGTTTTATAAAAATAGAAAAAGAATTATTAAAGAAAATATTTTAGAATTTTTTTATGTATCATATAAGTTTTAAATAAAATTCGGTTAATGTTAATTTAGAAGACGGTTTTAATCCTAAGGTCAGATAATCTCAGATGTAGATCAAAGTTCATAAAAGGTTATTTCTAAAGCCGCTTTTGAAATACGAATCTTTATGAGTTCCCACTCCTTCATGTAACATTAAACAATAGTAAATACTTTAAAAATTACCTTAAGCTACTAAAAATATAAAAGTATTTTACATTCACTCTTTATTTTATTGATTTACCAGAACAATAAGAATGAATTTAATATAATACTTTACTTTACAACTCATATATATATGACATTGTAACCTGTATTAAACACTCGCTATGTTTAATGTTTGTTGATGATAAAAAAAATTTCTTGCTGTAAGATCTCTTAGTGACTGTGAAAATATTCACATTAGCATTAATATCAAAAAGGGCCATAAAATAACCTTCAGTCGAAAATTAAATAAAATAGAATATATATACCAAATTGATGGCAACTCTTTAAAATTTGGACTACGTAAGTTATATACATGGAAAAACTAGAGACTATTCAGAAAACAATTAATTGATTCTTAAGCTTCGTAGATTTCAAACCTTTTACATCATATACTGATGCATGCAATTATTATAAAATTGACCCTCTTTATGTTCGTCACCGTCATTGCGATGTATTGTTGTTGCATGCTACATTGTCCGGTCAAACCGATTGTATGGAGTTGTTATCTGCAATAAACTTTCGAGTACCTAGTCACTGTACACGGCACACCAAATTATTTGATGTACCATGCGTAAATACAACTTATGCAGAAAACTCGGTTGTCTATCGTATGCTCTCCACATATAATAAATTTTATTCACATATTGATTTATTCAATACATCTATATCTGCGTTAAGAAAATACATGAATCTGATTAAAAATTAAATAGTATAAGCTCAGATACACACACATCTACACTCATCCACCAATAACCCATTTACACCCGCTTCAAAAAAATAAATATAATAAAAAACAA
Organism: Mechanitis mazaeus; assembly: GCA_959347395.1. Lineage (NCBI taxonomy): Eukaryota > Metazoa > Arthropoda > Insecta > Lepidoptera > Nymphalidae > Mechanitis > Mechanitis mazaeus. The sequence goes on from OY365755.1 coordinate 15,595,175, forward strand.
ATCTGTTTCTATATTTTAAGTCTGGTCTTAAATACTATTGTAGTAAAATAAAACATAATATTACATTTCAATTTGGAATCTGTCATTCTTATATGAATATCCATTATATTTTCTTATTTTCACGGCGAATGGTGTTAACATTTTTTATGATAGTTGTGTGATATCTTTGTCTTGAACTAACCAAAAAAACGTTCTAAGCGGTATGCAAAAGGTGGCTCTAGAAAAAAAAAATCTACGTTTATAAAAAAAAAATTACCAATGTATAATGTTTCTAGAGATAAAGACTGGTAATCATCTGGATTGCTAGATCATAATTCATGATCAGTATTAGACAGTGTCGATTTCTATAAACGTCATGACAATTTGGAGTTCCTAATATTATCCATAGCAATAGCAAAGATATTTAAGATGCTGTAGGGGCTATGTGATTCCATCTGGCTTGTACAGATTAATGGTAGTTACACAATATCATCAAAAATATTCACGACACGACACGACACGACACGACACGACACGACACGACACGACACGACACGACACGACACGACACGACACGACACGACAAGACACGATATTTCATAATATATGATACGATATTTCATAAGATGTGATACGATAGATAGATAATAATTGGTAGAATGAATATTTAAAAAAAAATTACGGAATCCTCTTCAAAGGAAGAGAAGAGGCAGCGTTCTCTAATTTCAGGCTGTGGGAATCAGTGGGCTATATTATTGCTTATATTATATCCCCCTTCTTGCGGACGAATGTTAAAACATACATCTTCATTGTGGCCATGGTGGTAGGGGTGGTCTTCTACTTTATAGTTGAATAGAGAGATAGGAAACAAAAAAGAATGTTAGAATTAGAAACAAACAAGAAAAACAAGGATAAATATAGTATTGGTGTTGATAATTCTGCGTATGTGCAAGCGGAATAACAGATTGTATAAAAAAGAGTGTTCGGAAATTATGGTTCACATAATGAATTCATTAATTATAAAAAATGTTCGTATTAAAGTATATTAGATAATGACGTATAGATAATTGCATTTTTATAAAAATTTTAATCTATTATATTTTTGTAAGAACTATGAATGAAATACGGATAATAAAAGTCAAAAAAGCTTCAGAAAAAAAGCTAAAAGTCTGCTTGCCTTATTCAAAAAGAGATCAGAACAAGAGTAAGTCATGTATATTAAAATATATTCTACGTAAATTCTGACTGATTCTAAACAGATGATTTTTTAAAAATCTATCAAATCACGTATTCATTGTGTATGGGACCTTATAAAATATTGTCTGTGATAATTTTTTTATTCCTTTTTATATATGTGTGTATGTGTAATGTAAAATAACTTAAATACAATGTAACATATCTTACTTTATATATATATATATATATATATATATATATATATATATATATATATATATATATATATATATCTATTATTATATGTTATACTTATATGTAACACTGTAGTAGTATTTAAGTTATTTTGTGTAATAGCCGTTACCACGAACTCAAATAAAAATGTGAAGCATAAATAATAAATATTTTTTATAGATTTGAAATATAAATATTTTTGTACGTGTGTTATAAAAAAAAATGTCTTATGTCACTTGTTTCTAAAATAAGATAATTTAAAAAATAAAATTTATTATAATTATTAATTGTATTTATTAGTTCTTATTTATTTGCTTTTAATATGTAACGGTTTTATAGTTCTATTTTAAATTAATTAATTTAAAGTTAAAATTGTTTATATTTTTTTGCTTTTGAATATTAAGTGTACTTGTAATAGTTAAAAAAAGAAAAGAGAAAAAGATATTTTACAACGTTAAGTTAATTATTGTAAAGAAAGTTAAACATTAAAAAATGACACACAGAAATATAATTAATCATCATTAATTATTTATAATTCATTAATAAAACTATTTACAAAACTTTTCTTAGCAAAAAAAAGAATAGTTTTTTAATGGATTATAGATATTCAAGTCCACTTTCAAACTAGAAATGCTCTTTTAAACATTTGAAATAAAATAATTAAAAGAAAGAACTAGTTTTATTAATTAATATTAGAAACCCGTACTTGTAGGTCGTTCAATTATTGTTATTATTAAGTAAGTTTGCTAATAAAATTAATCTGTGTGTTTGCCAATTTATTTTGAACATAAAAAGAAATCAGCTATGTGAGTAGCTGATTTGTTTTGTATTATTTTTAATTGAGCAAAGCGAGCGGAGCGCTCTACTGGTGAGACTTTGCATTGGTTTTACAAAGTTGGCATTAAAACGGCTTAACGGTTCGATTTCAAATTTTGCACACATACCATGCTGATATGTGTGGTGGTTTGTAAAAAAAAAATTAAAAAAATTCATTGTCGTTGAGGAATAATGTCCAAAAAACATCACTCCCATAGACTTCAATGTAAAAAAATTAGCTCGAAAAATTGAAGTCTCATTGTGGATGCGAGTGCCGAATTTTTTAATCGAATTGTACTGTCCCTATGTTCAATTTTTTTCCCACACCAAGACGAAGCTTTCGGCTTGGCTCGCTTCACTCAATATGCAAACGGCACCGAGATATCGCGATCGCAGTGAGTCGAAATTGAGGGTCTGATGGCGTTCCTAGTTTATTTAATTATTATTTTTTATATTGAAATTATGAATTATATGAATTATTAAATTTTTTTATATGAATTATTAAATTTTAAATTGGTATCTCATCTGGAAACTGGTAGTAGTCAGGTTTACATTTACAGGGAGGTAAGGAAGAAACATTCAAAGCTGTTATAAAAAAGAAAAAATTTCAATTTGCAACTTTTATTTTAGTCTACGAGGATTTTACAGTCTACACTATCTTAGCTCTTTGAACACGGCGTTTTTGAAATAGAAACTTCTTTCCTAGAGAATTATGATAAATCAGTTTCAATAAAACTATTTATTGATTGAACTCGCGTTGTTTACTACAGTTTAAGTTAGACTAAATGGTTCGAATGCTTTGTTGCAATCGTATTCATGGGATGTGTTTTAACAAGACAGTTCGTATTTTTTTTTCCACTTTGAATGGATATTAATGATTGATATGAATGACTTGTCATCTACCTCCAATGGTTCCAAGTTCCAAATTAAGGAGTTCAGAATGCATGTAGGAACATACGCGCCAATTAAATCTGTAATATATTTCTATTTAAATCTTTGGTGAAAATCTTAGACACATTATACCAATGAGTTTCTTTAAAAGAATCGAAGATTATTGTTCGTCAATATGTGAACAAGAGGCAACGCTCATCTGATGTACAGTATAGAGCGAAGGAACTTCAGTTAAAAAGAGTATAGATAAGACTATGGCAATCCGCTTTGACATTGTAAAATCCTTTCATCAAACCTGTCAAAAGGCACTTTTGCTCAAGTTCAAAAGTAGGGTATAAAGTTCACAACCTCCCACAGTATTACCATAGATTTATATTACATCATTATTAGATATTGCCTTGAATTTCAATAGTAAATTTAGGGTGGGTCAAATTAACTAAATGCTAAGTTAGTTAAAAAATTGTTGCAATGAAGCTATTATTTAAGAGAAATGGAGGTGAGAGTTAAAACAATGAACTTTCAACATTACGAGAATCTATGTTAAAGATGGTTACTGAATTCAAATGTGGTCGAGAGTTCATTAAAGATGTCCCTCGCTTTGGTCTACTACGTCTGTGATAGACGAATACATTAGAAAAACTTTGTAAATAACCTTCTTAGAAGTTTCTTCAAACAATTTGTTTTAGTTATTTATTTTCCAAATTTATTTTTATCAAAATATACAAATTCTATATTTAAATATTTTACGGGTTTAACTGTACATAATAATACTTTGATGCAATTTTGTTCACAGAAAAACCATAAGCATAGTATTTTCTTAGATTTTCACGAGTACACATTTGAAATAAAACTATTTTTACGGATTAAAACTCGCGTATAATTTGGTTACATTTTATACTTACATCTCGTCTACCCGTAAACACGATTGCTGCAAAGTATTCGAAACTTCGGGTTTAAATTAAAATCTAACCAAATTATACGCGAGTTTTAATCCGTAAAAACAGTTTTATTTCAAACCATATGTAATCTAACAATTCATCTTAAGTTATCCCATATTTAAGTTAAATTCTTAAAATAATTTCATTTAAATGTGTATTTGTAAAATCTTAGGAAAAGTTTTTCATAATGCTTTCAATAGTGTTTTATTTTCGTTAGTAATTTTACCTATACCAAAAAAAGTGAATTATACACTGGTCGATATATCGCGTTTTGTAAGCATTCACTTTTTCATCTGACTTTAAATCTTAAAATCACTCAAATTATATATAATTCAAAGGTATTTACTTGGCGTGTATGGCTGGTGCTGCCATCATTGTTGCTATCGGCGTAGACTCCATGAAGAGGTTAGTTCTATCAGAAGAAGAAACTTCATACTATGTGGTTTATATTGTACTTATATTTTATTATTTTATATGATGCCATTCCCCATAAAAAGCACATGTTCTTCAGGTATCACTCCAGCCGCAACCAGAATAAACCCGGCCTATCCGGGCTGGCGCTGCTCTCCGTCACGGTAAAGTTGCTGGTGGAACCCAACCAGCTCATGCTGGTTATGATTAACGTCTTCGTGAGGATGCAGCAGGCCTTCTTTGGAGCCGATTTCACTGCGGTTGGTTTACTAAATTACTTTTATATATTTTTATTTACTGTTTTATTTATTTACTTTTATAATAATAATTTAATCAAGAATTTAAAATATCTATGATATAAGATTTCTTTTCTCGTTTATTAATAGGTGCTCAAAAGCAATAGTTAAAAAAATAATAAAATAAATATTATTTACAGGCATTTGTATCATGCGCTGTTGGTACTGGAACAGTTGGGTTTGTGATGATGACTTACGGATATAATTTTCTGATATGGTTTCTATTAATCTACTCTCTCTGTTATTATTCTTCTCTTCCATTATTCTACTGTACCGTTATGTAATTATAGATAACAGGTCGCATGCCGCTCATGTGCCTGGCCACAGTGTTGCACAGTCTGCTGCTGGTGTCATTGCTGGCGTGGCGCCCGCAGCCGCACCATGAGGTCTACATGTATATCATCGCCGTGCTGTGGAGGCTATGTGATTCCATCTGGCTCGTACAGATTAATGGTAGTTACACAATATCATCAAAATATGTATTATCTGTAGCTATGATTTGTAGAATGATATATGATATGCTGTGATGTCAAGCGGCGCGACGTTACATGACACGACACGACACGACACGACACGACACGACACGTCACGTCACGTCACGTCACGTCACGTCACGACACGACACGACACGACACGACACGACACGACACGACACGACACGACACGACACGACACGACACGACACGACACGACACGACACGACACGACACGACACGACACGACACGACACGACACGACACGACACGACACGACACGACAAGACAAGACACGACAAGACAAGACAAGACACGACACGACGATATTTTATAATATATGATACGATAGGATAATAATTGATAGCCAAATGTATACTCGTAATCATAAAAAGGACGCATTTTCATTATACATTTTCTATTAATTTAATAAAGTTAATTTAATAAAACTCATAAGTTATATAAAAAAATGAATATTAATTAAGGAAAATTGTAAAGTTAAATGGTTTGTTTGTTTGTAGTATTTATCGATACCTCAACGTCGATGAGAAGCCATACATCAAACTTACAATATATTGACTTATACACAATATATTACAACTTTACATTTTGAATGTAAATAATCATATTCCAGATGAAATTTCGTATAAAACGCCATAACTTTTAAGTTCTTTGTAAACCAACATTAAATTATTAAGTAAATTAAAAAATTAAGTATTTTTAAAGTTAAAGTAATAGCTGTTATTTGATATATCTTGTTATTATATATTATACTGAGTCCATGAGTTATTAAACTTCAGTATTCTCAAACAAATCTATTGATTATCGCAGATCATTTACGTTCTTAATAAAATACATTATTGACTAATTAACTGACCTTTTGACAGACACTAACATCTCATTTACCCGTGAACACGATTGCTGCAAAGCATTCGAAACGTCTGGTTAAAATTAAAAAGGAACCAAATTTTTCGCGAGTTTTAATCCGTAAAAAATAGTTTTATTTTAAAAGATATTAATTTCATTTATATTTTAGAGTTCCCTGTTGTCTACTAAAAATATATTATACTATACAATTATCTGGCTGTACTTACAGATATACTATCGGATTTGATATACTAGTTTCAAAACCAATCGGAGCATAGCGAAATCAAACGTGAACTGCAGCCTATTTGGTTTTGGTATTTACAAGATTTCAGCCAGTTAATATTAAATAATATTAATTATAATATACGTTACGTTACGTAAATGACGTAAGTTTAAGTACAAAAAAAGATCTTTTATTTTTTTATTTATAATATAATAATAATATTATTAAAATAAATATCAAAAAAATTAATTTAAACAAATAAAGTCTTGTGCAAAGATATACGAGTGTTTAAATATCGTCTTAATATGAGACTCTACATTTATGATTAGACAATAATTCTATATATATTTTTACATATGTTTTCAATTGTAATACCAATATATTGTATGTGTTTATGTCAGCCGTAGTTACCATCTAGCATATGTTAGCTTTTGTGGCTCAATCACTGGAAACTGCAGTGTAAATGTAATTCTGGCAACGTTTCCGTCTTGGGCCTTGAGCAGCGTCAGTTGTATATAATAGAGGCACGTCGTTCGATAACACACACACACTTATATTGATTTTTATATGATCTTAATGCATTTAACTTATTTTACTCAAGCCAAGCATATAAATCAAAAGTATAACAGTTTTTTTCACTCTATATCTAGACATATTAGTAAAAAGAAAAGACAAAATAAGAAAAACAGTCTCCTTATACCTATGTTCTTCTATTCAAATGAAAAAAAAACCTCTTGTTAAATGCAGTGGTGAATATGTCTAAGTAATAGCCATTTTATTATAATTACTACTTAAAATGGGTCAGCTATGTAATATTGTAATAAAGTTTATTTTTAAAAAAACATACGTTTATAAAATTAATTTAAATAATTACATAAACCCGGGAAAATTTTATATGTTTCGTAGGGTAATTGATAGATTGGACGAAAAATATTATTTTAAAATATAATTTGAGAAACTTTCCTATAATGTCTTTAATATTTTACATTGGAATATATAACACTAAAGAAGACATTAATTAGAGAATAATTATAGCAGATAAATATATATTTTTTATTTCTTTATTGTAATAATAAAGTGTGTTCAAAAATTAAAGCAAAACTAAATTACATAAAAAAAAATCTTTTTAACTTTTTCTTTAACTTGTTTCCAAATCTTAAAACACACAGGCCAAATGGACGCCATTTTTGTACATTACTTAACCATGGCATAAATAACGTAGATTTTCGTTAAATTAGCGTTGAAGTCTCCTTCAATGCACGCGTGCTTGTAGGCTCGTTCTCTTGTTGACGTTTTGATAGATCGACTGTTTGAATTATAGCTATTGATTGAGAGCATGGACTGTGTATTGACGATAAGCTTCGACCTCAGCTCTTTTTTTTTATATCTACTAGTCTTAACATCACTTCCAAAAACAAAACGATGATTAATGAATCATTGGGCTAAGAGTATTTTTAATAAAACGGCATAAAAAACGCAACACATTTCTCTAGAATTGAGGAGAATTATTTTTAATTATAATAATAATATAGTATTAAATTAAAGGAAAGATGAGAGTATTAGGGATTATTTATTATTGGTTTGACCAATATGGAGTTTCTAATGTTTTTGCCTGGAACTAATCTGCTTTATTTATTTATATATAAAATTATGTTGAAGTTTTATTTCATACATTTTAATAAGAACTGTAACTCTAGTATAGATATATTAATGGTAGTTCTAAGAGCTATAATTTCAAAACTTTTTACAAGTTTAAACAGTTTACTGCTCGGTAGGTAATACTATGAGGTTCAGATCTTGGAACTGTTGATCTTTGCAGGATTGAAAAACTTTAAAGACTTCAACTTTATGGAATAGCTTTCTATCTAAACTATTGACAACTTACTAAAATAATTCTCTTCGTTGACATTAAATGTATTAACGATGATATAAAATAATTGTATCAAGACCAATTTGAAAACATAAAAAACAGAAAAATATTAAATTATTTTTATTTTAGTTTGAAAAAAGGTACTACTTATTTATTTTGTTGACTCTTCATCCCTGCAGTTACTTTGAGGGATTTTTTTAAGGGAAGGGTTTCAGAAATATTTTTAAAACTTTTCTAGCCTGAATATTTTTAATTGAGGCTAGAAATGGCAACTTCACAAATGAAAGACAAATAAAAATTTAATTTTACTTCTGTTATACAAAGTTGGTTATTTTTAATATTTATATTATATATAAATATAGTTTTTTTAGTCTCAATACTTTGAATTTGAAATTAAGTTGTATAGTTCTCACATTGTTATAAAATCATATAATCCTACATATATATAATATTTTTGATGAACGTGTTTTCTTAAAGAAAAATATATTGTAATAATATAAAAATATATTGTATAATATTCTATAATTGTGTTTCACAAATTAACTTTAAAATATAATAAATCTGTACATTTTGAAATAAATCTATATTTGCCAATCTTCAATGGAGCTAAGTGCTGGGCAATTAATAGCCTTAATATGTTCTGAAGGCCCTCATAAATTTTAGGTGAAAGAATTCCTAGAAACACCTGGTCATTATAAATATTTAAGTACTTTTTTGTTTGTTGAATTTTCTCGTCAAAACGAATGATAAATTTGAAATTTTGTTTATTTTGTTCACTTTTTAAATGAACATTCAATTCATACAAATTTTGTTTTCTTTTCACATTATTTGGAGATTTGTATAGCTTAAATCAAAAAAGTATTTTTTTAAAAAATAGTATAAAAAAGATGTTTGAGGAATATATACATGTAAAATAAGATAATTAAATGTTAAATAACTTTAAAATCTATTGAAATCTATTTAACATTTATACAACACGTTAAATATCTGTGTACTTGAGCGTCTGCCAAATTGTATTGAATAGTAATGTAAAGTTGATGGTAATGTTTAATTAAGTAATAACACGGTTGAGAAGTTGGAGAACTTATATATCACTTGTATATTCATACGATGGCTTTATTATTAGAGAACTTTAGTTTAAGTTTTAGATTACTCATCATAACTGTAAGTCTTGTTTAAGCTTTTAGTTTGTCAATTTACTAATTTTACACCCGAAGTATGGTGTAAGGGTATAACCAAATAAGACATATTATTATTTGTTTTGGTTGTAGAAACTTTTATAAAAGTCAAGGAAAGACTTTAACTATTTAGATTCACTATTTTAGTATATTTAGTATATTCTATAATTTGAATGTAATCGTTAAAATCTTTAACATATTTACGAATATTAAATTGTTATTAAATAGAAATATGTCTTTATAAAATAAATATTTATAATATTTAAGTAAATACAATTATTTGTATATAAGTTATGTTTTCACAAAGAGCTTTATTTGCTTATAAGAACGCTAGGCTAGGAGTAGAGGCTTACTATGAACAAATAAGTAATTAAGTTAACAGACACAACTGCACCGTAGTCTCAGTTCCAACGATTGTTGGTTGCATTGTATCTTTCCGAGTTAGAACATAATATGTCCTTCTCCAGGCCTTATTCAATATAGTTGATAGGTTTAGATTTTTCCAAGATGTATGTTTATTATTATGATGCGATTTTCAATAGATTAGACAATGAAGTAAATATTAAAAATGAAAAAAAAATTAAATGAAAATAAGTTTACGAAAATAATTTTAATAATCAAATCTATGTAGAATTATACAGCTACATATATAATGCTAAATATATTATTATAATTTATTTTTAGTATGTCATTTTTACCATACCTGAAAAGAGATTTAATTTATATCTAATATAAAGAAAATATACACGAATTTTTAAAATAAATAATAAAATATTTTTTTTGCACAGGTAAGAAATATTTTAACAACGTTTAGTACATATATGAAATAAAACATTTAATAATTATTTGATGTTTTTTAACTTAACTTTGTTAGGAAATCACAGAATATGTAAGAGACGCTCTTTATAAAATTTGCTATTATTATAGTTTAGGGTCTCGATTAACTTTACTTTTTCTTATTTTTTTTTTCACTAAAGAATGTAAAACTTATAGTATTCTTTAATTACAATAAACTTTTGGTTTTCTTCCTTTAAATTTAGTATAGTACATGCACAATATCTAAGAATTAATTTTATACAAAGTAATTTTATCATTTAAATATTTTATATTTTTTTATTACAAGAATACCATTACAATTCCTTGATTTCAGATTTTCTACTGTTCTAGTTTCTGCAGAAACATTTAAATATTTAAAAATATTTAAAGCTTAGAATTACTTTTTATTTTTAAAAGTGGTTTATTATCATTAACTATTATACTATTGTGAATATAGAGCATATATTTACGTCAGTATATCTCCTATAAACCTGTGTTTTAATACTGAAGTTCAAGAGACTGGACGGTGAACAGCGCTTTGTTAGTGTAGGTATTAACGTGTTAAAGAGCTGGTGATAATATTGGCATAACCTACTTTACCTAATCCGTATAAGACATATAAGACAAATATATCAGATACATATATAAGACAAATATAATCAGATACATGTTTTTTATTTGTATATAGGAATAGTCTTTAGTGTTAAAGGAACATTAGGACCATTAAAGTAGGCAGTAAGGAGTTGAAATTTTATTGAATTACACACGTTGGGATAGCGGGTAACAGAAGGGCTGATCAGTTAGCCAAGGAGGCTGCCCTGTATTTAAAGAAGAGAGCCCACAGTAAAAGTGAACACTGGAAAACTTATTTATCCTGAACACAGGCTTCGACTTCCGAAGAAGAATCGAGCGATAAAAAAAAAGTTATTGTTCCAAAATCAAGGCAAGATTTTAATAAATTAATAACACATTTTTTTATTTAAAACGTTTCTTATAATAATATTTTTATTTTAACGTTTCGTAACTCATCATAAAGTTCACAGAATATAGCTATTTATGAAATAACGCAATAATAAAGGTAACGCCCTCAAAGTTTGTGCTTGAGAATGTGCTGTGCTTTGGTAAAGAAATTTCATAACCACTATAACAGATGCTGAATTTCGTTTATGCAGCGATGAAAGATCCTGGCAATGCATTCTTGTGGGATCTTTATCTTAGACCTTTGACTTCAAATAAAGCATACATAGAAATTTTATGAATTTTATCACAGTAAGAACGCGGCCAGAAAATATCCCTTTCACCAGTACTTTTTACAATTAATACATTAAAAGTATAGTCCATTTCAATAAAACTATTTTACGGATATAACTCGCGTTTCTTTTACATTTTTTAACTTAAATTTGACGTTTTAATGCTTTGCAGAACCGTGTTCGCAGTAAGACGAGATAGATGATGGTGTCTGTCCTTATCTTAGAAAACATTAAGTATAGTCCAATCTTCACTAGATCACTGGAGGCATCCATTCCATAAGTTCCTATCATGTAAATACTATTTATAATTACACTAAAATATTGGCTCTATTTTTTTTTCCATGATTGCCAACTCTGTACTTCAATAATTTTGAGACTTTTTACCTACATAATATTTGACAAGAAATTATTGTGTAAAAGTTTTTTATTATTATTCGCACATATAATATGCTAATGAAATAATCAAAATTATCCGCGTTTGTGCAATTTAATTAATTTACTAGTCTTCATTAAATTTGGTATGGTTGAACTATAACCATTTTTTTCGTAATTAAAATAATTCAAAAATTACACAGGATAAGTAAAATAAAATCTTTCGTAAGGACACTCCATAAAGTTAAAACTACGAGGGTGCCAAAAGTGCATGGATATGAGAAAACCCACACAATAAACTCGGCCTTCAAGACCTCAGTCACCGCAAGTAGCTCCCCCGTAAACCTCAAATGATTTACAGAGATTTTTTATTCCTATTAAACAATTAACTAATAGCGTAAATTGATATAATAGTATTTTTATACAATGTCATAGAATTTCCTTCAAGAGATGTTTTAGACATTTAAATATAGTTTCAAAAAAGCGAGATATAAATGTACCTTTTCAGTGATTTTTAGTTAAAATCTAACATATACCGTTTAGGGCTCTCAATCACTGGAAACATAATTCTGGCAATGTTTAAAATCTTCAGACTTAAACAATAGGGTACGATAGTACAAACATATAAACTTTGTAGTACCCTGTTACGTTTTAGCTATCTTACTTAAGCAAAGTATATAATTGAAAAGCTTTAAAACTTTCATCAATCTTTGTCTTAACGAGTTAGTGGAAGCATTACAAGAGAACAACGTATTTGATAATGTCTTTCTTGAACATGTTACTTACAGTTTAGGAGATGGTGAGTGGGACTTTGTACGTGTAGATATGAATATGGTAAAGTGCTGATAATAATATTAGCTTAACTTACTTAACCTGCACTAAAAATATATTACAAAAGACATAAAACAGACAGATTATAAAATTATATGTAACAAATCTAAAGATTTCTATTTACCTCATCAAATTAGGTATAAATATCTCTTGAAATTATGAAATTGTTGTACAAGCTATCAATTACATTATTATATAAAAAACTGTCGTGAAGTGCTGCCTCCAGTCCAAAATCAATACTTTAATAACCGTTTTCTTAGGAAACTATTATTTCTACACATATTCTTTTATAGGATAAAGCAAATAAGACTGTTGATGCCTTCGTCAAAATTTGGCACTTCCTGACTTTCGCAAAGTATCGCGATGGAACCTCAATGAGTGACATGAGTCTCAGGCTTGTTATAATCAAAGGAACTGCCATGTTCCCACCTCCAACCTACTAAACGAAGGAGGCCTAAGCCCTTTTCAAGCCAGAACTAGTCTTACGAACGGAAATCTGGAAAATCGAACCAACCAACCTGACCACCAAACGCGGGATCCATACCGGGGTCCAGTTACGTCTGTAATAGTATTTTTTTTAACAGTACTGCCAACTCCTCACTATTATTTATTTTGAGATATCCTTTACGTAAATATTATTTCTTAACAATGTAATATATAAAAATCATTATTATTAGTAAAAGATACCTTACACCTCAAAAACCTCTTCTGGTAGAGCACTGTTTTAATATGTTATATATTTAATTTAATTTTTGAATGAACCAACATAAAGAAATACAATATCTTGGTTCCCTCTTTTATAGTAAACTTGTGTTATCGTAACTTGCAGTAATTGGCTGTAACGAGCAACGCCATGTGTAGGTGACTCCGATAATAAACTCCAATATACACTTTTCTCATAACGTTTAGTTGAAACCAATTTTTAAGTTGTCGCCTGAAAATGGATTATACGCTTTGTACTTCTTGACTCAGATAAGAAGCAACACGACAACAGATTTCATTAAATCTGTTGAATATCCTTTGATTATAATATTATAAATTATTAATTATTTATTACACGAAGATTATTAAAACATGTATGTAACAAGTCAAAAAAATTTTCAAAACAAGAAACTTTTTAAATTACCCGGACTAAAATATAAATATATAATATAGATATGTAATATACAGACAAAAATTCGAAATATGTTCTTTAACTTTAATATACAGTTTCTTTCTGTAGATTAGATTAGATAATTTAATGTTGACGAATAGTATCTTTACTTTTTCTCTACAACAATGAAATTTAAAGTGTGTATACTAATTCAAAAGTAAACTAGAGAAAACAAAGAGTAAAAGTTAAAAAGAATATAAATGCACAAATTAATTATCGACATTTTGATAAGTCCAATACTTATGAGAGAATTGTGTACTATAATATTAGCAACAAATATTATAGTACACAATTCTTTCCAAGTTATTCAGAACAATGAACATATATAATGATGATATTTTACTCTAAAGAATAAACGGTCATTGACTGTCTGTAACTTAAGTTATTTTGTATTGAGCAACGACAATAAACACAAAACTTTAAATAACAATTGTAAATAAACGAAAAGTGATATGAATGCTATTATTGTATACTCTTTGTAAACCGCGGCTTCACTTGAACTATTCATGGCATTGTTTTGATTATTTAAATATAAACAATGTTTGAAATAAAACTATTTTTTACCGATTAAAACTCGCGTATAATTTGGTTACATGTCTCAGTGTCTTAAGTGTGTCAATTACATTTCGTCTACAAGTGAACGCGATTGCTGCAAAGCATTCTAAACGTCGGGTTTAAATAAAAATATAACCAAAGTTTACGCAAGTTTTAATCCGTCAAAAATTGTTTTATTTCAAATGTGTACTCGTGAACATCGAAGAGGATAAACAATTTTTATTATATAATAGTCTAATGGAAAGGGATACTTAAACAGGTATGAATGGAATAAGAAGCGATATAGCTATATTATATATACGCTGACACTTAGATAATAGTAGTTCAAAAGGTAGGGGTACCGCAAATCAAGCCAGCCCGTATACGAACTAAATTTAGAAGCTTTTAGTGTTGTACAGAAACACAACAGTTACTATCTAATAAAATCGGATACAAGACATTGAATTTAGTGTATTATATAATTTTATGTTACTTTTTTTCACAATAAAAATTCTTTTACTTTTTAATATTTCTGATAATTTAAGATATTTGCTAAATACGAAGATTTGGAATACACTCCATCGTATTATTTTTTATTTAATAATAATAACAGATAGATTTGTCGGGTAATAAATCAATCAACGTAATAGTACCTAAATTATTTTTTATAACATATTATTTTTTATAATATTAACGTGAATATTTTAAAATAAATTTTTGTCAAGTTATATAATATAATCAAAAAATTGTGTTAAATTTGACTCTTGAAAAAACCTATTTTTTATTATGTAATTTCTGAAAGATCAATAGCTTCCACTAAAGTAATAACTAAACTATATAAATATACAAGTACATTTTGGTTAATATTTAAATTTCAGTGGATAAATAAGAGACTAAGTTAAAATTATTATTTTAAGCGCTGCAGGAGTAAGGCTCGTTAGTAAGGTTTAGAAGCTTTGACCAAATAAATATATTAACCTACATTTACCTACCCTAACCATAAGTTAGAAAATAAAAATGCATTTATTTGTATATAAAGGAATATAATCTTAATATTTTGTTCAAAATATCAAGAATTTGTGCATTTAATTACTGCTTTAAGATTTGGCAACTTTATTCTTAATAGATTTGATGTCATCGTGTTTATTATTTGAAACTTTTGTTAGCTTTTTTTAAGGCTATATTATTTGAAACTTTGTTATGTGTCAGACAATAACAAATCATAAGCTTTAACAAAGTAAAGAATATTGACGTCATCAGATTTGAGTAGTTTGTACCATGCAAATAAATGCAGTGACTGGCAAATAAACTTTTAATTGTATAATGTGTATGGAGTAAATAGATGTTTACATACAATATACATTTTACATACAATGGCGCTAGTAATCGGTAAATAGTTGGCTTCGCTAGCAAACATAATATATACATATATGTATACTCTAATTGTACTATTTCGAGAGTGAGAGTTGCTCATAATTTAGTTTTTTGTTATAGACAATTGTCAGCTAAAATTTAAAAAATGTGATTTCTTAGTAAGTAAATAGTTGAATATGTAACTGTATTTGTTTTTATGATTAAGATTTTGTAAATACATATAATTAGATTCTAAGTTTGAGCGAAAACATGAAATGACGTACGTACAATTTTGCAAAATTTAAAGCATTCATTCTCTACTGCAATAGAGCCATGTTAAAAGTGTTCGTCACTTGTATATTCAAGTATCTTAAACATTCACTGAATGAGTTGTTCTTTTAACAGTACCCTTGACCTTCGAACATGATATATTATTACGTACACCTCTACCTGTCATTTAATTTAAACGTTGATAAACTTTACAAGCTAAAATAAACTTTTTACAAGCTTATAATAACTTTGAAAAAAAATATATAAATGCAATGAAACTGAACAAGAATCTGTAATTATTTATTTTATTGAAGACATATTTTTAAGCTCCGAAAAAAAATAAAGGATTTTTTTCACTTATCTGTTTGTATGATTGTAAGTCCGTTATTATCTCTAAAACTAAAAATCTACATCTGTAAAAACAGTTGAACGATGTAAATATAAGACTTTCAGAAACAAGACATATTAGTATAGTATACTTTAAATATATGCACTGTAAAATATAAACAAAAATATAAGAAAAGAGAAATTCAAATTCCGAAAAATATATTTTTTCGGTTAAAAGTATCAACTATTATTTCAAACTGATAAAAATAAATAAAAATAAATTCACAAGCTACATCACAAAATCCGAACAGGTTCGACGTCTGCCCACACATGTATCTAATGTATCGGATTTCTCATTAATTAACGTAGTAAGAGGGACTGGTACATAAGCCACAAGAAAATTCGACATCGCTCTTTTGTCGTACTTACATATTTTTGTATTGGTAAGAATAATATAGGAGCTATCTTATGATTACATAATGGATAACATCTTATTGAAATTATGTTAATTGGCGAAGACTTCAGAAATGTTCGAACTTTGTAGTTTCTTTTTTCGTATTCGTTGTTTTATTGTCTTTAATCTATATATATATAAGAAAAAGGGGAAAAAAAATAATAGGAATATATTTAATATCTACATATAATAAAAAGGGGAATCTATACAACACCTGGATTCCACGTCTGTGAACATACAAAGTTAGTTCGTTTTGTGTGCATCCTGAACTCTATGCCCGTAAACTCAGGAAGGTACAAAGCCATTGCCGTTGGAGGTAAGTTACAAATAAACTGACTGAATGACAGACACCATCATCTCGTCTTACCGCGAACACGTTTGCTGCAAAGCACTCGAAACGTCGAGTGTAAATTAGAAAATGTAAAATTAAACGCGCGTTATATCCGTAAAATAGTTTTATTGAAAATAATATCAGTAATGTGAATATGAACTTCGTAGACAGCTAAAATCCTAAAGTCAGATAATCTAACAACAACAAGTTTCAAAGAAGTTTTCAATAAACTCACTATTAAAGTGCGAATCTTAGTACGTGTCTTTACGTTTTCAATTGAGAGTGAGCTCGTGCTCCTTTGTGTAACATAAAACAGGACTAAAGACTTTTGAAGTTGCTTTATAAAGAAATTTTTAAGAAAAAACAAGAGTTTTCGTGTAACTTTTTAAATATTTAATTTAAATAATAATTGTGTTATGTAAAAAATATTTTTAGTGACAAGCTAGAATACTAATGAAGTATATTATTGTATTGTACATTATGTATTTATTTTACGATATCATAAAATAGTTACTGTTAATTTATCAAACAATGTTTATTTCAAAAGCAAGTGGCGAGTGATAAATCGATTGCAGTGAAGTGAGTGATCTATAGGACTTAAGCTAAACTACTTGTTGGTAAACTAGCTACAACTTATAAAACTTAAACATATTGGAGTGAAAACTTATAATGTTGATTTTTAGTATTTTTATTGTAGTATAGAATTATGTACATATGCATTAATGAATTTAAGTTAATAGACATAAAGTCTGTTTGTTTGTTTGTTTGTATTTCCCCTAAAGCTTCAACTACGACAAAGAAAATTCCTTTAAAAACTTACACAGACAATGAAGTCACACCATGACCTATGTTAATGTCATGAAATACTAAATCAGCAATAACTTGCTTTATGACTTTAATGCAAGTAATAAAGGAATGGATTTAAATAAATGTATAAATAATGATAATAATATAACTTACTTCTTAACCAGTAATTTAACGTGATGGGAAGTTTATGTGTGTGTGGGCATCCGTTACCACTTGTTTAATATTAAACTGACTTCTGAAGAAGTCATCTTTTGAACTTGTGGGTCAAACAAATGTCTTGATACTCGCTGTCAAATTTATGTTTTTCTAATTCTCTTTTAGTAAACAATTAATATTTGTAGCATCGAAAACTGCAGAGAATAAAATATAAATCAGAGAATTAATTTTGATATAAAATATTTACCGACATTTCATAATAACTATCCTCTTTATTGAAACATTTAAATATATTAAAATTTTGAAAAAAAAACAAATTACTTTTTTATCTTTACAGCTAAGCTATTATCGTTAAAATAAAATATACCCGTCCTTTTTTTGTTAACAAAAACGTATAGGACATATAAAATTCGTATCAGCTCAATCATAAAACTTATATTAGTAGATGACTTTAGACATTATCCTAAAGAAAACGTATCAGTTGAAGTTTTTCAATAGTTCGCATTGTATGACAATATGAGTTACAACGTTTAAATTTTAACTTCTTTATAATTGAAGTTAAGCAAACTGTTGGTTTTGGATTTCACTATAATATTATGTCAGGATATACTATGTCATAAGTAAATAATTTTTTTAATTTATTTTCTTAAACATAAATTACTATAATTAAAACTTGAAAATTTTGCACAACACTTGAAATTTTACACGAGCACTAAAAAAAGGATTTTTTGGAGAACACCCCTAATGGGGTTCAAAAAATTATATGTAGCTACTTGGTTAGAAATGAAGAATAACTTATTTTATTATAATTGAAAACGAGCAGTAAAGTTTGTAGTCTAAAATACACACTTTAAAAAGTAAACAACAAAAATATTTTGTCATAGAAAGCTATTTATTGATTTTATTTCACTATTTACATAAAAGTAAATCAAGTTATATTTTATAAATAAAATATTGTCAAGTGTTTTCAGTTAAAGTTTATGTAAATTTGTATTGTTTTTAATTGAAAAAATACAAAGTTTAAATTACTAAAAGCTAACTAAAGAACATGAAGTTTTGTTTTTAAAACTAATTAGAAGTTTATAAACTTGCATCCTATTTACCATTTGCACTTTATTTTTAACTAACAATTTTAAACTTCTCACTTTTTCTATTCATCACATTACTTTTTATAATTATTTTACTTAGGAAATTTAAATTGATTGCCCATAATTTTCTCAGTTCATGACATCTTGGCATTATCACTACATTGTAAACTTCAGTGACACCATCAGATTTAGTGTGTTTTGCAATTATACATCCCATCATCTTTTTACCACATGGCGTTTTTTTATACTTCATGAGCACAATGGTAATTCATCCTGTCCAAACTTTCTTTTTTAGTAGCAATTTTCAGCCTAGCGCATGTACATCTACTAATTTATATCTTTTTATTAGTCGTTTTGCTTCCAATATCCAATATTACGAATCCATGAAAAATTAGCAACTACCAAACAGCATCTACCTATGGACTTAGATGACAAATCACAATTAAAGTAGATAACTTGTTTTCAGAATCAATAAGAGGATGTTTTCTCTCTTAACTGAGAAGGAAACTGCCTGAGTGCCTAAGTACCTTTATCAACCGCCTACCATTAGAAAACCCTCTGCGTCAAGGTTTTTAAAATACTTCTTGTTGTTGTTTTGTTTTTAGGTACTCTATCTCATCTTTAAATCTAGCCTCCTAACTTTTATTTGTAAATATTTTATGTCAGTGGCCTTAATCTTTAAGAAAACGCTGTCGTACGATACTCATTTATTTAACTAAAAAATATATACACATTGATAATAAGAATAGTGTGTAACCTATTAATTTTTATAATTTGATAAGTATATTAAAAAAAATTAAGTGACAGTTATTGTTGTAACGAACGAAAAAAAACACTGACACCTTATAGATATATAAATAAATGTTTGTGATATATAAATATATTAAGACTGCACAAAAAAAAACTAATAAAAAATTATAATATATCTTACAGTTATTTTGGACTCGTTTAACTATATATAATGTAAAACTAACTTCTAAACATTTCTGTTAAAAAATTAGTATTTCTATATATAATTTCTAACGTATTATTTAAAGTTTAGTATATTGTGGTTTAATTTATTGAAAAAAGACAATTTAGAAACAAAAGTTAAAAATATCAAAAATATATTATATTCATAAATAATTTATAATTAGTATGAAGAAAATAGAATAAAAAAAATTAATACATCCCAAATAAAATCAATGTATTTTTTTAGTATAGAATGAAAAAACATCATCATCATAGATTGAATAATTTTTGAATTTAAACTTTAGAAAAACCTATAATTTGAAACTTTTTACAACTTAAAAAAGTTGCTCAATCTGTAAGAGTTCCACTATTGGAATTGTTGACATTTGCAGTTATAAAAAACTTATGAGAATTTGAAATATATTCATGAAATAGCTTTCGATCGTAATTATTATATTATAATTACAACTTTTAAAAATAATAATGTTCACTATTACGTTTTAATAATATATTAATAACTAGCTTTTACTCGCGGGTAAATCCTTCCTCAATTACCTATCTTTGATAATCAGAATCAATTTTTAGATCTTTGCGGTAATTACGAAAAGCGCGTTTAACCGCTTTTCCGCTTCTCGCTTTTCCGCTTTATAATATTTGTATGGATATGATAAAATAAGGTAGACTTTAATAAAGTTAGTAAAATTAAGTAAATACTTAATTACACTTAATAAAATATCATAAGGTTAATAACACAGCTTTAAGCTACATAAATGAAATTTGAACTCTATTTTGTTCATCATAAGATCTATTATATATGTTTGTTAACATTGCTCGCCGCATTTTCTTATTTAATGGAACCTTATTCAATGGAAGATTTTAAATCTAGATAACACTTTAAGCCCTTTGATAGAGTTTTAAAAAGTTTTTAAAACAAAATATTACAACTTTGAAAGTAACTTAATCAAAAGATCCTTAGAAGTAAATGTAGATGTATTTTTTCTGATTTTGTCTTTCTGGCTTTCTTTTCTCAAAATTTGGTATATAAAAACTTTTATAGATTTCTAGACAAATATAAATAACTTCATGTGTTTTCGTTTTTGAGAGAGAAATTACAGTGATTTAATCGCACAAAGTAGCCCCAAGCTGCGGTATCATTAACAGCTAATAAGAACCAAAAACAACTTATTACTCGTTGCCCAGAGAGCAAATTAAAAGAATCTAACGAGTTTTATTGCTGAATAACCTCAATTAGAATGATCCCTAGTGGCTTATTGATTTTTATAAACTTGATCTGCTATATCTTCCTTATCAAGTTACTTTTCTATATTTTTAAGCATTCATTGCAGGCAATGAGATGATCGCCTAATTTTGAAAATTTTTTCAGTACGCTGATAATATACGATACATAGTGTAGGGAAGCCGTTATAAGAAAAAGTTCTTATGTATATGATTGTGATACTGAATGACTAGATCAAAAAAATATAGATCGACTGATTCACATGAGGACTATAGGAGTTCAGTTAGACTTGACGAATAACTAAACTAATTTTAAGATGAATCCTTTTGTACCCACACAGAGAGGGATCGTACAAGCGAATGATAATAACGAGCAAAAACACACAGGAATTTACGGAATTACCTGTTTGATAAAAACATATATGTTTTTAAAAATTACCTCCGTAGTGAAGACCAAGGTAAGCAGGTATAATGTATTTTTAATAGATTTATTTGTGATATACAACTCAAATGCAGATAGAGATATGAAGTACTACGCAGGGTCTAAAATTTTTTTGTTATACTTAAATGATATTTACCAAACAAAGGTATAATTTTGTAAAATAATAGTCTTTGTTACAGCGATACTAATATTTTAGAAAGACAACAAGATGAAAGGCTGTATAAAGAACTCAACGGGGGTTAAATATTGTGAGGTTTTAAAATAATTCAAAGCGTTCTACTATTTTATCTAGAATGGTCAAAGTATCGATATATATTTTATTTTTTGAGAATTAAAAAGTTTCCAAATTAAAATTACTAAGGAATTAAATATATATTCTAAGTAAGTATTACTTCTATTTAACAATAATTCAATATTCACTTTCAAATTTAAACCAGTATGTCCCTTGCAGACGCCACTGAGCTGTCAACTACAAACTCCTTTTAAAAGTGAGAGAGTGTATTTTACATACGGTTTTAAGGAATACAATATTATTATTTTTATATTACTCTGTGAAAATAAATAAAATACAGTTTGGTTTATTGATACTGTAAAATAAACATATTTTTTTTAGATGTTGATATATTTTATTTTAATTGTTATATATAATTATATATTATTATATAATTCGGCTATATTGATGTAATTACTATCGGCATTTGCCCGACTAGTTTCGAACCCAATAGGTAGATTCGGCGTGAACAGTTCACGCCGTGATTCCATACTCTAGGCCCATGAATAAGAAATGGGTTTGAAACTGAACAGGACAAATTCCGATAGTAATTACGTGAGTACAGTCGGATAATTATATACAATAATAATCATGGATCACGAAAGTTTTCAAATGTTAGTATTAATACCTATATCTCATTTATTTCATAAATTTGTAAACCGTCTGTCAGAATAAATCGAGTTTCTATAAGATTATTATTATAATAAATGAAATTTTAATTTGTAAAGCAATCATTAAGAAACATAATATTCTGTGCTCACTCTGAGGGTCTGAAATGTTGAAAGTTCACGTCGTATATGATTGTCTATCATTTACTATAGTGGATATAGTTTACTATTTTAAGATAAAGTAGAATTGCTTAACTCTTTAAAATATATTTCTTAAATTTCGCTCATTTTAAGAATTATGATAAATTGTAATTTATATAATATAAAGCTGGTACGTAGTAATTTACATATAATATGTGTTAAATCACTTCAGTTATTAAAATTCTTGTTGATTTTGTGCTGGTGTTATTTAATCTAGTTCGAAATAAAAAGCAACTAGCTCTTGCATTCGATCTTCGACTTCATTATAGAATTTTCTTTTAAATAATATTGAGTGAGTGTGATCCAAGAATAACATTTCCTAAACGAATATTTGGATTTATAGAGTTATTATTGAGGATTTGGATTAGATACGTCTATC
Source organism: Mechanitis mazaeus (assembly GCA_959347395.1). Taxonomy (NCBI): domain Eukaryota; kingdom Metazoa; phylum Arthropoda; class Insecta; order Lepidoptera; family Nymphalidae; genus Mechanitis; species Mechanitis mazaeus. The sequence continues at coordinate 15,618,357 of OY365755.1, forward strand.
TTACAAAAATATTTGTGTTTGCTCGTCGGGGTCTTCAAAAGACGTTTGAATGAGCCTCATATATCTTGGACAACATTACATAGTATATGTACACCGCTGTGGTACAACACTATATGAGACAGTATTGTATGAATAACACTTTCATTTCAGGAGATGAGATACTGGTCATAAAAGTTATAAAATTATTCAAATGTGTCTTTATAATATTGCTATTAACTAATACAAAAAAAAAAAATATATAATATATTATTTATTATTAAGCACTGACAAGTGACAGATCTTATCATTTAAGACTAATGAGACTTATGAATATTATTAATTACTTGATTTGATTTATCAGGGATCATTTGTCATAAGTAGCTCAGGCATCATAGTTTCAGATAATATATGAGTAAATTATTTCAGTACTCAACCCAACATCGTCTGTTCGTCAGTATGTTGAAACTCAGAACAAGTGAATAGTAAATATTCTAACTATTTTATAATTTTACAAATAATCTCACTATTAAACTAAATTATAGAATAATAAATTCAACAAACCTATTTCTAATACATATTACACAGCACAATAGACTTAATAGTTTTAAGGTTCATTGTTGCTTGTAGTTTATGTTAAGAGTTAATTTATTTTATAACAGTGTTGGTTAGAGTTCAGGTTAATTATCAGATTAATTGTAAGTCATTGTGGAGTACGAAACTAAATCCTGGTTTAAGTCTTGTTCAAAGAAGAAATGAGTGTTTAAGTATCGTCTCATTGAAAGACTACATTTTTGTCAGATCAATAATCACTCGTCTTAAATTGAGTGACAAATTGTAGAGCGGTTCTTCAGCTTGATTTATATTTTTTATTATCATTTACTTAAAGAATACTACCTCTTATAAGTTGGTTCCACGTTTAGAATTTTCCTGAAATCTATATAAAGTATTTAATACCTTTAATTATAAAGATAATACAAAATTTAGGTAAATAAGTTTTAGTCCATATAATTGCGCTTCACAATATAGTATGTATTTACGTCAGCAGTAGTTATCGTCTATCATATATTAGCATATGAGGTTCAAGCCCCTGAAACGGCAGTATAAATGTACTTCTGGCAATGTTTCAAATCTTGAGCCTTGAACAGCATCAGTTGTACACAATAGAGTACACCATTCAATAATATACGCTTATATTGATCTTAATAAATTCTTAATGCATTTAACTTATCTTAATTAAGCCAAGTTCTTAATAAAGAAGCCCTACAACTTTTATCACTCTCCATCTAGATGAGTTAGTGGAAGCCTAACGAAAACACAAAGTAATATAAATGACGCCTTAAACTTGTGCTCTACTTAAATTTAGAAGAAATTAAATAACAGTTTCTAAGTGTAGATATAAATATATCTAAGTGACAGTTTTACTATTTGAATATCTTACTTAAACGAGTTTATATAACTAATTATAACGCTGTATAATATGGTAAACGTGTTAATTTTTAAAAAGCAACACAAAAACAGTAATAATTGATAGATAGGGAAAAAAATTATTTTAATAATATTTATTTATCACTTCCTTTATTACAATACTGCAAAATATTGTTGTCGATCTACTATTTTTGTAATTTTAATATAAAGGGCACGCGCATTTTAATATGATACAGCCTTGTATATAATACTAAAGATTTTCGTGATATATGATTACTATTAATTGTAAATACCCGTATGAACTAATAAAATCTTGAAAATGGGAAATTGTTGGAATATTTCTGTTAAGATATCTAAAATTAATCAAACAAATATTTTGTTATATTATTATTAAAACGTTTGCGATTTCATTGTATAAGGCGTTATTCTATATTCATGTTACCAATATAGTATTTTGATATTAATGTCACACAGAAAGTTTAATAAATATATGTATTTTTATTGTTCAGTATACACACAAAGGACGGCTCGTGTCATTCAAGACTTAAAAGTCCCATGAGAGCAACAATTACTATTGCTTTAAGAGGAGCTTATGAATAATTACTAGTGACTTGAATACATTTAGCTATGGACAGGAAGACAATTAATGTGAAATGAACATAGTTTTATAGTTTACGATGGGAGTTAATTTAGTTTATAACAAAATGTCAGTAAGTGCTCAGAATAATTTCAGGAAAATTATATGAAATTAATTATTTTACACCTGTTTAAATAAATACATGAACAAGTTATTGTTACAAATAGGATGATAAACACTTGCGGTGTTAATGTAGATAAAGTCGCGGATGTTATCAGCGCGATGGTCAGCAGCGAGAGGTGCTGGTCGCAATGGCCTCCTTCTGCGAGCAAGTCATCGCCGCAAAGGAGGCCGCGGAGCGGGACAGGGAATCAGCCTCGTCCGCTGACCCGCTCCGTCGGGGAAGACTGGGTAGAAGGAGGCGGGAATACGCCAGTCGCTTCCTTCCCCAGTTGTAGGCCTGGTGAGGGGGGAGGGTGACCCCTCTTACCTAACATAGGCCTGCGATGGGAGGGTGCTCTACGTTGCACGGGGCACCCTCATTCGGGGGGTCTCGCCGGGGCGTCACGGTGTGCGCTAACGCGATCCCGTGACGTCCCATTATGGCGAAGAGGGCAACCGTTGGTTTTTTAGTGGGTAGCCTTAAAAATGGCAGCATCCTCTATGCTGCCGGGTAGTCCCACATAAACCCCCGGCCGTCACCCCCCTGGGCCGACGGGGTACCCGTAACGGGTTTTTCCAACGAAAAAAAAAAAAAGAAAGATAAAGTCGCGGATAACAATAGTATTTGATAAATCCAGTGCAGTCCAGTGTAAAAGTAAAGTCCATTTCAATTTAAGGAATTCCTTTCTACAGACTACTAATTTAAAATGTAAGTACATTGTTCATTGAATTTAATTGAATTCTAGGATCTCTTCAAAGAATTAAACGGTTTATTAATTTATTGCAAATTTCACAATCAAATAGATTAAAAAACGCATATTTAAAAAGGGACTAAATCTAAAGACATAAAATATTCAGAATGAGCTAATTGAAACGATGTGCTCGTAAATAACTCGTGCGGAAATTCAATATTTAAAATAATAGTAGATTGTATCACAATGGAGCAAAATAGTACTTTTACGGTGAAGGTGCTACTTTGAAGCATGAGTGAAACGAAGGATTTCAGTAGAGAATCCCGAGCGATGCGAGGGATTTTAAAGTAGTATCCTGAACGCAGCAAGGGATTCAAAATATATCGCCCGGGACAAAAATATTTTGTTCTCGAGTCACTCTCACTCTAATTTTCATTCCCTTTCTATGAGAAAATATGTAGCTACTGACTAAAAAACGGAGACGTCATTGGTATGCTTATGTTTTTTTTTAATTAGCGCCGTGCAAACAACACATATAGCCAGTAATTCAAAGAATTAAAGTTTGACTTCTATGAATGTTCTTATAATCAGTAGGTAGTAATCTTTTCGATTGCTTTGCATAATGAAATAATTCTATTTTCAGATAACATTAATCAGGAGCTTGGAGAACCACAAAAACAGGTTTGATTGTTAGAACACCACAAAGCATTGCCTCGGTTGTTTACAGACCGAGAATTAATTGAACAATGTTGTTTTATATTATTTGACAAGCTTTAGATATTTAGATATTTCTATTTTAGAATCACTTGTATTTTCATGTTGAGTTTAATTTTTAAAATATTGAAAACTATTATAATGTTCTGAAAATACAAGTGAATAAATTCAATAAAAACGTGTGACATTTTGATGTGGTTTTGTAGTGACGATGTAACTGAGTATGGTACAGAAAAACGCATAAATGGAAGTTTTCCATTAGTTTATATCTTATGACAGCATAAATTACAATTTTTAAGGTTTAACTCGGATATAAATTTAAAAAAATGACAGTTTTTCAATTCTTTAAATAAAATGAGGCGATAACTTGATATGTAAGAGAAAGAAAATTTTATTTTGTTCTTTTTGATTTAAATAGCAAATTAGGGGTCATAGTTCCATTATTTACAGCTTCTTAATATAATTATCTTTAGTGACATAAGTAAAATACAATAAAATATTATAAAGCTTAACATTAATGTGTATTATTGAACGACGATCCCTTTTTTTTATAACTGACGCTGATCAAGGCAGAAGATTTATAACGTTGCTAGAACTACATCTTAAACGCAATAAATGCGTATATTGGACATTAGTTATTGCTGACAGGAGGACGTACTATATATTTAAACCGATTTTAACTTCGGTACTCCTAGTACAAAAAAGTAGTCTTAAATTACATAATATGTCTACTAAAAAGGATATTTCTGTAGAATTTAAAAAGTTTAAAAACGTCAAACGACGAAATTAACAACGGTACACTTTTAGTAAAATTTAATTAAATATATCATATACATATCAACGAAGAAGACCTTTCATTTATATCTTACTTACTCGCTTGAAGACGAGAACCATTAGCGATCTAACATTAATGTAGAGACTCGCATTAAGACTATACTCAAACTCTCGTTATTTCTTTGCGCTGGACTTAACCCAGGATTGAGTTTCATACTCTATAAATCCTTTACACTATATTTTAATACCTAAAACAACTCGCTATGAAGTTTTTTCGAAGTTATTTAATAAGATAAAAAACTGTATCAAAACATTTAAGGTTTAAACCATTGTCTTTAAACCGACACATTTTCAGCCTAATTTTGCCTTTTTGTAGTAGTTTATAATACTTCTAGTGGTAAAAAATAGTCTACTATAAAGAGGTTGCCTGGACGATATTATAAATATTTTGATTGTTTAACTTTTTAATAAAAAGTAACGAATTTATTACGACTTTTTTATTTTTTTATGTTTATCTCTTTATTTATTTTTTTTTGTTTTGTTACCAACACTTGTTTTTCTATAATATTTATAATTTTATAAGGCGTAGTTTCGTTGATAGTATAATTATATATTTTATATAATAATACAAAAATAAATCCTATTAAATCTCAAAAGTTAAAATTGTTTTATCTAAAATTACAATCAGCACTAACCCACCCTCGTATGTTATAAACAATTTTAACGACATTTAACATTTATTTAGTAGTAATGAAATATACAAAATGAATATTTTCTATACTTTAGCTTCATAAAATTTTGCCAGATTGATCATCGATAAAGCTGTATTACCAGAACATGCAAACCATGATGAAAGAACCTACCTTATAAAAAATCAAAGCTATCCAACTCTTCTGGCCCATGCCACTTCAGGACAACACCAGACCCAATTCTTCATGTCCGTCAGTTGGACAATACTACTGAAATGTCTCCGAGACCAAATATATATTGCAACATTTAGTAATTTAGGCAACTTTTTCTAATAAAAAATTATCAATTTTGACGAGGCAGTCCAATCTATAATAATATTAATACATTATTATGTATACACATACACATACAGACAATATACAATATATTTGTTTCTTACTGTTATTCAAGAAGTATAACTTAAGAATAATCATTCATATTCAAAACTAAAATATTTCTGCTTTCTTAGAAGTTTCTTTATAAAGACATTTTAGAAGTATTTAATACTGTTTTATGTTACACAAAGGAACAAGAACTAACTCTCAATTGAAAATTTATAAGGATTCGTAGTTCAATAGTGGCCTTGCTGAGAACCTCTCATGAACTTTCGATCTACATCTGAGATTGCTGGAGATGGCTGGTAGTCTTGCAAGGCAAATTGCAATATTTATTGATTAAAAGCTTTGGGCATTCATATTGCTTTGATTGCGATAGCCCTAATTGTTTGTAAAAAATGTTTAATGTTTTGACGTTTGTGGCACCGTGATCACAATTAATAAAAATACTAGGCTCAGTATGTTGTGTGGTTTTTATCAGGCCAGGACGCGTTTGGAACGCTCGTGGCTTTAACCCTTAAGTCAGAGAGTGTCCAAAAAGACCTATTTCGATAAGTATGACATCAATATGGGCCCTCCTGACTCTTCAAATTGACGTACGCAAGTCATCACTGATATTGATTCAAAGTGGAAAAGATATAAATAAATAAGTTTATCTGACCTTAGGTTTTAACCGTCTTTTAATATTAGAATTAAATGTTATTTTATACCAAAATCCTTTTAATTTGATAATAAAATAAAATTATCTAATTAGTCCTTCAATTATATTCAATAAAAAGAAAAGCAATTATTTTTTTCTTTATTCCTTTTTTTATATTGATATATCACAAGGATTTTTATCTGTTCTCTAATTTTTTAAACTAAATCATCAAGAACAAATACAAACCTTATTTATATTTAAAAAATTTAAATCTTTAATTAAAATATTAATAAATTCATTAAAATATTAAGATCAATCCACGTATATATCTTCTATATTTAGACGACCGCTTTGTCTACTGGTTATTTTTGAGTTACAGTTGGTGAAAATATTTATAATATAATTATTCTAGTCGATCATTTGGCTACAGCAACTAATCAAGTTGATGATAACCTGGTGCTTTGGTTAAGAAGATTATATAATTACTTATTTTAAATACTTTTATTTAATTTATTCACTTGTATTTATAGAGCTTTAGAATTTTTTTTAATATATTTAAAATTAAACTCAACATATTTTATTATTCAAAAGTAACAATATCTAAATGTCTAACGCTTGTTAAATAACACAAAACATCATTGTTCAATTAACTCTCGGTCTGTAAACAACCACTGCTTTGTTGTATTGTAAATTACGTCGGTCACAACCGGAGGATCCAAAAAATACAAATTTATTAACTTAAAATTTAATACTTATATTTAATTTACAAACTACGTGATCCCTGCTCAAAGTTGGAGACAAGAATGAATAAAATGAATTTATAATTAAAGGAATACAGAAAGTGTAACAAACAAGGGTTTCAGATTTACATTCTGGGATTTTAACATGATACAATGCACCTGTGCATAATCAGCGTTTCCACGGTTCGTGAGAATATAGTAAATGCTAATTTAACAATTTTATTATTAATAAGTATATATGAAATATCTAATAAATGATCACATAGTGTATGGGAATATAACACCTCCCTCCGCAGATCAGCAACTATTCCTTGAGAGAGTTGCTGCGATGTTGCTGGGATCCACCCTTATTTCGTGGGGATGAACTTCACTTTTATCTTGAATATTCTTATTTTTAGTCGCGTTACTTCTTTTAATGTCTTGCAAACGGAATCTTCTGTACGCCAGATAAATGCAAAGTATGCTTGCTCCAAAAAGCATTAAGTATACAGGAATCGTCGTATGATATAATACGCTATGATCTTCCAGTTGAGTTAAATTAACTGGGGTTTGTAGAGACATTTTTGAATTTATTAATTGAAGCTTTTGAAGATTTATTGAGTTCAGAATTATAGGAGATATATTTGTTTGCACTTGATTTCCAAGGTTACTTAAATCTATTATCCTTATAGCGTATCCTTTTATATAGTCGTTTGAATTTACAACTGTGATTGCAGGTGTCTTGTCATAGATAGGCGTAGGTATGTGACGACACCATCGCCCACCGGAGAACCGGTGCAATCAGTCGAAAGTCGCTCTCGTGCTTCTCACTTAAGAGAAACACTTGGGATGCGGCAAAACGTCATACCGTAACCCGGCCATTGCACGACGGTCGGGACCGGGGGCACACTCAATGTGCTGCGAGGAAGGAAACCTCTATAAAAAATCACCCCGAAACCGTGGTCTAGCGTGCTGCGGCGTAGGGTTAACCGGCAAGCGTTAGAAGGCGGGGAGTTGTGTCAACCTCGAGGTTCGGCGCCTGCTGAGGGGTTGCGTAAGGACTAGGGCGCCACCTACGGGGACCTCACCCTAAAAAAGGAAAAAATGAACAGTAGCGATTTCAAAATATGTCCCCAGGAGGGTATCATCATTAATGATGAAGAATCCCTCACGGAGACCTCGGTCCCCGTCTGCCCCTCGTACTCTGGGGGGGGCACAAACCGCTCTGGAGCAGGAGTCCCTGCACAGGTCAAGTCCACACCGACCTGTCTAAACAAAAATAGTGTGAGGCGTGAGGAGAAAAGCGTTCCGGGGCCAGACTCCGACATTTTGTCGGACCAGGAGGCGACCACCGGAAGGAAACGCAAACGTGGGGTGATCCGGTCTCCCGCATCGGGGTCCGATCCTGAGACAGGTGTTGCAGTGGCTAAGTGCAACACCGCTCGGCGGGGACGCTTTGTGGCCAAAGGACGTGGGAGTGGGCTCGCCCAGGCGAAAGCCGCACTTCGGGCTCTGAGAATAGAGGCGAAGGAGGCCGAATTCGAGCGCGCATTAAGCGCTCGGGCCTCCCGTAAAAAGCCTCCAGTGGTCGAGCGTGTACCGGGATCCGAGAAAGATCCCTCCCCGGGGTCGCAACCGGCACACACTCCCACACCCCTGGGAGTAGAAGAGTTGAGGGCGGTCGCTGGGCGGCATGCTGCCTCAATTATTGAGGTGAGCCGAAAGTCTCGTAACCTAAAGGGGACGATGGTCAAGGCCCTGAGGGAGGCTTCGAGCGGCATGCTCGAAGTCGTGCAGGCCTTGGCCAGCCGCAGTGAGCCTGAGGAGACGCGCCGCATCCGTGCGGACAATGCTCGTCTCCACAAGGAGGTGGAAGCCCTCAAGTGTGAGCTGAAGGCTCACCGGAAGGAGTTTTCTGAGATGAGGGCATCTGCGGCCAAAGCCGTGGCTCCTGAGATGCCCTCTCTTAACTCAGAAACCCTGGATGAGTTGAGGCGATCGCTGATTACCTCGGTGGGCGTTATGTTAAACGCCCGCCTTGCAGGCATTGAAGATCGCCTCCTCCCAGAGAAGTGCCTTCGGCCGCCCTTAGCGGCAGATCGCCGAAGAGAGGCGGCGACAGCTGCAGCAGCGGCAAGGAAGGCCGCCACAAGTGGGCGTTCAGGCTCGCCCATCTTAGAGGCGAGGCCTGTGATGCCTCGGCCTCCTCCTCCGGCTCCTGCACAGAAATCAGCCGCCACAGAGGAGGCCTGGAACACGGTCACGCGGCGGGGTAGGCGTAAAAAGAATGCCCCCCGCCCGCCGGCCCCGGCTCTTGTGGGCCATCCCACAGATCGCCAAGGAGCAGCCCCTGAGCCCTCGCAGCCGCCAAAGAAAGGCGGAGGCCGCAGAAGGCGGGGGTCCAGGGCGAAAAGGCATAAGGGCCGGTCTAGGCCGAAGCCTAAGCTGCCGCCGCCTCGGTCTCCTGCGGTTATTATTAAGCTGCAGGACGAGGCGGCCTCTAAGGGCATCACTTACGCGCACGTCCTCGAGCGCGCCGCCGAGAGAGTAAATCTCGGCGAGATCGGGCTCGAGGGCGGGCTTGTAATCCGGCGTTCGGCCACCGGAGCGAGGCTCCTAGAGCTGCCGAAGGCGGCGGCCGACAAGGCGGGGGCGTTGGAGGCGAGCCTCCGCTCCGCCTTAGATGGGGTTGCAGATGTCGCCCAGGCCCAGCAGAGGGTTGGCCTCAGAGTCAAGGGCTTGGACGACTCTGCAACCAAGGAGAAGGTGGCAGAGGCGATCTGCCGCATCACCGGGTGCTCCAGGGAGTCTCTCCACGTTGGGGAGATTCGCTGGGGCGCCGTGACGATGGGCGCTACCTTTGCCCGGTGCACAGTGGATGCGGCAAGGATCCTGCTGGGGGCGGAGCGGTTTCTTGTCGGTTGGAGCCCGGTCAAAGTTGAGCTCCTGGAGGAGCGACCGCTGCGGTGCTTCGGGTGCATGGAGCTCGGACACACGCGTGCGGTCTGCCTCTCCGGCGTGGACCGCAGCAAGATCTGCTTTCGGTGCGGCTTGGCGGGTCACGAACGTGCCAGCTGCACCGGAGTGCTGCGGTGCGCGGCCTGTGCAGACCGAGGACTGCCAGCGGGCCACGAGCTGGGGAGTCGGGCATGCAAGGCTCCGTCCAAAAGACGGAAAGCAGCCCGCTCCTCCCCGCCAAAGAACGCGCGCTCCCAGGCGCCGGTTGAAGCCATGTCGCAATGAACAGTCTGCGACATGGCTTCCTCCAGGCGAACCTCAACCACTGCGCCAGGGCTCAGGACCTTTTCCTGCAGGCCATGGCGGAGTGGAAGGTAGATATCGCGGTGGCCTGTGAGCCCTACTATGTCCCCCCAGTTCCCAATTGGTCGGGGGACATAAACGGCTCCGTGGCGTTGGTTGTGGGATCTAGTCCCGGTCCCCCTCTCTCCACCCTGGAGACTGGCCCGGGTTTAGTAGTGGCGCGGTGGGGGGAGTACGTGGTTGTCGGCACGTACTTCTCTCCCAATCGCAGCCTGGCGGAGTTCGAGATCTTCCTGGACTCCGTCAGGGAGGCGATCAGCAGACAGGCGTCGGGGAAAACAATCGTCCTCGGCGACCTGAACGCTAAATCCGCGGCCTGGGGGAACCGCGTCACGGACGCTAGGGGTAGGGCTGTTCAGATCTGGTCGCTCCTCTCCGGTCTGTCCCTCCTTAATAGGGGGACCGAACCGACCTGCGTGCGGCAGCAAGGGAGTTCCGTGGTGGACGTCTCGTTCGCCACCCCAGCTGTCGCACGTTTGGTCCACGACTGGAGAGTCGAGAAGGAGGTGGAGACTCTATCGGATCACCAATACATCCGATTTGAGATCTCCACCGCCCGACCGGATCTGGCCAGGCCACCGCGGGGAGGAAGTCGATTTCCTCGCTGGTCAATCCAGCGGTTGGATCGGGAAATGGCTGCGGAGGCAGCCATCGTACAGGGCTGGGCCTTTCCCGATCTTCCCAGCGAGGAAACCGACATGGAGGCGATGGCAGGCCGCATGCGCGAAGCCCTGTCTCGGGTTTGCGATGCGGCCATGCCGAGGGTGGGGTCTAGGCCCCGACGCCGTAGAGGTGTCTACTGGTGGTCGCCCGAAATAGCCGAACTTCGGACGGCCTGCTGCAGGGCTCGTAGGGCCTTCGTCCGGTGTCGCCGACGTCACGGCATTGACCCGGACCTGGAGGCCCAGCTGCGGAGCTGTTATCGTGATGCGAGAACAGCTCTGTGTTTGGCGATTCGAAAGGCGAAGGACCTGGCTCGGGAGGAAATCCTGGCTGGTCTCGACAGGGACCCATGGGGGCGAACGTATCGCGCGGCGCGGAACAAACTCCGAACCGCGTGCGCCCCGGTCATGGAGTCCCTGGAGTCGGATTTCCTCGAAAGGCTGGTGGGGGACCTTTTCCCGGAGTCCACCGGCCACTCGCCTCCCGTGATGGCTCCCCCTTTTCATAGTGGGGGAGTTGGCTCTGTCCCAGACATCACAGAGGCCGAGCTGGAGGTCGCGTCGAATCGTCTACGAGCCCGCAATACTGCGCCGGGGCCAGACGGTATTCCAGGGCGAGTGCTGTTCATCGCTCTGGAATACTTGGGTGGCAGGCTTCGGGAACTGTTCAACCTCTGCTTGCGCATTGGACAGTTCCCGAAAGCCTGGAAAGAGGGCAGGTTGTGCCTGTTGCGGAAGGAGGGTCGTTCTTCCATCTCTGCTTCCGCATACAGGCCGATCGTGCTGCTGGATGAGATGGGTAAACTCTTCGAGAGTATCCTCTCTGCCCGTCTCATCCGTCACCTCAAGGAGGTGGGTCCGGATCTCTCAGAGGCTCAGTTCGGCTTCAGGGCGGGTCGTTCTACGATAGACGCCCTGAGAGCTCTGAGAGATGTGACCCAAGAGGCTTTTCGCGAGGGGGACGTCGTTTTGGCGGTTTCGTTGGACGTCGCTAACGCCTTCAACAGTCTTCCGTTCGAGACATTGGTCGAGGCGCTCCGATATCATGGAGTGCCTCCCTATCTCCGGAGACTGTTGGGGGCCTACCTGCAGGACAGAGAGGTCCTGTGGGAGTGTGGCGACCAGCGAATGTGCCGACGTGCCGTGAGCCGAGGGGTTCCACAGGGGTCCGTTTTGGGACCGGTCCTGTGGAACCTGGGCTATGACTGGCTGCTCCGCTGTCCTCTCCTTCCCCGGATGAGGGTGTTTTGTTATGCGGATGATACCCTCGTCACCGCACGGGGAGTGAGCTTTGCGGAAGCAGCCCGTCTTGCTACCGTCGGTGCAACGCTCGTTGCGGACCGCATAGGGCTGCTGGGTTTGGAGGTCTCCGTCACTAAAACGGAGGCCATCCTATTCCACGGCCCTCGGCGAGGTCCCCCTCGTCGGGCGTCCATCTCCGTCCAGGGTTCGGAGGTGGTGGTGAAGGCCCAGATGAAGTATCTGGGCCTCACCCTGGACGGAAGATGGAACTTCGGGGCGCACTTCTCCGTTCTCGCCCCGAAGTTGGTTTCCACCGCAGCTGCCTTGGGAAGGCTTCTGCCCAACGTCGGTGGGCCGCAGGCTCCATGCCGGCGCCTATATGCCGGCATCGTGAGGAGCATGGCCCTATACGGTGCTCCCATATGGTCGGGGTTCCTCACCGCTGACTCAAGGGCCCTGTTGCGAAGAACGCAAAGGGTCCTAGCGGTGAGGATGATCAGGGGGTACCGTACGGTGTCCTTCACGGCGGCTACACTCCTGGCGAGCGATCCGCCCTGGGAGCTACAGGCGGAGGTGCTCGCAGCCGTGTACTGGCACCGGGCAGAAGCCTTGGCCACGGGGGTAAGGCCCGAGGCGGCGCGAATCAGGGCTCTAGCTCACCGAGCCCTGATGCGACGGTGGAACAGGGACTTGGAGTCCCCTGCCGCCGGTATGATCACAGTGGGGGCGGTCCGCCCTCACTTCGACCACTGGATCAATCGGCGGCACGGAACGCTTACGTTTCGTCTTGTGCAGGTGCTGACCGGGCATGGTTGCTTCGGTGAGTACCTGCACAAGATAGCACGAAGGGAGACGACCCCCTCCTGCCATCACTGTGACGAGTCCGTCGACTCGGCTCGTCACACCCTGGCGGAGTGCGCCGCTTGGGACCACCAGCGTACTGAGCTGGTGGGCGTGATTGGCAGGGACCTCTCGCTGCCGCGCGTCATCAGCGCGATGGTCAGCAGCGAGAGGTGCTGGGTCGCAATGGCCTCCTTCTGCGAGCAAGTCATCGCCGCAAAGGAGGCCTCGGAGCGGGACAGGGAGTCAGCCTCGTCCGCTGACCCGCTCCGTAGGGGGAGACTGGGTAGAAGGAGGCGGGAATACGCCCGCCGCTTCCTTCCCCAGTTGTAGGCCTGGTGAGGGGGGAGGGTGACCCCTCTTACCTAACATAGGCCTACGATTGGAGGGTGCTCTACGTTGCTCGGGGCACCCTCATTCGGGGGGTCTCGCCGGGGCGTCACGGTGTGTGCTAACGCGATCCCGTGACGTCCCATTACGGCGAAGAGGGCAACCGTTGGTTTTTTAGTGGGTAGCCTTAAAAATGGCAGCATCCTCTATGCTGCCGGGTAGTCCCACATAACCCCCCGGCCGTCACCCTCTGGGCCGACGGGGTACCCGTAACGGGTTTTTCCAACGGAAAAAAAAAAAAAAAAAAAAAAAAAAAAAAAAGGTGTCTTGTCATAGCACTTAAGCGGGATTTCCAGTAGAAAGCTGCCGTGAAGTGTCTTGTACAAATCTTGACCACAAGATATTTTAATTTTCATGGGTGTAGGGAAACTCATGATATAGTGTTTTTCATCCAGTTGTTCCAGCGCTTCATTATTAAGAATAACAGTTGTTAGTTTGCAGGTTGAATCAAGCTCTTGCTTTTCAATCGGGTTTCTGATGCAGTCAGCTCCATCTCGAAGTGCATAGTTAGTTTTTTGTTCACAAAGGTACAGAGAATTGGACTTCGGGCATTCAGCCTCCATGTACATAGAATTCTTACTAGAAATTGCTATAAAGGGTAGATTGGGAATAAGGACTTGATTATATTTATTAGGAACAATTGATAATCGGTAAAGATCATAGGACAGGGGTACGGCGATCGGTACTTTTAAAACTATAACTATTTGATTACCGATATAAAAATAACCTAATTTAATTATATCATAATAATATCTAAGTTCTAAACTTAGGATTTCATTCTTTGAATATAAAATCCTAAGCTTTCTTAATATTTTATCAAGATCTATAATACTAATAATAGAATGAGGCGTGCTCGATGCACGTATAAAACCTAGAGAACTTTCTAGTTTTCTTAGTTCCTCTGATAAGGTATCTATATTATCACTTAAAATTAATAGATACTGGGCCATATGGGCATAAAGTTCTTTCATATTAATTTTATTCATAATAGAGTTAAGTACTCTAGTTATATTATTTTGATTTTTAACTATATTGTCTATAGTTTTAGAGTTACATAACGACCATTCTTTCGTTAAACTAATATGCTCGTTTAGTTTCGATTGTAATTTTAATTCGTTACTTTGAAGAGATTGAATTGCATTGTCATATTTAATGGCATCAGTATAATCCAAATTACCAGATATACTTTTAATGACAGAACCAAGGCCATCAACGAGTCCTCTTTTACTATAATTATGATCAAAACTTTTCAAAAATGTAATTAAATTATCTACTTTAGAATTAAGGTAGTTAAGATGAGATTCATAAAGATATGTAATATTATCTAACTGTCGCCTAATCATATATATTTGAGGTTTAACTAATAGGATTTGGTTGTTAATAATTTCAAGGTCTATATAATTTAAAAATGAATGATAATAAGATATAATTTTTGTATCGCCTAGTTTAAAAGGGAAGTAGGCCGGGACCTGATTCTAATGAATTAATCATTACTTCTTGTCCTCGCGTCAGTTGGAGTGACATTAGAAGTATCCTCTAACAATACGTGTTCTTTAGGGTGTCTTTTAAGTCGTGATTTAGCTACTAGACTGCGTCTCTTTTTAGTATAAATATATATAGGAAAGTCAGCAAGGACGGTGTCCTGTGTGTAACGTGAAGCCAATTTTTGCCTTCTTGGGTTTCTAATAAAAACTTGTTTGTTAGGGGTGTATTCTTTTTCAGGCTCAAGATTTTTATTGCGATTTTCAGTTAATATTGTTCTGTGCTGTACTAAAGTCTTGTTAATTAGATCGTATACTTTAATCATTATTTCTCTATGGTCTTGTATGTATTGTTGTAACAAATACTTAGTCAAGTTAAAGTGTTCAGTAATTAAGTCTACAGTTTGTAAAACTATTGTAAGCTAAGACTGCTAATAACATTAAATTAATTATACGTTCACTTTTCTTTACTAATTTTAAGATCCTTAAATTTTCAAATATTGTCGAATGAAATCGTTCTACAATGCGATTTTTTTTTAGAGGCGTGTAGTAAAAAATGGTTGAATTACACTACTAATATTTAAATTTCTATTAAAATCTAAAATATTATTTATCTTAATAATATCTAACCTACGGGTCCTAGATTGCCGTGAATGGAAAATCTTGGATATTTATAAGGATAACTTAAGGAATAAATGGAAGCAACTTCAGAACGATTCTAAAGTACTTATAAAAATTTGTACCTTTTGGTGTTTCAATGTTCGGAAACTCCTCCTGCTGCAACACGGTGTAGATTCGAGATAGCCGACGTCCTTGATTGATTCACTGACTCTATTTAATTAATTTAATTAACTAAATTTCGGCTATCCTACCGACTGCGCCAATTACGTCGGTCACAACCGGAGGATCCATAAAATACAAATTTATTAACTTAAAATTTAATACTTATATTTAATTTACAAACTACGTGATCCCTGCTCAAAGTTGGAGACAAGAATGAATAAAATGAATTTATAATTAAAGGAATACAGAAAGTGTAACAAACAAGGGTTTCAGATTTACATTCTGGGATTTTAACATGATACAATGCACCTGTGCATAATCAGCGTTTCCACGGTTCGTGAGAATATAGTAAATGCTAATTTAACAATTTTATTATTAATAAGTATATATGAAATATCTAATAAATGATCACATAGTGTATGGGAATATAACACCTCCCTCCGCAGATCAGCAACTATTCCTTGAGAGAGTTGCTGCGATGTTGCTGGGATCCACCCTTATTTCGTGGGGATGAACTTCACTTTTATCTTGAATATTCTTATTTTTAGTCGCGTTACTTCTTTTAATGTCTTGCAAACGGAATCTTCTGTACGCCAGATAAATGCAAAGTATGCTTGCTCCAAAAAGCATTAAGTATACAGGAATCGTCGTATGATATAATACGCTATGATCTTCCAGTTGAGTTAAATTAACTGGGGTTTGTAGAGACATTTTTGAATTTATTAATTGAAGCTTTTGAAGATTTATTGAGTTCAGAATTATAGGAGATATATTTGTTTGCACTTGATTTCCAAGGTTACTTAAATCTATTATCCTTATAGCGTATCCTTTTATATAGTCGTTTGAATTTACAACTGTGATTGCAGGTGTCTTGTCATAGCACTTAAACGGGATTTCCAGTAGAAAGCTGCCGTGAAGTGTCTTGTACAAATCTTGACCACAAGATATTTTAATTTTCATGGGTGTAGGGAAACTCATGATATAGTGTTTTTCATCCAGTTGTTCCAGCGCTTCATTATTAAGAATAACAGTTGTTAGTTTGCAGGTTGAATCAAGCTCTTGCTTTTCAATCGGGTTTCTGATGCAGTCAGCTCCATCTCGAAGTGCATAGTTAGTTTTTTGTTCACAAAGGTACAGAGAATTGGACTTCGGGCATTCAGCCTCCATGTACATAGAATTCTTACTAGAAATTGCTATAAAGGGTAGATTGGGAATAAGGACTTGATTATATTTATTAGGAACAATTGATAATCGGTAAAGATCATAGGACAGGGGTACGGCGATCGGTACTTTTAAAACTATAACTATTTGATTACCGATATAAAAATAACCTAATTTAATTATATCATAATAATATCTAAGTTCTAAACTTAGGATTTCATTCTTTGAATATAAAATCCTAAGCTTTCTTAATATTTTATCAAGATCTATAATACTAATAATAGAATGAGGCGTGCTCGATGCACGTATAAAACCTAGAGAACTTTCTAGTTTTCTTAGTTCCTCTGATAAGGTATCTATATTATCACTTAAAATTAATAGATACTGGGCCATATGGGCATAAAGTTCTTTCATATTAATTTTATTCATAATAGAGTTAAGTACTCTAGTTATATTATTTTGATTTTTAACTATATTGTCTATAGTTTTAGAGTTACATAACGACCATTCTTTCGTTAAACTAATATGCTCGTTTAGTTTCGATTGTAATTTTAATTCGTTACTTTGAAGAGATTGAATTGCATTGTCATATTTAATGGCATCAGTATAATCCAAATTACCAGATATACTTTTAATGACAGAACCAAGGCCATCAACGAGTCCTCTTTTACTATAATTATGATCAAAACTTTTCAAAAATGTAATTAAATTATCTACTTTAGAATTAAGGTAGTTAAGATGAGATTCATAAAGATATGTAATATTATCTAACTGTCGCCTAATCATATATATTTGAGGTTTAACTAATAGGATTTGGTTGTTAATAATTTCAAGGTCTATATAATTTAAAAATGAATGATAATAAGATATAATTTTTGTATCGCCTAGTTTAAAAGGGAAGTAGGCCGGGACCTGATTCTAATGAATTAATCATTACTTCTTGTCCTCGCGTCAGTTGGAGTGACATTAGAAGTATCCTCTAACAATACGTGTTCTTTAGGGTGTCTTTTAAGTCGTGATTTAGCTACTAGACTGCGTCTCTTTTTAGTATAAATATATATAGGAAAGTCAGCAAGGACGGTGTCCTGTGTGTAACGTGAAGCCAATTTTTGCCTTCTTGGGTTTCTAATAAAAACTTGTTTGTTAGGGGTGTATTCTTTTTCAGGCTCAAGATTTTTATTGCGATTTTCAGTTAATATTGTTCTGTGCTGTACTAAAGTCTTGTTAATTAGATCGTATACTTTAATCATTATTTCTCTATGGTCTTGTATGTATTGTTGTAACAAATACTTAGTCAAGTTAAAGTGTTCAGTAATTAAGTCTACAGTTTGTAAAACTATTGTAAGCTAAGACTGCTAATAACATTAAATTAATTATACGTTCACTTTTCTTTACTAATTTTAAGATCCTTAAATTTTCAAATATTGTCGAATGAAATCGTTCTACAATGCGATTTTTTTTTAGAGGCGTGTAGTAAAAAATGGTTGAATTACACTACTAATATTTAAATTTCTATTAAAATCTAAAATATTATTTATCTTAATAATATCTAACCTACGGGTCCTAGATTGCCGTGAATGGAAAATCTTGGATATTTATAAGGATAACTTAAGGAATAAATGGAAGCAACTTCAGAACGATTCTAAAGTACTTATAAAAATTTGTACCTTTTGGTGTTTCAATGTTCGGAAACTCCTCCTGCTGCAACACGGTGTAGATTCGAGATAGCCGACGTCCTTGATTGATTCACTGACTCTATTTAATTAATTTAATTAACTAAATTTCGGCTATCCTACCGACTGCGCCAATTACGTCGGTCACAACCGGAGGATCCATAAAATACAAATTTATTAACTTAAAATTTAATACTTATATTTAATTTACAAACTACGTGATCCCTGCTCAAAGTTGGAGACAAGAATGAATAAAATGAATTTATAATTAAAGGAATACAGA
The DNA here is from genome assembly GCA_959347395.1 of Mechanitis mazaeus. Taxonomy (NCBI): domain Eukaryota; kingdom Metazoa; phylum Arthropoda; class Insecta; order Lepidoptera; family Nymphalidae; genus Mechanitis; species Mechanitis mazaeus. The sequence goes on from OY365755.1 coordinate 15,636,939, forward strand.
AAGTGTAACAAACAAGGGTTTCAGATTTACATTCTGGGATTTTAACATGATACAATGCACCTGTGCATAATCAGCGTTTCCACGGTTCGTGAGAATATAGTAAATGCTAATTTAACAATTTTATTATTAATAAGTATATATGAAATATCTAATAAATGATCACATAGTGTATGGGAATATAACATGTAACAACCAAACCTGTTTTTATGATTCTCTGCGTACATTATTAATATTATCTGCTGAATATAATTATTTCAGTTTATATGTAAACGTCTCATTTGGTAAAACGGAATTCTAAAGTACATACACTATACAGCTGTTTATAATACGGTCAGAATAGTGAGCACATATTACAGCAAGGATTATTTCAAAGAGATTTTTTTAAATAGTAAGCCACAATATCTATGCCTTGTATGACAAAGAGAAAAGTGTGTCTTTCGAGAATATGGAGCTGATTCCGAAACTTTAAAAATCATCGTATCATGTATCGTAAATTGTTTTATTAAAATCGAAGCATTGATGAAATGTTAAGAAAAATTATTTATATTAAATATTGAATAATTCCGCAAGAGTTATTTATGAACATATCAAGTCTTTTCAAATTCAATTCATTCATTCTGAATATTTGATTTATTCCCCTTTTCAAACGCATATTAAAATATGAGTTTTTTAAATCAATTGAATGTGAAATTTACAATAACGTATGAACCATTTATTCTTAGAGGTCCTAATATTCAATTAATTCAATGAACAATATAACAGTACTGGCAGTTGAAATTTGTAGTCTATAGAAAGGAATTCCTTAAATTGAAATGGTTCACATTTTACTATGACTGCACTGGATTTATCAAATACTATTGCGCGACTTTGTCTGCAATAATCCACAATTGTAAATCAACTTTTCTATGAATAATTTTATCCTATTTGTAACAATAACTTGTTCATGTATTTATTTAAACAGGTGTAAAATAATTAATTTCATATAATTTTCCTGAAATTATTCTGAACACTAACTAACACTTTGATATAAACTAAATTAATTCTCATCGTAAGCTATAAAACTATGTTCATTTCACGTTAATAGTGCTTTCTGTCCACAGCTAAATGTTTTCAAGTCATTAGTAATTATTCATAAGCTCCTCTTAAAGCAATAGTAATTGTTTCTCTCGTGGGACTTTTAAGTCTTGAATGACACGAGCCGTCCTTTGTGAGTATACTGAATAATAAAAGTACACTTCTTGTCTCTTTATTAAATTTTCTGTGTGACATTTATATCAAATACTAAGTTGGAAATATGAATATAGAATAACGCCTTATACAATGAAATCGTAAACGTTTTAATAATAATATAACAAAATATTTGTTTGATTAATTTCGGATATCTTATCACTTAACAGAAATATTACAATAATTTCCCATTTTCAAAATTTTATTAGTTCATGCGGGTAGTTATAAATAATAGTAATCATAAATCACGAAAATATATAGATTTTTATACAGGTCTATAACATATTAAATTTGAATTCCCTTTTTATTAAAATGACTTTATCTTAAATGACAATATATTTTGCAATATTGTAAAAACGGAAGTTATTAAAAAATATTATTAAAATAATATTTTTTCCCGTGTCTATCGATTATTGTTGCTTTTGTGTTTTTAAGAATGAACACATTTATAATATTATACCGCTAATAAACATAAACTCATTTTAAGTATATTCAAACAGTATGTACTATTAGTAAAACATATAAATATCGATACTTCTAACTGCTATTTAATATCTCCTAAACTTGAGCAAAAGAACACAAGTTTAAGGTGACATTTTTCTTACTTACTTGTCTTTTCGTTAGGCTTCCACTAACTCGTCTAGTTGAAGAGTGATAAAAGTTGTAGGGCTTCTTTATTAAGAACTTGGCTTAATTGAGATGAGTTAAATGCATTAAGAATTCCTAACGCTCAATATAAACGTGTATTAATGAACGAGTTACTCTATTGTGTACAACTGATGCTGTTCAAGGCTCAAAGTTTGAAACATTGCCAGAACTACATTTATACTGCCGTTTCAAACCTCGTATGCCAATATATGTTAGACGATAATTACTGCTTACGTAAACATATACTATATTGTGAAGTACAATTAAATGGATTTAAACTAATTCACCAAATTTTATAATATCTTTATTATAAAAGTTAATAAATATTGCAGAATTTAGGAAACTTCTAAATTTGGAACCAAGGATTTGAACTTGGTATTCCTTAAGTAAACGATTGTAAAATATAAATCAACTTGTAAAACTCCGGTATAATTTGTCGCTCGATCCAATACAAGTAATTAGTGATCTAACATAAATGTGAAGGCTTACAATAAGATGATACTTAAACTGTCGTTATTTCTTTGCACAAGATTTAAACCGGGATTTAGTTTCTTACTCTATCATGACTTCCTTTTTTTTAGTGCTCTAAAAAGAAAAACTCTATCTAAACCCTTAGAAATCCAATTAAATTACTTCATGAAAAAAAAACTTTTTTGCATCGTATTAGACTAATATAATATGTATATAAGACTTCTTAAAAAAATTAACAAAATTGAATTATGGGACAGTATTTCCTCAAAAACTAGCATATGGTATAGATAGCACCATTTTGGTGGAATATGTAAGACTATCTTAGAGGTGTTAAGAGAAAAACACAACACATTATCACACTGCTTAAATACTACAGCAGATATGCCGTGAAGTCCGTTTGATTTATTGATGTCCAGAGATAATCCTTATCTCTCCCCAAACCTTTGCGGCTATTTAGATGCGGTTTTCTGTCAGGTGAAGGTACAGCACCGAGACTACGCGCTCCAATACGAATGCAATATGTGTGCAATATGTGCAATATGTGGCACCTTGACTATTAAAAATTTACTTGTCAATATAATAACCTTTATATAAATAGTTTCTTATAACACATATTCGAACACATGGGAAGAATTAATGAGGGATACTGATATGTATAGAGGTAGGGAATCTGGAAAAATCAATTTTGGCATATTATCTTCTTAGACATAAAGACATAAATAAAGCGTATTGATCTCGCAAAGATATACGGTAAAGTACGGCCAAAGGTTTGGTGACGGGGCCTGAAAAACAAAGTAGTGCCTTTCAAGTATGTGAAGTTTAACCATGATGTCTAAAAACTCACCTTAAATAGTACCATAGCACGTACTTTTATTAATAAAGAAGTATAAATGAAATAATGACATTAAAAAAAAAACTATAGACTTTTTAAAACCACAAAGTTTTCAATCGTCCATTCAGAATACTTGAATGGATATATTATTCCAATTAAAATGTATTCATTGATAGTTGAATAATATAAATAGTGTTCCTAGATTGGTGAATTATTCGGAAAGTTTTTAAATTTATTTTACTGTATATATGCAACTTTTTAAAATCAATTGGAATTAAAACTTACAATAAATTAACGAAACGTGTAAATTATTTTACCAGGTCCTAAAATTCAATTAAATACAATTAACAATGTGACAGTACTGGAATTATCTACTTCGTTAGCCTCTATAGAAATAATTCCTCAAACAATAAGGTTTTATATTAAACTCAAATTTTATTTTTGTTACAGAAAAACAAAACATTTTTTTTTAATTTTCCTGTTTGTACCTGATAATTAATCTGAACACTAATTAACACTAACATAGAAGCCACAAAGATTTATTTTATAGTTCATGGAAATTCTACGTTCTTTGTGCTTTGTGTCGAGACTAATATGTATTAGAAATAAGTTTCTTGAATTTGAATCGAATTTGTTATACTATAACTTAGTTTAATAGCTAATTTTAAAATTATTAGGTGTTTTGACTATTTGTTACTCACTTGTTCTGATTTATAACATTCTGACGAACAGATGATGTTGGGTTGAGTACTGAAATAGTTTACTTATCACAATACTGAAACTGCTTATGACAAATCACTGATAAATTAAATCAGTTTATTAATAATATTAATAAGCGCTGTCAAAACTACCGCTATTGTTTCTCTTAGCCGCTCTTTAGTCTTAAATGAAACGATCCGTCCTTCCTCAGTCATCATCATTAGCCTTCTTCATCTATGAAAGATGTTTTAAGCACCGGCCGTGGTAGGTGTGCAGCACTTACGCATATGACTCGTAAGGCCGATACGGGAACGACACCTCCGTCCGCATAGAGTGCAGATAAACTGCGTGCCCGGGGAAGTTGGAGGCAGAGCATCTCGCTGATGACGTGCTACGCGCTTTTGGGCCAGTTGTGCGAACCATGTGTTGTCATGATTAACAACACCATCGCAGAGAATCTTTCTCCAAGCGTCTCGATTTACAGCTTTCTCCTCCCAGCTCTTTGGGTCGATACTAAAAGACCGCATATCGCGCTTAACGCAATCTTTAAAACGCAACAGCGGTCGTCCAATTGGTCGTTTGGCATGTGCGATTTCGCTGTGGAGAGTTTTTCGCGGCAAACGAGAAGGCTCCATCCGTTGCACGTGGCCAAGCCAGCGCAGTCGCCTTTGCTTCAAAATACCTGTAACACTAGGCATGCGCGCGATACTGAACACCCTCTCGTTCGTAATTCGATCCTTCCACGAGATGTTAAGTATGCGTCGGAGACAGCGCATGTGAAAGCTGTTAAGCCTCCGCTCCTGTTTGGCGTACGACGTCCAGGTTTCAGCTCCATACAAAAGTATGGACAAGATGCATGTCTGATATACAGTTATCTTAGTGTTCACTGTCAGATGTTTATTATCCCATACTCTTGTACTAAACCTCCCGAACACCGTCGATGCTCTGCCGATGCGAACGCTAATCGCAGTATCCAGGGAGAGATTATTGGATACGGTAGAACCAAGGTAGCAAAAACTATTCACAACTTCCAAACACGAACCATTCAACATAATTTCTGGCTTTTGTTGTAAACCTTGCGCCATTATGACTGTCTTCTTGGCATTTATAGACATAGCGAAGAGCTGACAAGCCCTGTTAAATTTGTCTATCATCTCCTGAAGCACCTCCGGCGACGCTGCAACGAAAGCTGCATCATCGGCGAATAGCAAACTATCGACATGGTAATCTTCACGGTATTTTCGAGATTTCAGTAGTGATATGTTGAAGAGTTTACCATCACTCCTAGTGTGAAGATGTATGCCTTGAGTACGCTCGCCAAAAGCAACTTTCAGAAGAACGGAGAAAAATATGCCAAAAAGCGTAGGAGCCAGTACGCAGCCCTGTCGAACGCCTCTGCGCATGTCGAAAGAGTCAGATGTTTTTCCGTTGAAAACGACAGAGCCCTTCATGTCAAGGTGGAACAACTTTATTAAGTTTAGCAGCTTAGGAGGACAACCGATACTTTCCAGGACCGTGAATAATCCTTCTCTACTAACTGTGTCAAAGGCTTTATTTAAGTCGACAAAGGCGACAAGTAGTGGAGTACTTTGCTCTCTAGACTTCTCCTGTAGTTGGCGCAATGTAAATATCATATCGATAGTGGAACGCTTCGGACGAAAGCCGCACTGAGGTTCAGGATACACGCGATCAGCCAGCTGTTGCATTCTAGTCAGGATGATGCGGCCTAGTAGTTTTCCGGGAATGCTCAGCAAGGAAATCCCTCGGTATGAATTGCAGTCACCGCGATCGCCTTTCCCTTTGTAGAATGTAATAATATTGGCATCGCGCATGTCTTGCGGCACGCATTCTTCATTCCACAATTTCATAAATCCTTCCTCAGTACTGAATAATAAATAAAACATATTTTTTCTTTTTTTGTAATAATGTAAAATGTAACAAGAAAATTTAAATATTATATTAATAATATGAGTTTAGAATATCGTATATACAATAAAAACTAAGATGTTTTAAAACATTTGTATTATGAATTTCCGATTTGAGTATTCTAGAAATAACAAACAATGGATTCAATTTTAAATTTGAGGAAGATTTTGAATGAACACCGATCATTTAAAAAAATAAAAATGAAACCTTCATCTATAGGAACAGTGAAATGATTAATGCGTATTTGAATAATCAAATTACAAGTATTAAGATGAATGTATCAAAACAAGGAAAAGGATAGCATATTTACGTTATATTCTTTAGAAATAACAATAAATACAAATTATATGACACTGCAAAAAACACTGTATAACTATTATCTCACCTTATGAAGTAAAAGTATTATTCATATAATACTCTCCCATATAATGTTGTACCACACCGGTCTATTAAGCGAGGTGGTCGAAGATATCACACTTATCTAGATGAGGCCCATACAAACGTCACTTGAAGACCCCAACAAGCAAAGACAAAACATTTTTATAAGATAGACGTACCCAATCCAACTCTTCAATTTTCACTCCAAATTATTATAATTTTTGAAAAAAAAAAATATACGTTTCAGGAACGAAAACGAGAACAATTTCTAATTAACAGCAACACAAAATCTCCTTTGCTTTTTTCCATTTTTATAAATGAAATCACTAAAATAATTTCCTCTCACTACCATCTCTATGCAGACGATTAACAACTCCAAATTATTATACTTTTTGAAAAAAAAAAATTATACGTTTCAGGAACGAAAACGAGAACAATTTCTAATTAACAGCAACACAAAATCTCCTTTGCTTTTTTCCATTTTTATAAATGAAATCACTAAAATAATGTCCTCTCACTACCATCTCTATGCAGACGATTAACAACTCCAAATTATTATACTTTTTGAAAAAAAAAATTATACGTTTCAGGAACGAAAACGAGAACAATTTCTAATTAACAGCAACACAAAATCTCCTTTGCTTTTTTCCATTTTTATAAATGAAATCACTAAAATAATTTCCTCTCACTACCATCTCTATGCAGACGATTAACAACTATATAGGCATTCATCACTCACGGATAGTGATGAAACTATTAAATACATAAATAATGACCTTAACTTAATCAAACAATGGTCTGAAACTTTTGGCCTTACTGTGAACCCCAAAAAATCACATTCACACTAAGGTTCAAATAGAAAAATTATGCACATTCGCACTAAGGTTCAAATAGAAAAATTATGTAATGTTGTATACGATGCTTCTATAATACCTTTTTCTGACGAAGTTAAGAACCTGGGAATGACGTTAGATAAATACTTATCTTGGACTACACAAGTCAATGATAGGAGTCTACAAGTACATCTGTCGGTTCCCTCCCTAAAGCGTCTGCAGAATTTCCTTCCCTTGCAAAAGTTCGTGTGTTACTGCAAAAACCTTTAATGTGCCTTATTACATTTCATTTTCTTTCTCCAAAGCCTTCACTATATATGCAGCGCGGCTGTGGAACTCACTACCTAGACATATTATGAACAGCCCATCCCTCTTCTCTTTCAAACGAAGGTTAAAGCTATACTATCGTTCCCAATTGTAAAAGTATATGTTATCATATTTACTTTATATGTAATTTATATCTATATATTTATTTAATTATATTTGTATATATACGTATTTATATGTCTGTAGTACCTATTTCTGCCTATTTCTTTCTGAAATCATCTTTGTCTCACTCACGGGTAGCTGGTAGAGATCTCTTATTAGAGATAAGCTTATCCACTGTTTTTCTTTTTGTCTCTATTGTAATTTATGTTTCACCTTGTACATAAGTAAATAAAAAAATAAATAAAATCTTCAAATATACCAATTATACAACAATTTATCATGCGATTCTTAGTATTTGATTCGTATTTTTTATCTTAATCATAGATAAATAATCAGAAGGAAGATTCGAAAGAAAACCGAAGTAAATAGTTAATTACCGAAAGTAAAAGTTAAGTGCTGGAAAATTTTGCTGGACATATTATATTTTCTACATTATTACGTAAAACACAGAATGCTTTCCAATATAGTAGTCTAATATTAAACCTTAAGAAATTGAAAATTACTGATATATTATATTTTAGAAAGGAAATATAAATAAACATAGTGAAATAATAGTGAAACGATCTAAATAATTTTAGTTTAAATTTTACCACCTTGGTCTAAACATAGACAACCTGTATTACCCCATCTGGCAAGGAATATTCGAACTAAGGTTAAATTAAGAAATAGCAAACATTTAATATGATTGAAGAAAAATCTTAACACCATACCTTAGATATACTTTCTTTAGCACCAATTTTAATTGGTTTAATTGAATTTCATGATAAGCATCACTAATTCTAAAATATATTAATATATCTTGAATGTTTGTTTCTTCTACGACGAATATAAAATCATTGTACAAAATTCAGTAAAATAAAACATCCTAACATGTTTGAATATTAAAAATGTTTAATTTCAATTTTTAAATAAAACTGACAATAATTTTCTATTTTCACAGAGTAATAAAAAACTACAATATTATATTTCCATTTAATGTTGTTTAAACGTTGAAACTTTATGTAAAATACACTCTCTCACTTTTAAAAGGAGTTGCAGTTGACAGCTCAGCGGCGTCTGCAAAAGAGATGCAGATTTAAATTTGAAAGTGAATATTGAAATATTTTGAAATAGAAGTTATACTTACTAAGAAAATATATTTAATTCCTTAGTATTTTTAATTTGGTAACTTTTAAAATGCGGTAATATGCCATAATTTAAAACATTATTTATAAGACAACCTAAAAAATAAAACATATATCGATACTTTGACCATTCTAGAGTAGTAGATCTCTTTACATAAAATATTAGAACGCTTTGAATCATTTTAATACCTCACAAGACTTCACCCCTGCTGAGTTCTTTATATACACTTTCATCTGGTTTTCTTTCTATAATATTAGAGTTTCTGTCATGAAGACTAATATTTTACAAAATTGTATCTTTGTTTGGTAAATATCATTCATATATATCAAAACATGTTAGACCCTGTAGGTTATTTTATATCTCTAGAAATATAATTATAATTTTAGATTACGATTAATAGAATAGATGCTCATCATTTAAATTATACACGACAACTATAATTTGTGATTTAGAATACTAATATTATATTGTTTAGAATACTAAAATAAAAAAATGGCTGGATATTTTTGTCTATCTGTTTCGCAGTTTATCTATTATGAAGCAGTTCGTTAGTATATGTCCTGTGTAGACCTGTAGTATCATGGGTACGAGTTGATTTAGGTCCATGTAATACTGAAAGATTCAAGTATTCACTCGAGCGACCACGATATTTATCAGCATTAATATTTATGTTTCAAACTGCTATCAGTAAATAACATTAATATATAAAATATAATAATAAGTTATTATTGTGTAATAGTTAATTTTTCTTAATTAAATTTAATTAAAACAAAACACATGACGATATATCTTGTACGTATGTAAGTAAATAAAAATAAAAAACATGAGTTAGTAAAAAAGAACTTAATACCTACTTAACTTGATTTTAATTAAGAAAGTACTGAAAAAAATAATTGTTTTTAAAACAATCAACAAACAAACGGGAAATCATGTTAAGCTGTCTATTTTTATTTCTCGTCATTATCATTCTCCTCCCTTCTCTATATGGAGTCAGTACAATAGTATACATCTTAAATTCAGTTCTGTCCATCTATCTCTTTTTTGACTCTGCCATTCATTATCACAATCATATATATAACTTTTCTTGTAATATGACATCTTCCATATAATATGTAGCGATATTATCAACGTACTGAAAAAGTTGATACAATTAGGCATTAATCTCATCAATGGCCTATAACAATAGCTTCAAAGTATAGACAAGTATCTTGATAAGGAAGATATGGCAGATCAAGTTTGTAAAAAAATCAAAAGCCATTAATGATCATCATAATTGAGGTTATTCGGTAAGAAAACTCGTTTCTTTCTAATTTGCTCTCATCGGATCATAAGTTTTTTTCGGGTTCTTGTTAGCCTTTGGTTACTGGTAGCGCAGCTTGGAACTACTTTGAGCAATTCAATTGCAATTCAATCACTGCAATTGTTTTCTCAAAAACGAACACACAATAATTTTTTGTTTATACCTGGAAATCTATAGAAGTTTTTAATATAATAGAAAAACACTAAATTTACAGAAAGCCAGAAAATTACATCTATATTTATTTCTAAAGATCTTTTTACTTGGTTACTTTGATAGTTGTAATATTTTGTTTGAAAAACTTTTAAAACTCTTTCAAAGGCCTTTGACGAAGTTTAATCTAGTTTTAAAATCTTCCACTAAATGAAGTCCGCAATAACGAAATGCGGTGAGCAATCTTAACAAACATAACAAGGACTTTTGCTAATATAATAGATCTTATGGAAACATAATAGAGTTAAAATTCTATCCATGTAGCTTAAAGCTGTGTAAAAAAAAATTGCAAAACTAAAAACATACTTCTGAGTAAATAATATTGGGGCTTGCAATTTGTAAGTGTTTTACACTGCTATCCCGAGCTCACAGTTACAATCTAGATGTTAAAATTTAGTTTAGTTTAAAATTTTGGGTTTTATACAAAACTCAAATATTTGAGGATACAGAAGAGATATTCAAAACAATATTACAATAAGCTAACTTTTTGATACCTTCGAACTCTAAAGTATATTTAGTAAAAACATTTTTTATACTTATTATCATTATACGTTTTGCAGCTAACTTTCGTTCAAATAATATTTTTTTCTGTCATTTGTACGTTAACATACTATATTAATTAATATATATAAACAAAGATTAAAAATAACATAATATCTTTGTAACAATTGTGGTAATTATACCGTTATATTATATATTTTTTATGTTTTAAATCATCAAATTAAATTCATGTATGTACATAAGACGTACAAACAACTTCTGTTTAGTTTAACATTAATGAGCTTTGGAACTTTAAAAACAAACAAGATTATACAAAGATTTGTGTTTTCTCATCACTTTATTTTAATGCCTCCAGCTTTTAGAGAAGATTTTTGTTAAACAGTTTAGTCGTTTTATATTTTTTTGTATTATTATTTTCAGCATATTCTAATTTTACTTTACTTGCTTTATTTGATTTCAGTATAAATTGTATAAATTTACTAATATTAAAAAATACCCCAAAATGATTTTATTATAACATTTTGAAAAGTTTGTATTGGACATAAACATTCAACAATAATAAAAAATATGTTTTAAGGAAAACATTATTAATTAAAACCTAACAAGAACACTGCGTATTATATTCATGATATTGTAAGATTATATAGGAGGCACAATAAAAAATATTATTTCATTATTAATTTTACTCTCAAAAAAACATTTTTATAGTAATTAAATGTGCCAATATTTATTAAAAAAAACCATTGAAATATAAGCACTGTATAAATAAAATAAAAAAATACAATCGTGTACTTAACTTTTATCTCATCAATACTTCGTTCCGCCGTCAGTATTGAACTTTTATACCATACTATTCGGTTGGTTCTATTTATTATCTACCCTACCAATAATTTTTCCATACAATAGTCACATAATATTGTTATTATTTATTATCTGCGTAATAAATAAAACAACACTTCAAATCTTTCTTAAATCAAACATTAAATTATATTTATAAATACATCAGTCTTAAATAATTATAGTTAATAGAACTTCCCTTTATGATATATTTTATTTTCATATATTTATCAAATTTATTTATTTATCAAATATGTACAAATTTCTGAAGCGACACCAATTATTTATTAGCAAATCCACTATTTTTGCAATAATGGTTTCAGTTTCAAGATACAGCATACACTAAAATTTATAACTTTCTTATAAAATGTATGATGCCGACATGATGGATACTACCTGCTAAAACTGGTTATAGCTGGATTTGAGTAATGAAATGTGTTTTAGATTACTAATGAAAATGTCTCTTGTTAAAATAATAAAATAAATATATTGATGAGTTTGTGTTGGGTTCATTTTATACTGGTCATTAAAATATACGAGTATAAATATAAAAGGTTGCCATTAATAAATATTTTTAATAAAATCCCATCGACCATAAGTTGTACTCAAGTCATTAAAAAAACTTATTGCAGAGGCAGCATATTTTATTATTGTATATATTTAACAATAAATTTGATACATTTTCTTTAAAACCAAAACTACTACGAGATATTTTTTAATTCTTTGATTACAACAACTTACAACTACTTGAGCTTCTTATTTCATTAGTACATATATTTCAAGTGTAGATTTAGAAATAAAAAAGATCTCTAAATTCTAGACATAATAATGTATTGGAATTAAAACAATACATCTGAAATAAATAAAAAAACAGAGAACATTTACATCACCTATTTCAAAATGCCGTCCCTATTCCAAAAAGTAATTCAATTCTAAAGCGACGGAATTCAACAAGCAGGCAAGTGTTGCGGTCGTGGTCGGTTCCCGCACGGATGTCTTGCCGCGGGCTCTTTGTTTACAAATACCGCAACCCGGATCCAGTCTATGGGTACACTACATACATATATATTAAGTAAAGACTTCAGAAAGTAACCTGGTGCTATAGGAACTTCAAGCTAAATATGAAACGTATATAATAATAACGATTTCTAAGTAGATTATAACATTTTGGTTGAACTTGTTTTTATTATAACAATAGTATTGTGTATATAATTCTGGTCTCGGTGCGGGGTTTTTTATAAAAATAAATTAAAGATGAAAAGCAGTACATAAATCGTTTTGAAAGATTTTTTATAACGATTTAAAGAAAAATAAGGTATGAAGTAGTCACCTATATACGTAAATCAATTTCAGTTGCCTTTTACCTTATCCAAGGTTTGGTTTCACGTTACAGTTCGTTGCGCTGGAATACTTTTTTACCGGATGAAACCAACTAAGACTAGTTGGATGAAACTCAAGTTTTAATTTGGAAAAAAAAAATTATAGAAAAAAAATTATACTGAACTGAAACAAAAATGTATTTAATAGATATCTTTCTTAATCATATATTCAAAATTCCATTGTACCACCTCCGACAATCGACCAAACGACGTTCGATCGATCGAACACCCAAGACCAAGCAGCAGGTAATAAATTAATTGCAATGGCACAAGGAGACCACTAAAACCATGAATACTCGAATTTACAAATATATTAAATATTTCCTAAGTTCTTCTTTGAGAAACACAAACAAATTATTATTATCTATTTTTTATTTTTTTATAACCGTTTTAGAAACAAAAAACAATTTTCATTTCATTTCATTATGCCCATGTTAGGTATCAATGAAACTTATTGAATTTGTGTAAGGTTATTTTGGTCCCAAACTTTGGCATCGTCAGCACTCCCCTGGGGATATAAATCGTAAAGTTGATGACTATTTTTATCCGAGGTGAAATGTTGCGAGTAGAACACACCAAAACAAATAATTTTTACTCTTTTTTTGCTGTCCTATGCGTTGATCTGTTCTATGAATTATTCATGTGTATTTTCTCCATAATATGGAAGTTGGAAACACTATTTGTCTTACTTTGTTTTCTGAAGCAATTTGCTTAAATAAAGGTAAACGTCTTTTTATTATTTCCAAAATTATATATGTATATGTAATATTTTAATATAAAATACATTACAAAATAGAAAGCAACCAAGCTACGTTCGCTGAAGTAGAATATAGACTTAATAGATATAATTTTACGGGTATCTCGAAACTAGTATATAAACAATCAACTCGGTACCTGCGGCGAGGTTTAGATGCAGGTCGTGTTGGTTCTGTATGTGTACAGTAAACAGTATTCGAGGAGACTAATTGGAAATACCAACACCAACAGTATTAGTATTTCGTAGCTAAAAGGTTGTAAGTAAATCAATGTAATATAAGAATTATTTGAAACGAGATTAATTATTCTGAATTATTTTCTATTTTTCATCTCACGTCAACAGCAGTACTTGTAAAAGATATGTTCTCCCAAACCATTGCATTAAGGTAGGTTGTGAGAATGGTCCACTAAATCATTAAGAGCTATGGCGGCTCTAACTGAGCAGAGAACGATAACAAATGTTAGCGCTTTGTAAAGTATGAAGGGGAACATCAGACTCATATTTTACAAAATACTCGTATTTTCTTTAACTGAGTATGATAAAAGCTTTCTCGAACAAGTAGTACGTGATAGGCTTTCAAGACCATTTTCAAAATAAGTATTTTGAACTTAAAACCAAAGGTTAAATGAGTAACCCACTATGTAAAAAAGCTCCTCAGTAAGGTTTCACGAAATTCGTTTCGTCCTCAATTTTGAGTTCTTAAGTTAAACACCCCAAAACATTCTCTCATTGAATCCACAAAACCATCTTGGGGTGTGTCTGAATAGTCATTTTGTGCAAGACGGCAACATGAAATTAGCCATCATGGAGTCTGCGGCTCTCAAATATAAAAAAAATCACACCTTATTAAAATTTCTCAAGCATTTAACATATTTTTTTTGTATTCAAACTTTTGTAATCCATGAGTACTCTAATATATATATGTATAATTATCCATCTGTACCTAATTTACCAGACTAGTTTTTAACCCAGTCGGGGTCCTTATACATAATTTTGATAAGCTATCAAAATCTGTCCACGGACAACTTACCTTGTAACATACAGAATACCATTTTACTATTCCACCCCATGGTGCGTTTAAGTTTAGAGTGAGTTCTGACGTCACTCGTTATTTACAGGATATGTTATATATCATAGCGAATAAGGTCAAAGGTTATATTTGTTTTTATCCAAAGTCGCTCTAAAGGGACCTCTGAAAATTAGGATCGGACATACATTATCCTTCCTATATTACTCAGAGGTCCACCTTATTGAACCGCAACGCCTACATTTTGTTTCTTTTTAATGATAAAGTATGAACTTTATCATTAAAAAGAAACAAAATGTATTGTTCTTTTATATATTTTTTTGTATTTTGTTTTTTGTTTTTATAGCTTCTATATATTTTGTAAGTTATATTTGTCCAAATAGATAACATTTTTATCTTTTTCTTCGTGTATATTAAATTACATCATATCACTCAAATCAGACATAGCAATGATTTATTTTGTTATTATTTTTGTATTGCACTTTTTTTGTTGACTTTACGAGAAATAATGAAAGATGACTAAAAATATCACCCATATAAATTAATCTCTACGATTTCTTTTAAAATTTTACAGAAAATTTTTTTGTGTGGTGTGTATTTAATGATAACACATTTTATTAAATTTTTTTGGGATCGGAAAATCGATAAAAGGTGTGTATTAAAAGTAAGGCCGAAACTAAAGTTGTCAGTTGATAAAATACAAATAACATTCAGATAAGATAAATATATATTTCCTAAAATTACATTAATACATTAATTATTATCATACGATAATATAATTTTATCTACAGACTTAATAATTATTTACCTTTAAATTATATCGTCAAATTTTTTATTATAGATATACATATTATAACTGTACAAAATTAATAATATGTTTTATTTTTATACAGTTAACAATACAACCAATTTTTGATTTAGATGTATACTAATATTAGAAGTGGAAAAGTTTATTTGCTTAAATAAGGTAATCTTCGAAAGTACAGAATGGATTTTAAAAAAATATTTTGATTATGATAAATAAGTTTACGAGGAAAGTTATAGGCTACTTAATTGCTACTCAAATTTTCTACTTCTTTACTACTCAAATTTTCAACTCTTTGTTACCCTACTCCTCCTTCAATATACGAGCTACACGCACAAAATTTTGCACACATGCGCATAATAAGCAAAACTCATTCTGGATTCAAAATCATTCATTTTGGTGTAACCGCGATAGTCTAATAATAATAATATTTTCTTTGAAGTAACGATTGATAAATTTAAGTTTTAAAACTATTAAGAAAATATTACTGCCTGTATTCACGTGACTTTTTATCGGAATTTGTTCGTCCGAACTAATATACTTCATACAAAAAATTATGTAATTTTAAAATTCAAATAAGTAAGGATAACAAAAGGCATTCGATTCAAACCAAATGACAGCATAGACAGGTCTAGTAATAACTTACATGTGACGTATATTCTATGTAATATTTTCATCCAACCCTAAACTTATCTTAATTTTTACTTAAATCTAATACATTCAGGAGGTTCTTAATCTCGCTATCAAAAAGAGAAGGAAGATTTTAGTACCCTTTATTATACATCTAATCATCCAATGATTGCTATATCATTAATTTTTATAATATATATATACAATCATTCCAAGATATAGAATAAAAATAGCAACGTTCACTTTCTACATAGTTATCAATGTCGTCAAATATATTACTGGTTGCACATATAATATTATTACATAAGTACCTTAACTAAAATGATCCAAATCCAATATAATTATATAAGTCTCCGTAATTTTTTTTTTTTACGTAAAAATGTGTAAAAGTTAATTCTTGCATGATAATAATTTTATTTCAAAGAATCGTTTGTAGCTCAATTTTATTGTATAGTATATATTACATCTAAAGATTTAAGCTATATGTATGATAATCCATTTTAAAATATTTTACCAAAATTTAAAAGATTTATTGATTTATATTTAATGCTTGCAATACAGTATATGTAAATGATTTAAATTATTTTTTCAATAATCGTAACATATCATAAATACTATTAATAGGAAATCAAATTGCTGATAACGGAGAAACTATAGCCAAATTGTTTGCTGATAACTTTGCATCTATTTATAATTCACCTTCTTAACTAATAAGTCATAAAAAAGTAACATCAATACATATTTATAACATTATAATAACAACGTAATTTCCATTGAAACAGAGCCAAAAATTAGCTGGATCGGTAAGTGCTAAAAAGTTTAACTTCATTGAAAATATTATCTCAAACCCCAGATCTATTAAAATTAATGGAAATGATTAAAAAAGTTATCAATATGATAACATTTTTAAAGGGAAACGATACAATCAAACATCTGATTGTTATTCTTGATAATAATGATAATAATAACTTATATAAAATATTTAATATTAATAAATTAGAACCATCGAAAATAATATTACAAATGTATTATAAAAATATAACAATTATATAAATACTATACCGATCCGGGAGCATTAAAAAAAGAAAAGACTTTGAGTAAAACTGTGCCAAGAGACTTTTGAACAACGCGAATTATAAAAACCACATCTACAATGAAGAGATCAGGCTGAAATAATAAACAACTGACTTAGTTTACAATTTTATATTAAAAGAAGGGGAAAGAAGTGGGCAAGTTATTTGATAACAAGTGAAAACCGCAGCCCACGATTTCTTGCCTCTTGAGAGGATGTGTCGTCAATTAATGTGCGGTATGACGGTGTCCGATCTGCCGATCGAACGAGCCTCCATAACTCCTCGACTGAAATCCCCGGGTTCTTACCGGTCACTAAAGGCACGACAAGTCACAGAGTCACATAAAGATTATTCAAGACCTGGTGGGGCAGCCACCTGAAGTGGGCCAGCGGTGTCACTGTTACTACAGGTAACACCCAATAGTAGAGATGGAGTGGTCATATTCTACTCCACCATTACAAAATTGCAAATTATGGCAGAATTGAGCCAAGACCGAAGGTCCTAACTTTGGCTACTCATCATATCGCTTCCGTTTATCAGATTTGATTATTGTTGGTACATGTAACTACATTAAAATTGAATCAATTAAACAAATTAATTAAGATAATGACGATAAAGAAGTTTATATAAATAAAAATAATGGGTAATTCTGCCTGTTATTTGTAATTTGGAAGTAGTCAATGTTACAAAATGAGATCCGTGTTAGTTTGGTGTAGTTTGGCTCTTGTAATTTTTGTTCAAAGTCAAGCTAACGAACTGCCTTCAGCGGACGGCTGCGATGAAGAGAAATGCAAGCTCCCATCATGCAGATGCTCATCTACGAACATCCCTGGAAATTTAGAACCTCGAGATACTCCACAGGTAATAAATTAGGTAATTTAGATTGTAAAGTAAAAGGAAAGTATTTTTTTAATAAATTTTGATAACCCACTTCAGGTATTATAATTAAGTATTTATATTTTGAGAATATACTTAAAAAATCTTGATTATTTAAACATTATGCGTTTTACAAGTTAGTAACAGCATGATGTGTTTATACTAACCTTCGTTTTACAGTTTGTTCTTCTCACTTTTGACGATGCAATGAACACACAAAATACTGCAACCTATCGATCTCTTCTCTTTAACCGTTTCAACAAGAACAGATGTCCAATTGGAACCACATTCTTTATTAGTCACGAATACACCGACTACAGTCTTGTTAATGAAATGTATAATCGGGGTTTTGAAATAGCTCTTCACTCCATTTCTCACAAAAGTGACTTAGAATACTGGAAGAATGCTAATGTGGAAGAAGCCAAAAAAGAATTTGTAGACCAAAGAACACTTATGGCAAATTTTGCTAATATCCCTTTAAGCGCTATGCACGGTTAGTATATTTGTTTTAAATGCGTTTTAACATCTATAAGGATTAGATTTAAATAAAAAAAATAACGAATCGCTGTACTGAAACAATATATAATCATTTAAATTAAAAAACATACCAGTTGTTGCCTGCGTATCTATTCCCTTATAAACAATGACTAACTTATTCACATCACCTATTTCAGAATAAGACATTTCAACTTTTAGTGCACATATTTTCATAAGATTTTGATTTGATAAGAGTTATGAAAGACTAAGATACTGAGAGAGAGTCACTTGTGCAGATATAACTTTGATAGAGATATCCTAAGACGAATTATTACTACATGAATTGAAAAAGCTGTATAAATTTATTACAGGTATCCGCAGTCCATTCCTTCAGTTATCCGGCAACAGCACATTCCAGATGATGTCTGAAAGTGGATTAAGATACGATTTGAGCTGGCCGACCACTAAATTCACGGAACCAGGGATGTGGCCCTACACTCTTCATTACGCTTCTACCCAGGATTGTATTATAGGTCCTTGCCCTACTGCATCCATCCCTGGACCTTGGGTTATTCCTATGGTTTCCTGGACTGACTTACAAGGTTTCCCTTGTTCATTTGTTGATGCATGCTTTGCCAAGTAAGTAAAATATTTTCTTTTTGAAATAATAGTACCTAATTAACTCTAATTATATTAAATTCTAAGAATAAAATAACATTTTAGCCCCAATCCAGAAGACGAGAACGCTTGGTTCGAATATATAGTAAAACAATTTGAAAGGCATTATCTTGGTAGCCGTGCTCCATTCGGTTTTTATGTCCACGAGTGGTTCGTTAGAGTGAATCCAGGAGTGAAGGCAGCTTTAATCCGTTTCATGGATATGCTGAATAAACTAAACGACGTATTTATGGTTAGTTTTTTTAAGTTATTTTTTTTTATTTCTTTACGATCTCTTAAAACCGATTGCATTGATTCAAAAAGCACAATATTAAAAATACAGGTCAACGCGCATGATGTTATCAACTGGGTGCAGAAACCAGTACCTATAAATGAGTACGTAAAACAAGATTGCCACAGAATCGTACCTGCTGCGTGTCGCCGTACAACTTGTGGATCTCTTAGATCACCGGATACTGGTGTAAGTACATATACTCTTGTATGTTTTTATTTTTAACTTTTATAAATTTAAAACAGTAAAATAATGAGGGATAATTTCAAAACAGGTCCAGTAAAGAATAAATTTTTAATAGTTTTATTATATTATAAAAATCTTCTTTTTTTTTTTCAGAAAACCTACTATATGACAATTTGCAACAGATGTCCCAAGGTGTATCCGTGGCTGAATAATCCCCTCGGTCAATAAAAAAAATATTACACATATATGTATCAAATTTTAAATTGATAATAATTAAAACATTTTATTTATATTTTTGATTTATACGATGTTGTTGTTGAATTGTTTTTTTTTAAATTAATTATTTAAACATATTAATTTTTATTAAATTGTTAATGAAATTAAAAATTGTCATACAAAATAAAATTAAATAAACAAAATGCAACAAGTTCTTATAAGAATATAAATAAAGATTATATTATTGTTTTATAAGTAAAAAATCATCTAATATTAAATTATTTAAAACTAATTTGAATTTAATGTCCGGATAAAAATGGTCATACGTAGAATGACCGTTTACGTAAATACGTACGTACGTACGTAAATACGTACGTGCTAATTTAATCAAAGCAAGTAGCAGTACTGTAGCTCAATTGGTAGAGCGTTTCCAATCCTGTTCGTGTCGATAATTTTTTTCGTTCTATATTTATTTAACATTTCTTTGGAAATTATACTTTAATTAATCTTTTCTCTTCTTCGAAACGAAGATTGCCTTTTGACATGAAAGGTAGAAATTCTCTCACTAAAGCTGCTTGGAGATCCAGGAACTTCTATCTTTTCTGGTGTATATGAAGAGCTGGTAAAATAAATTATAGAATTAATTATTATTAAGATTTGTATAAAAATAATCTCTGTTAGTCAAGTGTTTAGTGACTCTGACTGCTGATTAAAAGAGTGGATTCGATTTTCAAACAATTCTTTTATAATAAAAAAAAAATAGTTTCAAGGGTAGATCTTCTTTATTTATATACTTAAACAGGATACAGACAGGAAGGATCACTTGATCTAATTTTTTGAAAATAATTTTCAACCAAAAAGTAATAAGTAAAGAGTATTCATTCAAGAAAACCCATCTTCTTTACTTCAGATTTTCAAACTATTCAACTGAACTGAAATTTCAACAATTTAAAGGAGAGTCATTAACTATTTTGAATTCAAAATATTAAGTGGATACTGTCACACATATTCATTTTGGACGAGAGATGATTAAGGAGAGTCGTACCAAAATAATTTTTACAGTTATCTTAAGACGAGCTTCTGCCAGAATGTGGTACTATTACGCTCGAGCCAGCTTAATTAAATTGCAGTCAATAGGTTACAATTAGACGCTCCTAATATTACCATAATATTATGTTTATTAATTCCTACCTGTACAGTTCATAGGCACTGCAATATGGCGTGTCCACGAGTTCTATTGTCTCTAGTTTAAAGTTATCGATCACATATTTCTGTTTTCGCCTATCATATCTGAAAAATAATAAAAATATGCTTTAAATATTATTTTAAATTCTTAGGTTTCTAAGTTTCTTATATTTGGATTTTAGAAATACACTTTATAACGCATAACAGATTTTACTGAAATGTTTCATCGTTAGAAATCCAAATAATGTCATGACGTTCAAGCAGAGAATAATATTCAAATAACCTTAAAGAGATTTCGAAGTTAAGTAGTGAATAACAATTAAGATGAGTCGGAACTTACTTAACAACAGGCAAAAAACGATGTCCCCAAATAATCTCACGTGGCAGATACGATGTCTGGCTCTGAGTGAAGGTACCCATCGATGCCGAGGCTCCTTTGAGACTCATTGTGATTTCAAAACTGTGAAGATATTTGATAATAAGGAATGACTATCTATTATTTAATGGGTAGTTAGTTACGATTTTCAGTGTATGCGCAAAATTTATGGAAAGAAAATTTTTTGACTTCATTGCTGGTACTATATACAAAAGAAAAATTAGTGATATTATTTAGACTTTTCCCTTTTGACTTTTGATATATTTCAAATTTTATATTTAGCCTATCATTAAGCTTTACAGTAAAACAGATTGACACAAAAACATAAACATTTCAAACAGATGTCAAAGATACACTTTCTGAAACAGTAAATTTTAAACGTAAGTCAATATTTTGTTTAACTCTACAGCTTTAAAACAATTTTAGTCTTTTTTGTACGTACATAGCTTGTGTAAGAATTTCTGCTGGCTAGCATCTAGTTAGTTAAAAAACCTCCGATTAAGTCTTATAATATTTATAATAACAAAACTGAAGCAACGTCTGGGAAACTTGTATTTATATCCTTAGGAATATATTTTTATAAATAAGTGATCATTTATAATCCATCATAATTGTATATGCTTACTTAAATTCGTTAATATTTGTTGGAGTCATTTTATACAAAGGACTAGTTTCATCGATCTCGTGTACAAGAGTCACCGGCCACAGCAGGAACTGTCTTTGCCTTAGTGGTAAAATACTTGCGTGATAACGTATGACTTCACCTTCTTTGGTTCTGTAATGATTTATTATCACAATAAATGAAATATTGAGTTTGTAGTAATCATTGTCCATGGGAAGTCTGTTGTTTTTAAAATCATAATATCATAATATAAGAAAATAATCTTACTAAATATTTATATACAAGTTTCTTTTATCTTTTACACTATATACATTAATCGTTTAGATTAATTTTAGAAATTATGCTTAGAAAAGTTATAAAAGAAAATTTATAATTATAAATAATTTGGTTATAGTTCCTACACAAACTATCCGTCAAATATTTTGTAAAAAAAAAATTTGATTGGTTTTTATGTCTTTGGTATACTTTTGAATAATTTTTAAAATTTAATTTTTTTTCTAAAGTTGATTTCGATTGACGGGTTTAGATGGACCGTGGAACAATTAATGTAAAATAATATAAATAATTCTACAAATATTTTTTTTAACTCAGTTAAATACACAAAATACAACAAACAGAAATGTTAACTTATAATGTATAACGTTATGAATTAATAAAAGTATCCATAGTAAGTAAGTCATCCAATAAAAAGTATACTATTTTTGAAGAAATCCTACATGAAAAATACTAAATGAAATTGCATTAATTTAAATCAGAAGATTTTTTTACTACAATAAATTAAACAATAATCCAGAACAACAGAAAGCTCACTTGTGTCTTCAAATTTCCATCATCTCGTTCTGTTTCTAAATGGTATCATTTGTTATTAGATAAACTGATGCTTGTCCTATTTATGAAAAGGGTATAAAAATAAAATGTATAAAAAAGCTACTCTCACCTATGAGTATTTATAAAATGAGCACAAAACTCTGAACCAATTAAATGATCGTAGTTGAGATCCCAGGCGCGAAACATGAGACACAGGCGACCATCTCGTAAACAAATCTAAAATAATAATTATATTCAAAAGATATTAAAAAAATTAAAAAATAAGAAGCAGCGTTTTAGATAATAAATTAAAGAGTACTCCAATATATACCATTAAAAATATATTTTTGTTTCTTTGAGTTTTAAAAACATATAAAAATATCCAGCTATATTATATAGTATTTACATGAGTACTCACGTAAATGCTGTCGGAATTTGCCCCACTAGTTTTGAACAAATTCTGGGTCCTGATTCATGATCTTTAAGCATGACGGAGCTCATACCAATAATCCGGAATGGATTTGAAACTAGTGTGGCAAATGTCGATAGTTTTTATCTGAGTACAGCCAGATAATTATGTATTATTAATGGATCAAGAAAGGTAAAATACAACAAATAAATATATTTTTCACTCACAACGGCATTTTTACTAAATCCTACACCATCTCTAGACATTTTTTCGGGTCTTGTCAGTTTTGCGTACACAACGCAAGTTAAGACCCCAGACAAACCAGTGCCGAGTATTAACTGAAAATTAATATATAACTTTAATATAAAAACAAACAGTAAAACTTAAAAAATAAGAAAATATTCAGTATTATAATTACTCGCCTGCATAATAAATAGAAATATCGATTCCGGACACTCTTCATCTATCGCGCGATCTCCAAATCCGATTGTGGTCTGTAAAGAAGAAATAAATATTAAGACTTATTATAATAATAAACTAGTACAGTACTATATTATTTTCTTACATTTTCACGAGTACACATTTGAAATGAAACTATTTTTACGGATTTAAACTCGCGTATAATTTGATTACATTTTAATTTTAACCCGACGTTTCGAGTGCTTTGCAGCAATCGTGTTCACGGGTAGACGAGATGTAAGTGTCATGGCAAAGTACTGTCATGTTACTATAGTCTCAACTATTCGTCACTACTCTCTTTTCTATTCTTAATAGTATATTCGTCAATTCATATTTATCAATTAAGTTTAATAAGTGTCGCTCTTTATACGTTGCTCAGATATGGAACAAATTTTCAGCATTATCTAAGAATTATGAGAACAAATTAAAATTAAAAAGAGCGAAATTTCTATATATTTGAAATTGGTAGCTTCTTGTTATTGTGTAATAAATAAAATATTTATATATATTTCGTTCTTTATATCACATTAAAAAAAAATACTTAACAAGGAATTTTGTGTATATCAATAAACATCTGTTACTATTTTCGTAACTACAAAAAGAAGATTAAAGGATATACTCGATCTCGCCCACGTAAGGGTAAGGTCATTACGAAACTTGTTGACCTAATTGTGTGATGGATAAAGAAATTACCTCAACGATACACGAATAGATAGCATCGTTGAAGATAACATTATGATGTTTTACTGTAATCTTCATTCTGATATTTAGTCTGTATCACTAATATAACAATGTAATATGCAACTTCACTTGTAAGTAAATGCATTTATTTAAATTTTTATATTTATTTTATTTACTTAATTTAAAATCGTTTAACCTGTTTTAATTAAAATTTAATAAACATTTATAAATTTCTTTCGTCCCTTAAAATTTGCGCCCAAATCAAAAACATCCTTTCCGTATTCCACTTTGAGAGCATGCTTTTATTGCCTTGCCAATGGACTTCTGGGTTTCAATATTTAGAGTGATTGTAAAACACTTATTTTCTAGAAATTAATCCCAAATTGAAATTAAAAAACCTGAGAATGATTAATACCACGAATACTTTGCTGGAAAACGAAAGTTCGTACTTTACAAGGCAGTCCACCTAGACATACTGTTTCAAGTACCGTCGTTATGACTAGTGGGAATCATCCCAGTTTTAATTTTACTTACGACAAAAAACTATATAAATCATGGAAGAGCCCCAACTTTTTTTTTTATCTCTATATATATTCTCAGTATTTATCATTCGAATATTAATAATCGTAGCTTGAAAGTGCTTTCACTGTTACTTGTCCTTTAAGATACCTTAATAACTTACCTGAGCCTCGACAGAAGCAAGGAAGATTGTAACAAAATCTTTTCCCCCGGTGACACAGGTCCGCTGAGGAGGTTCTGGTTCAAAGTCATAATGCGCCAGAGCCGTGATGTACCAAAATATAGCAAATACGAGCCAGATGGTGAAGTGGACCATGATGGTACCGATGACGATCCAACGCCAACGTAGGTTAATCTGATGCGACAAAGAAATCTATTATTGAATTTGTAAAGTTTTGAGATCTGTACATTGTAACTTGTTATTGTTTTTAACTTAAGAGTATCAAGAATGTGACATTATTACTAAAAAAAAAATTTAGGAAACAATAAAATAAAAATATAAAATCATAGTTTATGGTACAAAAATGTCTTACCAATGTGTGAAATGTATCATTAAGAAGGCGAATCTTTTCAAACGGAACATTGGATATCAACGCTACATTTTCCATTCCACTCTTGGAGACCAGACGCTTCGGGAAGTCGCAGTACCCTTTATACCGAAGAGGAGGCTCCGTCCTAAGCAGAAGTGATTTAAAAAAATTGATATCTGGTAATCGCTAGTTAATAGACATGTTTATTAAGGGTAGTATATAAATATTAATTTTATTAGTCACGCAAGGTTTAACAATTAGTTGATAAAATTTACAGATGGATAAAACCAGTAAGCATCAAGAATTTCAAATATCGGTAATAACATTATAACTTAAATTAATGTCAAGAACATCATCCTGTAAGGTGTTAATTCAAGCGATATTTTCAGCGACTTATTATTTTTTTATTGTACCAATTTCTTAGCTTAACCCAGTTATAAAAGGAGATAATCTGATGAAATGTCCAAGTTTAATCTTTATATGTTGTTAATATGTATATGTAGTCTAGTTTATTACATTTACTAGTTAACGACGCAATGATTTTATATTTATTGTTTTGTTATCAAACAAACTACATTTCACTACTGTTTATACCAAACTAATATTTACTTAAAAAGATTAGCGAGAATGTTATTAAATAATATTGTCCCTTATAAATTTTTATCATTGTACACATAAATAAACTATTATTTAAATATATATAAGCAAGGAAAATATACCTTTTGTTATTTTCTATTATCATTGGAACATTATGTTTTATATTTTCATAAGGACTCTCTTTTTCCATATCTTTTTTCAAATTAGGACTCTCTTCGTTTTTAATATTAAGACTTGTACTGCTTTGTGTTATTATTATTTTTGGTAATTGTGCTGATAGTTTTCCCAGTCGCTCAGATTTTGTTTCACACATCGAATTCAAGCTTCCGTTACACGCTTCGTTTTCAATTTTGAATTCTACCGTTTGGTTTTTGTCATTTGGTCTACTGTAAATTTCTTCAAAATGTTTGTTTGGAACTTTTTTATTGACTTCTTCTATAGTTTCATACAAGTGATCGTTTTTTTCACACAAAAGACTTGCTCTATCTTCACAATTAGCATCAGTGTTCACATTTTGTAAATAGCTTAAGCATTCGTCGTATAATTTATTTATTTTATCGAAATCCACATTATTCTTTTTTGTATCCATAGTTATTTATTAATTTAGTCAATTATTCATATCTTTAACTTCTTTTTATGAAAATTATTCTATTATATATATATTCTATATTATAAAAAAATATTTAATCACCACTAGATTCCTCTTTAATTCAAAGATTTATGATATAAAAATTATAAACAGAATTTAAACAATACGTCAAAATAAATACCGTACGATGTAAAATCCAGTTAGATCCAATGTCACTCAACCAAAGCCTGAGATGTAATGATAGTGTTATCAGACGTTATCAGTGCTAATTGCGCGACTGAAGAGCGCACACTAAGCGAAAGATCAGTCGTGACCTTGCGTGATCGTTAGGGGGATTCTACTCGACGTAATTATTATATTATACAATTATTGTTGCTATTATTTCGGATGTAAAATAATTAGTAATATTTTTAAAATCATAAGTTGAAAGAAATATATTACTAAAAATTAAAAAAAATATATTGAATTTAAAGTTAATATATTTTCTTATATGTGGACAGTAACATCATTATAATTATTTAATAATCATTTTAAATTCTATAATTCTTTTAAAAATGAAAATATAAACATAAATAAATTAAAACATAACAAATATTTTTAAGGATAGTATTTATGAAAATAAAATATTAATTAATATTTAAAAATGTATTAAAACACTTGAACAAAATATAACTAACAGAATGATAGAATCACCCACATTCAAGAACGTGGCTAATATACTGACAAAACATTGTTTACAGTACAAAAGATCCGTTGACGTGATCTGACTAACTAACACTTCCTTTTCATATATAAAAATAACCTTTAATTGAATTGCGGTTTTACATTTTTGATTTAATATTCATTTGCTATAAATAATTATAAATCATATGATTTTATTTTAAACCTTAAGATTCCATCATTACTTTAAATATAATTATTAATCGCGATGCTACATGCTCCAAACTCATGAATAAGAACCCCGAATGGATTGAAAACTAGACAGGCAAATACTTATTGTGTTGAGTAAGGCCTAATAT
Source organism: Mechanitis mazaeus (assembly GCA_959347395.1). Classification (NCBI taxonomy): domain Eukaryota; kingdom Metazoa; phylum Arthropoda; class Insecta; order Lepidoptera; family Nymphalidae; genus Mechanitis; species Mechanitis mazaeus. Next base: position 15,664,523 of record OY365755.1, read on the forward strand.
TTAATATTTAATAATTATATTTAAAACAGTTATTGGTAGCTTTTGAATTTAATAAATACTTCTGAAGCACAACACATTTCTAATGCTCAAACCATGTTCATATGATGTAGTATCATATGAACATCTTTGACGGTGGGTATTATCCAGTTTTTTTAATAAGAATAGATAGATTGTTTATAATTATTGTTTACCTTTTTAAAGGAGGGTGAAGCCATGAGCAAAAAATAGTTTAAAATAATTTATAAGCGTCTAAAATTATCAACTTTCACGTTCTTATCATTTAAGATGGTGTAACACAGGAAGCAAATATTTATTATGTGGTAATATTTTAAGACGTCTTTACATATTATATAGGTGGTTTATGAATGTGTTTATGTTCTTATTGCTCTCCAAATATACTTTATTTTTATTTATATGTTCTATCTATAGTGACAAAGATATAAATATCTTATGTCTACCTCAAATAAGACAGACTTTTTTGATTTAGTGTCTTGTGCGAATTTTATAGGTAATCCCGATTTTTATGAAATAAGAGCAACGCCATCTGGTGAAAGTAAAGCACTTCTCTTATTTTAAACCAATCGAAGCTTCTTCTAACTCCGTCGATTTGGTGAAAAAACCCTCAAACTGCATATTGTCGTAGTTCTTAGCTTTAATATAATCTTGAACTCATGTTATTTAAATAATTATATGCATTTGAAGACCCAAGTTTTATAAGTAGTTATATAAAGTGACTGATTTTCAATAGCAGTTATAATATTTGTTGTCGGATAGTGTCATGTAATGTCAAGTAATAAAATAGCTAATTTATGTATGTAAACATACATATATGTATAATTTTAATGTATGATTGTATGCAGAAAGTTTATCTAAGTATGTAAAAACTACTTCACTTTCTTAAAATAATCCATCCATATTCATAAGTTTTTTAATTTACTATTTCGATGATTGCTCAATTATATAACACTAACTGTTGTTTGCGGTTACAGCCACGGATCAACATCTTTATTTATCTTAAGATAACTAAGAGGAAAAGAATAATATTAGATAGCCTATATCCTTCCTCATGTATCTGTCTATCACAATCGGAACGAATTTTTCAAATCCATGAAATTTAATAAGAATAACGCTTTTAAAAACCAAATTTTTAATTTACAACGCTTTATAATATTATAGTATAGATCAAGACATCATTTACAACATTTTTTAAATAATTGATTAAGGTTTTTCTATTTACCATGAAATTAGAAGATCTTGTACATATTGATAAACAATAATTTAAAAAAATGTTTTATCTTATTAGATAAACCGACTGCAATAGAAGAAAGGAAATGTCGGTAATTTAGAAAGTTAAGTGTAAGTTTAACTTACATATGATGTATATACTTTTGTATCTGTGATTCATTTTATTTACAACACTAAAACACCAGCTTCATGCGGCTATTTTATTTGATTGGTTAACATTTCTTATATAATACAATATTTATTATATTCTTTTTAAAAATATGTTTGTGTTAATAACAATTCTTAAAATTTCTAAAGCAGGTTATGTACTCGTAAAAAAAACTTGTGTATAAATTTTGAATCGACTTTTAGCAATCCGGTTTCTTATCCCTTACAGCCTTTTAAAGATGATATTGCTAGTTTGAAGCCATCTGTATCCTTTATCAGCTCCCATTATGATGAAATTGATAATAAATTCAAAGGCTTTGAAAGTGAAAAAAAAACTTTTATCTAATCAAACAATTGATTTGAATAACTTTAAAAAACGTTTTGAGCATCTAGAATTGGAAAAAAAATAAAAATGACCAGTGGTCCCGTAGATCTAATATTGAAATTTATGGTATACCAGAGAAAAGAAATGAAAACCTGATAGAACTTTTACAGTCCATCTCGAACGTAACTGGATATAAACTGATTTCGTCTACAGACATTGATTTTATTACTAGAGTTAATCCAAATAAAACTGAAGTCTAAAATTAAGCCAATAATCATTAGATTTCTATCTCGTCGGAAAAAAGATGATTTCTTGGCTTTAGCAAAAAGAACGAATCTTAAATGCAGTGATATCGGATTCGCAGGAAACACTTCAAGCATATATTTTAATGACCATCTAACTCGATTTAACAAAATTCTCCGGCATTCTACGAAGAAAATTGCTAAAGAAAAGAAATTTTTATTTGTATGGGTAAAAAACTCTACTATAATGGTTCGAAAATCGGTCACCAGTCCAGTTTCAAATATTCTAAACCATTCGGCTCTAAAAAAGATTGTTTAATTCTTGTTATTTTTTTAGTATTTTCAAGGGTATTAATTTATAAATTAATAATTTTTCATGAAAGTTAGTTTGATACGTATTTTGTTATTTTAGTTTTCGTTTTTTAAATAGTAGTTTATTTTTTGTTTGAAATAAAACTATTTTTACGGATTAAGACTCGCGTATAATTTGGTTACATTTTGATTTTACCCCGACGTTTCGAATACACTTACATCATGTCTACCCGTGAACACGATTGCTGCAAAGTATTCGAAACGTCGGGTTAAAATCAAAATGTAACCAAGTAATACGCAAGTTTTAATTCGTAAAAATAGTTTTATTTCAAATGTGTACTCGTGAAAAGCTAAGAAAATATTATTGTATGTTTGCAATGTTCACATTTAGTTTTATACAAAAACTTAATATGAACATTGCAATCACTTTAACTTTCTATCCCATGGTTACGTTTAATGTGAAGATTAGTATAACTAATTTACTGAAATTCGCTTTCTTTAATCCAAGTGAAGGTTTTGAAATGCTGGAGTGTTTATTAATTTCAGTAGCGATACAAATATATGAAATATATATTTCGGAAGTTAATGCCCGAGTGCATTTCCATTTACTATCAGAATGTTCGTGGATTGCGTTCTTAAACAGGTAAAGTTTACTTATCAAAAATTATCACGTAATTTGTTTAGCTGAATCTTGGTTACTGGATGGTGTATATAATGAAGAAATGTTTGTTGAACTCTAGGTATGTTGTTTATAGATGTGACAGAGATTATTTACTTTATATTACTACATTGTTTAATTTTTGATAATTTTCTGGTTAAAATCATTAGCTATTTCTAATGTAAACGGTAGGTATCTGGTGGTATCAGTAACGTTTTTTGTTTGACTAATAAATCAGAATTTCCCCTTGTTGAAGATCATCATCATCCTGCAATCGAGATTTCCGTTAGTCTTTTTTATCAAAATACTTTAAGTTCATTACCATATACTCTGAGCTTATTTCGATGTTGTCAATTCTAGAAAAAATAATATTGGTTGGTATGAATTATTCTATAATTTTGATGTTGAAAAGTCCGTTGATTTATTTTACCAAAAAATCAACGATATAATAAATGAATGTGTGCCAGTTAAAAGTATTAGGAATGTGAATAATTTTCCATACTGGTATTCTAGATCTTTGATTAAAATATTGGGAACGGCTATTAACTTTTTTATGCATTTTCAAGAGCCACCACCACGAGTTTGAAACTATGCTTATTATGTAGTAGTACTGAAACGCGCGTAAGCAAACAAATGCTGAAAGGAGCATGTGTTCGAAGCACGATCTATGCCCGATTAATTTATGAACATCCAAGAAAGGGTGAGTTCGTCACACAGCTATTAAGCTCTGACACGAAGAGATTGTAGGCGGTGTGTACATCATCATCATCTGTAGTTAAGTTTGAAACAAAAAGATATCCAAGACGATCGATTCTTTTCCGTGAAATTTGCCAGCTGTCCTCCAATATTTAGCAACTACTTTTTTTCTATCTAATTCTCTCATAGGTACATACGCTTGTCGTACAGGTCTAAAAGTAAGTAGAGAGTTATCAAGTCTAGACCTTAAAATTGCCAAAGTAGTGCAGCAGGTATCGTTCCTTATAAACGCAGATAACCCGGCGTGAGATACAAAATTGATGTAAAAGTCTACCTGAGTAATAATAAGGAAGCTGTATCTATCGCTATATCTGCGCCTTCATTAAAAACGACAGTGGCATCTCCGTTTGTGCTGTCTACAGATGAAAATCCAAATGTACAAACAAATAATGTATAGCAGGTTGCCAAAGAGTACAGGCCTGCTTGGCTCTTGACATTTCTATGCTCTCCAAAGAATACAGAAGACAATCCGAGCAAGATTACTCTTAGGGATTGCAATTATATTCGGAGTGGAGTTGGAGGTGGGGCTCCGGTGATTGACACTCACCTCTGCTAAACAAGGTAGACTACTACTCGTCACCGGTCTTTCTTGCGAATGTGGTACGTTGGTAGACGTCTGCAAATTCGTTTTGCTCATGAAACGTCAGAATAATTCTAACACATTGTGGGCCCTTAGTCGTCTCATACAACACTTATGAGTAACAGAAGTTGTCTTCTCATTCTTGATAACACAGGGATGATTAATTGGAGATCTATTTATACTTGATCCAAAATATGCAGTTTTTGTGAAAAAATCAAATGTGCTTAATTCTCAATGTCTCTTTACTGAGTAGATATATTTTTTCATGTCATTTTTATAGTCTAAAAGATAATTAAAAAAATCACACTGGTTCATAAATTAAAAAAAATAATGTTTTCATTCATTGCTTTAAAATCATTTACAAGAGAAATAAATGCTATATAATTGTTTGAAGTTATTTACTATTTACTTTATTACGAAAGAATCCGGTGAATGTGCTGAGTCTCACGATACAGTAACATCACTGAACTATGGTATTATTAAGTATTTATTATTTTTACATAAGGACGAGCAGTACAGTAAAGCTACACAGTAAAGCTTAAATTTAATAATAATATCTAATCCTAAAGCTGTTGATACAGCTTCTGAAGTTGTTCCAGCAATACAATAAAATAACACCTGAATAATATTTATAGTAATATTTAAAGGTATTTAAGACAAAATAAAACATTTATGTAAATAAAAAATTTAATTGGAACTCCTTTCCTCAATTATCCGTAAATTTGAGAGAGTATTGATTTAATATGGATTAAATAATTTCTATTTTCTCGAGAATCTAATAAATTCAAATAAATACACCTATGTTCATATTGAAGTATTAAACTTTATTGAATATTGTTTTATATATATTTTTTTTATTTTTATGGCGAATTCTTAATACCAATTTGATATTTTATGTTTCCCAACAATTAGTGTCTATCTTCAAAGACATATTAATTTGAAAAAAAAACAAATATAGATGGAAGAGGAACATACGGATAACATTAAAAAATTAAGAAAGGAAATTCCTTAGAACTAAACGTAAATTAGAGGTCATGACAGACAAACAGTCATCGTTATAATTCCAAAGGGGTTCTATATAAACACCACCGTCTATTTAAAGTATAATGAATAGAATAAAATAATAAAAAATTATAACGTAGGTTAAAATTTATTATTTATTTTAAAAAATCACAACAACAGGTAAGTATACTCTAGTCTTTTACTATGTATATTGTATAATTATGTATATTTTAAACACTAATATACAACATTTCTTATTTACGTATTTGCGTGTATAAATATCTCGTATTAGACAGCAATAAAATATCTTAGGACAATATTCTAAATTAATTTCAATTGTAATAAAGAATTTGCAACAATGGAGGATAAATAGAAATAAATAGTTCTTTCGCATATGACCTTAGATTAATGTCCTAAATGTAAGTCTTAAAATTCTACTAAACTATAATTTATAAGTACTTTATACTACGTAACAGTAAGATACATCTTGTAGGAGAAAATGTTTTTTTTTATATAACAATAACAGTTTGTTTAAAAATTTTTAAATAACTTCATGAAATACAGATATTTATACACGATAACAATTTTAAAATCACAATAATATCATAATTTAAGCCTCGAATCTAAACATCTATAGTTGGACTCACACGTAGATATCGCGCGGGCTAAAGCTGAAGTTCCTGAAACGATAATACATTTATTACCTCTATTATGCTAAGATAACTTATTTTATGACAATGATACCACAAATAGTTTTTTCCTTTGTAATAACATATGGCGTTATTATAAATTAAATAATATTCAAATTGCATAACAGAGGGCGCTGTTTCAAATTTTATGAAATTAATTTTACATAATATTTTAATACCCGAGTAGAGCGCAATTCAACTCTAGATCCTTACTAGATTTAACAAATGACTTTAAAAATTTTTATATTAAGACTTTTGTGTTCCATGATTACTATTATATAAAATTAACTAGCGGGCTATAATTACGTTAATTTTTTCTGAATTTGCTTTGATCAAAATCACGGCTTGAACGAACTGTGTTCACAACGGAATTCCGCCATGTACAAAACTTATAAATAATGACCGTAGACTGGTTGAAACTAATCGTAAAAATTCTGATAAAATTGACGTAAGTACCGCCAGATATACATATATATAGTAACGTCAAAAAAAGTTCATATACTGGCTAAAAAACAATGCAGTATTATGAAGGTGGAATTCCACCTATGATAGTGTTAGAAAGGAAAGCATACCAAATAATATTATAAGAACCGGCTACACGTCAGTTGTGTACCTGTAATGATATTGAGTGGAATTTAATAATGGATTGTGTAAGCTGGGGCCTTAGCACCATATCTTAAAGTAATGTTACAACAATATTACTTTCAACTTTCGTACCAAAACAATGTTTTACTTAAATTTCCACTTATTTTTGAAGTGTTACTCTTCTTAACACTCAAAAGATTAAAAAAAAAGAATATCATTTACTTGTTTTTGAGAATTTACTCTTCTAAAAATTCAAAAGTCAAAAAAGTAATATGAATGTAATATTGATATATTTTTTTTTAATGATGGTTTTATGGTCACCACACTAATGAAACTGAAATATGCGATATTATAATAAATAATAATTTGTGAAAGCCTGTAAGCTGAGTTCTAGTCAAATCGACTCAGTAATATATGATAATATATGAAAATGCCTCTATAAAAAACTGCACCTGTAAAATAGATTTCAATTATTTATATAAAACAACTATTAGAACAATATTATTTGAATAATATAAAAGTGACAGAATATATACAAAAATTATTTCCAGAAGCTCTTGGATATTAATTATCAAAATATATTGTTAAATGTAGTCTTCCCAAAAAATTAAATGACTAAATAAAAAGCGGTCATCACGGTTTATAACAAGTAATCTGGTAATATCATAGGTAATAACAAGTAATCATAGATATATATTCAATAATCAGATTTCGTAACGCACCTGTCCCGGCCAGGCGCTGGCCCCGGAGCCTCAAACGTGTCGTCACGCAAGAAACTTTTGTTTGAGAAACCCATGTCCACTGAAAAATTATATATATCTTAGATTAATTTCCGAAATAACAACATTATTATAACATTAAATTAAGGGATATATTTTTAAACATTAAAATCTTTTTTTCATCCCTTCTATAAGTGGGAGCAAGATAGCTAGCTCTGTTTCGATAGGAACTTTTTAGTTGGTGGAAAATGAGCTTGGAAATAACATGTATAAATATGAACACTCATAGAAATGGAATGCGAATTGTGTGTATTACTGGCTAGTACGTGTTGGCTGCACAGCGCTAAAACTAGAAACAAAAAAAAAGCGCGCGAATGACGTCTCTGTTCTTGTAATTAGCAAGGTCATATTTTCTCAAAGAAAGGGGACGAAAAGAAGAGTATATAGTCATATAATCAAGTCTGATTAATGAATCTTTGAAACACTCGTTGCGCTGAGGATTCTACGTTAGAGTCCTTCGCTTCGCTCGTTATTCAAAATAGTGCCCTCGCCGTAAAAATACTATTTTGCTCCCTTATAATACAATCTACTACTATATTTTTATTCTAATTTTATTCTAACTTGCAAAAATGCTTCCATCTCGTCGTCACTATGTTTACCTTTATCAGTGTCATAATTGTCGTCGGCCCACTTGTAGTCTGTCTCCGAGTACAAGGGTGGTAGCGTCTGGTGCGGCGTCGGATAGAGGTCCAGGGTTCGCTTCTCGGCGATGCTGTCCGCGTCACCGTAAATCGGCATCCTAAAGAAAATATCTTTTACAATTTTTTTTATATTTCGTACGATTTCAATACAATTTTTCGGAAATTATAATTGTATCTATAGCTTTTGTTTTTTTTCTTACAGATACAGATTACGGAAATATAACATTAGCCATTGAGGCACAACCTGAAGATTCTAAGTGTTAATAATCATAAAAACCCGCTAGATGGCGCTGACAAAAATAATTAAACCAACGCAAAGGCAAATAAAGATAGACTTATCCCAAAGCGATAAAGTTATATGTAAACATTGATAATAATTTGATAGAAGAAACGCTTATCAAAGACAAACTGTCTTTATTTGTAAATAATATAAATTAACTACTAATCTTCCATTTACTAACACGTCATTTATGTTTTAGTTGTTACAATATTATTATTAATGACTAGAAATATATATAAATAATATAATTAACTGGATAACATTTACAAACTTTACCCGTTTTCACTAACAACGCCTACTGGCAGAATAGTTGTCACTTAGCACAAGTTCGTTTTCACCGACGTCTAAGGGTTACTTTCTAAGAGATTTCCCAATTATACAAGATGTGGAGGAAAATAAAAAAGAAATATTTTAAAAATACACCAATACTGAAAACCACAACCACTACGTTTACAAAATATCACCTAGGAGTGAAGAAACAAATTTTAAGATAAGGGATAATTACTTAGTAAGTTGTTCAGATATTAGGCGAAAACAACTCTCATTTTTTTGTATGTTAATATCAAAAATTGATTTCGTTGTTCTGAGTCAATAAATAGAACTCTAAATAACAAAATAAAATTATATAATTCTAGAACCTCGAGTAGTCCTCAAAGCAGCTGAAGCGCCATAGCGCCAGTGCCAGCAGCGCTGCAGAGACCACGACACCACCTGCCACCACCAGCCATAACGTTAGCACGCTAGCGTCATTCGGCACCTGGTACTCCTGAAAAATAATGTCAAAAGATAAAAAACATTGTGCCTTTCTTAAAAACTGTTTTTTGTGGGTAGTTAGAAACATATCGTTGTGAATACGTTGCTATTAAAATCTATACTAATATTATAAAGAAAAAGTTAGTTTTTTTAAACGAAAACTATTAAAACCGAAAGTTTTTTAAAAATCTGATTGTAATAGGCAGGTCTATAGGAAACCTGACTATATGGACTATCTAGCATCACACAACTACGTATAGTAATCAAAATAGTAAATAAAATCATTCGTCCCAAGGTGGAACCGGGAGTAAAATCAGATTTAAGGTATGAACAGTTATTCATTATATCAGTATATTACTAATTCCTTGCTACCATAAAACACAAGCGAGACGACAAAAAACTGATAAATAAAAATGCTATAAATTATAAATATTAGTCATAATATCTATATTTCCTGTACATTATGAACAATAACTGATCAAAATACAAAGAATGCCTGCTATCAAACAAATGAATAGATAAAATATACGATGAAGAACAACATCAAATAATTGATAAAAAATTAAAATATTACAACCTAATAAAAGCTTTGTTAGTAAAAGTAAACAAAAAAGTTACAGCAAAAGAAAACAACAGAAAAATAAAAACTAAAAACTGGAGCAATTCATTCTTTCGCAACAAAATGTCTTGTCTAAGGAACTATTGTCTTTTAATGCTCAGCATACATTTGTAAAGAAGATGCTCTTTATATGATTAAAACTTAAAACGGTATATTACAGGGTTTGCATATAATAATTAATTATATTAACTATCTTCCGCTCCCGGCTTAGCTCGCGTACATTTAAATAACCGTTTTGTGAATATTAAAAAGTGAGATATTTCTGTCTAGAATATTCACATTTAACTGTCTTATTTATTTGGGATAGATTTTGCGACCACTTCATAATTTGTTTATTTCAGTTAATTTACATAAAACCATACTGAAACACACCTGATCTATTCTCAGAAATCCCACTATCCGTTTGAGGAAAACGTACAAAAATCCGTTATTTAATTTTTGGCTTTATCTTTTTCATAAAGACAGAAACACGCGAAGACTTTTTATAATATGTATAAATATCTTCTTAAATATATAATTAATTAAGTATTCTCCGGTAGTGGTGTATGATGAAATCGTGACGAGAAAACCTATTTAACAAGTAGTAACAATATTGCATGTTATACGCAAACTGACAGAAAAAAAAATTAGAAATAATAATAAAAATATACAATAATAACATTTATAACTTGTGTGTTATCGGAACATTTATCAAACATAAAAAAACCTCCGAGAATTTTGTAAAGATCCAAAAAAAACATACATACCGTGATACCGAGCACTCTTAATTGCACCGCAAATGGATCCCTTTGTGAATAAAACGTCCACATATCCATCAAATCATCTTTATTAAGCCTGGTCTCTTGTGTGTCATTTTTTTCATCATCATACACTATGGGAACTCCGAACTGCACTTCGGTGCAAAGCTCAAATTTCGGCCAATTGTGGAAGCAAAGCGCTCTGCTTGTTATTTGCGTGCTTTCTAATCTGAAATTATATTATTTAGATTTAACAAATAATACACAGCTTATGAAAATATTTTAAAACACTATATCAGACATTTATAAAACGTGACTACTAATAATTAAAACTATGTATCTTCTTATCAACTGTTAACCTTATGGTGACACGAGGTCAATTATTGTGATAAAAGATGAAATGGGGTGAAAAGTTCAAGGTGGCGAAATGTTAGCTTAAGGTCCGATTAAAATATGCAAACAGTTGCTTAACTACCCTCGCTTCTAAAAGTCAGCGACAACAGTGTGATATAAAGTAAAAACATAAAGTAATAAAATATACAAATAGATAACAATTTCTTATTAGACTTAGTCATCGGTGACGATGACTGTTTCTTAAAATCATGAGGTAAAAGCAGCAAAATTCGAATTCAACATTTCTCTTTTACCCGCTTAAGTATTCCAAGAAAAAATACAATAACATCATCTATATAAAATATAATGTAAATATGTTTTATTTATATATTTTTCTAATCACTCTGCAATTTTAATTTTATTTAATACTATCTTATCACACATTTCAGATAAAATCTCCTTTATTTTGATGCCATTAAACATTCAGTCTATCCAACCCGTTTCCGACTAGTAAGCTTGGCTTATTTCCAATGTTTTGCTTTTCTTTCACTTTACGGCAAATTTGCTTTAACTTAACATAAACGATACATAATGCAACACTGCAATTATTATTAAATGTTTTATCTTTAATGTTTGTTCAGCATTTATTATAAAAAACCGTTAACCATTACATATTATGTGTAACGTTCGATAAAACTACAAGAAATCTCATTTTTTACCATTCAAAAAGACTCATAACGTTTAATTTTTTTATAAAATTATATAGGAAACACTACAAAAATTATAATAAACAAAATATTAATATATAAATATAAATATTTAAATAAAATATAAATATTTTTACAAACCATTTGCTTTTATCATTTTTTTATCAGATAATCTAATCTTTATTTAGAGCTGAATACTTCACATAGCTCCACTCCAACTTGCTGTGTGATAAGGGCAATTGCCTCAGCGTAAAAATAGCTTCAATTAAAATACTAAAAAGACTAGTTAATGCAATTCTATTCGTATCACAGTACACATTTGAAATTGTGTTTGAGTTAATATGTAGAATTTATTTATAGTAATTTTATTAACCAGAAAAGTATGTTTGTTTGAACGCGCTAATTTGGAACTTTGAATTAGATTTGAAAAATTATTTCTGAGTACGTCAGACAAATTCATTGGGAAGACTACGCTATAACAGTAGAGTTATCCAATGATGAAACCGCGTGGCAAATCTATTATATTAATATTAATTGCAAAAAAAAAACATAATCTTAGTCATTCACCGCCCATAAGCTTTACAGACACAAGAGTTCTCAAGTATCAATGCTATAAAATGAATATTCAGTTCTCTACTTTTGTTCTTGACATTTGCTAACAAAAAAAATAAAATAAAAGTTAAAATTTATACAGAATTTTAAATCTTAATTCATACAAAATAGCCTAAAAACTCGAACATTTTTAATGGTAATACAAAAATCAAGAAAGTAGGTACTCATTTTGGCAACCATTTCCAACCTGTAATTTTCTTTGGCACGCCTCTACTAGCGTTAACCAGTTTTGGCAAATACCCAACTTATAAAGATTAACATATGATGTTTAGAATGCATAGTATTATTTTCAACAGATCAATAATCATACAAAGTTTGTTTTTAGCGTATAAATTTATATTAAACCTCACAAACACATCTTTTAATATAAGGTAAGTCTTAAAAATAATGAATTACTATGAAAAATAAGTTTGTAAATCTATACTTACATTATAAATTAACTTTTTTAATACTAACATTATAAATTTTCGAAACTACGTGACAGATTTTAAAAATTCTTTTATTATGATAGACAGGTTGGTGAGAAAGTTATCTAGGATTACTATACTGCTCTTATTTATCCTAATAGTAAATAAAAATGTTCACGGATGGAACCGCGAGTAACTGCTAGTATTTTAATAAAGTAGCTATCAGTAATGTTAATGTCTTAAGAACTTGTGAGGTTCAATAATTATATCTATTGATATCAGTTATACATCATCTGACACCGTTTAAGTTTGTTTAGTTTTCGTTTTACCTTCGTTATTTTGTAACAAAGAAAAGTGTTTTACTAATTGGATGATTCACAATTCTACAGATATTAATAGACCTCGCCCAAGATACCACTCACTTGTCATAAAAATAAAACGTTATTTTTGTTGTATGTCCAATTCATAAGGATTTTATATTAAACTACTTCACCAGGAAAACGTTGTTTAGTATTATAAAAGAGTAAAAAAATATTAAACTATTTATATTGCTATTAAAAAGTAAGAGTTAAAGGGAGAATGGATGAATGAAATTAATATACATCCGATTCTGAGACCTACTGAATACACGTGAAATATTTCATAAGAATCAGTCCGCTTCAGAGGAGTCTGTATACAAACATTGTGACATGAGAATTTTATATATTAGATATGCATATAAAATAGCTATTCTTACTTAATATTATCAAAAGTTTTTTATTTTGGTTATTTTGGATCCCGTCCAGGTACTAATTAATATTAAGCCATCATCTATTATACAAGTAGTATAGTATAGTACTTGTGTGTAAACGCGGATTCATTTTATAAGGTGTCGTAATGACTTCTTCGAATGATTTAAATGTTCTTAAGTTCGTCCGAGTACCACTTCACGGAAAGACTAGATTAGTCTATTTTATGGTATTCAATGTTTTTTGACGAAAGAATAAACATTTTTTAATCTACTGTCATTAATTATATTTTAATATATTTCCTTAAAATAGTAAAATAAATTAAACAAATAGATAGTTACATTACTTACAGTTCTTTTAATGAAGTAATATATATAGATACGATTTATGTTTTGTTAAGACAAGTTCTTAATACAAGTTTTCTTAAGACGTTTAAATTCGATTTATAATAACACCATAATAATATATGACAAATATATAAATATAATTATATATAATAAAATTAATTATTATTAATGAAAAACCAAAGTACTCACCATATACTAGAGCCGTTTTTAGTATCCTTTTAAATCTAAATATATTTACAAGTATTCTATTTAAAAACGAGTACAATAGGAAGAAAATATTTGAGACGGATTTTACTATTTTAGCTAAACTTTATTTGTACATTCTATAATATATAACTTTATGTAATATCTTTAAATTATATTGAAATCTTATCATAAGAATTGGAGCTCGCAGATTTTAAAACAAATCGTATTCAAATTATCCAGAATCTTCCAGTCTTTTGACAAATTATTTACATTTTTACTTCGATATGTTTGATTTCACTCTAATGGGCAGGAAAAGCCGATTTCAAGAAACTTTCATATCAAATAGATAATATTTGGCTAATTCTCATACAAGTTTTTCTTCTGCAAATTTAACAGGTTTCTTTAATACATCAATATTTGATTTAACACAGTCAGAATCAACTGTCTCATTATTATTATCATTAATTATGTTTACAGTTTTTTTAGTTTCTTTAGTTTCAGACTGTATTTCATTATTATTATTTGGTTGCACCTCTTGTGGTTGACTTGTATCTACTTTCTTTTTGACAGTAGTTGGTAGTGGAGTATCGTTATCGTTACAACTATTACTCGGCATCTGCGGATAGTGATGTAATATAGCAGTAGTGTTGAAAGTAATTTTGCCATACTTTACATACTCCGCAGGCCTCTTATTCTCTTGTCTACTAGTACTAGGTGCACTTAAACCTACGTCATCGTTTGGTGATTTTAATCTAATATTTTTTATGGGGCTCTCAACTGAAATTCCTTCAATAATATCTTTCGTTTCATCTATTAGACCTAACGCAACATTTTTGCTGCGCTTCATATTTTCCATGTATATATTATAACGATTCATATCTAAAGTATTGTTTTGTTTTAGTGGCAACGAATTTGGCAATTTCTTTTGAGGTCTCTCCTCAGCCGTGTATCACAATTGCTTTTGAAAATTTTGGTTCTTCGGATTGCTCGATTCTTTTGCCGCCGCGCAATCGCGCGCGGCATTTGTTAGCTATGTCTGGGACTGCACCATTGATATACTGGTGGTCTCGGTGACAATGGTGGGAGCAGGGAACTCCTCATTAGTAGAATCATAGATTGGGAACTCGCAACACATCATGCATTTTAAAAACCCTGGAACTTCTACGTAAATAGCTGGCGGTATCGGTATAAAGGGTGACGTCGATGCTTTATAATACAAATAATCTGGGTTATCTCTATACTTTTCGTCCGCCGATCGTTCGAGTAATGGTATACCTGATAAGAATAATATTATAGCGGTTGTGAATAAAGGAGATAATACAGCTATGTATTCGACGCCTTCAATAATATTTAGCGATATTATAAATATACCCCACCAGAGCACCACTTCACCAAAATAATTCGGATGACGAGATAATCCCCAGAGGCCATCATTGCACCATCTGCCTTGATTGGCTGGTTCTTGTCTGAAGGCGAACTTTTGTAAATCAGCATATGTTTCTATTAACAAACCGATAACAAACACACCAGCTCCAGCTGAATCTAATGTGGTCATTGTTTTAGGTGCCTTCGGGTACGAATGATGGGGCGAATTGATAATAATAACGGGTAAACTAACAACGTACACCCAAACCGCTTGAAAAGTATAGAATACAGCAAACCTTAGAGTGTTACTCTTACGATCTTCAAATTGTTTATCTCGTCCAATGTGATAAATCCTGTAGATGAGATACCCAGAAAGCCTCACGCCCCAAACGCATATGAATGCTGTCACCATTAGTTGCCTGCTGTCGTAATTCTTCAAAGTGCTCCCACCTTGACCAAGGAAAAATGTCAACAATGCTATAATAATAAAATTGGCACCTCCAGTAAAATCTGTTACTTTATCACTTTGTGACAATGAAGCAATAGTGAAAAACAGTATTTGCATCGCCACGGTGACCATAGCACTTACTGCGAAGTTGTTTCTATCTATAAGGGGCTCCATTTCAATTATTTGATACTAAATTTTGAAAATTTTGGCATTAGGGAATACTGACATTGATCTTTTGGCGCATTGCTGCATTTTAACACTTATGTTTATCTTATTTAGGGTCTATTATGGTTATAATACGCGCGAATGCCATTTTTAATAGCAGTTTAGTTTATGAGAATTGTATTTATTAGCGTGGTTTAATTCTATTAGATTATTATAAAGGGTGAACCGCGTATTTGAATTAAAAGCGTGACACTGTAAGCTTGTACCGCACGAAAGCTTGCTACTAAAATAGACATGACGTTTGAAGTGCGCAAGTCTGCGCGCAAGCGCCGTACGCTTTGTATTCTATTTAAGATATTTTATATTTATTTCATACATTAAATTCTCATTATATCTAAAATTAAAGATAATTTATTCAGAGCATTTAAATCATAACTTTTTTTGTATAACGGATGAAATAAGTTTGATAAAATGTTAAAATTAGGATAAAAATAGTGTAGGACAAAATTTACGTCATCTTGTCTGTTGAAACATTGCGCATTACTGTACTGTATATATTATTAGTCATATAGATACCAGATATATATCAGATATAACATAATTAATGCACTTCTTTTGTAATATAAAAAATAGGTATTTGTTATGATTAAGTTCTGTAATATTCTTGAATGATTATGTTCAGCTTATATTTGTATTTACAATTATTAGTTTTATGGTAAGTATGAAAATTTTAAGAGTGACAACCTTTGCAATAGCAAAGGTTGTCACTCTCAAATTGTAAACATTGTTTAGTAATAACTAAACAATGTTTACAATTTGTGATAATTACTTAAGACATACTATGTGCCTATTGATATATATAATATACCAATAACTTTTTTTTTCGTGTTTTTTATTTAAAAAAAAGTGTTCTAATACTTGATTATTATTTTATAATATATAGCTAGATAACAAAACAAAATAACTTTTTATTATTCACCTACGAATATTATTCACCTATGAAGTAAATAAAAAACTAATAGAATCATCTAAAAACTTCAAAGGACATAAAAATAACAAAACTGTAATTTTTTCAATATATTAATTAATCTAATTGTTCTATTATTTTTAAAAGATTTATTACTGTTCGTGCTCCTTCTTTTACTTGCATTTAAAAGTAAATGGTCAGTTGGAAGCTGGCTAAATAAATGTACTCACGTTGTGTTAACTCCAGGATTAATACCATTGGTGTTGATGTACAGCGTAGCCATGTCTGCTATGATGTGGCGGAACTGCTCCTCAATCTGCAAGAAGTTTTGGAGACTGATCCCTCCCAGGTTGATAGTAATGGTGGCTGGAGGATCAGGCAAACCTGGTTCTGGTTCCGGTTCTGGTTCTACTAAACCACCTGGCCTTGGAACTAGGGAAATGGTATTTTTTTTATTGCTGCTAAGCTGAACTTTTTTTCCAACAATAAAAAAGCGCAAAGATGTTTATTGGCAATAGCAGCTTACATATAGTGGAAACCATACTAAATATGTGGATTTCTTAACAAAATTTCATTTAACTATCACACACCAACCAGCTAAAAAAGTTGGCTTAATTATTTAGCGGATAATTTTAATAAATATAAACTTAAACTGAAATTATTGGTATGAAATTAAGTCTTTATAGTATGTTACAAAGTTAATTAGATCCTTACCAACCATACGGGCGCTAAGTTTAAATCCCTTCATGAATTGGTTTCCTCTGTTGGCAACAAATCGCACGAACATCTTATCGACGTCTAAAAACCTGAAGCGTCGCACCGTTCGCAAGTTATAGGTGAAAATGATGCCAGTAGAACCAGATTCGTCAATACCACCTAAACACATGAAACTGTACTCGTTATGACACACAGAGAAACCTATTATAAATCAAAAAGTCCTGCCATTTCCTGAAACGTTTTCTATTATATAGTTTAGTAATTCTTGATATAAAGAGCGGATATTTCTGTTATAAAAGTAGTTATACTATTTTATTTAATAATTTTATTACTATTTATTCCTGCAAAATTAAATATTTTACCTGGCTTTACTAGAAGATAGTCTCCCAAATGTCCGTTGATAGAAAAGTCGGTTATATTTAATTCTATGCCCATACCATCTCCAGTAAACATCCAGTCGACGATATTATTTGTTGGATACGGCTTTGGATAATCTGGAGAGGTCACTTCTTCCGGAGTGTCTACTGTAAGCCTCACGTTAATTGCATCTCTAACATCGCTTGCCTTGATGTCGTATATCGACTGATGTTCTTTAATAAACTCTTTTATTAAATAGTCTTCTTCCAAGACGGTCGTTTTGTCAATATTAGATTTATCAGTATCTTGTGAAGCGTGTGGTGAAGGATCTTGAAGAGGAGTCGAAGTTTCTTTGGAATTTCTTTTTTTATCACTTGAAACAGCACTGTTTTGTAAATTACTTTCCACATCGTTAGCGACAAGAGCATCATTAATATAGGGCAGGTCGTTATGCGTTTTCGCTGGAACTGGTAGTGTATCATTTGAAAGTTTTTCTGGTTGTGGATCATCACCTGGATATTCTTCTTCTCCATCACAACCCGGGAGATTTCCAAATATTCTATCATACTCCTGATCCTCGATCTCTTCGTATTCATAGCTGTCATCGTCAAGGTCAGTCATGTTATTCCATGTCCTATGTAGTTTATCTAAGTAGGCTTTGTAATTTGTATTTCCTTCTATTTCTTCATTTACCGGTGTTGTGAATTCTACAGAATCCGAAACACCATTAATTTCTTCACCACCATTATTAAAGTCTTTATCTGTTTTTTCGTTTTCATTTGATTCTTCTAAAATCTTGCTGGTCTCCTCAAAAATATGAGCATTATCACCATTTACTAGATTGTCTTCTAATGTTTTACCATTATCAAATTCGTGAATAGAATCTTCGTTTAAGATGGATTTTGTTTCCTCTAATATCATTTTGTCTGCATCCCCATATAATTTTGATAAAACCGGTGATAACTCTATTGGTTTATCTAGGTTCTCCTCTTTTGTTTCTACATTTGAAGTCATTCCTGATAATGGCCTTATTAATTCACCATCTCCACCTTCCTTACTTGAATCCACTTGTACTTCAGATCTATTATCTTCAAATTGATAGTCGTCCAGGTTACCATCAGATTTAGAATCAAATTTACTATTTCTTAAGTACTGGTCTAATTCCTCTTCAAATTTCTTTTCATCTTCATAATTAAGAATTTCGGAGGTTTCGACATTGACTTCTTTGTTTTTATCTAGGTTCATATATAAATCAGGTATTGTAGTTTTGAAAACATCGCTCACTTTTTTAAATAATTCTTGATCCAAATCGTTTAGGTAATAATCATCATACAACTCTTCATCTTCACTGCTTTCTGCAAAAGCTGTGAAAAATTGAAACACGATGTTATAAAATAAAGGAAAATAACTAAATATATGTTATTTATTATTAAATTATAATTGCTAAAATTATAATTGTGTGTGTGTGTGTGTGCGTATGCGTGTGCGTGTGCGTGTGTGTGTGTGTGCGTGTGTGTGGGTGTGTGTGTGTGTGTCATAACAAGCTTTAACTTATGTGTGAACCTGTATTTAAAAAAACAGAATAATACTTCACAGTTACTAAAATTTAACAAACAAAAAATTTTTAAAACTCAAACCAACACAATAGTCAATTCGGGATAAGCGGATAAAAGTTATTCTAGGATGATATCATTCACTTTCTTGCAATGTTTCTTATTTTTTCTCTAACATAAATATGAAAGAAGTTTGGACCCAAAAATAATCTATAAATATAATAAAACTGTAAATAACCTGTTTCTATACATTGAATATTTTTAAAAAGTTTTTATGGGTGCAATAATTAATCGATATAAATACAAAGTCATCAATTTAGAACATTTAGTCTGTCTTACTGTATATATCACACACAACCTTATTCAACAGATTTTTATCAAACTTAGTATGGTGTTATCTGAAAGTCCTGGCAATATTTAAGGTAACTTTTACTGTAGAAACTGTCTCCTACGAAAAATAAATACAAAAAACCAGTTCTACCACTTACAGTTCAATTACGATTCTATTAAAATATAAACAGGGACGCATTGTAATATTTTTTTAATATTAGAAATAAAATTTTAAAGAAAAGCTGTTTTAATAATACAAACAAAAATTATTTTGTTCTCCTGCAAACGGCGTCACGGACAGAGCTAGTAAAGGTGAAAACATCTAAAGGAAGGTTCAGATTGATCATTATTGCTTATATCTTCGATATCACATGAGAATGTTTGGTTAGTATGAGTCGAGCTCAACATATTCTGTTCTCCAAGGTTACATCTGTATACAACACAGCCCACGTACATCAGTTTTATAGTATAATTACATCGTTGTTTTGAATAATCTGGTTCAGAGTTACTTCTATTCAAAATATAATAGTTTCTTTAGCTTAATAGATGCTACAGTTTAATATATTCCGTATTTCATGGAATTAACCATATCCTCCTTCATGTCCTCCTTTTCTCTCTTTTGACTTTTCTAAACATAAGAAAAAGTTTCATAAAATATAATTTATATTTAATTATAGTGGATTATTCTAGCTAAAGAGAAAACTCTTTTAATGTTTTATAAGAAATAAATAAATATGGTTTTTTTGTATCTTTAAATATATTTTTTTATTACTTCATTTTCTCATCGAGTCCTTTTCCATATTAGAAAAATATATACTAGAAATTCTATTTACTATTATTATAATCATCAGATTTGTTTTGGTGTTTTTGTACTAAACCATTATTGAGCGAAGCGAGCGGAGCGCTCTACTTGAGATAATTTGCATTGGTTTTACAAAGTTGGCATTAAAACGGCTTAACGGTTCAGTTTCAAATTTTGCACACATACCATGCTGATATGTGTGGTGGTTTGTAAAAAAAAATTCAAAAAAATTCATTGTCGTTGACGAATAATGTCCAAAAAACGTCACTCCCATAGACTTCAATGTAAAAAAATTTGTCTCATTGTGAATGCGGGGCCGAATTTTTTTAAACAAATTGTACTGATTAGTTTTGGATTAACGACATCCCACACCAAGACGAAGCCTGCGGCTTGGCTCGCTTCACTCAACATGCAAACGGCACCCGAGATTTCGCGATCGCAGCGAGTCGGAATTGAGGGTCAGATGGCGTTCCTAGTATAATCTATATTTTGAAAATGTGTTTTTGTGTAAGATCAACCAAACAAACAAGGTGATTAATCAATCAATCACATTTTATAATTATTTTTTATTATTGTTTTACAGAAACATGTTGTTCAGCTGAAACCGAAACCGATCTTTCGGCTTTGCTTTCAGTCGGCCAAAACTGAAACTGAAGTAAACATATTTAGAATATCTATTGTATACTTCTGTATACAATATTAATGTATTAACAAACATTTATTTTTATATACATATATTAAACAAAATAAAACAATATATATATATATATATATATATATATATATAAAGGAAAGGAAGAAAAGGAAGAAAGATAAAGGAAATAAGTATTTTATAGTTACTCCTCGTAAAAAAAGCAGGTAAACAACAAACCCGAAGATCGGCGAATTACATACGATGATTCACGAACTCTCGGGTTTCAGCGCTTTGACTAGAGCCACGTATATATATTTTTGACTGAAAATGGCTGGAACTTAATCCAAACATTCGATTAGTCGCTACTTTTAATAAAAATATATAATATAATAAATATATAATGATACCTACATTAATGTTAAAAAATATGTATTTGCTACGTACTTTAATGAGTGTATTGTATTTTATTATTATTGTCTATACAACTCTCAGTATAGGTTAAAAAATTGTGTAAAAAGTTAACTAGACGAAAGTTTTAATAAATTTCAGGATCGCATTCTGAAACTGTGAACAAAATCGAAGGTTCAGCTTTGGTTACGGCTAAAAAATTGCTGCACTAGTATGATAAAAAAACCGTTTTACTTCCGCTAGATGGCGTTGCTCTTATTTCATAGACGTCAGACGTTTACAAAAACTCGCAGTAGTTTACAGTTCTATATAAAATACGCATTGAAACCATACTAAAAGTTTATGTTATTGTAACTGTAATAGAATTAACTTACACAAAATATAGTTATAAAATAATGACATTTACATAAAAGAGAGTGCGTCACAGAAGGAAAACAATATATTTGCAAAAAATCAGATAAAATATAATGAACGTTATTGTTTGTATTCGTTTAATGTTACATTTATTTATATTAAAAAAAAATAAGTGCAAGTTGTCCTTAACATCCCAGGTTCGGTTTATAAATAATAATTTAAGATTAAATAAAAAACCATTTATAAGAGATTTAAAAAGAATGTCATTTACGTAATTTAAATAAGTAAATTGTTAGTAATAAAATATTGAAATAAATTATTGTTAATATTATGTATTATTATTATTATTATTTAATGTGCTTAGAATCGCTCGAAATAAACATATACTCAGATATGTAAATGAAATTATAATTTATATACTTCTTGTTCATTAATCTTAGATAAATATGCGCACTGACACAAGTGTTTTTGTCTTTATCTATAACTAATTAAACGTTCCCGGCTGTACTTGCTAATAATTTCATTTTAAATATTGTTTTTTAACTGAAATTTAGCACGTATTTGTTTTGCTTTAAAATATAAAGTTTTTCTGACTTTATTCTACTCAATAATATATGTCAAAGACGTACTTATTTGTTTATTTGTCATTAAAACGATTTTGTTTGTGCGTCATAAAATATGGGTTTTCCTTTATATATAAATACATATAAGTTTACAAAGAGTACAAATAAGTTTACAGAGAGAGATTTTGGATAAGCATTTATAAATTGCAATGAATTATTCAATGAAACTGCGTCATTATTTTTACAAATTACGCTATTTGTCATTATACATATAATTACAAGATTTTTGTGCAACAATTACTTTGTAATATATATAATATGACTATCACTGAAACATTAACCCCTAACCTACTACAAGTATAAAAAGCAACTTACAGCCATAAATAAATAATAATATACATAATTCTTACCATTACTTGATATACTGGCTGCTAAAGCCAGACAAATCCAGAGTTTAGACATAGTGCACAGCACTGCGCTTGCGCACGTCTGTAACGTATCGTGCGTTGTACCGAACTGACAGGAGAATTCTTGAACCGTGGTATCATGACAAGCATGACACTTTAAAACATTATTCGATTAATATTAATAATAGAATAGCTTATATGGGTATATGTTTCGTTTCAATTGCAGTGTCCTAGTAAAATACTATGTAGTTTTAAAGTTGTTGGACATAAATAATAGGCATAATTTTATTATTAATTAGTCCTAAGTAGAATTAGTCCTGAAGTAACGTAGGAAACACCACAATAATCATGAAATAATGTCCTAATTAAAAAGATGATATTTCAATAACTAATGGTTAGACCTACTTTTTGACCCAAAGGTATTGGGTTCGATTCCCACACGGGATTTATATGTACGACCATAGATTGGTTAATTGTTTTGGTGTTTTTGTGTCTCTAATGTGAAGGATTATTTAAAAAAATACATTAAAAAAATGATTGCAGTTTGCTTAAAATTATGCCGCAAAATCTTTTTTGTCTTATGGGTTTTTGTTATGGTTTCTTCAATCAGAACCTGATGTCCTGTCATGAGACATTTATACTATCTTCTTTACATTCAATATGATAAATAGTGGATAGTGATCTGTCTGTCTGAATAATGTAAGGAAAGTAAGGGTGTATTTCTATGTAAAATATTATAAGTATATAATTTCATCACGTTGCAAAATACGTTCTCTAGTTACAGCGATTTGAATTGATATTGCCTATAGTCTATACATATATTTTGTGTGATGAGTGAGTGAGACAGATATAATTATCTGTCTCATAAATTGTACAGGTATCCCTCCCATCCCTCAATGATCTTGATGTATTTGGAAACATATCTGCTTATTTAGTAGTTACAAGTATTAGTATTTTGGTAATATTTTATTAGAAGGTAAATCGAAATTTAAATTATATGATTACCTAATATGACAGTTTATTTTAGTAACTTTGAAAAATATTTTTTTTTATACTGTCGGCCTGTTTTGTCAGCCAGTCACTGATTAGTCTGCAAAAAGCGCCGACTAGCTCTTTTTAGTAACGAATAATTATAAATCATTATCTTAGTAATAGAAATCAGTTGTTTTACTTTAAAGCATCTGACCTTTCTTCTGCATTTGAATGTCATTTAATGTATTATAATATTGTCTTTAAGAATTTGTGTTCAGTAAACAAGTATTAAACGTAAGCTAGATTATTTTAATTGCGTACTTATTTGAAAAAGGGTTGATTAAGAAAAAATAAACAGACAGACGTCGACCTACCTATATTCTTGAATTTATAACATTAGTATGTTCTTTTTTTGTTTTTGATTATTATTAAAGTAACTCTTCTGCATTTTAGAGCATAAAGAATTTAGAAAAATCTTTAGATTAGAAGAAAATAAAACATGTATTAGCATTTAACAAACTAGTCGGCTATAAATCTCTAATAGGAATGTTTAGTCTGTAACATATCTACGTTTTTTGTGACAGGAAATCAGTTTTGAACTCCGGTTTTCCCCTATAGAAAGAGTACGTATATTATTGAGAATTCCATCTGCAGAACGACCTTTAATATTAGGTTATCAATATATACAATTCATTATATATAAAATTGTAGTAAAACTTCTGTAAATTTTATTGCATATATATCTTTATTGAATGTTTTAATGATTAACAGATTTACCCAATATGTATGTCTATATGTTTATTTATTTATTAAATATTGAAAAAACGTAATTCTACAAAAAATGTCTACCAGTGAAGGAATAGAAAAAACAATAGAAATAGTTAAAGCTCATTTATTTAGTTACATTATTAGCAAAAAATATGCCAAACATAATAAGCTTATCCATATAAACTTTTATTAAAATGTATCTAGTTTATTTTGTGATCCACGTGTCAATGACAACGAAAACACAAAACAAATAAAAACTATTATCTAAAGATATCATAAGTTTTAAATCCTTTTAAAATATTATTGAATGTTTTAGCCTCATTGTTTTGTTATAAGTATAGATATTATTGTTATTCGCGAAGCAATTGACATCTGATCCTCTCAATAAGATAACGACACATGATCATAATGCAGGAGAAATATCAGGTTCAGACATACCTATACAAGAAGATTGTTTATCTGTTTGTATTGACACAGTATTTACACACACACACTCACACACACCACAAACAACACGTGAATACTTAATTGCAATTTTGATAAGAAGCTTCTTAGAGGGAATAAAAGTATATAATTCAACGAAATCTTTCTATAAGTGTTCTAATAAATGTTTTACGATCACATTTTCCGTTATTAAGATTACAAGTTGCTTTATATCAGTCAATATTATTTTAAAAATAACAGCTTTTTTATAATTAAAGAAATATATTAAATATAATACCCTCCATCGTGTAACAAAGAAATTTGTTTGTCTATTTAGGCTTTTCAAAAGTAACAGATTACTTTACGTTATACACAACGTAGTACAATAATTATGTTCTAGATGTCGCTCTAACAAAACACGAAGTGAAAATAGAATGAGTTAATCAAGTATTCCTATAGACGTCGCTGTTCAAAATTTCTAAAATTTAAAGAAATATTGTATTTAAAAAATTCCTGATATGGGATTATTTTTATTATTTGGTATTGTTATTATTTCCTTTTTATTTAATTTATTATTAGTGATAAATGTCCGCCCTTACCAATCTCAACGATCTAAATATTCCTTAGCGGTGGGTATCACTTAAATCGTTTTCACAGTTCTAAGTGATACTTTGTTAAATGGCACTTATTCTATAGTGGGTGATAGAATTGCTCTATTAATAATAGATATTTTTAAATTTCTGTTTTATTTAGTAGTTAAATATTTTGTATAAACTATTTTTTAAATATGCTTTTCCTCCTAAAAACAACATTTCACATTTTATAGACACTGGCACAGATTTTAAACTTTATATTATTTTTTAAATTTTATTATAATTATACGTACGTATAATATTATTATTGAAAACGTTTATTTCCATTTCAACTATAAAAAATTATTTCAAAAATTTATACATTTATATATATTCATATAATATATCATAATAATTCATGAATTAAAAATAGAGAAATTATTGATATTCAAGGTCAAAACCTTCAAAACAACTAACTCCATCTACTTTAAAAAGAGAGAACTAAAATTCTCGACCTTAGCATTGACACCGACCTCGTATACAAGGGCGTCCTTGTTTCCAAGGTTCCCTCAAGGTGTTCCCTTGATAATTGCGAACTCATTGCCATTTGCCATAACCGTTGACGTCACGTGACGTCATTACGCGTCATTTGTATGAGGAATTATTATTTGTTCGAGATATTTCAATATAATACGTGTTCTTATCTGTGATGTTCGCTTTAATTATTATTTAAATATATCTTATAACCTTTCAGTGCCAAGGAGCGCCGGCGCGCTGCTCTCACTTGTGAAGAATGCCAGCGTCGCGATAGCGCTTCTTTTCACAGTTCAGTTTTAGTAATTTTCTTGCCAATAAATATGTAGTATTAAATTACTTTGTTTTATTATTGTACTATGAAAATCTTCTAAAGAGAATATTGAAAAAAAATATGATTATTGGTGTATGGTAATGAAAACGGTGTATTTGTCTTGTTCATACAAAATGCACATTTTTTAATGACATTTTCAGCATATATTTGTAAAATATTTATGGCACTACAAGGGTTAACTAAAAAGTCGGAGATTATTGACTGTGGGTTATTGAACTTAAATATATTCTTTATTTTCACCATGACGTTAATAGGTCACACTGAAATTACCTGAAAAATTTTCAGAAATTTGAAGATAAAATTTGCTTATATAATTTTATTGCTTATAAAATTATACTTTGACGTTTGACGCTGTCAAATCATTGACTAAAATAGTTTTTAATAGTTTTCATGTGTTTACATATGTACGTACGTGTGTGTGTACATACTTACGTAAAGTACTTTCGCACACATACATACGTAGCTATGCACTAACTACTATGCGGTTTTATTTAAAATTTATTATTAAATAATAATTTTATATAATTTACGTAACTTTATAGCTGCATTCAATATTTGACAGTTTCCTGAAATCTGTGTTTGTCTGGATTAATATTGCAGTTACAATTTATATTTAAACCTATATTTTCAGTACATATACTATTTTGTTTTTAGTAAATTATGATTTTTAAATAAAACACGTCTAAAAATCGCAATTCATTTTTAATAAACTCTCGATACAAAAATATTTTCAACGAAAATTCGGTAACAGTTCAATAAATATTACATTTTCTTAAAACTAGTTTTCTTGTCACTGTACAAATTATTTTATACATAAAAACATTATTATTGTCGAATTACAAGACATAATAATCAGCAAAGAAGATTTTATAAGCTGTCTTATTTTGTTTAAAAAAACACATATTACTTAAAAATATCATCCATTTCATAATAAAGAATAAATAGAACATTATAACTTATCTACAGGCAACACGAACTTATAACTATAAGGTATTTTATTATATAAGGCAGTTTGAGACACAAATGTTAAAATAAAAAATCAATTAATAAACCAAAAAAATAAAAATCAATAAGCAAAAATAAAAAATTAATTGAACAAAGTCACAAGTTACAGTATTATTAAAAATCTTGTCAAAAAATTAAAACTTGGAAACAATAAAAACCAGCTCTACTATTTTTATTTATTTGGAAATATGTTTAAAAAAATGTCACTAAAAGTAAGCAAATACATTTAAATAACGAACACAAAATACAGTTTGTCATGTTAAGGAATAATTTTAAATTAAGAATACATTCCATTTTAAATTAGCATAAAATTAATTAACATATATCGCAATAAAGAACGTCTACATTCACAATTTAAAACATTCGATTTTCGAACACTATTCGAATTCGAACACTAATAATTTAAAGCCAGCATCACACTCATTTAGAATGAAGTCACTAAAGCCGGTCTCACACAATCAGAACACTTCTTTCCGGAATTCGAATCCGAATTGGCAGCATTTGTCCCTAAGTAAGCGGCCGAGTCTCGGCGGGCCGCAGTAGAACACACTGACTCGCCCCTCACCCGCCGCTGACAGACGAGCGAACACCTTATCCCAGTTGGGACGACCTGCGTTTGTACGGGTTTTGAGACCAGTTATTAGGTCGCGTTGCTCCTGAGGGTTTTATGACAGTTTAGGATTCTAGTATAATAGAATTTGAGTCGGGAATCATCGAAAGCTAGGTAGCCGAGGTAGCTAGGGCAAAATCTAAGGGTGATGGGAAAATTCTGACTTCAGATTCGTTTTTGGGACATTAAAAACCTTACTATAGGTAAGGTCTGATTTCAGATATAGAACTTTTTTTTTTGTGTGCCAGTGTTATTAAAAACAGTATAGTATACTTTTCTTGCATATTGTGGTTTTGCTGGTAGAAAATGCATTAGCGTTAAACCCACCCTGTGTATTTTTTTTATTAGTGCAATAAAAGTATTAAGCTAAGTAATAATAAAATAAAAAATGAATTGCGTTGTCTATAAAAAGGAGGAGACAAAGTTAGGTCGTACCTTTCTGTGCAGGAGGTCGAGCGCCAGCTGCAGCCCCACAGCCTTCATGTCGGCTCGCTGCAGCGCGCTGGTGACGTACATGTGCATGTCGAGGAAGCGCCGGGCGCCGGCGGCCGCGCGCTCCGCCTGCTGCAGCTCCAGCTGAGACAGCAGCGACACGAACCACTCGAAGGATCGCGGCTCGCGGTTTATCCAGATGAAATCCACCTACCACCGAAAATACAAAAAAGGCTACAACCAGAGCTTCGCTGTTGATTTTTATTAAAGAAGGCGGGCGAGATACCGATGTGTATATGTGTGTGTGTGTATGTAATTGTGTGTACCTTCCTCAGTCCGCACTCATCACATCGCGCGGCGTCTCTCGTCCGCACGAGCTGTCTCAGCACGGAAGCGAAGGGCGTGACCCCGATGCCGGCGGCGACCAGCACCGCGTGCTGCGACGAGAACATCAGAGACGACGCCGCGCCGTACGGACCGTCCACGAACAACTGATGATACACACATAGACACTAGCCACACACACTAATGCAATGACCGGTAGAAACTTATCGTATTAATGAGGTAAAATAGAAAAGGAAAATAAAAGTCTGATCAAGTCAAGATCACAAAATTCTGGATTTCGCTGAGATTTAAATTCTAATGACAAATGTTTCAAAATATAGAAATAGTGATAAAGTGTTTTAAACACATCAAACTGATTCAAATCCTCACTTTCGAACTACTTTACCTCTAATGGTTTTCCCACAGAATATCCCTCGCGATTCTCTTCATTACTCTCTTGGGGCGCTTCCGGATCCGTATCCGGATTCTTCACTGGCTGTTCAATTCGATTTAGCGATAATGTTTTAGAAAGACGACGTCTTGCTGAAGATGCAAAATATTATATTATCCATTAAGCAATTCTTATTTGATAATTTTTAATAAGCATTTAGCTGTCGCTTTGGAGATGTTTGCCAATAAGTCTCACCAGCGGCTAATATGCTGTCTTTTTCGCTCGGTGGCGGAGGTGCGTCACATGTCACGATGGCTGGTCTGGTTCGAAGGTGACGGAAGCTGTCCGCCAAAGACAGTGCGCCTGCGGGACAAGGACGCCGAGAGGCGCACGGGGAGGGAGAGCGAGAAGGACATTCTGCAAATATATAAAGATATTAAAACAATTAAATTATGTATAACGAAACTTGTAATTGAACGGAATCAGACCAGCAATGGAGTCTTCGTTTGCCTCGATCATGAACGCCTCATTGGTGTATCCGGAATCAATGGAGGGCTTCTTGCTGGATCTTTTACTTTTGTTGCTCTGGGTTGAATTACTGCGTTTTGTTTTTCTAATAATATAGATATTGTTTAAGGACAAGAATTAAATATATACTACAATATTAATAATAATAAAAGTTACTGTTGTCCTTGTTCATTCTTCGTCTGCTCCTCGAAGTATTCGTACAGTCTATTTGTCCACTCGCCCACAGCACGGATATGCAGCCAGATGTAGTCTGAAAGGGTAGTAGAAAAAATTCAGTTATAATTATTGCCAGCCCGTGCGGCGATGATCCAGTCATTCAGAGCGGTGATGGTCGAGCGCATGAATCAAAGGAAAAGCCTTTTAGGTAGCCAAGATCTGGGCATATTAGTTCTCTGCTAAAAAGAGGCCATTCGACCTGGTCCCTACTTTGAGGAACCATAACCTCATATAAGCTCAATTAGCTGCCAAATGGCTTTTTAGTCTCTCGAATATACTTGTAACCAGTATGTACTTGGACCAGATGATCACTTTGTGTAAAGCGCAAGGTCGGTTATGTATTGAGTACTATTCGCATCTTTCGAAAGAATAAGCAAAATTTGAGTTACGAAGTATTACAATCGATTGACAGTCGAGTTAATAAGCTTGTAGGTAAAACTATCCTTTTTAAGATTATTCCTCAGATTTTGGATCGTTGCAATGTGGTGAGTGTCTAGTAAGTTTTTTGGATGTTTCGGATAAGGTGCACGACCTGTATCTTCTCATCACCTAACAACCAAAAATTTGACAGAAAGATATCCTTTTAGGTTGACAAGAATCTAAGTAAGCGAGTAATTTCCTAGACTACAGTGGTTCTCGAGATCAGATAGGTTACAGTCGACGGTAGACGTGTGCGTGTGCTTGCGAATGTGTGTGTGTGTGTGACCTTTCTCGTCAGGCGCGCTGGTGATGGTGAAGGGGTGCCACTCGTAGGCTGCGACGGCGGGCACGTTGATGAACACGTAGTCTCCGGGACGGAAGTGCAGCGCGCGCGGGCGCCGCGCCGCCACGTGCAGCACCCGCGAGGAGAGCGCGGCGCCCGAACAGATGTAGCTGCGACCGCGACCTGACCTGAGGGGAGGAAGGGTAGAGGATAGCTCACACTCAAGCGAGAAGAACAGACGATCATCCCGTAGAAGAGCGCGCGGACGAGATAGATACTCTGGCCGATTGTAGTCAGAAATCGGATATAAATACTCAGTCAATCATAATCGGTGACGCTATATTTTAAAATGTGTGGCTGCTTATAAATTGACAACTTTAAAAAATTTGCAACAGAAGTTAGATTTTCGAAGGGTCATTGTAATAGAAAAAAATTGTAATTGAAAAAAAACCATGTAAGCCATCCTATTG
The DNA here is from genome assembly GCA_959347395.1 of Mechanitis mazaeus. Lineage (NCBI taxonomy): Eukaryota > Metazoa > Arthropoda > Insecta > Lepidoptera > Nymphalidae > Mechanitis > Mechanitis mazaeus. Next base: position 15,695,545 of record OY365755.1, read on the forward strand.
ATTTTAGGGTATGAGATCGACAAGTTACCGCAAGTCGTAGCCCTAAACTTCATGGTTATGTGTAAGTTTTTAATAAAATTCTGGTTATTCAGAGTTATAGGTAAGTTTTAACTTTTTACTGTTTTCTATTCTTTTCATATATTTATATATATTTTTTTTACGTTTTATATCAGAAAAAAAATGCAATTAAAAAAAATACTCTAAACAAACCAATATAATTGAACAAAAAAATAAAGAGCTACAAAACCATATGAATATTCACCTCAGCCACCATAACCTCAACATCTTCTCAATTATATAAATAGTACCGGGAACGATGAACCACTTCCAGAAGTTGGGCGCATGAAGAATGAGGAGAGTCCAAAAGGGGATGTACAGCAAGTGAGCGAAGTAGAACACCTGGAAGGTTATAAAGTGCCTATTTAAAAATATTCTTTAAATTGTATATTGAATATTTTACTATATATAACAATAAAATACAATTAATAAAATCCTACCTCAAAGCAACCTCGTCTCCGAACAGCAGGTCGGGATGAGTATCCAAGGACTCCAAGCACTATAACCAGGATGATGCCGGTAGGGTTCGCCCAGCCTGGGACTAAACCGAACAGACCCGGACGTGATGTAAACAACCACTCGTACAGCGGGTAGAGGGGGGACTCATGGACTACCACCAGAGCTGGAGAGTAGATAATAAAAGGTTTGATCGTTAGTTGTGGGCTTTTACTGTATGATTTTTAATAGCGGGTACCTATTATTGGTCTATTGATTTTATTTAAATATCCGATTGGTTTCCATGTTTGATATTTGAATATAAAGAAAGATGGAAGTCCAAGTGAATCCCACCCAACATTCTGTCGGTTCGGTCAGAAGTATCTCGTGTGTGACTCACAGAAGTTGCAGAGGTGCATGAGCGCGTGCAGCGCGGCGTGCGCGAGCAGCAGCAGCGCCGTGAGCTTGTGCAGCGACACGTGCCGGTCGAGCAGCGCGCTCAGCCCCAGGTCGCGCAGCGCCGTCAGCGAGCGACGGAGCATCATCACCAACACCCACGACGACGTGAAGTTCAGGCACTGGCCTGGAACCGGACATTCATAACGAGCCGATGCGGCGCAACCTTACTTATTTTTAAAACATGTCTATTATGATTTATGGTACAGAAACTCACCGCTGGCCCTGGCAAATATAACAAAGGCGTTGTGGTCCCAGTACTCCACGATCCGGGCCGCAAACAGACCGACATTCACCAAGAAGAACAGCACCAAGTACGTCACGAATGCGTAGTTATTTTTAACATAGTTCAATGATAGTTGGTATGGCTTCATTTTTATTAGTCGCTGTCGAAATGTGAGCGGTGGTGGTCGTGGAGGAGGCACCAGCCAGCGGTCTATGCTGTGGAATATGTGTTTTTGAATGTTTATCGTGTTTAAGTAATGATTTTATAACAATGTTTGTCTGTTTGTGATGTGTATGTGAGTTTATCATCACCTGATGGACAAGTTGTCTAACAGTCCCCCGTGTCTGGCAAGTTGTTCTCGTAGAGCGTCGCATGTTATTGCACCCCGTGACTCTATGTCGGCGTCCTCGAACAAAGCCGTAGTGAGTTCTCTTAGCTGCTGTTCCGAAAAGGTCATATTGTTTTCTTCCATGGCGGCGCGCATTACGTGTTCGAGCTCACGGTGCTGGATGAGACCATCGCCTGTTGCAAACGAATTCGAAATGTTTCTTAAATGTTCCCATTCGTTTGGATAATATATGTATTTATATTGATTTTTTAACATTGTTTAATTTCTAACAGCTGTCGCAAATTAAAAAGAAATTAACTGTCAGATGAGTTGAATTAAATTTTCCCAAGGCAAACGTCTCACCGTCCAGGTCGTAGACTTTGAACAGGAACCGAAGCTTGTCCTCTGGAGCGCGCGAAGCGACCCGCGCCGCCGCGTCCAGGAACTCGCGCTGGGAGATGGCGCCTGAGTCATCCTCATCAAAGATTTGGAATACACGATCCGTGAAGAAAGGCTGCAGGAATATCAAACTCTTGATGGGTTTTGTTTGTTTCTATATATATATATATATATATATATATATTGTATGTTGTTAGACGAGTGATTGTATGATTGGTTTTCATTAAGTTCAATATTAAGTTTTTAAATAAATATGTCTGTTGTTCTGTCTGGTATTGATCTCTTTTTTATTTTTCATACATCACTGATCTTTAATATATTTTGTAGATAGTAGAAAATATCATAATCTATGAAAGTTTACTTACGTTTTTAGACACAACGATCTTCTGGAACTGTTCTCTGGTGATCTCTTTTTGGTCTCCTACAGTTTCTTTAAACAAACGCTCCAAGCGATCTAGGCTCTCTTTGTCAATTCCAGCTCTCGTTCTGTTTTGTTTGGAGGAAATTTCTAATATATTTTTAAAAATATGTTGAAAAGCGAACAGCTAAAACCTTATATACCATGTTAACCAATATGGATAATCTAGGACTATTAACTTAGTCATTAGCTCACCTGCTGGAGGAGGCGGCCGTGATAAGTTCCATGAGGTCCTCCGCACTGACGCAACCCGCACCCGCGTCCAGCGCACGGACTAACTTGTTGGTCACCTGTAGTGTATACAGCATCAGCTACTAGTACTAGAGGTAGTAGTAATATGTAGGCCCATTACTAGTCGACTAAAACCCAAAATTAATAACGGATCTACAATACTGCAATTGACGAGATAGCTTCTAATAAACTCAACCTACAGATTATAGGCACTCAACATTGTGTAACTCGAGGAAGGTAAAATATTTTTGATTTTTATTAACAATTAGAATATAACATCAACCTTTGAATAGAATCCACTTTGTGTGTTTGTATTTGTGTGTATAAAGTGAGCCTTGTACGTTTGTATAATTATCTAGGTTGATGAGAATTGAGAAGAGAGTTTGGTCATTTTATTATGACATTTTCTTTTTTATGACATCAGTTGAAGTTCGAAAGAAATGTTATAATTTTGAACAAATTTAGAAAAGTCGTAATTTTTATAAGTAAATTTTATATTTTACAGATATGGCCAATCAAAATTTACTAAATATAATAATTATATAATAAATCTTCATGCTTCCCTGTTTCAGAACCTACTTAACAGCAAGTACCTGAATATCTATTCAAGTACAGAAGTCTATAAGCATCACTTTCAATAACTAAAGATATATATTCTCATATATTCAGACATACATATACTAACTGCATATGTTATTGTCTGAATATATGAGGCTAGCTATTACTCATGGTTCCACCCGCGGAAGAACGATTTATTTTTCTATTAGGATAACTAAGAGCAGTAGCTTAATGTTAGATGAGCTACAGCCTCCCTTATGAACCTGCCTATCTAGGACCAGACAGAATTATCTAAATCCATGCACTAGTTTCAAAGACTTCCGCGTTCTACCAAAAAAAATGTTCAGTTCATGTATAATATTAGTATTTATAAATTACTTGATATAAGATATCTCTCCAATCCTCAATACAAAAAAACAGACATTCATAGCAATACATACCACTTTATTCTTAAGTATCTTGCAGAAGCTCTCTTTAGTGATGTCTCCGTCTCCGCACAGTACGTACGCCACACTCTCCACTTGTTCCACAAAATCCAGCTGTTTATCCTCCCTAAATAACAGTTTTAGAAATAACTTTGTCTTCAAACTGTTTGTATGTCAAATTTTAAGAAATTAGCTACATATTTCTTGCGATGCAATACTAATGAAGTAATAATGATTCCTCGACACTTCGCATTTAATCAAATATTCTAGGAATTCCGAAATTTATGACAGATTTTGATATAATTTCATTGTAAACTACAAGTCACTTATCTATATTTGGTACCAAAATGATGAATTATTATTTTTTTTCTCTTATTTTTCTACACATCTACGGCTCATGCTCATCCAAATGAGACCATAACCTTAATAAAAATTAACTTAAAAGTTAAACTTTTACAACGATAGCTAATAAATATGTATGAGTAGGAATAAAACTTTTTTATCACAACCTCCACATAACTCACTTCATCAATAAAATAGTATACTCACTGCAGCCTCGCTTTGAGGAATTCGAACCAATCCTCTTGCACGAGATGATCATCTGTGAACAGACGGAAGATACGGTCCAGAAGATCCTAAAATAAAAATAATAATAGTAATAATATTCACTGTAATTGCTTTTATATGTTAAGATTCAAAAGTTTTATTTTTAATTATATTAGTATTACCGTAAAAAAAAATTATTTAGTTCTTATCAGTACAAATATTCGTCTTTTCTAAATATATTACTTATATAAATATTTAAAATAAATGAACAAAATTGAACTTAAGAAATACTGTAAGTTAGTATTAGTTTAATGAATTAATTAATCCAAATGTATAAATCTACTTATTAATATGTACATACGAAATAAAAATTATTAATGTTTTCAGCTTTTATTTATATTAAAAAACAGATTGTTAATATATTTAACACTTCTTTTAAAAACACAATTTCTTAACAACTTTAATAACTGTCAAACATATACTACAACTATATTCAAGTACCCCCCACTTGTATAACAAAAATTAACAAAAGAAAAGGCTTCAGTTATAAAAAGATTTTAAAATAATTATTGTAGTTATATTTACTAAATAATTAAAACAGTATTATTTATTACAGCTATTTATGTATAAAATATATATTTTAAATGTGTTCTTGAATATATATTTTTTAAAAAGAAAGATTGTCAAGTATGAGGTAGACTGCAAAAATTACGCAGAAGAGATAATAATACGTAGTTGAAAAAGTAACTGCAACTGCGATAGAATTAAATGTGATAGTCTGTCTGAAAATTGCACATTTTCATATATGCTGTGTGTGCATGCTGTAACCTTCCACCTCATAACTTCCACCCGAAGACAGCTAGGAGGCCAAAATCTAACAAATAATGCGCTACATTAGAGTATTAAACACACTAAGTTTCAGCAATGAACTATATACCGTCTCGGAGTTATCGTGTACACTGACCGACGTACAGACAAACATCCCAGACAATCCTATTAAGTAGTTTTCACTGCCTAATACCTCTTTACGTACTTCATGAGATTTCATAAAGTACGTCAAATATTTTTATATATAATTCTCCAGTTGTACTTACGTAAACAATTTCTGAATTTGACCGACAAGTTTCGAACTTTTTAGGGGTCTTCATGCTAAACTCGGATCATGCCGAGTTCACGCATTCGCCATGCATAGATTGGAAATTAGTTGGCAAAATCCGATAATTACTATCACATTTTGCCCAACTACATAAATACATCCGGATAATTACATATTATGTAAAATATTATTCTTATTGCACAATAATTATAACATTTATGATATACATCATCACTCTTATTATATGTCAAATCTAACACCGAAATTTGGTTGTTGAGAAAATATTTAATTTTATAACTAGTTTCCGCCCACAGCTTCGCCCGCGTGGATTTCGGTAACGTTATGCTTTTTCTTGAAATAAAAAATGAGTAATATGTGCCTAAGATATTTGCCATTTAAAGTTTTATTTATTTATTTATTTATTTATTTTCAAATAAATTGTTATATATGTATTCTAGACAGCTATCATATTATTACTATTAGTAAAAACCGTAGAAAATTTCGTTCAGAAATTATTGACTTATCGTGTTCACTGACAGACGTGGCTGAAAAAGCAATTTTAAAATATAGATTTCTTTCTCTGTGAAGTGCCACATAGTGTCATACAAGCATAATCCTTCATAGAACGGATGTACTAATAGCACGTGGGTGCGGGCTGTCAACGCGATCTGTCACCTAACGTGCCAGTGACATGACCAGCCATGTGACAGTTAGTTTGACAGGTCACGTCTCATTAGATAGTATCCGGTTTAATGATTACGTTACAACTTATTTCAATGTGTTTGTTAATGAGGGATCACATTACACGAACTAGAGCTGTGCTATGATTTAATTAATTAGTAACAAAGTAATCTATTAAAATATGACTTCATGACCTTAACGTCATAAAAGAAACAATATTTATATTATTGATTTCATCTTTATTAATGATTTTGATGTTTCGCTTAATTAACAAAAACCTGTTTGTTTTTTTTGTTTTTTTTATAAATCAATATAAAATCATTATTTTACTATTTTGAATATGTACCAAATTAAGCAAATAATTTATCAAATAATATGCAAAACAAGTTTTTATATATTGATTTAAAAACCCTACCCTTTTTGCTATTAAAAAATTGCTGAAATATTGATTTAAAAAACTTTTTGAATAAGGAAGATATTATACAAATATATAGATTCAAACAATTCAATAATTTGTCACTAAATTTGTAATAAATATATTTATTGTTCTCATTTCTCATGTCATATTGGCGTAAACTTTAATTTGTTTGAAATAAGAGGAACTTCATCTAGCGGAATAAGGTGGCACTACTTTTATTTCATATGAATCGAAATTTACGCTAAGACGATTTGAAAAGATAAGTATATTAGAAAACTCATACTTAACATAGCTCAATAACTTCTCATTTAAAGTATAGTAAATGTGTTTTTAATCTAATCAATCGCGTAAAAGTACATGTCGATTTCTATGCATTTTAGAAAACGCCATCTAGCGGAGTAAGATAGCACTGCCATTTAAAATAAAAATAAATTACATACAAATAGAACAAATATTAAAAAACGATAAGGTTACAAACGTTGCACTCAGACTAGCTTAACAACTTCTTATTTGAAGTGAAGTATGTAATTTTAAGTTACTCAATCTCGATAAACTTTAAATTCAATGATACAAAAGAGACGCCATCTAGCAGAGTAAAGTAGCACTGCTCTTATTACATATAAATAAAATTTTACGCTAACAAAATCGAGTAAGTTAGAAAACTCACAGTCAGCACATCTTAATTTTCCTTATTTAAGTGCAGTTTGAATTTTAAGCTACTCAATCGCTTTAAACTAACAGTAATTTCACGGATTAGGATCAACGACATCTAGCGGAAAAAGGTGGCACTTCTCTTATAACAGAAGTTTATATACAATCGAGTTAGGAAACTCGCACTCAGCACAGCTCAATAACTTCTCATTTAAAGTGCATTATGTAAATCGTGTCAGGTTTGTGTAATTACAAGCTCACACGAGACAGGTTACATGGGCTGGGCCTAGGAGTACGTTGGTAATAATTCTTTTGATTTTATACTCATGTTCTCTTTCTAGATATACTTATCATAAGTAACAATAATTATTGTTATTGATATGAATATAAATGATTTTTACATGTATATATATTAGAGAGTTGTGAGAGTGACTTAGTCTGAATTAATGTTTAGTTCAGTAGATATCTCCATCAGTTAGTAATCACTTACTAACTTAAGTTGTATCTTACTTTTAAGAAATATAAAAGTTGACAAAAATTATTGAGATAATATTATACTTAAGATTTATGACAAACGAGACAAGTATGACAAACGAGAACGAAGTCGCGGTCAACAATTAGTTTTCATTAAATGTGGGTGATACTAGAATCTATGTAACTGTCTTATAATAGACTCCAATCAACTTAATAAATTACCGTATAAAATGTTGGATAAAATCTGATCTAAGCTAAACACTAACTAGACTAGGTACGAACTAGATGACTAGATATGAACTAGAATTGTCTATATTTTATAATAAAAATATTACCCATGTTGTTAGTTGGTTTCTGCATTACATTTATAATGTATCTTTATTTCAGAGCATAGATTAAACAAATGTAGATTAATTATAGATAGATAGATTTATAGATAGATTTAATACTTAGTATATTATATCTGTGTGTTATTTGTAATCAATAATTAGATGGGTGTCATTTCATTTTTATTATCTATATTAATATTATAAAGGGGAAATATTTTAACCTACAGAATGGATTTGGAATTTTCTTCAGAGAAAATACAATTCATAAAAAGATATGGTAAACTCAGAATAATAAAAAATAAAGAAACAAACAATCAAAAATATATCAACATATATATTATATATTAATTACATCGTATGATCTAAGGTTACCTCAAACACTATATCAAGGTGACCTAGATTCTTATTAATGCAACCTGCAGCTGATTTATGACCACCCACCACCTCTTACCACCGGATATGACCAACATCCTTCATACACTTCGATATTACATAATCTAGATGTTTCCGGGCAGATTTTAACGGAATGTTTGTAAATTTTAGCAAATACTTTGCCAATTTATTTGAAATATGGCAATTACTACACTAACCTATTATTTCATTTTTTTTGCGCTGAGAAATAATTTATGTGATGGAAAATACAAAAAAAGGCACATGTTTCAGAGAGAAAGAGAGAAAAGAAAGATATTAATAAGAAAAACAAAGAAAATAAACAAATTTTTACGATTTGGTATATAATATTTAGGACAATGAACTCAAAAATATTTAAAACACATATCACATAATAACAAAATAGATTAACTTACCAAAAGGATTAATTACTACTTTTAATAGATTGTAGTGAATGCCAAGGATATTAAAAAACGTAGTTTTTTAGAATACAGCCACGATTGTTTCGAATGAAGCTTAATTTTCGGATAACTTTTTAATATATTTATTATTTATTTAATACTTTATTGCACAAAATACAATATAATACACAAAAGGTGAGCTTAATGCTACAGAAGTATTCTCTACCAGCAAATCTGACAGCAATCTTATCGCAGAAACAACTGCCAATATCATGACATTTCCAATCGCCGACACTTATTTCCAGTTTTGGTCACCGGGTCAAATAAATTTGTTGGCAAAGACTTAATTAAAAGACAATGACGACAAAATAATAAGCGCACGCATTACACGCATGCCACTTTTAAATCACAACTTTTAGAAACAAAAATACATAATAATAAATATATCGCTAATACAATCGTAATTTGAGCGATTAGTTTCGTACCCACTTTGAGTCCTCATTATGAGCTGGCTGCATCGGTACATATTCAGATACAGCCAGATAATAAATATATAATAGTAATCATAAATCACGAACGTTTAAATAAAAAATATAATAATTTAATAATAACATGTCATTAATACACTAACGTCCTGTTCTGCACATCTAAAGTTGTCTGGTAGAGAATGTCTGTGAGGCATTAAGCCCGACTTTTGTACATTTTTTGTATACTGTGCAAAAAATAAAAATAAAAAAAATAAACAATAACGCTTAAAGTACTATGTTTCATTCTTAAACAGTTATTACATTAAACAAAAAGTTAACTCAATAGTTGTTAACAATATCGCGTTATAAAAAAATCAATAAATTGGTTAGTGTATGGCTGTATTGAAGCTCTCTATGAGAGATCATCCAAAAACGGTATAACCGAAACTTTCCAAATTTTGCACACTGATAAACATCAGTTTGGAGGTGGATTAAAAAAATGTAATAATAATAAATCATCTTGAAAAATAGTTGAGGACAGAATGCGTCGACTTTTTTTGTAAATGCAACTTCGGTGCTGTTTGCACCTCGCATCGCTCAATACACTAACACATACTGAGATTTTGCGAGCGTAACGAGTCTTCGGTTAATTATTCCATTTATTATTCTGTTAAATATAATAATGACTGTATTCAGTTATTATAATTAGCCCCACTGTACAGTGAGCAATGATGTAGTGATTAGTTTGAGCTAATCCCATTCTTTAATAGTTATAAAATCTCTGTTTTTTAGAGATCCGTATCAAAGCGTCTTTTAAAAATACAAGACGTTGGCCAGTCGCCCAAAGATTCCTTATTAAGTCAAGAGTCTTTGGTATCCAGTCCAATGGTACATATTTGAACCAATATTGGAACCAATATTCGAACCAACTTAGACACCAACTCCACACAAAACAAAAGAGTAGCTTTCCTCATCCTACTATTATATGTAGTAAAGATGAAAGTATCATTACTTTTATCGATTGTATAATCAAACAGACGCACATAGTCATTCATCTCGTGTTATCAATGACACTAAACAGGGATAAAAGCTAATGCTCTCAGCGTGATATACCGATTAGCCTCATTGTACAGCAGCGCAGACTTACGATCAACATATTAAACATTCTTAATTTGTTGGTTTGTCACTTATTTTTTGCTTTACATTGTACATTACTATAATCAAAATAGTAATATTTTTTCATTAAAAAAAATTGTTTGCACCCTTAATACTATTAGCCCTTAGTAATTTTTATTATTATAACTAAATACCATAAGTGCAGTAAATTACGTGTTTTCCGTAATCGGAGTTTTGTTGGTCATTATAAAAAGTGAGTTATTATTATTATTATTACTGGCCGCCCGCCGAAAGGCTCGACCTTATTAAATCAAGAGTCCTTGGTATCCAGTGCAATGGTGTTTAGAACCAATATTTGAACCAACTTTGGCACCAACTGCACACACATAGATAAAAGAGTAGCTTTCTCCATCCTACTATTATATGTAGTAAACATATAAAAAAAGGTAAATTTGAATTATCATTATTTTAGGTTGTTTACTTAAGATAATATGAAAAATACATATTATATTTAAACTTTTCCAAAATATGACTAAAACAAGACAGTCGCAAGTCTGAAACATGTGATCATATTGCGACACTATCACTATTGTCTCGTGATTAGTGTCGCAAGATTACATTCAGACCACACAGAGTTCTAGTTTAAGTGGTTTCAAGTTCGTGAGTTCATAATATTTAGTCTGAAGGCAAATATACAGTAATTATTTATAGGTTTGAGTAATAAATAAGATTTAACCTGCTAGATAAAAGAGTGTTATGGTAAGAAGAAATAACGTGGCGGCCCAAAATTTATACAAATTATAATATTTTTAAATGTTTATAAAGAGATTAAATAGTACTGGTTTTGTATTTCCATTGAGGTGTGTTAAATAATTAAAATATTATGTATTTTCAATACTGTATTTAATAAACCGTAATCAAAATTAAACTCAACAGGCAAAAAGACAAAAATGATATTTTTTATTTGGTGGATGGACTATTTAGGAGATGACAGATAGCTGATTTTGAAGAAACATTCATATGAAGTGAGGCAGACATATTTGTCGAAAATAATAGGATAAAAAAATTTTAGCTTTTGTACAAATTTCAAATATTAGATTACTATTAAAATATTTAAATTTAATATTTAAATACAAAATAAAATAATTGTATTTTCTTAGATTTTCACGAGTACACATTTGTAATAAAACTATTTTTTATTGATAAAAATTAAAACTAAAGGAGAAAGAGAAAAATAAACGAACGAACAACTGGTTAATATTTACTTGTTATGATTAAAGCGAAATACATTAATATTTCCGAAGTTAAATCAAACGCTTGCATCAAAAGAATGGCTCAGTAGCCGAGGACTGACATGAAATATGCAATTCAATCGCTTAGGCTGATTCATTGTGTCAAACATAAATCAACGATTCATTGCCGTTGAATCATAAATCAGTAAGTAATAGGAGCCTTCACGACAGCACAGTATGTGGTTTATGTTCTGATTTTGATAGATAGGAATCATCAATTAGTGTTGTTCTAATTTATCGATAATTTATGTTTTTTTAAATATTTTGTAGTGCTATATGTTTGTATGTCATAAAAATTAGTATTTTTTTATATATTCATATGTTTAAAATCGATTTTATTTTGTGGAACTATAAACTAAACAATTTTGAATAGTTTCTTTTCGATTATTATCTATGAATGTACTCCTTGGAACCGAGCAACCAGATTGATGTTTCATCATATCAATGTATGGTTATTAGAAGCAACAAACATTGTCTTAGACTTGTTCTGTACCCTATGGAATTAAAAACGGATATTTTATTTTGCTAATGACATTATAATATGAACGTTATTTTAATTCTATTTATTGTTTTGATATATCATTATTATATAAGAAAGCATGGATTAAAATAAAACAATTAGATATGCACTAAGTCGACAAATATTGTAGAAAACTAGCTGTTACTCGCGGTGCCACCCACGAACAAACGATTTTATATACTATTAATATAATTAAGAGCGTAATGCGATAAAACCTATAGACTTCTTTATGAACCTGCCAATAATAATAATAAATATTTTTTGCAATTCCTTGACATAATTTCGAATATTACAGGGCGATTAAACAAACATACTTTATCTATTTACTATAGATATCTATTTTTTTTCAGTTCGCATTATTATTATTTAATAGTTATATTTAGTATAAAAAATATGCAATATTTATTATAATTAGTACAAAAAATACTAACATAAAACCATTTGTCATGTCTGTATATTAATGATCTTTTTATATAGATATTTTATATTAAACTTTTTCTCATGCAAAATGAAATACAGTTTGGAATAAAGTTTTTACTTTGTATTTTAATTTGGTTACGAATTCATTTATGTTGGCCGCCATTTTCTCTGTATTGTCAATTAAGTTTAATTTTTTACGCCCGTAAATTAGAATTTCACTGTCTAATATAAATTGAATCTCTACTTAGTCTTACTTTAGATAGTTCTTTTTTAAACTATTATGGAATCCATACATGCAATTAATTATTATAATTAATATAAGCTGAATGTAGATAACAGAGATATATTATAAGTCTTGTTATTAATTTACATATATCAAATTCCAACAATGAAACCTTTACGAGCTTTAAGCTGTAATTATTGATAGTTATGATGTCATAAAGGCGGGGCAGTAATTGGCAGAAATGTGTTATAAATATAATTCGTATCAAACAAATGTCACCTCGTGATTGGTTGTATTTGACCTCAGTTGTCACACGAAAGTAAATTAACCAATAGCATTGTCTGTGAATGCAAGGTTGGCTTGACAGGTGACATTCTATTCAGCCTATATTTTTGTTCGATTGCATTTTATTTTTGAAACGGTTAATATCGAAATTTATATTTTTTAAAAAATAAATGTTTTTTTAAAATTTAAAAAAATGTATTTTAAAGAATTTACTACCAGTATTTTTGCATCTAAAAATCTATTTCACGAACATATCGAATATTTCACGGAAAACTAAATATGTTTAGACTCATGTTACATGTTGTTACATACATAAAATATTTAAAAAAAATGTTGAATAATACGTCACGAAAACCAAATATTACCTGTTTATGAAATAATAGACATTTATTTTAATGATAACAAAAATAAATTGATAACATCGATACTCGATAATAGATTATATCCGTAAATGCTAATTATGATAATAACATTAGATTTTAAAATCGTGTACCAATAACGTGTAGTAGTTTAAAATTTTTGTATTTAAATTTTCGTGATCCATGAGTACTATTATATATAATTATCCGGCTGTACTTACATAAGTACAATTAGAATTTGCCCAACTGGTTTCGAACTCATTTGAAGTCTTTATTCATGAGGTCGGAGTAGTGGCGAAACTATTTATGTGAGGTCCGGGGTAAATTCATTACATGGGGCCCTTCCTTATAAATAAAAACAACCAATGATGTAGTATTTGTTATTTTAAACCTATGTAAAACCGTTACCAACAAACGTTATTATAAATTATTGTTTGTTATCTTTAATTTAGTCTGGGGGCCCTTTTCTCTACGGGCCAATGACGTTTTGTCATCATGGATGCTCAGAGCATGGCGGAATCCTGTCATGAACTGACAGGGCAGTTCCCAGTTACATGAGTGTGAAACAAATCGAATGAATTCCGATGGTATTTACGTGAGTATAGACAAATATTTTCATATATTGTTTTGAGTGGTTTAAGACAGTTAAACATTAATTGCAAAATATTTTTTATCAACTATTTTGTAAGGTATCTGATACACAGATATAAGATATTAATACAAATATAATAAGGGCCACTTCTTACATATGACCAGGGGGGCATATTATTATTGTATTCTCTATGTCAATATCAACTTTTAAAACACGTTTTAATGAGCTTTTTGGAATAAAAATCCGTTTATAGACAACTTATCGTGTGGCAAACAGAATAAGATTTTATAACTCCACACCATTCGTTGTGACGTCACTCGTTACTTGCAAGGATTTTCGTATGCGAATAAAGTTCAAGGTTAATAAACAAAATGGCAAGACATTTAACGTTTTTAATGGGAAAGCAATTGGTATCTGTTATATTTTGTGAGACAGACATTAAGTTATAAGTTTCAGAATGTTGTCTGCTTGTTTATTGTCAAATTATTTCCTTAATATTTATATAATACACGTGTAAATTTTAAAGAAAACAATAACATCTTTTAAAAAAATTAAAATTTTCGACAAAAATATATATATTTTTGTCGAAAACTTTTTTCAAAAACTGTTTTTAAAGAACTGCTTATAATATAAATGAATAAATGTATTAAAATAAAAAGGTTATATTTTTAATAAAAATAAAATTAAAACAAAGAACCGTTCAAATAATATAAATAAATAATTCAATATATATTTTCGTCTTGAATCTTGACATAACAACTAATGTTGTACAATGATAAGTCCATAGATATCGTATCTTATACTGAAACCCTGCCTTTTACGAGTAGATCTTAAATCAGTTGCACTAATAAGCCGGACAGCCGCCTCGTTAGAGTGTAGTTTATTGTACGATTTACGATTTGTTACTCTTCAAACTATTACTTATAAATTGTGTAGTCTAGACGTACCTATAAAGAGAAGTAGATTGTTTGTGTGAACGCGCTAATTTACGAAACTGCCCTATAGATTTGAAAAATTCTTACTAATCATGATAGGCAAGTTCAAGAGGAAGGCTATCTAGCTTTACTGTTATACTTGGTTATGTTAATAGTAATTAAAATCGTCTGTCCGCGGGTGGAACTGTGAGTAACAACTAGTTTAATATATATGAGTATTTAATTTACGTTTAAATGTATTTAAAGGGATATTATTGTTTTCTTTTTACGATTCTCCTTCTTTTGAGGTGTTACTAGTTGATTGCTTTTCTTCTTAAAAGTATTATTAAAGTATTACTGACACTAAACTTTTTTAAACTATTATAATCTTTAGAGGTCATTGCCAAGTCATCTGTAAAAGAAGTCTAAAAAAGGCTCCTGTCAAAGAAACACATTTTACAATAAATTATAAGAGGACACATGGATTTTTTTTTTTTTCAATTTGAAACTACGATCATTTAAAGATCTAAGAATAGCTTTAATCAGCTTTTTTCTAAAAAAAAATAATAACGAAATACAGAGTAAATAATATTTTGTTTATAATTTCGTGATCCATGGACTGTTCTATCAGAATTTGTCCGACTAATTTTGAACCCATTCGTGGTCTTTATTCATGAGCTTTAAATATAGCGGAATCAGTTCACGATAATTATATATAATAAAATGAATATTTTTAAAAGTTTTATTCTTTTAATAATACATTTCGAATATTACATTAATTTAACTATTTTATGACTTTGCAAAAAACAAAAATATTTATTTGGAAAACAAACATATTTAAAAATTTATAAAAAAATTAACAAATAATACATAACATTAACAAAGTTTCCACTGTTATACATATGTTATGATATATATTGTGTCTAAAAAGGTTATTAGAGCATTGAATTTGTCTCAGAATACATTAAGCGTTACACAAACATATTATTAATGAACACTTTGGCTCTTATTACCATACTTACAATACAGTACCTCTGTGTGTAATATATATGACAGTGTATATGTCTATTGTGAGATCCAAGCTACTTTGTTAATCTATACTAATATTATAAAGAAGTAGAGTATTGTTGTTTAAACCGGATTATACCGGATGTTACTGGATTGATTCGAAAAATTATTTCTGATTATTATAGACAGATTCATGAAGAAGACTATAGGTTATCTAGCATTACGATAATACTCTTAGTTATATTAATAATAAATCTAAATTTCGTCGGTGGGTGAAACCGTATAATAATACACGCGAATGTGAGTTTGATTGTTTGTTTGTTGGCTTGTTACGGTCAACTATTTGGTGAATTATGAAATTTTGCAAATACATGGTCAAAAGATACAATCACTTTTTATTCCAAAATAATATCTAAAATATAAAAAAAATATTCTGATGGCCGTCTGTCATAAAAATGTTTATTTTTATTTATATAGCTAAAGATGGTGGCAAAGGCTATTTTGATTTTATTTTTATATAATGTTTTACTTAGTCAGTTTATAGCAAAAGTTTTTAAAACATAGGTATATTATACTAGCTTGTATTATGTATTATGTTATATTTTACTAGTTACTAAAAAAATCTATTTAATATTAAGATTACTAAGAGTAGTAGCGTAATATTAGATAGAATATAACCTTGCCCATGAACCTGAATATCATAATCAGAAAGAATCTTTCAATTCCATAGTGACAAACAAACTTTTTAAAATATTAGTTTATATATATATTGTAATTCAATTTAATAATATAATAAAAATAAAAAACGTATAACACGATCTTTACATTGTATATAATTGCCAAATCGTTATTTAATACTACATCATAAAACTTAATCACAGAGCAATCAATGAATGTATAATTGGCTTATGTCCTCGGTTTCATTTGTATATTTATTAATATAATATATAAAATTCTCGTGTCACAGCGTTTGTATCCAAAATCCTCCGAAAGGGTTTGATCGATTCTTATGAGACTTTACATGCATATAGACTAGGTCTGATAAGATGTCAACTATTTCTCATACCCCGTAGTGATAAGCAAGATGCAAAAATATATATATTTTTTACATTTTTTTTTTTGATAAGATATTAAAAATACCTATAACCCTAAATATTTACCATTATAACACCAACCCTTATTTTTTAATGGCAGCATAAATAGAATAATATTTTAATTATTTTTTTTAATTTGTTAGAAAATTTACTTTTTTTTTCATGATTCGACTTTAAAAAATGCATAAAAACTTAAATATTCACCATATAAGTTAATATTTTTTTACTCTTTAAGACAAAACAACATTTGCCAGTTCAGCTACAATATATATAAATATAAGAAAACCTTTAGTAAAATTATTTCATTTATATAAATACCAAATTTTTTTTGGAAATCCCCATAACTTTAATAGCTCTGACAGCTGTCAAATACATGACAGCTGTCATGGGTGGTGAGTAAGTTACAACCCACCCTAAATATGCCCGAGACTGAGAGAGATACATCAGTTTCCAGGGTGCAAAGAACAGGTCAGACATGAGACGGAGTATTTTTAAAAAAAAGTGTGGGTTAAATCGACACTAACGTACGGCAAAATGCTCAAGCCACGTACGTATATAGGACCTCGCTAAGCGCTGTGTGCATGTAGAGTGTGCTCTACATTTTTATCGATGAGAGTCACCTTCGACGCTCTCCCTGTCTGAGAGGAAATTAATAAAATATCTTCTAATCTTTTGTATTATACACAGATGTATATATACACATGTATTATACTATAAAACACTCAATACAGTTTCTCGTAAATCACAAATTTTTTGCTTACATAATTAGTTACAAGTATTTTTTTATTCTTTTTACGCAGATATCGGTTTAAAGAACTTTATATCTTTAAAAGAACATTACAATATTATTCACTTACAAGAGAAATTTAAATTAAGATTAAAAGTAATAATTTTCAGAGGAAGTTAAATTTTCAAATAAAAATGTTTATATATAATTTTATAAAGTTCTTATATAATATTTCTTTCATGAAGAACACTTTTCCACTGAGAACTATTTAAAATATTTTTGATAATTTATTATTGCATTAACTTGTCTATTGAAAAAGGAATTTAGCTCAATGTGAGATTATAATTACATTTTTATACACATACTAGTTGCCTCCAGCTTCTTAGTCTGTTTGCATTTGGTAAGCGTGATATTTTAGTATATTAATAAAAAACCATAATGAATTATACATCTAAAAAAACCTATTTCAGGAAACAAATTTCAACGAATTGTTAACAAGTATTTAATTTACCATAAAATAAAGAAGCTTGCTAAGTTTCTGGCGAAGGCTCCTCTTCGTACTGACGCATATACATATATTTCCAAGTAAGCTATAGTATTCACTATGAAAACTTGTGTTTAATCAAATCTGTCCATTTATTTATTATTATTAGGATAGGATATAGGATCAATTTTATAAAAAAAATGTCACCAAAAAAACCGTACGTACCGTAACCGTAAAATGATTAATTGAGCTTATCTCGTTCATACAGACAGACAGACGCGGCTGGGCTTATTTTAAATATATAGATATATATAATGAAAATTTATGATATACCTTAAACATGTGATAACAGACTATTAGACCAACTATGGGCTTTAATGTGTTGTATAATTATAATGAAAAACTCTGTCAGTTCGTCTGTGTGATCATTAATAGCTCCTTATAAGTTGACTTGGCGATTTTATAGTTTTTTGTGCTTTTTATATCTGGTATAAAACTGCTTGGCAGGTTTTGATAAGGATTATGCTTGTACTATGGTGATTTGATTTTTTATGTTTGTTTGTAAATATTATTATGGGGTCAATTTTTTTTCTATTTTGATAAAAAAAAATATTATATAATAAATAAAAGGCATGTATCCCATATACATATGAAGATATTTAATTCTATTTATCCATATCTTATATTATGTATTTCTGTCTGTCACCAATTAGAATAATACAAGACATTATTTGGTTTATTACAAGTTATTTATTTCCATATATATTTAATTATGTATCTATATATATATATTAATTTCGAAATGCTTACCTAACGTTCTCATCTTTATATCTTAAGAATTGCTGGCAGAGAATGCTTAATTAGCATTAAGCTCTCTTTTTGTACAAAAATTTGTAAATTTGTACAAAGTATTAAATAAATAGGATATAATAATATATAGTATATATTTTGTTGCATACAACTTTAACTAGAGATGTCCATTTGTATCTAAAAGAAACGTAGATAAATTATCCGTAACCAGTTAATAAAGAAACTAATTGACCTCAATTATACATATTAATTACCGCATCTGTATGTCTGTACGCACCAAATGAGATGACACAAAAAAAGATAAGCCATTAAAATATCTCAAAGCTTTTCCTATTTAGAGATCCTTACACCAGAAGTAATAGTCAGCGTTATTTCACGCCAATAGTTCACGCCGCGATCGCACATGAATAAAATCGGATCGCTTCGCTTTGCTAGTCAAATATTAATAAAATTTATGAAATAAGCTGAATAAATATGTTATAGTAATCTTGGATTACGAATGTTTCAATACATAAAAATTATAAAATTATGTACAGAACCCTAAGAGTTATAAATCATTACCGTATTAGATATCATTACGTAATGATCACAAATCATTATTTATATATAAAAAATGAAACTCTTTGATTTATAGTAAGAAGGTATAGTGATAGGAATACATTCTTTATTCGTAACGAAAAACTAATCAATTATTATCCATGCACTAGCTGATACTCGCGGTTTCACTCGATTTTATTCACTATTAATATAACTGATAGTGTTAATATAACTTCCACGTTAACCTGTCTATTATAATCAAAATATATTTTATAAAATCCATTCGGTCGTTTCAAAAAAAACTATTCAGATTAATAATATTAGTTATTTGTAGTTTTATGGGTAAGTTAGTTTTAGATTTGAATTTAGGGTTAGATTTGAAGGATTTGAATGCATTTGGAATTTGAATCAAATATTTCTATAGGTTTATGTAGCTTTTAGATATCTAGATACAGTCCTTCTGAACACTAGTGATGTAAATCCTAGATATCGAAGTATTCAGAAATTATATATTTTTGAACACTTCGATATCTAGGATCTTTAAATTCTATATATACTATTATTATAAAGTGAAAAAGTTAGTTTGTTAAAACGTGCTACTCTTCGAAACTACGTAATAAAATGAAAAATTGGTTCTGGTTATGACAGGTGCATTAGGCCTATAAGCTATCTAGCATTCCGCTACTACTCTTAATTATCTTAATAATAAATAAAATCATCCGCAGGTAGAACCGCGAGTATCAACTAGTTATCAATTAAATCAAGAATATATAAAATACTATTCTAATAAAAAGGGAAAAACGTTAGTACTTGAAATTTCCAGTGAACTGATGGAAATTAATTTAATAGTACTCATAAACTATCAACAAATGGCTTCAGTGCAAATTGTTATAGCTTTGCTAATATGGCAGAGAGTTATGTTTATATGTTGGTATGTCTCACACTGTATGTTATTATCAGAACTAACTGTTTATAAAGGAATATTGAAATATATATATATATATATATATTAATTATATAAAAGTTTGTCTGTGTACGCGTTAATCTTCGAGATTAATTGATGGATTTGAAATTTTTTTCTGTTTATGATAGACAGGTCGATGAGAAAGGTTAATCTTAAATAAAATCATTTATCCGCGAGTGGAACTGCGAGTAACAGCTAGTTTTTTTTTATACAGACTTATGAACGTTTTATATTTATTATTACAATAATAATGCATTTAAATCAAATAAAAATATTAAATTGGCTATATGAGATGTTTGTAATTAATTTATTTTAATTATTGACAATTTTTTTATGATTCGTGATTAAAAAATACATACAACCCTAAACCACAATTTTTTTTACCAGGAACCATTACCAGGAACCCCTATTTTTAATAGCAATACAAGTAGTTTACTATTTCTTTTAAATATAAATATATATTATTCAATAATTTTAAATATTTATTTAATGAGGTTCTCTCTAACGAGCTCCGGATCTGACAATGTCCAGCTTGTCGCTTACTAAGGGCTGGCTCACATTACACACTAAGGCTGAGTTCACACTCATTAGTTTTTATGCTTTTCTTAAAATGATGTACATTTTTATTTGATACCCGCTGTGACCTGCGGTTTCACTCTCTGATCTACTTCAGAGGTAAGCTTTTCTTATGAATCTGCTTATCATAATCAGAAATAATTTTTCAAAACTATACCGTAGTTTCAAAGATTAACGTGTTTAAACAAATAACTCTTTCACTTTATATTATTAAAAAGATAGATTATAAAACATGGTTTTTAGTTTAAAATAAATAATAACTAAGTACATTTTTGCAATGCACAACCTAATAAAGATTAATCCAAATATTGTTTGTTTGTCTGTCTGGACACATAACTCCTAATTTTTGAAAGCAGTGCGAAAAATTTTCATATTTTCAATCATATAATTCAATTATGTTGCTGTACTCACGTTAATACTAACGGAATTTACTCGGCTTCCTTCGAATCATTTTGGTTCCTTATTCATGAGCTCTGAGCATGGCGGAATCGCGGCGTGAAACTAGTCGGGCAAATTATTGTGTTTCCATTAATTTCTTTTTAAATTAAAAATCCCAGTGTAGACACACCTTTAGAACTATAATAGTGATTTATGGATTAGATCATATACTTTTTACGGAAACCGGGCGCTTGTTAGCACGACACCGATTGACGCACGCGCATACCTCCCTATATCCCCCTTATACATAGTGTTATAATGTTACAGACATAATATAATGAAGAAAATATATGAACAATATATTGTTCTGTTTCGGAATGATTTGTCAGAGGTTTCAGGTTCGAATCCTGCTCGTATCAATTAATTTTTATTCTATATTTTCTATAAAAATTAATATGTGTTAAAAAGTATATAAATAACACAATGATTATAATTTAACTGATTATTTACGCGTGAAGTGTCTCAACAAATTTAGAAAGAACGCCTCAAGCAACCTTCAAACATACGCAATATTTTTACTACCAGTTATTTTTAGACACTTTAATTAAGATGCTCTTTGTTGGTTTATAATAACATTCGTATTTGACCTTTATTTTTATATGAAACTTCTTCAGAGTAGTTGTGATTTGAAGTTCGTTGAAACGCAAATAATAACGGTAAAGACAAACACAGTCTATTAATGAAGTACAAGTTCCTTCAGAATGAGTCAATATTCGTCTCTTTCTTAAGTAGATGTTTCTGAAGTCTTTAGTGAATATATTAATAACGTAAGCTGATTTTTGTCCCAGTGCTTGTGGGACGATAGTTGCAAATAAAAAAGTTTATGGTAAATTATAAAGATTTCATCATTTTGCCGTCAAATGTTGATGTAATTTTCTTTACAATGAAATGAAATCAAAACAAAACCTGTCATAGTTATCGAAATTACTAACATATCTGTTAAATAAACGAGTTTCACGACATCTTAAAAGCACAAATGGTCTCACAGTCTTCGTACTTAAATTTGTACACTTTAATACAAAAGTAATCTCCAAATATAAATTATAATCGCGTACAAATTATCAAAATAGAAAGCTATAAATTGTTACCCACAGATTATGCTAATGAAGCGGCACTTTGAAGGTTCGATCTGAATTAAGATACCTGTGGTGTGGAATTATTTCAGCTGCGAAGGTTGCGCTTGATTGAGATTACATTAGTAATCTCGTCTAGTTATTAAAATTATAATCCATTACTGACAGAGCATTAGTAGATTTAATTTGATTGAAGTGAAGCACATAGCTGGTCACATTCTTGGAGTTTTTTGTTAATAAATATCTAGATTATAGAGCTCATAATTAACTGGTTGCAAAATTGAGGTTGTCTGTACATGTTCTAAAATTTACAGTGATTAAAGGAAAATAATCCAGTTTAAAAATTTTCGTACTTCCGTTGATTTTTGAAAAAAAAATCATAGACAGACTTCACTTATACCCCTGATTCATCTTGAACTTCATGAAACCTGATCTGATTGACAGATCTTGACCTCTGAGTACGAGTAGTCTTAGGTTTGGTCGATTTGTTGATCAAAATATATGAAGGGTCAAAGTTGTAAGGTTAGATTAATGAATTACTTGACCGATTTTGTTCCAACTTAGAATTCTTATTAAGTTGATTGATTTAAACTAAATCAACTAAAGAACGATTTTTCGGCTTTGCCGGAGTTGACTGGTTATTAAATATGTCGAAATATATCGAAGTGCAAAGGTTCCAGGTGGAGTGTGATTTGAAAATCTCCAGGCCTATTGCTGTCATTAGAACTGCAATTTTACCATGATATAGGTGAAAAATTTCACACTATTTGGTATCATAAGTTTCACTCAAAACAGACTAGGCGTAACTTGATTCTAATCGGAATTAAAATGTCATAACTGAGACGCAAACATCCTTCATCATGACTCTTCGATCGATTTTATAAAAAAAAAAGAAATTTAATTTATAAGCTGTAGTTGAGGCTAGCCACCGTTTCTGATATAAAAGTACCATCAAATACTGGTGGTACGATCTGGTACCGATGGTACCATCAAATACCGTAAAGTAGTTTAACAAATAATACACCGACCATCAGATATTAGTCAAGAATAAAAAAGTCCGACACTTCTCGTTTAAACGGAAGCTGTAAGATGTTGAGATAGAATTTTTGATATTTATCTTCAGTTAATCAGAGATAATAAATAATATGGATCATTCAAAAAACAACGTTATCATCTACACAATAAAGTTCAAATTAGTAGCTATTAATAAAAATACTATTGATTGATTTGACAATCAAATATCAACCTTATTTCTGAGTTTTTAAGGAACATAAATATCATATATATATTACGCATAGAGTAGATCTTGTCTTACAATTATTTACTATTTTATTTTGTACTTTATAAGTAAAGGAATTAGGTAAGTTTTTCCTTAAATAATTAGATTTTTTAATATCTGTGTAACGAAGCAACTGTCACAATCTCACAATCACAAGCAGAGAAATTGATTTCTGTTGAGATTAATATCTACATATAAATATTTTAAAAAAATCCAAACACCTCTGAAACTGCTAGACCGATTCGTATAAAATTTTAGTTTATATTTAAAAGGTCTTAAAATACGTATATAATAATTACATACAAGCCTACATTCTACCAGCAACCCTTATTTTTAATATTCAAGTAGTTAAATATTCTAACTCTTATAATGGAAAACAATATTTGCCGACATTCTAACCTCATACTTCATACATACATACATACATATGATGTATGAAGTTAGTCAACACATGTAGCTTGTCAGTTACTTAAGTATTGAGTAATAAAACATTAGCGAGACCTTGAAAAATATAGATATTTCTAACAACCTTCTTGCATAACAGTGTCTGCCTTTCAATTGGGTCGTGGGATCGATTCCCGATCGTAAATTCATACATATCTCTGGGACTATCTAAATGTGGGGTTTGCCTACATCAAGATTCCGCCCGCAGCTTCGCCCGCGTGGCTTTCAGTAACCGTGAGTCTTGTTGATCATTATAAAAAGTAAGTTATTATTCCCAAAAATTCCTTATTAAGTCAAGAGTCGCTGGTATCTGGTCCAATGGTGTATATTTGAACCAATATTGAAACCAGCTACACACGGAAAGGGTAGCTCTCGGCCTACTATTACAATAAAAAAATCCCAAAAAAGATGTGTTTTTAATAAGCTTTTAATTGCAGTCACACCATGACTCAATGTAATAGATTTTCCTACTTATATAGTTATCTAACAAACTAGATTATATAAGATTTGGTTCCCAGCCGCGCCTATGACTGCCTTCAACATATTACTAATATCAAATAGGTACTTATATTGTAAAAGTCTATATTTTTTTTTATATATCTATTTTTTGAAGTTCCACCCTCGCACGAACGATATTTTTCCCTACCGCTTATAATTGTATTGCTATAGCCTATATTCCTCATGAACTCTAAATAATCAGATCTTTCAAATATCCAAACAAACAAACTTATCTGATTTGTAATTATAGTATAGGTATATAAATACAGCCTATGTTACTGGGATAATGTGAAATTCTAATGGTGAAAGAATTTTTGAAATCGGTTCAGTAGTTTTTGAGTTTAGAAGTTTAAAACAAATCATTCCTCTATATAATACTAGTATAGATAAACCCTCATATAAAATAACACAGAAAATTATATTTAAATACTTGACTTTTTGACCATAAGACAATGTTTTGTATAAGATATCTAACGTATTCTGAAAATCGAGTAAGTTTTACGTAAAATATTACAAGATCAATCAAAACCAGGCAAAGTTACAGGTTGCTATTATACTCAAAAAGTTCTTAAACAAATTGGTAATACCAACCTACATTGACTGCATTCATAAATCATGTAAGGTCGACAATCAGCTCAGTTAATATCCTGCGCTACATTGAACTGTCTTCAAGTTAACCTTCGGGTGTTAACTAATCGCGGATCAGAACGTGATACACACAACCATTGGTTACTCTACATTAATAACTAACCAATCAAATTAAAGACCACTAAACTAGATAACCTACTAACTTACCGGTTAAGGTAACTGATTAGAAATAAATTAGAAACCTAGGTCTCAAGGTAGACATGAATATAAGTAAAAGGAATATAATTTTTTTTTGGAGAGGATTTTTTTGAGGGAAGAGTTTTTAAGGGAATTTGGGAGAGTACATTAATAAGGAATAAAATAAATTTATTATTAATTAGATACGTTAAATACAGCAATTTGCTCATGTTAGATGAAGTACCAATAGAAAGTTATCATCAAACTTGCAGTCTGTCTTCTTTTAATCTTACACATTGCAGATTTAAATTTCAATCAGTTAGCTTACTTTGAAAACTATCATAGTTTAATAAATTTGTTTCAATATTACAATAATATTACTTTTCAGACCTTTGACTTTTAAAGGAACAATGAACTAGTAACATCTTACAAAGTAAATTCCAATAACACAATATTGTTTTACACATTTCGTAAGAAAAGGAAAAGTAAGGTTGTTGTAATATTAATTTAAAAGCTGGTTTAAATTCTAATGAGGTTAAGAACATCTACCACCAAATTAAACTACGAAAACATTTTTTTTAAGCGGAAGTATTTCGAACTAATTTTTATGGCCATGGTTTTTAAATCTCTTTTAATTAATAATGAAATTGTATTAAAATCTAATGATTATATTCAATATTTAATACCTCAAAAATACATAGTAAAATAAAAATAAATACTCAAAGTTATCGATACGAGCAGGATTCGAATACGTGTCTGAGATATCGTTCCATCCGTCGCTCTACCAATAGAGCTACCATATCGCTGCTCGCTTCAATTAATTTAGCATTATACATATGACAATTTTTATCTGGATATATGAAGCTTAACAAAACACATATTTAAGGACAATTTCAAAATAAATACCTATTTTTGATCTAAAAATATCATGTACTTTCAGAAAAACATCATTTTTTATTATACATAAATTTTTGGCTATACTCACGTAATTTCTATCGGAATTTTCTCTACTAATTTAAACTGAATAGTGGCGTAAACTCTGTAGTTCACGCCGCTTTTTTCCATATTCCGAACACATGAATAAAGGTCCCGAATTGGTTCTAAACAAGTCGGGTAAATCCCAATAGTTTTAACATGAGTACAGCCGGATAATTATATATAATAGATCAAAGTACAAATACAAAAATTTTTAACTGGTTACTGGTTACCTTTTAATGGTTAAATCCAGATTGATATTTAACTGACGGATATTATATGAAGACACCTATATTAATAATGTATGAGACTTCAACATCAATCATTAATATACAGACAAGACATGAGACATGTCAGTATTTGTAATAAGATATTTTTATTATATACTAGGTTTCAACCGCAGCTTCGTTCGCTTGTATTTCGGTATTCCTTATTGGAATATTCTTAAAATATTTTATTATTTATTTATTCAGGTACGTTTTTTGTGATATTTTTAACAATAATCTTTATAACTCAGTATATTTTTCATAAGTCCTTAATAAATTGTATAGTTAAATCGTTCTTAGGAATTACACTATCTAATAATGAAAACCGTACATAAATCCATTTCTTAGTTATTGAGTTCATTGAGTGCATATAAACAGACAGACAAGTTTTTAATATGTATAGATATGTAATGTGGATACCAGGTTTTTAAACATAAATTTAAAATAAATACGGTAGCTCAAACCGTAGAACGACGGAATGGTGTTCTAGTAGTCGCGGGTTTGAATCCTGATTGGATAGATTTTTCATTCGTATATTTATTTACTTAACGTTAAAAAGAAAAGCACGGCATAATATTATTATTAGAAGGAAATAAATAATTCTGCTCCATAATAATTACTCCCAAATCTATCACGACTTCATTTTACAAAGAAACTATTGATCGATTGATCGAGATGATTCAAAAAGGAATTAAACTCTTTTCTAAGCAAAAAATCTCCAACACTACAAAAATCATTTATATATCGCGAGGGATTTGAAAAACAAAAATAATGGATGTATGAATTGAACCCACGACCTTTGACTCAGAAGACAGGGCCACTAACTAATATTATAATAATAATTAGACTAATCAGCTGATCAAGTTAAATCATATATATCATGCCTTTAATGGCTGTTATATTATAATATATTAGCAACCTTCACGGCGTCACGTTTAATAGCGGAGTCGTGACACGACGTGACGATTTGTACAGTGATATATAGAGTTAAACTGACATATTAAAGAAGGTTCCGTAACTTATACCTTGTGCGCTGTAGGATGGTGCGGGTGACACTGTCAGTAACGTTCTGTTTCTCCTTGACAGTGGACGCAATTTACAAATTATATTTTAGTATTTTCGTTATATCACATTCGTAATATATAATAACCGTAGTAAATTAAATTAAGCGCAATCCGAATGTTCTAGTCTACAAATAAAATCTAATAGAAAGAAAAATTAAGCAAAGTGTTATGCGTATAACATAACGTTTAGTGAGGGGATGTACTGCTACGATGGATAATCGATGTTTTTTATAATAAAAAACTATACTCTGCGCAAATAGTTAAATTTTTATGGTTAAAGAATTTATAATTATATTAATGAAACAACAGAATATATATAGGGTATTAATTCTTAAAAGGTTGCTAAGAAAAAATACATAGTATTCACCTAAACTCATATCAGAGTCAGTTCTAGCAATCGTTCTGATAGCATCGCACGGGTAATCAAAATGCCCGCTGCGCTGATGCGCCATGGAGCAAAAATTTTGTCACGAAAACACAATACTTAGCCCATTTTGATTATTTTATATAAGTAAAGACAAGTTCGTACACGGAGTTACACTGCAAAACTGAATATCACATTACAACAATATTAAAGAGAACTAGATTTTTGCTCTGAGTATCGTAAGCGAAAAAAAGTAAATGCATAACGTCAATCCCTAGTCATGTGGTACTGACAGACGTCACCCGCACCATGTTACAACGCACAAGGTATAAAGAATTTTAAAATGATATAGGTTATAAAAAGTATTTGGAGGATTATTCAAAATATTTTTTTTTTCTATAAAATAAATATTATTGCTATAATCATCTTTTTATCGTGGTATTTAAAATTTTATTTTTATAATAATGCCAATTTGTATAGAAGAATACATAACTAAACATTATTATAAAACCGAAAACAGTTTGTTTGTTTAAGTTAATCTCCAAAACTACTGGAACTATGTATTTGAAAAATTCTTTATAATGATAGACAGGTTCATGAGGATACAGCATTACCCTACTTTTCTTAGTTATATTAACAGTAAATAAATATTCGTTCACGGGTGAAACCGCAGGTCATAACTAGTTTATCATAAACAATAAAAAAACAGCGTCCATTTCATTTAATGTTAATATCAACTGCTTTTGTGGAAAGAAAACATTAATAAGTATTCGTTAAAAATACTTCATAAATTATTTAATGATGACATACAAAGGGTTACCATTTTTTTAATTTTATTAGGATAGTTTCTTTTATATTTTTATGGAAACATTTATTTTTATATTTTTTTAAATTTTAGATATAGATTAAAAATTAATCACTATTCGAAACTTGAAAACCAATGGTTTATTTATTCGAAATTTAAATAAAACAGATGTTTTATTTTTTATTCATTAAAAGTTTTAATAATTGACTATAAATTCAATGTTTTATTTTTACTTTTATTAACATTCCTTTAAAGCAAAAAAAAAGAACCTATCTTATTATTGACATTGCTTATCAAGCGTGTTTGCTAAAAAAATAACTTTTTTAGCTCATACGTGAAATCTGCATCAAATAATACTATAAGTGATAACAGTAGCCAGCCCAAAGACAAGGATTTCCTACTGACAGATGTGTTCATTCAAGAATCTAGAATTTTTGTAATTTTTTTTAAGTTGGCATACCTACAATATATGGCTGATAGTTTTTACTATAAACCAGCCGTTTTACCATTTGGATTTATCCATTTTTTTAAAGTCATAGTCACCTTAGCATTTATTATTCTTATATAACTCGCATTCTACATTGCTTTACGATTATTTCTACAGTCGGTTATTTGAATTGTTGTATATACAAAGTTTAAGTATCTCCGTGGAATTAACATCCATATGCTAATTTATAATAAGATGGAAATTTCTTTGTACCAATTTTCACAAAATTCAACTTTTTAAAAATCCCTGATAAGACATTTATATGATAATTAAGACTATAATTCTTCGAAAGTGAAATTAGTTTCGAGGTTTTATATCTTCGAATATATTTTTATGATTATTATGGAAATTCAGATTTTGACATAAATTGTCTTCTTGGAATGTCAGTCATATTTCAGTATAGAAAAATAAATATAAATGCTTATAAAGCTTGTATATTAATTTTTTTATAGCTCTAACACTGACAACATAACAAACAGCGTATTATATATATAATACGTCCTATATCGAAAATATTCATATATATTTATTAGACTTTAGGTTATTATAAATATGAAAACCGAAATTAATATATGTTCTTTTAAATTTTTAAATATATATAAATTAAAACCAAAAATTTGACCGAAACCTAGCAAGTCGAATGAAAAAACAGTGAGCTAATTAATAACAAGTTAAACCTGGTTTAAACTACTAACTAGTACTAAGGTATAGTAGTAGTAGAATCTGAGTATTTACGAAATAAGTATTTACCAAATTTTACTAAATAAACTACTAAAATTACTCCAAAAAAAATTGTATTACCTGCTAAGGTTTGAGAACCATATTCTATGAAGTCGGTAAAAAATAATAATGTAGTTATATTAAAAAAAAGAACAAAATGGATGCTAAAAGTACGTAAATTAATTTTCGTTGCAATAAAATATATTCTTTTTAATAATTATAATAACTTACTTCATTCTGGAAAGTCCGATGCAATGATTCCTTATTGTATTTCTGGTCTCCCTGTTTCAAGATGGCGGATATTTGTTTTAGAAGATTCAATCTATTCCTCTCCTTCAAACTCTCTTCCTCCATAAACGACAATCGATGCCCTTGTCTAGGAATTCCCAATAAATTTTTTGAATCTTCCGCCATATTTATATCATTGTCACTTTTACCGCCATTTTCAATACTGATGTTTTCATCATGATGTACGCCATTTTGTTTTTCAGATGACATTTTGTTTTTTTTTCTTATAAACTTTTAAACCATTTTTGTTATTCTTCTTGCCTTTTTGTAATATTTATTCTTTATTTTAAATTTTATTTCTTGAAATTAAAGTGTTTAAAAAACCAGTTCATGATTTATGTTATAATAATAATTATTAATAATATATTAAGTTTTTTTTAAATAACCTAAATTCCTAGATTATATAAAAGATATTTGTATGCAAATTAAATATTATTAAGATAGTGAAAGTGACGCGTAAATCAATCTTACTAACAGAACTACATTTTCTACATTTTTTATGTGTCTACATAATTCTTTTTATGAGAGAGTATTCGAAATTTTAAATAATATCATTTTTTATATAAATTTAAGTAAAAAAAAGCATTCTAAGTTTGTAATAATATTAAATTTAGAATGCTGGTTCTTGATAACCCTTTTCGGAAATTAAAGATAATATCATTATTTAGATATGTTCCTTCCGAGTTGAAGAAATATATTAAATAGGTATTCATTAAATAGTATTACCTCATTAAATTTATAATAAAAGGAAAACCATATAATTTTGATTGGATATTATTTTTAATTATTTATGAGTAAGTCAATAAATTCGAAAAAAATTAATTAAATTATAAATATTATCAAACCAGATTTATAAATATAGTTTCATAACGTATTTGTTAATAAATAGAAAATAGTCTAAATATGGTTACTTTCCAGTTATCCAATAATACGAGTAGTAATCGAACACATTAAATATTCCAATAACTCATCTCTTATCGAAATACTTATAATATCATCTCATCCGTCATCTCTAAAACTGTCTTTGAATTATAGCGACGTTAGTTATCGATTAATATTAATAAAGTCACCACTAGTGATGGATGGAACATTTATCGAAAGCATTTGAATCAATCATTTGATTTAAACAGAAAGAAAAACTAATTAATTATATTCTTTCTTTACCTTTGAGTTCTGTTTTTAATATATTTTAATTGTCATATATTTATCCTGAGGATACACACACACACGTGCTCTCTCACACACACACGCACACAGACAAATACACGCGTGCACTTACACGAATGCAAAACAAACACGAGCACACTCGTTTACAGACACACGCACACGCAAGCATTCAAGCACGCACGCACATACAAACGAAGCAAGCACGCGTAACGCACACACACAAACAAAACCACACAAGCTGAAATAAATCTTAAAATCAGATGCACTCAAGATGCATCTTATATTATTGTGTATTAATAGTAATATAAAACAATTTCAAGTAATGTATCTTCATGTGATTAAAAACCCATTGACTGCATACCGTGCAGTATACCGTATAAAGTAAATGTGCTTTTTAATGTATTTTAAATGAAGCTATTTAAATATATTCTATTCCTGGGTGGTAGACCTTCCAGTTATGGTGGTAGCTCTGCACTACCACGAGCTCTTAAAAACTGTCATAAATTAAAAATCTTGTTTCAATGTTACAGTAATATTACTATTTTGCTTAACACGACATGAATAATACAATATTGTTTTACTTTTATAAGATTCTTTGTATATTAAAATCTATTATATAAGCAATATTACATTAATGTTACTAAAATAGAAGAATAAAAATTAAAAATAGTAGTAAAAGATGAAATAATTTAGAATGACGTCATCAAAATTTCTGGCCTTATTAAAGTAATCTTACTTTAGGGATGTTACAAATAAAAAAAAAATATTACTTTAAGAGGTGATGGTAAGGTCCAAGATCTATTTAAAAAGTAAATAAAATAAAATAGATTTTACATACATTTTAATAAATATTAATATTCTTTTTGCAGCAATATTTATCTTATTTCGAACACCAATTCATTTTAAATCAAAGACAAATATTTATTGTTTTTAATAGATCTTCTTTAGATAAAACTGTTTCGAAACTGTTACTAGATATATAAAAAATATATATTACATTAAAAACAGAAAAAAAAACTACTACTATAAATAAAATATTCTAATTTATAAATACTATCATCCTATCCTTACCACCATTTTTAAAGTAATATTATAACAATCGCACTTTAATTATTGTATCAAAACATCTATAAAACAATATTATTTTACTAAAACTTTTACGATTATCACTTTTTAAACTAGTAGATTTTAATTCTTAAAACCTTTATAAACCTTTAAATAAACCTTTTCATCTCATAAATGTATTACATTCATTATAATTTAAAAATCTTCGATCTTAACTTATTACATGTAAAAAAAAGAACTACCGACCGAACTTACCGTCCGTCCGTCGGCATATTTACAGAGTTCTTGATCAAGAACTTTTGGTTAATTCAATTAAATTGTTAATTCAATAATTTATTTAAAGGTCAGAATTATATTATTATATTATTTATAAATAATTTATTTTAAGTAGGTCATGTAAATATGTTTTAAATGCAAACACTTTTTTTTTTTCGATTGTTATGAATTCTTATATTTAATTAAGTTTATTTACTATTATTTTTTAAATATTAAATTATATTGAAATAATATTTATTAAATTAGGCACATTTATACACATATGATGAATATTGATTTTATTTTATCAATAATTTAATTTCTTAAAAAAAAAATATTAGGTTTTACGGTTTCTAAGGCATACCTTTTCGAAGCACAACCCACAATCACATTTTAATAATATTTTTATTATTATTATTATGTATATGTTGATTTTTTATACATTGTTCCATTTATTTTTTATAGTATCCATTTATTTTTTATTTTATATTTAGATAAAAATATAATGTATTTTTAATATTTCTTTTTTAAACGTAATAAGTTAGTATTATATTTCAGTTTAATATATATATTTTTAAATAAGGTGGTTTTTTAAAAATATTCTAAATAAAAAAAAAGTTTTTTTTAAATTTTTTAACAAACGATTTTTTTTTTAACAAACAAAAAATTTTTTTTTTATTAAACGTAATTCATAACAAAAAATTTTTTCATCACAATTATTTTTAATACCTACGCGTAAACACACAGACACATATATATATATATATTTTTATAGCACAGTTCAGACGAGTGTTTCAAACGCGACTTAACACTATACTAAGTACAACCTCCAGCTGATAGCTTAAAGCTCATATGTGAAAGAAATCTAATAAGATATTGAAAACAAAATATATTAAAAATATACAGTTATATGAAAATTATTTAGGTTCATTTAATTTTCTATATTTTCGAAGTTTTTATTTATACTAGTAATATATAACTTTCTGCTTATGATAGACAGGTTCATGAGGAAGGCTATATCGAACTGTCTGTCTGTCTGATTGTCTTATATCAAACTTTTACTCTTAGTTATATTAATAGTAAATAAAATACTTCATTTGCGTGTAGAGCCGCGAGTAGCAGTTAGTTAATAAAAACTGTGTTATATTTAATCAAGTATTATAAATGTATATATATATATATATATATTAGTATTTAAGCAATATAACCTAAGTTAGATTTAAGACCAGTTTTCTTAAATCCAAACCTAATATTAAAAAATGTTGTATTATATTATTTTAATGAAATCGCATAAACATATAATTAATAATAAGTTAATAATTACAATTAAACGTATTTTAAATGTATGTGTGAGTAAATAATTGAATTTTTTATAATATTTCTATTACATACATATGTAGTTTAAGCGGTTATAAAATAGGATTCAAGGATGATTTTCCATTCCCGCGTTATAACTGTATATACACACACACATACACACACAACTATTATAATAACAGTGAACACACGTCACTGTCAGTCTGTCAATTCTAGTTTGTGTAAGATACACTTAATTATCCAATTAAACTGTCGAGACCAGATATATTTTATACAATATATTATTAATAAATTACTTTTCTGGATATCTATACCATTATTATAAAGAGGAGAAGTCTGTTTATTGTCATAATTTCGTAAACTATATATATTTGTAAAATTAATTCTGATTATTGAACTGTTCGAAGCTCTTTTCTAGTCAACGCGATCAAATGATGTCCGCTGTCTCTTACACCGATCAAGCTATATTAACCAAATTTGAACCAGTTGATTATCACATTTGAAAACAATGTAAATGTAGATTAAGAGTAATTTGGAATTAACTTTATTTTTAATTTAAACGTTCTATTGCCCGAGCAGATGATAAGTTATTACTATGATTGTCATATGTAAATTTTTAATTTTTTAAATTTTTTTTTTTGTTAATTGTTTAAATTTTTTTTTTTGTTAATTGCAGACATTGGGGAAGTCGTGTTCAGCTAAAGTTTTCGTAATATATTTTTCGTTTCGCTCAGCTTCCCCCGCTTAAGTGCTGGCGGCCCTAGTATATACAGGTTCATGAAGAAGGCTATATATATCGAACATTATGCTAGCACGTTTAGTTATTCTAATATGCAATAATCAGTCGTCAACAGTTGAAACCGCGAGTAACAGTTAGTTAAAACATACATATTTATAAAGTTCTATGTATGAATAAATCAAATTTAGATAGGATGTAATTAAGTAAGTTTGTAAGTTGGTAAAGTTGACGTACATTACACCTCCCCCCCCCACTACTGCAAGTCTTCCAGGAAGTCACTAAACTACTGCTCGACTTCCTTTGCAAATACTGTACTACCTGTTGTTCAAGAATACTGATAAACTTGCAAGTATCCGATATTAGAATTACGAACTTTTAAACTTTCTGGTTTCAACTTGTAGTTGTTTCATTTTTGACAACTCATTTGTTGAATGGTAACTGTAATATATTATTATTTCATTAACGGGAATTAACGCACAAAATACGTACTATATTACATACCTCTCAATTGCCTGACGTTTCGTCCAGGTTTCAGTCAGCCTGTGACCACGGCCGGTACAACCTGGTGCAAACGTCAAGCAATTTAGAGGTATGTAATAACTATTATTAAATCAGTTGTCAACAATCAGACAAGTACAAGTAAAGTCAGGTGTTAGTCATAGTAAGTTGTAATGTTGATTTAAACTCGAAGCCAACTTGAACCAAGGTGAGACAAACATTTGGCGTTATTTATAAATGAATTTTAAGGTCAAATATATACATATGTACATACTTACATATTAGATTAAGTACAAGCTAGTAGAAGATATATTATTGTTTTTAAACTTTCACGATTTTTACACATAATAAAAATATATGTCGGAACATTATCGCGTGAATTTTTTTTACGATACCTTTTATTTACCTGATGATCCGATCAAATTGCATCGAATCGAATATTCAGATCAGGGAAATATTCACGCGATAATATTCCACTATATATTTTTATTATAAAGATAAATTAGACAGAAAGAAGTAGGTGGAGAGAGAGAGAGAGAGAGAGAGAAAGAGAGAGAGAGAAAGAGAGATATAAAAAAGATACTGATCACCAGTTTGATCATCTGGAGACCAAATTATCATAGTTACTTTGATTAAAAGATTTATAAAGAAAAAACATATATGGAATATTTCATAATTTGATTAAAAGATTTATAAAGAAAAAACGGTCATAACGAACATTTGGGGGTGATGTGGGGGGGATAATAAGGTGGATACTGTGGAGACGAAGAGAAGGTAATATCGCTAACCTTACAAAAATTTTAATACCTTCTTCAAGGTGATGTTCTTGAATTCAATGATCGATATTGAATGAATACTGATTACAATAATTAGTTATATAAAATATACAAGTGGTTTGATCTTGTATTGGTTTGAAATATAACTAAGAACTAAACTAAAGAATATAACTAAGAACTTTACCACCATCTCATAAAGTAATATTACAACAATCTTTCTTTCTCATCGTGCCACGACATCTTTAATACAATACTATTTTTTAATAACATCTCGGCGGGGCATTTTCTGTTTGAACTGAACTGAAAATTAAAAAATTTATGATAGTTTAATGATAGATAACTACGACACCCAAAGAAACACAACATAGACAAGAACACCAAAAAATAAAAGAGATCATAAAAAAGACTAGGAAACCAAAAAAAATATTCATAAGTGACGACTAGGACACCAAAAAAAAGAGTTCATGGGAGAAGACTAGGATACCAAAAAAACAAAAAAGAGTTCATGGGAGAGGAATAGGAATCTAAACAAAGAGAAAAGTTCTTAGGACTTGAATAAGATACCACAAAAAAGATGAGTTCATGGGAGAAGACTAAGACATTCAACAAAAAGTTCATGAGAGACGACTAGGACACCAAGAAAAGAAAAGTTCATGAAAGATGACTAGGGCAACAAAATAAAGAAAACTACAATGGAGACGACTAGGGCAACAAAAAAGAAGAGTTCATAAGAATGGACTAGGAAATTAAAAAACGAGTTGACGAAAAACGACTAAGAGACTTAAAAAGAAGCGGTCATATGTTGGTTCAGTAAAGTGAGTAGAAAAAAATCTCCGACAATGGGATACCGATTATATTTAATATTTATATATTATTTTTAATATTTCTAATATATTCAAAATCATTTTCCAAACTATATATCATTATAATATCTAAAAATCCAATCAAAACAAGTCCATCTCGCCGCACGAGTCTTCGCCCGCGGCTGCACTCGAACTTAAACCATTAATTACTCTTTTGAAACTTTAAACTTATTTATATTAATTATTTTTGTACACGCAACTTGACATTAAACAGTTAAAAGTTTTTTAAATATTATTACTAAAACTGTTTTTATCATTTTTTAAATCTTATCATTATATATTTTGTTGAAAACAAGTAACCTAAAGTTTTTAAAAGGTATAACAAAAATAATAATTATATTTTAAACATATTTTAAGATTATTAATAATGATTTATTGGTATCATTATTATTATCCAATAAACCTTGACCTCACTCTGATCAAAATGAATGTAGAGTAATAATTAATAAAATATATTTTACACACATTCAGATGTACATATATCTTGTATATATATGTAGCTCAATTAACCACAGAGAGGTCTTGTTTATTGGCTGTCAAAATAATTTATTGTATAATAATAACTTCAAAGTTTCATCATTAAGCTCAGCTGTCAAAGTGTTGTCTACTGCAATAATTATACATTCTAAAAATATACATTATATATATAAATACTTTGTATACAAAGATTTTGACACCAGACGAGAGTTTTATATATAGTAAAATATTAGTGCTTGCATCCAATGATCCACTCCAATTCTTTTGTGATTATTGAACATTTTTTGAATTTTTATATTTGTATGATTCGACATAAAAAAATAAAGTCGACTAAAATTTCCATAATTCTACCAAAAATACGTATGTTTTACTCCTACTTTAATATTTTTTTAATATAAAAGGGTAAAAGAACGGTTACCGGGTCAACTGTATATATAGACTTATAACAATATCTCTGTAAAGTTTGCTATAGTATTTAGTTATCAATGTTCTATCAATCAATCAATCAATCAATCAAAAGTATGTTTTTGTTTTATAAAAATCGAGTGAAAAGTTAAAGTAACAAAAATAAAAATTAGGAGATACAGCAAGCTTGTTCTTTTCAATATAGAGCAGTAATACAATTCTTACAAAATATGTACATCTAATTCTGTTTTTACACGGTTTTGATATAACACGGTTTGAAAATAAAATTATTTTTAATTTTTTTTACACGATTTTATTCCGTTTATCACGATTATACAAAGAATTATACAAAGAGGTGGCAATAATTGGCGAACAACGGCTCATAACAGAGTTCATTGTTAAAAATGTGGATGCTGAACGAGCAAGAGAAAGTCCAGTTCAAAATTATTCCAGCGATGATAGTGATTGTATATTATGATCCTGTATTTATGATTATCACTTATTATTTTTTTATTTTTTTTACCTTAAAAATTGAATAACCTATTCTTTTCGTTAACAACATAGCTGTTGAACATAATTATTTTTAGTTCCTGAACTTGTCATACATTTAATACATATTATTTTTAAGATTAGAGTGCATATCTTTTTTATCTTTAATAACTATGCTTGTAAAAATAAACATTGTATATGTGATTTAATTAAATAAACATGAATACTTGTTCTTAAAAAAATCCTTGTTTTTCACTAATTTTAATAGGTTTTAGAGATTAGGAACCAATCACCTATTTTTGCATACGATTGATCGTACGATCGTACGATCGTCTTTTTACACGGTTTTTTCTGGAACCAATCTACCGTGAAAAACAGAATTAGGTGTATTTATATGAAAGAAGAGACAGTATTTTCCTATTTAAATATTATCTTAATTATTTTATTTGTTCTTTCAATTTTTCTATTTTTAACGATTTAGAAGTAAATCTACTTTGTTTTATGTACTTATTACTAAATGATTATTTAAAAAAATACTGATTACCAGTCTTTTATTAGTTTAATAACATAATAATTATAATGCGAAATATATACAGATATTTGGCCACGACAAACACATGTAAATATTACTAATGGTTTTTCTTACATAATTTGCATTGTTATTTGAAAACCTAACACTAAACGCTAATAATACAATATAATATATTAATGAAAGTAATATTTTCACACTAGTGGAGTATATAATATCATCTCATTAAAAACAAACTAATTAATCTATCTTTGAAAAAATTTAAATTACAAATTGCCACTATTTTGTTGACAGTGCCATCTATAATTCGAAATGTGAATGTATAGT
This sequence comes from Mechanitis mazaeus, assembly GCA_959347395.1. Lineage (NCBI taxonomy): Eukaryota > Metazoa > Arthropoda > Insecta > Lepidoptera > Nymphalidae > Mechanitis > Mechanitis mazaeus. The sequence continues at coordinate 15,734,825 of OY365755.1, forward strand.
AACAGAATTCATACATTTTATATATCTATTATTTAAAAAAAAAATAAAAATTGCCACGATTGTAAACAGCGCTATCTATGATTTGAAATGTGAACTACAGTAAACTAGCAAAATATATAGAAATACATATTTTACTTTACATTTATGTTTTATTTCAGTGTGGTAACAAATTAATAAAAGCTTAGCTTCTGGTCAAAAAGTCATTAGCAATAGCTTTCCAGTTGGTGGAGTCATCATCAGGGTCTGGTTTCGATTTTCTTATCTTCTTCAGCAATTCCCAACCCTTAGCCTTCTCAGTCGAGGAGACGTAGCTGTTTTCTGGGTCCTGCTCCCTCGTATAAGCGCCGAGAATCAAACTCTGGACCAGTCTAGCCGATACCAGCGTCTAAAAGTAAAGAATTTATCAAATGTTTTTCGTTTTATATTTGAATCTATTAAAATAACTTTATATTTTGTATTTAAGCTTTATACTTCATGCTTTGTTATTCTTATTCATACTTTTTATCTTAAATTTGAGCTTTAATAAGTCAAAAATTAAACTTCTTAGGTAATTTTATATCAACAGTCGTGAAGTCTGAAGCTAATGGCATCAGCAATTAACATTTTAAAATGTTATAGACATTATTTATTAACCTATTAATTATATATTTACTACACATAAGTGTTTCATCGACATTACTATTTCGTTAACATTTAAGAGACGTCATTCAACGTCATGTTGCAAGTTCCTATTAGTTCCGTCTGTCCAATTAATTGTAGGCAAGTAAATCAATTTTGATATTTAAATTATTATGCATGTCTTTAATATCAATCAATAAATGTTTTACTAAAAAATAGAATAAGTTCTTGACCATTTAAGTGAATTTACAATCTACTCTGATGCTTTACGTAATCGAATTATGCATTAATATGGATTTTTAAATTTCTTTCCTGAAACACAATTTTAAATTCTAAGCAAAAAAATGATTAATTAGAAAAGAGACATTTTATATTATAAAAGTGTTATTTGACCTACTACTACTAGATCATTACCTTACAGTATATATTGTGGTACCTTAAGCAGTGAGTATTCATGGTCCTTGAGTCGTCTCGCCACGCTCCAGCCCGCGAGTACGAGTCCTCCCGCGCGCGGTCCCGCCACCAACATGGCGTAGGTCATAGCCACCGCGAGCTCAAACACGTAACACGAGTACTGAATGTCGCCGAAGTCAAGGATACCCGTGATCCGGTAATCCGACTTACTGTAGAAAACAATATCACTATAACAACACTAATTGTTATTATTATCCAAATAAAATATCTGTTATCATATCTTGGTTATTTACATAATTAAACATGTTTTAATAGTAGTAGATGGAGCAAGAAATATTACAATTTTTAGGCATAGTTGGTGATTGTCAGCGACCCCCTCAGTACCATACGTAAACCAGTGTAAGCGAAGAATTTTAAACTTACACGGGCTTACCTCAGCACAATCCCTCTCAGTATCTCGTGACAAACCTTCAACACTGATGCATTAAGGGGCCTAATACATAAGAATTTGTGTATTATTCTTTCATAAATAATATTTAAGCGCACTAACAGAATTAAAATATAGGAGTTTTTGTAAAAAAAATTCAAATCAATCGATTTAGTGCCATCTATAAAATTAATAAGCAACTAAAGTTTTATAGAATCTATTAACTAGTCAAAAAGCGCCATCTATTCATGTAAGTAAGAACTACATAGTCAAAGAAACATCTAAAATCAAATAAAATTAAGTTTTGAAAATGAACGACAGATGGTGCTACCAAAAAACAGCATAAAAGTTTTGTAAACCCCATCTATCAATCAAATGCTACGAACTTATACAGCACCTTCCATCCTTAAGACCAACGAGGATATTCATTTCGTTAATGTCTCCGTGTATGACGCCTTTGTCTAGTTCATCCATACGCGGGACCACAGCGTACTTGAACTCTTCGATTACCTAAATTATTTAGTATTTGAATAAAAAATATCAAGACCACATGTACAACTTTTCAAAGACGTGAATACTAAATCTGAAAGTAAAGTACATACTTCCTATTCTTATTGAATAGGAAAATTAATATGGACTAACTCTAATATTTCACATTTTTGTTCAAAGTTATGATTTTTTTAATCTAAACAACTAAAGAAATGTTAAGAACGTATTGGAAAAGCGTATAGAAAAGGATGTTTAATAAAATATACCAACCTCTTCAGCCAGATCTAGATTCTCAGCGTCCTTGATGACGTAAAGGAACTTCTCCAGCATCGGCACGTTGCTCAGCATCCAGACATGTTCTCGTGAGACTAAGCCCGAGTGATTGAAGTTCTAGAAAGATATTGCTATATTATTTAATAAATAAAAACAACACTGTATTAACTATTATTTACACAGATACACGCAACCAAACTCTATCCAGTGCAGAAACAATCTCCCCCACCCCTACTTAGGGTACAGGGATAAGGGGTCAGTAGGGGTCCATGAATGGTATTGCGTCCTCCAAATTCACTGAGCATTGACCGGTAATTTATTTCATCATAAAAATAGAACTTAACGTAAATAAAAGTTAATAATATTTGGCACATGGACGATTCAAAAATAAAAAGACCATTAAAACAAAAAATCGTGTATCGAATAGACTAGTCTGCTGAGTGCGAGTTGACTAACTTACTCGAACACGTTACGTAAAGTTTGATTTGTATTTACTCGTTACTTCCGCTAGATGGCGTTGCTCTTATTTCATAGAAATCGTTATTAACTTTTGGGCCAAATATTAGTAATAATATATATACTGCAGTTTAGCAGTTAAGTATTATATTTAAGTAGTTATTGAATGTAGACATATATTCATAATAAATAACATATAAGCAAATAAATACTACATGACTTTAGACAAGAGTACTGTCGTATACATATTAATGTTAATAACATACAATATAACATAATGAAATGTGTCCATCCTTCACAGATGAGTGCGTAATAGCAAATAAGTTTGCACTTGATGGCATATTTATTAGGATGTTATTCCTAGTTTACGTTAACAATTATATTTTTACAAAGTATTTATATATAAAAAAAAAATATTTTTATTATTTTATCGTTTTGTAATTTAAAATTATTAATAGCTTGACTTTTTTTTCTAGTTAGTGGCGAATGTGCTGTTCATTTGATTAGTTATATTATAATACCGTAAACATTGAAATCGTAACTTGCAAGGAATTTTTTAACTAGTCTCATCCCTTAATAACTTTTTGGTTGGTTTGTGTTTTCTGACTTCACATTTTATGTAATAATATCTTTCATTTTATCTAATAACGTAATTTATGAATAATCTGAAATATTATAAATATAAGAAAATCACCAACTTTATTATAATAATTGTCTAGTGTACTCACTCACTCACTTCACTCACTCATATCTCATCGTACCGAAAATTCGTTTGCTTTTTTATATTCATTTCATTCATTTACTAATTCCAGTTACAATTAAAAATGTAATAAACGCGAGGAACATCCGTTAAATAGTTTTTTTTTTGTAATTTAACTGATATTGTATTTTGCTTCTTTTTAACAATTTGAAGTCTCCAACTCATTGAAATACCAATGAATAATGAATGCGATACAAAGATTAAGTATGGCTGTTTGTTAAATTCTAGAAAATAATATTTTTATCTACAATGAATTATATTTAATGATATACCAAAGATGTACTACATGCTCTAGTTCCTAGAAGGTACTATTTTGAGTGTTTCAGTTATTAGTATGACTAACTAATGATAAGTCAGAATTAGAGTAATTAGACTAACAATAGCATATCATGAAATTTTAGAACTATCATAGATTTTTTTTTTTTTAATATTACAATAATAATACCTTTTCAGAGTTTTGAGTTCTAAGAAGAAGAACAATCAAATAGTAAAAGCTTAAAGAGAAAGTAAATAGATGAAATTTTAATAAAACAATATTAGGATATAGATATCGTAAAGGAAAGTTACATTGTTATAGCATTACTTTGAGAGAGAAATGAGGCCCCTGATCTATTTTCAAACTAACAATGACAAAGCCTTGAACACGGCTATTGTACGAGATCATCGCTCCACAACTCACACTCACCTACATACACACACATTCACATTTATTTATATATTTTCATTAATAAAAAAAATACCAAATAGTAATTTCTCTACAATAATATTTTTTTTTTTAGAATTTTGAGAGGGCGAGTTAACAAAAATATTTCTTCTTCTGTCTTTTATAAAAATCATTTTCAGTTTTAATTTTAAAAAAATTGCGCTTTGTTGGCGCTCAATTCGAAAGCCAAGTAGTTTTAATTTCAAATTCAGTCATGTTTGTATATGGTGTTTTGTTTTTGTGAAATTGTTTTAGTTTTTGGCTCAGGTAATTAATAATTTTCAAATATGAATTCCTTAGTAGAAGTACAGAGAGTACAATACCGTACATTATCGACGTGTACGGGTTCAAAAACGCTGTCCATTATTGGTTTAGCCTCTTAAAATTAAATTAAAATGTAACTGATAATTATACGTTAACTTAAATTCGTTAACAAAAAATTTTATTTCAATATCTACTCTTGAAATGCTGAGAAAACTCAACATTAAATATTTAGCCTAGTCAAGACATGTCTAGGTATATATGTACTGTATGTAAACGGGTTACAAATACTGACACGTTCCACGTGCCGAAGAAAAAGAAAGAAGAAATGAATACATTCCCATCTAGTGGAAAAAAAGATAGAACGAATGAGGTGATGTACAAAGAGGAGCATTAATACCTCACCTCAAGTTTGTTGTCGAGGTTGGCTGCAAACTCTCCCAGCTGGTACCACAGTTGCTCGCTAGGAGGCGCGTCCCGCAGCAGCGCTCCGGGCACGAACTCCAGCAGACGCACCACATGCTGCGACTTGCCCACTTTCTCTGAAGAGTACATGTGACCGAAGACATTGCGCACTGGCTTAGGACAAGTGACGGAACGAGTGCCTGCGGAAAAATAAGAAGTTCCCAAAATTAATAATCAATCCGAGATTTGATAGCATTTACGATTGCTACAATTCACAGATTGCTTATTTGAGCTTATTTAATTGACTTAAAATATAATCAGGATCAATAAAAAATTTCCAATAAGTATTATCAAACTGGAAAACTTAAATGTGAAGTTATTGAGCGAAGCGAGCGGAGTGCTCTTCTGGAGAGAATTTGCATTGGTTTTACAAAGTTGGCATTAAAACGGCTTAACGGTTCGGTTTAAAATTTTGCACACATACCATGCTGATATGTGTGGTGATTTGTAAAAAAAAATTCAAAATAATTCATTGTCGTTGAGGAATAATGTCCAAAAAACATCACTCCCATCATTGTGGATGCGCGTGCCGAATTTTTTTAATTGAATTGTACTGTCCCCCTGTTTTATTTTTTTTTCCCACACCAAGACGAAGCCTTTGGTTTGGCTCGCTTCGCTTAACATGCAAACGGCACCCGAGATTTCGCAATCACTCGAGTCGAAATTGAGGGTCGGGTGGCGTTCCTAATTTTAATTTTGAAGTTTGTAAGTGTATGTAAAAGTTAAAACAATATAATATCTATATAAATAATTTGAATATGATAAATAGACTGATTATTAATACTAACAAAAGTAAAAATCCTAAAACTAAAAAGTAGGCTCTCGTGTGCACTTGTGTTTCAAAATATCAATACTCACCCAAAAAGTTCATAATCTCATTCTGAGCTTCGACAACTTCAAGATTCTGTGAGTCCATAGAGTTCATAATCTTCAAGACATAGCCGTGAGGGCTGTGACTTGTTATCAGAGGATTCTTCATATTAGGATCTTCTATAATTTTGTAGTTCTTGTCATCGTATCCGTTCAGATCTTCAAGTTCCAAGACAGAGATCCCGTACAATCTTTCAGCCAGAAGCTTCACCCCCTCGTGGTCTATTATTGGTCGGATTATTTTCCCTGGTTCCAGAAATGATACCTTCTGTTCCGTCATGGTGTTACCTTGAAATTGCTTTTGAGGTTAAAGTAATAAAGATTAAAAATGTATGCTTTTGTTATTGTTGTGTAATAAAAAGAAATTATTAATTCGTCCTGTGACCAGGACTGATGCAACCTGATCGAATTAGAACGAAAGAAGAGTGAAAAAATTTTGAGTTGGGCCATAGAGCTCTCACAAAAACTAATATAAATAAAATGAAAATAAACAACAAAAAAATAAATAAATAATAAAAGAAAAACCCCTCAATAAAACATCCACTTTTTATATCAAATTACCAGGTATACTTATTTCTTAGTGTTAATTTCAAGAAATGCGATATTTTCAATTTAAGTAAATTATTACTTGTATACCAAATTAATACAATTCAAGTAATTTGAGGCTATGGTTAAAATTTATCTAAAACTCTTGATATATTTAAAAAACAGTCCTACTTTATAGTCCAAAGATCTCTCTATGTTTGTTACAATATATCTAAGATACATAAAAAAAGAAAATAATATGATCAAAACTGATCTCTATATTATTAAAAAGCGGAAAAGTTTGTTTGTTTAAACGCAGTAATTTTGAAAACTATATAATTAATTCGTAAAATTCTTTCTGATTATGATAGACAGGTTCATGAGGAAGACTTCTATCTAGCATTACGTTACTATTCTTAGTTATACTAATATTAAATACAATAGTTAGTCCGCGAGTGAAACTGCGAATTAAAGTTCGTGCCAATACATGCCTCAGGTGCTATACAAAGTGTCGCCGTCTAGCGGAGATACATACAAACTAACATCACATGATGTTTCCTAATCAATATACTACTATTATATGAAGTATTTGATATTCATAATATAAATAATATTTTATCATTTTTGGTACTAATAAAATACGTAAATAAAATTTTCTTTACATCAACAGCCAAAAATATGTAATTTTCGTTTGGAACATTTAAATGAAAATTGTAGAAAAATAAGTTATACTATATATACATATTAGTATTATATATTTTTTATTATTATTATTATAATGGAATTGTTTAGAAATTATTAATTTTATTTAATTAGTCTGAATTCAATATATTCGATCGCAATTTTAAGTAAGTCATATTAATATGATATATATTTTATTTTTCAATTACATAAAAAAATATCAAGGTAACTGTATGATAAATATATAAGTCTCACCTCTTTAAATAATTCCAATATAACAAAACGCACAAACAAACAAAACGTGAAGACGGTCCGGTGTCCTGATCTACTATGAGACAAATTCATTACTCAAGGTATCATAACGTGATAAGAGGCTATTGCTTTCAATTGATATATAATAAATATATATTAATAACGTGAACTGATATTTGTCAGTGATTATGGGACGATCGCTGCACATAAAACAATGTTATGGTATTATTTTGAAGAGCCGGAGATTTACAGAAAAATAACAAAAATCAAAAAAGAAAAAAACTAAAAGTTTCATTATTTTAGCGTCAAATGTAGATGAGGGTCTTGCAGTTTACAAATGAAATAAAATGAAAAATAAACTTTTCATAGGTTTTGAAATTTCTAGACCAGTTCGAATATACGCGGACGAACGACTAATAAATTTTAAAGTTAAGAGATATTGAATATTGTAATTAAATGTATTGTTATCTACTATAATAATGATATTTACAAAATTTTACCACCGTGTTCTTTGTTTTCGAAGTACATCAAAGATAGTTCTTGGTTAGTTGTTCTACTCTTCGAAACTACTTTGATGAATTTTAATATATTCTCACGTAGAAGATATGACTATGACTCAAATAGTCAATACTAACATTAATTTAAAGAAGCTGAAAGAGTATTCATACGGTTTCTTGAAGGTTTTTCTTTATAATCATTTTGGAATCGTGAAACTAATATGACGTTTTATAAATGCATTTTATGCCAATGTGAAATAAAAAAAAACACAAAATAACTCCTTACTTTCAAGAAACATACATACATATATCTTCATATTGATCAAGATATAGAAAGATGTGTTTTATCATATTATTTATGCGGTATGACACATTTTAAATATTAAGAAAATACTTGTAATAAATTTTACTTTTACCAAAACCAGAACATAACCATAATCACTTTATTGTCTTTCCTAATTTGTGATACTTTGTTCGTTTGTTCGTCTTGGAATAACAATTTTATGATAACTTTGTAAATATCATTACATTTACCAGATAATAAACATCTTCTAATAGTAATTGCTGTCGAGACACGCAATGAGGACATATCAATTCTAACAATTTGGTAGTCGACTAGGTGATATTCGTGATGCTGCACTTGACATCTTTGTTATAAACGAATACCATTTATTATTTTATAAAATTATGAAAATTATATTTTGGTTATTTTCACCTGTAGGTGAAATATGAATATTTTCAGTAATCAGTCTTTGAAAATTTAGTTCAACATTATCTTCCTTAGTTAGGGGAGTTATCCCCACTTAGACAAAAACTAACAAAAAACAGAATATCAGTTTGTATTGTTGAACAAATTCCTGTGGAATATCATTAGTTTCGTTTTAAATATGTATATAGTATAGAATATAAGGAAGGTATTTTTATTGTATTTATATAATTTTGAAAATATTTTAAAAAGGTTATGATTCGATTTAAAAAATGTTTCAGATTTAGCAAAACCGCGGTTAAAATAAAAACAAATAAATAATGATAAGTTATCAAATATTTAAGATTGTTGTTCTGCAGGTAGAAAAAATTACGTGAGTACTATCACTGTTCTTATTATATTTAAAGTTAAATAATATATTTAATAAGTTAATAATTTTATTAAAAAATTTTTTTTTTTCATTGATTGGACCTATTCTACCTAGACTATTGTTATGTATTATAAGTATTAATAAAAATCCACATATATATCTTTTGTCGATTGCACTTAGAACCCCCCCCTCATTATGTCAATTAAAATCAATCCATAACTTAGAAATAGCCAACTTTGTTAGCCTTTTAGTTTAATATATTTTTATCTTTATCTAGAATCTTTTGTTTGTTTTTCACAAGATGAAAGTTACAAGATATCGTTCTTTGTTGACAGATATTATCTCGGTTGACGAACTGTTGATAAAGGATAAAAATAACTTGCAATAACTCAGTGCTTATTATTCTAATGACATTCATATGCTTTTCTTGTATTCAATTCATCGTTCTTTTATTTAAATGTATGACAAATTGATGTTTTTCAATTTGTTGAAAAGTTCTTTTATCAAACTATTGGAAAATCTACACATTTGTTTCGGTTATTTAGTTTGGAATAGCGCCATCTAACGTATTTTATAAAAACTTTATTATACTCTGTAAATCTGAGGCTATTCGATACGAGATGGCGTTTTTATATCTTGAATATTTTGTCATTTTGACAACAGAGGGCAGCAGTAAATACTTGTAAATTTTGATAGGATTTATGAATTAAAATTTAAATGTATTATTTTAGCTACGTATTAAACAATCCTAAAATAAATATTAGATTTTTTCGACGAAATCCGATTTATACAGTATTATATTGTTTATTAATCAAACAGATCGGTCGCTATATTTACTTATATTTTCCATAGATAGGTATTTTCTTTCTTAATATTTCGTAAAGGAAGAAGTTACCCACGTACAATGAAATAATAGCGAAGAAAATCTAGATATAAAATGCAGTTTGATACAAAGAAATTGGTACGTGTTAAAAACACGAGTGTAAAATTATAGGACTAAAAATATCTGTTCGTTAATTCTTGAAAAACAGAAACATTCCTAAGCCAATTTTGACGAAATTTGACGATTATAAGTATCAATTGGTTTGAGCTATAATTACAATTAACTAAAAATATATGAAGTTTATTACTTTAAGTGGTGATTGTAGATTTATGATTTATGATTAGTTATAAGTAGGACAGTGACTCTACAGAAGGGCTTATTTCGATATGTAAAAAATCAATATAGCCTTTAAAAAAACACTACAAAGAAATTATTATAAAGAATATATACATTATAATTACAATTAAAAACATTTTGAAAATATTCAATAACTTTTTAAGCTTTTGATTCTAACTTGGTATTATAGTAATTATTCCAAAATTTTAATAATTTATTTTACTTTTTGAAATAATAATATAAATAATTTAGCCAAAAATATACAATAGAGACAAGAAATCAAACTAATCACCCTTATTATATATAATTCTGTCTCACATAAATACTATCGGAATTTGCCCGACTAGTTGTGAACCTATTCTGAATCAGGCGAATTTCGCCATGTTCAGAGCTCATCAATAAAAACCCCAAAAGGGTTCGATATTTTCGAACTTATCAGACAAGTTATAATATTAATGAGTACAATAGGATAATTAGCTATAATAGTATAAAACAAAAGTTTAAATAAAAAAATAATAAATAAGTTTTATTTAAAAGCACAAGTAACTGATCTCGCCCCTCACACAGTTTATCATAAAGGGGTCAAACACCGACTGTCAGGAGCACACCTCTTGTGTTGAGCACAAATTAAAAATGCACTCCCTAGGATCAGACGAATCACACAGACGGCGTGTTTTGAATCGCTGCGTTTTTAAAAACGTTTTTACGAAGTCGTACTGTATTATTATAATGTAAACATTATTTTTATTTTACTATATGTATTTATTAGATGTGACTCGCAGTACACCCGCGGACGGACGATATTATTTACTAATAAAAAGCATTAGCCATTAGATAGCCTGTCTCATGAACAGTCCTAACATAATCAGAAAGTATTTTTCAACAAACAAACTTCACAGCTTTTTAATATTTAGTTTAAAATGTTACAAAATATATATTTTTTTTGTTTCTGAAAATTGCAACATAATAACTGTAATATTTATTTCCGCGGTTGAACCGCTGCGTTTTAATCGCTGCGATCAAACCGCTAACTATATCGTAACGAGTCGTTGTTAATACAGCGACAGTCGCGTGGCAGAGCTTATAGCACCTAATTATAACAATATTCAATCGTCGGTTAATTGATATGTATTGTTGTGGAATTGGACGCTCTTCAACATGCGTCTGTGTGAGCTTATATATACCAGCAATGTATGTGTGTGTGTATGTGCATGTTTGTGTGTGTGTGTGTGAAAACATTGAACATTAATTATTGAATAATAACATATATTTTGTTTTATATCGATTTTATTTTGCCATTGAACAAAAAACTCTTTAAACACAGTGGTACTTATGGTGGCAGAACAGTGAGGTCATACAATGTTCAAATAAAGGTCAAAATTTGACATCGTTACCAAAGTATTGAGTTTCGTTTGATTAATTTAAATTTAGTTTAAAATAATCTGGAAATCATAATCAATAAAACTAATGTAATTAATAACAAATTTATAACAAACTATGCAAGTATTACATATAACTAACTCACTGTATTCACCTCAATACTATTAGATACTAATCACGACGTGAATTGTTCACGCCGCGACTTCTTTTTGCTCCAAGCTCATACATCAGGACCCTGAATGGATTCGGAGCTAGTCAAGCTAGGCAAATCCCATCCGTAGTAATTATTATTTTGTTGACTGAAAAATATTGTGATACATTAACAAACAAAATTTTTTGTAATATTGTATTTATTTTGAAGAATAAATTAATTAATATTAGTTAAATAAGATTATAAAAAATTTTTTTTACAGATTTTACTGAAATTTAAAATTTCTAATCAGCAAAATTAAAACTTATATGTTTAAGTATATCTAGTTCTCTATATATCAGCAAATATCAATATCTTTCTCACTCTTCTATCATATGCCATCTCTCTCTTTTTTACTCCTTGTCTTCTGCAGTCACTCTCTTCTCTTATAAGTCATATATACGACTTCAGATTCTTCTGGTTTTTTTTCTCTATTACCTGATCATACAAAGATTATTTCTCGTCTGTCTTTCACTAGTGCTTCTTGCTCTTATAATATACTAGTTCTAGACCGCAGCTTCTCTTGAATTTCGCATGAATTTCGGTCACCATCATCTCTTTTGTTTATGTTAAAATGAAAATGAACGGCTTAGAATATTTTCAATTTACTGTATAAATTATTTGTTTCGTTTTTTCTTTTGACCTCTTTAAATAATCGTTACATATCAATTTACCTAAAACAATAATAAATTATACATTAAACCTACCTCAGAAATCACACTATATATTTGTGAAAACCATACAAAAACCCTTTCAGTAATTTTAGAGTTTGTATAGTTTATACAGACAGATTTTATTTTATAATATGTATAGATGATAATATAAAGTAAATATAGCATTGACTATAATAATGGAGAGAAGGAGAGAGATATATATATTTCAAAAACATTTTTACTAGGAACTACCAACATGAGAATTCTTAATTTATATTAAAATATATTTAAATTATATAACAATTTTCGTTAAATTTCTTTTAAGATAAATTAAACTGTACTTATCTTTTATATTTATTTTTAGAAATCATAAAAAGAAACCGCAAAACAGAACATAATTAGAAAGAATACCGCGAATAACTGTCGACGGAAATCTCGAATTGAATTTACGAACTGTAGAGTGAGATGGCAATATTTATTACAATGAGTTAGAAAGAGAAAGATGTATGTAACGCAAGTAATTGTAGACAATGGAAGCTGAAAAAGACGTTTCCTTTAACAAGATTTCTATCTCCAACTGTTTTGCCTGAGGACTTAAACACAAATATAATAAATAAACTATAAAAATAACATAAGAACCGTATTTTGTATGCAATAAAGTACAAAATTCAATAAAATTTATAATATAAGATGAAAAGATATGTGTGTAAATTGGAAGAGACTTTGTGAACGTATGCGAAGCGTAAAACAAGATTTGTCAAAGTATAATTAAGGTCCAGTATAAGTTGACCCGTGCTTGTATTAATTTTATATTAAGTCTGGATTTATAAATCTGGTTGAGTCTGAAGAGTGTTGATCAAAGTGACTCTAAATATTTTGATTTTGACTCCTAATAGTCATTGTTAACTAAAACCTAATATTTAGAAACTATGTACTCTTAAAACTATCATATCATAACAATATTTTAATAATACAATAATATTACCTTTTTGAGAATTAAATTTTTAGAAGATTAAAATAAAATTGCGAAAATATGAGTAAAACAATATTCTTTTGATGTTATACGAAACGAAAAGTAAGATTGTTGTAATATTACTTTAAGACATAGTATACCTATTAGTTTTGTAAAACTAAAATATAAAGCATGCCCCTTGCTGTCTGTATAAAAAAACTGTTTTTATCAATACAAACTGCAAAATAATAAAGATTTTGAATATATTTAATTAACTAATCGTCAGTAATATAACTTGCCAGACCAAGCCAGGGTAGAAAGCTAGTTCAAATTATAATAGATATAAACTACTAATATTTATGATAAAACAAAATATACAAATAACAATTATATTTATTAAGTAAAAAAGGATACGTGTGTCTGTTTGTTTAAACGCTCTAATCTTCTAAACTACCGAATTTAATAAAAAAAAATATCTGATTCTGATATGCAAAGAAAGGCGATATATATCTATCATTATTATACTACTCTTACTTATATTAATAGTAAAAAAACGTCCACAGGTGGAAGAATCACGAATAAAAACTAGTTAATAGAAAAATATTAAATCTTTATTTATTAATAATGTGCTCTTGCACAAAAAAAACAATTCAAAGTATTTCATAACAAATAGATATACATTGCAATAATGAAACTTCAGACTCTATTTGCAAAGAAAAGATTCTAAAAATCCAAAAAAGCCTTTATAAATAATAATGCAATAAAATAAAATATAAAAACAAATTAATCGAACAATAATTGCAAAATAATAATTTTTTAATAATTTAGTAATTTTTAGTGATATTATAATTGGTAAGAACAAGTAAAGATTACTATTATATATTATTATCGGGCTGTACTCATGTTAATATTATTGAATATTCTTTAGTCAAGAGTATGGCAAGTTCACGCCGCGATTCGGTATGCTCCAAGCTCATGAATAAGAATACCAAATGGGTTCAAATCTATTGAAATCTAATAGAGAAAATCTCTATAGTATTTACCTGATATAATAGTAATAATAAATCACGAAATTTTACTTACAAGTAAAGATTGTTTTTTGGCTAAAGCAGTCATTATTTAATAAAATTTAGTAAGCACTAAAACAACTAGGGTACTAATATAGCACTGTGAACAGACTTTCAGTGCCCTAATTGTAATAAAATAGTTTTTGATTCACTATTTTTGGGATCAAATAGTGTTAGTAAATTAGATAGTGTAATCGCTACATTATTTTAAAAACTATGCAGTATCTTTGTAAAACCCCTCAAGTGGGAGTCTTATTCGCTCATCAACAAATTATACGTTACAACTTACAACTACTTTTAGAATCGATCAGAGTAACATAATAAAACTTTGGATGGGTGGATCAAAAGATGATGATGTATGGATGAAACAATGTTTAACCTATGATGATTTTACATTTATTGGTTCCATTTTAATCGATCTGAGTAACATATTAAAAGTGAAAGTTTGGATGGATGGGTGTATCGATGGATGGGTGTATGAATGTATAGATGTATGAATGGGTATATGGATGTAGGGATGGATGGGTGTATCAATGGATGGATGTAAGGAGGGAGTAATGGCTAACATATGTTAAATCCAACAATCGATAATTCAGATAATTTGGTTTGAAATCTGAATACGAATAATTGAAACATACGGACGTTCTAATATTAAACATTAAAGATTATCATATACCGATTATGATGCTATTAAATCGTTTTGAACGTGTCGGGGAATGAGAAGTGGATATAAACGCTATAAAAAAAGAAAATATTCCAAAGATGGGGATGAGAGACAAATGTGAACAATTTTGTATTAGGGTTGTGTTGGTTTTTTTTTTATTTTCTTGAATATAAAAAAGTAAGTAGTCCAAATTATAAAAAATGAGAAAATAAAATATATTAAAAGGATTTCTTTTGACAAATATTTTTATCTTTATCTTTACTACATATACGATACAATGGGGAAAACTACCTTTTTGTCTGTCTGTGTGCAATTGGTGCCTAAGTTGGTGCCAATATTGGTGCCTAACTAATCTTGACTTAATAAGGTGGAATTTTCAGACAGGCGGCCAACGTCTTGTATTTTATAATAATAAATTAAATATTTAGTAATTTTTGAATAGACAAACAAACAAACAATATTTATCATTATCCAGCTATTATTATCCAGAGTGTCACCCCTGAGGAAACTGACCCCAGGGTTGAAAAGAAATAAAAAAGTAATAAAACGCAAGCCACTATAAACCGCAGAAGGGTTGTTCTACCCCGAGATGTTTAAGAATAATTTCGCAAAGAAATTGCTACATTTGCATATTTTTTTGTGTGTCTGTTTATAATTTGAAAAAAATTGTTATGAGTGATTCAAATAATTGAAGGATTAATTATATTTTATAAGTAAATTACAATATTATATACTGATTTTCATTTTGACTTTTATTTTGACTTTGACTTTCTGTTGGACTTTGACTACGAATCTGAATTTATATATTAAGATTTATACAGAAGCTGCCTGAAAATGATTATTTTAATAGTAATGAAAGTTGGAGTTTCTTCTAGTTCAATACAATATTTCTAATATCGAGAAGCTTTACGCTCGAGTACGCGGCGCGATCTGAGTGCTCTATAGATGCGCACGCGCAGGGACGCTACATTCATATTTATTATTTTTAAAGCTTTATTTCTATATATAATATTAATTATCGTCTTTTAAAAAATATGTTGACGTTATTAATTATACTATATCTATATAATTATACTAATTATGTATATCTATATATCTATATATCTATATATCTATATATCTATATATCTATATATCTATATATCTATATATCTATATTGACGCACCATTTTAGTTTTCTAAACATATTACTTAAATTTGAAGCATCTTTGGTATCATAAATGGTTGAAAAAAATAATTTCTGAACAAATACTTCTTAATAAAAGTAGTAACTAAAATATTAAAGTATTATTAAATTTAATTATGTATATGAGGATAGAAAATATAATTAAAAAAATATTTAATTCTATTTAATATTATTTATTTCCCCTCAATCTGCCCCTGTATTACCACCGTGATAGAATTTAGTTAGTCGGCCGCTTTGTAGCGGACTCGCACTTCACTACGTGCGTCTATCTCCTTCAGACATACCACTCTTGACAGAGACGGATATACACTTGACATGGTATGACAATATTTAATCACTCATTGGTTACAATAGAAAGGACCGAGTGCTCTAAAATTATTTGTACTCTTGAATTTGTGATATTTTTACTTTGTTTGTTGAAACCCGTTTCATATTTTTTAAGTTTTACGAAGCAGCCATTTTGAACAAGTCCATTCTATTTTTAAATATTTCATTGCTTCGAAATATGAATAGCAGACACGAAATTTAATTTAAATTATATCAAAATAAAAAATAGGGAAGAGATGAAAATTTTTGAAAATTTAAAGACTTAGTTTAAGGTTTTTTATTTTTATTTAATAATAAATAGTTCAAAATTTTTTTTTTGTGTATGTATCTTTCTTATTAACCGGCCGTTGCCATATTTTTACGCGTCAGACTTCATTTTTTTTAAAAAAACCTCAGATGACCGAGCAATAATCAGCTATTTCACAATCACATGCTTGGCAATTATAGCATTATTTTGACAATCTTCGAGATTAATCTAAATTGCAAGTCGTGTATTTAAAAAGTGAACTATCCTTTACTTAAGCATTTCAACAAAGGAGATAATTTATCAGTTTTATTAATTTTGAACTAGCTTGGTAACGGTTTAATTGTTATAAACAAAAGAACAAGTGATATACTAGCCTTAAAACGTGATATATATATAATTATGTCTGTACTCACTAAAATACTGTCACAATTTACAACACTAGTGTTGAACCCATTCGCAGTTCTTATTCATGAGCTCTGAGCATGTTATGAGTACAGAAAGATAATTATATATACATAATATATAGGAATTAATAAAATTGTATAAACATAATGAAGCTAATTTTACAAGTAATATCATATAAAACATATGTATTGACATATGTTACGATATATATCTAACATTTAAATTTTTCATTAAAATTAATTAATCATATTATGAATTTAAATTACTTACTTTCTTTTGTCTTAACGTTAATCTTGCATCGTACCTTAATAAGTAAAGCCGACAAGTCGGTGCTTTTTGCCGATTATTCACCGACAAAACTGTCAGCTCATCGCTTATTACTGTATTAAGAACATATTATTACTGTAAAATTATTAATAATAAAAGTAATCATAGATCACGAAAGTGTAAATACAAATAATGTTATATGTGTAGATTTAGTAGATCAAATTAAAATCTTTGACACAAATACTAAGATACTATTATTTGTATATGTATATACACATACTTACATACATAGACAACCTTTTCTTTTCTAACCTTGACATTTCACGAAATCTTTATATTAATATCATAGCTAATTGGTTTTCTTATATATTTACTTAATTATAAGGGTTCAAGCACAATACTCATTATTATAACAAAAAATTACGTTTGATAATTTTTTTTAATAGGTTTAAATGCTTTTTGGAAATAGTTTCAATCAACAATCATCTAAATATTGTAGTTTGTATTTGTGTGTGTATATATTGATATTATATTATGAATTAAAAAATATATTATTATTAATATATAAGTATTTAATGAAAACTTATTTTTATTTCATTTTATTTTATATATATATATATATATATATCCATAGTAAACGTTTCCTCGTGTATGTATGTAGTTCCCATCATTACAGATGATTTATTAATTAAAAAGTATATTTGATAATATGAAAAATATGAAATCGCTCTTAAAGGTTGAGCAACTGTTTGTTCGTGGATACGCGCTATACGGTCAGAAAAAAAAATCTATTTGTTTGTTTGAAAATATAGGATTCAAATTATTTTATTTTTTATTTTTTTAAGTTTAGACTATTTATAATGTGATTTTTAAAAAATACTGAACAACTAAATGTTATTCTTTTAAACATTTTTACCAACATAAAATATTGGTAAAAATATATTTTCTATTAGATGAAATAACTTGTATAAAACAATAAGTAACTTGACTAGTAAAAAAAAATATATAATAGTTTTTTTTTTCTGACTCTACACAAAATTTTGTTGAAAAACTGGAAAACGCATTATCGATAATGACACGTCCATACAATAATGTTATTCTAGCGAGTGACGCAAGTAATCTTTACTTAATTCTAACTTGCACGTAGAAACGAGTACAGTCAGCCAAAAAAGTGCTTCAGTTAAATAATACTCTTTATATACTAACAATGAAAGAATAAAAAGGTGTGTGTACATATAGACAGTAAAATACAGAAGTTCAGAAAAATAGCCTTAGTGCAGAAGAAAAATATTATTTTTTTACTAGTTCTGAAGAAAACTTGTATATGTTTTTATTAATAATATATAATGGGTTTTTTTCTTAATCGCTATAAATACTAGAAATAAAAATAAACTTTCAACGCAGATATTTCGTCTACAAAAAGTTAAAAAATCCTTCATGGGCATGAGTGTTCGCATATATAATAAGCTTCCACAAGATATCTTAGACCTCTTTGGTTGTTGACTCATTTGCAGGATATTCTAATCTGTACATCAAACATTGTTCACATATTTTAAAAAGAGCAACTGTTGAGTTTCTGGCCATCTCTTCTCAACAGAACAGCATTCCGAGCTGGTGGTAGCTTAAGGACGGACTGACTATACTGACATTTTTATAATGTAATAATTGACGATTCAAAAGTGCGTGTAAATGCTTATTTGAATAAAGATATTTTGAATTTGAATTTGAATCGTTCGCATTTGCTTTTCATCAAATTTCAAATCATTATTATCTAAATTTTACTACAAAAAACTGAAATATATATTTTAATCTTACTAATATATGTGTAAACTAAGAAGAAGACTACTGGTTAAAAGTTTGTTTCATTACTAATGCTACTCCTCCTATTCGAATAATGGTAGGATGTCGAAAATTGGCAGAGTTGTCGAGGATAGTGTCTCATAGGTCCTGAAGATTTTAAAAGAAACATTATTTCACTTTAAAAAACATTATTTGATACTGATATCACTACAGCATGTCTCTGACGTGAACTCTCAATACTTTATATATCCAAGAAATGTCACACACACAGACACACACACACAACACATATACTCGCATATACAGTGTATTGGAGTACATAGGCAGCTGTGAGCATTAGCGTGTTGCTGACGCTAACCTATAGAATTAATTTTCTCTTCAATATGAGGCTATAGAAGTGTTCACTACAAAATTTTACTAGTAACAAGACATTGGTCGCCAACAGATTCGACCTTTAAATTAAGTCAAGAGTTGGTATCCAGTCCAATGGTGTATATTTGAACCAATATTGGAACCAATTTGGCGCCAACTACACACAGGCGAAAAGAGCTTTTCCCATCCTAATATTATACGTAGTAAAGAGTAAAGATATAATATTAAATATATAAAATATATAATACTTGTCTGCATGATTGTACATACAGAGTAACCCGATCGTCTCTGCTCGGTCACCTGCGCGTGTTTGTCTGGTCTGTTTGTCCAACTACCAACCCTACGATATTTGACATTTTAGAAACTTGAATTTCCAATTTGTATGCTCACATACCACATTTTGGGAATCTGAAATCATTCTAATATCAACCTTATGTCATGGAAGCTTAAGTTCACATTCCCAGTGAGTGGATTATGAAACAAGATTGTTAATTTTTAATTTAAGTAATGTAATGATTTTGGATAATGTTCTTTATATTGTGGGTGATAAAGGTTATATTTTTGTGATGTTTTGTTTCAGTTTCGAAACTACTTAAGTAATGGGTATTAGTTATAAGAACAGTAAATGATATGAATACATTCATGAGTCTCCGATTTTTTTAATGTTGAAACGCGAAAAAAATGTTCACACACGAACACACGTACACACACATACTGAAACCTGTTGGTTTATTAATCTAATGAGGCCCTAATGAGGTGAGGGGCCACGTGTCAGGAACCCCCTTGTCCCTTTTCGATATCGATGATATAAGGATATGTCCTGTGGCATGAGCAGCGGTACGGGAAAGTGCTTCCTGTGAAACAGTTAAAGAGTTTCGTCGGGATCACGTTTATGACTCACAAAAAGAAGACGGTCTACTCTTCCTTCAACATCCGTTGTTGTTGAAACGAAGACAAGAAGGAGCTTGTAGTAAACTGCGGTGTGGGACAGAGGAGCCCTCCCTTTATAACAGGCCTGCGTTGCAGCAGGCACCTTTCATGAGTCGGGTACCCTCTTCGTGGAGGTTCCGTTGGGGCGTTGCGGTTGAATGCGAAAGCTACAATGTCCTACAATGTTCTAAAAAAAAAAGGCCCTAATGAGGAGACCTAATGATAGTGATATAGTATATTTAAATGTAATATAATTAAAATATAGATCAAAACTAGTAATACTAAAGTTATTTTGATAGCTTACTCAAAACGTCTTTTCTTCAACCGTTATAAAAAGCAGTAATATTTCATTCAAGCGCTTAAAGCGCTGTTATTGTGTTGTACCATTGTGGTCTGTAACCAGATCTCAGTAAACTAATACTATTATACAAATAACAATGAGAACTTATTACTCGGAAGATATTTTGCAAATAGACGTCTTAATATAATTGTGTTTAAGCTTTTATTGACTGTTTTTTTCCTAGAAACACGTATAAATTTAATTCTAGCATAATTTGTATTTTTTATGTAACAAGTTTTTTTAAGATTTTGCAAGTTTGTCAAGTTTTTTGCAAGTAACAATGTAGTTTTTATTATTAATTATGGTTTAAATAAATCATTAATTTCTTCAAACGCTTTTACATGTAAACATAATACATGTTACTGTCATATAATATAGAATATATATAAAGAATTCTAAATTCATTGAAGCGAGCAGCGATACAGTAGCACAGTTTATAGACGTTTATAAGACGCGGATTCGAATCCTGCTCATATCGATTAACTTTTATATTTATTTTAACTTTAACATGACTATACTTTTTTATAGACTGTTTCAAACATAATTATTTCATTGTTTATAATTACTTTAGATATATCATTCTACAAGTCCTTATGAATATGCAGAACACAATTTCCAGGGCGCGTTTGGTGTTTCCCCGCGTAGCCTTAGCTTTAAGTTTGAGAGAATTGTTACAAAAGGAATGATTTCGCTAACTATAATATCATAATCGGCCTTAAGACAGTTCCAATTGATGTACACAAATCATTACTGGTATTGATTTAAAGTGGAAAAGAATTAAATACATAAATATTTTACCTCAGGATTTTAAAGACACTGTTACTTAATATGGTATTATTTCCAAATTTGTTTAAATTGATCCATTGAAAAACCTAATTTTGTTAACCAAATACAAAATGGAAGCTACCTGTCAACGCTTTAGGGCAAAACTGACAGAGCGGCAAAAACACGCCTGATCAAGCAGAAAATCGCAAATTGTGTAAACACCCTTATTGAGAATTGTTGCAACTTGATGCAACAAAAAAATAAACTTGATGCAACAATTGTTTAAATCGTTATTTTTAAATCAGATATAATATTTATAAATATATATTTCGAGTGTTAAAAATAAAAAGTAAGTATTATCATCTAATAGTTTGATGGTGCGATATGTCAATCTCTTCTACACTCTTCTATCATATGCCATCTCCCTCTTTTTTACTTCTTGGTGTCATTGGTCAGCACTCCATCCATATCTTCTTCAGTTATTATCTTCTCTTATAACCAGTCTTAAGACTCTTCTCGTTACACTAAAATAGTATATTATTAATAATAGTTAATCCAAATTTTATTAAAAATATAATAATAGGTAAACAAATAATTCTTTTTATCTTTTACCTTTTATTTTCAAAATTTAAATACGAAGAGAGAATCGTGCTTATGATTTAATTTATAAATGGTATAAATATATATATATATACGATGTATATTTTTTTGTAACAAGTTATACTAGATCCGCTACTGTTCAGGGTGAATCTGAGGGAAACATTGTTGCTGAATGAGTCTCATATACTTGTAAAATTAGCAGAGTAAATAGTGGCTATAATATTAAGCCTAATAAAAACCCACACGTGCAATTTCTAAAGTTCCACTTATTAACTCTATGGAACACACTTTGACCATTTAATAAGAAACAACAATCACAAATGTGACCAAAATACTTCAGCACCATCACCAATCACTGTTCTCCACAACTCTGCCAATTTTCGTCATCGTCCCATTATTCGTTTAGGAGGAGTAGCATTAGTAACAAAATACACTTTTGATCAGTAAGAACTTTTCATAAAGATTTAGTTTATTATAGTTAAATATATTAAAAATATATATTAAATTTAGTTAAATATATATACAATGTATAAGTAATAAAAAGTGTCCCAAAAAACCACTAAGTCGTTCACTCGTCGTTGCGTGAAATCGCTAATAGTGTATTCTTCCCTACCACGTGTTGCGTTTACGAATTAAGAGGATTTTCGCTTAAATCTGTTATTGTATAAGTATCTTTGGATTTCTTGAATGAACTATTGAAGTTATGAGCACACTTTTATACTATTTGAGTTTTGTTTATAGTGTTAATGGTACAGTTTTAGCTAAATTCTTCAATGGTCCTGGGTTCAAATCATTATTATTAGAAAATTATTTGGATCATTAATATTTATTTCTTTCAAAAAACGTACGGAAAACTACTATCTGAAAGAGCAAATTTTATTTTGTCTTATAAAAGATTTTAAAATGTATTAAACTACTAATATCAATATTAACAAATAGGGGTTGCTGGTAGAATAGTGATAGTTTAGGGTTGTATGTATATTTTAATCTTAAAAAAATATATATATCATTTAGGCGTATAAAAAACAGTTATATTTTCAGACCTACTGAACACTTAATATTATTATCAAATCTAAATGCAAGTACCACTTATATGGGTCCTATACACGTCAGTGGTAAGTCATATCATGACGTTGCCACTGATGTCTGTTCTTTATATTTTTTCTTAATACAGTTTAATTCACAAGCCCTCTTCAAACCACAAAACAAATCCATTTAAATCAAATAGCTTCAAACCATTTAACATAACAATACACAAAAAAACTATTTTAATAACAAACAAAATCCAAGTTTCTATCTCCCACGCAACAGAAAAAATATTAAAACATATTTATTTATAAGAAAAATATTAGAAAATAGTCCTTATTTCTTTAAAATAAAGGTGATGTAAAATGCAAAGGATAATTTGGATTTTGGAACAAAATATTGTATGAAGGACAAAGGTTATAAAAATCATTCGATTCTGCAATTATTTCTACACAATGAGTAATTGATATGTCTTCAGTGGTTTCGAATAACGACCAGCCAGTTTAAATTGAGCTGCAAACGCTGGATAAGGGTGAGTTCACATTGATATCAACGTTTAACTAAATAATATATTTAATAATTGTTTTAATTTTGATTTTTTTCATTTTTATGATGATGATTTTTAAAAACTTTGATATTAATCTAATAAAAATATTTAAAAAATGTTACTATAAAATAGGGCCTTACCATGTTAGTAAGTAATATTACAACAATCTTACTTTCCGTACCACAATATTTATAATCAATATTATTTTAATAAAATTTCTAAGATTTGCTTTTTTTGAGATTTCACTAAATGATTGAATCTCTTCTGAAAAAAGGAATTTTATTGTAATATTAAAACAAAACATCTTTAAACTATAATAGTCTTAAGAATTCATGGTATTATAGTTTGAATTAAATCTGAAATACACACTAGTATACTGAAATATACACATTGTTTTAATATACATTATATTATAGTTATAAATCACGTTTCAAACGGCATGTGTCACCACCCTTACAATACACGCAATACCCTACAAAGTGTATGAAAGAGAGTTTACCTGCTATTATGTTGTTTCACGAGTGTTTTAAGTGTTTTTTGTACAATTAAGTGTACGCGGTTACAGCTGAAGACTCCATTTGGTAACCCGTTACTTATCGATCGTAAGACTAAATTAATAATCGATCCTAATCCAATTATGTTAATAGATATTGAAATTATATTATTATTGCAATATATTGATTGTAATGTTAACAAATCTACAGATTGAATTTGTATCTTGAAAGAGAAGATTGATTTTAATCTTGGATATTAAAATTAAAGTTGCAATATACAAAACTAGCTGTGGCTAGCGGTTTCACCCTTACACAAAAGATTTTATTTACTATTAATATAACTAAGAGTATTAGCATAATGTTAGATAGGTTCCTCATGAAATCAGAAATAATTTCATAAATCCATACAAAAGTTTCTCCGATTGGTTTAAACAAACAAACAAAAGTTATAATACTGGTATAGATAGAGAAAGTACAGGAAGTAATTGAAAGCAGAGGAAGAGAAACCAATATTAAAACTATTAATTATAATGTATAGAAATAAGAAATACCCTTTATATCTATAAAAAGGTTTTTGGTTTATTGTATAGGGTATCAAATAACTTGTTAGATAAAATCTTGTCTAATTATTATATAGTTCACGCCGCGATTAAACCATGCTTAGTGCTGAATAAGGACCCCGAATGGGTTCAGCAAGAGTCAGACAATTTCCGATAGTATATATAATAGTTAACACGGCTTACGAAAGTTTAAAAACAAAATATATACTAACCAAATATTTTATACTAGCTGTTACGCGCGTTTTCGCTCGTGAATTAATAATTTTATTTTATTTATTTATGTATGTACCAGAAACTTTTACAATACTTTATAAAATTTATATTAATCGTTTTATTTTATATATTATTAAGATAATTAGAAGTGTAATGACAAATGAACCTGGGGATCATAATCAGAAAGAATTTTTCATCCATCCAGTTTAGAGCAAAGAAACAAACATAATATAAACTTAGATAATCTTCAGCTTTATAATATTAGTATTTACATAAAAAAATAAATATATCGGAGTCAAACCAAGGACTGCCGAATTAAAAATACGCACCTGCAATAAACCATCGAGTCCCAGTAATTATAACCTCAAAACCCAAAACTTAACCAAGCCCCACCCTCAAACGGTTAAACTAACCACGCCTTAACTGAACAATAGTGTATATAATTTCATTATTCAATAATAATTACACAATGGAGTCCGTGCTGTGTTATTGTTTATTAATTGTACTTCATGCATTGTAGTGCCATAGTTATATTGACTTTTGATATACCCCATTATATATTATTAACATTCTTTGTTATAACTCACTAAACTGTGCTTTAACAGGCAAAGAAATGGTAAATTTATTAAGCTTAACATGGACATATTCAAACACAATTTTAAATATTAATTACAGTTGTATCTTTTCTTTATTTATATTAAAACTTAGGCAAAAACGATAAAAGAAAACAATCTCGTAACTGTAACTGTGGTAAAACATGCAAATAAGAGATATGCTCGTCTTTCGAATAAAAAAATACTAAATCGAATGATCTGGGTTCAAATTTTCTACGAAATTAAAGAAGCAAAGGTTAAGCTGTTGATTTTTTTGTAAATCTTTCAAAATTTATAGTTTTTTGGCTCTGGTGGGAAGTTGCATTTTAGATACCACAAGATTGCTTTCTGGATTCCATATTAAAAACTGGTATGGATCACCTGATGATAAGTATTTACGGCAGTCCAAGGTCTCTTGTATTATCAGGAGATGCCGTTGCCAACCTTTAAAGAAGGAGTAGGAGCACTTTTTGAAGGCACTCGTGTGGTATCGATTTGAAAATACCAATGAAAGAAGTTCATTCCATTTTTAGTTGGTTCGTGGGAGAAAGTTCCAGAAAACCGCACTTTTGAGGAGCACCAAGCATCCAGGAGGTAGGGACGGTATTTCTAGCAATTAGATTAGTTAAAATTTAAAAATCCTGATAGATGTCACCTCTGTTCTGATACAGATATTTATATATAGAATGCTAAATTTATTTAGCTACCGTCCCTCTACAAAAGAAGCTACATTGGTGAAGCATACGATTTGACAAAGATCACAGTTTTGGTTCCAGCTCATGATATTTATAAGTTTGCTCGCGTTTTATGATAGATGAGATAAAAAGTAATAATTGTGTAAAAAACCCTATTGATTTTTACTTATAAATGTCCAATTCTAAAAAACATTGTCATGAGTTTTTTGCAATCAAAATTTGTTCATAGACAACTTGCCCTGTGTCATACAGAATACAATTTTATGATTCCGTGGACCTTCCCAGTATTTCTTAAAGTAATGTTACAACAATCTTATTTTACCTGTTCCTAAAAACTATGAAACAATGATGTTTTATTCAATTTTCTGCGTTTTTTTTTGCTTTTATAATTATCGGTCTTCCTACACCATCATAGTCTTAAAAGTAACATTACTTTTATAAAAAATAAACTATTTTAAAGATATAAAGCACCTGTGCAATATAATGCAATGTTGGATTGCACATAACTACCCGCACAGATTATTGCAACTATAATAATATCAAATCGATTTCACCCTCAATCCTTTACAACAAAGAGTAAACGATATCTCTTATCAAAACAAACGATCACATTTGTAACAACACAGCCACTTGCTTTTATCATGCGTGGGAGAGATTTGAGATAAAACCACATATTGCATCTCGATCATTTATATTAAATTCGAAAGGGATGCAACGCATCCTTTTATTTCGAAAACAAAAATACAATTATTGTTGAGGTTTTGTTGTTATTTTAAATTGTAGTCCTTGGTTTGATTTCATTCTGTCGCTTGAGAAAACATATCTGTGTCTATATAACTAACTGTGGCTTGCCGTTTTACCCTAAAACCCTTTAAATACCATACATATTTTACCAATATATGCCTAAAATGCCCGTATATGAGCATTTTTATAGATAATTTATATGAACAAGACAAATAACAGAAACAGAGTGAACTGTGAAAAGGAGCGCTATTGCGACGCTGGCATTTTTCACGACTAGCGAGAAAAGCGAGACGGCGCTCCTTGGCATTAAAAAAGTTAAGATAACCAAGAGCAGTAGCTAGATAGTCTATAGCCTTCCTCATGAACCTATCATAATAATAAAGAATCTTTCAAATCAATTTGATAGTTTCGAAAATTAGTACATTTAAACAAACAAACTTTTCCGCATCTAATATATATGCACATGAAAAAGTAGGTTTATAGGTTTATATATCTGTAACTTTTATTCCTTGCAGTTTTGGCATATGTTGTACTTTAAGATGTTATAGAAAACTCCTATGTTGTAGTTTAAGCCCTAATATACTACAACATATGTCTTTTAAATGGAATTTCTTATAATTTACCACAATTTGTTTGTAAGGTAATTAATTTTAATTCTGTTAAGAGCTATCTTTCCATCTAGACCGTTAAGAATTAACGGGGGGTTTCCTAGTTATAATTATAAGTATAGATTATATTACATGTTACATCATATAGATATCATAGCTACGTCAGTACTTACCAATTATGTCAATTACATTGACCCGGGCCTGATTGTGTTTCGATTGTGTCTGTACAGTTATACCCGGGAAATAAAAAGTGGAGAGAGCTTTTTATATATATTAAAATAATATTTGTTGATATTTTTGTTACGCATTTTTTTATAGAAACAACAAATCAATTTATCATCATCATCATCATCATCATCATTTCAGCCACAAGACGTCCACTGCTGAACATAGGCCTCCCCCATAGACTTCCAAAGTGACCGATCTTCGGCAGCTTGCATCCAGCGGCTTCCTGCAGCCCTTTTCAGGTCATCCGTCCATCTAGTGGGGGGACGTCCTACGCTACGCTTTCCGGTACGCGGTCGCCACTCGAGGACTTTTCGGCCCCATCGGCCATCGGTTCTTCGCGCTATGTGCCCCGCCCACTGCCACTTCAACTTGCTAATCCGCTGGGCGATATCGGCGACTTTAGTTCGTCTACGGATCTCCTCATTCCTGATTTGATCGCGTAGAGAAACACCAAGCATCGCCCTCTCCATAGCTCGCTGAGCGACCTTGAGCCTTCTTATGAGGCCCATAGTAAAGGACCACGTTTCTGCACCATAAGTCATCACTGGTAACACACATTGGTTATAAACCTTCGTCTTTAAGCACTGAGGTATTTTGGACGAGAAGACTTCACGCAGTTTCCCGAACGCTGCCCAGCCGAGTTGGATTCGTCGACTAACCTCTTTCTCGAAATTGGACCTACCCAACCGGACTACTTGTCCAAGGTAGATGTATTCGTCAACAACTTCGAGAATGGAGCTCCCAACAGAGAGTGCGGTGGGTGTAACATGGACATTTGACATGATCTTCGTCTTGTCCATGTTCATTTTTAGACCCACTTGCTGAGAAACTTCGTTGAGGTTAGTGAGCATTTCACCTAGGTCTTCCATTGACTCCGCCATGACCACAATGTCATCGCCAAATCGGAGGTGGGTAATGTACTCGTCGTTGATGTTTATACCGAGTCCTTGCCATTCCAGGAGTTTGAAGGCGTCTTCCAAAGCGGCGGTGAACAGTTTCGGAGATATTACATCTCCCTGTCTCACTCCTCGCTGCAGTGGAATCGCCTCCGTACATTGATCCTGTACTCGGACCGATATGGTGGCGTTTTGGTATAGATGTTTAAGCACCTTGATGTACCTGTAGTCAATGCGGCAACGTTGGAGAGACCGTAGAACCGCCCAAATTTCGATCGAATCGAAGGCTTTCTCATAGTCCACAAACGCCAAGCAAAGTGGCAGGTTATACTCCTCAATCTTCTGTATGACCTGCCGCAGCGTATGTATGTGGTCTATGGTACTATAGCCTTTTCGGAAACCGGCTTGTTCAGGAGGCTGGAAGTCATCGAGTTTGCGTTCGAGACGATTCGTGATGACTCGCGAAAACAGCTTATAAATATGGCTCAGCAACGAGATGGGCCTGTAGTTCTTCAATAAGGTTTTGTCACCTTTCTTGAAGAACAGGATCACCACGCTGCTGTTCCACGTTTCTGGCGTTTTGCCCTCGAGCAAGACGGAATTAAAGAGCTTCTGAAGGACTTTCAGTACTGGTGTTCCACCCGCTTTCAGAAGCTCGGTTGTGATTCCATCTTCGCCCGGCGCCTTGTTGTTTTTTAGCTGTTTTAGGGCCATCCTAATCTCGTTTACGCTGATGTCCGGGATATCTTCGGTATAGTGTCGGGTAAGTTTGGACCTTGGGTCTATGGTCATGTTGCTAACGGGCGCCGCTGTTGAGGTATATAACTGTCCGTAGAACCTCTCGATCCCCCTTAATACCTCTGCTTTTGTCGACTTCACATCTTCCGTTTTCAGCTTTGTCAACTGGCTTTGCCCAATAGACCTGTCTCTTGCGAAGATTTTGGTGCCCCTGTTTTGCTCTATCGTTTCCTTAATCCTATCAGAATTAAAAGAACGGATATCGCGTCGCAGCGACCCCAAAATTTGTCTATTGAGCTGCCTATAGGACATCGCATCTTCAGTTGTATGCAGTGACATGGAGCGTCGACTTGCCATGAGGTTTCGGGTATGATCGGAAAGTTTTTGAGGTCTAAATTTTCGGCCGGGTTTAAAGAATTTTGTCCCAACCGTTTGGACAGTTTTTACCAGCCCGTTGTTAATATCGTCCACAGATATACAGCTCTCTAGACAATCGAAGCGATTTTTCAGTTCGAGTTGAAAGCTCTCGGGGTTATGGATATGAGCATGTGCGGGTCGGAGCGTAGACTTCATCAGTCGAGATCGCTCGATGTTTATATTAATATTCAGTATGCCTCTCACCATCCTATGATCGCTCCCGGTTTTCACCCTGTTGATCACCGAGACATCGCTGAATATTTGTCTCCTAGTAGACATGATGAAGTCAATCTCATTTTTCGTGGAACCATCGGGACTCATCCAAGTCCATTTCCTCTGAGGCGGCTTCTGAAAGAAAGAGTTCATCGCAAAGAGTCCCTCTTCCTCCAAAAAGTCAGCCAGCCTCTGTCCGCGATAGTTCCGTTGCCCATATCCAAATTGCCCCACTCTCAGCTCATCAACGCTTCTTTTGCCCAGCTTTGCGTTAAAGTCCCCCATAACAACACTGTAGTGGGTTTTGGAAGTATGTATGGCTCTACTAATGTCCTCATACATAGCTTCCACCTCATCGTCTGAGTGTGTAGTGGTCGGAGCGTAGACCTGTATGACCTTCAGCGAATACCTCTTAGATATTCTGAGTATAAGGTACGCCACCCTGCTCGAAACACTATCGATGGTCACAATGTTGTTGATGAGGGACTTGTGGACGATGAACCCGACACCACCTTGGGATAGTTGGTCACCCTCCCGGTAGAAGAACAAATTGCCGGAGTTGAGGGTTATCGTGTCCTCGCCCTCTCTTCGGACTTCCGATAAACCCATAATGCTCCATTGCAATTTGTTCATTTCTTCTTCCACCTCAACAAGCTTCTCGTCAGTCCTCAGCGTGCGTGCGTTGTATGTTACCAGGGCCAGTCGTCGTAGATTTTGGTAGCCGGATCTCTGCCGGAGATTCTTCGCACCCCCTGCCCCACCGTGACCATGGCCGCTACCGTAACCAGGAATAGCGGGGCTGCCGGGGACTGGGGGCCTGGGTTTTGGGTTTTCAGTCATAGGGGGGGGGAGTTGCCGATACTCGCCACGCTTGGCAGGCGGGTTGGCGAGCGCAGTATAAAAGGTGTTGGCTCACAGAGAACGCTGCTGCCCGTTCTCCGGTTTTTTTCTCTTAGTCGGCTTCTACGACACCCACGAGAAGAGATGGGGTGGTGACAATTCGTATTCTACTCTGCCGTCACCACACGGCTAATCAATTTATAGATATACTATTATATGTATAAATTATAATTTTTAAAATTGTATGCCAATATAATATGAGTTTGTAAACCTACTTGATCATTTAAAAGTAATGTTGATTTCTTTGTAATTGGAGCAACGCCATCTAACGGAATTTCCGTCACTATTATTAAATACAAATTTAAATTTACGCTAACGCGATCGAGTCAGTTAGAAAATTTGTACACAGCACCAGTAAAAACGGTTTGCTACAAAAATACCTCACAATATAATCTATACTAATATTATAATCGGATTAGGTTGTTTGTTTGTTTAAACGTGCTAGTGTTCTAAGCTAAACCATGCATTTAAAAAATTCTTCCTGATCATGACGAAGGCTTTACCATTAAGCTACTGCTCTAAGATATCCTTATAGTAAATATAATCTTTTTGGCCACGGATTTAACTGCGAGTAAGAGCTAGTTGGAAAAAAAAACAGTAGTTTTTAGTAGTTGTCGCGCTGGGTGATATCTTTTGAAAATATATAAATGTAAATAAATCATATAATAGTAGGATGGGAAATACATATAATAGTAGTATTGGAAAAGCTATCCTTTTGTCTGTCTTTCAGTAGTTTGTGGCAAAGTTGGTTCCAATATTGGTTCAAATATATATTGGACTGTATATTATTAAGAATTAACTATATTTAATTGTTACACTCTTGAAACGGGCTTTTCCTAAATATATAAAAGATAATCCAATTTATTAATTGTGTTATTATTTTTATAATAAATAATTAATAATTTATTAAAGCTGTTTCCATATCACAGCTGTCACTTTCAGCGTAGTAATTATTTTTATTATTGACCCGCTTAGCTGTTACTGCGTTGCGGCCATCTTGATTAAATTATTTATTTTTTAAACTGTTTTGTTTAATATCTTATAATATTTATATATACTTATATTGTATAGTTTATTATTTAAAATATATTCTATATAATTATATGTATTACATTTATTAATATATAAATATTTATATATACGTTTGTGCGTATTATAGTTTGTATGTAAGTAGGTTGTTTTGAACAAAATCTCCTTTACGCGATAAGACCTATTGCATTTACAATAAGTAATTGTAAAAATGTATTTATGACATTATTGTAAATGTTTTTACAATAATGTCATAATGTTTTTGTTGTTAGAATGTTTGTTTGTACAATTTTAAACAATATTATTATTAAAAAAACAAACACTGATATAGTATTTTCTAAAATTAATTCAAATTATGTTGTAAAAAAAGGTATTTCCGTTGAAATAAAATAAATAAATAAAGTCTTTAAGTTCAAATTAACAAATTAACAATTTATATTATAAAATGAATTGTACAAAAAAATACGTTTTTTACTATTTTGGATCTCTATTTTCCACTTCTTATGATTCCTTCTAACATTTTCAATCTTATCAAACATTTGTCTCAGCCAGGAATCGAACCTAAGAACTATTTTCATTACAAATATGCAACAAATATTCTCTCCTATTTGTAATATAGGTCAATTCTTGAAATGTGGGTCAATTAATTGAATTTTGTACTTAAAATTGAAAAAAACCAAACTAAACAAGAGTCAGAGGCAGTTAAATTGATTTTTCCAAGTTTTAGCGATTAGGCGAGTCTTCTCAAGAATTTTACAATTTGCTCGCTCTTGTTGAAAGCTGAAACTTAGCACAAAGGATCTTCCGTCTCTTTCAATCTCGCGTAAAGTTGTATCTGGGTCTCGTTTCAGAACTTATTGTAATAGTGGTAGCTGAGTTAGTAGAAAGTATTGAATTATGGCACTCAGGATGGCTTTATGCAACATTTAATAATTTTGTTAAGTCATAAAATAACATGGAATAATACTATTTAAACCTTATTTTGGTGTATATATATTCTATTTCCTTTAAAAAAAAAAATATCAATATATATACATATATATGTATATTCTCCAAAAAAAAAAGTTTATTTAGTAATAATGTACTTACTGTTAAATAAAACTAATTTCAAGAGCAAATTAAATACTAATCTTATTATGCTTATAAGTTGTTATAAAAATAAACATTTATTAAATTTTATTGTACAAAAAAGATTACAACGAATGGATTAAATAGATTCCTGCACGCCAATAGCACTCTTTAGCAGTCAAACTTAAAAAAATAGTAAAGTTAGAAATATGACAATAATTAACAATGTAATTAATTTTTAATTCAAACATGTTGTATAAAACCATCCAAAGTGAATATAGAATGCAAAATCCGTAGCGAGTTGTTTGAATTATACATAAAGTTATATAAAGTTGTTCAATAATTCGCACGCGCTGTTGCCGCCATTTTATATTATATTGCGAGATAACTTAAGGACTTCTGTAAACGTTATTAATATTTAAATTAAAATATAAAAATTATTACTAGTCTTAATTAATACATAATTAAAATCAAATACAAATTTTCATATATTTATTTGTAGTTTTTCCCTCCTAACTTCTAGAGAAAATTTTGACTCGTCATGAGTGTTGGTTTTTTTAAAGAAAATATTCCGCATCGATTAATATATAGAAATATTTTCTTTGAAGATATATTTTTTAAATGCCCAAATATCCACTATAACTATGTATAAATTATAAGGTATTCTTGTTCTTTTGTAAAAATTTGATCTTAATAAAATACTCGAATATATAAACTCAAAATCCATGTAGCTTTAGTGTAATGCGAGATAGAAACAAAGAAATTATGAGACAAATATATATAACTTGTTGCGACGTCAAATGAATAGAATTGACATAGAACTAAAGGTGAATAAATGTAGTGGGAAAAGGGAACAGTTGGGTTTTTTCGAGTTTGACTTACTTACTTTGTATATGGTGGTCAACGGGAAATCCGTAAACCTGATTGTAAATGATGCCGTCGCTGCTGAGGAAATACAGAAATAAATAAAGAGAGATGAAAGGAGCTTGTAAAGGAGGGCAAAGGAGGCCATTATGAAAGGTTTTCTCACCACACCATGAAAGCTGTTTTACTGAAACCGAAATCAAATGTATCGAGTCTGGAATTCTTATAGTAATATATTTGAATACAGTTAACAGTAGTTAAATAATATATGACTGACTGATTCATAATCTGCTCACTGATTCATAATCTTACAGATTGAATCGACTCGCATAAACATAAATTAGGAAACTAGATTATATGATGCAAAGACAAACATTGTTACTTAAACATTTAATTGAATCTTTTTAAGTAATTATTAACAAAATAATGAATATTTTTCTATAATTATTATTATATATATAGGTAAAATTTTTATGTGTTTGTTTAAAATAGTGACAAAAGATGTCGTTCGAGTAGTGTTAGTAATAAAAGAGAGATAAGAGAAGATACAGAAAGAGAGGGAGAGGAGAGTCAAAATATGTTTCTTGTATGTATTTTAAAAAGTTCTATAATATAAGTAATAAATCTTGATAATAGAATAAAATCCGTATCATTTTATATTAGTAACCAAGTCTTTGCCCATCTGTGGGATGGTTATTTATCCCATATACTATAAATATTTCATAGCTGGGTAAGCTTTAGTATCTAATTATTTTATTTAGTTAATATTTCAATTGTCATTGGCAACACTTTTTAATGCTTACAAGAATTAAATTAAATTTAAATAAAGGGTTTCGATGATTATAAACTCATTGGCTGTTCTCACACGATTTTTGATTTTACATTTTTATCCACTCTAATGCTGTTTAAAAACCAACAAACAATTAAAGCGGTCACATTTAAATTCAGAACGCCGGCCATCTTGTTTATGTCACGTGTCTGACGCGTGTTCCAAATTCAAATATCGCGATTAACTGAATTTAAATCTTTATAAAGTTGGCGAGATGAGCTTCGTTTTAGTTGCAAATTTTATTAATAGGATTATAGTTGTTATTACGGTGTATTAAAGTTGATTTTTGCAACACATATTTTTAGTTTTAATATATGTTCTTGTTGCTTTACTGTATGAGAAATGAAAAATCTAAAGTTTTATATTAAGATAAATTGAACTTTATATACTGTAGATATGGTTTATTTTAGTAGAACAATAAATCGTTGATTGAATTTAGTAATTTGTCCCATACGTTTCGGTTGACCAAATACTTGACGAGTGAATTATTTCATTGTTGTCATTTGCAACGATCAACCAATCAACATTTTAATAGGACTGATGTATAAAGAGTTTAAAATTGTTAAGGGATAAAGAAATATATAATTATAATTGTTGTAATAACAAACAAAAAAAATTATTTATACTTTCGTGATTCTCGATTACTATTATATACTAGCCACTGTTTATAGCGGGTGGAGCTGAGCGAAGCATTGTTGCTGAATGAGTTTAACATACTTCAAAAATTAGCAGAGTAAATAGTGGCTATGATCATAAGCCTAATAAGAACTCACGCGTGCAATTTCTAAACGT
The DNA here is from genome assembly GCA_959347395.1 of Mechanitis mazaeus. Classification (NCBI taxonomy): domain Eukaryota; kingdom Metazoa; phylum Arthropoda; class Insecta; order Lepidoptera; family Nymphalidae; genus Mechanitis; species Mechanitis mazaeus. The sequence goes on from OY365755.1 coordinate 15,770,350, forward strand.
TCCACAGGTTAACTCTATGGGACACTCTTTGACCATTTAATAAAAAACTACAGCCACAAATGTCACTAATAACCTATATGTCACAGTCCTCAATAACTCTGATAATTTTCGACATGCTACCAGCAGTAGTAGCATCGACATGCTACCAGCAGTAGTAGCATCGACATGCTACCAGCAGTAGTAGCATCGACATGCTACCAGCAGTAGTAGCATCGACATGCTACCAGCAGTAGTAGCATCGACATGCTACCAGCAGTAGTAGCATCGACATGCTACCAGCAGTAGTAGCATCGACATGCTACCAGCAGTAGTAGCATCGACATGCTACCAGCAGTAGTAGCATCGACATGCTACCAGCAGTAGTAGCATCGACATGCTACCAGCAGTAGTAGCATCGACATGCTACCAGCAGTAGTAGCATCGACATGCTACCAGCAGTAGTAGCATCGACATGCTACCAGCAGTAGTAGCATCGACATGCTACCAGCAGTAGTAGCATCGACATGTAGCATTAGTAATTGCCTAACATTACGCTACTCTTAGTTATCTTAATAGTAAATAAAAACGCGAGTGGAACGGCGAATAATAACTAGTTGTTTAAAGGGCAAGTGTGGAAATGTTGATTTAAATTTGAAATAAGTAATTTAAATTCATTAACAAGAACAGGACTTGAACTTAAGACCTCTATCAAACATATATGTATACTTTACTATGGTCCAATCAGTAATTGGGCTGTACAATTCAATAGTGCCAATAGTCCGTGAATATGACGTCTCTTTGTATCGTATGAGGGCGGAAGATATCACAGCTTGAAGTAGATAGGCAAGACATCGAGAATAATCAATCAATCAATCAATCAATTATAATTACTGTTTATTAATTATGAATATACTTCTTATTTTAAAATAATTATTAATAATACTTAGGCATATTTTTCTATATATTTTAATAAGATATATATATTTTAAAATAGAACATATATTATATAAATATTACAGGTCTTATGTTTTATTTATTCTTTATTGTTCCAACATAAAAATGTTACAATGGGTGGACTTAATGCTAAATAGCATTCTCTAACAGTCAACCTTGGGGATGTGCAGAGACTTTAAAAGCGGTGCAATAAAGAGCGCAAAATTTTGAAAGGTTTGTAGGAAGTAATTATAAATATATAACATATAAGTAGTGGGAAAAATGTAAGCACAAAGAAGAAAAATAATAATATTAAAGAACTATAATAGATATTATACGAATAATACATTTATATTTCGCGCTTGTCGAGAGTTCAATAACATCTGTCACAACACCGACATTTTTAATGACACAATTAGTACTGTTAAGAGAAATTTTGGGAAATTATAAGTTTTGATTGTTTTTTCTTCAATGTACTTTTTTAGTTAGTTTTTTTTTTTTTTTTTTTTTTTTTAATTATTTCATTATAAATTTTATTTTTTCTTTCGTTTTATGTTTGATAAATAATTTATATTATTGTTTTTATGTTTGCTTTTAAAGTTTTTGTTATGTTTGTTTTTATAACAGTGGAAACTTTATTGATATTATGCACTATTTATTAATTTTATTTATAAGTTTGTAAATATTGTTTGTTTCCCAAATACATAAATAAATAAATAAATAAATAGATGTATTCATAAGAAATATTGTTATTAATACATTCTAACCTAAAAGTTTGTTCAAGAAGTGGCTATAATTTTTTTTTTTTGAAAATAGGCCTTGTCCGTGATTTCCTGATGTCATTGGGGAGAGAATTCCAAAGTCGAATACACTGGAACGTGAAAGAATGGGATATAAAACCAGTATATTGAAAGTCATGTTGTATAACTATTCTGAGAAAAATAACAGTTAGTCAAATGGCGTTCGTTTTCGTTAGTTTTAAGGCTAATGATAGTATGAAGCCTTTTTTCAAGCTCATACATTTATGATTATATTCGACAAGCGCTAATGTCAGTTGTCTAGTCACTATGTTCTTTGTTTACTTTAGATAGCATTTGTTTACATTTAATAAGAATTCATCATCTATTTTCAAAAAACAATATTAAATTAATCTTGTTTTTAGGCTTACTTTTGTATTATAAAAGATAGTAGATGTACAAATTTATGTCATAAAGAAAATCCATATGCGTTCTAACAGACGTCAACTCAATGTCATTCTGTCGAGAGCACAATGACGTCACTTGAACGTCGACGTCGGCGAGTGGCGAGGCTGTGCGGTGTTGTCGGCCAGTTAGATGCACTAGAGTCGGTCAGTTTGACGATCTACTAATGCTACTTAAGATAGATGATCCATTAGAGATGATGGACATACATTGAATTTGAGAATTGCATTTTGTAAGCTACCAATGATTATTACTTTTTTATATACATTTGTAGTAAATAATATTATTGTACACGTACGTACATAAATAAAACTTATATATATATATATATATATATATCAATTTGTAAAAAATAAGGTTTGTTCTTGATTATGGATTTCAGATCGATTATTAATTTCGTAAATAATTGAAATAGGGACATTTAAATATATAATGTTATAAAATGGTTTTCTGTTTAGCTTATTTCTTTATAGTTTTTACTAGATAAATCAAGAAACTACTGAGATTAAATTAATTTACCAATATTAGGTCTTTTATAGAATCTTAAATATTGAACGAAGTTCTCATAAATAATTTTATAACTATTTAATAGACAACATGGATGTTTTTAAAAAGATGACAAAAAAACAATTTAAAGGAAGGGTTTTTAAACATGCTCAGAATATATAAATTGTACTAATATTGGAAAATGTATATTAAAAAATATACTAAGGAAATTTTTTTACGTTGTTTTCACCAAAGTTTAGTATAAATTCAATTAATAAATTTTTTCCATTATAGAAAAGAAACAAAATTAAATTAAAATCTTTACTCTTACCATACCCATAAAAAGACATTTAAATAAATGACTTAATTCAGCAGTTTTGTAGTTTTTACTTTCAAACTCTTACATAAATGAACATACAAATAAAAATCAGATAAGTATAGAATTGTTTATTATATGTAGGATTACACATTGTCTAATATATACATATACTTACAACTACTGAACACTATGAACAACGGGTTTCAATACAATAATTCTGCTTTATATGTCTGTGTGTTTATTCTCTCGTAACTCCTAAATAAAAAAACGAGTTGTTTAGGTTCTTTCTGACGTTACTTGATCTTTTTTAGAGTTTTAGTATATAAGTATTTTTGGTGTAAAACAGTGGCGTAACAATAGTGTGGCAAGATGCTATAAGGCCCCAGCTGTTAGAAGACCCAGGTCTGAAATATCACGAGCATACGAGGAATCTAACATTTATTATTACATTTTTATATTTATTATTATCCTTTATTTACTTAATTTACCATCAAGATAAAAAAAAACTAATGCATTGTTTCAGCTTATTTATATTACAGAACGAAGGGCCCCTTTCCGTGATTTGCCAAGGGCCTCATTTACGTCACTTGTGTAAACATTAATTATTTTTAAATGACAATATTAAATTTTACTACATATACTTATACATTTGTTTACGTATATAAGGTACTTTATATTACATTTACAAGACGTCCAACGCCTCTACTTAACTATATTAAAAAACTGATTAGTTCAGGAGACATTAATTTTCTATCTAAGTATATCTTAGTTTAATTATAATAGAAACTGTTAAAACGCACAGTGACGTCATTCTATCTATAGATATGACGTCACAAGTGATATAAGTGAAAACACGTACATGCTATATACAGCGACTACACTTAAATATTTTATCTACAATTAAATCTAAGAAATATTCACTGAACTAACTTTATCACTGTTTGAGAGTCAATAAAACACAGTTTAAAGAACTGTATAGTTCTGGTACCACTAATCAGAGAATCCTTCGTTATTCGTGTTGTCAGAAGTAGGAGAAGTTCCTGGGGATGGAACCTGTAACTGTCTTCCGTACATCAGCTCTGATGGAGGTAGGAAGGAGGACAAATATTCTGGAGGTGGTCGTATCACTGTTGGTAAATATCCAGTACCGCTGTAAGGTGGAGTCAAGAATCTTCTAGAAGGTGAAAACTTGAAGCTCTGATTGGTTAATGGTGAAAACGCTGATTTGGATTGATAGTTCTGCATGTATTGAACGGGGGACTCTGGTGTCAGGTTATAAGGCTGTTCTGGGCCATTGACCATCATCTCCATGGCTGCTACCACGTCACCTTTGCACCTCGCTAGAATACCTTCTATTTCTTGTCTGCTGCGCCTTGGAAAAACTTTGATCAGAACATCAACTGGAGACTTCTGAAAGGGAGCAGTTTCTTCCATTTGTTCCGCAATGTGATCAGATTTATTGCGACGGAACTTAAAATTGGGGTTTTCCCATTTTTCATCCTCTTCTTTTTTAACTTCGTCCTGTCTCTCTTTCATTGACAGGTTCTCTGGCGTGAGAGACGGTTCAGAGTGTTCAAGTTCCTCTTCGACGTTAAGCTCGCTGTCAGAGGGCGAGCGAGGGGGAGGGCTAGCGAGAGGTGGAGTCTGAGACGGAGTTTTCGACTCCTGAGGAGCTTGAGGCGGAGATGGACTCGAGCAAACCTCAGTGATGCGAGCACGTTTATGAACTGTGAACAAAAAAAATATAAGTTGGACTGACTGATTGATTGAATTTTTTTTCTATTGTAGATATATTAAATTATATTTATATTGAACTGAATATTATTAATTATATTTTATATTTCATGTATTATTTAGTAACAAAACAATATTTGTAAATCTTGAAACATTTTTTCTTTAAAATCTCAAACAAGTTAAAATACATCAAAAGTTCATTCTCGAAAGCAAACAAGAGAGACAAATAAATACAGTCACGTACAAAAGTGCATGTACAAAAAAATAATTCTTTTAATGTATGCGTCTTTAACAGTCACAGTACTTGAATGTGTCAACAACGAGTCCGTAAGATTATTTGAAAATATATTATACTATGTATTAAATATATTCAAAAATGTATTCAAAAATCTCTAATGAAATATCAAATATCGAACGTTATTAATAACAAAATCATTAAGTTCAAAAGTTTATACAAAAATTAACCGAAAATATTTTTATAGTGAAAATAAAAGTTAAAATAACCTCTTTAAAATCACGATTAACTTATTGTTAATTGTTTTAAAAGCGTCAAAATATAGAATAACACGTTTAAAATATAAAAAAAAACATAAAACACTGTTGTCACAATACATGCACGACTGGAACAGGCAACAAGAGTGCAGCTTGCAACCTGCTTTATATGCACACGCAAAATTCATCCTTAACACTTTATAATAAAAGATATATTCCATCAGCGCTATATGTATTTGCACGGGTGTACAGTTGCTCGAAGTCATTGTGTTCATGCAATTAGACTGCGAGTTGTTTTCACTGGTGTGTGCAAATTTAATGGTGTATGTTATTGTTTTTTTAAGGGGGTGGGGGGGAGGGAAGCACATTCGATTACAATTTGTTCGTATGTGTGTGTGCGCTGGCGCCATTTTTATTGTTTTTTAGGCGTCTGCCTATGATTGATTTGCTGTATGTTTCGGTAGTTTATTTCTGTTTATTAATCTTGAAATTAATATTCGCCAATCAGAGCAATACGATCTAAATGTGAAAAATAAATGGTATTTGAAGAATGAACCATTATTTAATGTATTAAAGCCCTCATTAGCTCTTTGTTGCTATTTTAAAAAGTGAAGTTGAGGGTCCTGTAGTGCTTTTTAAACTTAATATGAAAACAGTAACGGGGAAGTCATTATTTCTATATATAATACAGCGAAAAACGGCTAGCTGTTTGTCGCAGCTCTGCCTGTGGATTAACGATTTTATTTATTATTTAGTTAATTAGAAGCAGTAATGCTAGATAGCCTTTAGCCTTTCTCATGAACCTGCCTATGATAAGAATTTTTCATATTCGTAAAGTATATTTGAAAATTAGAAGCGTTCAAAGAAACAAACATCATCAGCTTTATAATATTAGTATAGTTTCTAACGTAAAGCGTAAAGTAATGAATGCGAAAGTATGTGAGGAAGTGTGTGTATTTGTTAGTCTTTCAGGCAAAAACTACTGAACGGATTTTGATAAATCTTTACAGTTATATAGCTTATATATCAGAATAACATATAGGTTACAATTTTAAAAGATTTTGTATAATTGGATTTAATATAACGAACACACGATTTCATTCGTGAGCAAAACTATGAAAATAAATAATCTGTATCTCAAATCTTATTTCTAGAAAGATAAACCAAGCCGCCATTATAAAGTTTTGAAAACAGAAAAAATACATAAAACCCATTTATATCATTCATACAAATACGAATAAAGAACAAGTGAGACACAAAGAACGAATGAAAACGAACCTTTAATAAAAAACGCCCTCGCAGTTTCATTAAAATAATACACCATTATTATTCCATACAAACATACAAATTATAAAGCAACTGGCCATATTAAAATGTGTAATGAAAGAGATAGAAACTTAATGCGTGACAGAGACGGTATGACTCGAAATTCGAATTTGTTTAACAATAAATGGGCATCTGTTTAAATGAATTTTGTGTTTCATTGTACTTGTGTACTTTGGTTTTGAATTTGGAATAGTGATGAGACTCGAATGAGATTTTGTGATTTGAGTCAGTTGAACAATTTTACTACCTCACTCAAATAATATTCGAGTTTTCGAGTTACTCGAGTAAAAACAGGGCAAGAGTCGCATCACTAATATGGAATTATAGTTATTAATATATCGACAAACTTCGCGTTTATTCCACAAATATTATTGTGATTTGGAAACCTATGACAGATTTTGTTTTGATTTCATTTAATTATAAACTACAAGTCATACATTTGGCCTCAAAATTTAAATGCTTTTTTTCTTTTTTTATCTTTTTTTTCTCTTTATTATTTTACATATCTAAGGATATCGATTCAAAATGAGACCATCATCAATTTTTTTAGTCCGAAGGTCGATTTTCTCTTTTGTTAATTTTATCTTAATACAAATAATAATCATAAAATGAAAATGTAAATAAAAATTGACCAAAATAAAAAGTACCCCATGTCCAATTCCACCATATAACCGACGTTTATATCAGAATTACAATGATATTACTTATTATTAACGAAACTAAACCTCAATATATACGTTACTTCAAAATTAATAATTAAGACAATATAAGTATAACAGAAATAATACAATACAAAATCTATAAGAATGTCATCTGTCTGTACTTATAATGTATTTCGTCAATACTTAAATATTGATAAGTAAAAATAGTATTTTTGACTAGCTGTTTTGCATTGGTATTGAATGAAAATTGTGATAATTTTCAAATCACTTATTTCTTTCACATGAATGTAGAATGACAATTTCATCGATACTAGTAGGTTTCAAACATCTGAAAACCCCTCCCGTCGTTCTACCAATTAAGTTACAGTACTGCTTTGATGTAGCAGTTATTTTTTTAATTTTTTTATAAAAATCAAAATTTTAGACACTGATTCACGTTTATTGCGTTCATACAGACAGACACAGTCGGGGGACTTCATTTTATGATTATTTATTTATAGATAAAATGAAAAATCATAGAAAAAAACGAACGGCATTTTTAATTATAATTTCTTGAAAATTTACAAGCATCATAATTTTTTTTGTTTTTTTCCAAAAAATGTGTATAAGAAATAAAAAACGTAATATCAAATTGATAAATTTATCCCTTAATATAGAAGTTTATAACCAAAATCGTGGGACCTTATAATAAATACGAATACAAAGGCTGGCTGTACGCCTTTATATGCGGATATATGTCGATGTATGCGGCTGTATGCGGCTGTATGCGATGTTGACACAGTAATAAAAGCTATAAATTAGCGAACAATACTGGCGCGTCGCCACAGACTTGTCCCTGGATTAACTGCGCTGCGGACAGGGTTCTGTCTGTTACATTGCATTGTTTGAACTATACTAGTGATAGCGTGTGTCTTTACTCGTTAATTTATTTAACCTTTTGTGCCATACATATTTATCAATATGTGCTAAAAATGCCTGTAGAAAAGTGCATTTTTATACATAATTTATATGAACAAGACAAATATGTAAATTTGTAAACATTTCCGTTACAATTTACCCATATTCATAATTTTTCAACATTCTCTTAACTGTGAACAGAGTGAACTGTGAAAAGGAGCGCTATCGCGACGCTGGCTTTTTTCACAACTAGCGAGAACAGCGCGACGGCGCGCCTTGGCACTAGAAAGGTTTATTAATAAAGGTATTTTATGTTATATATAAGGATTAATATATAAAATATCCGCATGTAATTGTTTTAGCTTCAGATATTGAAGTTATTCATAATATAGTTTATTGAACTGAGTTAAGCGAAGCTCTTTACCGGTCAATTCGATAAAATTTAGTCCGCTGTCTCCTCCTATACCGTTCAAACTATGCTAACCAAATTTGGATCAGCTGAAAATCACAGCCTATACTCTATGGATAGATTTTGAATATAATCCTAATTGTAGATTAAAAGTAATTTGCAATTAACTTTATTTTTAATAGAAACTTTCTATTCCGCAGGTGGTAAATTCTTACTATCACTGACATATGTATAATTTTTTGTTAATTGCAGACATGTGGGAAATCGTATCAAGCTAAATTTTATATTTTTCGTTATTTCTCTCCTTGAAGAGAGTTTCGCTCGGCTTCCCCCGCTAGCATGCTGGCACCACTAGCAGTTATTGTATAAAATCTTATATGTATGTGGATATTCAGTTGTTGGACAATTCAAGATGTTAAGCTCGTTAAAGGCGACATTCCTCATAAATAAGATTTGCGTTTACGAAAATTAATTCTAAATATTAGTAAAATGTAATAAACAGAAATAAGTAAAAAAAAAATAATAAATAAATAATATATTATATTAATAATATATAATTTCCGTTTAATTACATTTAAAAATCAACAGCTAGTATAAAAATTTAAGTAGATATTTTTATACTAGTTGTTACTCGTGGTTCCACCTACGGACGAATAATTTTATTTACTATTAAGATAACTCAGAGCAATATCGTAATGAGAGATGGCTTTCATGAAACTGACTATACCAATGTATTTTTCAAATCCATAACATTGTTCAGATCAGCGCGTTAAAACAAACAAACTTATCCACATTATAATATTGTTAAACTTTTTATATCTATTTAAAGAATATCATTATATTATGGACATATGTGTCAATGTAAAATCTAATTGTATATTTTTTATAATAAATTATTTGTTAACATCTGTTAAATAAACGCGACTTTTCAAGATACACTAATAATTAACATTATTGAAATATTTCAATAAAAAGACATCAAATAAATAAATATAACCTAATGTTTCAGAATTTCAGTAAATTTCAGGACTAAATACAACATTAATAAGAACCTTATACAAAGTTAAATAAAAAGTAATCGCTTTAAGCTTTATCGCTAATTAGCTTCAGACAAACTTTTCGGTTATTATAATACTTTTCAGCTAATGAGTTCAGTCCAGAGTTCTTGATTTAAATGAAATGTACAGTCGAGTGGACAATGTTTAGTGAATTTATATTTATTTATCTATATTAAAATTATAAAGAGGGAATGTTTGTTTGTTTAAATACGTTAGTTTTCTAAACTATTTGAAATTTTATTTCTGATTATGATAGACAGGTTCATGAGGACGACTATACTTTCTATCATATGACGATTGCGTATTCTAGTGGTTGGTAGCTGTGCCTGCTACGTCAAAGGTCGTGGGTTCGACTCCCACACGGGGCACTTGTTCGTGAGATATACAGATTACTGTTTAGAATCTGTCTGATATTTACGACACAAAAAGAATTTCAAAATTTAAAATTTATATAAAATTAAATTTTATTATTAATTAAATTTATATAAAAATAAAGGGATATATGTACAGAAAACATTTTTTTATGAACATATAGTTAAAAAATTATATGTATTATAAGAGTATGTAAAGTTACTTATATAATTACACAGACTGAAATAATATATCTCTTCTATGTATATTAAATCAAGTCATAACTTAAATCTTAACAATAAATAAAAAATATCTCAAAGCTGACCGCTGTTCAGTTTTTATTTCAGCTTTGAAAAATCGTACGGAGCTCAAAGCAACGGACCAAAACGTAAGCTCAAAAGAATATTTCAGTTTACAGCACCTTTTATTGGGTATTTTTTACGTATTTAGATACATCAAATTTATGTTAATTATATATATACACATACACATACATATACAGGGTGTCCCAAAACTCAACGTCAAACTAAAATCGGGAGCAAGATGGTGACAATCATGAGAAAAAATAGAATATAAATCTATCCCATATATTTTTAAAATTTTGGACATTTTAAAAAACCCTGAATTTTGAACATACTTTAACCATTTTTGGTATTTTTGTACATTTAAACTTTGTAATCACAATTTTATAGGCCATATCTGGAATCAAAGATAATAATAAAATTGCTAAAAGTTTTCAAGAAATATAACTTTCTATGAACTATGAATTTGACAATTTCAAGATTTTGATTTGTCGACTTTAACAAGGCCTCCTTTAAAAAAAATGTACTACAGTTCCTTAGCAAGTGCAATAAAAAATTGGAGCAATTAAGCAGGATTGTAAAATATTACAACACTTATTAGTTCAATATTAAAAAAAACGAGCAAAAAATAAAATTCTCTAAAGTAAGATTTTATGATAATCTTTAAGTTAACTTATTTAAACATATATTGTTAATATAAATGGCACTATATTTGTCGATAACTTGTCCAGATAACTCTAAACAGGTTTTCAGAGCATTTATTATATATGTTTTTCTAAAATATAAATTGTTAAATTTTAGATAAATAAAATAACTATATTAATAAATTAATAAGAGTTCAAATTTAATAAAATTTATTTCTAACCCTTAATCGCATCCCCGTGATCGCGTCCATTCTCAAGTGATTAGCGATACTGACAATACCACCCCTCTCCCCTCCCTCTCCCCTACTATTGTTCGCGACACCTATTATTTACTACTCACCCCTACAAAACCATTATAAACTCTATCTCCATATAATTAGAGTTGAAATTAACTTTATAATAAACTAATTCATGAAAACTTTGAATCAGCGGGTGGTAACAATAAAACCAATTGTATGGTGGCCCTATTATGAAGGTAGGTTGTTTGAAATTTAATCTTATTGTCGAGGGTTAAAGTTTAAATTGCTCTGCGGGGGTCGACTGCACATTCGATTGAAGAATTAGTATTCTATTGCAATGCAATCATACGGTTTAGGGCTGACAGTGGTTATATTTAATTTAGTTATATTTATTAATGAAAATGTGTTTTTTTTTTATTTGTAAAGATATTAACAGAATATTAATATTTTTGTGTAAACAGTAAAATATTTAAAAAAAAAATTTTAATAGTACATAATAATATTCTTAATTTTATTAAAATAAACTATAAAAAAAAAACACTAAGATTTAATATAACTTATATATTTTATAAATATTTTTTGACAATCCTACAGCTAGAATTTTTTTATTATTGTAATTTCTCATATGAAATATGGTATTTTAAAAATATATGCAAAATGCATGCAGTAAAATTGAATCATACACGGAATAAGTATAAAAAAATACATAATATAAGTATTTTTTGACATCCCTAAAATCCAAAAAAAAAAACTTTTACATGTAAAAAACACTTTTACATATTTTTTACATGAACAATAAATTATTTAAAAAAGTATGTATATTGTTAAAATATATAAATTGCCTGAACTTTATTTTATTAAACATAATAAATAAATAATTTATATATATATATATAATAAGTATATTTTGACAACCCTGCAAGTAGTAAATCAAATTAGGCGACTGTATTTAATATCACAGCCCAAGTCGAGACACAATGAACTGAGCAAGAGTTATTTTAATATGCGATCCCTTTATCCTATTGAATTATACGACTTATAATTATATAATTATATATACTGTAAAATATATTTATTGAGTGTATAATGGATTATTTAATATACATACTGTCTTTTAAATCATGTTTCTTAGTTAATTTATTTTGCTTTTCTTGTGTCTTAAAAAAAATCCTAGATTCAAACTTAATAAAAATATTTAAACAAAGTGTAATAAGTCCTCTGTTTTGACATTTTGATACCTTTGACGTAAAGAGACAAAACAAAGACTAAATTTTACTAAGGATAAATATTTTTATTAGTAAGGTAATAAATGTTTTACTACCTCGATATATAACATGTAATATTAAATATTCGTATAGTAGACTCTACTCTTAAAATTGAAATTAATAAGTGATCTATAATCTGATATTTAATCGTTAGATATAAACAAATATATGATTTATATGATAAAAAAATTCATTATTCAAAGTAATAGTTCCAAAAATAGAATCAATATATATAATGTAATATTAAAATGAAGATAAATGAAGTCAAGTTCATATTTTATGATATTTATCTATCCCAAATATATTATTCAGAGTCAAAGATTTTATTTTACATAATCATAGCTTTTATGAAACTTCATATTCAAAGTTTAAGTTTTTTTTTTGTGTAATAATTACTCTTATAAAACCTCATACTGACATAGTTGCATGATCCATAGAGAAGTAGAAAAAAAACTCCATGGATATTCTTTTAACACAAAAAATAGTATAATGCTATATTATAATATAATAATTTGTTAAAGATACGGTAATTTTTTTTTTTTTAATATCTATTTTTATTATTTTTTCTACTTTGTGAGGTTATCTGGTAAATAATATTTTTGTAGCATTAAACCTTTTGATGATTATTTTAAAAAATTAAATAAATAATGTCAATTTTTAAATATCAAATAGCAATATAATCGTATCAAAATTATTTAAAAATTGTATAATAATATAAATATAATATATTAATAATATTTATACAACTGTTAATATTAAGCAATAACAAATAATCCTAACAATGACCATGTTACCCGCAGATGTTAAAAACATCCCTTAAAATTCAGAAATTAAATACGTAACCTCTGTTTACTCTAAACAAGTCAATCACGACCCCTACAAAGGGTCAATATAACTAAATAGTTCAACCCCAAACCAACCCCCTGTATTAATATTCATTTACTATCTGTTTATTGTGTTTAGTTTAAAATTTAAATGTTATAATACGTATAATAATTATACAATATATAAATATTAATATTATACAACATATAAATTAAATAAATAATTTATTTCCAGGAGTATATATTAAATGTATTGTATATTTGAAATGCAATAAAATAATATGAAATGAAAATGTTGTATAGAAAAATAAATTTATATAAAACATTTTGTAACAATCAAGGCTTAATATAAATATCATCAAAAACACGTCTCAATACAAAAATAGACATTATATTTTTCTTACACTTAATATACTTTAAATTCCATATATATTTATAGAAAATAATAAATGATTTCGGGAACGTTCCTCAAAATTCAATCATTCAAAAATTATTACATACAAAACACGTCTTAATACAAAAATGATTTCTTGTTACACTTAATATAAATGAAACGAATTCCATTGAATGTATTATGTATAGAAAACAATAAATGATTTCGGGAACGTTCCTCAAAATTCAATCACATACTAATCAATCTGATGCAATAAAAGTAATCTGATGCTTTTTAATCAAAACAAAACAAAAAAGGCGGAAAATTTAATAAAAAGTTAAGAAGCCTACCAAAAGCGTTACCCGACACCGAATAAATCAGTCTGTATCACTTTCACTTGAAAGGGAAAAATTACGGTATAAAGAATATTGAAGTGGCCTATCAATATGAGCGTAGTTTGACTTAGTGTTTGAGCGTAGTAAAAAATAATATAATAATAATATTATTGATATATTGTAAGTATATATATCGGTATGTATTTATTTATCTATATTAATATTGTTATTTTGCTAGTTTTAAACTAAGTCTTCGAAACTGATGTTTGAATTCTGATTATGATAGATAGAGAAGTTTGTGAGGCTATATACTAGTTATGTTCTACTTCTAGTGTTCTTAATTATTTGTATAGTAAATGAATTCGTTTATCGAGTGAATCCGGATGTAAAAGATAGTGTTTTATAATTATATAGTTCAATAGTGATAATAGATTTGTTTGTAATTATGTTCAATCAACCTGCTACTATGATAAATCTGTTCTAGACTGTGACGTCACATATCAAACACACTCTGCGGGCCCTCTCTGTCGATTACTCAACCATTAACCTTACGAACTAAGGGTACTTACATAGACAATAATACTACAAGTGAAACTAGACCTTATTTATACAGACATTGGTATAAATTTCCTTTTACAGTAATAACCTTAAAAGATCATAGTATTTTTTTGTAATTTTAAATCTTATCACCGTGTATTAGAATTTGTTTTCAAATGGTAAACTGTTAAAGATGTTTGTAAAATTCCTCGCTTTAACATGGAGTTTTTTAGCAAAAAGGTTTCAATAATCGTTGGTCAGTATAATGGTTTTTCTTTATAAAAGAACAAGTAGGGAGGGCTCATTATTTGAAGTTGTTGAGGTAATTCAATACATTCGTTGTTGGTATTGAGGGCTTTTACTTTTGTATTTCTTCCTAGTATCAATATTGAATGCCATTTTTTAAAAAATATTCATCAATTTATTTAGAAATGTTTCAAAAATTAAATTTTTACAGATTAAAAATCAACGTATATTACGAAAGCGTTAAACTTGTAAAGCGAAAATTAAATACCAGAAATAAAAAAATTCTTTCATAACCCACGCAATACTAAAACGTTTAAATGCAATCAACTGCTACGTATACAAAGCAACATAAATAGAAAAAAATATTATTTCACATTCTGAAAAATAAAAAAAAAACATTGCAAAAGTTTATCAAAAGCAAACCAACCCTTCGCGAACCCGTTCATATTGAAAGCGGTTTATTATAGCATTTTATACAATGAAAATTCAGGTTGCATCCGCTGACCTCAAGTGGACGCGAAATAGGAAATACGCCAACGCGTGAGTGGGAGCGAGACGGTTATATACAAGAAGTGCCACTTGAAATATAAATGGTATCGAAATCATGCGCAAGCGAGAGGTTGGGGGTATCGCTTTGTATGAGAGAGACGGATGCTCGAGTGCTTGTTATTTGGACAGAACGAGATTCAAAAGACATGAGACGGACTTGAACATATCCTTTGGCAAAGATGTTTTCTCTGATATACAGAAGTATAAGTAAGAGTTTGTACTCCAATATTATTTGATTTGATATAATTTTAAAAACTTAATTGTTATTATTTTCTTTAATACAACATTGTTAGCAAAAATACCCAGTTACCCTCATAGTATTTAATAAAATGGGGTAAAACTACTAAACTCATATATCAGTTTAGCGTATCGACAGAACATTTGTCAGTAATACGACCCGCCATATAAGATTACTTAGTTGTCAAGTAGAGTTTCAAAATACTATGAAATGTGTAGAGCAATTGTATTCTCTAGTGTATTTTTAGCCCTTACTGCCTTTTTCATTTAACAGCAAAATTTTAGAGAAAATGTTTTCTTTTATGTATTGTCATTCCTTATTGTCTCTTCGTATTAAACACTCAATTTGTAGAGTAAATGTGTTCTTTGGTGTATTTTTAATCCTTAAAGAGACAGCTCTTTTCATTTAACACAAATTTGTAGAGTAAGTGTGTTTTTTTTTTGTATAATATTAGTCCTTATTATCTCTTTATATTTAATATCAAATTTGTAGAGAAAATGTATTCTATTGTGTATTTTCATCCTTACTGTCTCTTTGTATGTAAAATCAATTTTGTAGAATAAATGTGTTCTTCCATGTCATTTTGCATTTTACACCACTGAAATATTTCTAAATCTTTATTTATTAATACTCTATTAAAAAAATACAAAACAAACATTAAGTATGATTATATTCAAAGTAATTAAACATTAACCACTTATCGCTAATAGAGTTAATGTTTAATACAAGGGTGGAGCTCCCTACAGTAATCAAGTGAATCATTGATTGACCCCCACTTCAATACCATCAAGGTAATATGATCGTTATTATTATGTCATTATGACGTATATTACTGTGATATCATTTATATTTTAATTGCATTGTGGTGGCATAAGTGTTGTCATTAAATAATATTTTATTGATTTCATTTAGTAATACAATATTATGATTTTGTTTGTTATTTAATATATTCTTCTTTTTTCCAAACTATAAATTAGAGTAAACTAGATTTCCGTAAGAAAAATATATTTAGGGTTTTACAAAAGATAGAAACGAGAATAATTATAGGATTACTTTGTTGTCCGTCTCTCTGCCTGTTAAAACCCTTATTTTTTTTAAATATAATTTACAGTAATTGCATAGAATAATAATAAAAAATATTTTTATTTTTACCACAGGTATAAAAGTAAAGAAAACGATTACCGGAAAAAAAAGAAATCCTTGTAAAATTATTATATCGCCCGTCTGTTAGAACTCTTAATTTTTTTAAACAATTTGATATAAAATGTAACTGGCTGTAACTGCAAGTAATAATAATTAAAAATATATTTAAAAATAAGTAAAAATAAGATTACAGAAAAAAAAGGGAAACCTTGTAGGATTATTTTGTCATTTTGATATAAAATTTAACTTGATTATTACATATTACATAAATTAAAATATATTTTATATACCACAAAATAAAAAAGGAACCCTTATACGATCACTTCTCCTACCATCTGTTAACACCTTAATATATTAACAGATGCTAATATGATAAAAAATCCTAACTATATCAAAAACCTTATAAAAAGAAAAATAATTTAATATAAAGCTTATAAATTAATCAACAATAATCAATAGAAATTCGAGTAAATTAAAAAATTATACAAAGAGAAATTCCATTGTATATAAAATCTATTTAACCATAGAGGGTAAAAGAGGAATGCAATAAAGAGGGATATACTGTAGCCGCAATATAACTGACACGTGATGGAACTCGGTGGCGCAAGCGATGAGCGATGATCGTTGAGCGATAAGCGGGGCGGGTTTTTGAATACAAATTATTGTATTGAGCGGATTACGGCTCCGCTTATCGCTTTACTACAGAATATTATACCAATGCTTCTAAGTATTGAAATTATTTTTGTATGTATAATTACTATTATATATAATTAATTATCCGGCTGTACTTTACTGTTATTTGAATTTGATAGTTTTAAACCTAATCGGGGTACTTAGGGACCCCTTAATCATCATCAGAGTATTTTAAAGGAGCCGGATAATTATATATAATATATTTCAAATCTAGATTTACAATGTCTTTTAAAACATCTTAAGTTTTTTAAAGTCAATAATAAAAATAATTCAATTGAACTGTATAGAACTCAAAATATTTCTGATTTCTATATACACATGTTATTTAAGTACAACTGGAACATTTATTATATTATTGTTAATAATATAATAATCGCGTACTTCTTTTCTCTCACACCGGTCCTAAGTATGCGGAATGCGTCATATCTTTTAATGCTATTAACTTGCTGCTTCTAGCAATATCTACGTTTCTTCATTGTCACTTATGAAACTTAATAATTTTCATATGACTTTTATTATACGGATTAAAGTTTTATATATATTAAAATTTTATTGAGCAGGATTCGAACCTACTAAATTCGTTAGATTTAGGATTATATGTAGTATATACTAGGTCCGAAACACTGTGCACGGCGAGTGGATCTGAGCGAAGCATTGTTGTTGAATGAATTTCACATACTTGTAAAATTAGCAGAGTAAATAGTGGCTATAATCTTAAGCCTAATGAGAACTCTTGCGTGAGAGTTCCGAAATATTCCACATGTTAACTTTATAAAAGACCCTTTGACTATTTAATAAAAAACTCACAATCACAAATGTCACCAAAATACTTCAGGACCTATAAGTCACTGTCCTTGACAACTCTGGCAATTTTCGACATCCCACCATTATTCATCTAGGAAGAGTACCATTAGTAATGAAACACACTTTTGACCAATAAGAGCTTTGCTTCGCTCAGCATAATCATAGAAAATATCAAGAATCGAGACGGAGGTGACATCTATATTTAACGTGAGTATTATTTACTTACAAATATTTACTATACTTATAAATATAATCAACGAAAATAGTATAAATAGCACTCACACACACACAAATATACACATTTCATTTTCTCCTTAAAATATACAGAAAAAGCCAAACAAAAGTCCACAATTCATAATCAAACATAAAAGCACGAGTAAAACCGCGTAGCAAGTGTAGCGAGCGCGTTAACTCTAACCTATAGTAATTTAGTAGCAACACTTCACCCCTCATTATTCAATTTTAAATCTTAATTATACGAAATAAGATTTAATTTAGTATGAGAATGAATTAAAACTCTTTTGATGTTTCAGAAATGAATTATAAACATTTGTATAAATAAAGTTACGGCGCAATTAACTGAATGTGTCTAGGGTTGGTGATACTACGATTAGGAAGAAAAAACTAATATTGCTATATGGAAATTATATATAATATTATATATAATTTCAACGTTCATATTTCAATTTTCTGCTCAAAATAAAAATCCAAAACCAATCATTGATTTCGGAAATATTTTGGAAACATTTTTAAAATCTAGGAAATATTAAGTATGATTTTTAAATATTAATTAGATGAGAATTCCATATATATCTATGTCTTAAGACGAATAATTAATAGATACACATAATATAGGATTCCGATTACACAAATAATTGGTACCAACTGACAAGTTAATTTAGTAGAGCGAGTTAATGAAACAACACCAACTTAAAGTTTAATTTGAGCTGTAATAAAAAAAAAAGTAAAAATTTAATGTCTGAATGCATTTAAAATCTATTCTGTATTTTGTATTATTTTTTGGTATTCTTTACTAGTTGTTACTTGCGGTTTCACCCGCGGACGATTGTATTTATTATTAGTATAACCAAGAGCAGTAGCGCAATGTTAGATAGCCTTTTTCCTGAACCTGCCTGTCATAATATCATTATCAGAACGAATTTATCAAAACCATCAGGTTTCAAAGATTAATATAAGTATTTATAATATATCTAATCAAAGCTATTTTGTATTTGAAAACTAATAAAAAGGTATGTGTGAACCCTATATTTTAGAAACAGTAAAAAGCAAACTCTTAGACCACCATATTTATATATACATTTGATTGACGCCTGCTGAGTGACTGAGGAGTGGGTCGCATTCAGCGCCCTCTCGTGACGCTAAATGCGCTTTGAATAACAATGTTTTATGTTTATTTTTAACTAGTTATTACGTATATACGGAACCACCCGCGCGAGGCAGAGGACAGTTTGAAAGAACCTGTAATGCGAGCTAAGGATCTGCGATTTTGAAATATATTATGTATATTTGTTTTACTTAAATCAAAGTAAAGTCTAATCTAGTCTTTGATATTTATTAAATTTTTTTAGAAGTTTGTCGTGTTTATGTTTTGACGAAAAATGAATATTATTTTAGGTAATTTTATTATTTCAAAAATATACCACTGCCAAAATGAATTTCGTTTAAAAAAAAATGAATAACAATACAAATGAAAATTCCGATAAACGTTCAATTAAAAGAAATCGTTACGTACAAGTGTATTGAGTCCGCGAGTGCAACACTTTCTGAGCAATTTAATTGGCGCCAGACGCGACACTTTTTATACAAAATGTTCAGCTTCACGACTTTCAGCTGAAACTTGGGTTTATCGCTCAGGGCGTTTTATTCATTAATTGTTTTTTCAGTCTCATTCATTAAAAACTTAATTTCAACCATTATGAAATCATAATTATATTTTATCGAGACTTGAAAAATAAACTATATGTTGTTGTTTGCAAATAATTAGAATTATAAAAATAGCTAAAGACGTTACGGTCTGATATATATAAATATATTACAATGCGCAATAAAAAACTAATGAATATCATATTATTTATTAACTGTCTTTTGTTATAGATCTACTTATCAAAATTGTCTGTCTGTGTAACTCTTTGTTTTAGTTACATACCTGGCGCCTCGTCCTGCATATCTGGAAAGTGCGGCGCCGCGGGTTGTGCGTATAGCAGGTTCAGTTCCCGGGCCTCGTTCTCCTCTTGAGCTTGCTGACGACGGAGTGCCACCTAGAGAATAAGTAGCTTATTTACAATAGGAAATTGTGCAAACTGTTTTCTGTATGGGTAAGAGCACAAGTTTAAGCAAAGTCGCGGCGTGAATGCAGATTTGTCAATTATTGAAATATTTTTCATGAGAATTCGATTCAGATGAGAAAAGCTCTCCTATTTAGATTATTATTATTTATTAGATATTGCTTTTCTCTGCCCAAGTTTTTTATAATACGGTTTTAAAGAAACGAAAAAGTAAATATCAGTAGTTATTATTAAATACCCGTAGGACATTATAAGTAAATATTTCTTATCATCTGTACAATAATAACGAAAACCCACAAACCTGTGCAGCCATAACGCGCTGTCTCTCAGCGATGAGCGTGCACTTCGCACAGACACAGTCTCTCCAGCGACAGTACCGCTTGTGACCCTTCAGCGCAGACACCACCCCGTGGTTGCGGCACCGAGCACATTTTGGTGTTCTCTGTGCACAGATGAACTTTTATCGCTTAATGTCAATAGAAATATTAAATATCTGGAACTAATTTAATTTAAAACAATACAATTTAGCCTATATGTAAAAAATTCAGATTCTTCTCAGTTAGAAATTATGAAACACACAACATTTAGACAAGGATATCTATCTATCACACTAGAAAGTATATTTATGAAAATTATTCATTAAACGTCAAAATACATTAAATTGAACCAAAATGTCATTGTATGAAAATAGAAATGACAATTTAATTATAATATTAAATAACAATTTTAATAAATTTATACAAAAGCTTATATTGTTATTTTTAATAACAAATTCAATATATATTTTCCCATATTTTTGAGCCTATGAAATGACAGCATCTAATTGAAAAATAATTATATTGAATAACAATTGATTAAATAATGATTCTCTAATATTTTTTCTATATTTAAAGATGGAATTAAATAAATTTTTATTTAAGACAATCGGAACTTTATTTGGAACACTTTGTTCTCAAACCTTTATTATTTTAAGATTGGAATTATAATCTAATTTTTTTTTTACTATTAATATAGATTTGTGATTTCATCTTAATAATGAATTGAGATACTGTTTTAGTGACTTAATTATAATAGCGTAAAATAAAATTCAAACAAATATAAACTTACGATTTAAATTATTGATAAAAATATTTAATTTAGTACCTTACTAATAAAAACCAGTATAACATCTGTTTTGTTACTTTCACACCTGTAAGGTAAATGGTTAGTGAGAAAGTAACAAAACACAGATGTTATATTGGGTATCAATTATTTTATTTGTAAGGCTTTATGTCAGTATAATAATATAAGTCTACTCGCTACAATGACTAAAAAGATAACGTTAAAAAGAGTAAAGTATAGTTTTTATATATATTTATTCAAATAAATGTATATTTTTGCCATATATACAATAATTTATTATCTATTATAAATATTAGTTACTCGTACGTTTATAGCAATATTATCTACACTAATATTATAAAGTTTGTTTAAACGCGTTTATCTTTAATTTGTTAAATTCTTTCTCATTATTGAAGGCAGGTTCATAAGGAAGTCTATCGGCTATCTAACATTACGCTACTACTCTTAGTTATCTTAATAGTAAATGACGTCCACGGACGAAACCGCGAGCAACAGCTAGTATATGATAACTAACATTGATTTTGTAGTATAGAGTACTGTATGTATTATTTTTCTTTTTTATTTTTCTTTTCTCTTCTTTCTTAGCATCTACTATTTTAAATCAATGCATCACATTTGATAGACTGATAGAGAATGTCATTGGCATTAAGTCCGCCATTTTACTTTCTGCACAAAGTAATAAATAAAGAATCATAGTATGAAAAAAGCCTTTTCATTACAAAATACTTATAATTTTATAATATATTCATTATTATATATTACTATATATAATAATAGATATATCAGGAAACATACATATAATAGATATACTTATCTATTACATGTGTGTTGTGTGATTATATCTTTGTATGACTTATGTACTGTAATATATGTACTGGTTCCTATATATTATGTATGTTTCCTGGGTATGTCTTTCTACACCTTTGAAATATATACTTCAAATATCATTAGATGCTGAAATAAAGAAATGTAAAACCAATTTAACATTATATTCAAATTTTTTTTAGCATATTTATTAATTATTTAACACAGTAATGTTAAATCAATAATACATGTACAGCTCTAAAAATATATTTATAATACATACAATTTAAAGCTTCTCAGACGAAAAATATGTGTCATTAGTATATATTCCAATTATTTGGTTGGAGTATGTCAATCTCTCCCATTCTCTTCTATCACTTGCTTTTTTGATATATCATTGTTCAAGTACTAAAGAAGACAGGAATGGTTTGTCTTCTGTCTCCTTCAGCCACTCTCTACTCTTATAACCTTATATTTAACAGTATTCTCCTAACTTTATTATTAATAAATCTTTAAAAATGTTAATTATACAAAAAGAAATAAACACACATATAAACAAAATTACTAAATATCATAATACTGAAGAGAGATATAATAATATTTATAATACTTCGCACACACCGTCGGCTTTTTGAAAAAAAAATTAATTAAAAATTATATGTAATTATAAATTAATAAAGAAGTTAATGTTATTTTCATATTAAGAAGAGTTAAAATAAAATACTTAATTATTATTCGTTTTAACGTTCATAATTATTATTATTGATTTAAGAATATCTTATTATTTAGATAAGAACTCAAAAACATAGTCTCGCTATCGCTAATTTCAATGGTACAAATGGGTACTAAATTGCATATAGACTACAATCATCTTATTACTCAGTACTTTCTCATAGTACAATGGTACACATAGGTACAGAATTATTAATTATACCAAATATAGAGCAGGTATAAAGATATGTGAAAATAGCACATAAAAATAATAGTACTAGATAACATTTTCAGAGAATCTAACTGCACACATATAGATGTAAAATATATGATAGTTTTAAAATAAATTATTTAATTGCAAAAAATAAAAATAAAAAAATTAAATTAAATATTTATTTACAAAAAATAATCAAACCATACTAAAATATTATAATAATTACAATAAATGTAACTATACTGAAATGTATGCACATTTTATTGTAATTACAAATATTATTTATCACCGAACCTAATATTTGTAACGTATAGACTCTAATTAATATTAATATTTTTTGTACTCGAATATATTGTAACATAGAGACCCTAATTATATTAATATTAAGTACAAAGCAACAAAATAACACACGTTATTAGAAACATTACACTTCTGTAATATAATCTTTTGTAATGTTACAAAGTCAGTAATTACAGGCTACGTTACAATTCAATTATGATATGAGGAAGTGATATATGATATTAAAATTAATAATATAATAGAAGTGGTTGTTTGTTTAATAAATTATTAAATAAGTTTAGAAATAAATATTTTTGATTATTAAATAGGTTATATTTTTATTAGTTTTATTGAGTTTTATTAACAGCGGTTTACCGCCGACGGATTGATTTTAATAATATTTTTCGTATATTAAATAGAAATATTATTTATTAATAATTACAACGTTTTAAAAAGTGTAAAACTTTTTTTTATATCACAATCATTATTTGAGTAATCTTCAACATTTAATAGCCAGATCTTTTAGTGTTTTTCTGCTATTGAAAGCTACACTTATTAAAAAATAAGAAAAAACTATATAGAAAATTAAAAATTAAAAAATATTACAATTATAAAATAATACATATCATTGCAATACCTGATATCTCTCTGAAGCTCTGAGGAAGAAGGGCGGCAGGGCAGCGAGCACCGGATGCTGCACCAGCTGGGACACGTCCACGCCATTAGGAAGAGACATTTTAAATTTAATCTTAAAATTTAAATTAAACACAATTTCATTATCACAGAACAAGTCACAAGTCAATCGTAGTTTCCAACGCAACAGTTAAAACGTCTTTCCTTTCCGCGTTAGCTTACAACACTGTTGCTTCAATTTTGGCAGAATGCTGACAGTTGCTTGCTCGAGGGAACGAGACGGCAAGAGTGCGAAACGACACACTGTATTAAAGATATATCCCTCTCGCTCGCTATACTGATAACTGTATATGTTGTATCATCCGGTTATATAAAATGTTGTCAGATGAAAGCTCCAAAGCGACCAATCGCGGAGCTCCGGAACCCCGCCCCCCACCACTCATTGGTGGGCATATGCTGAAACTTAATTTATAAAGGTGACTTTTTTGAGAAGTGCTTTTTGTTCGGACAAAGCGATAGAAAGGCACAAAAAATACAATAACGTTTGTTATTTGAGTCTCTTATTATTTATTGTTAAACGGTTTTGTTTCATTGTTCCTGTGGTTCCAGGGCTTCACTAATGAGGTGGTTCAATACAAGCTTTATCATATCTCAATATATCAGGACGCTCTTTTATATATTCATTATAATGTTTGATTAGTATCTGTCTGTACATTTATTGAAATGTACAGTACAGTAGAGACGGTGAATTAATTTTTTCTTTTATTATACACATTTGGTTATTATTTTTCTCTTTTATTAAGATGTCACGGAAAGAATTAATGTTAAGACGGTTTGAATTTAACGTATTTAAAAAATATTTATTTTGTTTCTATAATACAGTGATATCACTTTCATATGATACAAATTATCATCAATTTTCTTTATTTTTTGATGAATTATATCTTTTTTTTGTTATAAAGTTATGCGTACCACCACCACGTACGTAGTTTTGTATGTATACTTATAACTTAAACATAATAAAAACTCACAAATACGTATATATTACAAATATTATTATATTATAACTTCAATTATATTATTTTATTTTAATAAAACTCACATTCCTCTCAACGAAGTCGGTTAATTCCTTAATCAATTTCAATATCATGTGACGGAGGGAAGGTGCGACCGAATTGAAATATTTCAATTCGAAGGGAATTCGATTTAAATTACAATGAGTTCGGGGTCGGGGGTTGAGTGGGGGTGGGAGGAGTGGGGGTTGTAATTATTAATGTATTTGAATGTCTGCTCGTATTGAAACAGGGTTATTAAAATATTTAAAGTTTTTTTCCTACTTTTTATTATTTAAAAAATACATACAAATAGATTTAATTATCTTGTTTAATGTAGACATAGCAAGTTTCTTAAATGATACTAAGACTCAATACTCTATACCTATAAATAGTCTCTTGTTAATACAAGGAGAGCGAATAGAGTTCTCAAGACGGTATTAACTGTGTTATTAGATTATCTAGAGTTCTCTGAATAACAAATTATAATGTAATGAATATTTTTATTGAAAATAAGTTTATAAAAGACATTTTAATATAGTGAATTTCTGTTATATTAATTATTTTATATATAATTTAGTATCTGCCTAATATAGTATTTTATTAGATTCTCACGAGTACACGTTTGAAATAATAATTTTCTTTTCTTCAATGTCTTTGAAGTTTCGGACTATTTATTTATAACAGAAATATTTTACGTAAAATTAACCTAAATTATGTTACTGAGATAATAATATCTAGATATTTCTAACTAAAAGCCTGAAATAAATAGATAAGGTAGGTCCGCTTTTTTTGAATACCTAGGTAGGTACCTGCTCTAGCAGACCTCTGCTGAAGAAGGTACTTACTGTTTATGTACCATCAACCCTGATAACAGATACAGGTGAGATGGAGGGGGTCACACTCCATAAGATGTGGGTTGTGATAGTGGAGGGGGGAAGGGGGTTGAGTAAATGAGAATTCCGCAGCCGCGACCAATTCGCGAAATGTGAACATTTCGCAAACGTCTCAACTTAAATGTAGTGATGTAGCTACTGTATCGATGAACAGCTTGGAGCTATGTCATTAAATTTGTAGTAAAGATAACACATAATGTAAATATGTCGTTATAAAATAAACTTTATTTAGATGATACAGATTATCAAAAGAATTGACAGATATCTCATATCTCATGGTAGTCTCCTCTGTACATTAGCTTTAAAAATGTTAGAACTGTATCTAATAACTTGAAACAAGCTAAATGAAATCTAAGGGGTCTGTAATTTATCATACCCACGTAATACCAGTAAAAATTATATTTCAAAACAAATAAAAATTAAATTTTGCCTCTACTTTCCTATTACAACCCAAGAAATTAAACTGTTATAACCATTATTACCCATTATAATTTCCATCCCGCGAAATATACTCTAAATCATCGATATCGATACATATCTCTCCCATTACTACAAAGCGTGGGAGCGAGCGAATATCTTGGTAAAGCGTTAAAATGAAATGTTCGCAATTTGAATATCGTCCGTGTCCTCTCACCTCCCTCCCCCTGCCTCCTCCCCCCCCCCTCCTCACGACTCCGCAGCCTCGCGACCTCGACGTAGAGGGTAAAGTTGAATGTTGATAATTTAAGATGTTTTGAAGTAAAATTAATTTTATAAGAATTTCTACTAATTTAAATTAAAATTCCAAAATAGACTTTATTTACTCAGTAAATTGAATATAAATTTATAAGCTTTTCCATTATTTATCAACATTTAAAAACATTTAAAAATAATGTAATAAATTAAAAGTGTATTAAAATGTTTTTTCTATATTGAATTATTTTTATTACCTAATAGCTGCAGCCAGTTATTTATTTAAAAATTATACGAAAGCGTATCTTATCTTTCTTATGAGAAAAAAAAGATATTATCTTTAATAATATACCATGAAAATATCATGAAAATAATAATAAATATAAATATCGTTAAAATCAAATTATACACTTAACATTCTACGTCTGTCAGACCGGATATTGTGTTGGCAAAGTAATTTCACGATATACTGTCTTGTAAGAAACCCCCCACGCTCCCCCCCCACCCCCCACCCCCCTTACACTCGTGTTGTTCTTTTATCCTCGTGTATAATTGTTATTGTGAACACGACATTCATACAGACAATATAGTGCTTAAGATGCACTAGCATTATCTTTGAGATTCTGATTCAATATAGTCTTGATATAAATTGCTATTCATATTATAGCCTTTAAATTAATAAATTACTTACTTAATTCTCAACAAAATAAGTTGACAAAAACTTTTGCTAAAGACTACATAAAAAAATATAATATTAACATTTAAGCTTTTAAACTATATCGATTTTTTATAATAATTTAGATAATTTATAATAATAAAATCAGTAAATTTTAAACTTTAACTTATGAGAAAAATCGTTGAACGTAATTTTTTTTTATTATTTTTTTTTTAATTTTAATCCAGATAATTTGTTATCTCTGTAATTATTACTTTAAATAATTTCGAACTCCTTCGAGAGTTTGTAATTATAAGTACAAACAAGTGATCTTCCATAATCACTTAAAAGTATCATAATTCAAAGAAGCATAGTTTCAATAATATAATAATATTACTTTTTGAGACCTTAGATTTTTTAAACAGCGATTAACTTTTAGCTAACAACTAAAAAAGAAATTGAATCACAGAATTTTCAGTTAAACAATATTGTTTTATGGAAATGAAAAGGGAAGGGAAAGATTGTTATAATATTACTTGAAGAGATAGTGATATAAAAAACTTATATTTTAGTCAGTGAATTCATTATATTAACTAAATAAAACTTCATCATAATTATTGTAATAATATTGCTATAATTTTTTTTAATTCTCTCATTCATAATAAACTTTTAACTATTTAACTTAATAAACAACTCGACCTTAAATAGTGTGTTAAATATACAATTAGTGCACTAAAAACCTATTTACAATACAATAATACCCTAAGTACTGAGTCAATCGTATAATGTATTGAGAGTACAGCCCTTAAATTACAATACAATACAGTAACAAATTACAAATTCATCAAAGTAGGTATTGTATCCGTCCAATGGCGTGTTGGCAACAGTTGCGAGCTCTCTGATTGGTTGACTGAAGCTGTCCCGCGCTACAGCCTTCCCTGAAAATGATAAATGTTTCAACTGGCTCTTCCTACTGAAGTAATTGAAGCTTTCGATGCTACGGCGTAGTACCTGCGTAGCACTACTTAATATGTTAACTAAAAAAATTAGGAAAAATAGGTATGTATTATGATTAATTTCAATGAAATATCAATACATCTATTTCAAATATAACTTTGATAGTAAAATAATAATAATAACAGAAACAAAATATGTATAGAGCTTTAAAATGTGTATTAACACAGAGTCAGGCATAACTGAAAACATCTGACCGAATAAAGTTATAGTTATTTTTAGTAGAAAGGTCAAGGGTTCTTTTATTATCCAGGGTTATCCAAAATAGATAATGGAATTACGTTCTGGACAGCCCTAGATATATTTGATATGGATAAAAAATTACGATATTTTTCAAATTAACTGTAAATTGATATTTATTTCTTTATTTATTTTTTATTTATTTATTAATTTATTTATTTGTTTGGATAACCCATGAGTGTGACAATAATCATTTCAAAGGATAGAAATGAAGGCTACATATAACACTAGTAGGTTATAAGAAGAAACTGACTAACTAGTGTTCATTGATTATAATTTTAATATAAACGGTTTTAGGGAGAAAGTATATTGCGCCAGAATTAACACAAACAATTTAGAACAATGAGTCAGTCTAAATTTATATATTAATCTATTATTTGCAGTGTTTGTTAAGCGATTACTGAACACAGCGTGGCTGCGGCTAACATATACAGAGCGCGTAAATGCCGACCGTACGTCACGTTGACACGAACGAAAGATAAGTGGAGACATTACCAGTAAAAGATATATTTTTCATGTTCACGTCGCGATTCATCCTTGCTCAGATAACGTGAATAAGGACTTCAAATGGGTTTGAAACTTCGGGCAAATTCTGATAGTAATAACGTGAGTACAGACGGTTAATTATATCTTATATATTAATGCAGGAAGCGATTTCGTTGGCACACTGTAGCTCGAGAACCACTAAAGGGAAAAATATCATTGATGGCTCAAATCAAAGGTCTCATTATGCTACACTGCTGAAAAATAGTGACAACTCTCAAATCTCTTTGCATGGGGAAATTTTGCGCGCGCTTTCAAATTTTTTGTATTATCTATTGTGACTAGCTGGTCTTAGCATACTAGTTTAGTAGTAATCATGGATCACGAAAGCTTACTTATATTTTTAAATTAAATATCGACGCTAGAAAGCATATTTACCTAGCGTGGGGGATACCGTGATCATCAGGCGGTTTCCCCAGAGCACGGCAATTCTATTAATATAGGATAACTGTAATAAAAGTGGGTCCACCACAGAGCATGGCGGGTGGATCGGAGCTAAGCATTGTTTGTAAATGAGTTTCACGTACTTGTAAAATTAGCAAAGTAAGTAGTGGCTATAATTTTAAGCCTAATCAGCGTGCATTTCAAAACGTACCACATGTTAACACTATGGGAACCAGTTTAACTATTTAATAAAAAAGAACAATCACAAGTGCCACCAAAAACCTTCAGGACCTCAGTCACTGTCTTCGACAAGTCTGCCAGTTGTCGACATCCAACCATTATTCCACTAGGAGAAATAACATTAGTAACGAAACACTCTTTTGACCAGTGAGAGCTTTGCTCAGCTCAAACAGTAAAATCTCCGCTACACTCAGCTCAATTAAAAATTTATTTTAGTCTAAAAATCTTGAGAAAACAGTACCCTAGATAGTGCTTAATAAATCTTCTGATGTAGACAAATCAAATTGGAAAAGATTTCAAAGTGGAAAATATAGAAATAAATATTCCAGTCTCGTCCACGTTATTTTGTCAGTCACCAGACCGTCAGAGCGCTGACCAACAAAAACATTAAAATGGATCCTTTCCGAATGCCGCTGACAGAGCGCCTTATGACGGCCGGCGAGTTGGTTTCTTTTCTTTTGTGTTAGGAACCCAGCACATGTGAGGAACTTTTGAAAATACTGGTTAGAAAATAGTTATAAAAATTATGAGAGTACGAGAATTAGTTAGATATGTACTACATGTTTTTAATTATATCAATTTCAGAAAATTTAATTGTAAAAATAATTATAAAATATACTATATTATAATGAAAGCTATTCGCTTTAAAGCATGATAAATAATAAAATCAATCTTAAAGAATTACAATATATTAATGATTTTACTTAATAATGTCATAGTGCTTTAATAAGTTTAGATTTTGTAGTATATATTGTGAATCGTCAATATCCAAGGTCCCTAAGACCTCCTCGCTGACCATCGAACAGTAGGTCTTGCGTTTATTTGATGAATGCTCTCGTTTCTGCTAAAGATTTTAGAAAGCTTTGTTTTTGATGAAATTTCTGTGAAAATACGTTTATTTCGAATTTATCCGCAGACAACGGAGTCAAGGAACTATTTTACGGACTAAATATTTTGATGTTTATTTTGTTGTAATAAAAGCATTTTCGACACAACCTGAATCGGTTTTTAAAGGAATTTAAAGATCAAAATTAAAGAGTATAAATGAAGTTATTGATTTAGGTTACTAACAAATATTGATACTAAACAGAATAAAGAAATATAATAAATATAATATTTTAGTGATGTGACTACATTATTCTTTATTATTTTGATATTTTGAATATAGGACAGTTGGCTAGAAATGTAACCGGAAATTGATACTTAATAAATTGATCTATACTTTGAATAAATGAACTTTGAATTGTTTTTATAATTCTTATTATAAAGATTGATTTTTAAGAAATTTGTCTGGCACTGTATAAGTAACATTTAATTTATTATTTTTATTCTAAATGCCTGTTATATGTAAATTAAAAAAAAAGATCAAAAAATTAATTTTAATAACATCAATATTGATTAAAAAAACTAGTTATAGTATTGTACCGCCATCTATCAACAGAAAGCAATACGTTTATTCACATCTAAAAAGGTATTTGACTTTTTTTTCTACTCAACACTAGATGGCATTTGAAAATTCAAACAAACAATTTGTGCTATAGTATGTTAGTACATATTGTAGTTCATTATATTTCCAAGAGGTGGCGCATATTGATTTATAAGGAAAATAACATTCATCAATAAAACAAATAATGTTACGTTTGCTTTTACTACGTAATTGAATTTCATATTCAGTTCTGGTCACCGCTTCTGTTTCTTTCTATAATTGATGCTTCTATGCTCCTTAAATTGTTTTATTTTCTAGCAAATTATCTTTAACCTCTTGAGGTTATATTATAAAGAAAAAACAATTGAATCAATTTTTAAAATATTAATCATTGATTAAGTCTAGTATGAAGCTAGTAACTATTATGATAACAATAAAAACACGTATTGAGTAGAAACCCGAAATTAAAAAAAAATTGGCAATCTTATACTAGTGCCTACTTCATTTTTTTACGTACAATGTGATTCAATGTCACGTGAGTGAATACGAAACAATGTAAAGATTTATAAACATTTTTAATGTTGACGATAAGTAGTACTAGCAGGTAATACTAACATCCTAAGCAAACTCCAACGACATTTCATTAAGTAGAGACTACTAACTAGTAAGCAGTACAAGACTACGAATTAATAAATTTAACCAAATTTTCATATTAGATATGTATTGAAAATCTAACAAAACAATGACTTTGCTATTCAGATGAGAAGAAAAAATACGGCTGTAATAATTACAGAGGTATGTTTTCAATTACACTTATAATTCAAAGATTTGTTTAAAACATAGCATTTGTGATATTTCAGATTAACATACAAAATGGTGACGCAAACACACAGACTAGTATTTACATTAATAATATTCTTATCAGTGAGCCGGGCGAAGATAATAAGGAACAATGCTCTCATAACAAAAATGGTGTCAAACTATCAGAGAGACAATGATGTCTCGGACCGCGAGCCTGAGAAACAGCCGGTGTTAATCAGAATGCAAAATGTTCTCTGCAAGAACTTCCCAACTATTCCCTGCGAGATGATCACGCAGGACCAAACATTAAAAAAGTTAATAGAAAAATCAATACAACAAATTAATTACAAGAAGCTCTCCCTTGAAAAAACAACGCCAATTCCAGGTTATTTGACTCTTTTTCCAATAGTAAATAATGAAGATTTGTCGAACTACCTTCAATCACACGACCCGTATGTTAAAGAAACAAAACACAAGAAAATAAAAAATATTGTTACAAATGTAAAAGAAAAGAAGATTAAAGAAAAACGCAGAATTAAAACAAAGTCCAAACGCACTTCAGTCTACAGCAGAAAGAAGTTGCGTAAGTTCTATCCTCATAAAGTTAAGTACAGAGACAAAAATACAAAAACTATAAATGATTTTGGGGATAACACAAGTGAAAAGTTGTCAATGTCAATAGAAATCCCGGATATGACTTTAACGAAAAAACATGAGCATTATTCGTACAAAGTCGAACCTGAGGATCCTCCGGTTTGGAGGATAGATTACATGAAGCACGGCGAACCAAGCATTAACATGTTTGGTGATAAGTTCAAGGGAAAAAATACGAAAACAGGGTCTAGCGTCATAATAGACAATATTGAACATTCAAGAAGAGACGTTCTTCATCCCGATATGATTATAAAAAAGAATTATGTTAGAAAAAATTTAGATAATTCTGATGCTGAATGATCTATCTTCATGACGCAAAATCTACACAGTTAATAATTAAAAAAATGCTTGTAAAATACACGACACCGAATTGAAAACAATGGTGTGCCTACATTTTTTGTTTGTTTATGTGACTGTTTGCGCTTCACGCAAACTCTATAAAAAGGATTTTGGTGGTAGAAATTTATTGCACTGATCAACATTAGATACTTTACACTTAGGTTTTTTTTTTGTTTCACGGGAAAAAACAGACTCCATATAACTTCTACACTTGTTTTAATGAAATTCGAAATGTTATTATTGAAGTCAGCACACAGAAAACATTTCGCTCCAGAAATTTTTCTTGTCACGGCAATCCACAAAAAAAAATTTAAGCTATAGCAACAGTACATTAAAATGATAAACGAATTTTTATGAAATTTACTGTAGTGTTATGTTTATATGGTTTTGTGTAAATACAGCTAGTTTTTAAATAAATGTATGAAATTGATGACTTTTAAATAAAACAATATTAATGAATAATCGAATCCGTCCCCTTCTCCTGTAACTGTCCTTCCAATTCTTTAATATTACAAGACATTTGCTACTAAAGTAATAGTTGTACATGTCAATAGCCAACAGTTACCACTTACAACATTTGGCCGGTCTGCTCTTTATTACGCTAATTTTAAATAATGAAAGACTACTCTGTGTAACATAAATCTTAATTTATGGTTATAACCCAAAGAAATTAATATTTTCCTTCACATTCGCCACTTTCATTACATTCATAAAAAAATAAAAGGTAACACAATGTGTTAATAACGATAAGGTTGATTTTTCTTTGCTGGGATTATTTTATTTAAACAAACGTGTGCTCCACAAGACTCTTTCTATTCATCTGTATGTATCACATCGATATGTGCTTAAGCATAGATATAAATCTATAGTAACTTAGACATTCCGCCCACCAAGAACATAGTTCTTCAACAATATTACATTGCTAATCTATATAAAATATAACTTCAAAAGCTATATAAAAGAAACTTCACTTAACTGTAATATGTGCAAAGAACAAAAAAATTTAATATGGCGCATGGCATAACATGCACATAAGTAAACAATATATATTTAGGTAAGTAATCAACTATTTAGTTATTACACACAATTTGCTAACTGGACGTTTGAATACGCCCGATTTACATTTAACAGTAACAACTCTCGTTATATTATCAGGTCCTGTATGCTTTTGTATAACCTTGCCTAAAATCCATTTGGCGGGTGGAATATTGTCCTCCTTTAAAATAACAATATCATTGATTTTTGGCTCTAAAGTACAATTTGAATTCCATTTATATCTCTGATTAAGGTTCACCAAATATTCTTTGTGCCATCGGTTCCAAAAGTTAGTAACAATTTTTTGCGTTAAGCGCCATCTATCTAGACTAGTAACATTACAATTTGTAAGATTATCATCAGCTAAGTTAATCAAGGGTTCACCTACTAAAAAGTGGCCTGGTGTCAAGGGGAGGGGGTCGTTAGGATCATCGCTTAACAACGTCATAGGTCGTGAGTTGAGACACGCCTCCACTTGCGCCAGGACTGTCGTCATCTCCTCGTAGGTAAGTGTGTGGCTTCCTATTACCTTGCGTAAATGTCCCTTTGTACCACGAACGCCGGCCTCCCATAATCCTCCAAAATTGGGAGCGTGGGGAGGAATAAAATGCCACGTAGTTTTCTCTAATGTCAATAAAGATGCAATTTCATCAGGTAGTGATGATTTAGCGGTATTAAACATGTTCCTAATTTCTCTATCAGCACCAACAAAATTTGTGCCATTATCACTATATAAATCTTTGCAGTGACCTCTCCTTGCTGTAAATCGTCTGAACGCTGCGATAAAAGCATTTGCAGACAAGTCGGTTACTGCTTCAAGATGTATAGCACGGGTCACCATACATACGAACAAGCATATGTAGCCCTTATATGTCTTGGCACCTCTCCCAGGTGAAAACCTAATATTTATAGGGCCACAGTAATCTACGCCTGCTGATTTAAATGGCTTACTCGGTTTAAGTCTTACTTCAGGTAGAAGACCCATCATTGGAGCAGCCTTTTTGGTTGAATATCTCAAACATTTGACACATTCTCTAAAGACCTTCTTAGCACGATTCTTTGCCTGTAAGATCCAATATTTTGCTCTCAAAAAGGTGAGCATCATCTGAGGACCGCCATGTAGGGTTTTATGATGAGCATCCATAATTATTAGCTTACTAAGGTGACTTTTAGCAGGCAAAATTATTGGATGTCTTGTGTCATATGGTGCATCAGATTGCTCAATTCTTCCACTCACTCTTAATGTCCCCTTTTTATCTAAAAAAGGACAAAGCGTGCGTAGCTTGCTCTTCTTGGGTACAGATCCTCGTTTCTTTATCTGTTCTATTTCTACAGTAAAGGCCTCCTCTTGCACCTGGTTAATACAAAAAAGTAAGGTATCTTTCATTTCCTCCCATGTTATGTATTTTGGCATTTTTATCCTCTCGTCCTTAGGTACTTTTAAATTTAACATTCTTCTACAGTAGGAAATGACTTTTAACAACCGTGACAATGACGAAAATCTCGACCAAATTAATTCTTCCTCGTGTACGTTAGACACAACAGTTAATGTTGTGAGTCTCTCTTCTTCATTTGTGTCCTCCACCATTGTGTTGTTCCTCTCTATGTTGGGTCTGGCTAACCACTGGGGACCTGTCCACCACATTTCGTTCTCCAACAGCTCCCTTGCTTGCAGGCCTCGTGATGCGCAATCCGATGGGTTTACATCTGTAGATACGTGGCTCCATTGTTCAAAGTCCAATATATTTAATATTGTGGACACTCGGTTGCTCACAAAGGTAGTCCAACGGCCTGAGCCTCCTTTGAGCCAGGCCAGTACAATGGTTGAATCCGTCCAACCATGTAACTTTTCTTTAGGTACTTCCATGACCTCTGCAACTTCAAATATCAGTTTAGCTCCTAAGGCTGCAGCGCATAACTCAAGTCTAGGAATTGATATTTCCTTTTCGGTTGGAGCGACTTTTGTTTTTGCTGTGACTAAGTGTATGTGTACTCTACTTAACTCGTCAACTACTCTAACGTACACCGCTGCTGCAAACGCCAATCTGGACGCATCTGTGAACACGTGCAACTCAACCTCAGAAGTTGGTGTGGTATTTGTCCACCGTGGTAGCTTGAGTTCCTTCAGATCCAGTAGCTGGTGTCTGTACGTCAGCCACTCGCTTATTAACTCGCTCGTCAAGTTCTCGTCCCATTCAAGGCCGGATTTCCATAGTTTTTGGATAAACATTTTAGCGACAACTACAACTGGAGCAATCCATCCGAGCGGGTCGTACAATCTCGCCACATCAGAGAGTACCTTTCTCTTCGTATATGGCCCTTTCGACTCAGCTAGCATCACATTGTATTCGAAGTTGTCATTTTTCCTGTTCCAACTCACTCCAAGAACCTTGATTGATCTGTTTAGTTTAATATCCGTTGCCTGCTCACTTAGTTCATCACTTTTTCCAAATTCCCTTAAAATATTTTCACAGTTACTGTTCCACTTTTGAAGTGCAAATCCACCTGCTCTCATTAGATCATTCATCTCTTTGAATATTCTTAGTGCTTCAACTTCAGTATCAGTCCCTGTAATTAAGTCATCCATATAAAAATCTCGTTTTGTTATTTTTGCTGCTAATGGATATCTCGCTTCTTCTAGTTCGGCCAGTCTCTGTAGCGCCTTGACTGCTAGATATGGCGCACATGTTGTCCCAAAAGTCAGTCTCATTAGCTTAAAATGTTGTATCGGCTCGGACCCGTCTGACTTAAATCTCCAAACGATTCTCTGGAAGTTAGTATCCTCTTCAGCTACACAAACCATCCTATACATTTTTATGATATCTGCAACAACACATATTCTGTGAGCTCTCCATCTCATTAAAATGTGTCTCAAATCTTGCTGTAACTTGGGCCCAACAAGAAGGTCGTCATTTAGTGACATGCCATTATCACCTTTGCTCGATGCATCGAAGACTACTCTCACCTTTGTAGTCTCCTTGTCTTCTCTTACAACCGCGTGGTGGGGAAGATAAACCGCTTTTGGGTTTTCCAAATCGCTCTCGGTAATCAGTGTCATATGATTTAAACTCAAATATTCATACATAACCTTGTTGTATTCTTCTCTAAGTTTAGGCTCTCTCAGAAGTTTTTTCTCTAAAATCTCTAATCTCTTGATTGCTATTTCCTTAGAGTGCCCATATTGACTCCTAGGGTCCTCTGTTTTAAATGGTAATCTCACGATGAGTCTACCATGCTCGTCTCTCACTGTTGTGGCATCGAAGAAATCCTCACATTGCTTTTCTTCCTTCGTCATCTGCTTTTGAATAATGTTAGGCTCATCCTCCATCTCCCAAAACCTTTTCAATAAGTCGTCTTCTCTCATTTTAACATGCATGCTGGTTATATTAGCTTTAGTCTCATTCTCCCATCCTCTAGACGCTCTTCCTGATAGAATCCAACCGAATATAGTATTCTGTGCCATTAGAAGTCCTTCTGACTGTTTTAACATTCCATCTAGTAGTATCTGGCTATATACTTCGGCTCCTAGAAGGATATCTATTTTACCTGGCATTGTATAACTCGGATCCGCTAAAGGTAGGTCAACAATTTCTGTCCACTCAGGCATGCTCAGTTTAGTCGCTGGAAGTAAAGACGTTAGTGAATGTAATACATAAGCATTTACATAAATTGAACTCGTAGGGCTATTATGACAAGATTGAACACGCATGGAAACCGTATGCTTAATTCGCATTCGACCATCTCCTAACCCTGACACAAAACCACTTACTGGTTTCCGTGTGAGACCCAAGAATTGTACAGTAGCTTCCGTAACAAAAGAAGCTTGTGACCCTTGATCGATTAAAGCTCTAACAATCTGTTTACAACCTGTAGAATTAAATACCTTTAGTCTAGCCGTCGCCAGCAGCACGCTCTTAGGTTGAAGCGTACCTCTCAAAAACGCCGCAGTAATATGGGTGTCACCTCGTGATGATCTCGATCTCTCTGGTGGGGGTCCACTTGGTGACGTCGATGTTGCAACCTCCCTTGCTGCTCTGGTGTCTTGGCTACTCTCTTCATGTTTTCGTTCAAAATGTAGTAGGGTGTGGTGTCTTCTTCCGCATTTCTTACAACTGAATGGCTGGCGACATTTGATTACCGAATGTGCTGGTGTTAAGCAATTAAAGCACAATCTATTGGTCTGTACGAAATCTTGACGTTCCCTGGGAGTAAGCTGCCCAAACTGCTTGCAATGTGGAATATGGTGATTGTCGCGGCACATCGTACATTCCAATACATTTGTTTCATTTACACTTTTATTCTCTATTGCCGTATGAAATACTTTAGTTTTTACAATTGACTTACTTGGTTGTCCTGTGCGGGGCGCGTTAGTGTTAGTGTCAATCATCTCTAATGATCTAAATCTGCACTCTAAATATTCTCGTAACTGGTCCCAGGTAGGCAGCTCATCTCCAAGCATATTCAAGTGCAGCTCCCACTGTTTCATAGATTCGTTATCTAATTTTGAAATAACGAGAAACACTACAATTGCATCCCATGAACTCGTACTAATGCCCATATTCTGTAAAGATTTTAAACAGGTCGTTGTTGTGTCCAATAAATGCCGCACTGCCCCTGCCGACTCAGAGTTTATTTTCTTTATTGCAAATAAAGTCTTCAAAACAGCATTACAGTTATATCTCTTGTTGTTATAACGCCGAACTAATTGTTTCCAAGCTTCCTCGTAGTTTGCTTCAGTTGTCGAAAAATTACGTAATAAACTCTGAGCTTCTCCTGATAAATTACCCTTCAGATAATGTAATTTCTGCACAGCCGTAATACTACTATTCGTATGTATTAATGAAGAAAACATATCGTAAAACGTTTGCCATTCTTCATATCGGCCGCTAAAGGTCGGCAAATTTATCCGAGGTAATTTAACGTCAAAGCAACCATTGCCATTACCCCCTGTCTGTGCGACGGGCGCTGACGATGCATTTTTCGATAACAAATATGGCTCCAATGCTTCCAACAAAATGGTTTTATATTGTATATAAAATTCTTCATACTCGTCATATTTGTTTTGAATAAAATATGCATCACTTCTGTCTTTCGATGCTTTAGACAAAACAGCTCGGTGACCACTTTTAAAATCCTTAAACTGTTGCTCGAGTACTTCAAGTCTCGTTTCTATATATTGTCGCTTAAGTCTATCTTTAGGTGATTTCTTGAAGTTCTTCTCTGCACTCTTTATATTGTCGAACAACTCGTATTGATAAGTAGTAAGCTCATCTAACGTAGGCATAATGTATTGATATCTCACTCGTTAATAATCCCAACAATAGTCAAAAGGTACCACGTAATTTAAATGTCTCGTTAACTTGTTTTTAACTTCTCAGTTCATATTTTTAACACACTCACTCAATGTCTCATAATTATTCGCCAAAAGTTTCACAAATTAATTATAAAAAGTTCAGTCTTCTAGCTATTTAACTCGATACTCGATGACACGTAATTATAATATCACTTAAAACTTGTACACGGCCGATCGGTGACCGTTTTTTTTTTTGCAAAAATCGGGTAGGCGACTGTTGTCGTGTGCCGGCCGCTCATCCGTCAGGTAAGACTATCCGGCTCGATTTGGACCAATTGTTAATAACGATAAGGTTGATTTTTCTTTGCTGGGATTATTTTATTTAAACAAACGTGTGCTCCACAAGACTCTTTATTTTGAACTAAAAAATTATAATTACCTTACAATGTGGACTGTATGTATCTATTCATCTGTATGTATCACATCGATATGTGCTTAAGCATAGATATAAATCTATAGTAACTTAGACACAATGTTACAATAGCTCTGATGTTCAAGTCGATGCACTTTTCTAAAGAAACCTTTTAAAATTTAGGAATAAAAATAACCCTGGCTCCCGACAATAATTCAAAATTTTATAAAAAATAATCTGTACTTAGTAACATACAGTTTAGATATATATGAGTATAATATATATATTACTCTTGCATTTATTGCATAAGTCCTTATTTTTAACCACACACGACTATTCCCATATGATAATATTATCAATATAATATTAAGCGAAGACCACACTTTTAAATAGCACTATTAAAATACTATATAGAATTGAGAAGCTTAAAAAGATACTAATGATATTATTTATGTACAGATATTTCCTTAATACTTTATATCCGTTTGGAACCGTTGCGAGACATTAATATATTTTGATATAATCTGTTCAGGCTTAAAACTCCGAAAATGTATTTAATATCTACAGCTTTTTCAATTGAAAATAAGATTGAGTAATCTTTTTTTATACTAATTTGTAAGGGAAACTAATTAACATTTAATTTTTTTTCTTCACGATCTCTTTTTTCACTAATCGTAAACGATTTTAATATTTTTACAAAATTGATATATTATATACTAAACAGAATTTAATTAGATTCTCACTTAGTATAATTGTTAAACAGCACACACATTAATATTGTTAAATATAGACTTCTAATAACTCATAATACTTAAGATAATAACAAGCTATTTATTAATTTAATTAATCTATTAGCAGTGTAGCCACACCCTAAAATCATCATTCTTTTTGACCCTCGACTCAGTTTTATTATTAAAGCTCCAACTATCAAGACGAAACCACGTATAAAAACAATGTCACGGCCAGTGTTATCAACTCACGCTCTCGACACATCCACTGGCAGGCCAGTTGCTAATATTTTCGTAGAATTATACAAGAAAAGAGACAATTCCTGGACGCAATGGCATAACACAGTGACATCTAGCGACGGGAGAATTCAGTTTCCGTTTTCTCAGGACTCAATGCCTGCTGGGACATATAAATTAAAGTTTAATGTAGAAGACTACTACAAAAGAAACAATCAGGATACCTTGTATCCATATGTTGAGGTTAGTTTAATTTTATTTACCAAACCTATTAATACTTACCAATAAAAAAATATTTTATTCTGCAGAATGTATTTGTCGAACTAATGTTCCAGGTATATAAAAACATCTTTTTTCTATTTTAGGAATTATATTTAAATTTTAATGGGACATTTTTTTCATTTCAACTAAATAATTGAAATTTTTTTTTTCTATAAAATCTATTAATGGTTGACCCAACAATCTAGGTTGAAACTAAAAGGCCGTCTTATCACTCACAACTTTCTTGTTTAAAAATCTATGTATTATTTTAAAGTTTCTTTAAAAAAGCATGAATTTATTCAGAAAACACTACTAAAAAATAAACAGTTTTAAAGTAATTCTATAAATCTAAAAATATTGACAACTTGTCAAAATATGCCGCAAATTGTATTAAATGTGTCAAAGATCAGTCCCGATGGTCATTTTCGAATTTGAAACATCATACATGCTGAAAGTAATTTTGACCAAAAGATTAAAAAAAATATATTTTATCTACTTGTTTCAGATCGTGTTCAATACCAAGGAAGGCGAACATTACCATATACCGCTTCTATTGAGCCCATATGGCTACTCAACTTACAGGGGCAGTTAAGAAGTTAAATAAAAGTATTTAATTATATTAAAATCATACAATATATAAAATCTCAATAAATAAATAACGATTTGAATTGTTATTTTTTTATCAATCAACCTCATATGAATAATGATAATTATAATTAGTAAACCTTTTTTGCACGATTTCTATCATACTCTCCTACACTTCTTAAAGTTGACTCAGAATGAATGAAGCCTTTTGTGCATTTTGTGTGTTTTGCAATAATTCATTGTTAACTGGCAACACAAGTCATCTGACTTATTATTTATAAGACTAATACTTATAAAGGTTATCACCAAATAAAACAAAAGAAAACAATTTATTTATATAATTAGGAGCATTATACAAACTTACAAGTAAGATCTCTTACACTACTTTACAAACCCTACACCTACATACAGGCAGCTAGATTTGCACTTTGATATTTATCTATTTAATAAGTGCACTAAAAATACATTTAAATGCTTTTAGATATATCAAAATATAATCTATTCATTTATATTATAAATATATTTACATTTATATAACTATAAATTTAGCATAATTATTAATTATATATTTTAAGAATCCTCTTTATATATCTATTTAAATCGTTGTTCATTCTTGTTCTGTGATGGACGCGTTAAAATCTTGACGAAATATTTTGTAAAAGTAACATTAACTTAAATACACATTCAGAAATATATAAAATGAAAATAATATAATTTATTACATTATGTTAAAATGATTATTTTAAAGTAAAAAAGAATGTAATCTATGAATCTTTAGAGTAACTATTTATATTCTATATTTTAATTATTAGTAAAATTTATGTTTATTAATTTTATTTTATTTTATAGACATATGATTTGGCACGGAGTCTGGCTGGCGGCAGGTTCTGCAATATAAATGGTCATACTCATCAGTTAACTGTATTTTTCTCACAATCACCATTTCTTCAATGTCACACACTAAGTCACAGTTTATCACAGATATGTCCAAGTCTCTACAATGTTGAATGTTGAATGCTTCGGCTGGATGAAATGTATCCCTATACTATATGGGGTGTGTAACACATGATAGAAATTTCTATTATCATATATAATATAGAGAATTTATCTGAAAAAAAGGTGCCTGAAAGTACACAAGAGGTCTTCATTTGCTTTTGGCTTAACTTTACCTGTTACCAATTTTACCTGTGTTACCTGTATATATGTTACCTGTATAAATACGTAATTCATAATAAATAATACTTACCAATAATTAGCAGCACATCTTAGATGGCGGCCTGGAGCTTCCGGCGCCACATCTAATGTAGTGAACACAGAATCAAGAGATTAGATAATATCACTCTCATTCACCAAACGGCCAACCGTTTTAACCCATATTACAGACCAGTTGCTTTGCTATTTTAGCTCTCCAATACACAGAAGAAATAATTTGTGAAAACATTAGTTAATAAACTTTATTTACTGCTACACTCGAATAATTTATTCATTTTGTTAACATGTAAATAATATAAAAACAAAATTTTTGGCAAAATATATATGTATATATGCAGCATATTACCAAATGGTTACTGACCTGTTGCCAATGCACCTGTAACAGAAGAGTTAATAGAAAAATTATAAGAAGTACCCACCTAGCTGCCATCCTCCTGTCCCACCACTTCCTTGTACCTGGCAATCATTAGCTTCTTTACTGTATCTCGGTAAGTCAATCCTGGTGTTGGAGTGTAAATACCTCTCTTTTGACCCAATCCTGCCAAGCTTGGTCTTTGCTCAGCTTCTATAGGGTTAATTCTGCCCTGTTCTTCCTTTCCAAGTCCCCTACCCTCTGACCAACCCATATTCTTTAACATTTTTCCACCAATTGTATCAATTACTGATGGAGGTGGATGAGACATGACAGGGGCATGTACTTCAGGAGGTTCATACCGTTTTCTGATTGGAGGTGGATCATCTTCTCCAAACTTCATACGTCTTTCTGCTGCCCGGTCTCTATATCCATTAGATTGTGGTAATAACTCATTCTTCTTCATATGATCTGCCAGATTCTGTTTATGCAAATCTGACAAAGTTTTGTGCTTTGTCAATACATCTACAGATGGGAATTTACGTTTACACAGGATACATGTAAGTTTTGACCAATCTATTATTCCATCGTCACTATCAAACATGTTTGGTTCATTCTTTTTTACAAGGAAATCTTCAGTTGTAACAGCAGGAGGAGGAGGCGATAGTTCCCTTACAAGAGCCAAAGCTGGTCCAGCACCAAGCACTGAAAAACCTATATCTGCTGAGCCTTTACTAGCACTAGTATCTAAAGGTTGTTCCATAACAAAATTGCTTTT
The DNA here is from genome assembly GCA_959347395.1 of Mechanitis mazaeus. Classification (NCBI taxonomy): domain Eukaryota; kingdom Metazoa; phylum Arthropoda; class Insecta; order Lepidoptera; family Nymphalidae; genus Mechanitis; species Mechanitis mazaeus. Next base: position 15,814,268 of record OY365755.1, read on the forward strand.
AGCATTTTCTTTCTTTTGATTTAATGTTTTGGCCCATCTTTCCATATCTTTAGCTATCTTTTTGGCTACCTTGACCTTGTCTTCCTTATCTTTCTTTTTCTTTTCCTTTTCCTCTGGCTCTTTGGTGATAGTATTGCCAGCAGTAGGATGAGGAGGGTTTTGTAATTTGGGCTGGTCAGAATTAGTTTGAGTTTGTGAAGCAGCTATATATGTAGAGGAAGTTGAGTCCCAATACATGTATTGATTGTTTGCACTGTTATAAAAGTATTGTGTGCTGCCATCATAGTATAACCCAGTGGCTGGGTCATAATAATACCCAGAGGTTTCATCATACATAAATGTTCTCACATCTGGTGCGCTATACACAGTTTTACCATCTCCTGTGGGAACATTTGCTACTGGAGTATTTTGTGTTGCAGATGTCACAAATACAGGAACCGATACAGGTGTCCAAGACATTTGCCGAGCTTGAGCAGCTGATATTGCTGATTGAGCTACTGCAGCTGCAGCATTCACCCTGTCTGCTTCAGACATGGCTTCTCGTGAATAGTTAGACATCTGAGAATAGTATGTTGAATAATCAGCATGAGGTTTTTGTTTTTGAGGCTCATTATAAAATGATATTAGAACTTCTCTGTTATCTATTACCAAAGGAGGATCTAAAGATAAAAGTTCTGAATGTGCAGCTGTGGAATCAGCTAAGGAATTAAAATTAATATACGCCAGGCACTTAGAGGCACCAGTCAATGTCTCCCTGCCAACCTTAATACCTGCTATAGAATCTAACACAGATTTTGAACATCTTTCTTTTATACTTTCTAATATCTTTTCTTCCGTAGTAAGAGCATCAAGACGCCTAAATAGTAATCTCTTCGTTATGCCAGCATTTGACTCAGAGGCGGGCTGGCCGTCACCGTACACGACACCCTCCGATCTTTTACCAGAACAATTGCGTCGGTAGCAAATTTGACGTCTTTTAAAGTTGTATGAACCACATTTACAAATCCAATCCCCAGGGGAGGCATTAACCGACTGATCATCATGTTTATCTCTCTCATATTTATTGTCGAAATCCTTGTAGTCGTGGCGCTCGCGGCTACCTGATCGACTGCGGGACTGCGTTTCTACACAGCTGTCATAATCACCACTTATCTTAGGAGGAGAAGGAGCAGAAGGGACATCCCTTTCATCGAAACGACGAGGAGACCTACGCCTATCACGCTCACGTTTGTCATAGCGCCGATTATAACGATCACCATCCCGGTCCCTGTCACGGTCACGACGCTCGCGATCGTATCTTTCGTGACGTTCACGACGATCCCTTTGACGGTCTCGGGGCGATTGTGGCCTACTCCTATCAGGGCTCTCGCTGCGGTCCTCCCATACAGGCGAGCGAGGACGGTTTTCGCCCCAGCGGGATGTACGTTCATCACGTCCTCTCCACGACATTGCAATGGCCTGTGAAAATCGTACATAATGAAAGAAGTGTACTCACGTCGCTGATCCCTTGATTTGGCCTTATAGCGACTCGCTAACCTAACGACGTTTCTAAACCCTTCTCTTCGATTTGTTTACCTGCAGATAATTTCCTGAACAACTGTTTTCTTGTGAAAAACAAAAAATATGATAACACAAAATTATTTTCTCAAAGTTAAAAACTGAAAAGAGAATCGAACAAACGCCATGTTTTTTAAATTAATGAATCTACGACTATTTTTTCAAGATACATTGGTCTCTAAAGTACAGACTGCAGTAACGTTTATAGAATAAAAATATCACTGTAGCACAGATAAGATGTCTAAAATGTTATTTCGGACAAAAATATAGTATTTGTATAAAATACAATTATTAATGAAATTTATTATTATTATCGATAATCCATAAAACCATCCATCAAAACGGAATACTTAAATATTATTTTTATAGAAAATTTTAAAAAACCTATGGCGTCATCAATCATAGTGGACAACTTATAAAGGATGTTTCAGACTAACCTTTAAATGGTTTGGACATAGAGTTTTAAATTAATATAATTGTTTTTAATTTAAAATAATAAAACAAAATAATCCATCAAACATTTATTTTTTTAAGCATAGGCATTTGAATTTCCAATACAATAGTTAAGATTTAGAAATATAATATTAGATCAATTAAATGTTACAATGAGGTTCTTTTGCGCCAAGATCGTTTAAAAAATCTACTGTAAAGTCAATAAAGTAGATAATACAGGCATAAAATAGCTTAAATACACAAAAGTATATATAGTATTGTTTTTATAATACGTTTTCCGTATCTTTAACACCAAAACTAAAATAAACAATAAGAATATTTAAAACCAAGACTATTTCTTGATATTATACCAAATTTTGACATTACGGTAACTTATATAATACTGAAAGCGTAGAATGCAATGAAGGCTTTGCTATTTTAGACTCAAAATATTTTAATGACATTTGACATATTCATTAACACTAAGATATAAAGAATATTTGGATTAATATATTTGTATTTTGTTATTATAAAATTTCATTATCATAGCTACGTTGAACATTGAAAACTAGCGATCTAACATTAGATAATATTGTTTATATTTAAATAGCATATTACCTCTCGTCTCTATGTCGTATGAGACACAACACACAGACAGAAAGATAAGTGTATAATAATATATGTATATAAAGTGGTGAAACTATAAGGAGTGAGGCCCTAGCACAAAACTGGAGGAGGGCCTTTCGTCCTTAAGATAAATATACTAAACCATACATGATGTATTATTTTTATTTTAAACACCTATGTGAAGTAGTTACAGACAAATGCCACCATTATTGATGTTTAGTTTACCTTTATCTTAGAGCGGGGGCCCCTTTCCGTTGGGGGCCTGTGACATTTTTACGTCAGCCAAAATGCCACGGTCCTTATAGTTACACCACTGGATATATAATAAACATCAAAGCCTTCACACTTATTATCATATTTTTTATTTTATTGAGTAAAATTTGCCCCCATTTTGGCCATCACCACAATACAAATTAACTTCATTCTTATAACTACAATTGAAGTATTAGTTCATGGTTTAATATATAATCTAATCTAGCAGTATTTAAATACAACTCTAGCGGGCTATATTAATTTCATTTGATCAAACTTATTTTAACATCTTTAGTACATTCTGTCTATATCTATCTATATCTAATAATAAATAGTTTTAATTACAATAATTCAAGTTACTTTTGTTACTTATATTTGGTATTTTTAGTTTTTATTGCTCTTTGTAGTGAATAAGAGGTAAGTACTCCACGTACTTAATGTTATAGATCTTCAAAGCTAATATTATTTTTAATGTATTTATATAGTTTTATTAAGGCTTAATGACACTCTTATATTTTTTTAATATAAATAATTTTCACTGGTTATTTTTTACTAAGAATATTATTTAGGAAACTGATTAAAACTAAATATACTAAACATATTTACATAATTAAAAATATAAGTAATGTTTGTTAATACATTAAGTACATCACTAGCTAAAATTAATAATTTTCAAATAATTTACAAAATTATTTCATATATTTTTAAAACAAATATTTTTTTCTAATTCAATTTATATATTTCTTTAATTACATGCTATCACTAAGTATTAATTTACAATTTGCTTCATCGCAAAAACCTTATGATTTCGATTCTTTTGTAAGGGGACAGTATAGAGAAATACAAAAAAAATTAAGAGTTAACAAAAAGTTTTTAAAATGGAATAAGCTTTTAATAACCGACAAGTATATTTTAAGTAAGAAAATTTCTATACAGTTAAATCAGTTTGGAGACGTTTTTGCATCTGTAGTTGTGTACGGTCAGCAGATAAAGAAACTATTACTTTTATATATTTTTTAAAATTTTTGTAGTCTGGTACAGCAATTAAACAATATTTCATAAGTGAATAATATTAATATTAAACATAACATTTAATTTTAATTTTCTTCAACACTAAACATTTCACACTCGTTCTCATCTTCACTTCCATCCATGTGTGTTAAGTATATTTTTTTCTTATATTACAAGTCATAAGAAAAAAAAATATTGTTATGTATTTGATATTCATTGACCCTTTAGTGAACCTTTTTTTGAGACTACAATGAAATTTAAATTTCAAGTTTAAAATCCCTGTAATTAAACAAATATTAATACAAATGCAACAAAATCTCGAAAGAGATTTACCTGTATGTTAATTGACTTCTCCAGAGTCTAGACGAATGAACGAAGAAAAGCGCTAGTCGAATATAATAAATGTATGGCATAAGCCTTCTTTTTGTTTCTATTAACTATTCTATCTATTCGTTTATTCGACGCCTTTTCATTGTAGAGTCAAGTCAATTAAAATTATTAAGTAAAACTATTTTAACGATTTAACTCGCGTTTATTTTAATTATTATAACGTTTAATTATGTTTTGAATGCTTGACAAAACGCATATTCGCTATGACAAAACATTATTCAATATATTATTTTAATATAATTTTTTTTTGAAATCTAGAAAAAAAAATCACGATGTCACTATTTTTATAATATTCAATAAGTTAAAATATTGTGTCAATTTTATTATTTATGCGAGTTTGACAACTTTTTACGGTTTTGGCTTAAACTTGTCGATTATTAAACCTTAAAATCCACAGTTATTTAAGATGAGGTGGAAGACGACGAGGAAGAGGAGTCCGAGGACTCCTCCGACCCCGACGACCCAGAAGAAGAGTCAGAATCGAAATCATAAGGTTGAAGCTGATGTTATTCATGTTGTCCAGTTAGCAAATGTTCCCGAAGCGTCGTAATCTCACGGTCTATGTTTTCGCGAGCCACCGGCTCGAAACTCTCGAACTCGGGGGTGTGGTATAGTTTGGGGATTTGGGATAGTTGATTCAGTACCTGTATGAATTTTGAAAGTAGTTTTATCAAACTGTCATATATCTTTTAATAAATTTATGGTTTTATAATATAACAGACTCCCCAATTTACCTCCATGAGAAGAGAACATCGAAATTCCTCGTTAAAAACACTCCCTTCTTATTGCAACTGAGTGTACATATATTTACCAGCTAAAAAGTAAACTCGTCAAGAAACCTTAAGCCGCAGCTCGACGTAGCTCTTCTGCGTGAGTGTGGCGTACTCGGCCCTCACGAGCTTGGCGTGCGCGTCGTACTCCTCGCGGCTGGCGGCGAGCACGGCCAGCTCGCAGTCGCCGAACAGCTGCAGGTCGCGCACGGGCGCGCCGCCGCCCGCACCCGACACGACGTCTGCACACACACACACACACACACACAGACCTTTCAACATTGCCTTGGAAGTCTGGGCTTACACGTTTTCACTCACTCACACACGCACACACAGACAGACAAGCTTTACCACTTCGATTAAAGTCTCGTTTTACGTGTCTCTGTGTGTACACACGAACGTATACTAGAAAAAAAATCAAATGTCCCTCACACGAGACCGTCTCACCGACTAGATATAGCTAGTAATTAATAAACTACATTTAAGAATGGACCAATAGCTGTGTAAATTAAGCACTACAAATATATAGTGACTAATCTTTTTAATATTGAAGGCACTATTTAAAAAATGTAATTTATAATATAAAATCAATACCTGATATTCCCGCACTCGATCCACAAGTACCACACCAAGCTTCATCATCCGTTAGTAATGCTAATACATACGCCGTTAAATCTTGCTGTAATGACAGAAAATAATTTTACATATTAATAATATAATGGAAATACAAATATTCTTCTTCCACAGAGGTAGGAACATTCGCAAAAATAATGTTAAAGATCAGATAAAATGCGATGAGATTTAAGACCTCTAAAAATATATAGATGTATAATAAAACAAAATATACAATACAAGAATAATAATTTTTTTTGTAGATTGTAAGCAGAATAAGTGAAGTTTGAAACTTTGACTTGTATAACTAACCTTATTCAGTCCAAAAAAAAGACTATATTTATTATTATTAAAATTAAATATTTCTCACAGATTGAGGGTGTAGATGCAGCAGATCAGCCAACATTCTTGCAGAGAGTTCAGAGGGTGTGTGTCGCAGTACTACAGCCATCTTGAAGGCTGCGGGGTGAAGTACGTCAATGGTACCTTTTAACAGCAGATTCTGCCAAACTCCAGCCTGAGAAGATGTTTATGTAAAAAAAACTGAATATTTATACAAGTTTAAAAAAAGAAATATTTTAAAAGTACTACTATTGTCTAGTAGTAACTTTTACTAAATTTATAAAGCGTAAAAGTTTCTTTGTTTAAACGCTAATCTTCGAAATTATAGAATGGATTTGATAAATTTCTGATTATTAGGCAGGCTATAGGCTAAAACTAAAGTAAATGAACTAGGCTATAGGCTGAGTAGTTATCAAAATAGTAAACAAAAAATCGTTCATACGCAAGTGGAACGCGAGTAACAACTAGTTACTAATAAGCACACTGCATCTTTGATATTGACCATAATATTTTAGTTGTTATTAAGTTTTATTTAGATAAATAAGAAAATTTAATTATTTTTCGATGTAGTCTCGTATAATTTAGCAATACCAAAACAAAAGTTTTTTTTTTTAATTTTTTTATTACAACTAATAACAATAATCACGATGATGACAAAAATTGTGCCTCTCAAACGAATTAATGTTAATAAAAATTTATATTTTTATATTTTTTAATTCAGTGTGAAGAGACGTTATACTGCATGATTCAGATTTCAGAACGCACAATATAGTTGTCACGATATATTATGTTGTTTGAATTACACAAAACACAAAAAATCCATTTTAAGTCAATTTCTTTGAGTGATTAATTAAAAGTGTACATAAGAGTAGCTGTATATTACTTGATAAGCCACACAGTTTCTGAGCGAATGCCACACGGCGTCCGACGGGGACGCGTCAACGATTTGTTGCCAGGCTTCCTCCGCCGCTGGCGCCACTAGCGATCCACAAGCCGAGCGCCACATACGGGACGCAGCGCATCCGTCACGCTCACCTGATACTGGGGGGAAAGGGTGGTTGGTGGTGGGTGGTTGTAGACTATAGTTGAACCGGCGAACCGCCAGTGTAGACCAACAAACTACATACAAAAATTGCACCGCCTTCGCCGGTGACACATGGGTTATATATCAATAGGACTGGGTTCTCTTAACCCAGAAGATCTTATGACAAGATTTAAGGTTAATAGGTTAATATTTCTATAATAACGATAAATAATCGGGATGAACTTATTTTAGGGCATTTTATTCAAATTTCAAATTACCTTAATTCTACCAGACTTTATATAGCATTGCTTTATATTATTTCTATAGATGTCTAAAATTGAGTATTAAAAAAATATCTTTTTTTTTCAAATGTCACAAGCAGGGTATGTAAACTCAGTACTGGCGGTCTTCGCATTCCTCGCAAATTTTGATTGTAGGTGGCGCATAATCGGTTTCTGTCGTTCCTTTTCGTTCGACCTTATAAACATTTTAGTTTCGGCCATTTTGTGTATCGTACTGATTCGCGATTTTTATTCTACAATAAATTTATTCATATAAGATAATTTTAAAGCATTAAAATTATGACAATTGGGCACCTAACCATTTGTATAGTCAGATAGTTCTGAAGCCTGTATCCAGACATCATTGGAAGTGAATCTTCATTTTGGATCCAGATACCAATCCTGTCTCTGAAGATGGGTAAAACACAATACATGTTCCCGGTTGCCATGAACCTCAAACAAGTAAGCTACGAAGATATTTTTAAATAGCTATTAACGCATCGTGTTTTAATTTTTTATTTTATTACATTTAAATACAAGCGTCCATTAAGCATCATGCCCTATGTGTATTCTGTATGAAGGCATACTATTTAACTTAGTATTCAACTATATTTAAACTCATTTGAACATCAATTTGTTTTATTGATTTGTATGTACATTGTATGTTTCGGACATACAGGAGAAGCTTATTTCTAAAATTCTGGTGGTACTCCTGGTTTATAAGTTTAAATTTAAGTTAAAAGAGGTTATGTTTATTAGGCTTCTTTACCTGTAATTATATTTAAGATAGATATAGACAGTCCGTGAAATTTATTATTGTCTTAATATAACTTCAAACTTAATATACTTTCTTATTGATAACTAAATTATTTGTAATAAAATAAAAATATTTGTAATAACAATAGAATTAGTGGCTATATTTTTAAGAAAAAAACCATTTTAGGATAAAACTATTGCAAATATAGAAATTATTCTTTTTTCTTACACTATATATAAAACAATATTTTTAATTTAAAAAGCTAAATCAATAAGCAACTATCAATAAATTAAAGAACAAAGTATGATTAAGTAATCATAGATATGTTCTATTTACTAGGTTGTAATTTTACTCCCTTATATAACTAAATATTATACATGTAATTGAAACATTTTTGTTACTATTACCTTTCATACTCTTTAGAGATATGGCTATTTTCAAATTATTGACAATATATCAATTTTATTCACAGAAAACCCAACAAGTTCTTGGCAAACTGCTGTTTCACTAGCCACATCAGTGTCTAACACTACTTTTGGAGGTAAAGTTTACTTGGAATAAATTAAAATCTTAAATACTTTTTTCATTATTAAATTTTAGGTCAACAAAGGAGATGCCAAATATTGGGAATTTTTACAAATAATTTTATATTTTTAAGACTACAAATAATAGATGGAAATTGTAATTATTCTTATTATTTTCAGATAAAGGTATACTTCTCAGAGAAGGTTAAGACTGCAGATGTCATTCTATTTGATGAATTATTTGATTTATTATATGAGAGCTACAACAACTTTAAGAAGAGAGGAAAGATGCTGCAGGGTCATGTGAAGCCAAATTTTAAGCACCGTGAAGTGTGGGTAAGAGCAAAGAGGGTTGTACATTTTATACAATTTGTAAAAAGTTCAAGTAAAACAGTAATTGCACTTTCAATTAGAAACTGTCTATTAACTATTGAATGTATAAAAATGTGTATTATATATGGGCAGCATAAGAATATGGTTTTGGGTATATTTTAAGACTATTAAGAATTAAAGTTTCTACAAACTGTGGGTCATTTAAACAGTTGTCATATAATTATGAATTTGCTCATATATTAAAGTTAGAAAAAAAAATATATAAAAAAGTAGCTTAGCATAACATGTAGATTTCTTAATTAAATATTTCAATGATATAAAGATATTCTTATAGATATTCTTAAAAGGAAATGTTTTATTAAAGATATTTCCTATTATATTAAAAGACTACAATGAGCATTTATATAAATGAAGAAGTTTGAAAATGCAAAAGACATAATCACAAAAAATTAAAGTATTGCAAAATTTGTCATGTAACTTTTGTCTGTACAACTAGTGTAAGGAAATTAATAAAATATTATGTGGCAAGCACAATGATATTGATGATTCAAATCAGATTCAAAAGGGTGTCAAAGTGTATTTAATTTCTAGAAGACATCATTTATTGCTATTGATATTGATTGTATTAATGTTAACTATTGTTAAAAAGATATACTTCTAAAAATACTGCCTGTGAATGTTACTACATGTCAATATTTAATTATGCGGTGTTACTGTTAATAGTTTTAGTAAAAATTAATATGTTTATATTAGGTATTTCTTATATTAAAAAAAAAATTAAATATTTTTTGTCTTTTATTTAATCTGAACACTTTTCATGAAGCAATTTATTATAAATGAAAAATGGTAAAATTGATTTTTCATTTATAATAAATAGCTTTATGAAAGTGTAGTTAATCGGAGGATTCAAAAAACCTAAATATGCTGGGTATGTGGATACCAGACATACCGAAGTAGTTTTATCATTCAGAGTATAGATGCCGTTGGTAGTCCAAACTACGAAGTCTGCACTCTATATATAGTACTCTGTGGTCACAAGTAAACTTTGACATATATGTATAATAAGTAATAAAAATAATATATAAAAATATAACAAATATGTATTTTTAATCACAACCTGTACATCAAATAAACAAACTATAAATTATTTCAAATGAAACAAATTGCATTTTTAATAACAATTGAATAACAATAAAAAATAAATAATATTTTAAAATCTTTAAAAGTAAATATTTATAATTCATACACCACATTTATAAAAAAATTTACCTCCCATATCTGCTTCTCGCCACCAATGTATCGCCAGTTTGCACACCAACCAGCGAGCTTAAAAAAATAAAAAAGTTCAAATGCATTTATATTCTGTATCTAAAAACGTCATATCGCTGTAGGTCGTAGGATAATGTCAAGGCAGTCACTTAAGAAATTAGGTTAAACAGTTGGACTTAACTACTGTTATTTATAATGAAAAGTTCCAAATATAATAAAATATACAGTGTTATATTAAACATACCTTTTAGAGTCCCGGGACAGTAGAATAAATAGTAAGATCAATTAAAATTCGTGATAACTCAGACCCGCTTCAGAAAAGCGAGTGTCATGGCGTCGAAAGCAGGGCAATGGCGGCGCCGGTTGCGTGATGTGACATAGTTATATCGATTATCGGTTTAAAATCGGACTTATTATATTATGAATAAAATAATTAATTGAAAGACCTATTTAGTGTTCTTAGTAGTAGCTTTTCAACATTCTGCTTTAATTAAATATATTTTTAATAGGTTTATATTTCTATAAATTTCGTTAGCTGTTTGTTTGAGAAGCTGTGACTGAAATACGTAATAAATCGGATTATATTACATTGATGATAATGGTTCCGATAATATTTAAAATATACAAACAGAATAACTGTTAATGTTTTTTTAACTTAAATTTATTTAAATCTGTCGACAAAATGTTGTATTACTACATCACTATAAATGAGGGTGAAATTTTGACGCAGGCGCGTAGGTTTATTTCAAAAAACAGTATTTATAAACAACTTTATTACTAAATCTTTAAGTTCAATTTGTAAATGCGGATACTACAAAAAAATCATTATAATCTAACATTATTATGATAATTTGATTTCAAACATTTTTGGTTCTTTATTTAATATTTCATTGGATATAATTCTTCCCAAATTGGAATGCGCTCTTCTTTCAAGTTCTTGTGGATGGTAAGTTCGTTGTCAAAACGTAAATAATGCCTCTGGTCAGGGGTCATGGCCGGCCACTTGAGACCTTGAAGCTCGGGCGTGTCGCCTCGTGGATTGGGGTCGCTGAAAGTATGAAAATTATATTAGTTGCGTTTAGAAAAAATATATTAATTTTGAGGTACTTTAGTTTATTTTAAATAACTCTTAAATAACAGAGAAGCAAATTAAGAATCTGACTCCATATATCTAATTTATTATTTGATGGTTATTTTGTGATCAAAAATCCATTATTTACTTAGGTTTGTAAGATTGAAATATTTACCTGCAATTACATAAGTACAGAAGCGTGCAACCAAATTAGATTGAATTTATTGACTTTTATTTTCCTTAATTGAAATAGCAACCGGTTAATTTATAGATTAAATAACGTAGTTGCAAAATAACATTTCTTATCACAATCAAAGCAATGTTTTATTATTAATTCGAAAATTGTTGGTATAAAGACTAAGTTAAATGTGAAAAGTCTTTATCGATATATATCGTTTTTGTTGGAATGATCAAATATTTTTAGATGTTTATGTAGTTCTTAGAGAAAAACTCTTACCCGTATCTAGCGAAGTTGTACCACAACGCGGTGAGTCGGTCTGAGGCGAGCCCGTCCGGACCTCCGCTGAGTGTTGGGAAGCGGTAGCTCAGCGTGAAAAGATAGATGAGGTCATCGTGATGTGCCGCAGCTGAGACACAAGCACACATACAGACACGCAAACTAATTTAGCTATATGGATATATACTATGGTAATAAATTCAAATTGGTATTGAATTGATTAAGGTTCAGAACATCCAATAGTTTATTCCTCTTTATAAATGTATACTTCTCAAACATGCTCAACTTAGAGCATTATTTTGACAAATTTGTTAGCGATAAATCGCAATTGCTGAATGTCAAACAGCAATCGACAAAACTTGTATAAAAATCCATATCTGTCGTGTTTTAGCGGCCAAATAAATTATTATGTAGACTCACATATGTCGTGTAATTTAAAATGGTACGATTTTAATCCCAAAAAAGGCAATGAAAAAGATATTTTATTAAAAGTTTTATGTAAATTATGAACAGGGTGCAGTTAAAGGTTTATTCGGTCGGTCTAATTTATAAAAAAACCTGTTTAAAAAGATTATTATTCTTCTTCGTTGATTTTAAAAAGTAATTGTATACTGTTGTAAAATGATCAGTAATGAGTTTAAATGAAGATAATGATAGTGATGTATTTCGTTTTACGCCACATGAAATTCTAGAGGCCACAAGAATCCTGATAGAAAACTTGTTGCCGCCAAAACCGAGAGAGTCATACGAAAACGTACGAAAATTTGTAATTTTATTTATTTTTAATTTCCTCCTATTATTTGACAAAATAACTATACAAGCTTTGCCTGCAACTGTACATCGATAGATTGACGAATTCGTGGTACATATAGTAATTTAGGACCATAGACTATAGTAATGTGTAACCATAAACTATTAAAACTATGTTTATTATTAATTCCATCCTTATACATAGGTGAAGTTAAATTATATAAAGTTGGACATTTGGAATTGTTGAAGAAAAATTCAGAGTTTTTTATGCTATGACACATTTCACCGACATAGAATCTCAGAAACTTGTTTAGAAGAGATGAGATGATCAATGAGCAGAGAAGTTATTGGAACTTGTATCTATGGAATCGAATAGTAAATATATAAAATCTTATTACCAACAGGCTTCTTAGTGACTGGATGCTCATAGTGGCTGTGGTTGCCAATGTATGCGAACTCGTAGTACCACACGGGGTGAGGGGAATGTCTATTCATTAGATTGGCCATCCTGTGAAGAAGTAGTTTTTATTTATAATCAATATTTTGAGTTATTATTGTCAAGGCTTATTTGTCTTTTATATGAATTATTAAGATGAATTCTTTCAGATATTTTGTGCTCACCTGTGCACTGGGAAGCTCTCGATGGAGTCAGCGTATAGGAGTCCCAAGTTTCGAGCACTTTCTTCGTCATTGACTAATGGTTTATCATGAAGGTACTGAGTTCGAAGTCTCCTTGCTGCGTATGCGGCGTAGGTTTTATTTTCTCTAGGTAGTTGGAAGGATATAGGAGCGATAGTCTCCCACTCTGCGTTCATTCTGTCTCTTAGAGTTTGGTTTCTGAGGGGATCTATGGAAAAAGAAACAGAGAATTACATTCAGTTAATAATTGCGTAAATTTATTTAGTATCTGGTATATTAAAGTTCATATACTATTAAATGGGTGATAGAACTAACTAAACGCCATCCAGAAGAACTCTGCCGTGGTCTGGCTCACGATGAAAGGCACAGCGTGCATTCTGCCCTCACGGATATCGTCTGCTGGCTGAGTCTCCAGGAAACGTTCCTGACCGAAGTCCTTCTCCACTACTGGGTCCCAAATACCGACGGGATCGGCACCGAACTCCTATATCACAAAATATTTTTACTTCTGTTCCTTATATACCTGATTTAATAAGTTCTACTAAGAACTCAACATGAAGTAGTGTCAATCCCAAAACGCTGAAAACCAAATTCAGTTTTACTAAGCCACTTACATAAAATCCAAGCAAGGAGTTACCAAGTTCCCTCCAAGGTTTAGTCTTCAAGCAATCAATTATTACTTTGGAGTTATCGGTGGGACAGTTCAGTAGCTCTGCCTGTTTTACCGCGAGGCGGTACATGTTATCAGCAAGAGGAGCTTTACCGATGGGGGAACCACTCATCGATATGCCTTTGTGGAAAAGACCTGGAAGTACGATTTGTTTATGTATGTATTATGTTTATTATGTATGTATGAATAACAGTAATGTATAAAACTAATGTTTTTTTTATTAAATGTCGGATTAGTTACAAAATTGACATTTCAATAATATAATCTCCGTTACAATTTTATTTTGTTCTAAAAATAACGAATTCTAAAAATGGGCGGATGATTCCATACGATTGAACATGATCCTCTCAAGTCATCCTACTTCAGTGGTAGTTCCGTACCGCGTGAGAGTGGTGACACCATATGCAGCAGTACACTGAAAGAGCCCGCGCTGCAGCCCGCGATGGTGACGCTGGCGGGATCTCCCCCGAAGGCAGCGATGTTCTTCTGCACCCAGCGCAGCGCCGCCACCTGGTCCTTGAAGCCGTTATTCCCGGGGGCGAGGGCGTCGCCCGTGCTCAGGAACCCTGGACGTACACACATACACGTACGTAGTTATTAACATGAATGTGTATACACATACCATACCTTCAAGTTAATAACAATAAATATTACATAATCAAAGTATCATAAGAGGAAATCAAACGATCCAGAAAATCCTATTGGGAGTTACACCTTCGTTACAATAATTCGGAACTAATTCTGGAGCATTACCTTTATAATACTGCTGCTAAAGTCATAAAGATGAAACCTTCAAGGAAAAAATATTACATTCTTTTAAAATTCCGTTCATGAACATACTTCTAAGTAGTTAAATGTTTACAATAAATTACGGAATTTGTTTAAATTGTATACTATTCAAGATACTAGAAATAGTTCTCTCTTTTAGTGATAGACTAATAATTCCAAACACAGCCATATAGTATTGTTATTATATGTTATCTCTTGAAGGTCAGCAATAACATGATACGTGAGAGTTAACATTCATGAGTTATACATATTACATGAAAGTATTTTACGTTATTATAAAGTCATGTTAAAATCACGATAAAAAAATTTATACCTTTATGAAACTATATACTTATATCTAATATCTTAAAGTTGACCGCCATTTGACCAATATGCGGTGTCAAATGAAAGTCATAATGTACTAAAAGTTTTTAAGTTAGTATGAAGATCTTACCCAGCGAGCCCAATCTGTAGTTTATGGTGACAAGCACGATGTCTCTGTCGAGGAGGTAGTGTGGTCCCGCGAGGTCGCTCCTTCCCGTCATGACGTAGAAACCACCCGCGTGGATGAAGAATATTACCGGGAGGGGCTTCGACCTTAAAAATACAATTTCTTAAAAAAGGAAGACTGATGAATTGAACTGGATTTCCAGCCTGAGATAAAAAATTTCCTTCTTTCTTATTTTAATTATGTTATACATTTAAATTATTAAAACAATACTCTCGAACGAAATACTAGTTGACAGTAGTCAATTAGTATTTCGTCATATCATCAAAATGACAACATTTAGTATACTAAATGTTGTCAGTTTGATGACTTGACTACCAAAGAACAAAAAGATGTATTGTATGTAAAAAAAATAATATTCTGTAAAATAAATATTGACTTATTAGAGAAGAAAATTGATATAAAAACTAGTTACCTGTCCTTTTTAAGGGGGGTGTAGACATTTATGGTGAGACAGTCCTCGTCCACAGGGTACCCGGGAGAGGCGGGTAGAGGGCAGGCGGGGCCATCCTCCCTGGCGTCCACTGGCGTCTCATACTTAGTCATCAACACTGGGGGCTAGAGAATAGAGCTGTTCTAAGCTGTCTACTCATGTGCGTCGACCGAAATAATAGCCTTCAAAACTTGACTTTCAAAACAGTCTCTCATGATTTAAATTTAAGTGAATATTCATATAAAAGACATATCTTATATAAAGAAAAATGATAAAATTCATAACTTTTCAATGGTGTCTCATTCATCTATACGTCTGAGATCGTTCCCTATTTGTTATGATAATGGGAAGGTCTTTTCTGGCAATAAAAACATGGTGAAAATCGTTTATAACAACTTTTTTATTTCAAACACACTAAAATCTATTTATTCTTTGCTTATCAGAGTATAAGCTTAAGTTGCTTGGACTGACAGACACAAATATTCCACTGAAACCTTCTTCCGTCGTATCATGACAGAAAATCAGCAGGTATAATTAATTATTCAGTATCATACATCCCTAAGGTATAAATATCAAATATTAACTTACCTGAAATCGTAGTTCTCCGATCGGCGGCTGGGCGTATCGGATTCCGCGATAGGTCTCGAACATCCGCCCGCCCCGCGTTACATTGTATCCGCCGCGGAATACACCCGACTCTGACACAGTCACCGGCTCCTCACTGCCTGGTTGGAGAAGTAGAATTGAGCAAGGTTGAGAAGAATTAAGTTATGCAAAATTTTCTTTAAATCAAAACATTTTACTTTTCGAATATTTAAATTATTACAATTAAATGTTAACAGCGACTTCAACTGCTTCCTTTCGCTGTACTTGCAGTTACACCCGTGGAAGAACAATTTCATTTACTATTAGCATAACTAAAGGCAGAAAAGTAATTGTAGATATATAAATATGGAAAGTAATAAAGTTTTATTATTTATTTATTATTACTAAATAGTAATAGTAGAAAAACGAGCAGTAGTCGAACTGGTGACGTCAGACCTTTTTTTTTTTTTTTTTTTTTTTCCGTTGGAAAAACCCGTTACGGGTACCCCGTCGGCCCAGAGGGTGACGGCCGGGGGGTTATGTGGGACTACCCGGCAGCATAGAGGATGCTGCCATTTTTAAGGCTACCCACTAAAAAACCAACGGTTGCCCTCTTCGCCGTAATGGGACGTCACGGGATAGCGTTAGCACACACCGTGACGCCCCGGCGAGAACCTTTCCCAGACCTACCCAACTTCGATAACTAGTATTCTATATGTAATCCGTTTGAATCCGGATGGAGGTGCCATCTACTAGGCTTCTTTCGAAAATCATAATCTACTCTAATAAGTCTGTGTTTGAAATGGACTATCAACCATTTCAGAATTTTCTTTTTCATTAATCTGCATAAACTTTTTAAATTTAAGTGTCTTTTTTTATATTTCTTATTCTTTATTTGCCTCCCCAAATGCTAAAGTTCTTCTCAAACTCTATCAAACTTTAGAACATAGGTTCCCAATGTAGGCGTAAGCTTAAGATAAACAGTGTTATGCCCCAAAAAGGTATGCCATTCATTGTGACTGGGCTTAATAGAAGCCCTTTATCTAGTGTTTTAAAAATAAACTTATAACCTTGTCTTATAATTTATATAATTAAATAATAAAATATTTCTTACATAATCGAAATATATAGAATATAATAATTGTAGTGAAGTATTATTACCTATAATTGCTACAGACATCAAATTCATGAAAAACTTAGTTAAAAATTCATGAATATAAATTCACATATTTTTGTTTAATCAACGAATTAATTTGTATTGGCCAACAATTTAATTTAATTTATTTAATTTTCAATTACGACGCTATAAAATAGTTAAAAATAATCTTTAAAAAGCTGAGTCATCAAACTTAACAAACATAGTTTGGAACCTAAAAGAAATTATTAATTAGATAGAACAACTATTTATTATAACGATAATTGACAATTATTAAATATATAACTTTTTCATAACATTATAACGTATAAAAATACATTTTATAGACACAATACATGTAATAATATATATATGATAAAAATGTTATATGGCGACCCTTGCGTTAAATTCGTGAACGCATATTGCCAGCAATTTCTGATTGTCTTGCAGCCTTTTTCCAATATGAATTGACTAAAATGAACAAAACAACATTTTGAAGTCTCTTGAGTAAAATTTATGTGAGCACGTGTGTGTATCTGTGAATGTGTGTAAGCGTTTTTGTTGGCACTATTCTCACGATCGAAGTTGAGAGATGAGTTATTTTAATAACTGTATTAAAAGTTATAATTTTAATAAAAATAATAATAATAATATAACATTTTTTTTAACCAGATGTTAATGTCATGGAACATAGATCATTACCGCTTTTTTTCAATATTTTGTCTTTTGATTTTGCGAAGTTATGCATTTTTTTGGTTAAATTATAATTATTTTCTACTTTTTGCATTGTCTTTGTCTGCATTAAATATTTTTTATTGCAACATGTTACAAGTAGAGAAATAAATTTAGTTTTTAATTCGTTATTAACAGATAACATACAGACATTAAAAGTTATAATATACTATCTTGGAAAAAGGGGGGCGTTAGTCCATTAACAGTTGGAAATCTATTCTCTATGCTCTAGACCAAGAAAGTAAAAAGAAAAACAAAAAGAAACACTTAAATAATTTGACTTTTTAGATTCAACATTAAGAGAATATTGTAAACAGTTTTATAGATTTGACCAAATAGTTATTGTTTAACAGAGAAATGAAAATAAATTGAAGGAATAACCGACATACCCTTCACAAAATTAGTCACTTGAAAAGTATAAAGAAAAAATTATGGATTATTTTCTTAGATTTTCATGAGTACACATTTGAAATATAACTATTTTTACTTGAAATAAAACAATTCTTGTCTGCACAGACACTTACATCTCATATCTCTCGTATCTCGTATTCATAAAAGAAGTAAAAATTCGTAAAACTCACACATATCAAACTAAGAACTATTGAGTATTGATAAAAATGCCATATGTCCTATTCCAGACTCCATATTAAATGTCATCTTAAAACAACTCAAATTTAACTAATATCTTAGCTTTGAAACATACATTTATACGTTTTGCTTACATACAAAAATATGTATATATTTTTTTTATAAACACCTACCACAATTTTTCACCTTCACGAAGGTTAACCGGTAGAGAATGCCACTAGGCATTAAGTTCGCCTTTTGTTAATTTAACAATAAAGGGTAAATAAATATGTAAACGGACAGATCACCAGAACTGCATCAATGAAAATTTTCTTCAAAGTCGGTGTAACGGCTCAGCAGTTATAGAAAATACGTGGGTGAGTGTGGGGGTAGCAGTGGGTATTACTGCAACCCCCTTGAAGTCTTGCCGGTATTTAATCTATCTATCAGCAAACTTTGAGCTCAATCGGTGCAAAAGTTTAATCAGGCATAATCACACAAAAAAAATTCAATCTATATAACATCATTATTATTTATATAGATTAAAATAATAAATTACTTAAACCCACGGCTTTGAGTTCGATAAGACAAACAGATTAATAAATAAATCCCAAAACTTTTAAACAAACCTGTCTCCGTTTCACCCTGGTGATGGTCATGATGATGGCTGTGATGGTGGTGGTGATGAGAGTGCCCAGACACATAGCTCGCTAGCACAAACAATATTAACAAAACAGTCTTCATGTTCACACACTGAGGTTAACAAAGTACTAACAGGAAAATTACTCAATCAACTCATATATATATGAACGGCTCGAGTTTAAGAAGGAAAAAATGAAAAAATATTATTTAAAGCCTTATTGAATAATTGCGGGAAACGACCATATTAACTTTAATTCGCTTCTTATTAAATAATATTCATTAAAAGAGAAATTTTATGAAGGATTTAATCATTCTAATTGATATAATCTGATTTGATAATTGATATTAATATATAATTTTAAAATAGTAAATATTTAAATAGTATTAATGTTCATAGGTGTCACTATTACTTTTATTTTCTCCATTCATATTGTAATCTGTGAACAAGGAAAATCAATTCACTTCGTTTATTCTTATTTAAAGTGACATTCTTGACCTTGACACTTGCGCAATATGTTCAACTTATTAGATTATCTATATTATTATTATATAAATTAAATAACTTTCACAATGACTTTGTATTTGCAACTAAGTGTGTTCTACAAAAACCTTATTTTTGTAATAGATTTTTCTTTGCATTCCTAATACAATTTATAAAACATAAGAAACGTGTTATTTTAATTTATATTATTGATAAGAATTATCGGAATTTAGTAAAAACATTCCTTGTTAATATGTTTTGTTTATATTTTAATAAAATTAAAATAAAACAAATTTTATGAGATACTATTAGCTTCATGATCTCCAAATAGAAAAGATTGGATTGCCCTGGATTCAAGTAGCTTTTATAAACGCATCAGTTACTGTTAGGGAGCTGGAAGCAGTAGGAAGAAACTGTTAGAATGCGTCACTTGTAGTAGTAATAGAAATAGCAAAGGGAGTAAATAGGAAAACGCCAGGAGTTCTGCAAGTTTCTTCGTTTTTCTATATGATCTCTATCGTCACTCCTTGTAACTTTGCAGTTTGTCTAATTAGCAAGCTCAAAAATAGCAATAAACCATCCCGACCTCCCAAATTTAACGACCAATTGGTCCATTTAGTAGTCTTCAGAGTATGCTGAACCAGAGGTCGTGAGTTCGATACCTACACCAGATTGTTTATGCTGTCCACAGATTGTTGTATCAAGTCTAGGTCTTCTTTGTCTCCCTTATTTCCATAATTATTTCTCAAAAAAGTTTTTTAAATAATTATCTAAAAAATTATTATTGATATTTTTATTAAAAAAATTTTATATATATATTTTTTTATTCTTCTTCCAGACTTTACAATCCTTTGTTTTTTAACTTGCCAGTCACCCCATAATATAACTACTTTCATAACACGAGTGTCTTAAGGAAAACAAGATTGGTCGTCTGGAAATCCCCAAGTAGTCTAACTTGATTTATATAGTTGGTCTATTCTTGTAGATTACTATCTTGTTATTCTACAAGATAGTAATCTACAAGAATAAGTGTATGTTTATAGGTTGTTCTGGTTATATTTTTCAATCAATCAAGCGAACCACAACTTGATGAATTTGTATTTTTTGCAATCAAAAAGACAATGTTCTGAAAAGGGAAATATGTTTTTTATTATGAATAATGCATGTCTGTGGGAAAAAACAATCAAAAATAATTCGTCACCAAAGACCACAAGTGCACTGCTACTGTTTGTAACTGTAGGTTTATGGTTTTAAGTTTTTTTTAATACTTTAACTAAATGAAATAGAAGTCAGTAAAAAAATCAATAATAACTAATCCTAGACATATAGGTTACAGTATGGTCTAGACCAGGGATGGCGAACCTTTTTTGATGTCCGTGCCACAAAGCGAAGAAAATATATTTTTTTAAATAGGTAACGTTAAAATAAAATTTCATTCGAAATGTTAGCGTGGTGTAGCAATACCTTAAATTTTATCTAATGTGCCTCTTTATATAAATTATAAATTAATTGTAGATTAATAAATTTTACTTCATTTCTATCAAAAAAGGTAACTAAAAAAAAATTGTGCGTGCCATCAAAACTTATAAACGTGCCACTTGTGGCACGCGTACCATTAGTTCGCCATGCCTGGTTAGACTTTGCATTGTCCTATCTTGGCTATCACCCAGTAAATATACCTAGAGTCTACCTGACTCAGTTTTCTACTAGGTATATTATTATTAGTGTTATTTCCTATAAAATTATTTTTAGCATCTTATAAACATACATCCTTAATTATATATCAGCTGTGAGTCATGTGAGTGTCATATTACTTATAAGTAAATGTGATATATAATATATATTTCTTGGAATATTATCTTAATATTATGTATCATCCTTTACACTTTACAGCGTTATACTACATGTACACACAAAATTTTAATTAAGAGCGTACTTCAATCTTTTTATTATAATCAGAAAGATTTTACAAATTAAACCGGTAATTTCGAAGACAAGTGCAACAAAGTTGTCGGATTTATAATATAGTATTGATGTAACTTGATGATTCAAACACCTACCCAGGGTATATATATATATACTCAGCCGCTGAATAGATACAAATCAACCGATCAACAATTTATTTTCAAACATATTTATTTAATATTTCATTGGATATAATTCTTCCCAAATTGGAAAGCGCTCTTCTTTCAAGTTCTTATGGATAGTGAGTTCTTTGTCAAAACGTAAATAATGCCTCTGGTCAGGGGTCATGGCCGGCCACTTGAGACCTTGAAGCTCGGGCGTGTCGCCTCGTGGATTGGGGTCGCTAAAGTATGAACATTATATTAGTTTTGGGAACAAAAAAATATAATAATTTTGAGTTACTTTAGGTTATTTTAAATAACTCTTAAATAACAGAGAAGTAAATTAAGAATCTGATTCCATATATGTAATTTATTATTTGATGGTTAATTTGTGATCAAAAATCCATTATTCACTTAGTTTGTAAGATTGAAATATTTACCTGCAATTACATAAGTACAGAAGCGTGCAACCAAATTAGATTGAATTTATTTATTTTCCTAAATTAAAATAGCAACCGGTTAATTTATAAAATAAATGACGTACCAACAAAGTAACATCTCTCGTAACAAAGCAATATTTTATTATTAATAATAAGAAAATTATTGGTATAAAGGCTGAGAAAAATATTTGAAGGGTCTTTATCGATATTTATCGGTTTTGTTGAAATGACAATATATTTGTAGAAGTTTGTATATTTTTAGAGAACCACTCTTACCCATATCTAGCAAAGTTGTACCACAGCGCAGTGAGTCGGTCTGACGCGAGCCCGTTCAGACCCCCCCTGAGCGTTGGGAACCGGTAGCTCAGCGTGAACAGGTAGATGAGGTCATCATAATGTACCGCAGCTTGAGATAGACACGCATATACACACACACACCTATACTATATTACTATTATATACACACACACCTATACTATATTACTATTTAGTTTTACGCCACATGAAATTCAAGAGGCCACAAAGACCCTAATAAAAAACTTGTTGCCACCAAAATCGAAAGAACTTTTGAAAACGTATGAAAATTTTTAATTTTATTTAGTTTTAATTTCCTCCCATTATTTGAGAAAAGTACTATACAGGCGTTGGCTGCAACTATACATATACGGATTAACGAATCCGAGTATACATATTATCTTAAATTCGTCCGTTCTGTTCTTCGTTAACATGTTCGTCCATCAATGACTCTTTAGCCGGCCGTTGTACTACAGCGTAATTAAGGTACCATAAATTATAAAAACAATGTTTATTTTTAATTCCATCCTTACTACTTACATAATTAATATTTAATTTTTAGTAAATAATATTACTTAAGCAAAACATTTAGAATTGTTGAAAAAAATTTCACAATTTTATGTCCGATGGCACATTACATCGACATGGAACCTCATAAACTTGTTTAGAAGAAATGAGATGACAAGATATTTGAAATTGGATCTATGGAATCGAATAGTAAATATATAAAATCTTCTTACCAACAGGCTTCTTAGTGACTGGATCCTCATAGTGGCTGTGGTTGCAAATATATGCGAACTCGTAGTACCATACGGGGTAAGGGGAATGTCTATTCACTAGATTGGCCATCCTGTGAAGAAGCAGTTTTTATTTATAATTATATTTTGAGTTATTATTGTCAGGTTTTTTGTTTCTTCTAAATTCTAAAGACAAATTCTGTGAGATGTCCTCACCTGTGCACTGGGAAGCTCAGGATGGAGTCAGCATACAGGAGTCCTAAATTTCTAGCACTTTCATGGTTATTTACTAAGGGTTTATCGTGAAGGTACTCAGTTCGAAGTCTCCTTGCAGCGTACGCAGCATAGTTTTCATTCTCTCTGGGTAGTAGGAAGGATATAGGAGCGATGGTCTCCCATTCTGCGTTCATTGCGTCTGTTAGAGTCTGGTTTCTGAGGGGATCTATGGAAAAAGTTAAGTAGATTAACTTTTGCCTGAAGAATCATATTCAGTTATTCAATGTGTAAATTATGTAGTTTGCGCCATTAGGTGAATAACGAATTTATGTATCTGGTATATTAAAGGTCATATACTATTAAATGGGTGAACTAACTAAACGCCATCCAGAAGAGCTCAGCCGTGGTCTGGCTCACGATGAAAGGCACAGCGTGCATTCTGCCCTCACGGATATCTTCTGCTGGCTGAGTCTCCAGGAAACGTTCCTGACCGAAGTCGTTCTCCACCACTGGGTCCCAAATACCGACGGGATCGACACCGAACTCCTGTATCACAAAATATTTGTACTTCTGTTTCTTATATACCTGATTTCATAAGTTTTACTAAGAACTCAACATGAAGTTGTGTCAATCCCAAAACGCTGAAAACCAAATTCAGTTTTACTAAGCCACTTACATAAAATCCAGGCAAGGAGTTACCAAGTTCCCTCCAAGGTTTAGTCTTCAAGCAATCAATTATTACTTTGGAGTTATAGGTGGGACAGTTCAGTAGCTCTGCCTGTTTTACCGCGAGGCGGTACATGTTATTGGCAAGAGGAGCTTTACCGATGGGGGAACCACTCATCGATATGCCTTTGTGGAAAAGACCTGGAAGTGCGATTTGTTTATGTCACAGGTGATGTATGTATGAATAACAGTAATATATGAAACTAATGTTTTTTTATAAAATGTCGGATTAGTTACAAAAACTGACATTTCAATAATAAAATCTCCGTTACAATTTTATTTTGTTCTAAGAATAACGAATTCTAAAAATAGGTGGATGATTCCATACGATTGAACATGATCCTCTCCCATCATCCTACTTCAGTGGTAGGTCCGTACCCCGTGAGAGTGGTGACACCATATGCAGCAGTACACTGTAGGAGCCCGCGCTGCAGCCCGCGATGGTGACGCTGGCGGGGTCTCCCCCGAAGGCGGCGATGTTCCTCTGCACCCAGCGCAGCGCCGCCACCTGGTCCTTGAAGCCGTTATTCCCGGGGGCGAGGGCGTCGCCCGTGCTCAGGAACCCTGGACGTACACACATACACGTACGTAGTTATTAACTTGAAGGTGTATACACGTACCATACCTTCAAGTTAATAACAATAAACATTACATAATCAAAGTATAATAAGAGGAAATCAAACGCTCCGGAAAATATTATTGGGAGTTACAACTTCATTACAATGATTCGGAACTAATTCTGGAGCATTACCTTTATAATACTGCTGCTAAAGTCATAAAGATGAAACCTTCAAGGAAACAATATTAAATTCTTTTAAAATTCCGTTCATGTTACTACTTCGAAGTAGTTAAATGTTTTCAATAAGTTACGGAATTTGTTTAAAATGTATACTATTCAAGATACTAGAAATAGTTCTCTCTTGTAGTATTAGACTAATAATTCCAAACACAGCCATACAGTATTGTTATTATATGTTATATTTTGTAGGACAGCAATAACATGATACGTGAGAGTTAACATTCATGAGTTATACATATTACATAAAAGTATTTTACGTTATTATAAAGTCATGTTAAAATCACGATAAAAAAATTTATACCTTTATGAAACTATATATATCTAATATCTTAAAGTTGACCGGCATTTGACCAATATGCGGTGTCAAATGAAAGTCATAATGTACTAAAAGTTTTTAAGTTAGTATGAAGAACTTACCCAGCGAGCCCAGTCTGTAATTGATGGTGACAAGCACGATGTCTCTGTCGAGGAGGTAGTGTGGTCCCGCCAGGTCGCTCCTTCCCGTCATAGAGTAGAATCCACCCGGGTGGATGAAGAATATTACCGGGAGGGGCATTGACCTTAACAATACAATTTCTTATAAAAAGGAAGATTGATGAATTGGCCTGGACTTACAGTCTGGAATTTCCTTCTTATTTTAATTACGTTATACATTTTTATTTTTTAAACAATATTCTCGAACGAAATGCTAATTAACTACACTAAATGTTGTCCTTTTGATGCCATAACTACAAAAGAACAAACAGCTGCATTGTATGTAAAAAAATATATATTCTGTAAAATAAATATGGACTTATTATAGAAGAACATTGATATAAAAACTAGTGACCTGTCCTCTTTAAGGGGGGTGTAGACATTTATGGTGAGACAGTCCTCGTCCACAGGGTACCCGGGAGAGGCGGGTTGAGGGCAGGCGGGGCCATCCTCCCTGGCGTCCACTGGCGTCTCATAGTTAGTCATCAACACTGGGGGCTAGAGAATAGAGCTGTTCTAAGCTGTGCACTCATGTGCGTCGACCGAAATAATAG
Source organism: Mechanitis mazaeus (assembly GCA_959347395.1). Classification (NCBI taxonomy): domain Eukaryota; kingdom Metazoa; phylum Arthropoda; class Insecta; order Lepidoptera; family Nymphalidae; genus Mechanitis; species Mechanitis mazaeus. The sequence goes on from OY365755.1 coordinate 15,840,194, forward strand.
CCTTCAAAACTTGACTTTCAACAACAGTCTCACATTATTTAAATTTAAGCGAATATTTATATAAAACACATACATATCTTTTATAAAGAAAAATGATAAAATTCATAACTTTTCAATACTATCTCATTCATCCATACGTCTGAAATCGTTCCCTTTTTTATGATATTGGAAAGGTCTTTTCTGGCAATAAAAACAAAGTGAAAATCATTTATAACAACATTTTATTTTCAAACAAACTAAAATCTGTTTATCCTTTGCTTATCAGAGTATAAGCCTACGTTCTGACAGACACAAATATTCCACTGAAACTTTTGTCCGTCTCGTATTATGACAGGCCTCAGAAAATCAGCAGGTTTTATTGATTATTCAGTATCATACATCCTTAAGGTATAAATATCAAATGTAACTTACCTGAAATCGTAGTTCTCCGATCGGCGGCTGGGCGTATCGAATTCCGCGATAGGTCTCGAACATCCGCCCGCCCCGCGTTACATTGTACCCGCCGCGGAACACACCCGACTCTGACACAGTCACCGGCTCCTCACTGCCTGGTTAGAGAAGTAGAATTGAGCAAGGTTGAGAAGAATTAAATTATGCGAAGTTTTACTTAAATCAAAACATTTAACTTTTCGAATACTTAAATTACTACAATTAAACGTTAACAATGACTTCATCAGCTTCCTTTCGTATTCGGTGTAGTCCTTCCCGCAGAAGAACAATTTCATTTACTATTAGGATAACTAAAGGCAGAAAAGTAATTGTAGATATATAAATATGGAAAATAATAAAGTTTTATTATTTATCTATTATTACTATTATTATTACCGCTTTTTTTTTAAATAGTTTGACTTTTGTTTTGCGAAATCTTGTATTTGTTTGGTTAAATTATTATTATTTTCTACTTTTTGCATTGTCTTTGTCTGCATTAAATGTTTTTTATTGCAATATGTTACAAGTAGAGAAATAAATTTAGTTTTTAATTCGTTATTAACAGATAATATACAGACATAAAAAGTTATAATATACTATCTTGGAAAAAGGGGGGCGTTAGTCTATTAACAGGTGGAAGTCTATTCTCTATGCTCTAGACCAGTGTTTCCCAACGTGGGATCCACGCCCCACAGGGGGGCAGTTTGATAATTAAGGAGGGCAATTAAAAAATGGACTCGACACGACTTTAACCCTTTCGCTTTAGGTTATTTAAATGCAATGCTAAATATCGGTGACAAATTTAACAAAAAGGCTTAAAAAAATGCTGTAAATATTTTTTAATTAATTTTAACACATATTTTATTATATTTTTTATTATTTAATTTGTTGTTTGTTTTGTAATAAAATTAGTGGAACAAACAAGAAAAAACTCGTCAATATTCGGAAGAATATTTAAAAAAAATTGCGTTCATACCCGCTGTTCACGATGAGCGGATGGCGTTTTGTCTTTTATGCCAGTAATGCTTAACCAACGAATCAATGAAACGAGGTTGTCTTGAGGCACATTTGAAGACGAAACATAGTGCTCATATAAATTCAGATTTGAGTTACTTTAAAACTTTAAAAGAAAAGTTTTAAAAAATACCAACATTACAGTCTCTAATTACTAATCGTTCTTTAACAAATAATCGTGTTTCGGAGGCTAGTCATCATATTTCTTTAATAATCGCTGGAAAACTAGAAAAATCACACTATAGGAGAAAATTTGATAAAACCGTCAATATCAACATTTCCTAAAAAGGTTCGGGAAAAAGAAGGGAAAGATTTAAAAGCTATGCCGCTTAGTAACAATACTGTTAATGCAGAAGAATAGACAAACTGACTGAAGATATTGAAAAAAAACTTGTTGAAAAGCTGAAAACAAGAAATTTCTCAGTACAAATGGAATAATCAACTTTAAGAGACAGTGAGGCATTACGACAACCTATGTAAGATATATTGATGAAGGGCATAATAAGTAAAACAACTTAGATGTCAATACCAATAAAAAATATAACATCTTGTGCTGCAGATAGCGCCCCTAATATGATGGGCAAGAACAATGGCTGCTAAAAATTGATGAAAGATGCGAATCCAGAAATGATTATTGTGTATTCTGTTATTCATAAGAAAAACTTGGTAGTTAAAAATATCTCGCCTGTTCTAAATGAAGTACTACATGCAGTAATAAAGTGTGTTAATGCTATTAAAGCTATTGCTAAATGTGAGCGTCTTTTCAAATTACTTTGCGAACAACAAATGAAGACCATGTGAGACTTTGAAACTGCTTGAAAAGATTTATGCAACTCTTAGTGATTTTTTAGGCGACAAACCTGAAATGAAGTATCTGTTAACAATCGATGGTAAAGCATTTGTAAGTTATTTAGCCGATATCCTTAAAAAATTAAATACATTAAATAAGCAACTTCAAGGACCAAATAAAACACTTTTCGATGCAAAAAAAAGATATTTGGTTTCATTACCAATATAAAGTCATATCAGAAAAACATTAACAAAAAAAACTTTGAACAGTTTCATTGGCTCCAAAAATGTGAAGTAACTGATACCGCTTTACTTATTATTGTCTATCATTTAAATATTCTATCCGCTGATTTAAAAAAGATTTTCTGATTTAAAACAAATTGATTTCCCAACATGGATGATGCAGCCAATATTAGTGGATTTGTCTGATATATCAAATATGCAGTAGCAAGAAGGACTCGCAGAATTGCAAAATGATGAATCCGTAAAAACTTTATTTAATATAAAAGGAGCGATGACATGGCTTTGTGAAGAAACTGAAACTAAATACCCAAATGCAACCAAATGTGCAAGAAAACTTTTGCTACTGTTTCCATCTTCATGTTTAGCTGAATATGGATTTAGTGCTATAAATGATTTACAGATAAAAAAAGAAATCGACTTGATATAACACAACGTTGAGACTTGAGATTAAAGCTAAGTAAATTGGAAATTAATGTAAAATCTCTGTGCAGCAAGTATCACGCTCAAGGATCACACAAAATGAATATAGAAAAATCAATACTAAAATTATTTTGAATTTTAGTTTTTTGTTTTATGTTTTGAAATTTACTTACGATGTTTTGATAACAATTTCATAGTGATTTCTTCTAAAACTTAAAACTTATCATTTATATTTTTCAAGGGAACAAAACAATTTTTAAAGGTTAAAAATTATGCATGTAAAAATTTTACAAATTCTATGGGGAGGCATGGCCTAAAAAAGGTGGCTAAACACTGCTCTAGACCAAAAAAGTAAAAAAAAACTCGACTGGTCTATGGTTTTTAATGCAAACTCTGTTATGAAAAAATATTGATATTGAACTCCTTGCTAATTCCGTAATTTGATAAACACGCCCCTATAAGACCAATAAAAATAAAATATCTACCCGCGCCTTGGTTGACTGATGACTTAAAAATTTTTATTGCAAAAAAAAAGTGAAAAGAATAGGTTTACACGCATAAACTCTGATGAGAATCGCCAGAAAAACAAAAAAAACCGTAATCGCTTCAATACATTATGTAGAGATGCACAACGGCGACACATCCAAAATATAGAAATTTCTTGAGTCACTTGGAGTTGGTAAATCCTCCTCTAAACCTTCTTATAAAAATATCGACATCGATTCCCTTAACAAAAATTTCACTACGTATAATCCAATGGACAGCTCTATTAAGTTGAGCACACTTAATTCTATCTCCTCGTCTCCATCTCCAGACGTCCCACCGTTTATATTTTCTCAATGTGATGTTATAAGAATCTTAATATCTATTTTTTCCTACGCCGTCGGTACTGACAACATAAGCCGCAAAATGATCAGGAATGATTGTTGATATCGTTATTCCTATCCTTACCCATATCCTTAATACATCTAAATCCTCTGGAAAATTTCCTGAATCGTGGAAGGATGCAGTAATCAGTCCTTTACCTAAAAAATCTAACGCTGTTAACTATTGTGACTTCAGGCCTATATCCATATTGCCTGTTCTGTCTAAAGTTCTTGAAATTCAGCGCTCAATTAATTAAACGTTAAAGTGACTGACGATATTCGTTAGGCCATGGATTAAAGACAGCTTACAATATTAACTCTACTTGAACTCAGCAATGTTGTTTCAATAGTAGTAGATATATTGCTGAGCCTGTTGTGTTCTTTCAACATATCTCCATCAGTAATTGATTGGTTTCGTAGTTATCCACGAGGACGTCGGCAACTAACTCGTGCAGACGAGATTGTATCCTCGTGGAGCGAAATTCGTGCTAAATACCTCAAGGTGGCGTGTTGTCTACGTTATTATTTACAGTATTCATTAATGCTATAACTCATAACATATCTTCTCTCTACCATATGTATGCAGATGATTTACAAATATATTCACACTACACTATCGAAACATTGACGAGTGCAGTTGTTGTGACGAACAAGGATCTTGATTTTATTTTCGATTGGAATTTATCGTATGGTCTTATAATTAATGTGTTGAAGTCACAAACCATTATTATTGGCAGTCCTAGTTTAATTTCAAAGATTAACTTCCCTACCTTACCTAATATAAAATTAAATAATATTGTAATACCTTACACTTCGAACATCAGGAACCTAGGCATAATTATGGATAATAAAGTCTTGGAATGATCAACTAAAAAGTCTCAGTTGTAAAACTTTTGCAGCTTTAAGATCTCTTCGACGACTTCGTTATTTTTTACCCATTCCTACCAAAATTATGTTAGCACAATTCTTGATTTTATCCATTCTAGATTATGCAGACGCAAGCTATATCAACCTAACCGAAGACCAATTTAACAAACTTGAGAGGCTTCAAAATCTTTCCATACGGTTTATATATTACATTACGTAAATTTGACCGTGCTTCTCAGTTTCGCTCTCAGCTCAAGTGGTTACCCATTCGATTTCGCCGTAATTTACACATCCTCACTTTTCTGTACTTTGTTCTATTTAATCCAAGGTCACCATCTTATTTCAAAAACAAGTTTAAATTCTTAGGTTACCATAACAAAAAATCCCTTAGATCGGCTGACAACTTAAAATTCATAACACAAAATTTTTCAAAATGCCTATTCATAACACAAAATTTTTCAACAAATCGGTAACTGGTCAGGCAATCCAACTCTGGAATAGCCTACCGCTGGAAATAACGAAATCAAATTCACTTCCTGTTTTTAAGAAAAAAATCAATGCAAATTATCTTTCCCTTAATTCAGACTTAACTTGAATAATGTATTAATGTATTTATCTGTCTAATCGAAATTATTTGTGTAAGTGTATTATAGGTATCTACATATATATAAAATGTCACTTTAAAACAGCTCAAATTTAATTAATATCTTACCTTTGAAACGTATCTGTGTATGTAACGTATAATACATGTAGTATTATACGTTATATACACAGATATGTATTAAATTCATCTTAAATATATTATTGTATGTGTAAGTATTGTATATAAAGTATTATATTATGTTATATTGTATTTTATATTAATTATTATTATTAAGTATTTATTATATTATATATTATATTGTAATTTTATTGGTATTGTTTTTCGTCTTGTATTTTTTTTTATTTTTTATAAACGGCTACCACAATTTTTCACCTTCACAAAGGTTAACTGGTAGAGAATGCCACTAGGCATTAAGTTCGCCTTTTGTTATATAACAATAAAGGGTAAATAAATAAATATGTAAACGGACAGATCACCAGAACTACATCAATGAAAATTTCATCGAAATCGGTGTAACGGTTCAGCAGTTATAGAAAATGCGTGGATGAGTGCGGGGTAGCAGTGGGTATTACTGCTACCCCCGCGAAGTCTTGCCGGTATTTGATTTATCTATAAGCAAACTTTGAGCTCAATCGGTGCAAAAGTTTAATCAGGCATAAACACACAAAAAAAAGTCAATCTATATAACATCACTATTATTTATATAAATTATAATAATAAATAAACTTAACCCCATGGCTTTGAGTCCGATAAGACTAAATTATTACAAACTAAACAGATTAAAGCATCAACCCCAAAAATTTTAAACAAACCTATCTCCGTTTCACCCTGGTGATGGTCATGATGATGGCTGTAATGGTGATCGGGATGGTGATGAGAGTGCCCAGACACATAGCTCGCTAGCGCAAACAATATTAACAATGCAGTCTTCATGTTCACACACTGATATTAACAAAGTACTAAAAGGATAATTACTTAATCAACTTACATATATATGAACTGCTCGAAGTTAATTAGGACAAAATGAAAAAATATTATTGAAGGCCTTATTGAATAATGGCGGGAAGCGGCCATAATAACTTTTATCCGCTTATTATTAAACAATATTCATTAAAAGAGAAATTTTAGTAAGGATTTAGTCATTCTAATTTATAAAATCTGATTTGATAATTGATATTAATATATTATTATAAAATAGTAAATATTTAAATAGTATTAATGTTCATAGGTGTCACTGTTACTTTTATTTTCTCCATTCATATTGTAATCTTTGAACAAGGAAAATCAATTCACTTCGTTTATTGTTGTTTAAAGTGTCATTATTGACCTTGACACTTGCGCAATATGTTCAACTTATTAGATTATCTATATTATTGTTATATAAATTAAATAACTTTCACAATGACATTGCATTTGCAACTAAGTGTGTGATATAAAAACCTTATTTTGTAATAGATTTTTCTTTGTATTCCGAATACAATTTATAAAACATAAGAAACATGTTATTTTAATTTATATTATGGATAAGAATTATCGGAATTTAGTAAAAACATTCCTTTTTAATATGTTTTGTTTATATTTTAATAAAATTAAAAAAAAAACTAACTTTATGAGATGCTATTAGCTTCATGATCTCCAAATAGAAAAGACGAGATTGAGCTGGATTGAAATAGCTTTTACAAATGCGTCAGTTGGGGTTAGGAAGAACTAGAAGCAATAGGAAAAAACTGTTAGAATTCGTCACTTGTAGTAGCAATAGAAATAGCAAAGGGAGTAAATAGGAAATCGCCAGGAGTCCTGCAAGTTTCTTCGTTTTTCTATATGATCTCTATCGTCACCTTTTGTAACTTTGCAGTTTGCCTAATTAGCAAGCTCAAAAATAGCAATGCACTTAATAAACTATCTCGACCTCCTAAATTTGACGACCAATTGGTCTAGTTAGTTGCCTTCAGAGCTTCCTATACTAAGGTCGTGAGTTCGTTGCTTACACACGATTTTTTATGCTGTCCACAGATTGTTCTTTCAAATCTTGGTCTTCTTTGTGTCGGTACAGGAATTATGTCTCAGAAAATGTTTTTTTTTTTTTTTAATTATTTGTAAAAATATATTGATAAGTTTAAACAAGACTTTACAATCCTTTATTTTCATTCGAAATGTTAGCGTGGTGAAGCTATACGTTAAATTTTATCTAATATGCCTCTTCATATAAATTATAAATTAATTAAGGTAACTTATAAAAAAGAAAATTGTACGTGGCGTCAAAACTTTTAAACGTGCCACTTGTGGCACGCGTACCATTAGGTGGCCATGCCTGGTATAGACTTTGCATTGTCTTAACCGTGGCTATCACCCAGTAAATATACCTAGAGTCTACCTGACTCAGTTTTATACTAGATATATTATTATTAGTTATTTCCTATAAGATTAAGTTTAGCACCTAATAAACACACATCCTTAATTATATATCAGCTGAGGCGCATGTGGGTGTTATATTACTTATATGTATGGGTGGTGGGTGTTATATTACTTATATAAATATAATATATAATATATATTTCTTGGAATATTATCTTAATATTATGTATCTTTATTCACACTTTATAGCATTATACCACATATAAACACATCATACATATTTGAAATGTCTGATGATCAATTAGGTCATTACTAAAAATGATTTTATTTTCAATTTTTTTAATTAAGAGCTGTCTTCAATCCTATAGATTTTTATTATAATCAGACACATTTTACAAATAAAACCGATAATTTCGAAGACTAGTGCAACAAAGTTATCCGATTCATAATATAGTATAGATGTAACTTGATGATTTAAACACCTACCCAAGGTATATATATACTCAGACGCTGAATATATACAAATCAACCGCCATACTAATTAATATGCTTTATTATTTTCCGCTATTATACTTTTCCACTTGTAACTATACATTTACATACAAAGAGAAGAGAATGATAATTCATTGATTTACAAGAATATGATGCATAAAATCATAAAAATACTTATACACCGTTATGCACAGGTTTCGTCGTGCAAGTATTGTCGTTAGTTTGTATGTATACTAATCATAATGTCTTAACAGATCTGTTTAAAAAAATTACAAATGATAATGATAATAAAGTATAATAATCAATAAAACAGTATACAATTATGAATAAGATAAATAATATATCGCAATAATAATAAGTCGGAAAAATTTAAGATATTAATATCATTAGTATCATCATTTGAATACTTAACAACATTATTAAAGAATTCTTGAGTAAAACAAAAATTTAGAAAATTTAAACTGCTTTTGTACTTTACGTAAATATTTAATACATGATATTTATTTATTTACACTTTATTCAGCTATTTTATATTTAATGATGATTGTGGTTTTATCTACAAATAATATGTTTAATAACATCAGGCATTTCATTAATGTATACTAGAAACAATAACGGTCCCAATAAACTTCCTTGTGGAACCTCACATAGTATCAATGTCATTGACCTGTAATTTTTTAAGGCATATATATATATATATATATATATAAAGTAGTCGGAAATATTACTTCTATAAAAGAGAAGTAGAACAATAAAAGTGCCAGCAGATGATTACATTCTTTTACTAAGCAGGTATTTAGCTCATCATAACCGATAGATTTATTGTTTTTATAAATTCGATAGTATTTGGACTTTATAAAATTTTCTTACAGGGGTTAAATACCTACTATTTTTATTAAATATCTATTTATTAGCTATATTCTTAATTTTATTACTATTATTGTAATTAGTTAAAGTATTTATACAGTCTATATTAAGTTTACAACAAATTATATTAACAATATTTTCATCAGAGTAATATCAATTTATATTTTGATCAACGAATGGGCAAATCTTGTAGTACTTTAAATACTTGTGGCATCTTACTTTAGTAAAATATATATGTTTAAAATAATTAGAAAATACACAAGGTGTTTGATATACTGTATAGCCTTAGCTTGGTGATACCCTAACATTATTTTATGAGGTTTTTGCGTTTTTATGTTTTCTACAAAAATACCTAAATTATTATTCATTGGTTTTTGGATATTAGATTTAACTCTATTGGTTTGACTTCCAACATTTATTACTGATTTGTTTTTACTGCACTTAGTCTAATATGCCTCAGTGAAATACTAGCACTAATTTAAACATCCAACATTATACAAATGTTTCTTTTTTAATAACTGGTGATTTTTTAATTAATATTAGAATAGAAATATTTAAATCCTATTCTGATAATAACCGTGCGAGAAATCTTCTAGTCCTGATAGTAATAAAATTTTTATAAATTTAGTACAACAATTTATTTTCAAACATATTTATTCAATATTTCATTGGATATAATTCTTCCCAAATTGGAATGCGCTCTTCTTTCAAGTTCTTGTTGATGGTAAGTTCATTGTCGAAACGTAAATAATGCCTCTGGTCAGGAGTCATGGCCGGCCACTTGAGACCTTGAAGCTCGGGCGTGTCGCCTCGTGGATTGGGATCCCTAAAAGTGTGAAAATTATATGTTTCGTTTAGAAAAACTATATCAGTTTTGAGCTACTCTAGGTTAGTTAGGACCTAGTTCTTAAATTAGAAAGAAACCGATTGAGAATCTTCGTCCATGAAATGTTTCCGGTAGCAGTTAGAAAAACCTATAATAATTCGACTAATTCATTAAAATAAATGACGTAGCTGCAAAATGACATTTCTCATGGCAACAAAGACAATATTATTGTATTTTAAATGCGCAAGTTGTTAGTTTAATGGATGAGAAAACTTAAAAAAAAATTCACTGTCAATATTTATCGCTTTTGTTAAAGCGAAAATATATTTATAAAGATTTTAGTGAAAGACCCTTACCCGTATCTAGCGAAGTTGTACCACAACGCGGTGAGTCGGTCTGAGGCGAGCCCGTCCGGACCTCCGCTGAGTGTTGGGAAGCGGTAGCTCAGCGTGAAAAGATAGATGAGATCATCGTGATGTGCTGCAGCTGAGACACAAGCACACACACACCAATTTAGCTATATTTATCACGAAAATATGTACTAATTGATTTAGAATTATGTAAATGAAGTTTAAAAGTTTAGAACATCCAATAATTTGATCTATTAGTGTAAAAGTTAAACATATAAATATAAATAAATTATGAAAGTAATGTTTATTAATAGTTCCATACATCATTTATCTATTTAACCCAATTTCGTATCCGACACTAATAAAGTACGAAGCGTGAAGACTAAGTTTTCAAATTATCTAGGAATCTCGAACTAATTTCATATTTTTCACATTTCATATTTTTTCTGTAGTTAATGGTCGAGATGGCTGTGGGTACATAGCAAATAGTCAAAATAAATAATATATTTAATTAGGCATTTGAAATTGGAAAAGACAAATCATAATTCACTATTCAATAATATTTCACCCACATGGAAATTTATAAAGTTGCTTAGAGTCAACGAAATATTGGAACTTGAATCTGTGGTGGCTAACAATCAGTATATAAAATCTTCCTACCAACAGGCTTCATGGTGACCGAATCCTCATAGTGGCTGTGGTTACCAATGTATGCGAACTCGTAGTACCACACGGGGTGAGGGGAATGTCTATTCATTAGATTGGCCATCCTGTGAAGAAGTAGTTTTTATTTATAATCAATATTTTGAGTTATTATTGTCAGGGCCTTTTTTTTCTTTTATATGAATTATTAAGACGAATTCTTTGAGATATTTTTTGCTCACCTGTGCACTGGGAAGCTCTCGATTGAGTCAGCGTATAGGAGTCCCAAGTTTCGAGCACTTTCTTCTTCATTGACTAATGGTTTATCATGAAGGTACTGAGTTCGAAGTTTCCTTGCTGCGTATGCGGCGTAGGTTTTATTTTCTCTGGGTAGTTGGAAGGATATAGGAGCGATAGTCTCCCATTCTGTGTTCATTGTGTCTCTTAGAGTCTGATTTGTGAGAGGATCTATGGAAAAAGAATTTATAACAATTTTTGTCTGGCGAATCTTATTTAGTTATTTATATATGCATTTAATTACAACCTTATCTGGTAAATTAAAAGTCATGTATTACTAAATGGGTATAAGCGATGTAGAGTTCCACTAGAAAGTTTATAGGGACAATTATTGTTTCTATTATAAATTAATGATATGCCTGACATAATTAGCGTCTATTATTTTCAAATAACAACAAAATTATGATTAATTAAAAAATAAAAAAAGGCCAAGGTACATGAAATTTTAATCATCGTAAATATATGCAAATTTTAATAAATGGTTAGAAAAAAGAAATACTATTAATTGTTTTTATTACTATTATTATTGTTTTTTTTATTTTTTTGCATATTTATAGTTCGACATGTTTCTATTTTAATCCATTTATGGAATTAAAACTGTTATCATGAAATGTTGTCAGATCTGTTAATAAATATAAACTAACAAATATTATAATTTGTATGTACACTCTTACGATAATACTTACACGACGAAAACTGTTAGAACATATGAAACCTATTTTTATGTTGTTAAACTTATATACCATATTATTGCAAGTGAATAAATTATTATTATTATTATTTTCTCGTTGTATTTAAATTTATTGTTACAAGTGGAGAAGTATAATAGCGGAAAATAATAAAGCATAGTCATTAGAATTACGGTTGATTTGTATGTATTCAGCGTCTGGTAGGTGTTTGAATCATAAAGTCACGTCTATACTTTATTATAAACTAAAAAAGTTAGTTTGTTTAAAGTTTATATATATTATATATTATTATACTACATATGTTATATAGACAGCTTCTTGAACGTTACTGCTCTTAATTATCCTAATAATAATTAAAACTGTTTGTCAGATGGGATCGTAAGTATCAACTTCTTATGTCGTAATATATGTATTTTTCTTAGGAAAACTGTACAAGCAGTTCTGTTATTTAAGTTAAAACTTTTGATAGAAGGATAAGATAGAGGAATAATCATAAATTCTTCTTAATGTCATGTATTTCCCACCTTCAGAATAATGAAAAATTCAGATATGTTCAGAAATAATTTTAAAAGCAATCTTGGATGGAATTGATAAAAAATAGCTGGAACTAACTGAACGCCATCCAAAAGAATTCCGCCGTGGTCTGACTCACGATGAAAGGCACGGCGTGCATTCTGCCCTCACGGATGTCGTCTGCTGGCTGAGTCTCCAGGAAACGTTCCTGACCGAAGTCCTTCTCCACCACTGCGTTCCAAATAATGACGGGGTCGAAACCAAATTCCTGCATCAGAAATTATTTACACTATCTTATTAATTAAATAAAATTAATAATAATAAATTATGCAATGACTTTCATAAACACGGTAATAGACTATTTTAAATAAAGTTTTAATGGCTTCTAAACATAAACAAAAATTATGAAGGTTCTATTTATCTGAGTTTTTAAGATCTACGAAAAATTCAATAGTTATTATCAGTAAAATTTTCAAAACCGAACTCAAGCTTACATAGAATCCAAGCATGGAATCGCCCAGGTCCCTCCAAGGTTTAGTCTTCAAGCAATCAATTATAACTTTGGAGTTATCAGTGGGACAGTTCAGTAGCTGGGCTTGTTTGACCGCCAGGTGGTACATGTTATCGGCAAGGGGAGTCTGGGTGATAGGGGAACCGCTCATCGATATGCTTTTGTGGAAAAGACCTAGAAATGCGACTTGTTGATGTTAGTTGAAATGAATATTTATAAATTAAGAAAATGCGAAAGTGAAACTTCTGAAAGAGTAGATGGAGAAAAAATAAGTAATAGGAGTATTAGGGTACTTGTAAGGTCACAAGATGGAGTTGACTAAGGTAACTTATTTGCGTGAGTTAGCTGAGGGGTATCACAGGGTCCGTTTTGTGAAACTTCAGTAATGACTGGCTGCCCTGATATTCTCTTGAAAACTTGTGAAACACCTAATGTGGAATACATATTGCTGATGACCCAAAGACTTATAAGACAATTATTTGGGAGGGGTTAGAACGACATGATTTAATCCAATGCAAAAGATCGCCGAGTATTCCAAAGAAAGTCAGTCATAAAGTTTAACATCAAGAAGACTGCAGTCAAACGCATACCTATTTCGCAATAAAAGAAAATAACAAGTAATTGCCGTGAGGAAGGCCGCGGAACTGATCAGAAAGCTTGTCTCTACCACTGCTTATATGGGCGTACTACTAAGTATATATATATATATATATATTTGTGGGTAGCCTTAAAAAGCGTAGCATAGCGTCACCTATGTGACTGGGTTGTCCAATATAACCTCGAGGTCAAAATCTTCGACAAGGTATCCGTAACGGATATATTCAATGAACAAAAAATACAGGAGCCTTATATTTAGATCACAGTGGTAGATAAGCACCCAGAAATATTCAATTTCAAAAATGGACGGATGATTTCATTCTGAATATGACATTAATGACATCGTAAGTCAGTGGTAGGACCGTGGTACCTAGTGAGAGTGGTGACACCATATGCAGTAGTACGCTGAAGGATCCCACGCTGCAGCCCGCGATGGTGACGCTGGCGGGGTCTCCCCCGAAGGCGGCGATGTTCCTCTGCACCCAGCGCAGTGCTGCCACCTGGTCCTTAAGACCGTTGTTTCCAGGGGCAAGAGCATCGCCCGTGCTCAGGAACCCTGGACGTATACTCATGTTACTGATTGTACCATATGTTAAACATAAACTTTTAAGAAACTATACAGATCTAATATAGTGTACAGAACTGTCCCGCATATGACTTATATGTGATGTCATAATGTAAATTAAAAGTATCTGAATAAGTATTGAGATCTTACCTAGTGAGCCCAGTCTGTAATTGATTGTGACGAGCACGAGGTCTCTGTCGAGAAGGTAGTGTGGTCCCGCCAGGTCGCTCCTCCCCGACATGGAGTAGAAGCCACCCGCATGGATATAAAATATCACTGGGAGGGGTTTTAACCTTAACGACACAATAGCATATATTAAAAGAAAACTTGTAGATTAATTGTACTTCACTTCCGCCCTGAGATTAGAATACTTTTTATATATTTAAAATAAACTAGCTTCTGCCCGTTACTTTGCCCACGTAGTATGTTGAATGTTCCTTCCCAGACTTAAGACTATTCATATCAAATTTCATCACAAATGTCTCAGCAGTGACACATATATTTATTTAACTTCTTACAGACACACAGATAAACGAACATACAGAAGTTAATCACTTTTAATAATGCTATGTAAGGAAAAGTAATTACTATGCATATTATAGAATTTATTGAAGAGATGATAATAGAATATTACTGAACATTATTACATTATATTATCCAACATATCGTTGTATTGATATAACTAATACTATATATAACAGTATTAATTAGTGAAATCTTGTAATTCAAAAAAAGAAGAAAACTGTATATACAAAACTAGATACCTGTCCATCTTAAGAGGTGTGTAAACGTTGATGGTGAGGCAATCCTCGTCGATGGGATACCCAGGGGGGACGGGCATGGGGCAGGCGGGGCCATCTTCCCTCGCGTCTACAGGCGTCTCATACTTAGTGATCAGCACTGGGGGCTAGGGAATGGAGGTGTGTTTTTAGATGTGCTCTCAAATGCGTCTACTAACCTAATTGCAATTTAATCTTACTTTCAACAATACTCAAACTGAAACAAATTCAACTTAAACTTCACTCTGTCCGTGGTTCCAATATATGGAACCGGTAACCATTTCAAACCGGTTGCAGGAAAATAACAAACTTCTCTATATTATTTTATAATAATACATTTTAAAAAGATATAGGTATCGCCTGAAAACGTACCTGAAACCGTAGTTCCCCGATCGGCGGCTCAGCGTATCTTATTCCACGGTAGGTCTCAAACCTGCGCCCTCCCCGTGTTACGTTGTATCCACCGCGGAACACACCTGACTGTGACACAGTCACCGGTTCCTCACTACCTGGTAAGAGAAGTGAAAATTTAATTTATTTCAATACAAAGTTTTAGAAGATTTAGAAGATTTTAATTTACTATAAGTTTTAGAAGATTTGAATATTAGAATTAGATGTTGACAGCAAGTTAAACTGCTTTCTTTCAACTCAAATTCCAAGATTTTTTGCTAATATACAATTTAAACAAAACACTTATATTGCGTTTTTGTATTGCGTTTCCTCTATCATATTTGGCTCATCGACGAATAGATTTTGCAGATTATTGAGCGTGGTGATATAACATTTGTTTATGATCCTTAGATTAAGAAAGGGGATAAGAGATGACGCTATCTGGTATATTGAAATGTAGATCGCGGTTTTGCAGATTTTGTTACTAACATAAAAAAAGATAAGATATAATTGAAAGGGGGTTAATGTTTTGTTGTTTCACCAAAAAATACCACCTAAAGTGCAGCAACCTTATCTTATTGAAAGAAAGTTGTTTATTAAGAGGAGAGGAGAGAGGAGAGGAAGGAAGGGGAGGGGAGAAGTCGAAAGTCGAAAGTCGAAAGTCGAAAGAGAGGAGAGAAAGAAGAAATTTAAAGGAAAATCAAACTGGCTCTCCTCAAAAAGTTGATAAATTCTAAAAATTAAAAATAACATTGTTATTCTTTTGTTTTTGTTCTTATTTATCATAAGGTTGACAAACCTGCGTTATTATAAACAAAATATCGATTCGTAATAAACAACTTCTTATCACACTAAAATAATTATTCAAGCATAATACTATCCAATAGGTGTTTGTTATTATTAAGTAACCTTGTCTTATTAACATTTGCAATTCAAATTATGAAACTATGAAAAAGAGTTTTATAATTGTTAGATAATACATAAATTTTAAAGTAGGTAAAAAATATATATCTATGATATATATATATATATAATAACATTGCAATAATAAATAAACTTTATGTCCGATAATAGTATTAATACAATTGACGAATCGACCCCAAAACTTTTAAACAAACCTGTCTCCGGTTTATCATGGTGATGGTGGGCATGGTGACTGTGATGGTGGTGAGAGTGCCCACAAGCGTAACTCGCTAGCAACACAAACAGTACTAACAATACAGTCCTCATGTTCACACACTGAGGTTAACAAAGAACTAACAGGAAAATTACTCAATCCACGTATATATATATGAACGAGTCGAGTATAATATGAGGAAAAAATTTAAATTATTATTTACTTTTATTATTGAATAATAGCGGGAAGCGGCCATATTAACTTTTGTACAATTACTATGAAAGAAACTATTTTATTTTTCTAAATTTGACGAGCGATTGGTCCAATGATTGCCCTTCAAGTTTGACAGTAGTAAATGTAATAAGCAAATTGCGATTTTCGAGTCTAGGTATTCTTTTTCTCCGTTATTACCGTTATGTTATACAGATATTAATTCTCTAATATTTTTTTACATAAATATACTAACTTTCTGACAGACACTTACGTCTCGTCTACCCGTGAACACAATTACTGCAAAGTATTCGAAACGTCGGGTTAAAATCAAAATGTAACCAAATTATACGCGAGTTACAATCCGGAAAAATAATTTTATTTTATAAATATTATTGTCGCATTGATATTCGTATTCAAGACGTTACTTCTCCTTGTTTTTACACTTGTTTATCACATCACTTATTTTTACAAGATAAGTATCAGTATGACTTATTTTTGCAAGATAAGTGTATTAAGGAAACGAAATGCTCGTCTTGAAATCCCTAAGTAGTTTAACTCGACTTATTCAAGAAAGTATGTGTAGTACGTCTATCTTTATGACTTCTTTTATATCAATACAGCTAGTCTATTTTTGTAGATTATAACTGAAAATTGTATGTTTGTATGCTAGTCTGGTTAAGTTTGTTCGTCAATGGAGTCAAGCAATAATTCCATGTTTTTTATTGCAATCAAACAAACCATGACCTGTACAGGAAACTAAACTGACCTTTTATTCCGAATAACCATGTTTCTGTAGGAAAAACATACAATAATATTTTGTCACTAAAAACCGCAAGTGTACTTTAAATTTCAAATTTCAAATTCAAAATATCTTTATTCAAAAAGGCATTTACACGCACTTTTGAATGGTCAATTATTACATTATAAAAATGTCAGTAGTCAGTCCGTCCTTAAGCTACCACCAGCTCGGAATGCTGTTCTGTTGAGAAGAGCTGGCCAGAAACTCAACAGTTGCTCTTTTTAAAATATGTGAACAATGTTTGATGTACAGATTAGAATATTCTGCAAATGAGTCAACAACCAAAGCTCCACAACCTAACCTTTTACTTGATCGAAATACGATCAACTAAGAATTTTTGTATGCTATAATAAGCTTTATTTAACAGTATACTTTTAATTTTAGATTTAAAAGCAAGTAAAGGAAGGTCTAAGATATCTTGTGGAAGCTTATTATATGAAGGATTTTTTAACTTTTTGCAGACGAAATATCTGCGTTGAAAGTTTATTTTTATTTCTAGTATTTATAGCGTGTCTGTCACTGTTTTTTACATATCTATCCAAATTGTGACGTACAAATAAAATGTTATTAAATATGTATTGAGAAACGACCGTAAGAATACCAATTTCTTTAAAGACATCTCTCAGGGAATCTCTAGCTTTTAAGTTATAAATAGCCCGCACAGCTCTTTTTTAAAATAAATAGAGAATTAACTTCAGCAGCACTGCCCCATAACAAAATACCGTAAGACAAAATGCAATGAAAGTAACTAAAATAAACAAGTCAAGCTGTATTGACATCTGTTAATTGTCTTATTTTTTTAATTGCATAGACGGCGGAGCTGAATTTGCCTGCGAGTGTTGAAATATGGGGGTTCCACTGAAGCTTTTTATCTAAAGTTATACCTAGGAAAACCGTTGAGTCAGTCATTTCCAAAACTTCATTGTTAAGGAGCAGGCTACAATTCTGACTTTTTACATTGGGAAGTGTAAACTCCATGCATTTGGTTTTCCTTGTATTTAAGACCAAATTATTTATTTCGAACCAATGAAGAACACATGACAGAGCGCTGTTTACTTCGTCATAATTAGTTCTATTACGCCCGACTTTAAAAATAAGCGAGGTATCGTCAGAAAAAAGCACAATGTCACATAAGCCCTTTACGAAAAAGGGCAAATCATTAATATAAAGTAAAAATAAAAAGGGACCAAGAATAGATCCTTGTGGAACACCCATCTTTAGGTAAAAACCAGCCGATTTAGAATTATTTACATCAACCGTCTGGACTCTTTGATCTAGATAAGAGGCAATAAGATCAAGCGCAACACTACGCACACCATAGTGGTTAAGTTTGCATAGTAACGTTTGATGGTCAACGCAATCAAAGGCCTTGGATAAATCGCAAAACACCCCGATTGCATTCTGCGATTTTTCCCATGCGTCGTAAATGTGCTTAAGAAGCGTGGCACCCCCCCGCATCAGTTGTTGATTTACCTTTGTTGAAAACATATTGTTCACTATGCATGATTTTATTGCTAGAAACAAATTCTGACATTTGATTTAAAATAATCTTAAATGTCTGTAACTATAGACTTATGAATTTTAAATAATGCTTTAATAAATAAAATAAATGGAATAAAAGTCTTTTACACATCTTTAATATCAGACCATTTTATACGTCTTCAATAAATATACATATCAAACTGATTCCATATATGTTCATATTTATTTATTTTTTACATCTGAAAAACTTTTTTTGGAAAACAACTCCTTTTAGAGCAAGGAGAAGCATAATATATGGGACTTCCGACAACATAGAAGATGATGCTAGACTCCAGCGCAAAAAGGGGACCCAACCACGAACCCGACAGTCTACCGCGACCGTGACAACCGTGACCAACAAGAAAGAGACAGAAGTCAGGAATCGACCAAGCATAGAGTAATGACCACCAAACGCAACCGAGGTGACACATTCTATGAAGACTGACCTAGGTATCATCTTTGATTCGTACTGGGTCACTCCAACCACGGTGGAGTTAAGATTATTTTTAGCTTTATCAAAGTAGCTTTGGTAGTTCTTGCAGAACTCTTTCAAGTATTGGGATATACTTTGAATGCATAGGTCTCTATTGAGGTTTGAATTTCGTATGTACTATAATGCCCCCGTGGCAGTACGTAAAAATATATTCTGAAGTACCTGAATAGACTTCAGAATACCATGAGCAAAACTGAACGAATACAAGGTTTGTAAAGCTTACACAGATTTGTGACAGACAAGTGACATTTACTTTCCTTGCATGTGAGGGGATGGAGACGGCCTAGTATAAAAGCTGCTCTATTTTTATATGAGGAGCAAAGCTTAATCTACAATAAATATTTTGGCTTTATTATGCAAGTTTATCGGCTTATTAAATAGAGTTATTCCTCTTAAATCTCTCGTTGACTCATGAGCTTAAGCAACATATTGTTGGGGAACATATTGCATCTTTTAAGAGTGAAAAGACTTAATAATATTCCTAACCTCTTCTAAGTTCATGTTCTCTAACGGAGGCAATACTGGTAATCGAGAGCAACAACTACGACCGGTTGACTCTGCATGTTTGACGTGATAGACTTACAAGTACGTACATTGCAACCCTAGGCTGTCGGCTAAGCATTCGGCCTTCTCTCATCAAGATGAGAATCAATTCATTAAATTACAGATTAATTGGAAAAGTTTGTATGAAGTATAATCGTTTGCTGCACACAAATGGCTCTCGAATAGTGTATTCGCGTCATTCCAAGTTTTGTGCGAAAAACGTTTCTAAACTGAATTCAACTCACTTGTGAATTTCTAACTTATTGTTTATTATTTATAGCGTCAAAGGTAAAAAAAAGTAATTATCATTAGTATTACAAAAGTTTTGCGGAACGATAAAAAACTATAAAAATTACAATGCGTTTCTATGTACGGATCTCGGCAGGCATGTTATTACTTACTTACGTGCATTTATATGAATTGTTTTAATTAATACATAATATTAAAACTGAACTTCTGCGCTATTGATTTAATAATTTCATTCAATCATTTAAACAGCACTCGTTGAAAAATAGTAATTTTTATATTGCACCACGAAAAAATAATACCATACGTGTTTAGATTTTTTTTTAGTATTTAGGTTTTACACGCAATTTTTATTTATTCTTGATTGCTGTGTGATTTTAAATCAGTTGTCCACACAGAATACTATTGAGTACATACTACGTTGTTTGGACTAGCGCCATCTAGTTTTTGAATGACAAAACTATTTTGGAAATATTTGGTATCCGCATACCAAGCATTTCTAGTTTGAATTTTTCATTTAAACTTCATCCTCTCAAAGGTTTTTGAGCTGAGTGAAGCATTGTAACTAAATAAGTTTCACATACTTGTAAAATTAGCAGAGTAAATAGTAATCTTAAGAGTAATAAGAACTCGCGCGTGCGATTTCAAAATCATGTTAACTGTATGGGACACATTTTGGGCATTTAAAAAAAAAACTAGAATCACAAACGTCACCAAAAAACTTCAGGACCAGAATATTATTCATCTACGAGGAGTGGCATTAGCAAAAAAATATACTTTTGACCAGTAAGAGCTTCGTTTCGTTCAGCTCAATAAATGAGAGATGGAAAATCAAATTTTACTATTTCATCAAAGCCTTTAAAGATTATAACCCCCAGTTCGAAATATAAGAAGAAGAACTCTCACGGAATTTGTAAATCATAAACAAGAAAATAATACTAAAATCACCTAAAAAACATTTATAAGATAATAATGTGTCAACTTCGGTTTAGTTCGTTTGGCACCACCTTCATTCTGTTAGGTGAGAACTGACGAACTAAGGAGCGGCAAATCAGGGATCCAGTTCTCGTATTACACCTGTGCGTGAGTCCTTTCAAACTAGTTCGTTCGCGAACTACACAAGCTTCATAAGTAGGTTACATTGTAAAATGTGAACCAAACTCATGGACATATTTAGAGGAACGCAAAAAAAGTAGAATATCCAGAGATAATGTTTTATTACGCGATGTAGCGCAATGCTTTGTCGTTTCTTATTCGTACAACGAAGGATTAGAACAGCTTACCTACGTCGGTGTTCTCAACCGATTATAATCTGGGTGCCCTCAAGGCGAGAGTGAATAGTTTGTTAAAAGAAGTTATTGCGATTTACCATCTACAACATTACCACTTATCATCATTGGAATATCGTCATATTTAATTTTTCATTACAGAAGCCTCATAAAATGTTTATGTACATATTATATTAAATAAATATATTAACGCAAAGTTCGAAATAATTACATTGGTTGCTTGAGATATTTTCTTCTATATATAAGTATATACCAAATATAGCTAAGCATTATGGCTTTAAGTTAAAAAGAAACCACACTAACATCAGTCTATAACATTGGATGTTACGCCAGACTATTATACAAATAAGAGTAACCGAATAAAAGTTCATTTGCGGTTGTTGCTAGTTCCGGCAAATAAATAGTTTTAGACCTTAAATTCGGTTAGGACTAAAAATGACCGAAACTTTGGACCACGCCTAAACTTGACTGTTACGGAACTCTCTTGTATCGTTAAACGATTTTCGCGACTATTTCATAAACATTTATGTATATATTTTATTTAGTATATTGTTATTTATTTATTTATTTATTTAATATATAACTAAATAAATATCTAATTAAATAAATTTAATAAAATTTAATTTTTTATCTATGTGAAATATTCTTATTTTTATATTTAAAAATTCAAACATATATGTAGTATATTGAAATTCTTTTGCTTTTTATTTTTAAATTTGTTTTTATTTTCAAAAATTTAGAACCGGATATGATGATTCTTTCAATCAGTCAGGAAAACGAACTATAACTAATATATATAACCCAATCATTTCACCGGTTAAGTCTACGGTTGCTTTGGTAAACATTGTAGAGTGGCCTCCCTCCTCGGTCTTACCGTTACTGACAGCGGCGTCACTGCGAGCGCGCCAACACTGTTAACCACAGAGTACTATAATAACGTCGAGAAAGCACAGCGACCTACTGACTCTTAAAAAAAAAATTAAAATATTCAATAAATGGTTAAGTAATCTGTGTGTGAATAAAGTGAAGTTATTGAAATGTATTCAGCCACGCGATATTTAATTTATTTGGTAAGTTTAAATATTAAATTTCATATTTTGGTACTTTTAAGTAATATATTTTGTATACATGTAAATCAATTTAAAATATATTTATTAAAGTTCAATATGTATTGTTATGTTGTTATTGGTATATTGAGTTGAAACTAAGGTAGATTAAATATTTAAAAAATATATAAGTTGAATTCACATGCAACTTATATTATTTTTAAATAGTCACCTATTTATTTAAAATAAAAATAATCACTGTTAATATGTTTAAATATGTTTACAAAAATGTATCTAGTATTTGATTCTTGCTTAAAATTTTTAAAAATTAGTTTCAACTCAAAATATTGATGTAACTGAGTTACTGACATAATGCCCAATTAATTAAAAGAGCCTCTTTTTATACGTTAATTTAATAGATACTAATTTAAATTTTGCGAAAAACGAAACAGGACATCAGGTTATTAATATTTATTTTTCTATATTAAAATTATATACCTTGAAATTAGGTATTATAAAAAATATACCTGGCATAAAACTTTATTAAAAAAAGTGTCTTTAATTTGCTCGATAATGACATGTGGCTCCCTAAACTGTTGTTAGATCTCATTCTTCCTTGTCATTACCATTGGGCCATGTTGGATAATGTCAAAAAGATAACCTTGTTTGATCGTTGTCCTATGATTCTAAGAAAGTTTAACTGTTATTTGTATATCCAATATTACCTTTACAGGCTATGCGTGATCTCTCTCATTCATATTAAAATGTATTTGAGTTTCATCTATCATTAGAGTATATCAGCATAAATAGCATTATAGTCTGTATTTGTATAGATTTAAGATGTATATTTGCATATATTCATGAGACAATAGAATTATTCTATTGGAAAGCAGGTGCAGTGTGGGCGCGGAATTGGAATGAATTCCAAAATAAGATGGTGGATTTTCTATTTGGGACAATACGTCTATTAGTTCAATTGTTTAATATTATTTGGTCTATTATTCTTATTATGGTAAATTGGATGTTATAATTTGGTATACAATAGGACGTCAATTTCATTGTTGGTTTTTTAATGTTTTTGCAATCATTATTTTCTTATTTAATATTTGATCGTTTGATGTTAAAGTATTATTATTTACTGAAATTTCCATTTTTTTAAACAACTCCTTCAAAAGAGAAATAATCTTGGGGGTTTAACAAACAGAAATAACGGACACAAATAAAAAAATTGTCCCGTGTGGAAATCGAACCCAAGACCTGTCTCAAAAGGCAGAGCTAACAACCACTAGAACAACCGGCCGTCCGTATTATTTTTATTAGTGTAGAATCAAGTTGCAGTATGCGTTTGATACCGTTTGATTTCGTTCCGGCGCAGGCGCATGCGTCCCGTTACTGTTGAATATTGGATGTGTTATTGAGTTTTGTAGCCTATATAGGAAACCTAGTGGTCTAGATTACTTAAAAGGAGTATCCTTTTTATCTATATCTAGTCTACAATGTTTCATATACAGGTTCTTATATTTAAAAAAATGTAACTAGAAATTACTACATATTTATAATAAAGTAGTATGACATGTTCCAGCCGATTTCGACTACTTAAAACTCTTCTCTCTCAAAAATAATATATTTGTAAATAAAAGTAACAGATGTAAACATTATAAAACTATTTTTAATGGATTAAACTCGCGTATAATTTTGGTGAAATTTTAATTCTAATCTGACGTCTTGAATGCTTTGCAGCAATCGTGTTCACTAGACGAGATGTGTCTGATACTTCTCTAAATGTCGTCAACCCGTCTAAGAATATACTCATAGATGTTTAATTAACAATTTAACGTTGACTGTTTATCTGTATGTTTGCGAAACACCTTAACACACTATGATAAAACTTTGCGTTGAGAAAAATATTATTGATACAAAATAATGGTATTTTCAGAAAAACAATATCGTAATTTTCGTAAATTGGTTAATAGTATGTATAAATTGGGAAAATAGCTGATAACAGTTGATTGGCTGAGCTAAAAAATGTATACTAATATTATAAAGTTGAAAAGTTTGTTTGTTTGTTTAAACGCGCTAACCTTGAAATCTCTTGAATCTTGAAAAAATATTTCTTATTATGATAGAAGGCTATAAGTAATCATTACACTATTATTAGTTATTTAAATAATAAATAAAATCATTTTATTTATTAAATTATATTCACAAAATATTATTAAAAATTTCTTTTATTCTCAATAATTTTTCTAACGTGATTTATGATTACTATTACAGATAATTATCCGCCTGTACTCACGTTAATACTATAGGAATTTGCCCGACTAGGTTCGTACCCATACGGAGTACTTATTCATGAGCCCTGAGCATTGCGGAATCGTGGCATCTGCACGAAACGACTCAGGCAAATAGTTTTTACAGTCGGATAATTATTTATAATAATAAATATTCTTTCAAATGTTAATATGTTTAACTTCCTATTTTAACTTATTTAGTAATTTGAAAACCACAACCCACCTGTATGACGTTTTTACTCTATTTATTTGTGAATTAAGTGAAAAACTACTACACTTATATTTAAATTTAATTAATGTTATAATAATGAAGTAAATTTGAATTATTTGAAACGAAAATATTGCTTTGATTTCAATAGCACGTCTTTTTAATAAATATATATATTTTAATCGATTTAATATTTTGCTAAATATATATTTGTATATTAAAAAAACCTTTTAATTTTGCTACAAGAATTTTCCTGGAAATGTAATAAAAAATAATAAATTGTTGGCATAGATAAGCGGAGCCGGGTATGTCTATATGTGTCATGCGTGGTTAGAATTTATATATTTTTTTAAACGTCTAAGCAATAGGCCAAGACATAAAAACAAAGGTAATTGCGTATTCTATGAGGTCAGAAGGAAAATGTGAGGTTCCGTTACACTTTCACAAGCTTTGAGAATATTTGGGACATTATCACTTTCAGATGATATAAAAAATACTTTCGTCTGTGTTTTTGTTATGAGACGTGATGATTGCTATTATACGTTCAAATGTAATTTGAAAGAATAAACTAACGATACAAAAAATCTTTTCGTTGTTTTCTTTTAAAATAATTATTAATTTATCTGGTATAATTTAATATCAATAAATAAATTGATTTGCTCGGTATAATGGCGTCAGTAATTGGCGTCAATAATTCTATCATAATTTATGTCAAGATTTTTTAATGTATTTTTTTGGAAAGATTTTTCTGCCAACCAGTTCTGTGACACACAATATCTTAAATTTTATGATTCAGATAATTGCAAGTAAATATGTGATAACATCTCTCTTGTATCGTAAATTACGTTTTTAATGTTTTTACTTTTACTAATTAAAATTTATACTTTCATTATTTTTTTTTATTTTTTGAGTTTAAACAAATAAATAATGGCAATTGTGATTAAATATAACTGTTTTTTTAGTGGACAACATCTTTTTTAATACAGATAGAATATATAATGAAGTAAAACGGTTGATAAGGAATGCGGGGTCGGTGGCCGGCACTGGGTGAAGGTCACTCGGACTCTAACGGACTCTGACGTCACTAGTGTGTTTCTTGACACACTTAGCTGCTTCACGTTTTGTTTGGCTGAGGGCTTGGGTTTTTATAATACATTTTTTAAGGAACAACTCTCGCATTACGCGCGGGGTATTTAGAAACAGAAATAATGGACACAAATAACACACCGATATGAAACAGCTATTTCTGGATCACACAAACAACTATTTCGAATGGGAATCGAACCCACGTTCTTAGATGCAACAAGTAGAGACACGAACCACTAATTCCTAGACCAAGATATGTTATATGGGTTTTTAAAATACAAAAAACAGAAAATTTACAGAAAACCACATAATAGTGAAGCATTTTTTCTAGAATTACTGTTTATATGATAATTTGTTTTCTATTTTGACTAATATAATTTTGCTAATGGCGGTACGTAATGCCAGCTGTGATTTATATTATATTCGCTTAATCATAAACGATACGCTCTGTATGTATTTTGCGCACGCCCATAACGGCAATGTTCGTCGGCCATGTTGCTGAGTTTCTCTCTCTGTAAGATGAATGGGAATAATTAGTTATTTTTTAATCATTAAACTAAATTTGCAGCAAGTCATCAACATCTAAAGGTAAATTCAATACAATAATTAATGATCATCTGTCATAAGTGACAGTTATCTTTTATCACTTTTTTTTATTAATGTCACTTATTTCTTTTTTATTTGTTTTCAACTAAACTTATGTATAATTTCTAGAAATTACAATTACATCTGTCACGAAATTTGACAAACTGCAATGTGATTATCTTTAACCTATATTTGTTGTAATTTTCTATGGTTAAGAGTTAAATTATTACGGTGCTTCCTCGTGTAATGATTGTATTTCATCACCAAGAAACTAAAATGGCCTTTAAAATGTAGTCTCTAAGGAATATAATTTCTGTAATATAGTTGCGTGTTATAAATCCGTGTCAAATACAATTACGCTACTATAATTTACTGACAAACTATTTACCTCTGTATAGTAAATGTGGTCGTTATTGATGATAGTCAGAAATTATTAATTGTCACTAATTCTGAGTCTACACTTGTTACTCAAGGTGTGATTTGAATATACACTTCGAGTTCATTTTCATTTTTTAGATACATGCTCATGCCAGCGACTTCCTCTTCAAATCCATGCTAACAAAAATTATAAAATATCATTTAACTTAAACTTTGCAATTCATACCTTTTTTTGTTACTTTATAATCTTACTTAGTTTTGTTATTTCATTTTCCTACAAATTAGAAAGTCATAAGAAAAAAGCATCCTTCTCTGTATATCTCTTGTAAGAAGAGATATACCAAATCCCTGGTGGCATAAGCGATTTGGTACTTTCGTCCTCCCAGGGGAGTTTGTGGTATATCAAATTACAACTTCCTTAATTGTCAACTCGAATGCTTTTATTATTTTTTGCATGTGTTTAAGCTGAAGGAAATGCAATTACCGACATTCCGAAACCTGAGCTGGGGTGATCTCAACAGAATTGTATGCACATTCACCTTAAGTAGAACAACTTAAATCAGTTTTAGAATTAAGAGTAGGTAATAAGTTTGTGTTTAAGGTGAGATAAAAAAAAATCTAATTTTGAATTGAATTCTGGTGATAATGTATTATAAAATTTTATTAAGTAGTCTTAATCTTAATTAGTTTAACTTAATTTAAGCCAGAATAAATTTAAAACTGTCTCGAACCATTCTAATTCTATTCAATAAATATATATATATTATTGAATGAATCAATAGAAACAGGGTACGAATCCAAGACCTCAGAAAAATTGTCCCGCCACCTTTCCAATTGAGCTATATTTTCATTTCCTGTTCGTATTCCAATATTTTATTCTATATTTATTTTTAATTTAATAAGCCATAATTGATAAAAAAATATATATATTTTATGCATAGAATTGGCTACAACACACTGAACACACGAATTATTATTTTTATTATTTTATTTTAATTTAATAATATTGTTTTTGCTTTCATGACTTGGACATATCTGATTTGAATAAACTAAAATATAAGATTCTTTTAAATCTAAAAAATACTTAAAACTTAATAATATTGTTTTTATTAGTCGAAGATTAAATAGTATTCGCAGCTCACAGCGCCGCCTGGTGAGAAGAGAAATTAGCAACTAGTAACTTTCATTGCATTTAGATTTAGTTCATATAGTATCAACACTATCCAATGTGTTATCTTTTCAAACTAGTCTTAACTAAACTAGCTGCATAGATAACATCACTAAAGTGAATAAATAAATAAAATAACATTTTGCGGTATGCAGGTCACTATAACGGACCTTGTACTTGATATCCATGATTGAATTAAAACTTTATTTCAGTTGAAATAAAGTATATAATCGTAGAAAGTTAGAGTTGTTTGTTAGTTGGCGCCGACTTTGGTCGTATATGGGCAAATGTTTTCATACAAGAGATAGCGAAACCTTGATACTATACAGTTTTATGATCAATATTTAAACATTGTTTTTAATAAGTTATAGGAATCTAGGAGTGCTTTGTTAGTTCTCACTCCCGCTAGATGGCATTATACAATTAAAAATACTAGTGAAACTTCGTCGTTATTCAACAGATATTTTAGGAATTTCGAAACCTATAACAGTTTTTTTTTATATCATTTTAATTTTATTCATAAACGTTAAATCTCTCACATATGTTTTGGCGCCAAAATGATGAAGCCCTTTTTTTTTTGTTTATTTTATTTCTAAGCACATATATATTGATGAAGCTTTTCAAAATGAAACCATAACCTATTTTTTGTGCGCCTATCCTATAATCACTAGCTACAAAAATTAGCTTACTAGTAAATAAGATTATTGAGTATGGAATAATAGACTAAAAATAAAATAAATTATTTATTGTTCCAGGCGTTATTATCGCTCTGTGTCTCGGAGCCTGCAGTGGATCCACAACCAGATAATCCTCAGACTGACCCTGAAGAGCCACCGGAGGGGTACTACGCTTTTGTCGAGTCACCAAACGCCACACCCCCAAGGTAGTTATATATGATGGTGATGATAAGAACAACAGTTTTTTGATCTTTCAAAACCTAGATAAATATATTTTCATAATTCGTAGTGGTTTAAAATTCTCAACCTAATTTTTCCTACATACCTGACTAATTATAAATAATAATTCGATATCTTAGTAATTTGTTTCGAATGCAATTAAAATGTCCTTTCTTACAAATAACATCATAAACAAATTAAGTACGATAAACTAAACGAGATCCAGTACAAGATTTCTCCTCAGATTTTGCTCTCTCTTACGTCCGTTTGTTTATAATCCAGTACCTGGTGTTAGTGGTCACTTCACTTTACTTTCACTAATAAACATTGTAATTTTTTATGGCAGTATACGAATATAAAGTAAAATTTTCATTTATTAACCAAATCTTTCTATTTTTGGATTCTTATGAATATCGACGACGAAAAAAATAATATGTTTTCAAATATTGTATATTAAATTCTAAAATGAACGAAAAATTTGAATACCTAATGTACATGAAAAATAGTTTATAGCAATAAAAACTTTGGGGGGTCTTATTTTTTAGCCTTCTATCAAATGCTAAATATCGTTAAAATTCTGCGGAAACACAGTACGAGGGTTCTTAGTATCTTAGGTAGCTTTCAACTAGAATTTGTGCCTACCAATGAACCCCCTTCCCTAAGAGGACTTATACCCACTAGAACAAGTTATCTTTACTTATAAATAGTTAAGTTCGAGTCTATACCTACATATCAAAATAGTTGAGTTAAACAACCTATTCAAAATGTAGTTTCCTACAACCTTGTTAGTATTACATAATTTGCTTGCCATTTCATAGTTCTACTAGTACATGATCTTATTTCTCATTGCAGAGTGCGTCCTCCCCCCTACCAGCAGGTGTCATCAGAGTGCGCGGCGGCGGGCGATCGCGCTCACGTTAGCGCTAACAATCTGTGCGGAGACCTCAACAGAGGAATCATTCCAAGAAATCCCATGGGACAGAGTCCTAATGGAGAGCCTTATCCGTTGTAAGTAATACAAATATCCTTATAAGTTGTCAGAGTGTAGCTAGGTATGAAAATACATTTTAATAACTGATTTCAAACCTACTTTCTCGTTAAAAGAACGTTGAAAATAGAAATGGACTAGTCAGAGAAAAAAGGGACTATCAGATTATAGACCGCATTTATTTATATCATATAATTATCACGATAATGACATATTATTCAGCAGGTCGACTTCATCAAGATACACATTAAATGCTAATATTGACTGGTTTTGGTTACATTCTCCAGCGAGCTGATTCGTAACCACACATTGCGCTTCTTGTCCCGCACGCTGCCCGTGCTGCGCGCTGACGACGCGCTGCCCCGCGTGGCGCACGTGCCTGCACACACACATGGGCCTGCTCATGCAAACGCACACGAACACGACCTTGTGCCCGATGTTAGCCATAATAGGTGAGTTTGCTTCTCTCTCGGTCTAAATCTTTTCGTTTTCGTTTTCACTCACGATCTGCTTTGATACTTCAACACTTAAAATCGAAAACTTAGAAAATGTTGGCCTCCTTTGTTTATTGTTTCATATATAAATGTAAAGATTTCTTTCATAATATGCGAAGTCAATTACAAGACCTTTGACTGTTTTTCTCTCATCTTATATGTGATACTAGATTATGCGTTTGAGATAAATGAATTTTGTTAGAAATCAATATTTTAATTGTATTGTAATTCTCATTCAGTCTAGAGGAACGTTCAAAACGGTCTCTCTCGTCAGAGGAGGTCCCAGCCAGCGCGCTCCGAGCGGAGCATCGCTCCGTTGATGACGAACAACCAAGGGAGAGCCGCAAGTTCTGCGATGGCGGGGGAGTGTGAGTACAGATACATATACGTACCAGTCACACAAACAATCGCGCTATAATAATACGCAGGGAAACACTACACACAGACGCATTCATACAAGTATCCTTTCATGCACAATTAACGGTGCAGTATTCTGTTTAAATTAGTATCCGACCAAGACAAGATTATTAACCGAAACCGATCCTTCGGGTTGCTCTCAGTTTCGACCAAAACCGAAACCGAAGCCTACCCAAATATATTTAAAATTGTTATTGTTTATTTCAGTATAATATATAAGCGCACGATAATTTATGCATACTTGAGTTTCATCCATTTTTTGTCCGAAATCAAACATTCGCTGGGACACGAGTTTTATTTATTTAATATCTCAATACAAGTATTTTACTAAACAAAAATAATAAAACTCCTATACAATTCATAAAATATTTGCAACTTTTTTTGTTTTCTCTTAGGGATTAGCGAGGCTCATCTTTAAGACCGTTGCGATTATTTTCATTCATTACTTCCATATTTATAACAAAATAAAACAGCATTTAACTTAAAATACAATTAATATTTATTTCTAAATATTGTAAACATTTCGATTGTTAATATTTTTTATAAACGTATCAATTTATAAAACATTGCAAAAATAATTTTAAATGTTATTGAGTTTCCGAATGATCCATCCAAATATTATTTGATTATAAGATTGAAATAAAATTGACTGAAATTCAGAACCAGTCATCACAACAGAATATTCAAAACAAGAAACAAATTTAAAATAGAAATTGTAGAAAACAATACCCTTGCTATTCGAGAATTAGAATTTTAAATTTCAACATGAGTCAATAAAAACATCCAATACAATAGAAATAAATAATTTACTTCAACATTGATATTCTACTTTTGATAGACAACATTGACAATAATAAAATCCCTACAACATAATAATTATCCTACACTATACATATTCATCTATCAACTGCTATCGCTCCAAGATTATATAAATCCTTCAGAACGACGTCGAGTGCGTCGTGTTTTGTGCCGTCGATGAATGTAACACGATTGTCTTTTTCAATCTGAAAGATTACATTGCGTTTCTGAGATACTATCAAGACAATTTTAGTTATGAAAGATTTGTTAGTGACATTCAATTAAGAACTAAAATAATTAAGTCCAATAACAAATAAAAAATAAAATCATCTATGTAGAAATATATCATACGATATAAAAATACGAAACTATTTTTCAATAAAAGAAGATATGTAAAGGAAATTAAATGTAAATGTAAATTGATAATCATTACTACAACTCCTAAAAACTAAAAAATCCACTATAAGATGTTTATTATAATACAACTGAATATAACATAATTTGTCAGTACCCTCACCTCACGTCTATAGATGATGTGTTCTGGCCAAACGCATGCTTCGAAGTACCCTGGTACATCTGGTGGGTCGTACAGACGCAAGCAACGCCGGGAGAAACACTCACCGTACTCTAGGATGAAATAGTACCTGCAAAAAAACTACTTATACCAAAAACAACTAAACAAGTGTTAGGATCCAGAGAGGTTTTAGAATCTATAAAAAGTTTTTTCATTTTTTTAAACAAATAAGACTAAGAATAATAGGAATAGATCTTCCGAAAAAAATTAGGCAAAAGTAAAAGTTTACAATCTTTAAAGATAGTATTAGATTTCTTAAGTGTTATAAAAAATCCCACCTTAAATTACATAACTCCATGATTGCTTTATAGTTAATGACAGTAAACCCTTCTAATATTAAGAATTTCTTTCCCGCTATTTCTAATTTGCCGGGACTCCTGCCTTCTATGCTTGTGTGTGCTTTGTTTTCTCCATTCATGGTTGATATGACGTCATTGTACATAGATTTCATATCCAAGGACGAGAGAATGTCATAGTTATTATGATCTATGCCTTTGCATTTGATATGGTGTGGACTGTCGTCCGAATAGAAGTACTTGTCTTGATGAAATATATACACCGGTACAAGCAAATCTCGTAACTTATTCGCTAATGTTGTTTTTCCACCACATGTGACCCCCGAAATACCGATCACAATCCAATCTGAGTCAGACATACTTTTAGATTTCAATTGAGATTTATATATTAATAATTTTGTATGTTGAACACTAAAGCGTTCTCTACTTATTAAACCTTTTTTTTTACTAAAACTTAGTTGTAGATTAAAAAGTAACGATTGATCTTCTATATTCGATGAAGGTGGGTGAGTCGGATACAAACTATTAATTAGTTTCTTATTTCCTACAAATCTTATATAAAAATCTAATTTACTATTTTTAAACACATGAAAATCTAAACTAATTGATTTAGCTACACGGTATAGGCACTCTATTGGTCTATATTTAATATATAAATGCGTGTGAGTATATTTAGGAAGAAAGTCTATAGGTATGGGTAAATATGGTAAAGAGTGAAAGACATAAGTCCCCCGACAAAAAAAAAGCCCCAAATAGCGCAGAAAAGTAGCACCCACTTTGGATTTGGGATGTACTGATAAATCCACAAATCTGAAAAAAACATCACTTACATTAAAACTATGAATGGAAACTAAGGCATTAAGGGAATTTTATGTTAAACAACTAAACAATGGCATTAATGTGTGAACATATCAATTGCAATTTACTCTCCATCTTTTTTATGAATATATGACTTCATATTTAATTAAAAAATTAAATGAGAACAGTTCTCAAAACATAGTGTTAAATGTCATTTTATGACTCACCTTCGTCAATAAAAGGATATGAGTTGATCCAAAAAACAAAAACAAAATATAGAGTGAGTGTTGTCACCAGAATAAATTTTCCCAAAACTGCATCAGGAATGTCCATAAAGACATAACTTTATACTATCCTACAAATTTACTAAGGCTCTATATTTATGAAGTCTCTTTTGGAAATATTATATATTTTTGTTCATCAATTTTTACTTCTATTTTTTTCTCTGGTTTGCCTTTGATTGCTCTTTCTATAATCTGAAATAAAAATAACTATTCATTTAAAAATTACTACTGCTAAAGTAATACTATAATGAATTTAATCATCATAAATATAGTAACAAACTTAATAAATTGTTATAACAATGAAATATATATAAGAACACTACTATTGTGTGATTCGCCTTCCTGAACACTAACTGATAACAGCTTTTGAAATTTTATTGCAATAAATAATTTTCTTATCACATCTTATCTACTCTTAATAAAATATTATATTAGTATTTTATTACATTATTTATGTTATAGCTAATTAAATATGTAGTTTATAATTATTATATTATTACCATTTGGTCCAAATAGGAATGTGTACTATTATATGTAATTAAAGGGCTGCATTCAACTAAATACTAAATACTTGTTTCGAACATATAGTTATTTACTTAAGTACAGCCTGATATATAATAGTTTACTAATAGTTTTTGAAATGAGAATTTAAAAATCATATAGATATAATTTAAAAGTGTGAATTTGTTTTTTTTTTTGTTCCTTTGTATTATGTTTACAAATATTGTTATAATAACATCCACCTTTTATTATAAATTGTTATATTACCTTATCAAGTATCGAACTTATGGTTGTAGATGATGACAAACCAAGAAGTTTTTTAGTGCCTCTCTCGGTTTCCTCACTAGATGCTGAGTTTATCTTCTGCTTCTTGTACCTCTGTTTAGGTGTGTCACTGGAGACTGAGAATTATAATTATATAATTTTATTTCTTCTTTAACTTCCTTCCAACCAGAATATTTCAATTTAATGAATTTTTCTTTAAATATTTCAGTTGTATGTAACAATTACTGCTACACCAGTTTGTAGAAATTACAGAATTAAATATTGCAATCACTATGAACTTTAAAATAATTCATAAATTAATTAAACCATTATGAGTAGAACCGATAAAAAGAATGAATCGGCTTTAAATAATGGGAATAAATTCGTAAAAAAACTAACTATTTACATTGTATATAGAGAAATGACGTAATCAAAACAATGATTCAAAAAGGACATACCTTGTCCTCTGACGCTCTGGTGACTTGTATCAAAACGGCGCTTGTTTGCTTTGGTTTTGGATTCTAAAAAAACAATTATTTCCGGATTATAAACACAATGATTCATCAGAGGTCCACCCTTACTTACCTTGTTGATCTACAAATTCGAGCGCGGTATGCACCAACTCTGAAGACATTTTATTTCATTCGTAAATGAAATTACTTAATACATTTAAGTAAATTTTTCAAAACAACTAAATTAACCTATAAATTCTTGACAAATTCAAAATGTCAACAATTGTCATTGTTATAACAACTAACGTCATACCAGAGACCGAATATGAATGTCAACAAGAATTGCGTTTGGTTTATTCATTGCTTATGCACCTTAGCAAGATTAAAAGACATATTATCATAAGAATTGAATTCATATTTATATCTCTTCTAAAAAAAGATCACGTTTGATCAATTTACACTTAGCATATTGTTATATTTGGTAGCCAATATATTTGAAGATTTTTTTCAAATATAATTTCAGATTCTGCATGTTATATAGAGCTATCAATGGTGATAGTGCTGGTCCTGAACGTCGAGAAGATCCTGGAGTAACTCCTCACGCTTCACACCCTGCTCCTCACAGATACGAGGTTCTTATGGTTTTGCTATTATTACTACTGTATTTTTTATTCTAAATTTATTCTAAAACAAATACCTAAAACGTTTTTTCTTTAAATAAAATATTTAAATGTTCTCGTAAATATTATTAATTATTATCAATTATATTTTTCGACACAGGGTCCACCAACACCCTGTCCTGCACGTGTAGAATACGCGACGCCGGTATTTGCCCGTAATTATCAAGGAGTGTGGCGATACGTAGTGCAAATTCCATACGAAGGGTACTTTACTCAGACTGTTGAAGTCACCAGGTCAGTTATAATCGTCCGCGGAAGCCTAACGAGTGTTCAATATCTTATTTTGGTAATTAACACAATGTTGTAAAATTTGTAGATGTATGCAATCTCGTTGTCACTATCTGGAGGGTGGGTGCCTCAGCTCACCACGATGGCTGTCGCTGCTAGTGGCCGAGCTACACTACCCGCCGCCAAATAACGAACCTGCACATACTCACAGACCGGTAGCGCTACATTTACTATCTTACAATATTGGAACGTTCGTAAATAATTTTATTTCATATTAGACTATCCTATTATTCATATTATTCATATTGATTACAGGAATACAACCAATATCCACAAAAGCAAGAAACTGAAAGCAGTTCTGAAAAACCACAACATTGTGACGGACATGACGCACTTGGATGCTATCAGGTTTGTTGGTGAATCAAGACATGAAATTCATAATAAAACTTATAAGAATTAATTTTATACAACTCTGTTATTGACAGGTTCGTCTATACTACGATTGGTTCCTAGTGCCCGGATCGTGCAAGTGTTGGCGTCCGGATTATTTTGCCCGCTACGTGCGACGTAACAGACATGAGCTGTAGACACATACATCAATATATATAGTTACGAGGAATATTAGTTGGGCTTGATACGTATGTCTCCTTGTAAATAAATGTTTAAATTCAGGTGCTAAAATCTTATTTTACAGAAAACAAAAGATGGATTACTTAAGCGAGTAGCAATAGATAATATTTGAAGCGTCTCTTAACATTGAGCTATTTATATATATCTTTTAAACATTTGTAGTAAACTGTATATAGATAAACTGTTCATGGTAATTCTCGACATTTTATAAAAAATATATTTATATAAGTTAGTTATTTGGTGCTAAGTTTTTGTGACTTTAAGACTGCATTAGTAAAATATATAATTTAAAATAATAATAAGGTAGTCAGATGCATTACGCTGTCTGATATGTAGCTACACTTACTAGTATAACAGTTTTGTTTTGTACGTATCGTGTAGTGTGGCTGGATCTCTATTTATAATTTATCAAAGAACTTATTATTTAATTCTTAATTTTTTATGTATTATTGTATTATGTGAGGCATGTGGCAAATTTTGCGGATGAGGCCCTTTTTTGACCTATGCTTGCAGTTATTTCAAATCAAGGGTCACTATCGACTGGGACTATTGGCATTTGGCCGTTTTACCAAGATGTTATTACACCACTGTTTATCGCTTTTGTTGATAGTTAAATATTATTTAAACATGCTCAAAAACATTATAATAACTAAATTGTCTTTTGTCCTTAAGATAATTGACTGTAAAGTTTTAATAAATTACTCAACTCAATGTGCATTTATTTATATTAGCATAAGGTGTTATTAGTCTGCAATAATGTTACTGTATTTTTAATAAAGCACTAAACATATTATATCATTCTTTTGTATAAACTCTATGCAACATTACCTTAAATACTAGTGGGTCGTCCGCGAAACTTTTCAACAACAGATATTTAAGGAAATTTTGAAACCTGTCACCGTTTTTGTTTTGATTTCATTCATTTGTAAACTCATTGTCAATCATCAACATATTATTTTTATTTTTTGTAGAAAAGTAAATACAAATTTCTGCACATCTACAGTTTTATCTCTTCAAAATGAGACAATAACCGATTTACACAATAAATAAATAATTCAAAAATAATACAAAATTATCCAAGGTATACTAAAAAAATAAATAGACAATGATTTTTTTAATCTATTTAATTAACTATTGATCAACTACAAAAATATGATTTTTCAAAATCTTTAAATGTTTCTTCTGGAAACAGAATGGATTTCTCTTCTTCCACTTTCACTTCAATTTTCTCAGCAAGTGGTTTGCCTTTAATTGCTCTTTCTATAATCTAAAAATGTATAATGAAATATATAGTATCATCCATAGCATTATGGTATATTTGATTTCAACGAGAAGGTAAGGTCAAGTTGAAAACTTTTCCTACAAGTTTACAAAAAAAGTATTAAACTTAACTAAAAAATTACTAAATTAGATTTCATTTGAAGAGGGTAAGGTCATGTTTAAGCCTTTCTTTAAAAATTTATAAAAAAAGTCTAAAAAATAAAAAAAAAATATTTTAAAAATTATTTCAAAATGTTTTTTCAATTGACATTCAAATTGATTTTTTTAATCTGTAGTAATTTAGCAATATTTTTTTAAATTAATATAAATGAGTATTCATAATTCTACTCACCTTATCAACTGACCCAACAGAGGTGGGGGTGGAGAGTGCTAACAGTTTCTTGATGTTCTCCTCGGCTAAGTCTTTTTTTAATTTTGAAGTGTCTTTCTTTTTCTTCCTACTTTTATGCTTAAATAAAAAACTAACTGAAATTTTAATAATATTAATTACATTAAAACGTTAAAATTTCAAACAAAAAAATGTTAAATTATAACTAATATTAAATATGAATCATACCTTCAGAGTTATTTTGTGTCTTAGATCGATTTTGATGCTTCTTATGTTTAATATTGGCTTCTAAAAAAGAATAACGCTTTCATTATTGAATTAAGCATAAATGTACAAATATGTGATAATTTATATACCTTCTGGGTCAACAAAAGCAAGAGCTTGACGCACTAATTCTGATGACATTTTTAATTATGAATATGTAACATATGTATTTTTAACAAAAAGTATTAACATACAATGGACATGATAAACATAACCTCTAAAAATGTTTTGTATGGTAATTTGTAAACTTGCGCAAATACAACTGTCAGTTGTCAGAACAAATACAGCCGAAGTAAAGCCTTATTTTAGTACAGAGAGAAAAGAAAAAAATATACAACCATTATTCAACAACCATTTTGCACATTGACATTGGCAGAGTTGTATTTAAAGTTACAGATTATACTATAAAGAAGAGTGAAGTGGTCTGTTCACATTCCTGCAAGCAGAAAGCTGTGCTTCTGTTCAAGTTTAAATTAAATAATGCATATTTTATATTTGTGTTTTTTTTATTTATTGTACAAGTCATGACACAATTCATAACGTAATATCTAACATTATTTTTTAAATACTTTTCAGATAAATATCTAGTGTAATAGTCATGAATTTTCGCAAACATTAAAATTTTACATAGGCTAACATTTTAGAGATGTTATGTTTAATGTATTTATTTTTGTCTCGTTGATTTTTTACTATGAATGATTTTGACTTGTTGGAAAATATCTGTAAACATTTTTAGTCATGTTAACCTTAGGAAAACCGTCCCGTGTGTGACCTCTTTGTGGTAAAAAAAGGAACAGTGCTATCTCACGTCCTCTAGATGGCGTTGCTCCTAATTCATAAAAATCGACGTTTACTTTTACTGAATCTGATACATATTTCATAATAAATTGAATGAAAGAGGGTCGTTGTGATAAAAACAATTATTATAAGTTAATATTTTTATTGTTTCTATTTAATTTTGAAAGTATTTGGGTGTTTATTACGCTTGTGAGTTTAATTATAAGTGTTTTAATATTGAATATGTAACTACTTACTACATAATATTTTAAACACTACACAACCTGATTTTGTAAATAATAGTCATTATTTATTTACAATTACAATGTTCATAAAAATATTTCTTAAAATGTTTTAAATATTTCCTTACGTCTCGAATGATACTAAAATATGAAATAAAGACATCATAAGTATCGATTTAAAAATAAGCGTTTAGATATTCACAGCACTAAGTTAACAGGCTTCTTCTTGTCTATATTCGTCGCCATCTTGAATATCTATGGAAAGCTCTCCAGAAGCGATAGGGGCGGACCCTATGCTGACACATTCGAGGGAATCATTTATACCATCCCCATTACAATCATCTGAGTCGTCGGTTTCTCTGTCGCTGTACGGTATTTTATGTGAACTCTCGCCTATTTGGCTCTGTCCCGTGTCGAGATTAAATCCATTGCTAGAGTGAGCGATCTGAGCATCACCGTCGCCATTTTGTTGTGTAAAGAAACGCACGGAGGGTTCCTGTTTAGGGTGGCTGAAGGTTACGTGACAGGCAGAGTAAGGCGGTGGGGGGTCCTCCAGCTTACAGGCGGAATAGGGGGGCGGGAGGTCTGGGGGAGAACTAGATTCAGACGGGTAAGTGTCCTCAGATGGGATCTCCGTGTCAATGTTGCTACCATTCTGTTCTGTAACAAGAGTTAATTTTTATTTAAAATAAGTAGCCTTTAAAACTGAATGTTCATACTTACGACTCGTTGCGAGAACGTTTGGTGTCGGCCATTCTTCAGATCGTCTCCGTCGAGCTGAAAAGTTTTTTACTCAAGGGTAAAAAAAAAATTATGTATAAAAATGTTCCGTTTATTAAAAAAAAACGTAGCCTTTTTACGTCATATATTGCATTTAAAAATTCATTTGTCCGGTTTTTCTACGACTACGTTTCATAATTGTACTATATCGCAAATCGTTGTAAGTCGTAGATACGCGGTACTTACAGCGCGCGTAGCCTCTTGTAAAGCATCGGTCTGTAGCGCGTACGAGAAGCAACGCTGCTACGAGAAGTAGGGCTCCAGCACCCCACCCTCGCGCCCCGCGCCACGCCCACTCTCCGGACGTGCTACGCGGCTCCGACTGATACAATAACAAAATGATCTGAGTTGTGATAACAAACGCAAAAAAACGATATAAAGATACTTTTTTATGATTAAGAGTATAGATAAGAAAAGTTTTGCAGGTTCTTCTAAGAAGCTAGTAGTGTGTACCGAGGGGTTCATGTCGGGTAGATGCCAGGGCGCTCCAAGCGGCCCGGGGCGCCAGGAGCTGACGGGGGAAGGGCGTGGGGGGCTTGGAACGCTCTCCGCTGCTACACCACCCAGCCTGTAAGAGAAAGGGAGTTAGAGATTAGTAATAGTTGTCGAGTTATTGTTGTGTTTTACACTGTGAAGCAGAGACCTTAAAGAAGTTCGTATAACATAGCGTCTACTTATATTATTAAAATGTGGAAGCTATTAACCAATACCCTACGTTACTCTTTAGTTATAACGTGTTACGTGATGTACTAGTACCTAATAAGTTGTCGCAGCTCCGCAGGTGTGTACAGCAGCAGCTCGGGGCGATGCCGAGGCCAGTCGAGGCGCGCTCGCAGCTCGCGGAGACGACGCAGCTCCTGGGGAGGGAGGTGCAACATCTGTGATTGGAAAACTAGATTATGACTCTGATAGGTATTATTTATAGATCATATTTATCTGAAGTGGGATTGTTTTCTTACTTTCAGATATTATTTTAAACAATTAAGTTATATTATCTCGAATATGTTTTGCTTATATACAGCGTTCTGTTACATAGAACTATTTTTTATCTTACCCAGGAAAAAAACATGTACAATTTTTGTATTTATACGTTCGTGAACCGTCACTACTATTATTTATAATTATCTAGTTGTATTCACTCATGTCAAATATATCGGAAGTTGCCTGACAAGATTCAACCCCATCCGGGGCTCTTAAAAATAAGATTTCGGAACCTCAATCGCGCCGTGAACTCAGTAATTATATATAATAGTAAATAATGCAAAACTTTAGCCATGATTCCATCCTAGATTACCCTACCTGTAGGTGTAAGCGATGCGCACGCGCAGTGATCTCAGTGAGCTCTGCGAGGGTGACGCGGCCGCGTCGGCGCCGGTAGCGCTCTATCTCTGACCACACAGGAGGTAGGGTGGCCTGCATGATGCTTGCGGCTAGTGGGGCCTGAAACATTATCATATAAACATAGCAAAAAAGACACCAATAATCGACATATTGTATGCATTTGCAATAACAGCGTTTTTTTATGAAAGAGCAGGGCGTGCAGGTCATGGAATGCGATCACCGCCGTCCACGAACTCTTGCAAGATATCGCATTCATGTTTGGCAGAAGGAGTCGGGGGAGGGTTAGTCTTCCGGAAACATGATGTTTTCATGGCTAGATTTGGACAGAGGGCCGTTTGAATGCTGAATACTCGCGCCCTATGTACCTTGTATGGACGGCGCTCGGCTGATTACGGATAACGTATTTGCATCTATAGTGAACATCGATGGCTTTTGTTATACGCTTATGTGGGCTGTGCACCCATAGCACTCAAATGTTCAATAAATGTTTCACTAGTATATTACATAATGAGCTAATTATAAGTAGCTCACCCGTAACATGCCATCGAATAATAAACTTTATTTCAGATTGTCCATATATCCATATATTTGTTAGTAGCGATTTCTTAAAGACTATGTTAGTTAATCGATAAAACGCTAATAATTATATATAATAATAATTACAATACGTTAAAAGAATATCCGTTGAGTTTCATGTCGTTCTTTTTCCATGGACATATCTATGTTTTATAATAAGGTACCAGGAATGTCTATTTAAAAGAAAATGTATTATATTATCTAGTAATAAATAAATATAAAATGAAAATTTAATCTTCAAAAGCAGGACTCGAATCTGGGTCTTTCATTTCCAACTGTCTACCAAATGAGCTGTCGTGTGGTACTTAGAGTGTATAAATAAAAGATTATATACTGAGATAGAATTGAAATATGTTAACTTCACTTTTAAGATAGAGTTAAAAAAGAAAGGTAGTTATGGTACTCGTTCTGACAATTTTTCATTC
Organism: Mechanitis mazaeus; assembly: GCA_959347395.1. NCBI lineage: Eukaryota > Metazoa > Arthropoda > Insecta > Lepidoptera > Nymphalidae > Mechanitis > Mechanitis mazaeus. The sequence continues at coordinate 15,882,596 of OY365755.1, forward strand.
TATATTTTCCTTAAATAAAAGTAACCAAAGAGTTAAATAGAACCAAGGATTTAATATCATCTGTAATTCCTTTAATTACTATTTTAAAAAAATGATTAATTTTGATATATGCAATGTACTGATTTAAAAAATGGTAACAGTTTCAAAGGCAACCAAATTTGCGGATTTTTGTGTTAGAAAATGAAATGTTATAGCCACGTGTTCGCTAGTTATATACCTATATATCTCAACAAATGCTGAAAAACTTGTTCTTACGTACACCATCACTTACCTTTAATAGACTTTAAGTATTAAAGTGTTATTTTATATATGAAAATAAAACCATTTTGATTGAAATAATACCTGCTTGAATAATATGTGTTTTTTTATCATATTCGGTATCCGGCCGAATACTGAATACTATTCGGCCTAATACCAAATATTAAAAAAAGTAGCCAAATAGTAGCTGAATATTTGTGGCATCTCTAAAATATACGATTATTCACGAATACGAATGTTTGTCACATCACTAATTAATATCATCGGAGGTCAAAACGACAAACAAAAAACATAGACCAATGTCAAGGACAGATCACTCCATATTGGTTAAGTTCTATAAAAGTAATATAACTAACCTATGCTTCCTTTTAAGGTATATTAGGCCGTATATTGTAATGAATAAAGTCTATTTTAGATTATACCAATGTATTTTTGTTAATTAGGTAAAGAACACTTCACGCTTCTTGAACATTTGTGTCAAATCGATTAGTCTTTGTATTTAAACTATTTATTTATAAATTTAATATTGTATTATATTATATTATATATAATTTATTGATATAGATTATAATATTTCTGTAGAGTTTAATGTAATTATTAATTAATTTTAAATAAAATGCTGAAAAACTGCAATGCAGCTGTTTTTTATTTACGGAAGCTTATGACGAATTAGAAAATAATGAGAATTAGAAGAATCACGATTTAATGTTTAGCTTATTGTTATATATATATTGTTATAAAAATATATATGTATGTATATATGTATGTAAATATATATATGTATAAATATAAGTTTATTTTTTAAAACTTATTGTAATAAACTTTTATTGATTATGAAAACTGTATTATTAAGTATAACTATGTAATTCAACGAATACATAGACGTATATATTTTTAAAATTATACACAAATTTTAACTGGGGACCAGGATTTTCCAAAATCATTCGAAAGATTCTAGAAGACCGGACTATTTCTACGATTTTGTTAAATATATATACCATATAAAAATTAATATATAATAATCTAACAAAAAACTTAGATAAATCAAAAATATACCTCGACATATAAAATATATAGATACACTCACCTAAAGTTCAATGACCCAATCAATAGCACGTAGTGACGTCACATGCACCAAACATATCTATTACAAATAATTAATATATATATATTTGGTATTGTTTACACAAAATACGTGTAACAAAAAGGAATTCTAAATAAATAATTGCTTGTAAGATCGCGCATGCGCAGTGGACGAGTTGCGTCATGCTTGGAGAGGTCATGCAGGTTTGGTTCCAGTGTTACAATCACGAATATTTATGTAATACATATGATTTACTAAACACTAAGTCATTTAGGGGAGTAATAACACTACTTAGACAGTTAGTGCACTAATTGTTATAAATTGATCAGTATTTTTGGGTCAAATTGTATTTAAATTATAAACATGACAATATCCATTGTATTGTATTTTATATATTTATATATATATATATATGAAATAGACCTATGTTTTACGGATTAAACATGATTGCTGCAAAGCATTAGAAACGTCGGGTTAAAATTAAAATAAAACCAAAATTATACGTATGTTTAATCCGTAAAAAATAGTTTTATTTCAAATGTGTACTCGTGAAAATCTAAGAAAATACTATTTATGGTAAAGTATAAATATAAAACGAAAAACACTCATTCATCACGAAATATCGAAAACTACTGACCCAAAAAAATGAAATTTGGCAGGGAGGTACATTGTAAGTAAGAGACGTCCTAGGGAATAGATTTTTAGAAATTCATTTTATAAGGGGGTGAAGTACGGTTTACAAGTTTGTATGAAAATGTATGTATACATTACCCAATATGATTACCAAAGCATAGGTTCTTGAGATAGTTTTTTATAATACATTATGGTTTTAAGTAGTTTGACTAAAATAAGACAATTATTGTTGAAGAGATCGAGAAATATAAAATATAAATATATCCCAAATAAATAAAAGTAAAAATATCTCTTAATATTAAAAAAAAAAAGATTACGGCTACCGAAATACGAATCTAAGCTTTATTTATAATAACGAATGAAAAGAACCATTGAATTTAAAATAATATAACATTTACCACAAGCATTCAACTCCGGCAAAGCTGAAAAATCGTTCTTTAGTTAATTTAGTTTTCATCAATCAACTACCCGCATTTAATAAGAATTCTAAGTATGAACAAAATCGGTCAAGTAATTCATCAATCTAACCTTCTAACTTTGATTAGTTTCGAAAATAGGAGTTATTTGTCATGTGTTTTTAAGGAGATAAAAAATAATAGAATTATATTACTATATTAAATATAATTATCCGACTGTACTCATGTAGTTAATCTCGGAATTTGCTCGACTAGTTTAGAACTCATTCGAGGTTTTTACTCACAATTAGGTTCCAATTGGATTAATATTTTTTAAACGTTTTAAACGTTTTAATTATTAGATATAAAAAAATGTAATCTGGAAGAAGACCATTAACTCCAATGACATCTTTATGGTTAATAAAATTGCCAAATTTAGGCCAAATTGACAATAATTATTTACTAAAATGAGAAACAACTCCTAAGAATGACCTTCAAAAATTAAAAAAAACTAAGCTAGACTAACTAGTCTAACAGTACAAAACTATTATAGTAAATTGTATTTATATAAGAAAAATAATGAGCCAATGTAAGAGGGAGAGGGAGGGAGAGAGAGAAACAGAGGTATATATGAGAGAGAGAGAGGGAAGATGGAGGATCGATCGCGACACTCCGGCGCCTGCAGCCTCCGACTGAGGTACACTATGGGAACTTTAATATTATATTTTAAGTGATTTTATTTATGATATTTTTTAACATGAATTAATTGATCGAATTGTTTAGTATTTTGTAAGTTGTATTTTTACTATTTTGATTTTTTTACCATTTTGTATGTCTATTCCAACAATAATAACATATATATTTTTAATATATATAAAATGTTTAATTTTAATATACATAAAAATTTTAGTTTTATATATATTAAAAAATATGTGTTATTATTGTTGGGAGATTTCAAAACTTAAAAATAATTAAAGATACTTTTAATTCTTAATTTTTATTGTATAGTGATACATATATTTTTTCAATAGTTCTCAAGATATTTTCCTGAAAATAAGCTCATTTAAAATCTCAGTGTGTTTCAATCTTTATTTCATCTCTAGTGACTTATCAAAAGCCCAGTAACACGCACACTCTCAACTACCATCCAACAACACACAACAGTGTTAACTAAATTTATAAATGTATCCAATAATAATAATTCATTAATAATGTTAACAATTAAATATATTTACAACAATTAATTTACATATAAATTATGAGGTAAGTTAATTAATATTTTTCCATTTTAATGTATTTTAAAGTCACGACTGAAGCCAAGTTCTTTATTCGTTAATATATATATTTTTAATTTATATACAATAATTATATCTTTATATAATTCTAGACAAATTATTATTAAAATAATCGTTCTTTTAAAAAAAATCTCGAAAAATCAATCATAACAATGATTATTTAAATTGAATCAATTATTTTTATTTCCAATTTGTATGAAGTTTTTCCAAGAAATATTTACTTATTATAATCCTGCATATAAATAAATGTAAAATGTCCCTTGAAAAGTTTCAGTTATTTTGTGTTTTATTCACATTGTTCATGATTATATAGGAAAAATAATTATTTTATTGATTCAGTAAATTTTGTATATGTATATATGTGCGTGTGTATGTGTTAATAAGTAATGATAGGTTGTTGTATTCCAGCATGGCAGGTCTAGGTCTGGGCGCCCTGGGCGGTGCTGGTGCAGTGCTTGCGGCAGAAGTGTTTGCGCCAGTGCTGCTGCTGTGTTGGCTGTGCTGTTGGCCTGATGATGACCGATCAGGTGCACCCACGTATACACATACACACTCACACACATATCAACAACTGTAATGGTTTTCATATGCACACAATTTTATTTTCTCTTTTCTCTAAAGCTAAAAAAATGCTATAAAGCTTAAACAGTATTATAAAATCTGATTTTTATTTTCCTGCTTTATTAAATATATGACAATAATACTAAGTATTATAATATTTAATATATTTTAATATTATATAAATATTATTTATTTGATATTTCTTCCAGATTCTAGTTCGGGAAAATATCAACCTCAAAAACCTGTTGTTCCTAACGGTAAATAAAATTACAGACAATGCCTTCTATGTACTTATATGTATTAGTTTGTATATATAAATAAAGTAGCTATGTTGTCTGTAGTTAAGCTTCTAATTTCTGTTGTAATACGATACAGCACGATACGGTTACGATACTTAATGTAATTAATTTAATAAGTGTATATTGTGACTTTAATTCAATCAACCAAATAATAAAGTGTGGTCTTATATATCTTAAAATAATATTACAACAATCTTACTTTCCCTTTTCGTACCAAAACATGTATAAAACAATATGTATTAAAATTTTTGCTATTCTCATTTCTGTTAAATGTTACTAATTGCTCTAAAATGTCTTAAGGAATAATCTTATTATAATATTGCAACAAAACTTTTTTGACACTATTTTAGTTATAAAAGTTAAAAGTAGGCCATTTAAAAAGAGTATTATAAAGAGTTCTTAAAACACACAGACAGCAAGACAGTGATAACCCTCACAATAAATAATAACAAAAATATAAATGTTTATGTCGAATATTTTAGTGAAAAACCAATAATATATAATTGTTTTTCAGATCCCAACTACCGGTATCGCTCGAGCGAATCTTTCGACCGCCGTCGCTTTGGATCCAGTGCTGTCTCACTACACTTACCAAGCACTTCCGGTAATGATAATAATGATGATATTAAGCAAACGGTAGCACGCAAACGGGGAAAGCTGGCGAAACGAAAAATATATCACGAAAACTTTAGCTTGATAAGACTTCCCTAATGTCTACAATTATCAAAATTATACGTATGTCTGTCATAATAAGAATTTAATATCTGCGCGTGCAAAAGAACGTTTCAATTCAAAATAAGGATAAAAACAAATTAGTCTCAATCTATAATAAGAATTTTTACTAAAATCTATCTATAGCTAGGTAAGCATGTGATAAACAACTGGTTCTAATTTGGTGAGTATAGCTTGATCGGTGTAGGAGGAGACAGCGGACAAAATTTGATCGAGTTGACCGGTAAAGAGCTTCGCTTCCCTCAGCTCATTTAATTTCAGGGGTGATATCTTTTCAATGTTATTTTAAACTGCAAAGTTAGAAATACTGATTAGGATTTTGTCTAGCCTAATAGATGCAACTACCGTCCCGATATAAAAGGTCAAATATGGTAAATTCATCGAAGCGAGGGAATTCATTGGAATTCTAATCATATCAGTAACATTAAATAAAAACCGATATTAAATTAACATTTCATAATCCGACCCCCTCAGGCCAGGCCGAGCAGACGCTAGCAGCGCACCGGAGCCACGAAGAGATCCGTGACGGGGCGAGTCCCCGGCGGCGCGACGCGCGGTACCACTCCGCGCCCAGCGTCATACACGAGGTGGTGCACCGCAGGGACTGGGACCGCTCCGCCAGGGAACTACGTATACCGCTGCGAGCTGACGACGAAAGCAGAGACAGCGACGGGACGGACTCCGAGCGAGATGACGCTACCCACGAACTCGAGGAGAAGGTGCGACCTTGTAAGAAACACTACGCGAATATAAAATCTTCTCACAAAAAAGAAAATAAGGAAACGTCGAATCACGACGACAAGGATAATGATGCCACGGAGGATGTGACCAATTTTTATATCGGGGAGCCGAGTTTGAGTTCCGATGAGAACGATAATAACAGACAAGAGAACAAAGTGTTAAAGGCGAAGGAAGCTAAGCAATGTCTGAACGAGTCGATCAGATGTAAGGACAGACAGAGGCAACCCTTGATACCGTTGGCGGAGTTTCAAGTGGCCGGCTTCGACAGTAACGTAGATGATAATATAGAACGAGACAGGTCAGGAGCTATGCATCACTCCGTAGAATCGCGATCCAGTTTGTTCAATCACCGCACAGTTCCCGTCCGTCCACCTTCTGTGGGTTCGTATAATTAATCTTTATACAATAAGATTTAACTACTTAATACATGTCCTTGATAATTTTGTCAAAAAGCTATAAAGTAAGTCACTTTGTAGTGTTTTATAGTTGCATTAATAAATTAGGCTTTTAGTTGCAGTAGGTTGCAACTAAAAATTACCAATGTCTAGTAATATGCTAGGACGATTCAACAGCACCTCTGTCTACACTGTAGACCTATGTTTGATGAAAATATTGAAATTTCTCCGAAGAGACTTCTTGTCTGAGTGCCTGCAGCCATACCTGAACTCATTTTATTTTGTCCCATTTCAAGATTTGACGTGGTATAAGTTGGCACTGCTATTGTTTCATACAAATCAAAGTTTACAAACGTCATTGAGTTGACTACTATATTCGCAATCGGTATACAGAACTGTTAGTCCTATTTCAAATTGTTCTCGTGTCCTCTCAGAAGTGGTAGGCTACGACTGGGAGGCCTCGTACCTTGAGGAGTCAGGTGCGGCGGGTGTGTGGCGCGCGGGGGGGGCGGGCGCGGGGGGGGAGGGCGCGTGCTGGGCGCGACCGAGACACGCCAGTGCTGGGGACGTGCTGGCGCCCGCACTGCGCCCGCAGTCAGGGGCCTTGTCTGGTATACATTTTAATACAATATAGAACCACACATCATGTACAAAATAATCACCGCCAGTCTTAGTATTTTGCAACATTTGAGAATTCATTTTCGAATATCGTATGATATGAAAATCTGAAAGCAACTTGTTTTTAAAACTTATTAAAATTTGTTTTCTTAGTGGGACACGCGCAAAACCTATCCATAGAGAAAATTGGCCTAATGGGTAAAGGATAACCATTTTCTATATTATGAACGGGCTTTTAGCTTTAACCAAAAATATATCGTCCATGTCCTCTTACGAAAAAAAAATTATATTAACAGGTCTTATTGTATCATTCTAGAGAGCGAACTAGACTGGGAACTAGAAGAGTTGGAGGTAAGAGGGAAAGAGACAGCCATATGAAGAAATACAGGTGTGAGACTCAGATAGCGTTAAAAAAGTTACAGTTTGCTGATTTTACCGCTTTAGTAAATATGAAACGAATTTTATTTTATTCCAAACAAAAAATGTCTTTAATTAAAAAATTGATTGTTTTTTTAAGCGAGGTATTGTTCAACAAAATGAAATAGCATTGTATAAGAATTATAAAAGGTACTTATGATGTGATATGTACGATTTCTATAAGCTGATAATCCGGTAAATATTTTTGACATTGCTACTGACATCTGTCACCTGACACCTGTCAGACCCCTTTCAAGGTTGTTATTCAAATAAGAGATTTACTAAAAAAAATTGCGATCTTTGATATCTCTTAAACTATGTTCGCCATTGTGCACGGTGGTTGGAGCTGTGTGAAGCATTGTGGCTGAATAAGTTTAACATACTTGTAAAATAAGCAGAGTAAATAGCTATTATCTTAGGCCTAATAAGAACTGACTCATGCGATTTCAAAACGTTCCACATGTTAACCCTGTGGGACACACTTTGACCATTTAATAAAAAAGTTCAATCAGAAAAGTCACTAAAAACATTCAGGACCTATAAGTCACTGTCCTCGACACAAACATAGTTTTGACGAGTAAAAGCCAATTAAAACACAACTATTTAAAATGGATGTATTGTTTTACATATTCTTCAAATATTTTTTAGGATCTACATAAAACAATGTCTACCCGTCTGTTTGTACATATATATGAATGAGATGTAATAAAGAATTTATTTTTATAATTAAAATGCTAATAATGTTATGCTTGCCTGAGTTTGCGTTTCAAATGTAAATTGTTAAAATAGATATTAAAGGTTATACTAGTCAATTAGTCAATTAAGTATTGTCATTTAGTGGAACTTTACAGAGCTGAAAAATATGTAGGTAATGATTTTTAGATGTTTTTTTATTGTAAGCAAATTGTACTAAATATTTTCATACGAAGTGTATGAATTATTTGCATTGTATGAAATATAAATGTAGCAAATGAATGATAAAATGCTTATTGTTTTGGCGAATTGTGAATAGTTCTTTTGTTAATGCATAAATGTATGTGAAATTAAAAGTTTATTCCACTTAAGTTGTGGTTGCTTTTTATTATTATAATGAAAAAAAAATTAAATCTTTGCAAAAGGAAGGGGGGAACATAAATCTTTATTATAAATTAAATAAATTAACCAATTTTAGAATCATTACAAATATTTTCGTCTATGGCCCAAAAAATATATAACAATTATTTGTTTTTAAATTTAACTCTTTGTTTTAAAAATTATTTGTAACAAAACAGAAACACAATAAATGTCTGGATATCTTAATATATATTTTCAGATATATTTTATTTATTGGTCACAACAAACTATCGACTACTAAGCGATTTGTCAACTTTATTTTGAAACTGAAAATTTATATAGCCACATTTTGTCAGGAGAAAATTATATGGCTACGTACGGGCAACACACCAATAGGTAGGCTTAGGTAGGCCTCTAAGTTCGCGACTACGACATATTGTAGTAACGTGAGTTTATCTGCAGCTATCACCCTCACGTATCTTATAGTATTAGTGTTGTGTGCGTCTATAGAAATATATCTATTAAAATTGAACTTTTAATTTTTTTATATTTAATATTAGCATTAGGTTGAAATTATAAAATATAATATTAAGTTTTCACTTTGTCGGTATTCCACATAACTGCATCCATTTTGTTTTTTATTTTAGTATTCTATTTCAACTAAGTTGCGATCATTGTAATAATAATTCATTCACGTGGAACCATATTTATTGATTATAATAACAATAAAACTACTATTGAAAGTGTAACAAGAATTTTATTAAGAAAAAGCGTAGATACTTCTGAAATACGTATAAATGTGGTTAAAAACGAGATTATACATTTACACATAGCGTAGAGGTATTATAACGGTAAGTATGACATCAGTGGCATAACAAAAAGTCATAACTGCAAAATGTCAGAGGCCCCCTGCGAGAAGGGGCCCCTGATCTTTATTTAAGATAACTAAAAATCAATCACGCTAGCGTATGTTTGTTTTTTTTCTGTCATTACTTCACATAAAGGTTTAAAATATATAATAGTACATCATTAGTTGAGCGTATACATATTTATGAATCAAGGGGCCCATCCGGTAATTTTGCCCCTGGCCTTACCCAATATATTTTCGCCACTGTATGAAGTACATGAAGTACAGCAAAAAACACATACTGCTTCCAACGTCTAGCCATAGTATACAAGTATAAAAGACTAAAATATTTATCAAATCCATAACAGGTTAAAGTAGATCCTTTAATTGTATCTTTTTAACCTAGAACTAGTCTCGTCTCTGTCTAGTAAACTAACTTTAGGCCGGTGTGCCTAGTGAGAGTTTTTTAAGCCTAGACTTTGATTTTTATAAAATGAAAATAGTGCCACATTACTTCGATAGATGGCGTTGCTCTTATTGTAAATAAATTCACATTGACATTTAGTATACTGTCTATATAGTGTGTTAAGTATACTGTCATATAGATACAAGTAGATATAAGATACTAGGAGAATATAGAAGAGGTAAATGGTCATTACAAGTAATGGTAGTACTGTTATAAAATATAGTGTATTTTGACAATTAAAACCTCAATTCACTCCAATTTTAATTAATTATAATATAAAATGCTTTTAAAAAAGGTATTTTAACAGTTTTTTCTAAATACATATGTCCTTATATTTACCGTTATAGTTTTATTTTATGTTATATCCTAAGCAGTATATATTCAGATTATTATTGTCCATAAACACATATATGGCGTTTGTATGTTTATCATCACTTGAAATAATACAACTATAGTAATAAACTTAAAAAATATTAATGATTACATACTTCTAATTTTCGAGACATTAAAAAATATCCAACACACAAACACACACACGGACTCACACGAACTACATTCGTTGTAATTTGATATAAAATTGATTTTAGATAATTAAAATTTTTGATATAAAATAAGCAAGAGTATTCGTATAAAACACGGTGTTAAATTTTTTTAAGCTTTTAGGTTTTAATATTTTGGGTCCTCGACACCTATTTTTGGCACAACAGGCAGTACATATTTTTCTATATGATATATTTTAAGCATTACATATAATATAAAAGTCTTAGTAAATATATAAAATATATAAAATTTACAAAAGCGGCAGTCGTTTTTTTTGCTATACGAAATATTTTTAATTTAGATGAAAATTTTAACATACATTTCTTAATACGGCTTATGGGTATATTCCTTCTATATTTTACTATTTTTTATTATTTTGTTAGACTTTGAAGATCAACTCCATTCTATATTGGCAGTCCTGATTCAAATTGCAGACTGCACGCATTGTTGGTTTCACTTTGCCTGCGCGGGAGGCGGCCTGGGAGGTGCAGTGAGCACGCGGGGCGGGGGGAGGGGGGGCGGCGTGCGCGGGTGCACGGTGTCAGTGTGCGAGGGAGACAGCGTGCACAGGCTGGCCATCGCTGTTGCGCTCTCCCGAACATCTGCAATGGATGGTCAGTGATTTTGATAATTCGTTAAATTATTACAATTAGCAGCATGGCTACTCGCGCTTACTGGGTCGAACGGGGTACGCCCCCGGGCGGCGAGGAGCCCGCGCGCCGGCGGGGGGCCCGGCGAGGGGGTCTCTGGGCGGTGGACGGACTGACTTCACTGGCTCCGGGAATGGCTGCTGTGACAACTCTGTACGGAATCAATCTTTAAATGAAACAATTAATGAAACACAATTTATCATGGCCACAATACATGTGTAGGTGTTCTGTTGTCTAACCATTTTAATTTATCCAATGAGCTGAATAGAGTGCCCGAAATTGTTCTCAAAACATTTAATTAATACAATTATCGTTTTCCTAAAAGATGAGGGATATGAGTTTTAAGGCTGAATTTATCGATGTTCTGAAATTATCGATGTTCATAAGTTATCGATAGAATTTCAGAAGAAGGTACACTTCTATCTCTTAAAAGGTACGTGGGACAGGTTTGGTATATATGACGTCATTGATGAGTAACGAGTGTAGGCTTCCAAGAGTCTTACTGTCTGAGACTCAATCATTGTTTTATTGTTTTATAATTTAGCTTTATATTTCTAAATTAATATAAATTTTAACTATGTCTTAAGTCTCTGCCTATCCTATGCTTAATACACATATTATGTTTGTATTATGTGTCTCTTCATCTTTTATCTGTAATCTAATGATAAAATCTCCCTATTCCATCAGTTTGTATCGATGAGAGAAGAGGAATGGTAACAATTTGGACCTACTCCGGTAACCAGAAGTGAGTCCTTTGGACCTCCAAAGGTCACCGAGTGTAAAAAAAAATTATGAACTCATCTGATAAAACTGAAAGAGAGGATTTGAAAGACATTCATTTTATCGTCCCCCGGTAACCAGAAGTGGCTGAAGTCGAATCAACTACAAATATAAAACTTTCTAGATTCCCGATGCGTTAGAATCGGGCCAAAATTGGTCAAAGCTATCAATTTCAAAAAGCACAAAACTGACAAATCTTTAAAACTACCGGATGGATCTGAGGTATTCTTCAAATCTATCCGGTTATCTAACATCACGTTACTACTCTTAATTATCCAAATAGTAACTAAAATCTTTTGACCGCGGGTGATTAATTTATATTATAATTAACTTTGAATAATGATAAGTTATTGAGTGACTTCTTTGGTAAAAAACATCACCGCTTTTTACTGATTATGAAACTGATTTTTTATTTTTATTTTTAAGTTTTAACTGTTCCTATATTCTCAACAAATAATCGTTTTTAATGGTCTCTCTTACTAGTAAAATCTCGTGAAGTCTCTTTTTATTTCTAATCACATATTCTCCAATTCAACAATTTTTAAAATTTAAAACAGTACCGAAAAATTTTTACTACGATAATTAATACACACGGACTGACAAATATATATCTTTCATGTTCATTAACATAAAAACTAAAGAAAACACATTCCACAGAAATCACTTTTAACAAGAAAAAAAAAAGTAATAAGAGAAAATAATTGAGTTAAAAATGAATATATTCAATAATAAAGTTAACCTTAATTTTTTATGAATACTTTTCAAATTGTCACATCATACTCTTAAACACAATTAATACAGTTTAGTTTCAATGCTTGATTTGTGTTCTCTATTGCCCCTACTTTCGAGCACCCATAGAGGTGAGGAACACTTGGATAATTATTAATTACTACAGTACCTTTGACTCTACGGACGCAGAAGTATATGAAGTAGCAGCACAGCAAGAGCAATAAGAACAGCACGACAGCCAGCGCCACGAAGTATGTCGTGTTGCTCGGAGGCTTGGCACCATATTTAGAACCCATGCTCTGTTGAAGGAATTATTGACTGTTGATTCGATTGTTTAACATCAGAATTGATTTTTTATAAACCCTCATTATATCTTAGATTAATTTTTGACCATATTTAAAATATTTTTATAAATAAATTTATCCTTTTCTGATAATACTATAATGACTAAAACATGAAAAATTCTTGTACTTACTTTTCAATTTAGTAGCCAGCTTGAAAAGAAATCATTTGCAGTATGTATTTTCATAATTCACTCCATTTTTCATTTTAATTTAAGAACATAGAAAATATTGATATCTGAAAACCACTAGAAATAATCTTTATTTTAATGTTTTATATTAGATTTTGAACGAGTTCCAGAATTTAGTGTCAAAATTTCGAATTAATATTAAACTATTATAGAGTCTTAAGTAAAATTCTAGGATCAAAGGTTAACTGGATCTTTCACAAACTTTCAAGTCAAAAGAACTTGCCAGTGACGTGTTGGAACTGTCCTGTCGAGACGCAACAATTGTTCCGACACTCTGGCGCCGGTCCAGGGCTGACAGAGATGTATCCTTACGTATTTCATATATTATTTCTTGGAACAAGACATTGTACAGTAGAGATATTATTGTTATATTATAACAATATTTACTTCAATATTCCTAATTTTATTTTAAATTACTATTAAAATGTTAATGACTTTCTAACTATAATTTTTTTCTCTTCTTCTTTTCACTCTTCTTACTCTCTCCTACGACTGTGACCACGTGCATTTTTCAAGAAATTGTTAAGATAGTATATTCCTTGTTAGATTGTGTTATGCTTAATCTTAACTAATTGTATATTATTAAATCTATTGTCAACCCTGAGATAAAGATGAGAAGGCGCCGCAACGTCGCGAAAAGAGTCTAAGTACGCATGCGCGGGAGTTAAAACTGAAACAATGTCTTTTGGAGCGAGATTTTATAGCAGTTTCTTTTAGAGTAATTCGATTTATTTTGAGTTTTTGTAGTTATTTAAATTCTGAGAAGTTAATAAATTTTTCATTTGTGTGCAAATGTTTATAAATTTCTAAATCTGGATCTAAATCAATATTATTTAGTACGTGTTTATGATAGAAAGTTTGTGAATAATACTGTTTGTGACAATATTTATTACCGAACGAAATGGCTGACATATAATTATAAAGACGATTCATTGAATAATAATGTCAAAGATATTTAAAAACAAAATAAAAAACCTATTTTCAAAGTCTATTTTAGTAAATTAGTACGTTATATATTATTTGATTTATTTCAGTAATTAAAGATTAAAACGACATCAACGAGTTCCGTAGACCGATCGTAGCGTGTGAGTATTGGTTGATTGTTGGTGGCTGTTGGCTGTTGGTTGTTGGTTTTACAAAAATAATAGCGTTGTTTCAACAGTAGGTGTTGGATATATTGAGTGTTGTATGTTTATAAATAATAAAAAAATAACTATGTTTATATGATAAAAATAAAAACTACATTTTTGTATGATCTCAATAAATTATGTCCAAATGAAAGTTTAAGGATTTTCCTTATTTTAAATAAATAAGTTTACTTATAAAAGTAATTAATATAGGTCCGTTTGTATAAAAAAAGAGAAAAATTACTTTTTCTTACTACTCCTTAGAAAGTATTAAGTATTAAGTTTTAACAAAATTTATTTAGTTTAAATTTATATTATAAAACATTATATTACTGGGATTTACTTTCTTTTTCAGGTGATGCCATTTGATTTCACTTCTTCCAAAAATCTAAAGAACTGAAAAAAATACAATTATTGTAATTGGTTTAGAATTTGCCATGTGAACTGCATTTCATTAAAAAAAAAGTTTTAAATATACATATCCTTCTGTCTCCTGGGAAACTTTAAGGAATACTGGTCGAGATCTTTTTGGACTTTTTTCATGAAAAATTCTATCTTCACGTAAAAATTCTTCCTTCCTAATTTCACGAAAACAGGCCAATGAATCCTAAAAACTTGGCTTCTTATTTGATGCTATGCTTATTAATTATTTGATGCTAATAACAAGTGATGACTTTCAAATCATTCAAACTTAGTAAGTATAACTTAGCATCAGTAGATCGTTGACAGATCTATTAAAGCATCAGCCAAGAACTTTCATAAAAATTATGAATTATTTTTTTCTAATGCTAAGATTAAATAAAATATTATTTTTGTATATTCTTTAAGAAACAGAAATTCCGCACTAGAAATAACCCGTGTTCCATACAGCAATAACGGATACATAATACTTTGACTCAAAACTGCAATTTGTACATAACACACACTTTTCCGTATGGGAATCGAACGCACTATTGCTCAGCAGGGAGAGCTACCAACTACTAACCACTGGTCCAGGGGTTCCCAAACTTACTTTGAAAATAAATTATTTTTTAGCGCCCCAATTTTTTCCCCTACTTAAAAAGCCCTATAACTTCAAATTAAATTAATTCATTATAGTGAGCTATAGAAGCGGAGATTAAACATTAATTCTCAACGAGACTTGTACTATATCTCGAAACAGTTAACTTGAAACCTGTGCGCAGTTGGTAATTCACAACGGCTTTCAGGTCTCATGTTAACTCTTACTGGTTGCCAATAAAAATGTTTATTGAAACGCAACTTTATAGTATTCAAACAGAGTATCTTTTGTTCAAAATAAAACAAACATATAAAAATTAATGAGAAGGATGAATCTGATGCTGTTTAATAAGTTTGTTGATATCAGGTTACAGTTTATTCAAGAACAGTCGCAAGTCGCATCCTTCGGTAACAAGCAAACGATTTCTCTTTTTAGTAAGCAGTGTTGCCACAGCACAATCCAGGGTACAATTGCGGAATCGGTTTTTGTAGCCAACATTTTAGGTAACCATTTTTGAACTTTATTTTTATTTCCTCGTTTGTTGTTAATTGTATAAGTTCTTCTTCCAGCTGAGGTGACATTGCTGTGATGACATTTGAAAAAGGGATCCAACACACAGTCTGGTACTTCCAAGTTCAAAATGTCCTGATATCCATGATTTTTTCTGGGTGTCTTACCGCCCCCCTTTAGGCCTGCAGGGCCCACAAGATGGCATTATCGTCCACTTTGGGAAAGGCTGCACTAGACCAATCGGCCATCAAAGTTAAATAATTGATAAAAGTTTATCTAGCAACTTGGTTTTTTTATTGATGTAGGTATATTATTTTGTATTCTATATTAACGTTATGGAGAAAATAAGCTTTAGTAGGGACGGAGTGTGAAGAGGGTATGTGTACAGCAAACACAAATTTACGGAAACAATATTTATTTCAACATCTCGTGAACGGATTCGACATAACAATATTAAACTTACACGGTACATACAGCAGGCAAGTCTTGATACAAATAATATAATATGGAGTTTCACTTGTACACTTTCTTAGTTCCATGTAATACTATCGTAATCTGGGGCCTTATTCGGTATGTCGTACGAGATTCCTTGCAAATAACAAGTGACGTCACTACGCACTACAATTAAACGCGACTCATAAACGCACTATGGTGTTTGTATTGTAAAATTGTATTCTGTATGACACATGGTAAGTCGTCTATAAGTTTTTGATTACATTTAACTCATGATGTGTTTTAAAATGGACATAGAGAATACAATTCCACGAACTTTTTGCAAATTTCTCGTAACGCAGTACGTTACGTGTCCGTCTGTCATAGCGAATAAGAACCCAGGTATTGGCTATAATATTACTGTTACCTACGTATATCATAGACACCTATATATCCCTTTTGGAACATATATCTTTAAAAGATCGTCCATTAATCACGTTAGGTTAGGTTAGGTTTTTTTTTTTTTTTTTTTTTTTTACTACGTTCACCAGCAACGGCAATGATGCTGTCTTTGGCTATCTTGGATTTTCAATTTTTACTTGTTTTATTTTTGTTTGTTGTCGCCATCATTCGGCGGGTACAATGTTTGGAGTCTATTTATGAATTTTGTCTATTTTCCTTTATCTGTTTGGTTATTTCTATTTCTTCTATTTCTTAGTGTATCTATAATACTTAGTGTATCTAAGTCAATTAATTCAGAATATCTCACGGTATTTTAAATTAATTGGCCTATGTTCTATTTTGTTTTTAGCAGTATTTCTTATATCTACTTATAAAAATAATGCGTTTTACATAATATGTATACAATATTTTGTCAACACATTTTTTGCTTTTGTCTTCTTATTCTTACTTATGGCTATATTTTCAACTATTTTACAGTGTTCTAAAAACTTATATCTAATGTTCTTCTGATCTTGTTTTTGACAAGACTCCTTCCGGCTTTCTGTTTGTGCCCCCATTGCTTCTTTTTCACATGCTTCTTTCTTTTCCAGCTACTCCTTCTTCTCTTTGAGTCTCTGGGACCACCAAGGTAAGTATTCCTCTATTTGGTATGGGCTACTGGCAGCGTTGACGTTTCCAGGGGTCGACTCATATCTCATTTGTAATTGGCCGAGTTTGCCACGAAGCTCTGTCCAATTCGCTTTATATGTTCTCTTGGTCCTGGCAACGTCCACGCTGCTGCTCTTTCCCCTTTTTTGCTCTTGGGCGCCCTTAGCAGTATGCTACGGAGGACCTGGCTAGTGTGTCCCACCTCCTACGGACAGGACAACTCGCGTCAAAAGCGTTGTGGCCAACTTGGTCATGTTTGGCGCTTCTGCAGTTCTTGCAGCTGGGTTCAGTGCCCGCCAGCCAGTCCGCACAGTCCTTTCTCATGTGGGGGCCTCCACAATGGCTACATGAGTCCAACTCCTCCCTGCAGAAGCGCTTCCCATGTCCGTAACCCAGGCACCGCGTGCACTGCACCAACGGTGACTGATCTACCATTTGAATACGCTGGACGTCGATATGCAGAACTCCCTCTTCTATCATCCTTTTCCACACCTTTGGGGATGTGGTTATCACAACGTGATTTGTGAGGGGGTTCCTTGCTTGCTTCTTGTATTTGACCTCCAATCGGTCTTCTATAGGGTCGAGGTCGTGGAAGATCTTTTTGTTCTGGTTTCTTATGGCTAATGTTATTTCAGAGTCGCTGTGGATGGTTATAACGTCCTTTAGTAGTAGCAGAGGGTCTTTGTTCGCTATCACTTTGCATTTGAGGAGTTTGCCTGAGTTTTCCAGCCTGGTCTTTACCTTCTCCCTTTTTTCCTTTGTCTTCAAGCTCATTATTATTTTCCGATCCTTAGCCTTCCTCACCTTCTCGACTGTGATCCAGCCCTCCTTTGCGTCTATCGTCTCTCTGATCGTGTTAAGGACCTTCTCCCCCGACTCCTTCTCATCCTCTGATGAAATTACTAGCGAGTGAAGTGCCGCCCTGTCTGCATACGTTTTTGTAATTCCGTTGGTGGCGATGTTGGCGTACGTAGGTTTCTCTTGTTCCATCTTCTGTTTTTCAATTACACCTTTCAGCTCCTCTATTCTTAAGTTATTAATTTGTATTTGTCTCATTGTTTCCTTAACATGTCCCAATAATTCCAAATTGCTGTCATTTCTTTCTTCCGTCCTAGTCTCCTCTTGTCTCTCTTTATTGTTTTCCTGGCTGTTCCCCGTCATTGCTTCCTTTAATGTTTCATCCATTTCCTTCACGATGCTATATAGCCTGTCTATTGCTTCAATTACCCTGTTTTTTTATATCCGACCTGAGGTTCCTTGAATTGCTCAGGTGTAGTTTATCGCGGTTTAAACAGGCTCTGGCTTCTGCTACCTTATCAGCCTGTGAGACTTTCGGTGGGGAGCTGGACTCGTTTTGGGTTGAGGCAATGTCTAGTGACAGAGACTTTTTAGTTCTTGGCTTTGCCATGGTCGTTTTGCCTTTTTCAGAGAAAGATGTTTTAGGAGTGTCTGTATCAGCTGTCTTCCATTCGCCGATGTTTCTTCGGACTTTCGAGGTTATGGTGACGGTCCTATTGGGGTGGGGGGGAGCTTTGCCCATCGTCGGGTTTGGTGGAGACAGGTGTACGATACATGCCGCTACTGGTGTGTGTAAATTTTTAATCAAGTCAACAATTTTTGTCAGTGTATATATATATTTTATGTCGATGTCCTAAAAAGATGAAGTAAATTCTACTAGTCAAAATATAAGATACAATTGTAACTTTAGTAAATGGGAATTTAAGTTTGAAATTTTTCTTTTACCTGTTGAGGTATGGTGACCACCAAGTATAGCGAAATGATCACCGTACGATGTTGTTTTGTATTCTACAAAGAGAGATTTTTGCTCAAAAATTTGGTCTCCTCCCTTTAATTGTTTTAATAGGGCGGGTGGGAGCCGCACGATATGAGTCAGAAAGAATTTTGAAATTTGGGAAATTGGATTTTTCCCTTGAGGAAAACGAAAATTTTCCCTAAAAATGATATAACTCCCGACTGGTTAAGCCGATCGGGGTGTGCGATATATCGAAAGATAGCTATTAGAGAGATCTAAATAGCTGTTAAATAAATTTCTGAAAAGAAATAAAAACAAAAAAAAATCTCTAACAAAAACAATAATTTTTAAGTAAAATTCGAAAATTTTCCGCCTGAGGATGACTTTTCACTATCGCGAGTGGCACCGAAAGATGCGCCTCAACGATGTCTATAAGTCGTCTGAACGTTTGGAAAAGCTATGATTTTCCTATAAAAAGTTATTAACTAAAAACTGCCGAAATGTAAATTTTGTATGGGAATTATTAAAAATTTTGATATTTTCCTCAAAATGAAAAATTTACAAATAAAATTTAATAAAAACTGTACTAGTATGCTAAGACCAGCTAGTCACAGTAGAAATGTCAAAAAATTTGAAGAAAAACGACGCGGAACCACCAATTTAATACAATATATTGTTAACCAATACTAACTGTTAGTATAGCTTAGGTGGTTTTTTAGTACCTATAGGAATCGGTTTTACCTAAATATCTTCGAAAGTATGCGTCTTAAAATTATAAATGAGGTGCCAAAAGATGCGTCTCGTCGAAACGCACGATATGAGTCAGAAAGAATTTTGAAATTTGGAAAATTGGATTTTTCCCTTGAGGAAAACGAAAATCTTCCCTAAAAATGCTATAACTCCCGACTGGTTAAGCCGATCGGGGTGTGCGATATATCGAAAGATAGCTATTAGAAAGCTCTAAATAGCTGTTAAATAAATTTCTGAAAAGAAATAGAAACAAAAAATTTTCTTTAACAAAAACAATAATTTTTAAGGAAAATTCGAAAATTTTCCGCTTGAGGATGACTTTTCACAATCGCGAGTGGCACCGAAAGATGCGCCTCAACGATGTCTATAAGTCGTCTGAAGGTTAGGAAAAGCTGTGATTTTCCTATAAAAAGTTATTTACTAAAAATTGCCGAAAATGTGAATTTTGTATGGGATATATTAAAAATTTTGATATTTTCCTCAAAATGAAAAATTTACTAATAAAATTTTTTAAAAACTATACTAATATGCTAAGACCAGCTAGTCACAGTTGAAATGTCAAAAAATTTGAAGAAAACGACGCGGAACCACCAATTTAATACAATATATTGTTCGGTTAGGTTAGGTTAGGTTAGGTTAGGTTTTTTTTTTTTTTTTTTTTTTTTTTTTTTTTTTTTCAGGTAGGTTAGGTTAGGTTAGGTTAGGTTAGGTTAGGTTAGGTTAGGTTAGGTTAGGTTAGGTTAGGTTAGGTTAGGTTAGGTTAGGTTAGGTTAGGTTTTGGCGGAGTGCGCCGCCTGGGACCACCAGCGCACTGAACTGGTGGGCGTGATTGGCAGGGACCTCTCGCTGCCGCGCGTTATCAGCGCGATGGTCAGCAGCGAGAGGTGCTGGGTCGCAATGGCCTCCTTCTGCGAGCAAGTCATCGCCGCAAAGGAGGCCTCGGAGCGGGACAGGGAGTTTGCCTCGTCCGCTGACCCGCTCCGTAGGGGGAGACTGGGTAGAAGGAGGCGGGAATACGCCCGTCGCTTCCTTCCCCAGTTGTAGGCCTGGTGAGGGGGGAGGGTGACCCCCCTTACCTAACATAGGCCTACGATGAGAGGGTGCTCTACGTTGCTCGGGGCACCCTCATTTGGGGGGTCTCGCCGGGGCGTCACGGTGTGTGCTAACGCGATCCCGTGACGTCCCATTACGGCGCAGAGGGCAACCGTTGGTTTTTTAGTGGGTAGCCTTAAAAATGGCAGCATCCTCTATGCTGCCGGGTAGTCCCACATCACCCCCCGGCCGTCACCCCCATGGGCCGACGGGGTACCCGTAACGGGTTTTTCCAACGGAAAAAAAAAAAAAAAAAAAAAAAAAAAAAAAAAAAAAAGGTTAGGTTAGGTTAGGTTAGGTTAGGTTAGGTTAGGTTAGGTTAGGTTAGGTTAGGTTAGGTTAGGTTAGGTTATATAACAATATATTGTATTAAATCTTGGGTTCCGCGTCGTTTTTCTTTAAATTTTTTGTCTTATTTACTGTTACTAGGTGGTCCTAGCATTTTGGTATAGTTTTATTTAAATTATAATAGTAAATTTTTCGTTTTGAGGAAAATATCAAAATTTTTAATAATTCCCATACAAAATTTACATTTTCGGCAGTTTTTAGTTAATAACTTTTTATAGGAAAATCACAGCTTATCCAAACCTTCAGACGACTTATAGACATCGTTGAGGCGCATCTTTCGGTGCCACTCGCGATAGTGAAAAGTCATCCTCAGGCGGAAAATTATCGAATTTTCCTTAAAAAATTATTGTTCTTGTTTATAAAAAATTTTTGTTTCGATTTCTTTTCAGAAATTAATTTAACAGCTATTTAGATATCTCTAATAGCTATCTTTCGATATATCGCACACCCCGATCGGCTTAACCAGTCGGGAGTTATAGCATTTTTAGGGAAAATTTTCGTTTTCCTCAAGGGAAAAATCCAATTTTCCAAATTTCAAAATTCTTTTTGATCAGTATCGTGCGGCTCGAGGAGACGCGTCTTTCGACACATCACTCGTAATTTTAGGAAGCATACGTCACGAGATATTTAGGAAAAACCGATCTCATAGGTACTTAAAACCACCTAAGCAGTACTAACAATTAGTACTGTATAACAATATATTGTATTAAATCTTGGGTTCCGCGTCGTTTTTCTTTAAATTTTTTGTCTTATTTACTGTTACTAGGTGGTCCTAGCATTTTGGTATAGTTTTATTTAAATTATAATAGTAAATTTTTCGTTTTGAGGAAAATATCAAAATTTTTAATAATTCCCATACAAAATTTACATTTTCGGCAGTTTTTAGTTAATAACTTTTTATAGGAAAATCACAGCTTATCCAAACCTTCAGACGACTTATAGACATCGTTGAGGCGCATCTTTCGGTGCCACTCGCGATAGTGAAAAGTCATCCTCAGGCGGAAAATTATCGAATTTTCCTTAAAAAATTATTGTTCTTGTTTATAAAAAATTTTTGTTTCGATTTCTTTTCAGAAATTAATTTAACAGCTATTTAGATATCTCTAATAGCTATCTTTCGATATATCGCACACCCCGATCGGCTTAACCAGTCGGGAGTTATAGCATTTTTAGGGAAAATTTTCGTTTTCCTCAAGGGAAAAATCCAATTTTCCAAATTTCAAAATTCTTTTTGATCAGTATCGTGCGGCTCGAGGAGACGCGTCTTTCGACACATCACTCGTAATTTTAGGAAGCATGCGTCACGAGATATTTAGGAAAAACCGATCTCATAGGTACTTAAAACCACCTAAGCAGTACTAACAATTAGTACTGTATAACAATATATTGTATTAAATCTTGGGTTCCGCGTCGTTTTTCTTTAAATTTTTTGTCTTATTTACTGTTACTAGGTGGTCCTAGCATTTTGGTATAGTTTTATTTAAATTATAATAGTAAATTTTTCGTTTTGAGGAAAATATCAAAATTTTTAATAATTCCCATACAAAATTTACATTTTCGGCAGTTTTTAGTTAATAACTTTTTATAGGAAAATCACAGCTTATCCAAACCTTCAGACGACTTATAGACATCGTTGAGGCGCATCTTTCGGTGCCACTCGCGATAGTGAAAAGTCATCCTCAGGCGGAAAATTATCGAATTTTCCTTAAAAAATTATTGTTCTTGTTTATAAAAAATTTTTGTTTCGATTTCTTTTCAGAAATTAATTTAACAGCTATTTAGATATCTCTAATAGCTATCTTTCGATATATCGCACACCCCGATCGGCTTAACCAGTCGGGAGTTATAGCATTTTTAGGGAAAATTTTCGTTTTCCTCAAGGGAAAAATCCAATTTTCCAAATTTCAAAATTCTTTTTGATCAGTATCGTGCGGCTCGAGGAGACGCGTCTTTCGACACATCACTCGTAATTTTAGGAAGCATACGTCACGAGATATTTAGGAAAAACCGATCTCATAGGTACTTAAAACCACCTAAGCAGTACTAACAATTAGTACTGTATAACAATATATTGTATTAAATCTTGGGTTCCGCGTCGTTTTTCTTTAAATTTTTTGTCTTATTTACTGTTACTAGGTGGTCCTAGCATTTTGGTATAGTTTTATTTAAATTATAATAGTAAATTTTTCGTTTTGAGGAAAATATCAAAATTTTTAATAATTCCCATACAAAATTTACATTTTCGGCAGTTTTTAGTTAATAACTTTTTATAGGAAAATCACAGCTTATCCAAACCTTCAGACGACTTATAGACATCGTTGAGGCGCATCTTTCGGTGCCACTCGCGATAGTGAAAAGTCATCCTCAGGCGGAAAATTATCGAATTTTCCTTAAAAAATTATTGTTCTTGTTTATAAAAAATTTTTGTTTCGATTTCTTTTCAGAAATTAATTTAACAGCTATTTAGATATCTCTAATAGCTATCTTTCGATATATCGCACACCCCGATCGGCTTAACCAGTCGGGAGTTATAGCATTTTTAGGGAAAATTTTCGTTTTCCTCAAGGGAAAAATCCAATTTTCCAAATTTCAAAATTCTTTTTGATCAGTATCGTGCGGCTCGAGGAGACGCGTCTTTCGACACATCACTCGTAATTTTAGGAAGCATGCGTCACGAGATATTTAGGAAAAACCGATCTCATAGGTACTTAAAACCACCTAAGCAGTACTAACAATTAGTACTGTATAACAATATATTGTATTAAATCTTGGGTTCCGCGTCGTTTTTCTTTAAATTTTTTGTCTTATTTACTGTTACTAGGTGGTCCTAGCATTTTGGTATAGTTTTATTTAAATTATAATAGTAAATTTTTCGTTTTGAGGAAAATATCAAAATTTTTAATAATTCCCATACAAAATTTACATTTTCGGCAGTTTTTAGTTAATAACTTTTTATAGGAAAATCACAGCTTATCCAAACCTTCAGACGACTTATAGACATCGTTGAGGCGCATCTTTCGGTGCCACTCGCGATAGTGAAAAGTCATCCTCAGGCGGAAAATTATCGAATTTTCCTTAAAAAATTATTGTTCTTGTTTATAAAAAATTTTTGTTTCGATTTCTTTTCAGAAATTAATTTAACAGCTATTTAGATATCTCTAATAGCTATCTTTCGATATATCGCACACCCCGATCGGCTTAACCAGTCGGGAGTTATAGCATTTTTAGGGAAAATTTTCGTTTTCCTCAAGGGAAAAATCCAATTTTCCAAATTTCAAAATTCTTTTTGATCAGTATCGTG
The DNA here is from genome assembly GCA_959347395.1 of Mechanitis mazaeus. Classification (NCBI taxonomy): domain Eukaryota; kingdom Metazoa; phylum Arthropoda; class Insecta; order Lepidoptera; family Nymphalidae; genus Mechanitis; species Mechanitis mazaeus. The sequence goes on from OY365755.1 coordinate 15,907,044, forward strand.
CGGCTCGAGGAGACGCGTCTTTCGACACATCACTCGTAATTTTAGGAAGCATACGTCACGAGATATTTAGGAAAAATCGATTCCCGCGGCCCTCCCACCCGCCCTATTATAACTACTAAAGGTTGGAGACTTAATTTTTTTTAGCAAAAATTTCTTTCAGTAGGACATTAAACAGCATTTTACGGTGATCATTTATGTATACTTGGAAGTGACCTCAATTATCGACCTTTACTTATTAATTAATTTTGTGTTCTTAGGGTGGGAATTGTTGTGTTCGTTTTTGTTGCGTTGTGTTCACGTGTTGAAAGTGTTTTGTGTTGTCTTTGAGGTCGTGGGCGTTTTTGTTTTATGTCAGTCCTGAAGTCCTACGCCTGCTGAGGGGCTGTGTAAGGGCGAAGGCGTCTCTGCGGGGACCTCACCCCCTAAAAGGAACTTAATATGAAGGTGAATCTTAAAAATACACTACCCCAGGAGGGTTCCGGCTGCTCGGCAGCCGGGCAATCCCTCACGGAGGCCACGGCCTCCGTCTTCCCCTCGTATTCTGGGGGGGGAAAAGACCACCCTAATATTTCTGCAGAGTCTGATCATTCGGACACTAGTATGATGACGGCTGCTTCAGCGGAAATACCGTTATCATGCACAAAGAAACGGCCCTCCTCCAATGAGAGGAGCTGTGCGGGCTCGAGCGGTGACTCGAGCGGCGAAAGGATGCTCACAGTGAAAAAGCTAGTGACACCAAAGAGAGGAAGAGGTCGTCCTCCAACAACAGGCCAGTACGTCGGCCTCAAGAAAGCCAAGGAGGGCTACCTCAAGCTCCAAAGGAAAGAGATGGAGATGGAGGCAGAAAGAGAACTGCAAGAGCGTATACGGGAGCGTCACCATACGAATCGTGGACGACGGCTGACGCCAGAGGTCGATGCTATTATCGACCTCCGTAAAAGAGCTGAGGAGCAGTTAGACCTTGTTAGCAGTATAGCAACGAGATCTAAAAACCTGAAAGGCACGTTCCAAAAAGCTCTGAAAGATGCCGCTTCTTCTATAAGGAGTTGCATAGTGAGCCTTGCGGAAAAGAACACTACGGAAGAGACCCGCCAGTTACAGGAAGCGAATTTACGGCTGCAATCTGAGTTGTCTGAGTTGAAGAATGAAGTGGCTCAGCTACGTAGTAAGTGCGAATTGGGAGCTATGAATGGTACAGAGAGTTTTGTTCCAGCTCGTAAAAGTCATAACATCGACATAGAGCAGCTCTCCAATACCATTATGAACCAGGTCGGTGACATGGTGAACTCAAAATTCGAAGCGCTGGAGAGAAGACTACTTCCCGAAAAGACTGTCGGTTCGCCTGCAAAAGATGCAGAGATCATTGCAGAACCACGAATTGCTCTAGCATCGGGACAGTTGAATAGGCCTCTAACAACCCAAGCTCCAAATTCTGAGGCAACCAAGAAAAAAGGCAAGAGAAGGGATAAAAAGAAGAAGAGGGCTGTTTCGACAACAGTGGCTAATAATAGTATGCCTACGCAAGTAAAACCCCGTCAGATGCCTGCCGCCTCCGCAAACGAGGACGATGGCTGGGTTAAAGTTACGAACCGAAAACGCAAGACTCGTAAACCGGGGGCACTACGAGATAAGCAAACGGATACGGCTGCGAAGCAAAAGCCGCGTCCACCTCGATCCGCTGCAATAGTTTTAAACTTGCAGCCGGGAGCGGAGGAAAGAGGAGTGTCATACGCTAGCGTTCTGCGACAAGCAAAGTCGACGGATCTCTCTGGATTCGGACTTACCGCTATCCGGATCAGGAAAACTGCTACGGGAGGAAGAATATTAGAAATATCCGGTGCAGAGAGTGAAGAAAAGGCTGACGAGGTGGCAAAGCGGCTTGGCAATAACCTCAGAAGCGACGATGTCCGAATAGCCAGGGTTACGAAACGCGCGGAATTGCGCATATCAGACCTGGACGACTCCGTCACAAAAGAGGAAGTGGTGACCACAATCTCCAGCATCGGTGGGTGCCCGGAAGGTCAAATTATGACGGGAGAGGTGCGAAAAGACCACAGAGGGTTATTTACAATCTGGGTGAGATGTCCAATTGTCGCTGCCAAAAGAGTTGCTGACAATGGGCATATTCTATTTGGATGGGTCTCTGCAAGAGTAAAGCTGCTACCCCAAAGAGTAAAACGCTGTTGGCGCTGTCTGGGTGAAGGTCATCTAAGAGAAGCTTGCACTTCCAACATTGATCGTAGCGGTCTATGTTTTCGTTGTGGGATACCCGGCCATAAGGCCAATACTTGCTCTGCTGCCCCACATTGCGCTCTCTGCACCGATAGCAACAGACCCGCTAACCACACCATCGGTAGCAAATTATGCTCAATTAAACCGAACAAGGTGAGGCCTCACCGGACTGCATCTGATACTAGGAGCCAAAGCAAGAATATCGGCCCGTTAAGTGCAAGGATAGAAGAAGAGATGGTTGTAGAAGAACAACACTAATGGCTCCATTAAAAATTCTCCAGTGTAACATCAATCACTGTGCCAGAGCTCAGGACCTGCTCCTCCAGAGCCTGGCAGAGTGGATGATACAGGTTGCCGTTGTTGTTGAACCATATGTTATTCCCCCTAGACCGAACTGGATCGGTGACTCGAGTGATATGGTCGCCATTGTCTGCCACTACGCCAATGATTCTTTTGCTCCTGCAAGAATAGTCAGGGGACAGGGTTATGTCGCAGCACAGCTGGGAGACATCGTTGTCGTTGGAGCATATTTTTCTCCCAATAGACCGTTGGCTGAATTTGAAGTCTTTATGTCGGAAATATTAACCACTATAGGACAGTTTCTTCCGTGTCCTATATTGGTGATTGGAGACCTCAATGCTAAATCGACAGCTTGGGGATCTAGCATCTCAAATGCACGCGGTGAAATAGTAGAAGAGTGGCTACCGACGGCTGGACTGGTTGTACTTAATAGAGGGTCCGTACATACGTGTGTGCGCTGGCAAGGCGGGTCAATTGTGGATGTGTCATTTGCAAGCCCTGCGTTAGCGCATCGTGTGTCCAAGTGGAGAGTCCTCGAGGAGGTGGAAACCTTATCTGACCACAGATACATTCGGTTCGAAGTTCTGTCCCCCTCCGCCAGGGATCAGCTGCCCTCTCGGTCTTCTCAAGAAGGTGTGCCAAGGTGGCAAGTAAAACGTCTGGATAGAGACATGCTCTTGGAGGCTGCGATAGTTCAAACATGGTTACCCGTAACGGAAGGGCCTATTGAGGTAGAGGAAGAAGCGAGCAGGTTCCGAGATGCAATGACGCACATATGCGATGCTTGTATGCCCCGATCCAAGCTCAATCCTCCCTCAAAAAGTGTCTATTGGTGGTCCTTGGAAATTTCGCAACTCCGTTTAGAGTGCGTTGTAGCCAGACGTCAATACACTCGTAGCCGAAGGAGAAGGCGACGAAACTTAGATCTGGAGGCTGAACTGTACTCCAAGTATGTCTCTTCTAAAGATGCGTTGAAGATCTGCATCTCACGGGCGAAGGACGAGGCTAGAAGGGAATTATTGGAATCAGTTGACAGAGATTTGTGGGGACGGCCGTACCGGCTGGTGAGAGGGAAACTTCGGCCTTGGACTCCCTCAATAACACAAACTCTACAGCCCGAGATAGTAGAACAGGTTGTTGATGCATTATTTCCCCGAAGAGAAGAATATTCACCACCTACAATGGCTGGTTCTACAACAGTGGCGGAGGAAGCTGTAATTCCCCGGATAACAGAGCTGGAGCTAAGTGTAGCGATGGGAAGGCTTAGGGCCAAGAACACGGCTCCTGGTCCGGATGGAATTCCCGGTCGGGTACTAGGGTTAGCTCTAGGTGAACTCGAACCGAGACTGAAGAGTCTTTTGGACGCCTGTTTGTTGCAGTCGCATTTCCCGGAACAGTGGAAAACAGGTCGCCTAGTGCTCCTCAGCAAAGGAAAGCACCATTCGGACGTCTCGTCTTCTTCTTATCGTCCGATTGTTCTTTTAGATGAGGTAGGGAAACTGTTTGAGAGCATATTGGCAGATAGGATAGTAACCCACCTTAAAAATGTCGGTCCGGACTTATCCAGTAATCAGTTTGGATTTCGTGCTGGCAAGTCAACGGTAGATGCTATACTGCGGGTGAAAACAGCGGCGATGGAAGCGGTGAACCGAGGGGAAGTAGTTCTGGCGGTGTCCTTGGACATTGCCAATGCATTTAATACTCTGCCCTGGAGTTGCATCAGAGAGGCGCTAAAGTATCATCGCTTACCTTCATACCTCCGTTGCATTATCGGTGCGTACCTCTCTCAACGTTCCGTCGTGTACCCGGTCAAAAGGGGTTGGCGGAAAAAAGAGATGGCGTGTGGAGTTCCACAGGGGTCGGTCCTCGGACCGCTCCTGTGGAATATAGGTTATGACTGGGTTTTGCGGGGTGGTAACCTCACGGGTATAGAAGTTACCTGTTATGCCGATGACACTCTGGTGACAGCTCGGGCTAAAACTCCCAGGCAAGCGGTCATTCTTGCTACTGCCGGGCTGGAGCACGTGGTAGGGCGAATCCGTCGTCTTGGCCTCGAGGTGGCTCTTCACAAGTCCGAGGCTCTGTGCTTCCATGGTCCTCGAAATGCACCATCCTCAGAGGACAGCATCGTTGTTGGCGGTACTCGCATCTGCATCGGGTCGACGATGAGATATCTCGGTCTCGTCCTCGATAGCAGGTGGAAGTTTACCGCCCACTTTGAGCGACTAGCTCCGAAACTGCTGAGTGCTACGGCGGCTTTCGGATGGTTACTGCCAAACCTAGGCGGCCCTAACGCATTGAGCAGACGCCTATATGCTGGGGTAGTGAGGTCAATGGCATTGTACGGAGCTCCGGTGTGGTCAGAGTCCCTGAATAGCCGAAATATCGCTCTCTTACGCAAGCCGCAGAGAGCGATGGCGATCAGGTTGATTCGTGGCTACCGCACCGTCTCCTACGATGCTGCCTGCGTCCTGGCTGGAACATTGCCCTGGGATCTTTATGCATCAGCTCTCACGACAATGTATAATCTTCGCAGGGAAGTGACCGAATCAGGTCTTTGTCGTAATGAACAGGGTAGGATGCGGCGAGCAATAGTGACTCACGCTCATGCAGTTTGGGAAACTAGGCTTGCCGAGCCGACTGCAGGAATAAGAGCCATTGAAGCAATTTCTCCAGTATTCCAACAGTGGCTAAGGAGACGCCATGGCAGCCTTACATTCCGGATGACGCAGGTAATAACTGGGCACGGATGCTTCGGAGGATACCTGTTTCGAGTTGCCGGGCGAGAACCGACTGCAGTCTGCCACCACTGCAATAACTGCCCCCTGGAAACAGCTCAACACACACTCCAGGATTGCATAGCTTGGGAAGTGGAACGAGCTACTCTACGTGCCGCGATAGGACAAGAGCTTTCGCTATCATCGGTAGTTCTCGAAATGGTTAGGAGCAAAAGATCCTGGGACGCGTTCAGTCTTTTCTGTGAGCAAGTAATGACTCAGAAAGAAGAAGCCGAAAGACAAAGAGAGGCTATAACCACGTTGGCTATTCGCCGCAGAAGACTGGGACGTCGGAGAGAGGCCCACATTCGCCATCTCCCACCATAACAACAGCTAGTGGGTGGTGGACTCGGGGGAGTCCTCCCCCAAACTCAAACTAGCCCGAGTAGGCGTGGGCGTGTCCTTGCACGCCACTTCGACCGTTGTTGAGCAGTGGAAGGACTTACTATCCCCTGCAACCGAGAGGAGGTCTGCTGAGACCGCATCGTCGCCGGGTCGCGGAAGATTGCCAGATTGGATGTTCCCGTGACCCCGGCACATGGCGACGAGTAGGACACCGTGGGGTTTTAGCCGGTTAAAGTCCGGCATAACCAAGTCGTCTCCCCCGAGGCGGCGGGGTATCCGTGTGGATTTCCCCACGAAAAAAAAAAAAAAAAAAAAAAAAAGGTTAGGTTAGGTTCCCCCCCGAGGCTGCCACCTTGTCGTGGTGGGGGGGCTTGCGTGTCCCAATGATCCCTGAGGCTATACCGGCAGAGTTACTCATACCGGGAGGTTTAGGATGAGGGGCCAGACTAAGAGCAGCCACTCCAGGCGTAGGTACGTGACGACACCATCGCCCACCGGAAAACCGGTGCAATCAGTCGAAAAGCCGCGAGGCACAAATCATACCGTAACCCGGCCATTGCACTACGGCCGGGACCGGGGGCACATCACACGTGATGTGCTGCGAGGAAGGAAACCTCTATAAAAAATCACCCCGAAACCGTAGTCTAGCGTGCTGCGGCGTAGGGTCAACCGGTAAGCGCTGAGAAGGCGGGGGAGCTCACCCGGAAATGAGCCCAAACTTATGATGGCGGATTGTAAAGAATCATTACCCCAGGAGGGTACCGGTAAATCCGGAGAATCCCTCCCGGTAGTCTCGCGCACCCCGGCGTTGCGTCAGGCTACCGGCCGCCCCTCGTATTCTGGGGGGGGCAGCATTCGCCTGAGTATTCCTACTCACGACCATGGCAAATCATCACGGACTTCGGATAAGCATAACGACTTGGATTTTGTTAAACCCGGGGGGACTACGGTCCCCAAAGACCATTGCGCGATAAAGGATTCCGATATGCAAATCGATTCGGATGTTGTTGCAGTGTCAGCGGCCTCTCGCTCTGCTGACTCTGTAGCTTTAGGGTCTCGGTTGATGCGGCGAACGCCGCATGTGGTTCTAAAGGACCTGTTTCGGTCGGGTGACTCGAGTAGGGGTCCATCTTCCTCTCGAGACTCACTCATGGATGAAGGAGAGATGCGGAGTTGTGCCTCAGGAGCCTGTAGCCCTGAGTTCCACGATATCCGTGTCTCGGATGACGGCGCTGGCAAGCGGCGTTCCAAATTCTGGAGCACGCCTCGCCAAAAACCAGAAAAGCGCCGAGGAGGAAATCGTTCGGGGTCGGATTCGACGTCGAACGAAGAGGCGGAACAACCTACTCCTCGTAAGTTGTCGACGGGCCGCTGCAGTCGGGGACGCTTACGGTCCGGTGGTGCTGTACCTCCACTAGTGCGGGATGAGCGTGGCCGCTTCAAGCGGGTAGACACGCCGCTTCCCACTGACCAGGTGTGCAGATCCCTCCCTCATAGCGGAAGTGACGAGCCAGCGTCTGGTGGGTCGAAGAATTCAGACGCTTCTAGAGGTCGCGGAAGACCCCCAACCACCGGGGAGTACGTCGGCCTTGCGAAGGCAAAGCGGGAGCTTCTCGACCTGGAGCGGCAGGAGATGCAGCTTCAGGCTGAGCGAGAGCTAGCGGAGGAGGTTCGCAAGATCCACCTAACCCGTCAGGCACAAGGCCTTAACGCCCCAGCGGAGATCGTGTTGGAAGGGGAGCCATCGGCGCCTGTCCTCCTTGACGGGTTGCTGAAAACGGCAGAGATCATCTCGGAGGTGACCCATAAGTCAGCCAATCTTAAGGGCACCACCCGCAAGGTGTTAAACACCGAAGTGCGGGCAATCAAACAGGCGGTCGAGGTTCTGCGTCGTAGCACAGTCTCCGCGGAAACGACAAAAGTTGCGTCTGAGAACGCCCGACTCAAGGCGGAGTTGGCCGAGCTGCGCGGAGAGGTCGCAGAGCTGCGAGCCGACCTGCAGCGTGCCCAGGCACAGGTCAGAGTGCCCCCACCGGCGGAAAGACACACCGGCCTCGAGGTGGAGGAACTGGCCCGGTCCATCATGGATCGGGTCGGTTTTATGATAAATGCCCGCTTCGAGGGCATAAAGGACAGGCTGCTGCCCGAAAAACGCGTGCGTCCTTCACTTGCCGCGGATCGGGCGCGCGCAGAGCCACCTGAGGGTCCTCGCGAGTCGCCAACATTTGCGGAGGCGGTCGGCGTCTCCGAACAGCAGAGACAGCCACGACAGGCCAAGGAAACCCCAGAGGGACCAACATCTGTCCCTCAAAAGCCTCCAACAAAGACAAAGAGTAAGAGCCGGGTTAAGACGAAGAAGCCACCTCCCCCTCCTCCGAAGGCGAATACGCAATCGCCCCAAACAGGATCACAGCCGAGTGCTCCTCCGGTGCCTGCAGCCGATGGGGAAGAGTGGACGGTTGTGAGCCGCCGTCGTCGTAAGAGAGGCCAAGGCGCGAGGCGGGTGGCCTCCGCTGGCCAAACACAGAAAAAGACGTCGAAGCCTCGGGGCAAAGACCGAAAGCCCAACCTGAGCGCGCCGCGATCTACTGCGGTGGTGCTGCGCCTCCAGCCGAATGCCCAAGAGAAGGGCCTTTCCTACGCAGATATCCTGTCGCAGGCTAAGCAGCAGCTTAATTTGCCTGAGCTGGGAATCGACGGCGTGCAGTTCAGGGTCGCTGCGTCTGGTGCGCGGGTACTGAAAATACCCGGCACCACAAGTGGAGGCAAGGCGGATGCGCTGGCTGAAAAGCTGCGCTCGATCCTTGACCCGGAGAACGTCGCTGTGTCCAGGCCCGTCAAGTCTGCTGGCTTGCGGGTCTCAGAGCTGGATGACTCTGTGACGGCTGAGGAGGTTGCTGCGGCGATCGCCCGCATTGGCGAATGCCCGGTCGAGGCGGTTAGAGTCGGGACAATCCGGAGGGATCGATCGGGCATAGGGACAGTGGTGGCCAACTGCCCCGTCACGGCAGCGCGAAAAGTCGTGGATGGCGGCCGCTTACTAGTAGGGTGGGTGTCGACACACATCCGCCTGCTTGATAGGAAGCCGGTGCGCTGTTTCAGATGCCTGGAGGCCGGGCACGCAAAGGAGCAGTGCACTGTCGCTGACGATCGCAGCACCCTGTGTTTCCGGTGCGGAAAGGCTGGCCACAAATCGGCGGAATGCACCGGAGCACCGCATTGTGTGGTGTGTGCCGCAGCTAAGAGGCCCGCCGGTCACAAGATCGGTGGATGGGCCTGCAAGGCCCACAATAACGGGCGCAAAGGGAAAAGGGCAGCCGGCAATAAAGCTGGGCCCAGAGATCAGGCGGCCAAAGCCGCTCCTGTGACCGGAGGGTTATCGGAGAGTATGGTCACAGATTAATGGCCCCTCTCCGGTTCCTGCAGATAAATTTAAATCACTGCGCCAGAGCTCAGGACCTAATGTTCCAGAGTCTGGCGCAGTGGAGGATTGGCGTAGCCATAGTGGCTGAGCCATATCGGGTGTCTCCTGGATGGGCAGGTGATAATGACGGTTTGACCTGTATAATTTCGAGGCCGGCCGCGGGCTCCTCGCCAATTCAAAAATTAGTTAGGGGTTCAGGTTACGTCGCGGCCCAGGTGGGGGACATCGTCGTCGTTTCGGCGTATTTCTCCCCAAATCGACCGGTGAGTGATTTCGGGGAATTTTTGGCTCGGCTGACAGGCCTTGTACGGCAGAGCCATCCTCTTCCTGTTGTTGTTGCGGGGGACCTCAATGCAAAGTCTGTGGCGTGGGGATCCCCCGCGACAGATCTGCGCGGCTCGATGGTTGAGCGGTGGATGCTGGAGACCGGGCTCGTTGTTTTGAATAGGGGTTCGGTCAACACGTGCGTGCGGATTCAGGGCGGCTCTATCGTGGACGTCTCGTTCGCTAGTCCTGCCCTGGCACGCCGTGTCCAGGATTGGGGAGTGTTGGAGGTAGAGGAGACGCTTTCAGACCATCGTTACATACGTTTTAGCGTCTCCTCCCTCCCTGCGAACCCGGTTGGTCCCGAACGGACCCTTTCAAATACCAGCCACAGGTGGCAACTGAAAACCCTCGACCGCGAGGTTCTTCGGGAAGCGGTGATCGTCAGATCGTGGTCACCCGCGCCTCCAGGACCAGTGGACGTTGAACGTGAGGCAGACTGGTTCCGGGACACAATGAGGCAGGTGTGCGACACATCGATGTTCCGAGCGAGGAATCGGCCTCCGAAGCCCCAGGTGTACTGGTGGTCGGCCGATATCGCGAAATTGCGTCAAGATTGTGTTGTGGCCAGACGCCAGTACACGAGGTGCAGGCGAAAACGACGTAGGGACCTCAATAGAGAATCTTTACTCTACGGTTCCTATAGAGACCTCAAGATGGAACTACAGACGGCCATCGGGAGGGCGATAGAGGCTGCCTGGGGTGAATTCTTGGGTACTCTGGACGCGGATCCATGGGGGCGACCATACAAGCTAGTGTTGAGCAAGCTCCGCTCCTGGGCCCCCCCCGTAACAGAGACCCTATCGCCCCAGCTGCTTCGGGACGTCGTGTCATCCCTGTTCCCACATCGCGGTGATTTCTCCCCACCTGTCATGTCCCGCGACCTTCCTGTGCAGTCGCCGGAATCGTTCGCAGCGCCGTCAGTGTCTGAGGAGGAGCTCAATGCGGCGGTCAGAAAGCTGCGAGCTAAAAACACTGCTCCCGGCCCTGACGGCGTACCGGGACGCGCCCTAGCTCTGGCGCTGGAAGATCTGGGGGATCGACTCCGGGCGCTCTTTTCCGCCTGTTTACAGCAAGGAGTCGTCCCCCACAGATGGAAGGAGGGTAAACTGGTCCTCTTACGTAAGGAGGGCCGGCCGCTTGACTCAGCCTCAAGATACCGCCCGATCGTGCTACTCGACGATGTGGCCAAGCTCTTCGAGAGAGTGGTGGCCGGGCGCATCGTCGAGCATCTGGAGCAAGTCGGGCCGAACCTGGCGGATTGTCAGTTTGGGTTCAGGAGAGGAAGATCGACGGTGGATGCTGTAGGCAGAGTCCGGACCCTGGCACAGGATGCGGTCTCCCGGGGTGAGGTCGTTCTGGCGGTGTCTCTTGACATCGCCAACGCTTTCAACACACTCCCCTGGGCTTGCATCAGGGAGGCACTCCGGTTCCATGGGGTGCCTTCCTACCTGTGCCGCGTCATAGGGTCGTACTTGTCCGGCAGGAGCGTGATCTTTCCCTGCCAAAACGGGACGCAAGATGCGCGAGAAGTGCTGTGCGGTGTTCCACAGGGGTCGGTCCTAGGACCACTCTTGTGGAACATCGGATATGACTGGGTGCTGCGTGGCGCCAATCTCCAGGGTGTTGAGGTGACATGTTACGCCGATGACACCCTGGTAACTGCGCGCAGCAAGACTCTCCGCAACGCCGCCATACTCGCCACGGCGGGAGCGGCCCACGTTGTGTCGAGAATAAGGCGTCTGGGACTGGAGGTGGCGCTTAATAAGTCGGAGGCATTATGCTTTCACGGGCCCCGAAACGCGCCGCCTGCCAACCTGCACATCGTGGTTGGAGGAGTACGCATCGTCGTAGAGTCCCAGATGAGGTATCTGGGGCTCACTCTAGACAGCAAGTGGGATTTTAGGGCCCACTTTGAAAGGTTGGCCCCACGGCTCATTCGAACAGCTGCTGCTCTGGGGCGGTTGCTGCCAAATGTCGGTGGCCCAGGCGCCACTTGTAGGCGCCTTCATGCTGGAGTTGTGCGGTCCATGGCTCTCTACGGGGCTCCTGTTTGGGCCGATGCTCTGAATCGCCGGAGTGTCGCGCTTTTGCGCAAACCGCAGAGGGCATTGGCGGTCAGGGCCATCCGGGGATACCGCACAATCTCCGACGAAGCGGCGTGTGTTTTGGCGGGTTTCATGCCCTGGGACCTAGAGGCCGGTATCCTTGCCAAGCTTCATGCGTGGCGCGAGGAGGCACGGTCCCAAGGGCACGCACCTCCACCCCAGGAAATCGGGGAAAGAAGAAAGAGGCTGCGTGAAGAAGCTGAAGAAATGTGGGAGTCCAGGCTGGGGCATCCTAGCGCCGGCCGACGGACCATCGAGGCCATCCGTCCAGTTCTCCACAAATGGATAGGCAGACGCCACGGCACACTCACTTACAGGTTGTCGCAGGTCCTCTCGGGGCATGGCTGCTTCGGGAGGTACCTGCACCACATAGCCGGAAGAGAGCCGACCGCCAGGTGCCTCCATTGCGACGGATGTCCCGAGGAAACGGCCCAACATATGCTGGAAGTGTGTCCCGCCTGGGCGACAGAGCGCCTTCAGCTCTGCGCAGTCGTTGGCTCCGACCTCTCACTGCCTGCCGTGGTCAAATCTATGGTGGACAGTGAGGAGTCGTGGAGCGCCGTCCTCGCATTCTGCGAGACAGTGGTTGCCCGGAAAGAGGCAGACGAGCGGGATCGGGAGGCGACGACCGATCTCGCGATGCGCCGCCGACGACCAGGGCGCCGCCGCCGAAGAGCCGATCTTGGAGATCACCCTCCCTGATAGAGTCGCTGGGGCAGGCTCGGGGGAGCCTGTTCCCAGCTAAGTCCTTGTAAGGGAGAAGGCGCCGTGCTGTAGTGCAGCAGTGCGGTGCGGAGGGACGCAGATGGGCGTCCCCTAAGCTGAGGCCTGATGAGGCCATGTCGCTGCCGAGTTCGCGGAAGAGTGCCGACGGCGTACCCGTGTTCTCGGCGCAGAGCGACGTGAGCAATGCACCATGGTGTTTTTAGCCGGTAGGAGTCCGGCATAACCACACGCTGCCCCCGCGGTGTGTGGTATCCATGAGGATTTTCGCCATGTAAAAAAAAAAAAAAAAAAAAAAAAAAAAAAAAAAAAGGTTAGGTTAGGTTAGGTTAGGTTAGGTTAGGTTAGGTTAGGTTGGGGGGCTACGCGTCGGGAACCTCCTCGTGTGCCTGTCCGTTATCGTTGCTGTCGGATACGTCCGGTGGCATCGGAAGCGGTACAGGCCGGTGCTCCCTGGGCAACGGTTAATGAGTTCCTTCGGGTTCGCGTTAGCCGTTGGCTAATGCCCGGCGCTGAGGGGGTCGGTCATGAGGGTTCGTACCTGATTCATGACTGACGGGGGGTGCCGCTATAGGGTCATGCCTGGCGAAACCTTGTTTTCGGTGGTCTCCTTCTGAGACTAGCCGGAGGGTACTAGCTCTGGGGTCACTCCTGGCAACAGGTTGTGACTTCTTAGCTGGTGGGGGGGCCTGACACCTTTTAGAGGGTTTTTCGTGCCCGGTTTCAGAGGTGTCGGGATGCGAGGTCCCGTTATGCTCCCTGGGGCGGCCTTGTTCGCGGGGCCGTCTTGGACGGAGTCTGACCTTTCGCGACGGTGGGTCCGAACCTTACGGCCGATCTCTCGGAGGCGGTGCTTGCGTCGCTTTCGAGGGTTGTAGGTTTGGGGCGTAGTTTTGCTGCCCATGCTTCTATACTTGTAGGCCCGGTCGCTTGCAGGCAGCCCTGTTGGTTTTCCAACTTGCTTGTACGCGAGCGACCATAGGTAGTTCTAGTTTGAGGCTTTTGCAGTAGTTCTGGAGCTAAACTAGGGAGTCTGTCCCGGTCCTCCTGCTTTTAGCAGAGTAGACTGTGTGGAAGACTCTTTGGTACCGCTCGACGCAGTAGAGAGTGTTTCTCCCACGCGGTGGTCCGAACCCGATGCCGGTAGCCGGTGAGTTGGGTTCAACTCACACGGTGGCAAATGGTTCTGGATAGCCGTGGCTTGTAGATTGCTTGGTAGATAGTAGTTAGCGGTAGTTAGTGCTTGTCCTTCTTAATGGGGATCCGATGCCGGTAGCTGAACACGGTATTTTTTACTGTGCTCGGTGGCGAACGGTCCCACATCGCTTGCTGTCGTAACCAGTGCTGTCGGGAGTTTATCCCAGACCCGATGCCGATCCTACGTGCGATGGTTATTATCGTACCAGATGGCGAATGGTCTTAAGTGGTGGTAGTGATGTTGCTGTAGCATTGCCGGTGGCGGTGATGCTACTGATGATGGGTTTTTACCTCTGTTGGTAAGACTGGAAGAGGAGTTATGTGAGCGACGGGTTCGGTATTGTACGTTATTCGTATTTGCCGGACAGGCTACGGCCACCGTCGGTCAAACCGTAGGCGCATTGAGCGATACGGGGGCACCTCGCACTGAGCGAGGAGCCGCGAGGAAGAAAACCTCTTTAAAAAATTACCCCAATCCTAGTGGTTCGGCGCCCGCCGAGGGGATGTATAGCCGTGGGATACGGTGACTAGGGCGTCACTTGGGGGGGTCTATGGGGTTAAATAAACAAAATGGTAAACAACAGTTACGTAAAAACTACCTTGGAGGGTATCGACCACGCCGTGGAAGAAGAATCCCTTGCTGTTTCGTCGCGTCTGCGGCGGAACAGTCGCCCCATCGTATCAAGGGGGGCACATTTTGTTTCGGTGAGTAAGGAGAAGAGAGTAACGAGTGAAGAAGGTTTAGATCAGGGAGCGTTAGGAGAAGGTGTAAGTGAGGACAAGACTGGTAAGAATGTAGCGTTGTCGGTGAGAGTAGTAGGAGACGATGATGATTCGACGAAGAGAGCTGCCAGTAAGTATGACAGCATGCAGCTGGATGAGGCGGCAACATCAGATTGCAGTTTAGAGACAGTCAGAACGAGGACAGGGTCAATGTCTTCAGAGGAGGGCGGCCGATTTTGGGCAGGTCGCAAACGACGACGAGTGCCGGAACCTGATTCGGACCCGTCCGATGATGAGAGAGCAACGACAGAGCCGCTGATTGTCAGAGCAAGAGGACGACCACCAACATCTGGTAAGTATGTGGGTTTAGCAAAGGCTCAGGCAGCTTTAAATGCAGCCAAAAAAGAAGAACTTCGGCTGATGGCTGAAGAAGATCTGATGCGGAGTGTGTCACAGAGTAGGGAACGCAGGATGAAAGGGCTATCTGAGTCCTCTTCAGATGTGGAGGCAACGGACCCTGCAGAGTCTGTTAACACCGTGGCGAAGATCCAAAAACAAGTGGAAGACGATGTGGCGATCATCACAAAAGTTGCCACAAAGTCAGGTAAGCTAAAAGGAACTTTTGTTCGTGAGTTGAAGGACGCTGCGGCATCCATCAAACGAGCTGTGTCTCTTCTCAGCTCACGAACTATTTCAGACGAGACACGACAGTTGCAGGCGGATAACACCCGCTTGCAGACCGAAATGACCAGTCTCCGCAAGGAGCTGTCATTGCTTAAAGAAGACATGGAGAGGGCGCGGAAGCAAGGTTGTCCAACGTCCTCTCCCTCGAATACGACGAATGCTGCGACCCCGGTATCGCAGCCTTCCCATAATGAGGCAATGGAGGAGCTATGCTCTAAAGTAATGACCCGCGTGGGGGTCATGGTAAATGCTCGCCTTGCCTCTATTGATGATAGGCTTTTACCAGAGAAGCGTCTGCGGCCTCCTTTGGCGGCGGAAAAGAAGAGGGAAGCGGGTTCAGGAGCCACGACAAAGTCTCCGTCTCCGGCTGGTCCTGGAAGCAGCCTTACAGAAGAGAAGCTGCTCCCTGGCTCTAAAGAGGTTTCTTCACCCCAAGCTGCTGGAAAGAAGAATAAGAAGAAGGAACAAAACAAGAAGAAAGGTAAGGGTAAAAAGGAAGGTATTACAGGTGATGTAGCGGTACCACGTCCGCTTCCGCCAGCACCTTCGTCTTTGAATGAAGGCTGGAACGTTGTGGCTCGAAGAGGCTCCAAGAAAAAGACGGTTGATCCTGCAGGAACACCAAAGTCAAAGACGAAGTCCACAACGATCCAGGGTCAGAAGCTCCGCAAACCACGTTCATCTGCAGTGGTTATTACTCTGCAGCCCGGAGCTGAGGAGAGAGGCGTCACTTATGCCAAAGTGATCGCCCAGGCGCAACAGGGGATAGCCCTCACTGACCTAGGCATAACTGGATTGCGGTTCAGGAAGGCAGCTACTGGAGCACGCATTTTTGAGGTGCCGGGTGCCAACAGCGGTGATAAAGCAGACGCTCTTGCCCAGAAGATTAGAACCTTGTTGGGAGACGACGTCGTTTGGGTCTCCAGACCGACGAAATGTGCGGAACTCCGAATCTATGGTCTAGACGACGCCACGACCAGTGCCGATGTAGTTACGGCTATAGCGGCAGCTGGAGATTGTTCAGCCGACCAAGTGAGGGCCGGCGACATTTCGAGGGGTTCTGACGGACTGGGGTCTATATGGCTGCGATGTCCGGTTGCGGCTGCTAAGAAGCTGGCTGGGAACGGCAAACTTTTGATTGGTTGGGTATCGGCCAATGTCAAACTACTTGACGTCCGGCCCATGCGATGTTTCCGGTGTTGGGAGTTAGGGCACCTACGGGCACAATGCACGGCGGAGGTCGACCGCAGTAACGAATGTTACCGCTGTGGTCAAGTCGGCCACAAAGCTGGTGTTTGTAGTGCAGCACCGCATTGTAACATGTGCGCTATGTCTGACAAACCTGCAAACCACAAATTGGGAGGTAAGGCGTGCCTTTCCCTACGTGGAAAAGGAAAGAAAGGAAGAAGGAAGATAGGCAGCGATGGCCCTCGTGTCCCCTCGCAGTCAGTCACCTCGCCATCAAATTGTCGAGCTGAGGAGGTTCCGATGGCTGTTGAATAGTTATGGCATATAATTACCTTCAGGCGAATATCAACCACTCCTCCAGAGCTCAGGACCTCTTGTGTCAGAGCATGGCGGAGTGGTTGATACACGTTGCGGTTGTCACTGAACCGTATTATATTCCATCGAGGGATAACTGGGTCGGAGACCATAGCGGATTGGTTGCCATTATTACCCAAACTACTGTCGGTTCACCAGCTTTCGGGTCTATTGTTAGGGGACAGGGATTCGTCTCGGCGCTTGTAGGAGATGTGATAGTCATTGGGGTGTACTTTTCGCCGAATAAGACCTTGTCAGAGTTCGAGACGTTTCTTGCTGAGCTCAGTTCTCTCGTCAGCCGAAGCCGCCCTGGTCGGATACTTGTAGCCGGTGATCTCAACGCTAAGTCTGTGGCGTGGGGATCGTCGACAACGGATGCACGTGGAGAGCTGCTTGAAGAATGGGCATTAGTTGCCGGTCTCGATGTTCTCAACCGCGGATCGACTCACACATGCGTGCGGCAACGGGGTGGCTCCATTGTGGACGTAACGTTCGCCGATGCTGCCCTGGCGCGCCGTGTCAGTGGCTGGAATGTTATAGAGAATGTCGAGACTTTATCAGACCATCGGTATATTAGGTATGAAATCTCTATGTCCTCTGTCGCACAGTATAGCGTAAATCGATCGTTTCCAGAAGGTGGTCCAAGGTGGTCCTTGAGGCGGATGGAGCAGGATATCCTCGTTGAGGCGGCTATTGTTCAGGCTTGGGTTACAGGAGCTATAATCGACGTAGAAGAGAGTGCTGTCCAGTTGGAAGATGCCATGATGCAAGTCTGCGATGCTGCCATGCCACGAATCCGCACTAACACCTTAAAGCGGTCCATATACTGGTGGTCTGGAGAACTCACGCATTTACGCGAAGCATGTGTTGCCGAGAGACGTCAATACACCAGGAGTAGACGACGGCGACGGCGAAATGAAGATGAAGAGGAGATGCTCTACGCTCGGTATCGGAAAGCTGTAGATCTTTTGCGAATAGCAATTGGCAACGCAAAAGATCGAGCCCAAGAAGAAATGCTGGAGTCTCTAAACAGCGACCCGTGGGGTAGACCTTATAGGTTAGTACGGGGTAAACTGAGAACTCGGGCCCCTCCTTTGACACAAAGCCTGCAGCCTCAGTTATTGGAGCGAGTAGTAGAATCTCTGTTTCCGGAAAGAATAGAGGTAGAATCGCCACGTATGGTGCCATCCAATTGGTCAGAACTCAATGAGGACAACACAAATGCCCCTGATGTCACAGAGGGAGAATTGCAGGCGGCTGTACTTAGAATGCAGGCTAAAAATACAGCTCCAGGCCTTGACGGCATCCCCGGACGGGCCTGGGTTCTTGCCCTTGGACCTCTTGAAATGAGCGTGAGGACTCTTTTCAGCGCTTGTCTGAATCATGGTCGGTTTCCGCTCATTTGGAAGGAAGGTAAGCTTGTTCTTATCAAGAAGGAGGGACGTCCTGCAGAATCACCATCAGCATACCGACCAATAGTCCTTCTAAGCGAAATAAGCAAGCTTTTTGAGCGAATAATTGCAGCTCGACTTGTTCGCCATTTAGAAGGGACTGGGCCCAACTTGAGCGACATTCAATTTGGTTTCCGTCGGGGCAGGTCCACCATCGATGCGATTTCTCGGGTGAGGGCCCTGACGGAGGACGCCGTTTCCCGAGGCGAGGTGGTCTTAGCGGTGTCATTAGACATCGCTAATGCCTTTAACACTTTGCCTTGGAGTTGTGTCAGGGAAGCACTGCGATTCCACGGGTTTCCTAAATACCTGCGGCGGATAGTCGGTGAATATTTCACCGATAGAAAGATCAGATACCCGGGGTCTCGTGTATGGAAACAGAAAGAGATGTCGTGCGGTGTTCCACAGGGGTCAGTCCTCGGCCCACTCCTGTGGAACATCGGTTACGACTGGGTGTTGCGAGGTGCTAACTTGCGAGGAATCGAAGTGACTTGCTACGCAGACGACACCCTTGTGATGGCTCGGGGAAGAACGTTTAGAGAGGCTCGCATGTTAGCGACCGCCGGTGTAGCGCAAATCGTGGCAAGGATTAGACGTCTAGGACTGGAGGTAGCCCTCAACAAATCCGAGGCGATTTGCTTTCACGGGCCTAGGATGGCACCTCCGGTCGGGTCACATCTAGTTGTAGGAGGAGTTACCATCGGTGTCGAGCGTACGATGAAGTACCTAGGACTCGTCCTCGACAGCCGATGGAAATTCCTAGAACACTTCCGGCGTCTGGCTCCCAGAGTCATTGCGGCTGCTAGAGCGTTAGGCCGACTTCTTCCGAACGTGGGTGGCCCTCATAGTGGTTGCCGACGTCTGTACGTAGGAGTTGTGCGATCGATGGCTTTATATGGAGCTCCTATCTGGGTGAATGCCCTGACATCCTGCAATCAGAGTCTTCTGCGGAGACCGCAAAGACTCATGGCTGCTAGGTTGATCAGAGGCTATCGCACTATATCCAGTGAAACGGCTTGTGTCTTAGCCGGAACTCCACCCTGGGATTTAGAAGCCGCAGTTTTGGCTGAGGTATATTGGAAGCGTGTGGAGGCTCAAGCTCGGGGAGATCGCACTACATCAGTCGAAAATAGAGGATGGAAGCGAGAGGCCAATAGACAACTTCTCAGTCTATGGCAAGATAGGCTCGAGAATCCGAGTGCTGGAAATAGGACAATCTTGGCAATTCGTCCAATATTAGAAAAATGGGTCGAGAGAAAGCATGGCGTGCTCACCTTTCACCTTACACAGATTCTCTCGAACCATGGTTGTTTCGGAAGATATCTGTGTAGGGTGGCTCGCAGGGAACGTAATGAAATGTGTCACGAGTGTGGTTGCATCGAAGATACGGCAAGCCATACCCTTGAGGTATGTCCGCAATGGTCGGAAGAACGAGCATCACTCGTAGCAATAGTGGGTAACGATCTTTCCCTACCATCCCTGATACGTACTATCGTAGCCAGTAAAAGATCGTGGAAAGCACTAACGTCCTTTTGCGAAAACGTAATGGCACAAAAGGAGGCAGCGGAACGGATAAGAGAGAACGAAGCTTCAGATCCGCTCCGCAGAAGGAGAGTTGGGCGCCGAAGACTCGCACAAGATCGCCGTCTGCCTCCGTAATTGAGACCTCCGGGTGATAAACACGGGGTAATTTATCACCTGTAGAGTTTTTCCCTGAGCTGGGTGGTGCACTTCGTGTTCCTGTGCGCCACTCCGAGTAGCTAGCTATGTGTCAGAAGACAATTATAGAGAGAAAGGGCCGCACTTAGCGGCAAACGCTGACAGGGAAGCGGTTGTGTGCGAACAGTGTTCCCGCATCCCCGTCAATCAAGCGCTGAGAAGGAACACCATGGGGTTTAGTCGGTTAAAGGCCGACATAACTCGCTTGCCCGACCCCGAAATGGGCAAAGCAGTATCCGTGTGGATTCCCCATGTAAAAAAAAAAAAAAAAAAAAAAAAAAAAAAAAAAAAAAAAAAGGTTAGGTTAGGTTAGGTTAGGTTAGGTTAGGTTAGGTTAGGTTAGGTTAGGTTAGGTTAGGTTAGGTTAGGTTAGGTTAGGTTAGGTTAGGTTAGGTTGGGGGGCTACGCGTCGGGAACCTCCTCGTGTGCCTGTCCGTTATCGTTGCTGTCGGATACGTCCGGTGGCATCGGAAGCGGTACAGGCCGGTGCTCCCTGGGCAACGGTTAATGAGTTCCTTCGGGTTCGCGTTAGCCGTTGGCTAATGCCCGGCGCTAAGGGGGGTCAGCTATGGAGTCAGTACTCGGTACATAGCTGACAAAATGGGGGGATGTGTTGTGTCGTCATCGTTCGTTGAGTTTTTTGTTATTCTTGTTTGTGTCGAGAGTGTCTTGTTGTTGTCTTTTGAGTCGTGGGCGTTTTTGTTTCATGTCAACCCTGAAGTCTGACGCCTGCTGAGGGGTTGTGTAATGGCGAGGGCGTCCTCTGGGGATCTCACCCCTAAAAAGAAATACCATGAAGGCGACTCTTAAAAAGAATTTACCCCAGGAGGGTTCCGGTTGCATAGCAGCCGGGCAATCCCTCACGGAGGCTTCGGCCTCCGTCATCCCCTCGTATTCTGGGGGGGGAAAAGACCGCCATTATAGTAACTCCGAAACCTCGGATTCAAGTATGTTAACGGCTGGAGCAAGGGAGTCCCCGCCACCGTTATTATGTACTAAAAAACGGTGCTGCTCGAAAGAGAGGAGCAGTTCCTGTTCGGATACCAGTTCGAACGGAGAAGAGGTGTCTACCGTTAAAAAGAAAGTGTCACCAAAGAGAGGGAGAGGTCGTCCACCTACTACAGGTCAATACGTTGGCTTGAAGAAGGCTAAGGAGGAATACCTCAGACTCCAACGGAAGGAGATAGATCTTGAGGCTGAGAGAGATCTGCAGGATCAAATAAGATTGCGTCAAGAGTCCAGGAACGCACGTTGCTTGCAAGTATCGCCACAGAAAACTGGGTCTCTTATTGAACTCCGACGACAGGTAGAGGAGAACGTAGATCTGGTTACCAGCATTGCTACGAAATCTAAAAATTTAAAGGGCACTTTTCAGAGAGCCCTAAAAGATGCGGCGTCTTCTATAAGATATTGTGTGGAGTGTATTTCAGAGAGCAATGCAACAGAGGAGTCACGCCAGTTGCTTGAAGATAACGCCCGCTTGCAATCAGAGCTGACGGAATTGCGAAAAGAGGTGGCTCGACTCCGCACCATCACTGAACAGGCTTCAAGGGTTTGTAATGATCAAACAAGTATGCTACCAAAGAACCTTGATATCGATGTGCAAAAGCTTTCTCGCTCTATCATGACTGAGGTCAGTAGCTTTATAAATGAAAGATTTAAATCTCTCGAGGAAAAACTGTTGCCGCAAAAGCAATCCGACACGATTGCGGCAAAAGACAGAAGCATGGGGTGCTCACTTGGAAAAGTAACTAATGAAACCCAAGACCCGCAACAGACCCCTATAGCTCCTGAAGGTTTGCAGTCAATAGCAAGTATAGATAAAGATAAAAGTAAAAGCAAGAAAGGAAAAGGCAAACCCAGGAAGACAAAGAAGAGTCGTTATATGGAGGCTCGGTCAGCAGAGTCACATACAAATGACAACCCTCTTCCTACCGCTCCTCCATCCGCAAATACAGGCTGGGTAAAGGTAATGAGGCGACGCCAAAAGCGTCGAAATAACCCTGGGATACCGCAAGCTATTGAAAAAAGAGATGCGGCAAAAATCACACTTCGCCCTCCACGCTCAGCGGCAATAGTCCTTACCTTGAAGCCAGGAGCCGAGGAAAAAGGGATCTCGTACGCCAGTGTTCTTCGAAAAGCGAAGAGTACAGATTTCTCTGGAATCGGACTCACCTCCATCCGAGTTAAGAAAACTGCAACGGGAGCCAGGCTCATCGAAATACCAGGTTCAGCCAATATGGAAAAGGCGGATGAAGTAGCAAAGCGACTGGAGACTATCTTGGATCAAGGTGATGTTCGAATATCTAGGGTAACAAAGTGCGTAGAAATGCTCGTCTCGGAACTAGATGACTCAGTCACGAAAGAGGAGGTGGTTGCAGCTATTTCCTGCATAGGTGGTTGCTCTGAAAGCCACATCAGGACAGGAAACCTACGAGAAGATAGAAGGGGCCTGTTCACTATATGGGTGCGCTGTCCAGTTGTCGCCGCCAAGAAAATCTATGAAAGCGGCCGTATTCTTGTTGGT
This sequence comes from Mechanitis mazaeus, assembly GCA_959347395.1. Taxonomy (NCBI): domain Eukaryota; kingdom Metazoa; phylum Arthropoda; class Insecta; order Lepidoptera; family Nymphalidae; genus Mechanitis; species Mechanitis mazaeus. The sequence goes on from OY365755.1 coordinate 15,929,120, forward strand.
TTAATCTCTGCTCGAGCGAAGTTATTGGCATCGAAACCAAAACATTGTTGGCGGTGTTTTGAGGTGGGACACGTGAGAGAGGGCTGTACTTCCGAGATCGACCGCAGCAATCTCTGCTTCCGTTGCGGTATGCCTGACCATAGAGCTGGTAACTGTTTCGGAACACCTCATTGTGTGCTATGCGCTGATGCTAAAAGACCGTCAGCTCACATAGTTGGCAGCAAAACCTGCTCTGCTTACCGTAAAAGGAGACTGCAACAACGTCATTTCGAACCTTCGGCGAATAGGGCGACGTCGAGAGAAGAGGTACAGATTGAACATGAGTAATGGCTGTGTGGTCCTTCATACAGAGTAACTTAAACCACTGTGCAAGGGCTCAGGACTTGCTCCTCCAAAGCTTAGTAGAGTGTTCAATCCAGGTGGCGGTAGTAGCTGAACCATACTGTGTTCCCTCCTCGTCAAATTGGATTAGTGACCAGGACAATTTAGTAGCAATCGTCACACCCGACAGGACTTTTGGATATTCTTTCACAAAGATCATCAAGATACGTGGATGCGTTGCGGTTTTAATAGGTGAAATAGTAGTTATTGGAGTTTACTTCTCTCCCAACAGAGCACTAGCAGAATTTGAAGATTTCCTAACAGAACTTGGAGCAATCATAGGGCAGTTTCTTCCATACCAGGTGATCGTTGTAGGAGATCTCAATGCTAAATCACAGACTTGGGGTTCTCCCGCTACAGATGCTCGCGGTAGCGTCCTCGAAGTCTGGTTACTATCAGTTGGGCTAGTTGTCCTGAATAAAGGATGTGTTCACACGTGTGTGCGGTCACAGGGTGGTTCTATAGTGGACATCTCTTTTGCAAGTCCTTCGTTGTCAAATCGAGTTCAAGGTTGGAGAGTTCTCGAAGATGTCGAAACACTATCGGACCACCGATACATACGGTTCGAGGTTATTCAACAGTCCGCCTCTCATCGTGACCCCACCGGGCCGCCCATCAGCGAAGGTCCCAGATGGCAACTAAAATATTTAGATAAAAGTATGCTAATCGAATCGGCTATCGTCCAGTCCTGGCTGCCTGTTCCGAACGACTTAGTTCAGGTGGAAGATGAAGTGAAGTGCTTTCGAGGAGTAATGACGCAGATTTGTGATGCGTCTATGCCCCGTACTAAATTAAAGCCTCCGCTTGAGAAGGTATACTGGTGGTCCGTGGAAATCGCGCAGCTACGAATAGCATGCGTGTCAGCGAGACGCCAGTATATGCGTAGTCGGAGAAGAAGGCAGCGTAACTTAGACCACGAGGCAAACCTTTACTCTCTTTACGTTTCCGCAAAAGAAAAGCTCAAAGACTGCATAGCTCGTTCAAAAGATTCAGCAAGAGCGGAACTGTTAGAATCCGTCGACAGAGACCCATGGGGGCGGCCGTACAAGATGGTAAGAGGAAAACTTCGACCTTGGGCCCCTCCACTAACCCAGACTCTCCAACCGGAATTGACAGAACAGATAGTGGTGACTCTTTTTCCTCACACAGCAGAGTTCTCACCCCCCCCAATGGCGCCATCAACACATGCGTTGGAACGAACTGAAACCCCTGTATTAACCGACACGGAATTCAGTATGGCGGTAGCCAGGCTGAAGGCCAAGACCACCGCACCCGGTCCAGACGGAATACCTGGTCGGGTATTAGGCTTGGCTCTGAAGATGTTGGAACCCAGACTTAGGAGGCTACTAAATGCGTGTCTACTACAGTCGCAATTTCCTCGACTATGGACAACAGGCCGCTTAGTGCTGCTCCATAAAGATGGACGTCCACCCGAGTCACCTTCTTCTTATCGTCCCATTGTATTGCTGGATGAGGTGGGTAAGCTTTTCGAGCGCTTAATTGCCTCACGAATAGTTTCTCACCTCGAAAGTACTGGACCTAACCTGGCAAAGAACCAGTTTGGATTCCGCAGAGGGAGTTCAACTGTAGACGCCATCATGCGTGTAAAAACCGTAGCGAGTGAAGCGGTTGAAAAAGGAGAGGTTGTGCTGGCGGTGTCTTTAGACATCGCCAATGCCTTTAACAGCATGCCCTGGAGTTGCATAACAACAGCACTCCAATACCACAGAGTTCCTTCTTACCTGCGCAGCACTATTCATAGTTACCTTTCTGACCGCTCCATTATATACCCTACACGAAGAGGGCTAAAGACTCGAAGTATGTCCTGCGGGGTTCCACAGGGTTCGGTTCTCGGGCCGCTTCTGTGGAACCTCGGTTATGACTGGGTCCTACGCGGGGACAACATCAGGGGTGTCGAAGTCAATTGTTATGCCGACGACACATTAGTGACAGCTCGCGCCAAAAACCCAAGGCAGGCAATCATCCTAGCAGAGGTGGGCGTATCCCATGTAATAGAGCGAATTCGACGCCTGGGTCTCAAAGTGGCCATTAACAAATCCGAGGCTCTATGTTTTCATGGACCTCGGAATGCGCCATCACCAGACGCCTATATCAACGTGGGCGGTATCCGCATCTGCATCGGGTCGACGATGAGATATCTCGGTCTTGTTCTCGACAGCAGATGGAATTTTACCGCTCACTTTGAACGACTAACTCCGCGGCTTGTTGTAACTGCGGCAGCTCTCGGTAAACTATTGCCGAACTTAGGAGGACCAAACACGCTGAGTCGACGTCTATATACATCAGTCGTAAAATCTATGGCCATGTATGGAGCACCAGTGTGGTCCGAGTCCCTGAATAGCCGGAATATCGCTCTCCTGCGGAGACCGCAGAGAGCGATGGCGATCAGGTTGACTCGTGGCTACCGCACTCTATCATATGAGGCTGCTTGTCTTCTCGCGAGTTCTCTGCCGTGGGATCTCGATGCGAGAGCCCTTGCAGCGAGGTTTCACCGACGTGGGGGGCCGCAAATCCAAGACTACACACACAGTACACAGCGAGCCATATCAGACAACGCCCTTACAGAATGGGAGGAAAGGTTGAAGGAAGCTAACTCGGGACTCAGGACCGTTGAAGCAGTGGCTCCCGTCTTAAAGCAGTGGCTAAATAGGAATCATGGATCCTTAACTTTCCGATTGACGCAGATCCTCACTGGCCACGGATGTTTTGGAGACTATCTATGTCGTATTGCGCGAAGAGAACCTTCATCGATGTGTCATCACTGTGACGACTGCCCTGTGGACACGGCCCAACACACTCTGGAAGTTTGCCCAGCATGGCAAACGGAGCGATTGGTCTTAAGCTCGGTTATCGGGGCGGATCTCTCTCTACCTACCGTTGTTCGTAAAATGGTTAAAAGTAAAAGTTCTTGGAGTGCAGTGATCAGTTTCTGTGAGCACGTTATGCTCCAGAAGGAAGAGGCTGAGAGAACAAGAGAGGCAACAAGCTCTCTTTCTATGCGGCGCCGTAAAAGGGGTCGACGAAGGGAGGCGTACATTCGTCACCTCCCACCCTAACATTAGCTAGTGGGTGGTGGACCCGGGGGAGTCCACTTCCCAACTCCAACTAGCCCGAGTAGGCGTGGGCGTGTTCTTGCACGCCACTCTGACTGTGGTTGCACAGTGGAAGGACGACCACCTATCTTCCACTGTAACTGAGAAGGGGTCTGCTGAGACCGCATCGTCGCCGGGTCGCGGAAGATTGCCAGTTGGATGTTCCCGTGACCCCGGCACATGGCGACGAGTAGGACACCGTGGGGTTTTAGCCGGTTAAAGTCCGGCATAACCAAGTCGTCTCCCCCGAGGCGGCGGGGTATCCGTGTGGATTTCCCCACGAAAAAAAAAAAAAAAAAAAAAAAAAAAAAAAAAAAAAAGGTTAGGTTAGGTTAGGTTAGGTTAGGTTAGGTTAGGTTAGGTTAGGTTAGGTTAGGTTAGGTTAGGTTAGGTTAGGTTAGGTTAGGTTAGGTTAGGTTAGGTTAGGTTAGGTTAGGTTAGGTTAGGTTAGGTTAGGTTAGGTTAGGTTAGGTTAGGTTAGGTTAGGTTAGGTTAGGTTAGGTTAGGTTAGGTTAGGTTAGGTTAGGTTAGGTTAGGTTAGGTTAGGTTAGGTTAGGTTAGGTTAGGTTAGGTTAGGTTAGGTTAGGTTAGGTTAGGTTAGGTTAGGTTAGGTTAGGTTAGGTTAGGTTAGGTTAGGTTAGGTTAGGTTAGGTTAGGTTAGGTTAGGTTAGGTTAGGTTAGGTTAGGTTAGGTTAGGTTAGGTTAGGTTAGGTTAGGTTAGGTTAGGTTAGGTTAGGTTAGGTTAGGTTAGGTTAGGTTAGGTTAGGTTAGGTTAGGTTAGGTTAGGTTAGGTTAGGTTAGGTTAGGTTAGGTTAGGTTAGGTTAGGTTAGGTTAGGTTAGGTTAGGTTAGGTTAGGTTAGGTTAGGTTAGGTTAGGTTAGGTTAGGTTAGGTTAGGTTAGGTTAGGTTAGGTTAGGTTAGGTTAGGTTAGGTTAGGTTAGGTTAGGTTAGGTTAGGTTAGGTTAGGTTAGGTTAGGTTAGGTTAGGTTAGGTTAGGTTAGGTTAGGTTAGGTTAGGTTAGGTTAGGTTAGGTTAGGTTAGGTTAGGTTAGGTTAGGTTAGGTTAGGTTAGGTTAGGTTAGGTTAGGTTAGGTTAGGTTAGGTTAGGTTAGGTTAGGTTAGGTTAGGTTAGGTTAGGTTAGGTTAGGTTAGGTTAGGTTAGGTTAGGTTAGGTTAGGTTAGGTTAGGTTAGGTTAGGTTAGGTTAGGTTAGGTTAGGTTAGGTTAGGTTAGGTTAGGTTAGGTTAGGTTAGGTTAGGTTAGGTTAGGTTAGGTTAGGTTAGGTTAGGTTAGGTTAGGTTAGGTTAGGTTAGGTTAGGTTAGGTTAGGTTAGGTTAGGTTAGGTTAGGTTAGGTTAGGTTAGGTTAGGTTAGGTTAGGTTAGGTTAGGTTAGGTTAGGTTAGGTTAGGTTAGGTTAGGTTAGGTTAGGTTAGGTTAGGTTAGGTTAGGTTAGGTTAGGTTAGGTTAGGTTAGGTTAGGTTAGGTTAGGTTAGGTTAGGTTAGGTTAGGTTAGGTTAGGTTAGGTTAGGTTAGGTTAGGTTAGGTTAGGTTAGGTTAGGTTAGGTTAGGTTAGGTTAGGTTAGGTTAGGTTAGGTTAGGTTAGGTTAGGTTAGGTTAGGTTAGGTTAGGTTAGGTTAGGTTAGGTTAGGTTAGGTTAGGTTAGGTTAGGTTAGGTTAGGTTAGGTTAGGTTAGGTTAGGTTAGGTTAGGTTAGGTTAGGTTAGGTTAGGTTAGGTTAGGTTAGGTTAGGTTAGGTTAGGTTAGGTTAGGTTAGGTTAGGTTAGGTTAGGTTAGGTTAGGTTAGGTTAGGTTAGGTTAGGTTAGGTTAGGTTAGGTTAGGTTAGGTTAGGTTAGGTTAGGTTAGGTTAGGTTAGGTTAGGTTAGGTTAGGTTAGGTTAGGTTAGGTTAGGTTAGGTTAGGTTAGGTTAGGTTAGGTTAGGTTAGGTTAGGTTAGGTTAGGTTAGGTTAGGTTAGGTTAGGTTAGGTTAGGTTAGGTTAGGTTAGGTTAGGTTAGGTTAGGTTAGGTTAGGTTAGGTTAGGTTAGGTTAGGTTAGGTTAGGTTAGGTTAGGTTAGGTTAGGTTAGGTTAGGTTAGGTTAGGTTAGGTTAGGTTAGGTTAGGTTAGGTTAGGTTAGGTTAGGTTAGGTTAGGTTAGGTTAGGTTAGGTTAGGTTAGGTTAGGTTAGGTTAGGTTAGGTTAGGTTAGGTTAGGTTAGGTTAGGTTAGGTTAGGTTAGGTTAGGTTAGGTTAGGTTAGGTTAGGTTAGGTTAGGTTAGGTTAGGTTAGGTTAGGTTAGGTTAGGTTAGGTTAGGTTAGGTTAGGTTAGGTTAGGTTAGGTTAGGTTAGGTTAGGTTAGGTTAGGTTAGGTTAGGTTAGGTTAGGTTAGGTTAGGTTAGGTTAGGTTAGGTTAGGTTAGGTTAGGTTAGGTTAGGTTAGGTTAGGTTAGGTTAGGTTAGGTTAGGTTAGGTTAGGTTAGGTTAGGTTAGGTTAGGTTAGGTTAGGTTAGGTTAGGTTAGGTTAGGTTAGGTTAGGTTAGGTTAGGTTAGGTTAGGTTAGGTTAGGTTAGGTTAGGTTAGGTTAGGTTAGGTTAGGTTAGGTTAGGTTAGGTTAGGTTAGGTTAGGTTAGGTTAGGTTAGGTTAGGTTAGGTTAGGTTAGGTTAGGTTAGGTTAGGTTAGGTTAGGTTAGGTTAGGTTAGGTTAGGTTAGGTTAGGTTAGGTTAGGTTAGGTTAGGTTAGGTTAGGTTAGGTTAGGTTAGGTTAGGTTAGGTTAGGTTAGGTTAGGTTAGGTTAGGTTAGGTTAGGTTAGGTTAGGTTAGGTTAGGTTAGGTTAGGTTAGGTTAGGTTAGGTTAGGTTAGGTTAGGTTAGGTTAGGTTAGGTTAGGTTAGGTTAGGTTAGGTTAGGTTAGGTTAGGTTAGGTTAGGTTAGGTTAGGTTAGGTTAGGTTAGGTTAGGTTAGGTTAGGTTAGGTTAGGTTAGGTTAGGTTAGGTTAGGTTAGGTTAGGTTAGGTTAGGTTAGGTTAGGTTAGGTTAGGTTAGGTTAGGTTAGGTTAGGTTAGGTTAGGTTAGGTTAGGTTAGGTTAGGTTAGGTTAGGTTAGGTTAGGTTAGGTTAGGTTAGGTTAGGTTAGGTTAGGTTAGGTTAGGTTAGGTTAGGTTAGGTTAGGTTAGGTTAGGTTAGGTTAGGTTAGGTTAGGTTAGGTTAGGTTAGGTTAGGTTAGGTTAGGTTAGGTTAGGTTAGGTTAGGTTAGGTTAGGTTAGGTTAGGTTAGGTTAGGTTAGGTTAGGTTAGGTTAGGTTAGGTTAGGTTAGGTTAGGTTAGGTTAGGTTAGGTTAGGTTAGGTTAGGTTAGGTTAGGTTAGGTTAGGTTAGGTTAGGTTAGGTTAGGTTAGGTTAGGTTAGGTTAGGTTAGGTTAGGTTAGGTTAGGTTAGGTTAGGTTAGGTTAGGTTAGGTTAGGTTAGGTTAGGTTAGGTTAGGTTAGGTTAGGTTAGGTTAGGTTAGGTTAGGTTAGGTTAGGTTAGGTTAGGTTAGGTTAGGTTAGGTTAGGTTAGGTTAGGTTAGGTTAGGTTAGGTTAGGTTAGGTTAGGTTAGGTTAGGTTAGGTTAGGTTAGGTTAGGTTAGGTTAGGTTAGGTTAGGTTAGGTTAGGTTAGGTTAGGTTAGGTTAGGTTAGGTTAGGTTAGGTTAGGTTAGGTTAGGTTAGGTTAGGTTAGGTTAGGTTAGGTTAGGTTAGGTTAGGTTAGGTTAGGTTAGGTTAGGTTAGGTTAGGTTAGGTTAGGTTAGGTTAGGTTAGGTTAGGTTAGGTTAGGTTAGGTTAGGTTAGGTTAGGTTAGGTTAGGTTAGGTTAGGTTAGGTTAGGTTAGGTTAGGTTAGGTTAGGTTAGGTTAGGTTAGGTTAGGTTAGGTTAGGTTAGGTTAGGTTAGGTTAGGTTAGGTTAGGTTAGGTTAGGTTAGGTTAGGTTAGGTTAGGTTAGGTTAGGTTAGGTTAGGTTAGGTTAGGTTAGGTTAGGTTAGGTTAGGTTAGGTTAGGTTAGGTTAGGTTAGGTTAGGTTAGGTTAGGTTAGGTTAGGTTAGGTTAGGTTAGGTTAGGTTAGGTTAGGTTAGGTTAGGTTAGGTTAGGTTAGGTTAGGTTAGGTTAGGTTAGGTTAGGTTAGGTTAGGTTAGGTTAGGTTAGGTTAGGTTAGGTTAGGTTAGGTTAGGTTAGGTTAGGTTAGGTTAGGTTAGGTTAGGTTAGGTTAGGTTAGGTTAGGTTAGGTTAGGTTAGGTTAGGTTAGGTTAGGTTAGGTTAGGTTAGGTTAGGTTAGGTTAGGTTAGGTTAGGTTAGGTTAGGTTAGGTTAGGTTAGGTTAGGTTAGGTTAGGTTAGGTTAGGTTAGGTTAGGTTAGGTTAGGTTAGGTTAGGTTAGGTTAGGTTAGGTTAGGTTAGGTTAGGTTAGGTTAGGTTAGGTTAGGTTAGGTTAGGTTAGGTTAGGTTAGGTTAGGTTAGGTTAGGTTAGGTTAGGTTAGGTTAGGTTAGGTTAGGTTAGGTTAGGTTAGGTTAGGTTAGGTTAGGTTAGGTTAGGTTAGGTTAGGTTAGGTTAGGTTAGGTTAGGTTAGGTTAGGTTAGGTTAGGTTAGGTTAGGTTAGGTTAGGTTAGGTTAGGTTAGGTTAGGTTAGGTTAGGTTAGGTTAGGTTAGGTTAGGTTAGGTTAGGTTAGGTTAGGTTAGGTTAGGTTAGGTTAGGTTAGGTTAGGTTAGGTTAGGTTAGGTTAGGTTAGGTTAGGTTAGGTTAGGTTAGGTTAGGTTAGGTTAGGTTAGGTTAGGTTAGGTTAGGTTAGGTTAGGTTAGGTTAGGTTAGGTTAGGTTAGGTTAGGTTAGGTTAGGTTAGGTTAGGTTAGGTTAGGTTAGGTTAGGTTAGGTTAGGTTAGGTTAGGTTAGGTTAGGTTAGGTTAGGTTAGGTTAGGTTAGGTTAGGTTAGGTTAGGTTAGGTTAGGTTAGGTTAGGTTAGGTTAGGTTAGGTTAGGTTAGGTTAGGTTAGGTTAGGTTAGGTTAGGTTAGGTTAGGTTAGGTTAGGTTAGGTTAGGTTAGGTTAGGTTAGGTTAGGTTAGGTTAGGTTAGGTTAGGTTAGGTTAGGTTAGGTTAGGTTAGGTTAGGTTAGGTTAGGTTAGGTTAGGTTAGGTTAGGTTAGGTTAGGTTAGGTTAGGTTAGGTTAGGTTAGGTTAGGTTAGGTTAGGTTAGGTTAGGTTAGGTTAGGTTAGGTTAGGTTAGGTTAGGTTAGGTTAGGTTAGGTTAGGTTAGGTTAGGTTAGGTTAGGTTAGGTTAGGTTAGGTTAGGTTAGGTTAGGTTAGGTTAGGTTAGGTTAGGTTAGGTTAGGTTAGGTTAGGTTAGGTTAGGTTAGGTTAGGTTAGGTTAGGTTAGGTTAGGTTAGGTTAGGTTAGGTTAGGTTAGGTTAGGTTAGGTTAGGTTAGGTTAGGTTAGGTTAGGTTAGGTTAGGTTAGGTTAGGTTAGGTTAGGTTAGGTTAGGTTAGGTTAGGTTAGGTTAGGTTAGGTTAGGTTAGGTTAGGTTAGGTTAGGTTAGGTTAGGTTAGGTTAGGTTAGGTTAGGTTAGGTTAGGTTAGGTTAGGTTAGGTTAGGTTAGGTTAGGTTAGGTTAGGTTAGGTTAGGTTAGGTTAGGTTAGGTTAGGTTAGGTTAGGTTAGGTTAGGTTAGGTTAGGTTAGGTTAGGTTAGGTTAGGTTAGGTTAGGTTAGGTTAGGTTAGGTTAGGTTAGGTTAGGTTAGGTTAGGTTAGGTTAGGTTAGGTTAGGTTAGGTTAGGTTAGGTTAGGTTAGGTTAGGTTAGGTTAGGTTAGGTTAGGTTAGGTTAGGTTAGGTTAGGTTAGGTTAGGTTAGGTTAGGTTAGGTTAGGTTAGGTTAGGTTAGGTTAGGTTAGGTTAGGTTAGGTTAGGTTAGGTTAGGTTAGGTTAGGTTAGGTTAGGTTAGGTTAGGTTAGGTGTCACTAAAACGGAGGCCATCCTATTCCACGGCCCTCGGCGAGGTCCCCCTCGTCGGGCGTCCATCTCCGTCCAGGGTTCGGAGGTGGTGGTGAAGGCCCAGATGAAGTATCTGGGCCTCACCCTGGACGGAAGATGGAACTTCGGGGCGCACTTCTCCGTTCTCGCCCCGAAGTTGGTTTCCACCGCAGCTGCCTTGGGAAGGCTTCTGCCCAACGTCGGTGGGCCGCAGGCTCCATGCCGGCGCCTATATGCCGGCATCGTGAGGAGCATGGCCCTATACGGTGCTCCCATATGGTCGGGGTTCCTCACCGCTGACTCAAGGGCCCTGTTGCGAAGAACGCAAAGGGTCCTAGCGGTGAGGATGATCAGGGGGTACCGTACGGTGTCCTTCACGGCGGCTACACTCCTGGCGAGCGATCCGCCCTGGGAGCTACAGGCGGAGGTGCTCGCAGCCGTGTACTGGCACCGGGCAGAAGCCTTGGCCACGGGGGTAAGGCCCGAGGCGGCGCGAATCAGGGCTCTAGCTCACCGAGCCCTGATGCGACGGTGGAACAGGGACTTGGAGTCCCCTGCCGCCGGTATGATCACAGTGGGGGCGGTCCGCCCTCACTTCGACCACTGGATCAATCGGCGGCACGGAACGCTTACGTTTCGTCTTGTGCAGGTGCTGACCGGGCATGGTTGCTTCGGTGAGTACCTGCACAAGATAGCACGAAGGGAGACGACCCCCTCCTGCCATCACTGTGACGAGTCCGTCGACTCGGCTCGTCACACCCTGGCGGAGTGCGCCGCTTGGGACCACCAGCGTACTGAGCTGGTGGGCGTGATTGGCAGGGACCTCTCGCTGCCGCGCGTCATCAGCGCGATGGTCAGCAGCGAGAGGTGCTGGGTCGCAATGGCCTCCTTCTGCGAGCAAGTCATCGCCGCAAAGGAGGCCTCGGAGCGGGACAGGGAGTCAGCCTCGTCCGCTGACCCGCTCCGTAGGGGGAGACTGGGTAGAAGGAGGCGGGAATACGCCCGCCGCTTCCTTCCCCAGTTGTAGGCCTGGTGAGGGGGGAGGGTGACCCCTCTTACCTAACATAGGCCTACGATTGGAGGGTGCTCTACGTTGCTCGGGGCACCCTCATTCGGGGGGTCTCGCCGGGGCGTCACGGTGTGTGCTAACGCGATCCCGTGACGTCCCATTACGGCGAAGAGGGCAACCGTTGGTTTTTTAGTGGGTAGCCTTAAAAATGGCAGCATCCTCTATGCTGCCGGGTAGTCCCACATAACCCCCCGGCCGTCACCCTCTGGGCCGACGGGGTACCCGTAACGGGTTTTTCCAACGGAAAAAAAAAAAAAAAAAAAAAAAAAAAAAAAAAAAAGGTTAGGTTAGGTTAGGTTAGGTTAGGTTAGGTTAGGTTAGGTTAGGTTAGGTTAGGTTAGGTTAGGTTAGGTTAGGTTAGGTTAGGTTAGGTTAGGTTAGGTTAGGTTAGGTTAGGTTAGGTTAGGTTAGGTTAGGTTAGGTTAGGTTAGGTTAGGTTAGGTTAGGTTAGGTTAGGTTAGGTTAGGTTAGGTTAGGTTAGGTTAGGTTAGGTTAGGTTAGGTTAGGTTAGGTTAGGTTAGGTTAGGTTAGGTTAGGTTAGGTTAGGTTAGGTTAGGTTAGGTTAGGTTAGGTTAGGTTAGGTTAGGTTAGGTTAGGTTAGGTTAGGTTAGGTTAGGTTAGGTTAGGTTAGGTTAGGTTAGGTTAGGTTAGGTTAGGTTAGGTTAGGTTAGGTTAGGTTAGGTTAGGTTAGGTTAGGTTAGGTTAGGTTAGGTTAGGTTAGGTTAGGTTAGGTTAGGTTAGGTTAGGTTAGGTTAGGTTAGGTTAGGTTAGGTTAGGTTAGGTTAGGTTAGGTTAGGTTAGGTTAGGTTAGGTTAGGTTAGGTTAGGTTAGGTTAGGTTAGGTTAGGTTAGGTTAGGTTAGGTTAGGTTAGGTTAGGTTAGGTTAGGTTAGGTTAGGTTAGGTTAGGTTAGGTTAGGTTAGGTTAGGTTAGGTTAGGTTAGGTTAGGTTAGGTTAGGTTAGGTTAGGTTAGGTTAGGTTAGGTTAGGTTAGGTTAGGTTAGGTTAGGTTAGGTTAGGTTAGGTTAGGTTAGGTTAGGTTAGGTTAGGTTAGGTTAGGTTAGGTTAGGTTAGGTTAGGTTAGGTTAGGTTAGGTTAGGTTAGGTTAGGTTAGGTTAGGTTAGGTTAGGTTAGGTTAGGTTAGGTTAGGTTAGGTTAGGTTAGGTTAGGTTAGGTTAGGTTAGGTTAGGTTAGGTTAGGTTAGGTTAGGTTAGGTTAGGTTAGGTTAGGTTAGGTTAGGTTAGGTTAGGTTAGGTTAGGTTAGGTTAGGTTAGGTTAGGTTAGGTTAGGTTAGGTTAGGTTAGGTTAGGTTAGGTTAGGTTAGGTTAGGTTAGGTTAGGTTAGGTTAGGTTAGGTTAGGTTAGGTTAGGTTAGGTTAGGTTAGGTTAGGTTAGGTTAGGTTAGGTTAGGTTAGGTTAGGTTAGGTTAGGTTAGGTTAGGTTAGGTTAGGTTAGGTTAGGTTAGGTTAGGTTAGGTTAGGTTAGGTTAGGTTAGGTTAGGTTAGGTTAGGTTAGGTTAGGTTAGGTTAGGTTAGGTTAGGTTAGGTTAGGTTAGGTTAGGTTAGGTTAGGTTAGGTTAGGTTAGGTTAGGTTAGGTTAGGTTAGGTTAGGTTAGGTTAGGTTAGGTTAGGTTAGGTTAGGTTAGGTTAGGTTAGGTTAGGTTAGGTTAGGTTAGGTTAGGTTAGGTTAGGTTAGGTTAGGTTAGGTTAGGTTAGGTTAGGTTAGGTTAGGTTAGGTTAGGTTAGGTTAGGTTAGGTTAGGTTAGGTTAGGTTAGGTTAGGTTAGGTTAGGTTAGGTTAGGTTAGGTTAGGTTAGGTTAGGTTAGGTTAGGTTAGGTTAGGTTAGGTTAGGTTAGGTTAGGTTAGGTTAGGTTAGGTTAGGTTAGGTTAGGTTAGGTTAGGTTAGGTTAGGTTAGGTTAGGTTAGGTTAGGTTAGGTTAGGTTAGGTTAGGTTAGGTTAGGTTAGGTTAGGTTAGGTTAGGTTAGGTTAGGTTAGGTTAGGTTAGGTTAGGTTAGGTTAGGTTAGGTTAGGTTAGGTTAGGTTAGGTTAGGTTAGGTTAGGTTAGGTTAGGTTAGGTTAGGTTAGGTTAGGTTAGGTTAGGTTAGGTTAGGTTAGGTTAGGTTAGGTTAGGTTAGGTTAGGTTAGGTTAGGTTAGGTTAGGTTAGGTTAGGTTAGGTTAGGTTAGGTTAGGTTAGGTTAGGTTAGGTTAGGTTAGGTTAGGTTAGGTTAGGTTAGGTTAGGTTAGGTTAGGTTAGGTTAGGTTAGGTTAGGTTAGGTTAGGTTAGGTTAGGTTAGGTTAGGTTAGGTTAGGTTAGGTTAGGTTAGGTTAGGTTAGGTTAGGTTAGGTTAGGTTAGGTTAGGTTAGGTTAGGTTAGGTTAGGTTAGGTTAGGTTAGGTTAGGTTAGGTTAGGTTAGGTTAGGTTAGGTTAGGTTAGGTTAGGTTAGGTTAGGTTAGGTTAGGTTAGGTTAGGTTAGGTTAGGTTAGGTTAGGTTAGGTTAGGTTAGGTTAGGTTAGGTTAGGTTAGGTTAGGTTAGGTTAGGTTAGGTTAGGTTAGGTTAGGTTAGGTTAGGTTAGGTTAGGTTAGGTTAGGTTAGGTTAGGTTAGGTTAGGTTAGGTTAGGTTAGGTTAGGTTAGGTTAGGTTAGGTTAGGTTAGGTTAGGTTAGGTTAGGTTAGGTTAGGTTAGGTTAGGTTAGGTTAGGTTAGGTTAGGTTAGGTTAGGTTAGGTTAGGTTAGGTTAGGTTAGGTTAGGTTAGGTTAGGTTAGGTTAGGTTAGGTTAGGTTAGGTTAGGTTAGGTTAGGTTAGGTTAGGTTAGGTTAGGTTAGGTTAGGTTAGGTTAGGTTAGGTTAGGTTAGGTTAGGTTAGGTTAGGTTAGGTTAGGTTAGGTTAGGTTAGGTTAGGTTAGGTTAGGTTAGGTTAGGTTAGGTTAGGTTAGGTTAGGTTAGGTTAGGTTAGGTTAGGTTAGGTTAGGTTAGGTTAGGTTAGGTTAGGTTAGGTTAGGTTAGGTTAGGTTAGGTTAGGTTAGGTTAGGTTAGGTTAGGTTAGGTTAGGTTAGGTTAGGTTAGGTTAGGTTAGGTTAGGTTAGGTTAGGTTAGGTTAGGTTAGGTTAGGTTAGGTTAGGTTAGGTTAGGTTAGGTTAGGTTAGGTTAGGTTAGGTTAGGTTAGGTTAGGTTAGGTTAGGTTAGGTTAGGTTAGGTTAGGTTAGGTTAGGTTAGGTTAGGTTAGGTTAGGTTAGGTTAGGTTAGGTTAGGTTAGGTTAGGTTAGGTTAGGTTAGGTTAGGTTAGGTTAGGTTAGGTTAGGTTAGGTTAGGTTAGGTTAGGTTAGGTTAGGTTAGGTTAGGTTAGGTTAGGTTAGGTTAGGTTAGGTTAGGTTAGGTTAGGTTAGGTTAGGTTAGGTTAGGTTAGGTTAGGTTAGGTTAGGTTAGGTTAGGTTAGGTTAGGTTAGGTTAGGTTAGGTTAGGTTAGGTTAGGTTAGGTTAGGTTAGGTTAGGTTAGGTTAGGTTAGGTTAGGTTAGGTTAGGTTAGGTTAGGTTAGGTTAGGTTAGGTTAGGTTAGGTTAGGTTAGGTTAGGTTAGGTTAGGTTAGGTTAGGTTAGGTTAGGTTAGGTTAGGTTAGGTTAGGTTAGGTTAGGTTAGGTTAGGTTAGGTTAGGTTAGGTTAGGTTAGGTTAGGTTAGGTTAGGTTAGGTTAGGTTAGGTTAGGTTAGGTTAGGTTAGGTTAGGTTAGGTTAGGTTAGGTTAGGTTAGGTTAGGTTAGGTTAGGTTAGGTTAGGTTAGGTTAGGTTAGGTTAGGTTAGGTTAGGTTAGGTTAGGTTAGGTTAGGTTAGGTTAGGTTAGGTTAGGTTAGGTTAGGTTAGGTTAGGTTAGGTTAGGTTAGGTTAGGTTAGGTTAGGTTAGGTTAGGTTAGGTTAGGTTAGGTTAGGTTAGGTTAGGTTAGGTTAGGTTAGGTTAGGTTAGGTTAGGTTAGGTTAGGTTAGGTTAGGTTAGGTTAGGTTAGGTTAGGTTAGGTTAGGTTAGGTTAGGTTAGGTTAGGTTAGGTTAGGTTAGGTTAGGTTAGGTTAGGTTAGGTTAGGTTAGGTTAGGTTAGGTTAGGTTAGGTTAGGTTAGGTTAGGTTAGGTTAGGTTAGGTTAGGTTAGGTTAGGTTAGGTTAGGTTAGGTTAGGTTAGGTTAGGTTAGGTTAGGTTAGGTTAGGTTAGGTTAGGTTAGGTTAGGTTAGGTTAGGTTAGGTTAGGTTAGGTTAGGTTAGGTTAGGTTAGGTTAGGTTAGGTTAGGTTAGGTTAGGTTAGGTTAGGTTAGGTTAGGTTAGGTTAGGTTAGGTTAGGTTAGGTTAGGTTAGGTTAGGTTAGGTTAGGTTAGGTTAGGTTAGGTTAGGTTAGGTTAGGTTAGGTTAGGTTAGGTTAGGTTAGGTTAGGTTAGGTTAGGTTAGGTTAGGTTAGGTTAGGTTAGGTTAGGTTAGGTTAGGTTAGGTTAGGTTAGGTTAGGTTAGGTTAGGTTAGGTTAGGTTAGGTTAGGTTAGGTTAGGTTAGGTTAGGTTAGGTTAGGTTAGGTTAGGTTAGGTTAGGTTAGGTTAGGTTAGGTTAGGTTAGGTTAGGTTAGGTTAGGTTAGGTTAGGTTAGGTTAGGTTAGGTTAGGTTAGGTTAGGTTAGGTTAGGTTAGGTTAGGTTAGGTTAGGTTAGGTTAGGTTAGGTTAGGTTAGGTTAGGTTAGGTTAGGTTAGGTTAGGTTAGGTTAGGTTAGGTTAGGTTAGGTTAGGTTAGGTTAGGTTAGGTTAGGTTAGGTTAGGTTAGGTTAGGTTAGGTTAGGTTAGGTTAGGTTAGGTTAGGTTAGGTTAGGTTAGGTTAGGTTAGGTTAGGTTAGGTTAGGTTAGGTTAGGTTAGGTTAGGTTAGGTTAGGTTAGGTTAGGTTAGGTTAGGTTAGGTTAGGTTAGGTTAGGTTAGGTTAGGTTAGGTTAGGTTAGGTTAGGTTAGGTTAGGTTAGGTTAGGTTAGGTTAGGTTAGGTTAGGTTAGGTTAGGTTAGGTTAGGTTAGGTTAGGTTAGGTTAGGTTAGGTTAGGTTAGGTTAGGTTAGGTTAGGTTAGGTTAGGTTAGGTTAGGTTAGGTTAGGTTAGGTTAGGTTAGGTTAGGTTAGGTTAGGTTAGGTTAGGTTAGGTTAGGTTAGGTTAGGTTAGGTTAGGTTAGGTTAGGTTAGGTTAGGTTAGGTTAGGTTAGGTTAGGTTAGGTTAGGTTAGGTTAGGTTAGGTTAGGTTAGGTTAGGTTAGGTTAGGTTAGGTTAGGTTAGGTTAGGTTAGGTTAGGTTAGGTTAGGTTAGGTTAGGTTAGGTTAGGTTAGGTTAGGTTAGGTTAGGTTAGGTTAGGTTAGGTTAGGTTAGGTTAGGTTAGGTTAGGTTAGGTTAGGTTAGGTTAGGTTAGGTTAGGTTAGGTTAGGTTAGGTTAGGTTAGGTTAGGTTAGGTTAGGTTAGGTTAGGTTAGGTTAGGTTAGGTTAGGTTAGGTTAGGTTAGGTTAGGTTAGGTTAGGTTAGGTTAGGTTAGGTTAGGTTAGGTTAGGTTAGGTTAGGTTAGGTTAGGTTAGGTTAGGTTAGGTTAGGTTAGGTTAGGTTAGGTTAGGTTAGGTTAGGTTAGGTTAGGTTAGGTTAGGTTAGGTTAGGTTAGGTTAGGTTAGGTTAGGTTAGGTTAGGTTAGGTTAGGTTAGGTTAGGTTAGGTTAGGTTAGGTTAGGTTAGGTTAGGTTAGGTTAGGTTAGGTTAGGTTAGGTTAGGTTAGGTTAGGTTAGGTTAGGTTAGGTTAGGTTAGGTTAGGTTAGGTTAGGTTAGGTTAGGTTAGGTTAGGTTAGGTTAGGTTAGGTTAGGTTAGGTTAGGTTAGGTTAGGTTAGGTTAGGTTAGGTTAGGTTAGGTTAGGTTAGGTTAGGTTAGGTTAGGTTAGGTTAGGTTAGGTTAGGTTAGGTTAGGTTAGGTTAGGTTAGGTTAGGTTAGGTTAGGTTAGGTTAGGTTAGGTTAGGTTAGGTTAGGTTAGGTTAGGTTAGGTTAGGTTAGGTTAGGTTAGGTTAGGTTAGGTTAGGTTAGGTTAGGTTAGGTTAGGTTAGGTTAGGTTAGGTTAGGTTAGGTTAGGTTAGGTTAGGTTAGGTTAGGTTAGGTTAGGTTAGGTTAGGTTAGGTTAGGTTAGGTTAGGTTAGGTTAGGTTAGGTTAGGTTAGGTTAGGTTAGGTTAGGTTAGGTTAGGTTAGGTTAGGTTAGGTTAGGTTAGGTTAGGTTAGGTTAGGTTAGGTTAGGTTAGGTTAGGTTAGGTTAGGTTAGGTTAGGTTAGGTTAGGTTAGGTTAGGTTAGGTTAGGTTAGGTTAGGTTAGGTTAGGTTAGGTTAGGTTAGGTTAGGTTAGGTTAGGTTAGGTTAGGTTAGGTTAGGTTAGGTTAGGTTAGGTTAGGTTAGGTTAGGTTAGGTTAGGTTAGGTTAGGTTAGGTTAGGTTAGGTTAGGTTAGGTTAGGTTAGGTTAGGTTAGGTTAGGTTAGGTTAGGTTAGGTTAGGTTAGGTTAGGTTAGGTTAGGTTAGGTTAGGTTAGGTTAGGTTAGGTTAGGTTAGGTTAGGTTAGGTTAGGTTAGGTTAGGTTAGGTTAGGTTAGGTTAGGTTAGGTTAGGTTAGGTTAGGTTAGGTTAGGTTAGGTTAGGTTAGGTTAGGTTAGGTTAGGTTAGGTTAGGTTAGGTTAGGTTAGGTTAGGTTAGGTTAGGTTAGGTTAGGTTAGGTTAGGTTAGGTTAGGTTAGGTTAGGTTAGGTTAGGTTAGGTTAGGTTAGGTTAGGTTAGGTTAGGTTAGGTTAGGTTAGGTTAGGTTAGGTTAGGTTAGGTTAGGTTAGGTTAGGTTAGGTTAGGTTAGGTTAGGTTAGGTTAGGTTAGGTTAGGTTAGGTTAGGTTAGGTTAGGTTAGGTTAGGTTAGGTTAGGTTAGGTTAGGTTAGGTTAGGTTAGGTTAGGTTAGGTTAGGTTAGGTTAGGTTAGGTTAGGTTAGGTTAGGTTAGGTTAGGTTAGGTTAGGTTAGGTTAGGTTAGGTTAGGTTAGGTTAGGTTAGGTTAGGTTAGGTTAGGTTAGGTTAGGTTAGGTTAGGTTAGGTTAGGTTAGGTTAGGTTAGGTTAGGTTAGGTTAGGTTAGGTTAGGTTAGGTTAGGTTAGGTTAGGTTAGGTTAGGTTAGGTTAGGTTAGGTTAGGTTAGGTTAGGTTAGGTTAGGTTAGGTTAGGTTAGGTTAGGTTAGGTTAGGTTAGGTTAGGTTAGGTTAGGTTAGGTTAGGTTAGGTTAGGTTAGGTTAGGTTAGGTTAGGTTAGGTTAGGTTAGGTTAGGTTAGGTTAGGTTAGGTTAGGTTAGGTTAGGTTAGGTTAGGTTAGGTTAGGTTAGGTTAGGTTAGGTTAGGTTAGGTTAGGTTAGGTTAGGTTAGGTTAGGTTAGGTTAGGTTAGGTTAGGTTAGGTTAGGTTAGGTTAGGTTAGGTTAGGTTAGGTTAGGTTAGGTTAGGTTAGGTTAGGTTAGGTTAGGTTAGGTTAGGTTAGGTTAGGTTAGGTTAGGTTAGGTTAGGTTAGGTTAGGTTAGGTTAGGTTAGGTTAGGTTAGGTTAGGTTAGGTTAGGTTAGGTTAGGTTAGGTTAGGTTAGGTTAGGTTAGGTTAGGTTAGGTTAGGTTAGGTTAGGTTAGGTTAGGTTAGGTTAGGTTAGGTTAGGTTAGGTTAGGTTAGGTTAGGTTAGGTTAGGTTAGGTTAGGTTAGGTTAGGTTAGGTTAGGTTAGGTTAGGTTAGGTTAGGTTAGGTTAGGTTAGGTTAGGTTAGGTTAGGTTAGGTTAGGTTAGGTTAGGTTAGGTTAGGTTAGGTTAGGTTAGGTTAGGTTAGGTTAGGT